>OY288273.1:66552536-67913355 GCA_958450335.1 Hibiscus tridactylites
GGGCGGTTAAATGTTTCAAAATGTTTGCATTTTGGTCCTGAATCTTGTTTGTGCAATTGTATGAGTACGGGATGTCCGTTTGAGCTGAAATTTGGCAGGGAAGCATGAAACATGATTAATTTTAAGTTGGTAACTTAAAATCTGGTTAAGTCCTTAAAGTTTTCAGAAATTACAATTTGGTCCCTAAAGTTGTAATTTGTTCAATTGGGTCCCTGTTTGATCTCTGATGATTGTGATCTTTGAGCATGGTGGTTGTGTGATCACATCTAAGGTTAATGTGCATCTAGATAAGATTAAAAAGAAAAAAAAAGGGTCATTAATCAAGGTTGACTTTCGGGTTGACTTTGGTTTTCCCCGTGTAATCTTCGTAGTTCGGGCCAACCGTCTAGGCCGGGCTACGGGGGTTACAACAACTTAAAAGCTAAACCACTTCAGCACTTGGAAACCCAACCACAAACTGCAACAACACTTAGCACCAAGGAACTACCACTTCCTTTTAGCTAAACAAACCACTCAACCGATACTAACCTCAACAATACCCTTCACCACCACGCTACTAAACTCTCAGAGCATCAAACACTATCCTTCTACCAACAGGCCATTCCACTCTCACTCAGCACCAAACAACCTCTACAAACCCATCATTCCACTTAATCCAACCACAACACTAACAGATTCGATTAGTTATTAGCGAGCGTGAACATCGTATGCATGATCACCTACATGCCCTATCAATGCCTGATGTACATGTATGCAAAACCTCTAATGTCATGCCACATGTATGCATGGACCAACATATATAATATAACATATACAATGATTTAAACTGTGCATGAATGCCAGTTCACACCCTCCAATAACATCCTCAAAATCTGTCTAAGAACTACCTCCTTACTCACCTTTAACTTATCTAACTCCATCATATCAACAGCCATTAACCACAAGATATTCACCAAACCACAACTACCACTACCCCAAACATTCTAGCAACAAGACTAGACTTACCACGCAAGGAAAAACCAACAGAAACCAAACTAAGCATCTAAAGCAAAGATCACTTAACAAGGTTACCTGTAAACATAACACCACCCTGAAGCTTCATCGAACGAGCTCTCCTCCTTGCGGAACCAACATCCTTCGGTCGCACCCTTACAGCACCAGCTAACACACCTGGGTCAATACCAACTCCTTGCGATAAGAAACCTTGGCTGTTCCGCGCCAACATCAAGCAATCACGCTTCATGTGTCCAGCAGACCCACACTTCCAGCAAACTTCATTTCCCAAACCCTTCACAACCTTCTGCTTTTTCTGCCACTTCTGAACCTCGCTTCGGCCGTGCCCACGACCTTTCAAAGATCCTTTAGCCATCATCAAGGCTGACTTCACTCCAAGAGGACAATCACGCTTAACATGCAACTTAGAACCACATCTCCAGCAAACACTTGTGTCCCAACAATTTCCAACATGTTGCCTTTTACAACGGTCACACACAGATGACTGAACTTCCACTCCTTGCTCAGGCAACACTTGCTCACCAGCAGCACCACCCACACCTTGTTCAACCCTTGGAAATTCCCTTCCAAGATACCTTTCATAGAAAGCAGATACGAAGAAATCCCAATCAATATCAAGGATATGTGACGCCACAGCCACAGATGTCCACCAAGAACAAGCATCCTCCAGCATCAAAGAAACAACACTCCCCAGCTTACAGGCATAATCACAGCCCTCCTGATCCAAAATCAGAACCACATTGGCCAACCAGGCCTCAAACATCTCCGGGGAAGAACCATGGTACTCTACAGCACCCAGATCAAGCAAATGCTGCTTCGGCAAACCCACACATTTAGCCAGCACATCCACTGATTCTACCTCAACCGTAGCCTGAGATGTTCCCAACACCTCCTGAACAACAGGTAAAGAACTTTCCATCCCGGAACCAGCTTCTTTCCCTTGCCTTACCATCTCAACTTCAGTCACAGAAGACTGAGACAAAACACCTCTACAAAAGGGTGAATCCTTTGACTTAACAACCTGCCCCAAGGCAGCAACCATTTCACTCATCCTCCACTCTTTCATCATCTTTGCCATACCACTAACAACAAACAACATACAATCACAACAAACAAACAAAACCTGTTAGACCAGCATTAAGCAAGGATTCAAACTCCAACTCCAAATAACACAATAGCTATATTAATAAGGCAATGGGTATCCCGAATCCTCCCCCTTACATGACATAACAGTCAACACAACATGAATATCACAACATCAAGCATATCAACAACATACCTTGATCATGCTTACACCAAACAACATCCAACAGCACCAGCACATTAGCAACATAACATGCTCAAAACACATTCACCATGCATAACATCAGCTCATAGCATCAACACATATCCATATGATCTCAACCAAGGTTCATAACCACAAATCATGCTTGCATACATCAGCAACATGCTCAAAACATCAACAGCATACTCAGAAACACATGCTTCAACCAGCTTTCAACCATACAACAAGGTAAACATCAAGCACACTTACCACAACAACTTACCGTTTTCCCCAACCTTCGCAACTCAGCTCTGATACCACCAAATGTAACCCCCGTAGCCCGGCCTGGACGGTTGACCCGAACTACGAAGATTACACGGGGAAAACCAAAGTCAACCCGAAAGTCAACCTTGATTAACGACCCTTTTTTTTTTCTTTTTAATCTTATCTAGATGCACATTAACCTTAGATGTGATCACACAAACACCATGCTCAAAGATCACAAACATCAGAGATCAAACAGGGACCCAATTGAACAAATTACAACTTTAGGGACCAAATTGTAATTTCTGAAAACTTTAAGGACTTAACCAGATTTTAAGTTACCAACTTAAAATTAATCATGTTTCATGCTTCTCTGCCAAATTTCAGCTCAAACGGACATCCCGAACTCATACAATTGCACAAACAAGATTCAGGACCAAAATGCAAACATTTTGAAACATTTAACCGCCCAAGTCAGCCCCCAACGGTCACCCGTTCCGAAACAGGCCAAGCCCGTTCCGAAACACGGGGCCGTTCCGCAACGCGTTCCACAACGGGGGTCTGGCAGAATACATTCCGTTTCGGAACGGTGGCACCCGTTTCGGACGCCTGGGTTCATGCAGGGCACCCGTTCCGAAACGGTGTTACCTGTTCCGAAACACCTAGCCCAGAATGTTGCATTTTGCTCATTCAAACACACGATTGATCATTCAAACATGCTCCAAAAGCCACCAAACTTTACCAACATGCAATTCAACATAAAAGAGACATACTTGCATCAACAATTCAACATATAACCAACACATATGGAAAGCCCCAAATTCAAAAGCATGCTTCCTACTCAAGCTACCATTCAAGTACAAACTTCCAAAGCAACCTCAATTAAACCAATACATGATTCAACATCATTAACAACAGCATTTAAACATTCATGATCATCATAACGATCACATACACATAAACCCGAGAGATTCTACCCCATTGCCCTTATTAACTATAGCTATTCACCGAGACATACATCTCCATTGGAGTCCACCTTGAATCCCTTGCTCCTTGCTGCTCAAACCTCAAGAATCTGCATTGATGGACAAAAAGGAGCGTAAGCACAAAATGCTTAGTGAGGAATGCTCGAAACCAAAACACCATCAATGCAGCGGGTCTTTAAAACACTTTAAAACCAACCCGATTTGCTTTCCAAAACCATGTTTGAAAACTCTATTCAACATCAAGCTCAAATCATGCATAAACACCGAATGCCAAGCTTAAAATAAAACCATGGAAAACACTTCCATTTTGCAACATACCTTTCTTTAACTTGAAAACCTCATCAAGCAAGAAACCATTTAAAACCATAGTTCAAACAAACCATTTCATGCATTTAATCAAGGCCACATAAAACCATAACATCATCATCACATGCCTTTAACAACAAGTCATACAAGACTCCAATGCATCATAGGTAATTCATGCTCACATGCATCATTTATCAAATGATAACCAACACTTGTTCAACATACAAGTAACATGCTTTCACTAGCATCATACACATCTCATGCAACAATGTATCTTACCAAGCATCTCATGCTTCTCATGCAAACATGCATCAATTCAAGCATCTCATGCTTCACATGCAACCATGCATCATTTCAAGCAATCTCATGCTTCACATGCAGCTATGCATCATTTCAAGCAATCTCATGCTTCACATGATCAAGAACATTATATTGGCTTCCAAGAGATCAACCATAATCACTTTCCAACTTTTCAACCCGATCGGATACGCGGATTACAAGCGTGTCCCAACGCTTCCTACACACTACCCAATCCAAGGTCTTCCAAATGGGCAACAACCTCCATTTGACCTTAACAACCTAAGGTTCCCATGTATGGACTTTTAAACACCATACAACCTTAGCTTTTCCTCAAGGTTACCATGTATGGACTTTCAACCGCCATACACCCTTGACATGCACAAGGTCTTCCCGTATGGACTTTCAACCACCATACAACCTTTGCATAACCGATTGGTAGTTGTAGACATCATCTAACGAGATCCGGGACATCACACACAAGATCCACACATGGACTTAACCACTGCCATTGTGATCTTAACAAGTACAAGGTTCTCACATAAGGACTTTTAACCACCTTATAACCTTTACTTAACCAAGGTCCTCGAATGGGCAACAACCTCCATTATGACCTTAAACAACTCAGGTCCTCGAGTGGGCAACAACCTCCACTATGACCTCATCTCGTTAGGAATACTTGAGGGGAGTCTAACCGGTCCACACTTGACCACTCCGCCTTCAAGGCGACTTTATTCACGGTGCACCCAATCCTATAGCCGGCTAATTATACCCGATCAACGAACCAAGAACCATTCACATCTCTTGCCAACATAACCATCTTACCATAATATCCAATGTTCCACATGCATAAACATAATGCAAGGCCATCACATCATTAGCTCAATGATTCACATGCATACACATAATGCAAAACCATCACATCATTAGCTCAATGATTCACATGCATAAACAATATGCAAAAGGCACAATTATCATCATTAATCATCATCAACTCACTGTTTTTAAGCATCATACAAAGCCAATGAACAACATGCAACACCATGCATCAAAACCACATTTTCAATGCATTAAACCAAGGATCTCTTACCTTGAGCATCCTTTTCAATTGACTTTCAAAACCAGCATTAAACCATGCTAAAACATGCTTACAAAACAGAATTTAACCATGCAAATCACATGCATATCAATCATCATCCACTTTTGATTTTTAAAGCCAAAACATACACAATCCAAGAGCAAAAACTCATCCACTTACTCTTGAGCTTAGCAAAGTTGTTTAGACTTAAACTAAGCTCCCAAAAACCTTCAAACCTTGTTTCAAAAGCTGAAATCCCAACTTCACTCACCGATAACCAAACAAAGCTAGCCAACAAGCTTTCCAAGCTTCCGAAACCTTCCGAAAACACCTCCAAAGCTCAAGGATCAACCTCCCCTGTTTCAAGCACACAAAAACAGAACATTAATGCATCCTTATGCATTAAAACACCAGCAACATCAACACAACTCGCTGCTCATCACAAATCTAACAATTTGGCTACCAAACACAACCGAAATCATCTCCAAACACTTCCAAAACTTAACCCAGCCAAGATCCATCACTTCTAACCATTTATATACATCAAATAACATGCAAAATGATCACAACCACGTCCTTATACCTCCAGGTATAACAGATCACCAAAAACACTCCAAAAACAACCAAAAACTCAAGCCAAACTTAGGAAATTCAACCTATCCGGGATTGCATTGATTAAACCTAAACTTCTAATCATTTTAGCATTCATTTAACATCAATTTAACACCTCAAAACCCTGCTTAAACAGATCACACGAAATTTTCACCAAAATCGCCAAATCTTGCATTTTAGCCAAAAATCAAGATCTCAATTGAAAAGCCATTAATAAAACATAAATCAAGGATTGAGAACTTAGGAATTTCAGTAAAGAACTGATAGTTTAGAGGAGAAGGACGTTCTTACCTCCAAACTTGAATTTCTCCATTTTAGAGCCAAAAAGCTTGATGAATCAACTTGTAAATTGAGAGGTTTTGATGATGAGATGATTAGGAATAAAATGAGAATTGAAATGAGAGATTAAGATGTTAAAATCAAAGAAAGAAATCTGGAGAATCTTGTTTGGGTAGAGAGAAAATGAGAGAAAAGAGAATTTGAGAGAAAATGGAAAATTAGTTGAAAATTGGTTAAAATGATTTCCCTCCCTTTCTTAATCTTTAAAATCAGATTTTAGACTTAAAATATCTTAGAAAAATCTGGAGAAATCCTTTTTGGAATAATAGCTCCTTAAAGATTCAAAGTTTCAATCCTTTATAAAACTGTCCCGCAACTTTCAAAAATTACATTTTGGTCACTAGCCAAAATGTCAACCTTCCGAACCTCATTTTCCAAAATTGATTTCACAGTTCACTTTTATATATTAAAAGATGATTTTAGAACATTTTTCCATATTTTTAATGCAACCCGAACTAGGCTTTCCTAAATTCACTCTTATATATTCGATCAGCACTTTGACCGAACCGGTCAACACCCAAAACTTCTGAGCCCAAAACCGGGGCGTTACAACTCTCCCCCCCTTAGGAAATTTCGTCCTCGAAATTTCAACCGGCGAAAAGAGAAACAGAACCTTCTCAAGCAACACACAAGGCAACACAAAAGCCTCAACCAACAACACTGATCACTTCCCATACAAAACCTCCACCACACACTGTTCACAAATTCAAACTCTCAAAGGTAACCACGACTCAACCTTTCACATAACCGAACTGTACACAACCCCAACATCAACCTGAAGAACTTCAGCTCTTTTAGCAGACAACACTGTAGCACACAACTCCCAAGACTTGTCTACACAAAGACAACCACCAAACCAATTCAGCCATTAGGCAACTTCCCTGCTTCTAAAACTCTTGCGATTCCCAAACCTTTCCCAAAGATTTTCCCAACAAGCAGAAATCCTTAAACATCAACTGTTTACTCAAGCTCTTCAACAAGCTGACAATCCTTCACATCAGTCACAACATTGCCATAACAGCTCACCAGGACTACTCACCCAGATACCAAAAATTACATCACAACCCCAACTTGAAACCTTCAGCCGTTCTACATACCATCAACTAACTTCAAATGAACTTTCTTAACCACAACTAGCCAACTACTTCTCACAAGAACCCAAACAACCAACAAAACCCTTCAATCTAGCACAACCCCTCATTACAAACTTCAACCAGAACACTTGCACTACCAGAACACTACTTAACCAAAACACACATAACATCTTCAGAACTCTTCAAAGATTGCTAAGAACCAACACAACCCTTTCACAACAACTGTAACGCCCCGGTTTTGGGCTCAGAAGTTTTGGCGTTGACCGGTTCGGTCAAAGTGCTGATCGAATATTTAAGAGTGAATTTAGGAAAGCCTAGTTCGGGTTGCATTAAAAATATGGAAAAATATTCTAAAATCATATTTTAATATGTATATATGAACTGTGAAATCAATTTTGGAAAATGAGGTTCGGAAGGTTGACATTTTGGGCTAGTGACCAAAATGTAATTTTTGGAAGTTGCGGGACAGTTTTATAAAGGATTGAAACTTTGAATCTTTAAGGAGCTATTATTCCAAAAAGGATTTGTCCAGATTTTTCTAAGATATTTTAAGTCTAAAATCTGATTTTAAAGATTAAGAAAAGAGAGGGAAAAATCATTTTAACTAATTCCAACTAATTTTCCATTTTCTCTCAAATTCTCTTTTCTCTCATTTTCTCTCAACCCAAACAAGATTTCCTCAGATTTCTTTCTCTGATTTTGACCTCTTAATCTCTCATTTCAATTCTCATTTGATTCCTAATCATCTCATCATCAAAACCTCACAATTTACAAGTTGATTCATCAAGCATTTTGGCTCTAAAATGGAGAAATTCAAGTTTGGAGGTAAGAACGTCCTTCTCCTCTAAACTATCAGTTCTTTACTGAAATTCCTAACTTTAGGGACCAAATTGTAATTTCTGATAGTTTAGAGGAGAAGGACGTTCTTACCTCCAAACTTGAATTTCTCCATTTTAGAGCCAAAAAGCTTGATGAATCAACTTGTAAATTGAGAGGTTTTGATGATGAGATGATTAGGAATAAAATGAGAATTGAAATGAGAGATTAAGATGTTAAAATCAAAGAAAGAAATCTGGAGAATCTTGTTTGGGTAGAGAGAAAATGAGAGAAAAGAGAATTTGAGAGAAAATGGAAAATTAGTTGAAAATTGGTTAAAATGATTTCCCTCCCTTTCTTAATCTTTAAAATCAGATTTTAGACTTAAAATATCTTAGAAAAATCTGGAGAAATCCTTTTTGGAATAATAGCTCCTTAAAGATTCAAAGTTTCAATCCTTTATAAAACTGTCCCGCAACTTTCAAAAATTACATTTTGGTCACTAGCCAAAATGTCAACCTTCCGAACCTCATTTTCCAAAATTGATTTCACAGTTCACTTTTATATATTAAAAGATGATTTTAGAACATTTTTCCATATTTTTAATGCAACCCGAACTAGGCTTTCCTAAATTCACTCTTATATATTCGATCAGCACTTTGACCGAACCGGTCAACACCCAAAACTTCTGAGCCCAAAACCGGGGCGTTACATCCGCAGACTCCCTCATGAACCTATTCTAGAATAAACTGAGCTTCTTTTGCATCCACACATCTTAAAAGCACTTGATCTCGACTTCTTTTATAAAGGATTTCTCCATCAAGAATGTACCCTGATGCCATTTTCCTAATCATCTTCTTTTCGTTCTCTGTTGCTTGAGTTGGGTATTGCTGAAGCTTTATGTATTGTAAGATGTCGTGGTACCATGGTAAATCGTATTCCTCTTCCTTTATGTCGTAGCAATGAGTTGGGGAATCTAGCATTTTCAATTTGACGGGCATCATCTTAGAGCCCTCACTTGCTTTAAACATGACAACAGAGTAGTTAGGGCATTGACCATCTGGTTGTATTCTCTTGAAAGATGCTTAAAAGTGATCACATCGAATTCTTTGGTTAATTCAAGGAACAACTTGTAATATTCTATCAGCTTTGAATCTTTTGTTTCCCATTCACCTCTTATTTGATAAATGACCAACGTTGAATCCTCGTAAACCTTCAAATTTCAAATGTTTCTTTCAATGGCCTCTCTTAGACCCAATATGCATGCCTCATATTCTTCCATATTGTTGGTGCAAAAGAATTTCAAACGGCAAGCGTAAGGGTAATAATTTCGTTCTGGTGAAACCAAAACTGCCCCAATACCTCGCCCTAATGCATTTACAGCACCATCAAAGTTCATGACCCAAGATTCTATTGGCGATTCATCATTTTCTGAAATACACATTAAATCCTCTTTAGGGAAATTGAAATTGAACTCCTCATAATCGTCCTGAGCACGACTTGCCAAAAAATCAGCTATGGCACTTCCTTTCACTACTTTCTGACTCACGTACTGGATGTCATGTTTTGAAAGCAACATCTGCCAACGTGCTAACTGACCTGATAAGGCTGGGGCTTCCATCATGAATTTCAATGGATCTAGCTTCGATATCAACCATGTAGTATGATACAACATGTAACCCCCTTAGCCCGGCCTAGACGGTTGACCCAAACTACGAAGATTACACGGGGAAAACCAAAGTCAACCCAAAAGTCAACCTTGATTAACAACCCTTTTTTTTCTTTTTAAACTTATCTAAATACATATTAACCCTAGGCGTACTCTTGAGATAAGCATACTCAAAAATCACAGCAATCGAAAATCAATAAGGGACTCAATTGCACAACATACGAATTTAGGGACCAAATTGTAAATTCTGGAAATTAAGAAATATTTAACAATTTTTAAGATACCATTATGAAATTAATCATGTTTCATGCTTCTCTGCCAAATTTCACCTTAAACGGACATCCCAAACTCAAGCAATTGCATAAACGAAGTTCAGGACTAGAACGTGAAGATTTCAAAACATAAAACCATATAATTCAGTGCCCAACGGTCAAGTGTTCCGAAACGGTGGTTAACCGTTTCGAAACGCGGGACCGTTTCAAAACATATTCCGAAATAGGGCTTGGCAGTAGCAAAAATGTTTCGAAACGACTCTACCCGTTTCGAAACACCAAGGCCATTTCAGACCCCTGTTTCGAAACAGTAGTACCCGTTCCGATACGGGCTGCCCAGAAATACAGAAATTAAATGGTTTATTACACATTCGACCCATCAAACACATCCCTATGACCCCCAAATCATGCCAACAAGTCATCATGCATAAAAGGAACATATTTGCATCAACAAAACATATTCGTGGCATCATTTAGGGAAAACCTCAATCTATAGGCATGCATCCTATTACCCAAAACCAACAAACATCAAACCAACAAAGCAAACACCAAAAATGACCAATTACATATCCAAAACATCATAGGCATCATGCCAAACTTAGGGAGTCCAAAACATCTCCCAAAACACAATCTAGGTTCCCATTGCCAAATACCAAAAACTAATAGTGTTGTAAAAATAGTCACCATACATGAGCTTAGTCTTTCTCTTGGATTCTTGACCTCCTTGATGCCCTTAAAGCACCTCAATTCTCTGCATTATTGGTTCAAGAAAGAGACCATAAGCACATATGCTTAGTGAGACATGCTCTAATGAAACAACACAATAATGCACTTTATAAAACACCTTTCAAAGGCCTTTAAATTCATTAACATATTTTCTCATGCAACAATGCATACAAAACAAGCATCTCATGCTTCATTATATCAACATGTCATATTGGCTTTCAAGTGATAATCCTTAACCATTTTTCAACATAAAACATAATCGGATACGCGGATTACAAGCGTTGTCCCATACGCTTCATACACACTACCAAACACACAAGGTGGAGTTTACCGGTACAATCACAACCCCTCAACACCCGTGATGGAGTCTAACGGTACAATCACAACCCCTCCACATCACTCATTGGTAGTTGTATAACATCACTAACGAGAGCACGGGACACACAACACAAGATCCTCACATAGCATTTTAACCACCATTATGATCTTAGACATCTCGTTAGTGTACTTGGATGGAGTTTACGGTACCATTACAACCCCTCAACATCCAAGGCGACTTTATTCACGGTGCACCCAATCCTATAGCCGGTTAACTATATCCGATTCAAGTATTTTTAAACCAACACATCACTTGCCAATATACATCATTTACCATCATCAATTCACTGTTTTAAAGCATTTAACCAAGCCATTAAGCCATCATGCATCACTATGCATCAAAACCACATTTATCAATCTCAAACCAAGGATCTCTTACCTTGAGCATCCTTCAACACATGGCTTTCAAAACCAGCATTAAACATGCTAAAACATGCTTTAAAAACATAATTTAAACATGCAAATTAAACACATTGCATCCAACCATTTCATGGTTCATCAAAGAAAGAGTTTCTCCGAAAACTTACTCTTGAGCTTAGTTAAGTTGCTTAGGCTTAAACTAAGCTCCCAAAACCTTCAAACATTGGTTTCAAAGCTGAAAACCAAACTTCACTCACCAATTCCGTTTCGCAAGCTTGCCGAAACGCCGTTCAAGCCTCCGGATCAACACCACAAGGATATGAAGTTGTCTCCCCTGTTTTAAACACATCAAAGCAGAGGATTAATGCATCATCATGCATTAAAATCTTCAGCCACTACACCTAAACTTGATGCTCTCACCAAAACTCACATTTCGGCTACCAAACATAACCGAAAACACATCCAAACACTTCCACAACATTACCCAGCCAAGATCCATCACTTTTAAACATTCTTAGACATCAATTAACATCCAAAAAGAACCTAATCACGTCCCTATACCTCCAGCTATAGCAAAACACCAAAATCACCCCAAAAACCACCATTTTCACAAGTAAAAACTTAGGAAAATCAACCTATTCGGGATTGCATTGATTAAACCTCCATTTCACATCATTTAAACATCCAAAATACATTAAAAAGGCATCTCAAAACAGAGCCCAAACAACCTCCACGAAATTCTTCAAGATTTGATCAAAATCTCAAGTTTTAAGCCAAAATCAAGATCATAACATTAAAACATTTAATAAAACTTAATTTAAGGATTGAGAACTTGGGAATTTCAATAAATAACTGAGTATTTAGAGGAGAAGGACGTTCATACCTCTAAGTGTGGATTTCTCCTTGTTTAGAGCCAAAATCCTTGAAAATTCAATAAGCAAATGAAGAGGATTTGATGTAGAAATGATTAGGAATCATTTGGGGATTGAAATCTCATCATTAGGTGTGAAAATCAAAAGAAAAGTTGTTGTGGAAATGTGTTTGGCTGAGGGAATTTTGAGAGAAAATGAAATGGGGAAATTTTAGCAAAAGTTAGTTATGAAACTAAAATATAGTTTTCCCTCTTTTCTTTTTAGTAATTAAACATTAAATGAGTCTTTAAAAATTAAGAAAAATCTGGAGAAATCCTCCCTTGGGTAAATTAGCTCCTTAAAGATTCAAAGTTTCAATCCTCTCAAAACAGTCACGGACTTTTCAAAAATTACATTTTAGTCACTAACTCGAAATGTCGTATTTCCAAGCCTCATTTTGTAAAATTGATTTCACCACTCTCTTATATATATTAAAAGAGGATTTTAGATATTTTTCCATATTTTTAATGTATCCCGAACTAGGCTTTCCTTAAAACCACCTTTTATATTCGAACCGAAATTTAGACCGGTCCGGTTCAGACCCTAACTTCCAAGCCCAAAATTGGGGTGTTACTCAACATATACTGCATAAGCCTTTTGGTTGCCCATACCAAAGAAAAATATAGCTTTTCAATCGGGGTGTATCTTGTTTCACAGTCGGTGAACTTCTTACTCAAATAGTATATTACCTTTTCTTTTCTTCCAGTTTCATCATGCTGCCCTAATACGCAACCCATGGAGTTTTCATACATCGTCAAGTAGAGTATTAATGGTTTCCCTGAAACAGGCGACACTAACACTAGAGGATTAGTTAACTGCTCCTTGATCTTTTCTAAGACTGCCTGACATTCTTCATTCCATGTCCCCGGGTTATTCTTCCTAAGCAACCTAAATATTGGATCACACTTATTCCTTAACTAGGAAATGAAGCGAGCTATGTAATTTAACCTTCTCAATAAGCCTCGAACTTGTTTATGTGTTTAGGGTGATAGAAGCTCTTGTATGGCCTTTATCTTATCAGGATCAATCTCGATTCCTCTTCTTCTTACAATGAAACCCAATAACTTTCCAGATGTAACTCCAAATGTGCATTTGGCAGGGTTCAATTTTAGCTGGAATTTTCTCAACCTCTAGAATAGCTTTTCTAGGTTCGCCAAATGCTCCTCCTTAGTTCTAGATTTGGCAATCATATCATCAACATATACTTCTATCTCCATGTTCATCATGTCGTGGAAAAGAGTAACCATGGCTCTTTGATAGGATGCCCCTGCATTTTTTAGACCAAAGGGTATCACATTATAGCAAAAGGTTCCCCAAAGCGTTACAAAAGTAGTCTTCTCCATATCTTCCGCGCACATTTTAATTTGCTTATATCCAGAAAATCCATCCATGAAGGAGGAGAGGGAATGATCGGCAGTATTGCCTACCAAGGTATCAATATGTGGGAGTGGGAAGTTATCCTTGGGGCTTGCCCTATTAAGATCCCTGTAGTCAACATACATCCGTACTTTTCCATCTTTCTTTGGGACTGGAACAATGTTTGCTACACATTCCGGATATTTAGCCACCTCGAGGAATCATGCGTTATACTCCCTCTTTTCTTAATCTCTGATTTTTAAAAGCGTGTCAGCTTTCTTCCTTCTAAGCTTTTGCTTCACAGGCTCACATCCTACCTTTATAGGGAGTCGATTCATGACGATGTCGGTGTCAAGTCCAGGCAAATCCTGATATGACCAGGCAAAGATATCTTTATACTCTCTCAAAAGCTCGATCAAGCATTGTCGTGTCTATATTGTGATGGTGGTACCGATCTTCACTTCACGCTTCTCTTCTTCAGTGCCAAGATTCAAAATTTCCAATTCTTCCTTATGGGGGAGAATCTGATTTCCTTCTCCTTCTACCATTCTGAGCAAGTCCTTGGGCAAATCATACTCTTCCTCTTCGTCTACATTTCCAACTTCTTTCAGGTGTAAACGGTAGCTCAAAATTGACTTCTGAGTCTGACTCAAAGTAATTTGTACTGTCGATATCTAAAGACATGCAATGAAAAGGGCAAAAAATATATACCAAGAAAGAATAAACAAATGGATGAATGGAATGATTCATTTTAGGGTATATTCTCATATTTAAGTTATTTTTATGGTCTTTTGCTTTTTGTTGTGTTTTGCAAAGTAAAGTTTGTCAGACAAAATTATTGGAAAAATATGCATCTTTATTGAAATGAAAATAATAGTTTTGACATAGACCGTTTTACATAAGATCTCTAATTACCCACGGGCCTAGGGGTAGAAGAGTTGGTTTTGAGAATTACTCTGAGTCTGTCTTAAAAATTTTAGGGACTAATTTGGCGATCCAATTGTTCAGCTCAGCACTAGGGCGAATTTTAGACAAGTACTCGTTCTCTCCCTCTTCATCGTCTATGATAACATTGACGCTCAAATTCTCAAAAGCCTCACATAGTTCATGCTTTTCTTTCTCCTCCTCATCAAATTTGGCATTGGGATCCAGAAGACTTCTGGATCTGAAATTGTGACTCAAATGAGGGTATGTCATTGGTTCCCACTCAATCTCCTCTCCCTTCAGCTTTGCCTTCCTTCTTTCTTGTTGCTTCCTGAACTCTGCTTTCTTCTAGCATTTATTGGGCTTAAAGCCCAAACCAAACCGGTCCTTATTTACTGGGATTTCCACAGGATAAAACCTTCCCTGGTGATTCTTCCCAAATCCCATTCCTACCTTAGCTCATCTTCCTAGTGTTTGCTTTACTTGCATTTTACGCAGCTTGACAGTTCTAGTTTGGCACCTTACTCCCTCTGGTGACAAAGGTTGCATTGACTAGCTCTAATGTCCTAAAATGACACTCGAGTGCTCCCTCGTCCACCTCAATGTATGGCGCATCAGTAACTACCGAAGCAATAATTTCCTCTTCCGCACCAACCGTGTAGAACTAATATTTTGATATAATAATTAAAAAATGTTTTGGACTAATTTGAAAAGAATTTAAAACATGTCTTTAAGTCCAAACAACTTGAAAATTAAGTTTGAGGCTTTTTAAAAGGTTTTTGGCAAAGTTTTTAATGCTTTAAAGTAGTCAAACTTGACTTTTCAGCAAGCCCGTACCGATACGGTATACCCCATGTCGATACCCTTTTGCCCAAGTTTTGAATCTGCCAAAACCCGTATCGATACGGGTGAGACCGTATCGATATGGATAGGGATTGTTTCGATACGCCCCTTAAGCGTACCGATCCCTGTTTTAACAACCCCAACGGCTATTTCCCAACGGTCTTTTAAATGACATACCGTAGCGATACACCCTCAAGCGTATCGATACGCTTAGGCTAACAAAGAGCCCAATGACTAGTTCTGGAGAAGGGCATACCGATACGCCTCCACGTGTACCGATACGGTAGGCTGCAGAACTGTATTTATGGTGGGAAATAAAGTCTCCAACGGCTCCAATTCAACCCTAACGACTAGTAACAGCTACAAACTCATTAAGGAGTATAAAAGGGACCTCCAAGCATCAAGAGAAGGCCAATGCTTCATTTGTCAAACATCATATGATCAAGATTATGTCTTAGTGCCATATTGTCAATTTATTTTATAGACAAACACTAGTGAGCCAAAATTGTTATATTTGCTCAAGTGTTTTAGGATTGGGTGAGAGCTTAATTGTGCAAACAAATACCTATTAGAGGGATTTGAGTTTGCTTATTTTTATCTCTTTGTAAAGAGGGTTTGATCAAGGCTTTGGGTAGAAAGCTTGATCGGTTTTGTAAGGGTTTCCTCCTAAGCCTAGAAAATGGGACGAATCAATAGTGGATTGATTGGAAATCCTTAGTGGGAAGCTAAGGTAGTGGATGTAGACCTTGGTTAGAAGGTTGAACCACTATAAATCATCTTGTCTTTATCTTTTTAGCTTCCACACCTCTATCACCCAAAATTCCACTTCTCCACCACTTGGCGAGCAAGAATGGTTGAAGGAATCGAGCACCTAAAAACCCAACAAACCGTCACCAATTGCTCGTCAATCACACATTTTAGCTTATGGTGAAGAGTAGAAGGTATCACGCCTGCTGTATGAATCCATTGACGCCGAAGCAAACAACTATAACTGGGCTTCATGTCCACAACAACAAAGTCTATTTCAAAGATTGACGGTCCAATCTTCAAGGGAACTTCAATCTTCCCTAACACATCCCTTTGGGTCCCGTCAAAGGCCTATACTATATTTTGATAAGCTCTCATGTGAGAACTGTCAATAGGCAACTTTTTCAATGTAGCCAAAAGGAGTACATTCAAAGCCGACCTGTTGTCAATAAGAACTCCTGGCATCATATATCCTTTGGATCTTGTTGAAATATGGAGGAGTTTACATGATCCCCTTCCTTCCGCAGGTATTTCCTCATCATTAAATGATATGAAATTATTGACATCAATGTTACTGACCAACATGTCCATCTTGTCGGTCGTAATCTCCTTTGACACAAAAGTTCTGTTAAGAAGCTTTAGCAAGACATCACGATGCCCCTCGGAACTCAACGGCAAAGACAACATAGAGATTCAGGCGGGAAGTTTATGTAGTTGCTCCACCACACTGTACTCACTGTGCTTGAGTATTTTAAAAAATTCTTAGGCCTCTGATTCTTTTACAGGCTCATGAATCACTCGTGGCTTCTCTTGGAATAAATCCTTTTCTCCTTCTTTATATGGCTCGCTAGCAGCCTTTCTTTGTGCCGCATCTCTGTCCTCTACCGTGAGCACCTAAAAACCCAACAAACCATCACCAATTGCCCGTCAATCACAAATTTTAGCTTTTGGTGAAGAGTAGAAGGTATCACGCCTACTGTATGAATCCATTGACGCCCAAGCAAACAACTATAACTGGGCTTTATGTCCATAACAACAAAGTCTATTTCAAAGGTTGATGATCCAATATGCAAGGGAACTTCAATCTTCCCTAACACATCCCTTTGGGTCCCGTCAAAGACATGTACTATATTTTGATAAGCTGTCATGTGAGAACTATCAATAGGAAACTTTTTCAATGTAGCCAAATGGAGTAAATTCAAAGCTGACCCGTTGTCAATAAGAACTCATGGCATCATATATCCTTTGCATCTTGTTGAAATATGGAGGGGTTTGCATGATCCCCTTCCTTCCGCAGGTATTTCCTCATCATTAAATGATATGAAATTATTGACAGCAATATTACTGACCAACATGTCCATCTTGTCGGTCATAATCTCCTTTGACACAAAAGTTCTATTAAGAAGCTTTAACAAGGCATCTTGATGTCCCTCAGAACTCAACGGCAAAGACAACATAGAGATTCGGGCGGGAAGTTTATGTAGCTGCTCCACCACACTGTACTCACTGTGCTTGAGTATTTTAAAAAATTCTTAGGCCTCTAATTCTTTTACAGGCTCATGAATCACTCGTGGCTTCTCTTGGAATAAATTATTTTCTCCTTCTTTATATGGCTCGCTAGCAGCCTTTCTTTGTGCCGCATCTCTGTCCTCTACCGTGGGTGGGGAATAGAGCCTCCCACTTCTCGTGAAATGGCTTACTTCATTAACAGTTTCTTCCACTTTGTCTTCTTCATCCAACATGCCCCCTGGGTTTGCTACTGTGCAAGCATAACTCTAAAGAACATGCTTGTTGTCCCTGTAAGGGAAAGGGTCTGGTGCCTTTATAACCAATCGTGGGGTCACACCCCTGGCTGGTTCACCAACTCTATCTTTGGTCTTAATCACCAAAGGCTTCATTCCTGCATAATTCTTCTTAGAGGATGACTCATCTGACGCACATACGTCCATCGTCTGTTCTTCATTTCCTTTCTCAAAAAACTCTAACTCTTTATTGTTAATTTTTACTTGAACTAATTGCTTGAACTCAAAGCAACATTCAATCCAATGTCCTTCCTTCTGGTGGTACTCACAATACAATCCTTTAATCTTCACTTCTTCGAATTTTCCACCATTTGGGTCCATACCCATTTCATAGATGCTTTAACCTCAGCAACATGTTCCTTGTTTGTTTTAGCTTCCTCCTCAATAACTGCATTTATTCCGGCCTTCTGGTGATTTGCCAGAGGATTTCCTATTTCTTCAGATGTTTCAAATGACAACATCCCGATTTCCTTAAATCATCTACCTCCATTTGAATGAAGTGCAGTTCTCAATGGTATGCCCCTTTACTCCTGCATGATATTCACATTGGGCCTTCTCATCGTACCATGGTGGGTACGATGGTGAGAACGGAGGAACATGTCTTGGCAGCACCATCTTGGATTTGACCAACTCGGAAAATAGCTTCGCGTACGTCATGCAGATAGGAGGAAAATAAGGTCTTAAGTTTCCTTGATATCTTCTCTCTCCTTTCGGGGAATTCGTAACTGCTGGGGCTGCCACCGAGGTATTGGGCTTGTTAAATACCACGCCCGTTGAATAGCTAGGGTTGTAGACATTAGTGGCATTGACTTCATTATATCTCTTTTTATAAGTCCTCTTTGTCTCTCCACTATCCAACTTTCCACTTTTCATAGCTGTTAAGATTAGTTCTCCATTCATTAGCATGTCTGCAAAGCTCTTTGTGGCATGATTGAGCATGTGATCATTGAAAGGACCCTTCAGAGTTTCCATGAACATTGGGGTAATTTCATTTTCTAGCAGTGACGCATGTACTTGTGCCGCTGCGTCCCTCCATCTTTGCGCGTACTGTCGGAAGTTCTCATGATGTTTTTGCTCCATCCCTTGTAAGACCAAACATGTTTGAACCATGTCTAAGATATGTTTGTACTGTTCACTGAAGGCTTTGGACAGATCTTTTCATGATTTGATGTTTACCCGACTCAGTTGCGAATACCAGCGTGCATATGTTCCCACTAAACTGTCTTGGAAGCAATGAATGAGCAGCTTCTCATTGTTAAGATACATTGACATCTTTCTGCAATGCATGGTTAAATGTGCTGACGGGCATGTAGTTCCATTGTATTTCTCAAAATCTGGGACCTTAAATTTTGGCGGCGCCACCAGGTCTGTAACCAAGCTCAGGTTCTTGGCATCCATTCTGCCATGAACACTTCCCATCTAGAAGGATTTGATCATGCCTTCTAGCTTCTCATACTTGTCTTCCCACTTCTTTTCAACCTTAACCTTGTCAGCAATTTCGTCGAGGTTATGTACCTCATAATTATTAGCTTCTCCATTTGAAATACGAGCAGAGGATTCAACAAAGTAGACGGGGGTTTTGGCCTTGGTAGCAGCCTCTTTTCCAAAGGTCATTCCAGGAAACCGTGGCCATGTGCCGGTATCTCCTCCTACTTCAACTACATCTGGATCCTTAAACCCCAACATAGCAACGATCGAGCTAATTGTCCTCTAATGTACTGACTCGATTTGTTGTTTCAAGTCAGTCTTCATCTTCTCCAACTTGTCTTGAGTGCTCTTCTGGCTTGCCTCCAGAGTTGTCAATCTTTCCTCAGTGTTCATGGTTCGAGTTTGGGCACGTGTACTTTCTTATGAGTTGTTTTAGCTATTTTGAATGTTCTTTCATTTTTATATTAAGTTAGTTTTTGTCATGTATGAATGCATGTACAACAAATTTCAACAAAACAAACAATAAAACAATGAAAATGCATGAATGCAGTCGAAGGGCCATTAATTCCATAAAATATTTGCTCATAGAAACAACTCTCTTTATTGAATATCAAAAAGGTCCTTTATTATAAGAATTTTTTAAGAGAAATTACAAATACATCTTGTCCCGAGCACCCAATTCCTTGACTTCCTCAATCAGCCACATAAGCCTTGGTCTAACTTCTCCTACAGGCCTAATGTAACGACAAAGAGCCGTTGCTTCAGTTGCTAACATTACCACATGCTTGGCCACATCTTGGATCTGTGTCATCACGGTCCTATCGAACTCATCTCGTTGCATTTGGACATTGATCGATAGGTCAAATTGAATAAATGCCAGCAAAAATCTGTCATTACAGGTCAGGCTGTATTGAAACGGGTGATGGCGTTACGATACGGGTAAGCACAGTTTGGTCTGAGAAATAGGGTGTATCGGAACGATCCATGGTCATTTCGAAGAAAGATGGGACAATGCGGATGTGCATAAATTATCGACAACTGAACAAGTTGACAATCAAGAACAAGTATCCCTTGCCTAGAATTGATGATCTCTTTGATCAGTTTCGGGGAGCCTCGGTGTTTTCTAAGATAGACTTGAGATCAGGGTATTATCAGCTAAAGGTGGAGGATGTGGATGTACCTAAGACAACTTTTCGCACGAGGTATAGACATTATGAATTCTTGGTGATACCGTTTGGATTGACCAACGCGCCCGCTGCTTTCATGGACATGATGAATCATGTATTCCATGAATTCTTGGATCAGTTTGTGGTGGTGTTCATCGATGATATCCTTGTGTATTCGCGTACTGACGAGGATCATGATAGGCACTTGAGGATTGGTTTGCAAGCGTTGTTGGAGAATCAGTTGTATGCCAAGCTGAGTAAGTGTGAGTTTTGGCTTAGGGAGGTGGTCTTCCTTGGGCATGTTGTGTCAGCTGAGGGTATCCGCGTTGATCCGCACAAGGTAGAAGCTGTGATGAGCTGGAAAGCGCCTAAGTCAGTGACAAAGGTACGGGGTTTCCTTGGATTGGCTGGGTACTACCGTATGTTTGTCGAGGGTTTCTCGAAGATAGCAGCGTCTTTGACCAAGTTGTTGCAAAAGAATGTTCACTTTGAGTGGACGGAGGCGAGGCAACAAGCTTTTGAAAAGCTGAAAGAAGCTTTGACGCAAGCTC
Source organism: Hibiscus tridactylites (assembly GCA_958450335.1). NCBI lineage: Eukaryota > Viridiplantae > Streptophyta > Magnoliopsida > Malvales > Malvaceae > Hibiscus > Hibiscus tridactylites. Next base: position 66,573,740 of record OY288273.1, read on the forward strand.
CTGTTCTGATTCAACCTGAGTCTGGTAAGGAGTTTGTAGTTTATAGTGATGCGTCCATTGTTGGGTTGGGCTACGTGTTGATGCAGGAGGGTAAGGTAGTGGCCTATGCATCTAGGCAGTTGAAGGTGCATGAGCGCAACTATCCTACCCGTGATCTTGAGCTTGCGGCTGTGGCGTTTGCTTTGAAAATTTGGAGGCATTACCTATATGGTGAGAAGTGTGTTGTGTTTACAGACCATAAGAGTTTGAAATATCTCATGTCTCAAAAGGATTTGAATCTTAGGCAACGTCGCTGGGTAGAGTTGCTTAAAGATTATGATCTGACGATTGAGTATCACCCGGGTAAGGCTAATGTGGTAGCCGATGCTTTGAGCAGGAAAGTAGCTGTGGAGTTGAGAGCGATGTTTGCTCGTTTGAGCATATCGCGTGATGGTGGTCTTATTGCAGAATTGCAAGTGAAGCCATCTCTGATACAGTTGCTTGATGATTCTCTTGTTTCGCATGTTCAGGACATTGCGGAAGGTAGACCTTCGGATTTCAGTTTTAGTGATGATGATGTTCTGTGCTTTGGGAGTCGAATAGTAGTGCTAGATGATGCTGAGTTAAGGCACACTATTCTGACTGAAGCTCATAGTATTCCTTTTGCAATGCATCCGGGTAGTACAAAGATGTATCGTGACCTGAAAGATGAGTACTACTGGGTGGGGTTGAAAAAGGATGTGGCTAAGTTTGTTAGTAAGTGCATGGTGTGTCAGCGAGTGAAGGATGGGCACCAGGTTCCTTCTGGGTTGTTGCAGCCTTTGAGAATCCCAGAGTGTAAGTGGGAGAGAATCACCATGGATTTTGTGTCTGGCTTGCCTTTGTCACCGACAAAGAAGAATTCAGTTTGGGTGATCGTTGATCGGCTTACCAAGTGTGCACATTTTCTGCCTGTGCATACCACATACACTTTGGATAAGTTGGCTGAGTTATATATAGCTGAGATTGTGCGGTTGCACGGTGTGCCAAAGTCCATTGTGTTGGATAGAGATCTGAGGTTTACAACACGATTTTGGGAATGTTTGCATCAAGCTTTTGGTACACGGTTGAATTTCAGTACTTCTTATCATCCTCAGATGGATGGACAGTCAGAGCGTGTGATCCAAGTGCTTGAGGATATGTTGAGATGTTGTGTGATAGATTTTCAGGGTTCTTGGGAGAAGCACTTTCCGTTGGTTGAGTTTGCATATAATAATAGTTACCAGGCAAGTATCCAAATGGCTCCATACGAGGCTTTGTATGGGAGAAGATGTAGAACCCCTCTTTGTTGGGCAGAAGCTGGGCAAAAGTTGATTTCGATGCCAGGTATGCTTAAGGGAACCACCAAGAAGGTGAAGCTTATTTGTGAGCATTTAAAGACAACATTGGATAGGCAAAAGTCTTACGCGGACTTGAAGCATAAGGAAATTGAGTTCGCGGTTGGCGAACATGTGTTCTTGAAAGTATCGCCTTAGAAGAAGGTGATAAGATTTGGGCGTAAAGGTAAGCTTAGCCCAAGGTTCATTGGACCTTACGAGATTATGGAGCGTATTGGTCTTGTGGCATATCGGTTGAGATTGCCTGCAGAGTTGGAGAAGATACATGATGTGTTTCATGTCTCCATGATACGGAGGTACAGATCGGATCCTTCACATGTAATGCCTGTTGAGGAGATAAAGTTGAATTCGGATCTGTCATATGATGAGGAACCGGTGAAGGTTCTGGATGTGAGTAGCAAAGTTCTTCGTGGCAAGACGATCGAGCTTGTGAAGGTGTTGTGGCGACACCGAGGAGTTGAGAAGGCCACGTGGGAAAGCAAGGCGGACATGCTGAGGCAGTTTCCGCATCTCTTTCCATCAAGTAAAAATTTCAAGGACGTAATTTCCTAAGGTGGGTAGAGTTGTAACGCTCTGGTTTTGGGCCTAGATCTTTTAGACATCGGATCGGACCGATCGAGAACGGTTCGAATCGCGTAAGGTGATTTAAGGAAATCAAGGATCGAAATAGGATAAAATTATGATAAAAATTGCTAAAATCCTCTAAAAATATGTTTAAGAGGTTTGTCAAATCAATTTTACAAAAAGGGTTTCTGAAAATGGACATTTTGCGTAGTGACCAAATTGTAAAGTTTTAAAACTGTGGGAAAATGCTATTTTCAAGAAGAGAGTCAAAATCATAGAATCTTTTGGGAGCTTTTGTACAATTTAGCCTTCCTTCAATTTGACATGTGTTTTTAAAGGGTTTTAATAAAGGAATTAAAATGGTTTTAATTAAATATTAAATAAATGGGAAATTAGGGAGGTTTTAATCACGTAACTACTTTTCCCTCTCTCATTTCAGCCAAACACATTTGTCAAACAACTTTTCATCAGATTTCTTTTCTCTCAAATTCCTCTCTTCTTCTCTAAACTCTTTTTCAAAGATTCACTTCTTTTTCTTCAAGATTTTTGGAAGGAAAACATGCCAAATTGTCAAGGGAGCAAGGATTGGAGGTAAATCCCGTTCTTAACCTTCAATCTAGGTTCTTTATTGAAATTCCCAAGGTTATTGACTCTCATTTATGATTTTAACTGAATTTTGATTATAGTTTTGAGTTAAGAGCAAATCTTGCAAAATTGATCCGGAAGCAAACGAGGTGATTTTGGAGGCTCCGGAGGTGTAATTTTCGTGTTGGCGAACAAGGCTTCGCGTATCGGTGAGTGGAAATGCAGTTTCCTTCTTGTAACACTTTGAACGTGATCTTGGGAGCTTAGTGTAAGTTTTATACAATTAACTAAGCTCAAGTGTAAGTGTTTCGGTAATCCCTCTTTTGGAAATGTGCTATGTTTGATGAAATTGCACTTGATGTAAGAGTGGATTTGTTTACTGTTTTTAAGCATGTTTAAGCATGGTTTGATGCTGGATTTTAATGCCATTATGTTAAGGATGCACTAGGTAAGTGATCCTTGGTTTGCATGTGTTGAATGCATATGATATTAAGCATGTGATACTTGTGGAAATGGCATTGTGGTTATGCTTGTAAAACAGTGGATTAATGTGGTTAAATGATTTTATTGGCAAGTGATGAAAATGGTTTTTGGTTACTTTAATCAGATATAGTTATCCGGCTATAGGATTGGGTGCACCATGAATAAAGTTGCCTTTGATGTCGAGGGGTTGTGATTGTGCCGTAATCTCCATCCAATTACCCTAACGATTAAGGTTAAGATCACAATGGTGAATGGTTAGTCCCGTGTGTGAGTCTTGTGTATGTGTCCTATGCTCTCGTTAGTGGAATTATACAACTACCGATGAGTGATGTTGAGGGGTTGTGATTGTGTCGTTAACCTCCATCACAGGTGTTGAGGGGTTGTGATTGTGCCATTAATCTCCACCTTGTGTAGTCCGGTAGTTTGTATGAAGTGTGAGGGACAATGCTTGTAATCCGCGTATCCGAATGTGTCTTGTGTTGAAATGGTTTATGGATTATCACTTGTGAGCCAATATAATGTAAATGAATAATGTAAAGCATGAGATGCTTGTAAATGATGCAAGAATGCATGAGATGCTTGGTAAAGCATGAGCAATGGTTTAATTGATGTTTTAAAGTGTTGCATATGAGCTTGTGTTTATTAAATACATCGTTGTCTTGGGAAGACATGGTTTATGAAATGTATATGATAAAAGTGGTGGTTTTAGAAATTATGTTTAATGCATTGATGAATGTGGTTTAGCGATCCTCACTAAGCTATATGCTTACGCTCATTTGTTTCATCAATGTAGAGAATTGATCATTTCAAGACAGCCCAAAAGCAAGGGGAATCCAAGGCTTTGTTAAAGAGATGTATGTGGTTCACTCTTAGTGTAATAAGTGGCAATGGGTGGGACTTCTACTTTCTGGTTTGATTGGAGATGTTGGTTGTTATAAGCATGTTTAGTTTCTAGTTGTGAACTTGTAATTGGCCTTTATATGGTCCTATGGCTTGGTTGTGGTGTTTTACCCCTTTTAATAACTTTATGTCTCAAGCATGCTAGAATAGCTAAATGCCATCATGATATGATGTGGTTGAAGAGTATGTTTTGCTATCTGATGGTGTTTGAAAGTTTATTAGATAGAATATATCTTGTATGCATGATTTGAGCTTGTTTGAATTTGATTTGGTATGTTTAAATGGTGTTAATTGAAGCCAATATGGTATGCGTATCGATACACGGAGAAGCGTATCGATACGCTTAGGCAAAATGAGTCAATTCTGTACAAGGGTATCGAAATGGATTGCCCACGTATCGATACGCCTAGGCCAAGTTTGAAGGTCATTCCGATACGCGAGGAAGCATTTCGATACGCTTGAATCTTCTTTAGCTACTGTCTTCCCGCGTATCAGTACATGGCCAAGTGTATCGATACGGGTAGTTAAATTTTAGTTAAAAGTATCTTTCAAGGTTTGAAAATGTTGCATTTTGGTCTCTGAATATTGTGTGTGCATTGAATGTGTTTGGATGATCCGTTGGAGCTGAATTTGACCTGTTGGCATGTTACATGACTAATTAAGGATTGGTAACTTTAAAATTGTGAAAGTCCCTGTATTTTATGGTATTTACAGTTTAGTCCCTAAAATGCAAATGTATGCAATTGAATCCCCTAATCGAACTCCGATCGCTATGCCGTTTTCACCTATTCGCTTTGCTAAACTTATAGGTTAATAATATGCATATAGAGAAGATAAAAGAAAAAAAGGTCGTAAATCAAGGTTGACTTTGGTTTTCCCCATGTAATCTCCGTAGTTCGGGTTAAACGTCTAGACCGGGCTAAGGGGGTTACAGGGGTTATGAGATTAGTTTAGGGATTATGGGATTATGGTTGTACCTTAATTATTAGTGATTGTAAGATTTAGGTGTTAGGGTTCGAGGTTTAATGCTAAATGTGTCAAGTTAAGTGTTTGAGGTTATGAGATTAGTTTATGGATTAGGGGATTAAGCTTGTACTCTAATTATTAGTGATTGTAAGATTTAGGGTTGAGGTTTGGGGTTTATAGGTATAATATATGTTTCAAGTTGAGTGTTTGGGGTTATAGGATTTATTTAGGGGTTAAGAGATTCGAGGATTAGGCTTGCATTTTAATTATTAGTGAATGTAAGATTTAAGGGTTGAGGTTTGGGGTTTAGGGGTAAATGTGTCAAGTTGAGTTGTTGGTTGGGGTTATGAGATTAGTTTAGGGATTCAATTTGCACTTTAATTATTAGTGATTGTAATATTTAAGGTTTAGGATTTAGGGATTCGAATTCACCACTATTTATTTTAAATTTTTTTAATCTAGTCCAATGTTTTTAAGAATATGATATTTTTGTTCATTATAGATAGTCCATAAAACTTTATTTTTAGTCCAAATTGACCCATATTCATTTTTTGTAATTTAGTCCAATATTTATTATTTTTATTTAATATTTTAGTTCATTATAGACCATAAAATTTTATTTTTATTCCAAATTGACCCATTTTTGTAATTTAGTCCATTATTTTTAATATGATGATATTTTTATTCATGTTAGTCTTTAAAAATTTATTTTTCACCGAAATTGACTCTTATTAATTTCTAATCTTTGTAATTTATCTAATATTTTAGATATGAATCATTTGATGATATTTTTATTCATTCTAGTGCCTAATATTTATTTTTAATGCGATTCGTGTTCGTAAAAGGCGTTAAATAATTCACTCGAAATGACACAACCCAAAGTCTATCGACTATTTGTACCAAACTCAAACTTAATACGAATTTGAAACCCGAATTAACCCGACCTAAAATAAAACCGACTTGAAATTACCCGACCTGAAATGAACCCGACTTGAAATGAACATGACCTGAAATAAAACTGACCTGAAATGAACCCGTCAATTAACTGATTCGGACCCTGTTGAGTGAATCGTAGAATCGATTTAAGCCAAAAGGGGGTGAATTGGAGTTTTAGAAATTTTGGTGGTGGAGTGGAAAATAAAAATTTGCTAGACAAGAGATTTAGAGTTGTTCAAGTTCCAATTGAACTCTACATCCACTACCTTAGCTTCACTAAGGATTTTCCAACAACTCCACTAGTTGATCTTCCCCTTTTCTAGGCTTAGGAGGAAACCTTTACAAAGTGGTCAATTTTTCTACCCAAAAATTGACTCAATCCTCACTAAAAGATTACAAAGAAGTTTAAGGCTAATAGCTAGTATCTCTCAATACATATGTAGCCCTTTTTACAAGCACTCAACCCAATTGAACAAATAAGATTAGAAATACAAGGTTCTACAATTGGGGTTTACAAGAAAATATGGGATTTTAGCACAATAGCTTGAATTTGATGTTTTGATATTTCTTTTAGGATCAATAGTTCTTGCTGGTGCTTTTAGAAGTGCATTTTATACCTTCTCATTGAATTCTAGCTGTTGGGGTTGTTGCCTTCATTATTATAGCCATTGGGATGTTATCTTCCCTCCATAAATATAGTCTGCAACTACCCGTTCCGAAATGCCCGATCCTGTTTCAAAACAGACCAAAATTGAAATAGCCGTTGGGGTGTAATAAATAGGCCGTACCGAAACGGGTACGATCATTTTGATACGCTAAGAGCCTGTTCCGAAACGTTTTGAAGCCCGTTTCGAAACAATTTGCCACTTTCAAAACCTGTATCGAAAGAGCTTAGAAGCATTTCGATACGCTTCAACTATATCTTAAAAATTCGTTTGAAATTCGTTAAAAAGTTCAACAGTCATATTTTGAAACCAAGTTTGAAATTCGTTTCGAAACGTTTGAGGTCGTTTCGATACTGCTGTATTGAAATGGTTCAAACCGTTCTGTTGTTCTTCATTCGTTTCAAAACACAAATAGCTGTTTCGATACACCCGTATCGAAATGGGAAAGGTAGTTCTGAAACAGAGGTTAAAAGTTTGAAAACGTTCTGAAACGCCTAAAGGTCGTTCTGTAACATCCGGGTTTAGGGGTTAGGTGAAAATAATATTTTAATATTATTTGGGTTCAGTTTTATGATTTATATAATGGTTCAGGTTTTATTTTCAAATTAATTAATTTGATGATTGACTATGCTTTGGGATTAAACCCCAAATGGCCATGGATTATATGTCCTTGTGAATATTTCATTTCATTAAGGGAAAGATGGTCTTTGGGCCTTTAAAATTTAAAACAAAATAAAACACCCCATTTACTATTCATTGTCTTCCTCTTCAAAATTCCAACGTGAAATAGAGCTCATCCTCCCCAATCCACTATTCCATTTCAAAGCTCCCTCATTTCAACTCCATTTCGAAAGGTAATGGCATTTTTGACTTCCCATCATCTCCCTCTCCATAAAAGTACCTTCTATTTTCATTTTCATGGAGGTTTTAGAAAATGGCATTTTGGAAAGTTTGGATTAAAGATGAAAGCTTTATGTTGTAAAATTAAATGTTTTGATTTATTATGCTTAGTTATGATGTATAGAGGTCAAATGGTATAACATATGTGAATTTCAAATGGTTTTGAGCAATTTTCGGATTTGGGTTTCAAGGGGGTTTTTGGAGGGATTTAAAGTGGTTTTTGGGGTGGTTTAATGTGGGTTTTTGGGGGCTGGTGTTAGTATGATATATGAGGGTCACTTTGGGGGTGTTTGATGGTTGTTTGAATGCTTGGAATGGAAGATTTCAGTAGGTTTTATGGGCTGCTCGGGAATTCTGTTTTGGGCTTGATTTTGAGTGTTGGATGCTTGAAAATGTTAATCCGGGTTAGTTCCGATGATGAGTTATTGATTGTGGATGTTTTGTTTGTGTTTGGGATTGATTAGAATCGAGGTTGGACATCGGTGAGGCATTGGAAGTAAATCCGGGGAATTGAAGGTGGTCGCTTGCTTGGTCTTTAAGCTTGGGAGCTTAGGTGAGTGGTTAATTGTTTTACTTGGTTTTAAAATGGTTGGTTCGAGTTTATGGACTAGGTTGGGCTTGGTAGACCCACCTAGAGTTAGGATTAGGGTGGTAGCCTAATCCTAAGCTTGATCTAGAGCCTTTGGATGAACTCATTTATGTGGTTGTGTATGTCTCGTATGAAATGTGATATGAATGCTTATGTATATTGTGTTATACATGTGAGATGAGACATGACTTTTGATGCTTGAGACATGCATGATGATGGTTGTTTGTGAGTACGTGCTAAGCACGGTATTGGTTGAAATGAGTAATGTGAAATGAGTAAAATGTTGGCACTAGTATGCTTGAGTACAAATGATCGATCATTAGGATGTTAGTGTGTACACATGAGTCAAAAGTCGCGTGTGGCCTTGGTGGCGTTGAGTCACCAAGGAGGAGTACGGGTTCGCCCGGAAATTGTATTTATATATAGTCGATGATGAGTGGAATCCCATCGACGGGGCGTGAGGATGAGTGGAATCCCCTCCGCGAGATCGGTGATGAGTGTAATCCCACCGTGAGGTAATGTGGTTGTTGGATGTGTGTTCCAACGTGTCTATCCGCGTATTCGGGTCATAGCTAGGTGCCAATGTTGGTTGATAAATGTATCAATGTGTTGAGATTTATGATCTTTATTTGGATGTTTAATGTGATTACTTGTGTTGAGGATTTAGAGCTTGTTGATCATGACATTTACTTGTATATTGCTCATGCATCTTATCTTGTGGCTCTTGTGGATCCTTGGTATATTTGCGTAATGCCTTGGCTAGATCGTGCTCGGACCCTGCAATGTTAAGGTTTGTTTTAAGAGCTTACCCTCACTAAGCATCAATGCTTACGCTCTCTTTGTTCAACATTGCTGATCCTTAGTTCGTGGGTTGCTTGCGCAAGTGGAGGGCCTCCAAGTGTGGTTGTTAGCCTTGAGTACTTCAAGTATGAGTTTTTAATGTTGAAAATGTAATAGTTTAAGCAATGAGACGAGTTATTTTGATGGATGATTGTTGGTTGTTAAGGAGCTTGCTTAGACTCCATGTTATCTTACTTTTGTATGGCTTGTGTTCCCATGCCTAGATTGCTTAGTATGAATGTTGGCTTTATGCCTTAGAGGTTGCCTTCATGTTAGAATATTGAAGTATGAGCTTTGAATGCTTGAATGCCATCTTGGGTCTATTGCATGATTTCCTTGATGTTTATACATGTTGGGTGCTTGTATGGCTATATAGTGGTATGTAAATGTTGTGTGAATGTTTGGTTGGGGCTAGGGAAGTCTTAAATTGCATTTAGATTCGAGTCTTGATCGTTTTGCTGAGTTTGGGAGGTTTTGCAGTGCAGGGGTATCGATACGGTTGGTCCGGTATCGGTACCGCCTTCTTGTTTAAGGCCTCATGTTTCGTTACACGAGGGGGGTGTATCGATACCATTTTGGTCACTGAAGTTACTGTCCAGTTTGGTATCGATACGGGTCTCCGGCGTATCGATACGGTCATCTTCGCGTTGACCGTGAGAAGTCAACCGTTGGAGAGGGTATCGATACCCTCCTTGGTGGTATCGATACGATCTTCACGGGTTGACTCTAACCTGTTGACCTAGTCAAGGGGTATCGATACACCCCTTAGGTGTATCGATACCACCTGCAGTATAAGTTTATAATTGGGCTATAACATGTTAGTTTGTGTTCGTTTGATTGTTTTGTAAATGTTATTCCGCTGTATGATCACTTAGGGTTTAACATTCATCTAGACAAGATCTAAAACAACAAAAAAATATAGGGTTGTTAACCGAGGGGGAACCTTAACGTGTTTCGCTTCGGTTTTCCTCGTGTGGCCCACTCGGACCGATCATCCGGCCAGACCGGGACGAGGGGGCTACACTTGTTGGTATCAGAACCTAAGGTTACCGAGACCTTGGGCAGGTAAGTGAGGTAAGCTTAAGTTTTGAATTGAATTGCTCAGTGTTTGCTTGCTTTGTAAGTATGGTTGCTTGTTTGACAAGTATGTTGATTGTTTTATTTTAAAGCATGTGTGTAAGAGTCCCATTGCTACTATTATATTGGAAAAATGATTTTTAAGTGAGGGAACGTACTTGAACACTTGGAAGCCTTGCCTTGCTAACCCAGCTTGTATGTTTTGTTGTTGTGGTTGTAGTTGATATCTGTGAGAGTGATGTCTAGACCAAGAGGTAGGCCGAGAGTGGTTCGTCAGGAACCACGTGTTGCGGCTCCTGTTGAGCCGGCAGTTGGTGTGGAGGCTCACCTAGAAGGGCCGGTGGCCGCGGGAGTTGGCGCTCCTCCACCACCACCACCACCTCCACCTGGAGTTGGGGGCGAGGATGGAACCAGAGGAGATGGACCTCAAGGTGGCCAAGGTGGCCAAGGTCCAGCTGGAATTGATATGACTCCGCTAGTGCAAGCGATAGCGGGAGCATTTCAGGCCGCAGTTGCGGGAGCTCAGGCTGCAGCTCAGCCTAGGTGTGACGATGCCAGTCTACCTTTGGAGAGGCTCCGTAGCTTGGGGGCCGAGGAGTTTAGAGGATCTACTCCGGAGAGGTCGGAGTTATGGTTGGAGAAGACAGTTCATATTTTTGCTCAGATGGGTTGTGCGGGCGCACGTAGATTGGGCTGTGTGATCTCGTTGCTTCAGGGTGATGCCTACACCTGGTGGGTCACCATTACTACTGGGGTTCCAGAGGAAGAGATTGACTGGGATTTCTTTGAGTCCGCTTTCAGGAAGAGGTACTTGGGACCAAGGTACTTAGATGAAAAGAAGCGAGAATTTATGGCTCTTACTCAGGGAGATGCTTCTGTGACTGATTATGAGATCCGCTTTGTTCGCTTGAGTCAGTATGCTCCAGAGTTGGTTCCTACTGAAGTGGAACGCTGTAACCGTTTCCGCTATGGATTGAATGAAGAGATTAAGAAGTACACGCTAGCTTCTGACTACTCAGACTTTGATGTGTTGGCCGCGAGGGCCAAGGACTTAGAGCACAGTTTGGGTTCGGCCAAACGATCTGGTGGTTCTAGTTCTGGTAAGAGGCATAACCACTTTGATGGTAGAGATGCCAAGAGACACAGAGGTCGCGGACATCAGTTTGACCATAGACGTGGCGGTGGTCACCATGGTAGGGGCCATCAGGGCCACAGAGGAGGAGGGCGTTTGCCCGAGTGTACCCGTTGTGGGAGACATCATGCTGGTGAGTGCTGGGGTAACTTCCATACTTGTTGGAACTGTGGTTCGAGGGACCACTTTAGGAGGGATTGTCTGCATCAGGCGGCTCAGGCACCGAACATTGCTCAGGCTCCTGCGAGAGCGAATGATTTTCAGAGAGGCCGTGGGCGCGGTCGTGGCTACTTCCAGCCTAGGGCTGATGCACCTAGGGTAGATGCTCAGAGGAACCTTGCTCATGTTGTGGCAGTGCAGCCGGAGGCGGGAGGACCAGCGAGAGTTTATGCTCAGAGAGAGGTCGGGAACGACACTGGTGTGATAGCAGGTAATTTCGAGTTACAGTCTATGTCTTTTCTTTCTTTGGTTGATTCGGGTTCTACGCATTCCTACATTTTGAGTGAGCATGCACAGAAGTTAGATATCCATGTTGAGATCTTAGATGTAGGTATGCATGTTACTAGTTCTTTTGGTGAGACAGTTGTGGTTAGACGTATGTATAGGAGATGTCCACTGAAGATTCAGGGTCATGTGTTCTCAGTTGATATGATGGAACTTCCTTTTTATGGTTTCGTCATAATTTTGGGTATGGACTGGTTGGTTGAGCATCGGGCTAGTGTAGATTTTGAAACAAAGAGAATTTCTTTGAAACTTTCTGATGACTACGAAGTAGTAGTAGTAGGTGAGAACATTAAGTTCTTGTCTAATGTGGTGTAAGCTCTAGAGGCTCATAGGTTGATGGACTCTGGATGTGGGGCTTATTTAGCTTATATTATGAATCCGGATATGAGTGAAGCTAGACCGAAAGATATCAGAACAGTGTGTGACTTTCCAGATGTGTTTCCTGAAGAGTTGCCGGGTTTGCCTCCTGGCAGAGATGTTGAGTTTGTGATTGAGATAGTTTCAGGGTCTAATACAGTTTCGATAGCTCCGTATCGTATGGCTCCGAAAGAGTTGAAAGAATTGAAGAGTCAGTTGCAAGAATTATTAGACCGTGGTTTCATTAGGCCTAGTAGTTCTCCTTGGGGTGCTCCCGTGTTGTTTGTGAAAAAGAAAGATGGTAGCATGCGCATGTGTATTGACTATAGACAGTTGAATCAGTTGACTGTGAAGAACAAGTATCCGTTGCCTCGTATAGATGATTTGTTTGACCAGTTGAGAGGTGCTTCAGTGTTCTCGAAGATAGATTTGAGATCCGGGTACTATCAGTTAAAGGTGAAAGAGCGTGATGTTCCGAAGATAGCTTTTAGGACTAGATATGGTCACTATGAGTTCCTTGTGATGCCATTTGGGCTCACGAATGCACCTGCAACATTCATGGACATGATGAACAGAATTTTTAGAGACTATCTAGACCGTTTTGTAGTTGTTTTCATTGATGACATACTTGTGTACTCGAAGACAGAAGAAGAGCATGATGAGCACTTGAGATTTGTTTTACAGAGATTGTTGAGCAATCAGTTGTATGCGAAGCTTAGTAAATGTGAGTTCTGGATTCGAGAGGTTGTATTTCTTGGCCATGTTGTTTCGGACGAAGGTATCCGAGTTGATCCATCGAAGATTGAGGCAATTGTTGAGTGGAAACAACCTAAGTCCGTGACCGAGATTAATAGTTTCCTAGGATTAGCCGGTTACTATAGGATATTTGTTGATGGTTTCTCTAGGGTATCTGCTCCTTTGACTAAATTGTTGTAAAAAGGAGTTAAGTTTGAATGGTCAGATGCAAGACAGAAGGCCTTTGAGAAATTGAAAGAAGCTTTGACAAATGCTCCAGTGTTAGTGCAACCTGTTTCCGGTAAGGAGTTTGTGATTTACAGCGATGCTTCCTACGTAGGCTTAGGATGTGTTTTGATGCAAGAAAGGAGAGTTGTTGCTTATGCTTCTAGACAGTTGAAGATTCATGAGAAGAACTATCCTACTCATGATATAGAGCTAGCCGCAGTTGTGTTTGCATTGAAGATTTGGCGTCATTATTTGTATGGTGAGAAGTGTATAGTTTACACCGATCACAAGAGCTTGAAGTACTTGATGACGTAGAAAGAGTTGAACTTGAGACAGAGAAGATGGCTTGAGTTACTAAAAGATTATGAATTGACCATTGAGTACCACCCGGGTAAAGCGAATGTAGTAGCCGATGCCTTGAGTAGAAAAGTGGCCGTTGAGTTGAGAGCTATGTTTGCTAGATTGAGTGTGTCGGATGATGGTGGTTTGATCACCGAGTTGCAAGTGAAGCCTTCTTTGATTCAGTTGATTAGAGAGAAGCAGTTGCAAGATGTGAGTTTAGTTCCTCATGTTCAGGACATAGCCGAAGGAAGACCGACCGATTACAGTTTCAGTGGCGAGAGCTTGTTGTGCTTTAGAGATAGAATTGTTGTACCAGAAGATGTTGAGTTGAGACGTCAGATTCTGAGTGAAGCACATTCGAGTCCCTTTTCTATGCATCCGGGTAGTACCAAAATGTACCGCGATTTGAAGAATGATTACTTCTGGGTTGGTTTGAAGAGAGATGTAGCCGAGTATGTGAGCCGTTGTATGGTTTGTCAGAGAGTGAAGGCAGAACATCAGATTCCTTCAGGTTTGTTACAGCCTTTGAAGATTTCAGAATGGAAATGGGAGAGGATCACCATGGATTTTGTATCGGGGTTGCCTTTGTCTCCTTCGAAGAAGAATTCAGTTTGGGTGATTGTTGATAGGTTCACTAAGTGTGCTCACTTCTTAGTAGTGAACACTACAGATTCTTTAGACAAGTTGGCAAACTTGTACATCCGTGAGATTGTGAGACTTCATGGAGTTTCGAAGTCTATTGTTTCAGATAGGGATCCTAGATTTACTTCGAGGTTCTTGGGTTGCTTGCATAGTGCTCTAGGTAGCCGTTTGCATTTCAGCACGTCTTATCATCCGCAGTCCGATGGGCAGTTAGAGCGAGTGATACAGATTCTTGAGGATATGCTTCGTTGTTGTGTGATTGACTTCCAGGGTTCTTGGGAGAAGCACTTACCGTTGGTTGAGTTTGCTTACAACAACAGTTATCGGTCTAGTATATAGATGGCACCCTATGAGGCTTTGTATGGTAGGCGATGTAGGACTCCGATTTGTTGGGCTGAAACAGGTCAGAGATTGTTACCTATGCCAGACTTGCTTAAGGGGACTACCGACAAGGTGAAGTTGATTTGTGACCGTTTGAAAGCGGCTTCCGATCGTCAGAAGTCTTATGCAGATTTAAAGAGGAAAGAGGTTGAGTACTCAGTGGGTGAGAAAGTGTTTCTGAAAGTATCCCCGTGGAAGAAGGTAATGAGATTTGGCCGAAAGGGCAAGTTGAGTCCGAGGTTCATTGGCCCGTATGAGATAGTTGAGCGGATTGGGCCTGTAGCTTATCGTTTGAGGTTACCTTCTGAGTTGGAAAAGATCCATGATGTCTTTCATGTGTCTATGCTTAGGAGATATAGATCGGATCATTCTCATGTGATGCCCGTTGAGGAGATAGAGTTAAATCCGGATTTGTCCTATATTGAAGAGCCCATTGAGATACTTGCTTCTGATAGCAAGGTGTTGCGTGGCAAGACCATAGAGTTGGTTAAAGTGTTGTGGAGACATAGAGGTGTGGAAGAGGCCACGTGGGAGAGAAAAGCGGATATGGTTGAGCAGTTTCCGTATTTGTTTCCACCAGGTAATTTCAGGGACGAAATTCCTTAAGTGGGGGAGAGTTGTAACATCCGGGTTTAGGGGTTAGGTGAAAATAATATTTTAATATTATTTGGGTTCGGTTTTATAATTTAAATAATGGTTCGGGTTTTGTTTTCAAATTAATTAATTTGATGATTGACTATGCTTTGGGATTAAACCCCAAATGGCCATGGATTATATGTCCTTGTGAATATTTCATTTCATTAAGGGCAAGATGGTCTTTGGGCCTTTAAAATTTAAAACAAAATAAAACACCCCATTTACTATTCATTGTCTTCCTCTTCAAAATTCCAACGTGAAATAGAGCTCATCCTCCCCAATCCACTATTCCATTTCAAAGCTCCCTCATTTCAACTCCATTTCGAAAGGTAATGGCATTTTGGACTTCCCCTCATCTCCTTCTCCATAAAAGTACCTTCTATTTTCATTTTCATGGAGGTTTTAGAAAATGGCATTTTGGAAAGTTTGGATTAAAGATGAAAGCTTTATGTTGTAAAATTAAATGTTTTGATTTATTATGCTTAGTTATGATGTATAGAGGTCAAATGGTATAACATATGTGAATTTCAAATGGTTTTGAGCAATTTTCGGATTTGGGTTTCAAGGGGGTTTTTGGAGGGTTTTAAAGTGGTTTTTGGGTGGTTTAATGTGGGTTTTTTGGGGCTGGTGTTAGTATGATATATGAGGGTCACTTTGGGGGTGTTTGATGGTTGTTTTGATGCTTGAAATGGAAGATTTCAGTAGGTTTTATGGGCTGCTCGGGAATTCTATTTTGGGCTTGATTTTGAGTGTTGGATGCTTGAAAATGTTAATCCGGGTTAGTTCCGATGATGAGTTATTGATTGTGGATGTTTTGTTTGTGTTTGGGATTGATTAGAATCGAGGTTGGACATCGGTGAGGCATCGGAAGTAAATCCGGGGAATTGAAGGTGGTCGCTTGCTTGGTCTTTAAGCTTGGGAGCTTAGGTGAGTGGTTAATTGTTTTACTTGGTTTTAAAATGGTTGGTTCGAGTTTATGGACTAGGTTGGGCTTGGTAGACCCACCTAGAGTTAGGATTAGGGTGGTAGCCTAATCCTAAGCTTGATCTAGAGCCTTTGGATGAACTCATTTATGTGGTTGTGTATGTCTCGTATGAAATGTGATATGAATGCTTATGTATATTGTGTTATACATGTGAGATGAGACATGACTTGTGATGCTTGAGACATGCATGATGATGGTTGTTGGTGAGTACGTGCTAAGCACGGAATTAGTTGAAATGAGTAATGTGAAATGAGTAAAATGTTGGCACTAGTATGCTTGAGTACAAATGATCGATCATTAGGATGTTAGTGTGTACACATGAGTCAAAAGTCGCGCGTGGCCTTGGTGGCGTTGAGTCACCAAGGAGGAGTAAGGGTTCGCCCAGAAATTGTATTTATATATAGTCGATGATGAGCGGAATCCCATCGACGGGGCGTGAGGATGAGTGGAATCCCCTCCGTGAGACCGGTGATGAGTGTAATCCCACCGTGAGGTAATGTGGTTGTTGGATGTGAGTTCCAACGTGTCTATCCGCGTATTCGGGTCATAGCTAGGTGCCAATGTTGGTTGATAAATGTATCAATGTGTTGAGATTTATGATCTTTATTTGGATGTTTAATGTGACTACTTGTGTTGAGGATTTAGAGCTTGTTGATCATGACATTTATTTGTATATTGCTCATGCATCTTATCTTGTGGCTCTTGTGGATCCTTGGTATATTTGCGTAATGCCTTGGCTAGATCGTGCTTGGACCCTGCAATGTTGAGGTTTGTTTTAAGAGCTTACCCTCACTAAGCATCAATGCTTACGCTCTCTTTGTTCAACATTGTAGATCCTTAGTTCGTGGGTTGCTTGCGCAAGTGGAGGGCCTCCAAGTGTGGTTGTTTGCCTTGAGTACTTCAAGTATGAGTTTTTAATGTTGAACATGTAATAGTTTAAGCAATGGGACATGAGTTATTTTGATGGATGATTGTTGGTTGTTTAGGAGCTTGCTTAGACTCCATGTTATCTTGCTTTTGTATGGCTTGTGTTGCCATGTTTGAATTGTATCCCATGCCTAGATTGCTTAGTATGAATGTTGGCTTTATGCCTTAGAGGTTGCCTTCATGTTAGAATATTGAAGTATGAGCTTTGAATGCTTGAATGCCATCTTGGGTCTATTGCATGATTTCCTTGATGTTTATACATGTTGGGTGCTTGTATGGCTATATAGTGGTATGTAAATGTTGTGTGAATGTTTGGTTGGGGCTAGGGAAGTCTTAAATTGCATTTAGATTCGAGTCTTGATCGTTTTGCCGAGTTTGGGAGGTTTTGCAGTGCAGGGGTATCGATACGGTTGGTCCGGTATCGGTACCGCCTTCTTGTTTAAGGCCTCGTGTTTCGATACACGAGGGGGGCGTATCGATACCATTTTGGTCACTGAAGTTACTATCCAGTTTGGTATCGATACGGGTCTCCGGCGTATCGATACGGTCATCTTAGCGTTGACCGTGAGAAGTCAACCGTTGGAGAGGGTATCGATACCCTCCTTGGTGGTATCGATACGGTCTTCACGGGTTGACTCTAACCTGTTGACCTAGTCAAGGGGTATCGATACACCCCTTAGGTGTATCGATATCACCTGCAGTATAAATTTAAAATTGGGGTGTAACATGTTAGTTTGTGTTCGTTTGATTGTTTTGTAAATGTTGTTCCGCTGTATGATCACTTAGGGTTTAACATTCATCTAGACAAGATCTAAAACAACAAAAAAATATAGGGTTATTAACCGAGGGGGAACCTTAACGGGTTTCGCTTTGGTTTTCCCCGTGTGGCCCACTCGGACCGGTCATCCGACCAGACCGGGACGAGGGGGCTACACGTTCCGAAACGGTGACTCGAAAATCACTGTTTTGACTTGGTAATTACTTAGAGAAATTTGAGTAAGCTTAGGTCTTGACATGGACATTTTTCTTAAACACTTAGGGAAGTTTTGAGGAATTAAAAATTCATTTTCTTTTTCAATTTAGTCCTTAAATCATTTGTTATATCAAAATCAATTCATTAGTTTTACAATTTCCCCCTTTTTGATATAACAAAACCAAGTATGAATTTTTAAGAATTTTGAAATCTTTGAAAAAGTTCTGACTCCCCCTCAATGTAAGATAGGTTTTTAAGTTTGAAAAGATTAAAAAAATCAAGTGTTTGAAACTTAAAAACTACTTTAAAAATATTGTGGGATTACTTCTCCCCCTTTTTGTTCGATCAATGTAACGCCCCAGTTTTGGGCTCAGAAGTTTTGGGCGTTGACCGGTTCGGTCAAAGTGCTGATCGAATATATAAGAGTGAAATTAGGAAAGCCTAGTTCGGGTTGCATTAAAAATATGGAAAAATGTCCTAAAATCATCTTTTAATATATATAAGTGAACTGTGAAATCAATTTTGGAAAATGAGGTTCGGAAGGTTGACATTTTGGCTAGTGACCAAAATGTAATTTTTGAAAGTTTGGTGACTGTTTTATAAAGGATTGAAACTTTGAATCTTTAAGGAGCTATTATTCCAAAAAGAGTTTCTCCAGATTTTTCTAAGATATTTTAAGGCTTTATTCTGATTTTAAACATAAAGAAAGAGGAGGGAAAATCATTTTGACTATTTCATAACTAACTTCTCATTTTCTTCCAATTCTCCTTTTCTCTCATTTTCTCTCAACCCAAACACATTTCTCCAGATTTTCTTCTCTGATTTTGTCACTCAAATCTCTCATTTCAATTCTCTTTGGATTCCTAATCATCTCTACAACAAAACCTCACCATTTGCAAGTGGTTTCATCAAGCTTTTTGGTTCTAAAAAGGAGAAATTCAAGTTTGGAGGTAAGAACGTCCTTCTCCTCTAAACTATCAGTTCTTTACTGAAATTCCTAAGTTCTCAATCCTTGATTTGTGATTTGTTAAAGGCTTTTCAATTGAAATCTTGATTTTGGCTTAAAATGCAAGATTTGGTGATTTTGGTGAAATTTTCGTGTGATCTGTTTGGGCAGTGTTTTGAGGTGTCAAATTGATGTTAAATGAAGGCTAAATTGATTAGAAGTTGAGGTTTAATTAATGCAATCCCGGATAGGTTGAATTTCCTAAGTTTTGCTTGAGTTTTGGTTGCTTTTGGAGTGCTTTTGGTGATCTGTTATACCTGGAGGTATAAGGATGTGTTTGTGGTCATTTTGGATGTTAATTGATGTTTAAAAATGGTTGGAAGTGATGGATCTTGGCTGGGTCAAGTTTTGGAAGAGTTTGGGGGTGATTTCGGTTGTGTTTGGTAGCCGAAATGTTGGATTTGTGATGAGCAGCGAGTTGTGTTGTGTTGTTGGTGTTTTTAATGCATAAAGATGCATTAATGTTCTGTTTTTGTGTGCTTGAAACAGGGGAGTTTGATCCATGAGCTTTAGAGGTGTTGCGGAAGGTTTCGGATGCTTGGAAGGCTTGTTGGCTAGCCTTGTTTTGTGTATCGGTGAGTGAAGTTGGGTTTTCAGCTTTTAAACCAAGGTTTGGAGGTTTTGGGAGCTTAGTTTAAGTCTAAACAACTTTGCTAAGCTCAAGAGTAAGTAAATGGATTTCTTTCTTGGTTTGTGTTATGAAATGGCTTTTAAAGCAATTGTGGTTGATGATTGATATGCATGTGTTTTGCATGATTTAAATTATGTTTTGAAAGCATATTGTAAGCATGGTTTAATGTTGGTTTTGAAAGCCATATGTGAAGGATGCTCAAGGTAAGAGATCCTTGGTTTTGTACATGGAAATTGTGGTTTTGATGCATGGTGTTGCATGTTGTTCAATGGCTTTGTGTAATGCTTTAAAACAGTGGATTGATGATGGTAAATGATGGTTTTTGCATTGTGGTTATGCATGTGAATCATTGGACTAATGATGGTAAGATGGTTATGTTGGCAAGTGATGTAAGTGGTTCTTGGTTCTTTGATCGGATATAGTTAGCCGGCTATAGGATTGGGTGCACCGTGAATTAAGTCGCCTTGGAGGTGGAGTGGTTAAGTGTGAACCGGTAAACTCCCTTCAAGTATCCTAACGATATGGTTAAGGTCATAATGGAGGTGGAATGCCCATTCGAGGACCTTGGTTAAGCAAAGGTTATATGGTGGTTAAAAGTCCATATATGGGAACCTTGTGCTTGTTAAGATCACAATGGAGGTGTAAGTCCATGTGTGGATCTTGTGTAGGGTGTCCCGGATCTCGTTAGTGATGTTATACAACTACCAATCGGTGATGCAAAGGTTGTATGGTGTTTGAAAGTCCATACATGGGAACCTTGTGCATGTCAAGGTTGTATGGTGTTTAAAAGTCCATACATGGGAACCTTGGGAAAAGTTGAGGTTGTATGGTGTTTGAAAGTCCATACATGGGAACCTCGGGAAAAGTTGAGGTTGTATGGTGTTTGAAAGTCCATACATGGGAACCTCGGGAAAAGTTGAGGTTGTATGGTGTTTAAAAGTCCATACATGGGAACCTCGGGAAAAGCTAAGGTTGTATGGTGTTTAAAAGTCCATACATGGGAACCTTAGGATGTTGAGGTCAAATGGTGTTTAAAAGTCCATTTGGAGACCTTGGATTGGTAGTGTGTATGAAGCGTGGGGGACAACGCTTGTGATCCGCGTATCCGATCGGGTGTTGAGTTGAAAAGTGGATGTGGTTGATCACTTGGAAGCCAATGTAATGTTCTTGATTATAAAGAAGCATGAGATGCTTGAAAAGATGCATGGTTGCATGGAAAGTGTATAATGCTTGTGAATGCATGTTTACTTGTTAAGTTGAACAAGTGTTGATTATCATTTGGTAAATGATGCATGTGTGCATGAAATCTCTTTAATGCATTGGAGTCTTGTTAAGACTTGTTTTAAAAGGGCATGTGATGATGATGTGGTGATTCTTATGTTGCCTTAGTTTAATGCATGTGATGGATTGATTGGATAAATGGTTTTTAAGTGGTTCTTGCTTGGTATGACATTCAAGCATGGGAAAGGTATGTCGTGAAATGGAAGTGTTTTCCAAGGTTTTGAATTTAGCTTTGCATATGGTGTTTATGCATGGAATGGTTAAATGGATGACTTTGCAAGTTGTGCTTTGAAAAGGTTTTCTTAGCTTGCTAAGCTAAGGGTTGGTTTTCATGTATGTGCAATGCATGGTTTTAAGCATGATGTTGAAAAAGGGTTTTCAAACTTTGCTTGGTAAACATTTCGGGTTTGTTTTAAAAGTGTTTTGTGACCCGCTGCATTGATGGTGTTTTGGTTTTGAGCATTCCTCACTAAGCATTATGTGCTTACGCTCCTTTTTGTCCATCAATGCAGATTCTTGAAGTTTGGACAGCGAGAAGCAAGGGATTTAAGGAGGACTCCATTTGAGATGTATGTCTCGGTGAATAGCTATAGTTAATAAAGGCAATGGGGGTAGAACCTCTTGGGTTGATGTTTATGTATTCGTTTATGTTCGGACAAGTATGGTTTTATGTTGTTGATGTTGTTGGAACATGTATTTGGCTTTTATGAGATTGATTTGGAAGTTTATGCTTGAATGGTTGCTTGTGTAGGAAGCATGCCTATAGATTTGGGGCTTTTCGTATTTGTTGATATTCTGTTGAATTGCTGATGCAAGAATGTCTCATATATGTTGAATTGCATGTTGGTAAAGTTTGGTGGCTTTTGGAGTATGTTCGAATGGTCAATTGCATGTTTAAGTATGCTTTATGCTGCAATCTGTGCAGGGTGTTTCGGAACAGTTGACACCGTTTCGGAATGGGTGCCCTGAACCAACCCAGGCGTCCGAAACGGGTGACACCGTTCCGAAACGGAATGGCTACTGCCAGACCCCCGTTGCGGTACGCGTTGCGGAACGGCCCCGTGTTTCGAAACGGGCTCTGCCTGTTTCGGAACGGGTGACCGTTGGGGGCTGACATTGGCGGTTAAATGTTTTGAAATGTTTGCATTTTGGTCCTGAATCTTGTTTGTGCAATTGTATGAGCTTGCGATGTCCGTTTGAGCTGAAATTTGGCAGAGAAGCATGAAGCATGATTAATTTTAAGTTGGTAACTTAAAATCTGGTTAAGTCCTTAAAGATTTCAGAATTTACAGTTTGGTCCCTAAAGTTGTAATTTGTTCAATTGGGTCCCTGTTTGATCTCTGATGTTTGTGATCTTTGAGTATGATGTTTGTGTGATCACAATTAGGGCTAATGTGCATCTAGACAAGATTAAAAAGAAAAAAAAGGGTCGTTAATCAAGGTTGACTTTCGGGTTGACTTTGGTTTTCCCCATGTGACTTTCTTAATCCGGGTCAACCGTCTGGGCCGGGTTAAGGGGGTTACAATCAAAAAGTAATAATCAAGGCTAATCATGAGAAGAAACAAAGTTATAAGCAATAAACCAAAACAACATAGTTATCATAGATAACAATAAGGTTCAAGAAATAACATCATAAACATAAATACTTAAAGCATTAGAGTTCAAGCTCAATCCCCCAAAAAATAATCAAAGCATAGGTCTTGAAAAACATAAAAAGATAGATAGGTACAAACTTAATCCTAATATGATAGACTAATATGATATGCAATATAAATCCTAAGCCTCGTCATTATCGTCACCACCATCATCAAGAGAATCATCATTGTCTTTATCTTAAGCACGACGATAGTTCCTCTAATCACCATAGAATGTGGAGAAAGATAAATCCATAGATGATTGTTGATTCTCAAGAGAGGAGACGCGTTCCTCCAAAGATTGCATGCGAGTGTTGAGAGCACCAAAACCTGAAGCCATATTTGTATCGATAAAGTTGAACCGCTCGGTAAGGAAAGCCATAAGTGCCTCATTATTAGGAGCCGGAGCTTGAGGTGGAGGCTTAACTTGATGTGCCGGAGCTCGCCTATCAACACGAACCCATTGGCCAAGAGTATAGCGAAACCCAGACTTAATAAGAGAGGATTCACCAATCTTTTGCTTGCGGGGTTCCAGAGAATCATAAGAACAATCAAAATTGAGGGTACCAAAGATATAGCTTAAAACAACCCCATAAGTGAAGGATGTAAGTGCATCGGTGTTGCAAATCTTCACTTGATGGACCATCTCGGCGAACATAATTTTGACCAAGTTCGGGAGTTGTGCTTTGCGAAAACACTCCAACAAAAAATAAACAACTTGACGAACGTGGGCTAACTTACCTCCTGAAGGGCGGATGAACCAAGAGATCATCAAATGGAGGAACCGATCATGAGCATCCAATGTGAGAATGGATCCGTTGTGAGCACCAAAGTGGTTCTCATCCTCAATGCCTTCATCTTTAAGCCCAAGAGCTTTCTCTAAAAAGGATATATTAATAGTGAATTTTCTGCCCAAAAGGTATGTTGAGTGTGTAAAAGTTCTATTATTTACCCCCTATTTAACCCATATTGTTGCTGCATTCAAGCATTATTCATTGCATTTAGGTCAGTTTACAGTTAAACATCACATATATATTAAATGTCACAGTTTCTACTAAAAATGGCTATTTTTGCAGGTTGCTGCTGTAGCAGACGGAAAGGGCAGGCGCTGGGCAGTGAAGCAGCAGAGCTGGAACTGGACGAGCAGTCAAGGAGGACGATGCTGCCAAGGTTGCCACCGTGACAGCAAAGGACGACAGTAGTTTTGAGGAGAAGAAGCAAAGTGGACCTCGACAGATAGAGAAAATTCAGCCCGTATGTTGTGTGAAAACCTCATATTTTTCTAAGCCCCAGGTCGAAAGGAATGTCAAGCCCAAAGTTCAAGGAGAGAAAATCCCAAGCAAGAAAGATGACGGCTGGAAAGTAGATTCCTTGAAGATTTAGTCTTTATTAGAATTGTACTTTTAATTAAAGTTGTATTCTTGCTATTTTAGATGACTTGAACCCAAAGCCTATATAAGGGCATGTATTTCAACCTAAGAGGGGAGAGCCGATTACCTAGCTTCCTTCCCAAAACTCTAGTCGTTTTTCTTCCCACAACATGTTCTAAATTCCCCCTAGGGCCACGGATTGATTTGTAAAGTAGTTGCAAGGGTTGTTTTGTTTTAAGAATTTTCAGTTCAATAAAATAAACTTCAAGTTCTCTTATTTTGGTTATTAATATCTTGCAAGAGCATCGGGAGAGCATTGTGAGGTTATCTATTTACTTGGCATCGGGAGAGTTAAGTATACGAAAGAAATAAGAGCAAGTTCTCTAGTTTATAGTTGAACTATCTCGGACCTAGGGATAGGACGAGGTTAAGTGGATAAAGAAGAATTCATACACATCGGTGTTCATCCTTCGATTCACGGCAGAGGTATCATCAAAGACGTGATCATTGACAGACTTGGACCTAGGGATAGGCCAAGGCATATCTTGGATTCTTGCCAAACTTGAAGTACTGAGTTGAGTATTCGCTGCCGCGATAAGCAACGGACTGCTGCCGCGACAGGTGCTGCCGCGACAGGGACGACGACAGAACTAGAGTTCCGAGAGTTAACAATACCTGCACTACTGAGCAATTCAATACCAGCCCATTCTCTCTATCTTGATATTTCTACTCTTTTATTTACGTTTACTTTATTATTTTCGTGACAGCTTCTCAAATATTTTCCTTATTTTTGTGCAGTGAATTAAGGTGAAGCTATTAGCCCAATCCCTGTGGAGACGATATCCGATACTTCGTATCACTTTACTACTTGCGTTGTGTATACTTGCACTACCATTGCGATAGACTATTTTACATGCAATAAGTTTTTGGCGCCGTTGCCGGGTATTGGCAACATAACTCTACCTTTTCCCTTACTGCACTTTTCGTTTTTGTTTTTATTTTTATTTTTCTGTTTTTCTTTGGTGCATCCAACTCTTGCTTTTAACAAGGTTTATTGTTTATGCGCAGATCAAACCGAGGTAAAGATCCTAAGTATCTATTAGATCCAGAAATCGAACGTTCATTTAATCTCAAGAAACAACTTCGTCACTTACTAGCTAGGAACGAGTACCTTGAGGAACAGTTAGAGATAATGGCACACCAAGGAGATGACCCTCCTGTTGGAGATGGAGAGGGCAGACAGCCTGTCGGCGACCCGCCAGCTGCTGCCGGACGACGGTCCTGTCGCGACTACATGCTGAATGACCATGTAGAACTGGAAACCAGGCTGCCGGATATTGATGTTGATAACTTCGAGCTGAAACCTGTCATGTTTAGTATGATCAACAATGTCGGTCAATTCAGTGGTGCTGTTACAGAGGATGCTAGGGAGCATCTCAAAACCTTCCAGGAGATCTGTGGTTCGTTTAGACTACCAAGAGTTAATCCGGAGATACTAAGGCTTCGGTTATTTCCCCATTCATTGAGGGATAGAGCAAAGACTTGGTGGAATAAACTTACGCCGGGTTCAATTAGAACTTGGGCAGATTTATCTCGTGAATTTTTATCTCGTTTTAATCCTTCGCATTTATCTGAGCGATTACGTAATGAAATTGCTACTTTTCAAACGGGAAGATGACGAGCCGATGCACGAGGCCTGGGAAAGATTTACCACCCTTCTACGGAACTGCCCAATGCATGGATTCCCCGTCTGGAATCAGGTAACAAAGTTTTATAATGCTGCTAACTTACAAACTTGTATTCGAATTGATTCAGCAGCAAATGTATTACTTTTGGACAAAGACCCAGACGAGGCAATGCAAGTACTGAAAAATCTGGCTAAGAATGAAGAGCAGTTTCTGACAGCAAGAAGAGGGGGTAAACGGGTACTAGCTGTTAAGGATTATGAGGCCGACAGCACGATGAAATCACAGGTGGCATACCTTACTAAGGCAATGAAAAAGCTTTTGAATGAAGACTCACAACGTGGATTTGCTGTCGAGGAGGTATGTGAAATCTGTGAGGGAAATCATAGTTCGGATGAATGTCCTCTACAGTTAGAAGAGGGAAAGTATGTTGGAAACTACAAGCCGAATTACAACTCCAACAACTACAATCCCAACTGGAGAAAGGATCCCAAGTTCTCTTAGAGTAATCCTAATAATGCCCTGAATCTGCAAGCACACAATAATCAGAATCAGAGAGGACCTAGACTGCTGACGCGACAGCAACTGCAGCTGCAACAGCAGCAACAACAGCCACCAGCTGCCACAAGCAGTATACTGGAACAGACTCTGGCTACGTTTATGTCTCAGACAGGTACTTATATTGAGAACATGAATCAGTTTGTCAAGAAGACAGAGACGTTCATGGATAAAACAGAGATGCGGATGACAAATCATGAAGCTACTCTGAAGTCTTTGGAGACACAAATGGGTCAGGTTTCACAGCATATCAACTCAAGGCAGACTGGAGGATTTCCTAGCAATACTGAAAATGCTAGGCCGCCCACACATGAGCAGTGTAAAGCCATTACCACTAGAAGTGGGAAGAAACTACCAGGGCCAGAAAAGGAAGCTGAAATAGTGAAAAAACCAGCCTTGGACAGACCTGCCGAGGAAGCTGCCCCGACAGGTAACAAACAGACTGCTGCCGATGAGCATGTCTCGACATCAGAAGCGACAGAGGAGAAAAATGATGAGCCCAAACCTCCTCAGATTCGTATGCAGTGGGAAGGACGTATTGCTAATTATCGTCCCCCACCTCCTTTTCCTCAACGGTTACAGCAAGCGAAGCAAGAATCTCAGCTCAAAAAGATTTATGTTATTTTTAAGCAGGTTCACATTAACATTCTGTTGTTGGATGTCGTGAGGGAGATGCCCGGTTACGCCAAATTTCTCACGGATGTTATGTCAAAGAAATCTAAACTTGGGGAATTTGAAACGGTAAAGATGACAGAAGGCTGCATGAGCATTCTTCATAGACAGCAACCCCAGAAAAAGAAGGATCCAGGGAGCTTCATCATACCTTGTGTAATCGGAGATAAATATGTGGGTAAGGCACTTTGTGATCTTGGTGCTAGTATTAACTTAATGCCAAAATCTGTTTTTCAGAAATTAGGTATTGGTAAAGCTCGACCCACGACAGTACTTCTGCAGCTGGCAGACCGCTCTTATGTTCATCCGGAAGGAAAAATTGATGATATCCTGGTAAGAGTGGATAAATTTATTTTCCCTGCTGACTTTCTTGTTTTAGATTATGAAGCAGATGAAAACGCACCAATCATCCTTGGGCGACCCTTCTTAGCCACGGGAAGATCACTGATTGATGTGGAAAAAGGAGAACTCACCATGAGAGTGAACGACCAAGAAATTAAGTTGAATGTTCTCCAAGCTATGAAACATGCTGATGCAGACGAGGAGTGCAAGACTATCACTGAAGTTACCCTTGACCAACCATGCATCAGGTCGGGCTGTCACGACATCCAAATTGGTCACTGCCTCGGCAGCCACTTACAGGACTGTCACGACAACACAGATGACAGCAACTTCTCAGACTCCGATACATCTGATACTGAAGATCAGGAGGAGGTAAACTGGATAGGCGATCGTCCAGGTAAGTTATTCGAACCTTTGAATTATACTTCGGATAACCATGCAATCCAAAAGCCATCTACTGTTGAGCCCCCTGTTTTAGAACTAAAGCCCCTGCCAGGGCAGCTAAAATATGCTTTTCTTGGTTCAAATGACACGTTGCCCGTAATCATCTCTTCTAAGTTGCTGCAGGAACAGGAACAACAGCTAATAGGGATGCTGCGGCAGCACAAAAAGGCCATTGGATGGACGATCGCTGATATTCAAGGCATTAGTCCGGCGTTATGTATGCATAAAATCCTTT
Organism: Hibiscus tridactylites; assembly: GCA_958450335.1. Classification (NCBI taxonomy): domain Eukaryota; kingdom Viridiplantae; phylum Streptophyta; class Magnoliopsida; order Malvales; family Malvaceae; genus Hibiscus; species Hibiscus tridactylites. Next base: position 66,601,301 of record OY288273.1, read on the forward strand.
TAGAGGAAGATCATAAGCCGACCATAGATGCTCAAAGGCGGCTAAACCATGCGATGAAGGAGGTGGTGCGTAAAGAGATAATCAAATGGTTAGATGCTGGTATTATTTACGCCATCTCTGACAGCAAATGGGTCAGCCCGGTGCAATGCGTTCCCAAGAAAGGAGGAATGACCGTAGTGACCAACGAGAACAATGAGTTAATCCCAACCAGGACTGTGACCGGTTGAAGGGTTTGTATGGACTATCGGAAGCTTAACAAAGCTACCCGAAAGGACCACTTTCCTTTACCCTTTATTGATCAAATGCTTGATAGATTAGCGGGTAAACCTTACTATTGTTTCCTTGATGGTTATTCAGGTTATAATCAAATAGCTATCGCACCGGAAGATCAAGAAAAAACGACTTTCACATGCCCCTACGAAACATATGCTTTTAGGAGGATGCCGTTTGGATTATGTAATGCACCCGCCACCTTCCAAAGGTGTATGATGGCCATATTCTCTGATATGGTGGAGGACTTCCTGGAGATATTTATGGATGATTTTTCAGTCTTTGGAGACGATTTTGAGAGCTGCCTAGGCAATCCACAAAAGGTACTTGAAAGATTCGAAAAAGCAAACCTGGTCCTAAATTGGGAAAAATGCCACTTTATGGTGGATGAAGGGATAGTCCTCGGCCATAAGATCAGCTACCGTGGCATAGAAGTCGACAGGGCAAAGATAGAAGTAATCGAAAAGCTGCCGCCGCCGACAACAGTCAAGGGTATTAGAAGTTTCTTGGGACATGCTGGCTTTTATCGGAGATTCATTACAAACTTCTCGAAAATCACCAAGCCCCTATGTCATCTTTTGGAGCAGAACCGACCCTTTGACTTTAATAAAGAATGCACTGAGGCATTCAAGGTTCTGAAGGAAAAACTGGTTACAGCCCCAATAGTACAGCCACCAGACTTGACACAACCATTTGAGATCATGTGTGATGCTAGTGACTATGCTGTCGGGGCAGCACTTGGGCAGCGGAGAGATAAATTATTTCATGTCATATATTATGCCAGTAAGACATTGAATGACGCCCAAGTGAATTATACCACCACAGAAAAGGAGTTATTAGCTGTGGTGTTCTCCATCGACAAGTTTCGTTCTTACATACTTGGAACGAAGGTAATAGTGCACACAGACCATTCTGCCTTGAAGTATCTGTTCGCGAAAAAGACGCAAAACCTCGATTGATACGTTGGATCCTGCTTCTGCAAGAATTCGATCTTGAAATCAAGGACAAAAAAGGGACAGAAAATCAGGTGGCAGATCACTTGTCAAGGTTGGAGAAGGGACAGAGTCTACCAACAGATGAGACAAACATACTGGAGACCTTCCCAGATGAGCAGCTCTTTGCTGCCGCAGTCACTGCCGCGACAGCCATGGCGGCAGGTAAGTCTTCTGAACTCCCCTGGTACGCTGATTTCGTTAATTTCTTAGTTAGCGGAATAATTCCTTCTGATCTTAATTATCAAGCCAGGAAGAGGTTTCAAAATGATGCTAAGCATTATTATTGGGACGAACATCTTCTTTTCAAAATATGTGCAGATCAGGTTATAAGGAGGTGTGTACCGCAAGAAGAGCAAGAAGACATACTTCATCACTGCCATGCTTCACAGTATGGAGGTCACTTAGGAGGCAACAAAACTACTGCCAAGGTGCTGCAGTCAGGGTTCTACTGGCCGTCACTGTATAAAGATGCACAAATCTTCTACAAGAGCTGTGACAGGTGCCAAAGGACAGGAAACATCTCAAGGAGAAACGAGATGCCACTGCAGAACATTCTAGAAGTCGAAATCTTCGACGTTTGGGGGATTGATTTTATGGGACCTTTTCATTCTTCATGTGGGAATCTATACATCCTCCTAGCAGTAGATTATGTCTCTAAGTGGGTCGAAGCTATCGCAACTCAAAAAAATGATGCCAAGACAGTCCAAATATTTTTGCACACAAATATCTTTTCTAGGTTTGGCATCCCTAAGGCGATTATCAGTGACGAAGGGAGACATTTCGACAATAGGGTTATTGTTGCTGCCTTAAAGAAATATGGTGTCAAGCATCGAATAGCGACAGCATATCACCCACAGACCAATGGACAAGCTGAAATATCTAATAGGGAAGTTAAGAACATTCTTGAAAAGATGGTTAAGCCAACTAGGAAAGACTGGTCTTTACTCCTCAATGATGCGTTATGGGCATATCGGACAGCTTTTAAGACTCCATTGGGAATGTCCCCGTACCGACTGATTTATGGGAAAACATGTCATCTACCTGCCGAGATCGAGCACAGAGCATATTGGGCGATCAAGGTAGTAAATATGGACTTGGACAGGGCAAGGCAGAAAAGGCTGTTAGACCTGAACGAAGTTGAAGAGATCCGGACAATGGCCTACGACAATGCAAGAATCTACTAGGAGAAAACTAAAAAGTGGCATGACAGGAAGTTGCTGCCACGACAGTTCTGCCCAGGGCAGCTTGTATTGTTGTTCAATTCCAGACTGAAACTCTTCCCAGGGAAGCTAAAATCTAGATGGTCTGGCCCGTTCCAAGTCGTACAAGTTTTTCCCCATGGTTCCATCACAACCCGATCATTAAAAGACGGGCACCAATTCAAAGTCAACAGACAACGCCTCAAGCATTATCAGGGGACTGAAGCCCCAGGAATACATGAAGTGGTTACTTTAGGACATGCCCCATCTGGCATCCCTAATTTAACCTAAATTTTATTTTTACTTATTTTTATAATTATTATTATTAATTATTAGGAAATAAGGTTTATTTCATTTGAATAATGTTTTTATGTTTATTATTTTTAGGAAATAAAGGAGTCAAGAAGAACAGGAGAAGTGAACTCAGCCCACCATCCATCAGCCCAACAAAGCCCAAATATTGAAGCCTGTCGTTACAGCTGTCGCGACAAACGCGGAAAATACAGGCTGTCATCACACTGTCACGACAGACGCGGAAACGTGTGTCAGACGCGTCAAACACGCTAAAGCTCAACAGCCGGCCCCGTTGTTGAGTGTGTAAAAGTTCTATTATTTACACCCTTTTTAACCCATATTTCTGCTGCATTCAAGCATCATTTTATTGCATTTAGGTTAGTTTACAGCAAAACATCACAAATATATAAAAGGCACAGATTCTAGTAAAAATGGTTGTTTTTGGCAGGTTGCCACTGTCGTAGACGGAGAAGGCGGGCGCAGGGCAGATAAGCAGAATAGCTGAACTGGACAAGCAGACGAAGAGGACGATGCTGCCATGGAGCTGCCGTGACAGCAGAGGACGACAGCAAGTTAGTGAAGAAAAAGCAAAGTGGACCTCGATAGATAGAGACAATTCTGCTCGTCTGTCGTGTGAAAACCATATATTTTTCCAAGCCCCGGATCAAAAGATATGTCAAGCCAAAGCTCAAGGAGAGAAAATCCCAAGAAACAAAGAGGACAGCTGGAAAGTAGATTCCTTGAAGATTAAGTCTTTATTAGAATCATACTTTTAATTAAAGTTGTAATCCTTGTTAACTTAGAATACTTGAGCCCAAAGCGTATATAAGGGCATATATTTTAACCTAGAGGGATATCTCATAATCATAGCCGATTTCCCCATAACCGACAACCAAAAACCCTCCGCCGTTTACCCGCCGTCGATATGTTCTAAAACCCCCCTAGGGCCACGGGTTGATTTGTAAAGTAGTTGCAAGGGTTGTTTTGATTTAGGAATTTTCAGTTCAATAAAATAAACTTCAAGTTCTCTTATTTTGGTTATTAATATCTTGCAAGAGCATCGGGAGAGCATTGTGAGGTTATCTATTTACTTAGCATCGGGAGAGTTAAGTATACGAAAGAAATAAGAGCAAGTTCTCTAGTTTATAGTTGAACTATCTCGTGCCTAGGGATAGGGCGAGGTTAAGTGGCTAAAGAAGAATTCATACACATCGGTGTTCATCCTTCGATTCACGCCGGGAGGTATCATCAAGACGTGATCATCGACAGACTTGGACCTAGGGATAGGCCAAGGCAGATCTGGGATTCTTGCCGAACTTGAAAGTACTGAGTTGGTGTGTTTGCTGCCGCGACGATCAACGGACTGCTGCTGCGACAGGTGCTGCCGCGACGGGCGCGACGACAGAACTGGATTCCCTAAACTCTGCAATACCTGCACTACTGAGCACTTCAATACCAGCCTATTCTCTCTATCTTAATATCTCTACTCTTTTATTTACGTTTACTTTATTATTCTCGTGACAACTTTCTCAATTATTTCATTTACTTTCGTGCAGTGAATTAAGGTGAAGCTATTAGCCCAATCCCTGTGGAGACGATATCCGATACTTCGTATCACTTTACTACTTGCGTCGTGTACACTTGCACTACCATTGCGATAGACTATTTTACACGCAACAAGTTTTCGGCGCCGTTGCCGGGGATTGGCAACATAACTCCACCTTTCTTTTATTGCACTTTTCGTTTTTATTTTTTGTTTTTATTTTTCTGTTTTTCTTTGGTGCATTCAACTCTTGCTTTTCACAAGGTTTCTTGTTTATGCGCAGATCGAATCGGGGTAAAGATCCTGAGTATCAATCAGATCCGGAAATCGAACGTTCCTTCAATCACAAGAAACAACTTCGTCACTTACTAGCCAGGAACGAGTACCTTGAGGAACAGCTAGAGAAGATGGCACACCAAGGAAACGACCCTCCTGTTGGAGACGAAGAGGGAAGACCGCCTGTCGGCAACCCTACCGTCGGCCGACAGTCCTGTCGTGACTACATGTTGAACGATCATGTAGAACTGGAGACCACACTGCCGGACGTAGATGTTGACAACTTCGAGCTGAAACCTGTCATGTTTAGTATGATCAACAATGCCAGTCAATTCAGTGGTGCTGTTACAGAGGATGCTAGGGAGCATCTCAAAACGTTCCAGGAAATCTGTGGTTCGTTTAGACTGCCAGGAGTTAATCCGGAGATACTGAGGGTTCGGTTATTTCCCCATTCATTGAGGGACAGAGCTAAAACTTGGTGGAATAAACTTACGTTGGGTTCAATTAGAACTTGAGCAGACTTATCTCATGAATTCTTATCTCGTTTTAATCTTTCGCATTTATCTGAGCGATTATGTAACGAAATTGCTACTTTTCAACAGGAAGATGACGAGCCGATGCACGAGGCCTGGGACAGATTTACTACTCTTCTACGGAACTGCCCAATGCATGGATTCCCCGTCTGGAATCAGGTAACAAAGTTTTATAATGCTACCAACTTACAAACTCGTATTCTAATTGATTCAGCAGCAAATGGATTATTATTGGATAAAGATCCGGACGAGGCAATGCAAGTTTTGAAAAATCTGGCTAAGAATGAAGAGCAGTTTCCGACAGCAAGAAGAGGGGGTAAACGGGTACTAGCTGTCAAGGATTATGAGGCCGACAGCACAATGAAATCACAGGTAGCATTCCTTACTAAAGCAATGAAAAAGCTATTGAATGATGATGGAAAACATGGATTTGCTGTTGAGGAGGTATGTGAAATCTGTGAGGGAAATCATGGTTCGAATGAGTGCCCGATACAGTTAGAAGAGGGAAAATATATTGGAAACTACAAGCCAAATTACAATTCTAACAACTATAATCCCAATTGGAGAAAGGATCCCAAGTTTTCTTAGAGTAATCCCAATAATGCCCTGAATCCTCAAGCACACAATCAGAATCAGGGAGGACCTAGACTGCTGACGCGACAGCAACTGCCGCCGCAGCAGCCACCAGCTGCCACGAGCAGTATACTAGAACAGACTCTGGCCACTTTTATGTCTCAGACAGGTACTTATATTGAGAATATGAATCAGTTTGTCAAGAAGACAGAGAATTTCATGGATAAAACAGAGATGCGAATGACGAATCATGAAGCTACTCTGAAATCTTTGGAGACACAAATGGGTCACATTTTCCAACATATTAAGCCGAGGCAGACTGGAGGATTCCCTAGCAATACTGAGAATGCTAGGCAGCCCACACATGAGCAGTGTAAGGCAATTACTACTAGGAGTGGGAAGAAATTACCAGGGCCGGAAAAAGAAGCTGAAACAGTAAAGGAACCAGCCTTGGACAGACCTGCCGAGGAAGCTGCCCCGACAGGTAATAAACAGACTGCTGCCGATGAGCCTGTCACGACAGCAAAAGCGATAGAGGAGAAAAAAGATGATTTTCGTCCTCAGATTCGTATGTAGTGGGAAGGACGTATTGCTGATTACCGTCCCCCACCCCCTTTTCCTCAACAGATACATCAAGCAAAGCAAGAATCTCAACTTAAAAAGATATATGATATTTTTAAGCAGGTTCATATTAATATTCTGCTGTTAGATGCAGTTAGGGAGATGCCCGGTTACGCCAAATTTCTCAAGGATGTCATGTCAAAGAAATCTAAACTTGGGGAATTTGAAACAGTAAAGATGACAGAAGGTTGCATGAGTATTCTTCATCGGCAGCCACCCCAGAAAAAGAAGGATCCGGGGAGCTTCATCATACCTTGTGTAATCGGAAATAAATTTGTGGGTAAGGCACTTTGTGATCTTGGTGCAAGTGTTAATTTAATGCCAAAGTCTGTTTTTCATAAGTTAGGTATTGGAAAGGCGCGGCCCACGACAGTAACTCTGCAGCTGGCAGACCGCTCTTACGTTCATCCAGAAGGAAAAAATTGAAGATATTCTGGTAAGAGTGGATAAATTTATTTTTCCCGCTGACTTTCTTGTTTTAGATTGTGAAGCAGATGAAAATGCACCAATCATCCTTGGGCGACCCTTCTTAGCCACGGGAAGGTCACTGATTGATGTGGAGAAAGGAGAACTCACCATGCGAGTGAACGATCAAAAGATTAAGTTGAATGTTCTCCAAGCGATGAAACATGCTGACGTAGACGAGGAATGCAAGGCTATCACTGAAATTGCCTTTGATCAACCCTGCATCAGGTCGGGCTGTCAAGACATTAAATTTGGTCACTGCCGCGGCAGCCACCTACAGGCCTGTCACGACAGCACTGACGACAACACCGACGACAACAACTCCTCTGAATTTGATACATCCGATACTGGTTAGGAATGCAAGGCCATCTATCGTTGAACCACCTGCCTTAGAACTGAAGCCCCTGCCCGGGCAGCTAAAATATGCTTTTCTTGGTTCAAATGATACGTTGCCCGTAATCATCTCTTCTAAGCTGCCACAGGAACATGAACGACAACTAATAGGCATGCTTCGGCAGCACAAAAAGGCGATTGGATAGACGATCACTGACATTCAAGGCATTAGTCCGGCGTTATGCATGCACAAAATCCTTCTAGAGGAATATCATAAGCCGACTATAGATGCCCAAAGGCGGTTAAACCATGCGATGAAAGAGGTGGTGCGTAAAGAGATAATCAAATGGTTAGATGCTAGTATTATTTACGCCATCTCCGATAGCAAATGGGTGAGCCCAGTGCAATGCGTTCCAAAGAAAGGAGGAATGACCGTGGTGACCAACGAAAACAATGAGTTAATCCCAACCAGGATTGTGACCGGTTGGAGGGTTTGTATGGACTATCGGAAGCTTAACAAAGCTACTCGAAAAGACCACTTCCCTTTACCCTTTATTGATCAAATGCTTGATAGATTAGCGGGCAAACCTTACTATTGTTTTCTTGATGGTTATTCAGGTTATAATCAAATAGCTATCGCACCGGAAGATCAAGAAAAGACGACTTTCACATGCCCCTACGGAACATATGTTTTTAGGAGGATGCCGTTTGGATTATGTAATGCAGCCGCCACCTTCCAAAGGTGCATGATGGCCATATTCTCCGATATGGTGGAGGACTTCCTTGAGATATTTATGGATGACTTTTCAGTCATTAGAGACGATTTTGAGAGCTGCCTCGGCAATCTACAAAAGGTACTTGAAAGATGTGAAAAAGCAAATTTAGTTCTAAATTGGGAAAAATGCCACTTTATGGTGGATGAGGGGATAGTCCTTGGCCATAAGATTAGCTGCCGTGAGATAGAAGTCGACAGAGCCAAAATAGAAGTGATCGAGAAGCTGCCGCCGCCGACCACAGTTAAGGGCATTAGAAGTTTCTTAGGACATGCTGGTTTTTATCGGAGATTCATTGCAAATTTCTCAAAAATCACCAAGCCCCTATGCCATCTTTTAGAGCAGAACCGACCCTTTGACTTTAATGAAGAATGTACTGAAGCATTCAAGGTTCTGAAGGAAAAACTGGTAACAACTCCAATAGTACAACCACCAGACTAGACACAGCCATTCGAGATTATGTGTGATGCTAGTGACTACGCTGTCGGGGCAGCACTTGGGCAGCAGAGAGATAAATTATTTCATGTCATCTACTATGCCAGCAAGACTCTAAATGACGCCCAAGTGAACTACACCACCACAGAAAAGGAGTTATTAGCTGTGGTGTTCTCCATTGACAAGTTTTGTTCTTACATACTTGGAACGAAGGTAATAGTGCACACAGACCATTTGCCCTGAAGTATTTGTTCGCGAAAAAGGATGCAAAGCCTCGATTGATACGGTGGATCCTGCTATTACAAGAATTCGACCTTGAAATCAAGGACAAAAAGGGGACAGAAAATCAGGTGGCAGACCACTTGTCAAGGTTGGAGACGAGACAGCGTCTGCCAATAGATAAGACAAACATACTGGAGACCTTCCCAGATGAGCAGCTCTTTGCTGCCGCAATCGCTGCCGCGACAGCCATGGCGGCATGTAAGTCTTCTGAACTCCCCTGGTATGCTGATTTCGTTAATTTTATAGTTAGCGAAATACTTCCTTCTGATCTTAATTATCAAGCAGGAAGAGGTTCCAAAATGATGTTAAGCATTATTATTGGGACGAACCTCTTCTTTTCAAAATGTGTGCAGATCAGGTCATAAGGAGGTGTGTACCACAAGAAGAGCAAGAAGACATACTTCATCACTGCCATGCTTCACAGTATGGATGTCACTTAGGAGGTAACAAAACTGCTGCCAAGGTGCTGCAGTCAGGGTTCTACTGGCCGTCACTGTATAAAGATGCACAAGACTTCTACAAGAACTGTGACAGGTGCCAGCGGACAGGTAACATCTCACGAAGAAACGAGATGCCGCTGCAGAACATTTTAGAAGTTGAAATCTTCGATGTATGGGGGATTGATTTTATGGGACCTTTTCCATCTTCATGTGGAAATTTATACATCCTCCTAGCAGTAGATTATGTCTCTAAGTGGGTTGAAGCTATCGCCACTCAAAAGAATGACGCCAAGATAGTCCAAAAGTTTTTACAGAAAAACATCTTTTCTAGGTTTGGCATCCCTAAGGCGATTAACAGTGATGAAGGGAGACATTTTGACAATAGGGTTATTGCAGCCGCCTTGAAGAAATATGGTGTCAATCATCGGATCGCGACAGCATACCACCCACAGACCAATGGACAAGTTGAAATATCTAACAAGGAAGTTAAGAACATTCTTGAGAAGATGGTTAAACCAACTAGGAAAGATTGGTCTTTACTCCTCAATGATGCATTATGGGCATATAGGACAGCTTTTAAGACTCCATTGGGCATGTCTCCTTACCGATTGATTTATGGGAAAACCTGTCATCTGCCTGTCGAGATAGAACACAGGGCATACTGGGCGATCAAGGCAGTAAATTTGGACTTGGATAAGGCATGCCAGAAAAGGCTGTTAGATTTGAACGAGATTGAAGAAATACGAACAATGGCCTACGACAATGCAATAATCTACAAGGAGAAAACTAAGAAGTGGCATGATAAGAAGTTGCTGCCACGACAGTTCTGCCCAGGGCAGCTTGTATTGTTGTTCAATTCTAGACTAAAACTCTTCCCAGGGAAACTGAAATCTAGATGGTCTGGTCCATTCCAAGTCATACAAGTTTTTCCCCATGGTGCCATCACAATTCGATCATTAAAAGACGGGCACCAATTCAAAGTCAATGGACAGCGCCTCAAGCATTATCAGGGGACTGAAGCCCCAGGAATACAGGAAGTGGTTACCTTAGGAGATGCCCCACAAGGCATCCCTAATTTAACCTAAATTTTATTTTTTTATTTTTATTATTTATTATTTATTAGGTATTAAGGTTTATTTTATTCGAATAATGTTTTTATGTTTACTGTTTTAGGAAATAAAGGAGGCAAGACGAATAGGAGAAGTGACCCAAGCCCACCATCCATCCATCAGCCCAACACAACCCAATATTGAAGCCTGACGTTCCAGCTGCCGCCGCAGACACGGAAACGATAGGCTGTCACCAGACTGTCACGACAGACGCAGAAACGTGTGACAGACGCATAACAGACGAATAAATGCGTGTCAGACACGCTAAAGCTCAACAGTCACCCCGTTATTCACGCCTGCCGTTACAGCTTCAACGGGCAGCTATTCCTTCCCTATAAAACCCCGTTTCATTTTCATTTCACTCACTTCTGTTTATTTTTACTTGCTCTCCCCTTTAGTTTTTCTTTGCTTTCTTTACTTTTACACAACCTTTGCAACTAACATGTCTACCAGAAGAACCCGCCGCAGTGCTGCTTCAACCTCTTCACCAGCAGCACCCACCCCGCAGTCCTTCGCAACTAAGGATCTATGGGAAGAAAGAGGGTTTATTTACGCTCGAAAGGCGGAGAATATGGGGCTCAAACCGTTCATCGCAAGGGCGATTAAGGCCCTCTTGTGGGAGAAATTTGCAGAGAAACCAGAAGAAATGAATGAAACGCTGGTGAGGGAATTCTATGCTGCCATTGACAGCAGGACGACAACAACAGTGACCGTCCGAGGGACAGAAGTTCCATTCACAACAGAACGCATCAACAATTTCTATGGCCTACACTTCAGCCCCAATGACGATGCTCACCAGTAGTTCCTGGACACCCTAGACAACGCTGCCTTCGATGCTGTCATGGTGGAAGTGACAGAAGAAGGAACTGAATGGAACACGAGCAAGAAAAATCCCCACACCGTAAGAAGGGGGCAGCTGCTTCCAGAAGCCAAATTATGGAACGCTTTCATCAAGAAGCGCATTCTGCCGTCCTCCCATCACACCACAGTGGACCAGCAGAGGCTAGCCCTAATCCACTCAATTATGAACAAACGGCCCATTAATGTGGGACGCTACATACGGGAGAGTATTCTGGACTGCGCCCATAGATCGACGGCCCTCCTCTACCTTCCCTTCCTTATTACATCTCTCTGCCGCTGCTCTGCCGTGCCGGAAGCCACCACCGATCGCCTAGTAAAGGGAAAGGGCTGGACAGACAAAGCTATCATCGGCCTCATGGAGCTAACAGTAGCAACACCCATCTCCTCTTTCAACCCTGCTGCCGCCCCTGCTGAATCGTCAGAGCAGCCCAGCCCTGAACCTGCCGCCGCAGCAGATGCTCCGAAAAACCCATCCACTCAAATCCTTGCTGCCATTCATAGGATGGAGGACAGACAGCTGGGTTTGATGACTTTCATCAAGGATTTTGCCGCATCCACGGTAAATTTCATTCACCATACTTTAAATTATCCTGATGTTGTCTTTCCCACCTTTCCTGCCCACTATTTCACCATCCCACACACCTACACCTGCTGCCACACCCCGTACACAATCTGCTGCCTCCACAACTTCACCTGCCCCGACGGCAGCCGGCACCCCTCCAGCCGACACATCCGCCCGAGGAACAAAACGACCACCCTCGGATGACATTGCTGCCTTCGTAGCTGGTTTCTCTTCTTCCTCCGTTTGGGCCGAGAGTGACGAACCCTCTATTCGGAGGAACTTGGAGAAAGAATTCACACCTGTCAAGAGGCAGAAAAGAATGGCCAACAAGAAAACCCTGCCCAAGGCCACCAGCAGTAGCAGCAGCAGTTGGGACAGCGGCAGCAGCTCCGACATCCAGGTTGTAGAGCAACCACAGCAGTCTGCCCCAAAGCCCAGAATCCGCCGCCAAATCCGCCTCAGCAGCTGTTGAGTGTGTAAAAGTTCTATCATTTACACCTTTTTAAACCCATATTTCTGCTGCATTCAAGCATCATTGCATTGCATTTAGGTTAGTTTTCAATAAAACATCACAATTATATAAAAGGCACGGATTCTACTGAAAGATGGTTATTTTTGCAGGTATCTGTCATAGTAGATGTCGAAGGCAGGCGCAGGGCAGATAAGCAGGAGAGCTGAACTGGACAAGCAGCTGAAGAAGACGAACCTGTCATGGACCTGTCGTGACAGCATGGTGACAGCAGATTCATGAAGAGGAAAAAGTAAAGTGGACCTCGATAGATAGAGAAAAATCTGCTCGTCTGTTGTGTGGAAGCCGAATATTTTTCCAAGCCCCGGATCAAGAGATATGTCAAGCCAAAGCTCAAAGGAGAGGAAATCCCTAAAAGCAAGGATGCGGCTAGAAAGTAGGAGACTTTAGAGATTTAGTCTTTATTAGAATCTTACTTTTAATTAAAGTTGTAATCCTTGTTACCTTAGATAACTTGAGCCCAAAGCTTATATAAAGGGCATAGATTAAACCTAGGGCATAGCCGACTACCCCATAACCAAAACCAAAACCCTGCCGTTTACCTGTCACCGATATGTTCTAAATTCCCCCTAGGGCTACGGGTTGTTTTGCAAAGTAGTTGCAAGGGTTGCTTTGTTTTAGGATTTTTCAAGTTCAATAAAATAAACTTCAAGTTCTTTTATCTTGGTTTTAATATCTTGCAAGAGCATCGGGAGAGCATTGTGAGGTTACCTATTTACTTAGCATCGGGAGAGTTAAGTATACGAAAGAGGTAAAAGCGCGTTCTCTAGTTTATAGTTGAACCATCTCGTGCTTAGGGATAAGGCGAGGTTAAGTGGCTAAGGAAGAATTCATACACATCGGTGTTCATCCTTCGATTCACGCCGGGAGGTATCATCAAAGACGTGATCATCGACAGACTTGTGCCTAGGGATAGGGCAAGGCAGATCTGGGATTCTTGTCAAGCTTGAAGTACGAAGTTAGTGTTCGCTGCCGCGACAGCTAACGGACAGACGCCGCGACAGGTGCTGTCGGCGACGGGTGCGATGACAGAACTGGAGATCCTAAGCAATTCAATACCTGCACTACCGAGCAACTCAATACCAGCCCATTCTCTCTATCTTGATATCTCAATCTTTTATTTACGTTTTTAATTTAATATTCGTGACAATTCTCTTAAATATTTCCTTTGCTTTCGTGCAGTGAATCTAGGTGAAGCTATTAGCCCAATCCCTGTGGAGACGATATCCGATACTTTGTATCACTTTACTACTTGCGTCGTGTATACTTGCACTACAATTGCGATAGACTATTTTACACGCAACAAGTTTTTGGCGCCGTTGCCGGGGATTGGCAACATAACTACACCTTCTTTTCCTTGCACTTTTTGTTTTTATTTTCGTTTTTGTTTTTGTTTTTATTTTTACTTTTCTTTAATTTTTCTTTTGCATTTTAAACTCTTGCTTTTCACAAGGTTTTCTTGTTTATGCACAGATCGAAAAGAGGTGAAGATCCTGAGTATAAATTAGATCCGGAGATTGAACGTTCCTTTAATCTCAAGAAACAGATTCGCCACCTCTTAGACCGAAACGAATACCTTGAAGAACAGCTAGAGCAGATGGCCCGTAATCAGCCTGCCGGAGAAGAAATCCCGCCTGTCGGTGACCCGCCCGCGGCAGGTGGACGACGGTCATGTCGTGACTACATGCTGAACGATCATGTAGAGCTGGAGACCACGCTGCCGGATATTGACGTTGACAACTTCGAGCTTAAACCTGTCATGTTTAGTATGATCAACAATGCCGGGCAGTTTGGTGGTTCTGCGACAGAAGATGCCAGGGAGCATCTCAAAACGTTCCAGGAGATCTGTGGTTCGTTTAGACTACCAGGAGTTAGTCCGGAGATACTGAGGCTTCGGTTATTCCCCCATTCATTGAGGGACAGAGCTAAAACTTGGTGGAATAAACTTACACCGGGTTCTATCATGACTTGGGCAGATTTAACTCGTGAATTTTTGTCTCGTTTTAATCCTTCACATTTAGCTGAGCGATTACGTAATGAAATTGCTACTTTTCAACATGAAGATGACGAGCCAATGCACGAGGCCTGGGACAGATTCACAACTCTTCTACGAAACTGCCCAATGCATGGATTCCCCGTCTGGAATCAGGTAACTAAGTTTTATAATGCTGCTAACTTACAAACTCGCATTCGAATTGATTCTGCAGCAAATGGACTATTATTGGATAAAGATCCGGACGAGGCCCTGCAAGTTTTGAAACATCTGGCTAAGAATGAGGAGCAGTTTCCAACCGCTAGAAGAGGGGGTAAACGGGTACTTGCTGTCAAGGATTATGAGGCCGACAGCACTATGAAATCACAGGTAGCATTCCTCACTAAAGCCATGAAACACTTATTGAGTGAAGAGGAAGTACGAGGGTTTGCTGTCGAGGAAGTTTGTGCTACATGTGAGGGAAATCATAGTAGGGATGAGTGCCCTATAAATATAGAAGAAGGAAAATATGTTGGAAATTACAAGCCAAACTACAATTCCAACAATTACAACCCTAATTAGAGGAAAGACCCCAAATTTTCCTGGAGTAACCCTAACAATGCCCTAAATCCGCAAGCATGTAATCAGAATCAGGGGGGTCCTAGATTGTTGACGCGACAGCAGCCGCAGCCGCAAAACCTGCCGCAGAACCTGCCGCCTCAGCAACAACAGCAGCCACCACCTGCCACGAGTAGTATATTGGAGCAGACTCTGGCCACCTTTATGTCTCAGACCGGCACGTATATGGATAACATCAATAAGTTTGTCAAGAAAACAGAAGACTTTATGGATGAAACTAAGATGAGAATGACAAACCATGAGGCCACCTTGAAATCTCTAGAGACACAAATGGGTCAGGTGTCGCAGCATATTAAGCCACGGCAGAATGGAGGATTCCCTAGCGATACTGAAAATGCTAGAACGCCCCCTCATGAGCAATGTAAGGCGATTACTACTAGGAGTGGGAAAAAGTTACCAGGGCCGGAAAAAGAAGCTGAAACAGAAAAGAAACCTGCCTTGGATAAGCCTGCCGAGGAAGCTGCCCCGACAGGTAATGAACAGACTGCTACCGATGAGCCTGTCACGACAGCAGAAGCGACAGAGGAGAAAAAAGATGAGTATCGACCTCAGATTCGCATGCAGTGGGAAGGACGCATTGCTGATTATCGTCCCCCACCACCTTTTCCGCAACGGATACAGCAAGCTAAGCATGAATCTCAACTTAAAAAGATTTATGATATTTTTAAACAGGTTCATATTAACATTCCGTTGTTAGATGCTGTTAGGGAAATGCCCGGTTATGCTAAATTTCTCAAGGATGTCATGTCTAAAAAATCTAAACTTGGGGAATTTGAAACGGTAAGGATGCAAGAAGGGTGCATGAGTATTCTTCATCGACAACCACCCCAGAAAAAGAAGGATCCAGGGAGCTTCCTCATACCTTGCGTAATCGGAGATAAATTTGTGGGTAAGGCATTATGTGATCTTGGTGCTAGTGTTAATCTAATGCCCAAATCTGTTTTTCAGAAATTAGGTATTGGCAAGGCGCGGCCCACGACAGTTACCCTACAGCTAGCCGACCGCTCTTACGTTCACCCCGAGGGAAAAATTGAAGACATCTTGGTAAGAGTGGATAAACTTATTTTTCCTGTTGACTTTCTTATTTTAGATTGTGAGGCAGATGAGAACGCACCAGTCATCCTACGGCGACCCTTCTTAGCCACGGGAAGATCATTGATTGATATGGAGAAAGGAGAACTCACCATGCGCGTAAACGATCAAGAAATTAAGTTGAATGTTCTCCAAGCAATGAAACATGCTGATGTGGATGAAGAATGCAAGGCCATCATTGAGGTGACCTTTGATCAACCCTGCATCAGGTCGGGCTGCCGGGATATAAAATTTGGTCACTGCTGTGACAGCCATTTACAAGCCTGTCACGACAGCAACGACGACAGCACCGACGACAGCGACTCCTCTGAATCCGATTCATCTGATACTGAAGGTCATGAGGAGGTAGACTGGTTAGACCATCGCCCAGGTAAGTTATTCGAACCCTTGAATTACACTTCGGATAACCATTTAATTCAAAAGCCATCTGTCGAACCACCTGTCTTAGAACTTAAGCCCCTGCCAGGGCAGCTTAAATATGCTTATCTTGGTTGTGATAAAACACTGCCCGTAATCATCTCTGCTAAGCTGCCGCAGGAACAGGAACGACAGCTGATCGACATGTTGAGGCAGCACAAAAGGGCGATAGGATGGACCATAGCAGACATTCAGGGCATTAGTCCGGCAATCTGTATGCACAAAATCCTCTTAGAAGAAGATCATAAGCCGACTATTGATGCCCAAAGGCGGTTGAACCTTGCAATGAAGGAGGTAGTGCGTAAGGAAATAATTAAATGGTTAGACGCTGGTATCATTTACGCCATCTCCGACAGCAAATGGGTAAGCCCGGTGCAATGTGTTCCCAAGAAAGGAGGCATGACCGTGATAACCAACGAAAACAATGAGTTAATCCCAACCAGGACTGTGACCGGTTGGAGGGTTTGTATAGACTATCGAAAGCTTAACAAAGCTACCCGAAAAGACCACTTTCCTTTACCCTTTATTGATCAAATGCTTGATAGATTAGCGGGTAAACCTTACTATTGTTTTCTTGATGGTTACTCAGGTTATAACCAAATCGCTATTGCACCAGAGGATCAAGAGAAAACGACTTTCACCTTTCCCTACAGAACATACGCATTTAGGAGGATGCCGTTTGGACTCTGTAATGCACCTGCCACCTTCCAAAGGTGCATGATGGCAATATTCTCCGACATGGTAGAGGACTTCCTTGAGATCTTCATGGATGATTTTTCTGTCTTTGGAGACGATTTTGAGAGCTGCCTTGGCAACCTTCAAAAGGTACTTGAAAGATGTGAAAAAGCTAATCTTGTTCTTAATTGGGAAAAATGCCATTTTATGGTAGATGAAGGGATAGTTTTAGGCCATAAGATTAGCTGCCGTGGGATAGAAGTCGACAGGGCAAAGATTGAAGTCATAGAGAAGCTGCCGCCGCCAACCACAGTCAAGGGCATTAGGAGTTTCCTAGGGCATGCTGGTTTCTATAGGAGATTTATCGCAAATTTCTCAAAAATCACGAAGCCCTTATGTCATCTCTTAGAGCAGAACCGATCCTTTGACTTTAATGAAGAATGTACTGAAGCATTCAAGGTTCTGAAGGAAAAGCTAGTGACAGCCCCCATAGTACAGCCACCAGACTGGACACAACCGTTTGAGATCATGTGTGATGTCAGTGACTATGCTGTCGGGGCAGCACTTGGGCAGCGTAAGGACAGGCTATTTCATGTCATATATTATGCCAGCAAAACATTGAATGATGCCAAAGTAAACTATACCACCACAGAAAAGGAGCTGTTAGCTGTGGTGTTCTCCATCGACAAGTTTCGTTCTTATATACTTGGGACGAAAGTAATAGTGCACACCGACCATTCTGCCCTTAAGTACTTGTTCGCAAAGAAGGATGCAAAGCCTAGGTTGATAAGATGGATCTTGCTATTACAAGAGTTCGACCTTGAAATCAAAGACAAAAAGGGGACAGAAAATCAGGTGGCGGATCACTTGTCGAGGTTGGAGTTGGGACAGAGTCTACCTGTAGATGAGACACACATACTAGAGACCTTCCCCGATGAGCAGCTCTTTGCTGCCGCAATAGCTGTCGCGACAGCCATGGCGGCAGGTAAGTCTTCTAACCTTCCCTGGTATGCTGATTTCGTTAATTTTATAGTTAGCGGAATATTACCTTCTGATCTTACTTATCAAGCCAGGAAGAGGTTTCAAAATGATGTTAAACATTATTATTGGGACGAACCTCTTCTTTTCAAAATGTGCGCAGATCAGGTTATAAGGAGATGTGTACCACAAGAAGAACAAGAAGACATTCTCCATCACTGTCATGCTTCACAATATGGAGGACACTTAGGAGGTAATAAAACTGCTGCCAAGGTGCTGCAGTCAGGCTTTTACTGGCCGACACTGTATAAGGACGCACAAGAATTTTACAAAAACTGTGACAGGTGCCAGCGGACAGGTAACATCTCAAGGAGAAACGAGATGCCACTGCAGAATATTTTAGAAGTCGAAATCTTCGACGTTTGGGGGATTGATTTTATGGGACCTTTTCCATCTTCATGTGGAAATCTTTACATCCTCCTCGCAGTAGATTATGTCTCCAAGTGGGTAGAAGCAATCGCAACTCAAAAGAATGATGCCAAAACGGTTCAAAAGTTTTTGCACAAAAACATCTTTTCTAGATTTGGCATCCCTAGAGCGATTATCAGTGATGAAGGGAGACATTTCGATAACAGGGTAATTGCTGCCGCCTTGAAGAAATATGGTGTCAAGCACAAGATAGCGACAGCATACCACCCACTGACCAATGGACAGGCTGAGATTTCCAACAGGGAAGTAAAGAACATTCTTGAAAAGATGGTTAAACCAACTAGGAAAGATTGGTCTCTACTTCTGAATGATGCATTATGGGCATACAGGACAGCTTTCAAAACTCCATTAGGCATGTCTCCATTTCGGTTAATCTATGAGAAAACCTGCCACCTGCCTGTCGAGATAGAACACAAGGCATATTGGGCAATCAAGGCAGTAAACATGGACTTAGACAAGGCAGGCCAGAAAAGGCTGTTAGATTTAAATGAGATCGATGAAATACGGACGATGGCCTACAACAACGCAAGAATATACAAGGAGAAAACAAAGAAGTGGCATGACAAGAAGTTGCTGCCACGCCAGTTCTGCCCAGGGCAGCTTGTACTGTTGTTTAATTCTAGGTTGAAACTCTTCCCAGGAAAGCTCAAATCTAGATGGTCTGGCCCGTTCCAAGTGGTTGAAGTTTTTCCCCATGGTGCCATTACAATTCAATCATTAAAAGACGGGCACCAATTCAAAGTTAATGGACAACGCCTCAAGCATTATCAGGGGACTGAAGCCCCAGGAATACAGGAAGTGGTTACCTTAGGTGATGCCCCACAAGGCATCCCTAATTTAACCTAGTTTTTATATTTATTTTATTTTATTAGTATTATTAGGAATTAGATTTATTTTAATAATGTTTTGTTTTTAATTTCAGTTTTTAGGAAATAAAGGAGTCAAGTGAGAAAGAAGAAGTGGCCCAAGACCACCGCCCATCCACCAGCCCAATAAAGCCCATTTATGATAACCTGTCGCTTCGGCTGCCGGCGCAGACGGATTTGACAGGCTGTCAACAGACGCACAGCAGACGAAGAAGCGTGCGGCAGACACGCATTAATGCACGTCAGACGCGTCAGACACGCAATATCCAATCTGCCGCCCCGTTATTCCCGCCTGCCGTTGCGGCATTAAATGGGCAGCTACTCGACCGCTATATAAACCCCTTCTCCCTTTCATTTTTCCTCACTTCTGATTTTTTTTCTCTCTTGTATTCTCTTCTAGTTTATCTACTTTCTTTCTTTTTCAGCCCTTGCAACCAAAAATGTCTTCACGACAAACTCGTCAGAATGCTGCTGCCGCCTCTTCTTCAGCAGCAGCATCCCCGTTCGCCAACAAGGAACTATGGGAAGAACGGAGCTTCATCTATAACAGAGATGCCCCTCTTTTTGGACTCCGGCCGTTCATTATGAAGGCCATTACGGCACAACTTTGGGAAGACTTTGCCGAGCAGCCGGCAGAGCTTAACGACACTCTGGTCAGGGAATTCTATGAGGCGATCGAAAGTAAGACGGCGACATCTGTCGTCGTCCGAGGAGTGACAGTTCCTTTCACCGCCAGCAGCATCAACCATGTATTCGGCCTCTTCTTTGGCCCCAATGACGATGTTCATCAACAGTTTTGGGACTCCCTCGACGCTGCCGGCCATGATGCTGTCATGAGGGAACTGACAGAGGAGGGCACGACCTGGAGCACCAGCAAGAAGAACCCCAACTCCGTCAACCGGGCGGAGCTGCTCCCAGAGGCAAAACTATGGAACGCTTTTATCAAAAAGCGTATCCTGCCCTCATCCCACCACACGACAGTCAACAGGCAGCGGCTGGCCCTCATCCACTCTATCATGCATGACAGGCCGATCAACGTGGGCAGGTACATGCGAGACAGCATTCTCGATTGTGCCTTCAGAACAGATTCACGACTATGCCTGCCCTTCACCATTACGGCCCTCTGCCGCTGCGCTGCCGTACCGGAGGACCCTTCAGACAAAATCAAGAAGGGCAGCGATTGGACCGACAGCAACATCTCCAGCCTCATGGAGATTATCGTCGTATCGCCCCTCAACGCCTTCGATCCAAACGCCCCACCTGCTGAGTCTGATGATGAACCTGCCACTGAACCTGCCCCAGAAGCTGCGACCAACACCGCTCCGGCAGATCAGAACGCCAACATCTTAGCTGCCATCTTGAGGATAGAGGAGCGCCAGATGGGTTTAATGACATTCATCTGCGACTTCTCCAATGCAACGGTAAACTTAATTACCAACACTTTGAATTTTTCGGATGTCATTTTCCCCACCTTCCCCGCCCATTACTTTAATATCCCCTCTCCCACTCCCACACCACCTGTCTCTCCCACGGAGAATCTGCCTCCTCCACACCCTCTCCGTCAGCAGCCGGCAGCCCACCGGCGGACACTTCTCCTCGAGGCACCAAGCGAGCTGCCACTGACGACAGCCCTCTTGTCCGGAGGAACTTGGACAGCGCCTTCACTCGGGTGAAAAGAATCAAACATGTGGCCAACAAGAGGATGTTGTCCAAAGCCATTACGAGTAACAGCTGGGATAGCAGCAGCAGTTCTGATGTTCGACTAGTGGAGCCACCTGCCCTTCAACCTGCTGACGACCTTGTCCCCCAACCGGAGGAAGAACCTGCACCTCAACAGGCTGATGAACCTGTTGACCAACCTGCTCCAGAACCTGCCCAGCCACCTCCCCAACGCAGACGCTACCATCAGATCCGCGTCAGCAGCAGCAGCGAGGACAGCGCATAAAATTTAAGTTTTTATTTCTTTTACTCCTCTTATTGATGCCTGCCCTTATATATTGTGATGTACTTTTATTTATCATGTTTTTCTTTCTTTGTTTTTAGTGTCATTTTGCATTGAGGGCAATGCAACCCTCGAGTTTGGGGGTGGCAACCCTCCATATTTAATGGAGTCTTTAGCTCATCTTTTGTTTAATTGTTGTGTCTTATTTTTTTTTATTTTCTTTTACTTTAAAAAAAAATCAGTTAAATCAGAAAATTTAAACTGTTGGCTTAAAACTGTGAAGTTAACTTACCTGTCATGACAGCTCTGTCGTGGCAGCATCCCTAGGACAGGTTAAGGAAAAGTTTAGAGCCTTTCTATAGTTCTGAAAACTTAAACACTTTTGTGACTGTTATATTGCTTAGATCTCTTTTAGCCAAACTAGAATAGGAAGCTTAGAACTTGGATAGCCCCTAGAGGTGCCTAACACTGGCTCTAGGAAAGAAGTTTAGCAAAAGAAAAAAACCTAGAGGTGCCCGAAACCGGCTCTAGGAAGCTAACTAGAGGTGCCCAAAATTGGCTCTAGAAAATCTTAGCTTGAAAATAGAAGAAAAAGCATGAAAATGTGCCTTCTAAAAGAAAGTAAACTTTGGCATAAAATTCAAGTTAAGGAGTTGAATATTCTAGTGAAACTAAGAGAGTCTTAGCTTATAACTATTCACAAGCATGCACACACTGCACGAGAGCTATAGGGAGATTCTGGACAGATCCTAACCCTTCCGACAGGTTGCTGCCGCCATAGAGAATGAGTGACAGGTAAGGGACAGTTCACTGCTTGAAGGCCAACACAAAAATTTTCAGTTTTCTTTTAAGTCTTCATTGCTTGAGGGCAAGCAAAAACTTGAGTTTGGGGGTGTGTTGAGTGTGTAAAAGTTCTATCATTTACACCTTTTTAAACCCATATTTCTGCTGCATTCAAGCATCATTGCATTGCATTTAGGTTAGTTTTCAATAAAACATCACAATTATATAAAAGGCACGGATTCTACTGAAAGATGGTTATTTTTGCAGGTATCTGTCATAGTAGATGTCGAAGGCAGGCGCAGGGCAGATAAGCAGGAGAGCTGAACTGGACAAGCAGCTGAAGAAGACGAACCTGTCATGGACCTGTCGTGACAGCATGGTGACAGCAGATTCATGAAGAGGAAAAAGTAAAGTGGACCTCGATAGATAGAGAAAAATCTGCTCGTCTGTCGTGTGGAAGCCGAATATTTTTCCAAGCCCCGGATCAAGAGATATGTCAAGCCAAAGCTCAAAGGAGAGGAAATCCCTAAAAGCAAGGATGCGGCTGGAAAGTAGGAGACTTTAGAGATTTAGTCTTTATTAGAATCTTACTTTTAATTAAAGTTGTAATCCTTGTTACCTTAGATAACTTGAGCCCAAAGCTTATATAAAGGGCATAGATTAAACCTAGGGCATAGCCGACTACCCCATAACCAAAACCAAAACCCTGCCGTTTACCTGTCACCGATATGTTCTAAATTCCCCCTAGGGCTACGGGTTGTTTTGTAAAGTAGTTGCAAGGGTTGCTTTGTTTTAGGATTTTTCAAGTTCAATAAAATAAACTTCAAGTTCTTTTATCTTGGTTTTAATATCTTGCAAGAGCATCGGGAGAGCATTGTGAGGTTACCTATTTACTTAGCATCGGGAGAGTTAAGTATACGAAAGAGGTAAAAGCGCGTTCTCTAGTTTATAGTTGAACCATCTCGTGCTTAGGGATAAGGCGAGGTTAAGTGGCTAAGGAAGAATTCATACACATCGGTGTTCATCCTTCGATTCACGCCGGGAGGTATCATCAAAGACGTGATCATCGACAGACTTGTGCCTAGGGATAGGGCAAGGCAGATCTGGGATTCTTGTCAAGCTTGAAGTACGAAGTTAGTGTTCGCTGTCGCGACAGCTAACGGACAGACGCCGCGACAGGTGCTGTCGGCGACGGGTGCGACGACAGAACTGGAGATCCTAAGCAATTCAATACCTGCACTACCGAGCAACTCAATACCAGCCCATTCTCTCTATCTTGATATCTCAATCTTTTATTTACGTTTTTAATTTAATATTCGTGACAATTCTCTTAAATATTTCCTTTGCTTTCGTGCAGTGAATCTAGGTGAAGCTATTAGCCCAATCCCTGTGGAGACGATATCCGATACTTTGTATCACTTTACTACTTGCGTCGTGTATACTTGCACTACATTTGCGATAGACTATTTTACACGCAACAGCAACAGCAGTGAAGACAGTGCTTAAAATTTAAGTTTCTTATTTTCTTATTGTTGCTTGCTATATCTATATTTTGTGATGTACTGCCTTCATTCATTTTCATTTTGTCATTTGCATTGAGGGCAATGCAACCCTCGAGTTTGGGGGTGGCAACCCTCCATTTTAATGGAGTCTAAGTACATCTTAGTTAATTGTTGTGTCTTTTACTTAGTTTATTTTTCTCTTAAAAAAATGAAAATATTGAAAATTTTGGCTGAAAATTGTGAATTGAACTTACCTGTCGTGACAGCTCTATCGTGGCAGCGACTTTAGGATAGTTTAAGGAGAAGTTTAGAGCCTTTCTATAGTTCTGAAAACTTAAAACACCATTTTGACTGTTATACTGCTTAGATTTCTTTTAGCCAAACTAGAATAGGAAGCTTAGCACTTGAATAGCCCCTAGAGGTGCCTAACACTGGCTCTAGGAAAGAAGTTTAGAAAAAGAGACTCAACAGCCCTAGAGGTGCCCGAAACTGGCTCTAGGAAGTTAACTAGAGGTGCCTAAAACTGTCTCTAGTCAAACTTTAGCTTGAAAAATAGAAAAATCGAGTCAAAACAAAAAAATCAAAGGAGCATGAAAAAGTTCATTCAAAAGATAAACTTTGGCATAAAAATTCGAGTTAAGAGTTGAATATTCTAGTGAAACTAAGAGAGTCTTGGCATATAACTGTTCACAAGCATGCACACACTGCACGAGGACTATAGTGAGATTCCGGACAGATCCTAAATTATCCGACAGGTTGCTGCCGCCACAGGGAACGAACGACGGGTAAGGGAAAGTTCACTGTTTGAAAGCCAAAACAAAAATATTTCATTTTTCTTTTAGGTCTTAGTTGCTTGAGGGCAAGCAAAAACTTGAGTTTGGGGGTGTGTTGAGTGTGTAAAAGTTCTAATATTTACACCCTTTTTAACCCATATTTCTGCTGCATTCAAGCATCATTTCATTGCATTTAGGATAGTTTACAGCAAAACATCACAAATATATAAAAGGCACATATTCTACTAAAAATGGCTGTTTTTGGTAGGTTGTCGTCGTCGTAGACGGAGAAGGTGGGTGCAGGGCAGATAAGCAGAAGAGCTGAACTGGACAAGCAGACGAAGAGGACGATGCTGCCATGGAGCTGCCGTGACAGCAGAGGACGACAGCAAGTTAGTGAAGAAAAAGCAAAGTGGACCTCGATAGATAGAGAAAATTCTGCTCGTCTGTCGTGTGAAAACCATATATTTTTCCAAGCCCCGGATCAAAAGATATGTCAAGCCAAAGCTCAAGGAGAGAAAATCCCAAGAAACAAGGAGGATGGATGGAAAGTAGATTCCTTGAAGATTAAGTCTTTATTAGAATCATACTTTTAATTAAAGTTGTAATCCTTGTTAACTTAGAATACTTGAGCCCAAAGCTTATATAAGGGCATATATTTTAACCTAGAGGGATATCTCATAATCATAGCCGATTTCCCCATAACCGACAACCAAAAACCCTCCGCCGTTTACCCGCCGTCGATATGTTCTAAAACCCCTCTAGGGCCACTGGTTGATTTGTAAAGTAGTTGCAAGGGTTGTTTTGTTTTAGGAATTTTTAGTTCAATAAAATAAACTTCAAGTTCTCTTATTTTGGTTATTAATATCTTGCAAGAGCATCGGGAGAGCATTGTGAGGTTATCTATTTACTTAGCATCGGGAGAGTTAAGTATACGAAAGAAATAAGAGCAAGTTCTCTAGTTTATAGTTGAACTATCTCGTGCCTAGGGATAGGGCGAGGTTAAGTGGCTAAAGAAGAATTCATACACATCGGTGTTCATCCTTCGATTCACACCGGGAGGTATCATCAAGACGTGATCATCGACAAACTTGGACCTAGGGATAGGCCAAGGCAGATCTGTGATTCTTGCCAAACTTGAAAGTACTGAGTTGGTGTGTTTGCTGCCGCGACGATCAACGGACTGCTGCCGCGACAGGTGCTGCCGCGATGGGCGCGACGACAGAACTGGATTTCCTAAACTCTGCATACCTGCACTACTGAGCACTTCAATACCGGCCCATTCTCTCTATCTTAATATCTCTACTCTTTTATTTACGTTTACTTTATTATTCTCGTGACAACTTTCTCAATTATTTCCTTTACTTTCGTGCAGTGAATTAAGGCGAAGCTATTAGCCCAATCCTTGTGGAGACGATATCCGATACTTCGTATCATTTTACTACTTGCGTCGTGTACACTTGCACTACCATTGCGATAGACTATTTTACACGCAACACCCGTTATTCGCGTCTGTCGTTACAGTTTCAACGGGCAGCAAATTTTCCTCTATATAACCCCGTTTCATTTCATTTTCACTCACTTCTGTCGTTCTTATTTGTTCTCCCTCTTTAGTTTTCATTTGCTTTCAGTCTAATTTCTTTCACAACCCTTGCACAATATGTCTTCTAGGAAAACCCGACGCAATGCTGCCTCTACTTCCTCACCAGCAGCAACTCCCCCACAGTCCTTTGCTACCAGAGACATGTGGGAAGAACGAAGCTTTATCTATACACCAAAGGCAAAGAATCTGGGCCTCAAGCCATTCATAGCCCGGAAGATTAGAGCT
The DNA here is from genome assembly GCA_958450335.1 of Hibiscus tridactylites. Classification (NCBI taxonomy): domain Eukaryota; kingdom Viridiplantae; phylum Streptophyta; class Magnoliopsida; order Malvales; family Malvaceae; genus Hibiscus; species Hibiscus tridactylites. The sequence continues at coordinate 66,627,350 of OY288273.1, forward strand.
TTATTGTGGCACACATTTGCGGAACAGCCGGAGGAAATGAACGTGACACTGGTGAGAGAATTTTATGCTGCCATCAGCAGCAGAACGACGACAGCAGTAAGTGTTAGAGGGAAAGAAGTGCCATTTAAAGCAGAGAACATAAACTCCTTATATGGCCTTTACATAGGCCACAATGACGATGCACACCAGCAGTTCCTCAACACCTTGGACACTGCTGCCTATGACGCTGTCATGGCAGAACTGACCGACGAGGGAACCCAATGGAATACCAGCCGGAAAAATCCATACACGGTGAAGCGGAGCCAGCTGCTGCCAGAGGCAAAGCTATGGAATGCCTTCACAAAAAAGAGGATCATGCCGTCATCCCACCATACCACCGTCGACCAGCAAAGGTTAGCATTGATACACTCCATTTTAAATGAACGACCCATTAATGTGGGCAGTTATATTCGAGAGAGTATTTTGGAATGTGCACATCGACCGACGTGCCTACTTTTCCTCCCATACCTCATCACTTCGCTCTGCCGAGGCCATAACGTGCCGGAAGTACACACTGATTTAATAGTCAAGGGATGAGGTTGGACGGAAAAGAATATCCTCAACCTTATGGAGCTGACTGTGGCCACTCCTCTGTCATCATTCAACCCCGCTGCCGCCACAGCTGAATCAACAGAGCAGCAAAATACCGAACCTGCCGCCGCAGCAGCTGCTCTGACAGACTCCTCCACCCAGATACTAGCTGCCATTCAGAAGTTGGAGGACAGACAGTTGGGCTTAATGACTTTCATCAGGGATTTTACCGCCTCTACGGTAACTTTTATTCAAAATACTTTAAATTTCCCTGATGTTGTTTTCCCTACTTTTCATGCCCATTACTTTACTGTCACTACCCCTGTCCACACTCCTACACCTGCTGCAACCCCACAAACACCATCTGCCAACTACGTACCATCGCCTGCCCCGACAGCAGCAGGCAGCACCCATGCCAAACCATCTACCCGAGGAACAAAACGTCCAATGGCATCGGAGGACCTTGCTGCCTTTGTTGCTGGGTTCTCCTCCTCCTCTGTTTGGGCAGCCAATGATGATGAACCCTCTATTAAGAGGAATCTGTCAAAGGAGTTTTCCCCGGTAAAGAGGCAGAAACGGATGGCAGATAAGAACAAATTGCCAACCGCTAGCAGCAGCAGTGACAGCAGCAGCAACAGCTCTGATGTTCAGGTTGTACAGCAACCACCTCAGTCCGCCCGGAGAGTCAGAGCCCGCCATCAGATTAGACTTAGCAGCAGCAGCAGCGAAGACATCGATTAAAATTTAAGTTTCTTATCTTATTATTGCTGCTTGCTATATATATATTTTGTGATGTACTGCCTTCATCTGTTTTCATCTTTATTTTGTCATTTGCATTGAGGGCAATACAACCCTCGAGTTTGGGGGTGGCAACCCTCGATATTAATGGAGTCCATCTTAGTTGTTAAAATTTGTGTCTTTAGCTTAGTTTAAGTTCTCTAAAAAAACACAAAACACAAAACAAAACAAAAATATAAAAATAACAGTTTGGTTTAAGTCTTTGAACTTCACTTACCTGCCGCGACATATGCTGTCGTGACAGTGCCTTTAGAATATTTTAGGATTTTTTTAGAGCCTTGCTATGATCCTGCCCTGTAAAACACTCTTTGTGACTCTTAAGTTGTTTAGATTTCTTTAGTACACTGGTATAGGAATGAGTACCCACTTGAAACTGCCCCTAGAGGTGCCTATCACCGGCTCTAGGAAGATAAAGAAAGAAAATATTCAGACTCTATAGCTTGCAAAACTGCCTTGCACTTATTTTAGGTGATTTCTTCTTGAGCAGAAAAAAAACTAAAGGAGCCTAAGAATTGCCTCCAGAAAAGATGCAGTTAAATAGAGAGTCAAAAACTAAAGGAGCCTAAGAATTGCCTCCAGAAAAAATGCATTCAAATAAAGAGTCAAAAACTAAAGGAGCCTAAGAATTGCCTCCAGAATTTTATTTTTTGATTTGGCATAAATTTCAAGCTGTAGTCATAAGTATTCTGGTATACGAAGGTAGTCTAGATGCTTAAGTGTTCACAAAAGCCGCACACACATCACTAGAATTATAGCATGGTTCCGGGCAAGTCCAGAAATATCCGACAAGGTGCTGCTGTCGACAGCAACGGAGTGGCAGGCAAAGAAAAGTTCACTATTTTAAGCCAAATGAAAACTTTAATTTTCTTTATTAGGTTTGAATTGCTTGAGGGCAAGCAAAAACTTGAGTTTGGGGGTGTGTTGAGTGTGTAAAAGTTCTATTATTTACCCCCTATTTAACCCATATTGTTGCTGCATTCAAGCATTATTCATTGCATTTAGGTCAGTTTACAGTTAAACATCACATATATATTAAATGGCGCAGTTTCTACTAAAAATGGCTATTTTTGCAGGTTGCTGCTGTAGCAGACGGAAAGGGCAGGCGCTGGGCAGTGAAGCAGCAGAGCTGGAACTGGACGAGCAGTCAAGGAGGACGATGCTGCCAAGGTTGCCGCCGTGACAACAAAGGACGACAGCAGTTTTGAGGAGAAGAAGCAAAGTGGACCTCGACAGATAGAGAAAATTCAGCCCATCTGTCGTGTGAAAACCTCATATTTTTCCAAGCCCCAGGTTGAAAGGAATGTCAAGCCCAAAGTTCAAGGAGAGAAAATCCCAAGCAAGAAAGATGACGGCTGGAAAGTAGATTCCTTGAAGATTTAGTCTTTATTAGAATTGTACTTTCAATTGAAGTTGTATTCTTGCTATTTTAGATGACTTGAACCCAAAGCCTATATAAGGGCATGTATTTCGACCTAGGAGGGGAGAGCCGATTACCTAGCTTCCTTCCCAAAACTCTAGTCGTTTTTCTTCCCACAACATGTTCTAAATTCCCCCTAGGGCCACGGGTTGATTTGTAAAGTAGTTGCAAGGGTTGTTTTGTTTTAGGAATTTTCAGTTCAATAAAATAAACTTCAAGTTCTCTTATTTTGGTTATTAATATCTTGCAAGAGCATCGGGAGAGCATTGTGAGGTTATCTATTTACTTGGCATCGGGAGAGTTAAGTATACGAAAGAAATAAGAGCAAGTTCTCTAGTTTATAGTTGAACTATCTCGGACCTAGGGATAGGACGAGGTTAAGTGGCTAAAGAAGAATTCATACACATCGGTGTTCATCATTCGATTCACGCCGGGAGGTATCATCAAAGACGTGATCATTGACAGACTTGGACCTAGGGATAGGCCAAGGCATATCTGGGATTCTTGCCAAACTTGAAGTACTGAGTTGAGTATTCGCTGCCGCGATAAGCAACGGACTGCTGTCGCGATAGGTGCTGCCGCGAAAGGGACGACGACAGAACTGGAGTTCCGAGAGTTAACAATACCCGCACTACTGAGCAATTCAATACCAGCCCATTCTCTCTATCTTGATATTTCTACTATTTTATTTACGTTTACTTTATTATTTTCGTGACAACTTCTCAAATATTTTCTTTATTTTCGTGCAGTGAATTAAGGTGAAGCTATTAGCACAATCCCTGTGGAGACGATATCCGATACTTCGTATCACTTTACTACTTGCGTCGTGTATACTTGCACTACTATTGCGATAGACTATTTTACACGCAATAAGGTACGACTCAATCCCAATGACCTCGGTATGATCTTTATTGTCAATGAGAACGACATTGGAGTAGAATAGCAAGACCATGTGCTTGTAGACAACGTCTGAAATGCTCAAAAAGGCGAAGAAGCTCCATTCTCGCAAGAGAGCTAGATAGCGGAATTCAAAGCACTCGGAGTCAAGGAAAGCGATATCCACAACTTGCTCTCGGCGAACGGTTAAATCTTTGATGATTTTGAAATGGTCCTTAGTTTCTTGATTCCTTAGACTCTTTTGAAAATGGAGGGCAAGGTTAGGACGGATATCTGCTTGGGTTGAGCCTTCACCCGTTTGAGTCTTGCATTTCTTGGTAACATTTTCCATGAAATTCCTAAAAACAAAAAGCAAGCAAAAAGAATTTAAATGTATGCATTTAAATCCTTAATTCAATCCAATGAAAAATCTCATTAAGATTTTAAAGAAAAACAATTTAAAAACGTATATACATATAATAAAAGAATTTTTGAAGAAGAAACAACTTTTGAAAAACAGTAAAAAAATACGAGTGAAAACAAATATATTCTAATAAAAAATTGAAGATTTTGAAAAAGTTTTTACAAGTTTTGAAGAACCCAAGTTGCAAAACATATGATGTATACAAAATTAATATTTTCTAACCTAAGATACGAATAAAAACAACGAAAAAAAGAAAAGGATGAAAAATACCTCAAAAAGGGATTTTGGATGAATGAATGGAAGAAATTGCACCACGTTGTTGAAGCTTGCTTAGACTTTAGTTTGTGAGTAAAAGCCCTCAATATTTGAAGAAAAATAATGAGGTTTAGAGGGTTTTTATAGAGAAAAATTAGGTTTAGGGTTTTTGGAAATTTTAATGAAAAGTGAATTTTATCAATTAAAGCCCTTAAAAAGCTGTTCGGATACGCGTTTCGGAACGGGCACAACTGTTTCGAAACAGGCGTACCGAAATGTTGACTGGCATTTCGAGTCCTATTGACCGTTCCGATACAACTTTGACCGTATCGAATCCCACGTGATAACCCGTATCGAAACGCTTTTAGGTCGTTTCGATACATTCCTTGGTAGAGGCAAAATGCTTCGAAACCCTTTAGGGCGTTTCGAAACACCCTTGTCACAAGGCATTCTTTTAAGGCACCCGTATTGAAACAGATTCACCTGTTCCGATACGCCTAGGCCTGGAGGTGCAAATGAGGCTCTAAATTGCAGAAAAAGTGACTTCTAATAAGTTCTAGATGCATAAATGCTGTGTATGAGCAAAAGAAACATGTAAAAACATAAACATACTCCCCCTAACTATAAGCATGGATGAAATTAGGCTTAAAACACATAAGCATAGCATTTTGCAAGAATTCAAGCAATTTAAGCACAAAAGGTCATAAAAGGTCAAGATAGGCTAGTTAGACCTAACTCTCTCTTAAGGGACCAAAAACGGTCCTTATCTAGAGGTTTTGTAAAGATGTCTGAATTGATTTAAGGTGTCTACAAACTCTAAAACAACATCATCCTTAAGGACATGATCTCTAAAGAAATGATGTCTTATTTCTATGTATTTGGTTCTAGAGTGTTGGATGAGATTTTTGGTTAGGCATATAGCACTAGTGTTGTCACACTTAAGGGGTATGGTTTCAACTTTAACTCTATAATCTAAGAGTTGTTGCTTCATCCAAAGGACTTGAGCACAACAACTCCCTAAGGATATGTAATCGGCTTCGGTGGTAGATAGAGCTACACTATTTTGTCTCTTAGAGAACCAAGATACGAGCATACTACCTAAGAATTGGCAAGTGCCGGAAGTACTTTTCCTATCTATTTCGCAACCCCCATAATCCGCATCCGAATAAGCATGAAAGTTAAAGGTTGAGTCTCTAGGGTACAAATGACCTAAACAAGGAGTATCTATAAGGTACCTAAAGATCCTTTAACGGCTATAAGGTGAGACTCTCTAGGACTAGCTTGAAACCTACCACACAAGCAAACACTAAACAATATATTTGGTCTACTTGCGGTAAGGTAAAGCAATGATCCAATAATAGAGCGATAAAGCTTAAAGTCAACACACTTACCTCCTTCATCTTTGTCAAGCTTTGTAGATGAGCTCATATGTGTGGCTTGAGGCTTTGCATTCTCCAAGCCAAACTTCTTGAGCATATCTTTCATGTACTTTACTTGGTTTATGAAGGTTTCATCCTTCGTTTGTTTTATTTGGAGTCCCAAAAAGAATGAGAGCTCCCCCATCATGCTCATCTCGAATTCACCTTGCATTAACTTAGCAAACTCTTTGCAATGGCATTCATTAGTAGATTCAAAGATAATATCATCAACATATATTTGTACTACTAAAATGTCATTTTTATATCTTTTTATGAAAAGTGTAGTGTTCACATTGTCTTTTTCAAAACCTTTTTCAATTAAAAAGTTTGAAAGCCTTTCATACCAAGTTCTAGGAGCTTGTTTTAAACCATAAAGTGCTTTAGTTAGCTTAAAAACATGATTTGGAAATTTTGAATCCTCAAAACCCGGTGGTTGTTCCACATACACTTCTTCATTTATAAAACCATTTAAAAATGCACTTTTTACGTCCATTTGAAAAAGCTTGAAATCATGATAACGTGCATATGCAAGCAACATTTGTTGTTGAGTGTAACGTTGAACAACTAGTCTAGCTTTGTTTCTCACTATGTTATTGTTGAGTGGATCAATGGATTGATCAAAGCCAAGAGGGGGTGAATTGGGTTTTTAAAATTGTTGGAGTAAATAGAATGGCTAAAAATGAAGAACAAGGAATTTTAGAGTGGTTCAAGTTCCAAATGAACTCTGCAACCACTACCTTAGCTACCACTAAGGATTTCCAACAATCCACTAATTGTTCTTCCCCTTTTCAAGGCTTAGGAGGTAACCTTTACAATACCGGTCAAATTTTCTACCCAAAATTTGACCTAACCCTCACAAGATTACAAAGAAGAATTAAAGGCAAGAAAGATATCTCTCAATACAAGATTGCCCCCTTTAAGTACAAACACTCAACCCAAATTTGATAACGAGATCAGAATTGAACACTACACAATTTGGGGTTTTACAAGAGATTGGAAAATAAGCACTTTGAGCTTGGATTTTTGCTAGGATGTTTATCTTTGATGCAATAGTTGTTGTTGGTCTTCAATTAGCTTCAATTTATACCTTCTCTATCAATTCTAGCCGTTTGGGTGGTTAGGGTATTGATTATAGCAATTGGGACCCTCTATTTCCACCATAAATGCACTTTTGCAACTTACCGTATCGGTACACGAGGACCCGTATCGATACCTGTCTCACAACAGAAAGAGCAGTTGCACAATAACAGGAGGGTGTATCGATACGCATGTAAGCGTGTCGGTACAGGATAGGGACCGTTTCGATATGGGGAACATTTGTATTGATGTAATTAATTCAACATAGCTCACTGGAAGTTTCCGTATCGATACGACAAGGAGCGTATCGGTACGGGACAACCACCTCTTTAAATTTCGGTTACCTAACAACTGACACCAACGGTCGAAAACATTAAAGGCTTTCGATTTTAAAATTCCATAAAATCCGTATCGATACGGGTGGAACCGTATCGGTACGCATTCAAACTCCTTCAGTTTTTTACAGAGGGAGTGTATCGATACAGATTCAATCTGTTTCGACATACTGTTTCGATACAGTGAGGGGCGTATCAAAACACGTCGTTCCAGTAGCCAACTTTGTAAAAAAAGGTATCGATACGACTGGAAGTGTATCGATACGCCTGGACGTTTTTCAATACTTTTGCCTTGGAACACTTAGAAAATATTTGGATTTTGAGTTTTTCAAATCAGATTAAAGCCTTGGTGATTTATAAATCATTTGAGGGACATAGAAATCTATTTCAAGTTTTCAATTTAATCCTTAACATACTTTGTTATATCAAAATCAAACATAGGTTTCACAATCTCCCCCTTTTTGATATAAAAAAAACAAAAACTTGAAATTTTTTACACTTTTGAAAAACTTTGCAAAATAACTCCACCTTAATATTAGCTAGGTAAACTTTAAGTTGAAAATCAAAAATTTTAAGTGTGATCTTGTTCCCTCCCCCCTTTTTGTTAGATAAAAAATAGAGACATTGATAAACATAGGCAAAAGGCACAAATAATAACCAAGCAACATAATATAGATAACCATTAAGTTCAAAATAAAGATAACATCAACTTAAAATCCAAAAAAAAGGAAAATCAAAGCTTAGGTTTTAGAATGCAAACTTAGTCCTAAAAACATAAACGAAAGTGCATAGATATCCTAAATGACATAAATGATATGAAAAGATGAACTATTATGCATCACCATTCTAAACCCCTTAGCGCGGCCTAGACGGTTGACCCGAACTACGAAGATTACACGGGGAAAACCAAAGTCAACCCGAAAGTCAACCTTGATTCACAACCCTTTTTTCTTTTTAATCTTGTCTAGATGCATATTAACCCTAAGTGAGTTCCCATAAAACTTATTTGAGAAAGGCACATCGATCGGATAACAAACAGGGACTCAATTGCACTTAACACAAGATTAGGGACCAAAATGTAAATTCTGTAAATTAGAAGGTCATAATTGATTTTAAGGTTACGAATATGAAATTAGTCATATTACATGCTTCCCTGTCAAGTTTCACCTTAATTGGACATCTCGAACTAATACAATTGCTAATACAACTTTCGGGACTAAAATGTAAAGCTCGCAAAACTTGAGCATCATTCAAATCAGTGCCCAACGGTCACCTGTTTCGAAACACCTACATTCCGTATCGAAACGCGAGGCATCACTCTTCCATTTCGATATTGGTTCCGAAACACGGCTCTCCAGTAGCCAAATCGTATCGGAACGACCCCAATCGTTCCGAAACACGAAGGCCATTTCAGGCCCCCATTTCGAAACGCCAGTGGGTGTTTCGATACGGTTTGCCTAGAAAGTGCAGATTTTGCTGGTTTTTCAAACATAAATCCATTCAAACTCATTCTAATGATGTCCCAAGCATACCAACAAGTCATCAAACATATAAGGTGCATGTCTAGAACTCCTAATCACATTCATAACATCAAACATGAAATATGACATGTCTATAGGCATGCTTCCTATTATTCAAAACCAAGTAAGCAAACAAACTTCAAATCAAGCACTTAAAGGCCATTTACAAATTCAAACCAACAAAGGAAACATGCCACAACCTAGGGAGTTCAACATATCTCCCAAAACAAAACTTAGGTTCCCATTGCCAATTTATCAAAACTAATAGTGTATGAAAACATCACCATACGTGAGCTTGGATTTCTTTGGATGCACTTAGCTTCCTTGATGCCCAAAGCACCTCAATTATCTACATTATTGGTAAAAGAGAGCGTAAGCACAATGCTTAGTGAGGCATGCTCTAAACAAAACCAATTCAACAATGCATTTTTAAAAAACACTTTCATCAAAGCTTTTAAACCACATGCATATTTCTTTCTCATGCTACCTTGCATCTTTTTCAAGCATCTCATGCTTCCTTACATTCAATTACAATATATTGGCTTTCAAGTGATAATTCATAACCATTTCAATACAAAAACACAATCGGATACGCGGATTACAAGCGTTGTCCCACACGCTTCATACACACTACCGGACTACATAAGGTTCACACTCAAGAGCAATTCCCTCCATTGATGTGACACCCGTGGTGTACAATCACAACCCCTCTACACCACTCACCGGTAGTTGTATAATTCCACTAACGAGAGTAAGGGACACATAACACAAGATCCACACATGGACTTTTAACCACCATTGTGATCTTACCTCAATCGTTAGGGTACTTGGATGGAGTTTACGGTACAATCACAACCTCTCAACATCCAAGGCGACTTTACTTACGGTGCACCCAATCCTATAACCGGCTAACTATATCTGATTCAAGTACTTTAAAACCATTACATCACTTGCCAATATACATCAAATACCATCAACAATTCGTTGTTTTAAAGCATTAATCAAAGCCATTTAACATCATGCATCACTATGCATCAAAACCATATTAATAACATGTCAAACCAATGATCTCTTACCTTGAGCATCCTTCAATATATGGCTTTCAAAACCAGCAATAATCATGCTAAAACATGCTTTCAAAACAGTAATTAAACATGCATTTCATATCCAAAGCATCAAACCACAATCTAGCACATCCGAGGGAGTTTTTCCGAAAACTTACTCTTGAGCTTAGCTAAGTTGTTTAGACTTAAACTAAGCTCCCAAAACCTCCAAATAATTGTTCCAAAGCTGGAAACCAACTCCACTCACCAATTTCGTTTCGCTTGCTTGCCGAAACACCAATTAAGCTTCCTGATCAACTCCAAAAGTGTCCGAAGATGTCTCCCCTGTTTTAAACACATCAAAGCAGAGGATTAATGCATTATCATGCATTGAAATCTTCAGCCAACACTCCCAAACTCGCTGCTCTACCCAAAACCAACTTTTCGGCTACCAAACACAACCGAAAACACCTCCAAACTCTTCCAAAACTTAACCCAACCAAGATCCATCACTTCTAACCATTTTTAATCATCAACTAACATCCAAAATAAACCTAAACTCGTCCTTATACCTTCATCTATAACAGAACACCAAGAACACCTCCAAAACCACCATTTTCATAAGCAAAAACTTAGGAAATACAACCTATTCGGGATTGGATTGATAAAACCTCATTTCTAACATCATTAGACATCCAAAATACATTAAAGAATCTTCAAGTTTCTAACATTAAATCCATTTATAAAACTTTAATAAAGGATTGACAACTTGGGAATTTCAGTAAAGAACTGAGTATTTAGAGGAGAAGAACATCCTTACCTCTAAATGATGATTTCTCCTTGATTTGGGCCAAATTCCTTGAAAATTCAATGTGGAAATCAAAAGGATTTGATGCAAGATTGATTAGAAACCAATAGATGATAGAAACTTCATCAATTGAAGTGAAAATCTATGTGAAAGTTGCTGGAGAAAAAGTGTTTGGATGATGAGATTTTGAGAGAAAAAGGAATGAGAGAAAATTAGGAAAAGGTGGTTATGAGAATCTAAAAGTAGTTTTCCTTTTCTTTTTATTTAATTAAAGCATTAATTAAATCACCCAAATTATGGAAAAATCTGGAGAAAAACATTTTGGGTAAATTATCTCCTTAAAGATTCAAAGTTTGAATCCTTTACAAAACAGTCACCACTAAACTTTGCAAAAATCGCATTTTGGTCACTACACCAAAATGTAGTATTTCCAAACCTAATTTTGTAAAATTGATTTCACCATTCTCTTTTATATATTAAATGAGGATTTTTAGATATTTTTCTATATTTTTAAAACATCACGAACTAGGCTTTCCCTAAAACCTCCTTTTATATTCAAACCGCTTAATAGACCGATCCGATTCAGACCCTAAACTTCTAAGCCCAAAATTGGGGGGTTACAACTCTCCCCCTCTTAAGAAATTTCGTCCTCGAAATTTACCTAGAGGAAAAAGGTAAGGAAACTGCTTCATCATGTCATCCTTTCTTTCCCAAGTGGCTTCCTCAACACCACAATGCTTCCACAACACCTTAACCAACTCAATGGTCTTACCTCGAAGAACTTTTGTAACCCCTTAGCCCGGCCTGGACGATTGACCCGAACTACGAAGATTACACGGGGAAAACCAAAGTCAACCTTGATTAACGACCATTTTTTTCTTTTTAGTCTTGTCTAGATTCACATTAACCCTAAGCGTACTCTTGAGAAACATTTATGTGAAAAGCACAACGATCGGATATCAATAAGGGACTCAATTGCACAAATCACAAATATTAGGGACCATTTGCAAATTCTGGAAATTAGGAAGTCTTAACTGATTTTTAAGTTACCATTATTAAATTAGTCATATTACAAGCTTCCCTGTCAAATTTCACCTTAATCGAACATCTCTAACTCATGCAATTGCAAATACAATTTTCGAGACTAAAACGTAAAGTTTGCAAACCTCAATACCATTCAAATCAGTGCCCAACGGTCACCTGTTTCGAAACGGTGTTGACCGTTCCGAAACACGGGTTCGTTTCGAGACTTGTTCCTAAACACGGGTTCGTTTCGAGACTTGTTTCGAAACAGGGCCTTCCAGTGGCCAAACTATTTTGAAACAGTCACCAGCCGTTTCGAAACACCAAGGCCATTACAGGCCCCCGTTTCGAAACGCCAATGCCTGTTCCGATACGGTCTGCCCAGAAGCTGCAGATTTTGCTGGTTTTTCATACATATAACCACTCAAACACATCCTAATTACTTCCTAACCATGCCAACATGTCATCACACAAATAAGGTACATGTTTGCAACTTCAAAACACATTCATAGCATCAATCATGGAGTTCCACAAGTCTATAGGCATGCATCCTAATATCCACAACCAAGCAACCAACAAATCACCAAATCAAACATCAAAAGGCCATTTACATGTCCAAATCATCAAAGGCATCATGCCACAACTAGGGAGTCCAAAACATCTCCCAAAACACATCTTAGGTTCCCATTACCAAAATATTAAAAACTAATAGTGTTATGAAAACATCACCATACATGAGCTTAGTTCCCTTGGACTCTCTTGCCTCCTTGTTGCCCTTTAAAACTTCAATTATCTGCATTATTAGTTCAAGAGAGAGAGCGTAAGCACAATTGCTTAGTGAGGCATGCTCTAAAGAAAACAACACAATAATGCATTTTAGAAACCACTTTCAACAAAGCTTTCTAAACATATGCTCAACACATTTCATGCAACCTTGCATACTTTACAAGCAACTCATGTTTCATTAAAATCAACATGTCATATTGTCTTCCAAGTGATAATCCATAACCATTTACAACACAAAACACAATCGGATACACGGATTACAAGCGTTGTCCCATACACTTCATACACACTACCGAACACACAAGGTGGAGTTTACCGGTACAATCACAACCCCTCAACACCCGTGACGGAGTTTAACGGTACAATCACAACCCCTCAACATCACTCATCGGTAGTTGTATAACTCCACTAACGAGAACACGGGACACATAACACAAGATCCACACACGGACTTTTAACCACCGTTGTGATCTTACCTTTCTCGTTAGTGTACTTGGATGGAGTTTACGGTACAATTACAACCCCTCAACATCCAAGGCGACTTAATTCACGGTGCACCCAATCCTATAGCCGGCTAACTATATCCGATTCAAGTACTTTTAAACCTTTACATCACTTGCCAATATACATCATATAACATCAACAACTCAATGTTTTAAAGCATTAAAAAAGCCATTTAACCTCATGCATCACTATGCATCAAATCCACATTTACAACATGTCAAACCAAGGATCTCTTACCTTGAGCATCCTTCAACATATGGCTTTCAAAACCAGCATTAACCATGCTAAAACATGCTTTCAAAATAGAATTTAAACATGCAAATTATAAGCAATGCATCAAACCACTTCATGGCTCATCCAAGAGAGTTTCTCCGAAAACTTACTCTTGAGCTTAGTTAAGTTGGTTAGACTTAAACTAAGCTCCCAAAAACCTTCAAACATTTGTTTCAAAGCTGGAAACCCAACTTCACTCACCAATTCCGTTTCGCAAGCTTACCGAAACACCGATCAAGCCTCCGAATCAACACCACAAGTGTCTGAAGATGTCTCCCCTATTTTAAACACATCAAAGCGGAGGATTAATGCATCATCATGCATTGAAATCTTCAGCCAACACTCTTAAACACATTGCTCTATCTGAAACCAACATTTCGGCTACCAAACACAACCGAAATTACCTTCAAACTCTTCCAAAACATAACCCAGCCAAGATCCATCACTTCTAACCATTTCTAAACATCAATTAACATCCAAAATGAACCTAAACTCGTCCTTATACCTCCAGCTATAACAGAACACCAAGATCACCCCAAAAACCACAGTTTTTATAAGCAAAAACTTAGGAAATACAAACTATCCGGGATTGCATTGATAAAACCTCATTCACACATCATTAGACATCCAAAATACATTTAAGAATCATCTCAAAACAGAGCCCAAACAATCTCAACGAAATTCTTCAAGATTTCCTCCAAATCTTGAGTTTTAAGCCAAAATCAAGTTCATATCATTAAAACCATTTATAAAACTTAAATTAAGGATTGATAACTTGGGAATTTCAGTAAAGAACTGAGTATTTAGAGGAGAAGAACAACCTTACCTCTAAATGGTGATTTCTCCTTGATTTGAGCCAATTTTCTTAAAAATTCAATGAGGAAATCAAAAGAATTTGATGTAAGATGGTTTAGGAATTAATTGATGATTGAAATCTCATCAATTGGAGTGAAAATCAATGGATAAGTTGCTGGAGAAGAGTTTTTGGTTGATGGAATTTTGAGAGAAAAAGAGATGAGAAAATTTTAAGAAAAGTTAGTTATGAAATTCCAAAAATTAGTTTCCCATTTTCATTCAATTAATTAATCATTAATTAAATCACTTAAATTAAGGGAAAAAATCTGGAGAAATCATTTTTGGGTAAATTAGCTCCTTAAAGATTCAAAGTTTCAATCCTTACAAAACAGTCACCACTGAACTTTTCAAAAATAGCATTTTAGTCACTATTTCAAAATGTTGTACTTCCAAACCTTATTTTGTAAAATTGATTTCACCACTCTCTTATATATATTAAAAGAGGATTTTTAGATATTTTTCCATATTTTTAAACCATCCCAAACTAGGCTTTTCCCTAAAACCTCATTTTATATTCGAACCGAAAATCAGACCGGTCCGGTTCAGACCCTAAACTTCTAAGCCCAAAATTGGGGTGTTACAACTTTACTGTCCGAATCTAGAATTTCAACTGACTCCTCATCATTGGTCAAATCTGGATTTAACTCTACTTCCTCAATAGGCATAACATGCGAAGGATTCGATCTATACCTTCGAAGCATAGAGACATGAAACACATCATGTATCTTTTCCAATTCTTGTGGCAACCTCCGCTGGTACGCAGCAAGACCCACACGTTCAATCACCTCGTATGGTCCAATATACCTAGGGCTCAACTTACCCTTCCGGCCAAACCTCATCACTTTCTTCCAAGGTGAAACCTTTAAGAACACACGGTCACCCACCGCAAACTCAATCTCCTTACGCTTTAAATCCGCGTAAGACTTCTTTCGATCAGAAGCTGCCTTCAACCTCTCACAAATGAGCTTCACCTTCTCGGTGGTTCCTTTCAACAAAGCCGACATTGAAACCAACTTCTGACCTGTCTTAGCCCAACAAAGAGGAGTTCTGTACTTCCTCCCATACAAGGCTTCATAAGGTGCCATTTGAATACTTGCCTGGAATCTATTATTATAAGCAAACTCTACCAAAGGCAAATGCTTCTCCCAAGAGCCTTGGAACTCAATCACACAGCACCTCAACATATCCTCAAGCACTTGGATAACACGCTCAGACTATCCATCCAACTGTGGATGATAAGAAGTACTGAAATTCAGCCGCGTACCCAAAGCTTGATGCAAACACTCCCAAAAACGCGATGTGAACCTCGGATCTCTATCCGACACAATAGACTTTGGCACACCATGCAGTCGCACAATCTCAGCAATGTACAACTCCGCAAGCTTATCCAAGGTATACGTAGTATGCACAGGTAAGAAATGCGCACACTTCGTAAGGCGATCCACAATCACCTACACCGAATTCTTCTTTGACGGCGACAAAGGCAAACCAGACACAAAGTCCATGGTGATCCTTTCCCACTTCCATTCAGGGATCCTCAACGGTTGCAACAACCTTGAAGGAAACTGATGCTCCGCCTTAACCCGCTGACAAACCATGCACTTACTCACATACTTCGCAACATCTTTCTTCAATCCCACCCAATAGTACTCATCCTTCAGATCACGATACATCTTTGTACTACTAGGGTGCATAGCAAAAGGACTACTGTGAGCTTCAGTTAGAATAGTATGCCTCAACTCCGCATCATTTGGCACTTCTATCTGTTTTCCGAAACACAAAACTCCGTCATCATTAAAACAGAAATCTGATGGTCTATCCTCAGCAATATCCTGAACATGTGGCACCAAAGAATCATCCAACAACTGCTTATCCTTTATCAACTGAACCAAAGATGGTCTCACTTGCAATTCAGCCACCAGACCTCCATCTTGCGAAATACTCAAGCTGGCAAACATAGCCCTTAACTCCACTGCCGCCTTCCTACTCAAGGCATCCGCTACAACATTAGCTTTTCCCGGATGGTACTCGATCGTCATATCGTAATCTTTAAGCAACTCCACCCAACGTCGTTGCCTAAGATTCAACTCCTTCTAAGACATCAGATACTTCAAACTTTTGTGATCCGTGTACACAGTACACTTCTCACCATACAGATAATGTCTCCAAATCTTCAAAGCAAAAACCACTACAGCTAACTCAAGGTCATGCGTAGGGTAATTGCGCTCATGCACCTTCAACTAACGCGATGCATACGCCACCACCTTACCCTCTTTCATTAACACACACCCCAAACCAACATAGGATGCATCACTGTACACCACAAACTCTTTCCCTGATTCAGGTTGAACTAAGATAGGAGCTTGCGTCAAAGCTGCCTTAAGATTCTCAAAAGCTTGCTGCCTTGCTTCTGTCACTCATACTTGACATCCTTTTGCAACAACTTTGTCAAAGGGGCAGCAATATTTGAAAATCCATCCACAAACCTCCGGTAGTATCCTGCCAACCCAAGGAAACTACGGACTTCATGAACAGACTTAGGAGGCTTCCAATTCATCACCGCCTCAACCTTTTGAGGATCAACACGAATTCCCTCAGCAGAAACCACATGACCAAGGAAAACAACTTCCTTAAGCCAGAATTCGCACTTGCTCAACTTAGCATAAAGCTAATTCTTCAACAACGCCTGTAATACAACCCTCAAATGACCTTCATGCTCCTCCTCAGTACGAGAATACACAAGGATATCATCAATGAACACTACCACAAACTTATCCAAGTATTCATGGAACACTCTATTCATCATGTCCATAAAAGCTGCAGGAGCATTCGTCAAACCAAACGGCATTACAAGGAACTCATAATGCTCATACCTCGTTCTAAAGGTTGTCTTTGGCACATCCACATCTTTTACCTTGAGTTGATAGTACCCTGACCTTAAGTCAATCTTGGAGAACACAGTCGCTCCCCGAAATTGATCAAAAATATCATCAATCCTCGGCAAAGGATACCGATTCTTGATAGTCAACTTATTCAGTTGACGATAATCAATGCACATTCTCATAGTGCCATCCTTCTTCTTCACAAACAAGACCGGTGCACCCCAAGGTGATACACTAGGCCGAATGAAACCACGGTCAAGCAACTCTTGAAGCTGCGTCTTCAATTCCTTCAACTCCTTAGGTGCCATGCGATAAGGAGCAATGGACACTGGAGTTGTGTTTTCATACAACTCAATTCCAAACTCCACCTCTCTACTAGGAGGCAACCCAGGTAACTCCTCCGGAAACACTCTAGAAAACTCTCGTATGGTTCTAATATCCTGAACTCGCACCTCCTTCGAACTCGAATTCGTAACAAAGGCTAGGTAAGCCTCGCAACCATGCCTCAGCATTCGGCTTGCTTCCAAGGTAGACACCACATTGGAAAGAAACTTCACATTCTCACCAACCACCACTACTTCATAATCATCCGCAAGTCTCAACGAAACTCGCTTGTTCTCAAAATCCACTACAGCTCGATGCTCAACAAGCCAATCCATACCAAGGATTACATCAAAGCCATAGAATGGCAATTCCATGAGATCAACAAGAAAGACATGGTTTTGCACTTTCAAAGGACATCTTCTATACAACATTCATGTTACAACTGTTTCACCAAAGGAACTAGTCACACACATACCAACATCCAAAGACTCAACAGGTAAACCAAGAATTTGAGCATGTTCACGCAATATGTATGAGTGTGTAGATCCAGAATCAATCAAAGAAAGTAATGATAAGGGTTGCAAAGTAAAGGTACCTGCGATCACATCCGTCTCATTCCTTCCTTCACGCTGAGCATACACTCGAGCCTGGCCACCACCCTCAGGTTGAACGGCCACAACATGCGCAACATTCCTCCCACCATCATCTATGCGCTGGAAATTACCACGGCCGCGCCCACGGCCTCTCTGAGGTGCAACAATCCTAGGAGCACGTCCCTGACCACCACCGGCCAACAAAAGACACTCTCTCCTCATGTGGTCTGCCGAACCACAATTCCAACATGAGTTACTGGTCACTGCAACAGGAGCCTGAACCTCTCTCGCTGCCCGAGGACAATCTCGCCTCAAGTGGCCACGAGATCCACACGTCCAGCACGTGTTTTGATCAACCCTCATCTTATCTCCCTGAACAGTTGTACCATGTCCTCCATTACCACGCCTAGCAGAAGACTGATACTTCCTATCTCGTCCTCTCTTGTTCCGTCCACCACCAGAACTATGATCAGCGACTCTTTTTCCCGAGCCAGAACTAATGCCTCTCGAAGACAAACCTAAGTTCTGCTC
This sequence comes from Hibiscus tridactylites, assembly GCA_958450335.1. Taxonomy (NCBI): domain Eukaryota; kingdom Viridiplantae; phylum Streptophyta; class Magnoliopsida; order Malvales; family Malvaceae; genus Hibiscus; species Hibiscus tridactylites. Next base: position 66,645,662 of record OY288273.1, read on the forward strand.
GATGTCCTTCGCTCGACACACAAGCACATCAAAATCGGTATAATCAGTCGCAAGCATATAAGCCTTCACGTCCGTCACCAATCCATAACGGAAGCGTTCACGCCTTTCCTGCTCACCAGGGATAAGCTCAGGCGCATACTGACTAAGGCGAACAAACTGGATCTCATACTCAGCGACCGTCATGCTGCCTTGCACAAGAGACATAAATTCTCTTTTCTTCTCATCTAGGTATCGCACACCCAGATACTTCCGCTTGAACGCATTCAAGAAGAACGTCCAAGTCACATCATTGCTCTCCATTCCAGAGATAGTGGTCGTCCACCACGTATAAGCATCACCATGCAGCAGTGACACCACACATCCCAACTTCTGCACATTGTTACAGTTCATTTACCCCAAAATCCTCTTGGTGCTTTACAACCAAGACTCTGATCCCTCCGGAGACAAATCGTGGAACTCAGTCCCTCCCAGACTGCGAAGACGTTCTAGAGGCAATCTCATATTAGCATCATCCTGATGTGCAACCCCATGAGCTCCAGCAATAGCCTGAATTAGCACAGTCATGTCAGGAGCAGCTTGCCCCTACACACATTCAGGTCCAGCGACCCCAGCACCAGCACCAGCACCAGCATTACCAGCTCCAGCACCACCATCACCACCAGGTGGTCCACCACCAGGAGGAGGAGGTAAATCCACAACATTCTCAACATTCTCCTTATTTTCATTCTGAGCCATAGCTCTCGTATTAATCATCGTTTCTCTACGTGGCCTCATTTACAAGAAAACAATGCACTGACACAAATGCAATAAACACAATTAGGCTCAACAAGGTAAGTAATCCAAGTACTCAAGCTCATTTTCCAAAACAATTCCTTTCATTAGTTTTGATATGGCAATGGGTTCCCCTAACATGCTTCAACATAGCATAACATCACAATTGATAAAACATTCTTTCACCTAAAAGGCCCATCATGCAAAAATACATACATCACCCACATAACAATTCCCAATCATACGAGAACCAAGCTTTGATACCAACAAATGTAAGCCCCTTAGCCCGGCCTAGATGGTTGACCCGAACTACGAAGATTACACGGGGAAAACCAAAGTCAACCCGAAAGTCAACCTTGATTCACAACCTTTTTTTCTTTTTAATCTTGTCTAGATGCATATTAACCCTAAGTGAGTTCCCATAAAACTTATTTGAGAAAGGCACAGCGATCGGATAACAAATAGGGACTCAATTGCACTTAACACAAGATTAGAGACCAAAATGTAAATTCTGTAAATTAGAAGGTCATAATTGATTTTAAGGTTACCAATATGAAATTAGTCATATTACATGCTTCCCTGTCAAGTTTCACCTTAATTGGACATCTCGAACTCATACAATTGCTATTACAACTTTTGGGACTAAAACGTAAAGCTCGCAAAACTTGAGCATCATTCAAATCAGTGCCCAACGGTCACCTGTTTCGAAACACCTACATTCCGTATCGAAACGCGGGGCATCACTCTTCCGTTTCGATACTGGTTCCGAAACACGACTCTCTAGTAGCCAAATCGTATCGGAACGACCCCAATCGTTTCGAAACACGAAGGCCATTTCAGGCCCCCGTTTTGAAACGCAGTGGGTGTTTCGAAACGGTTTGCCCAGAAAGTGCAGATTTTGCTTGTTTTTCAAACATAAATCCATTCAAACTCATTCTAATGACTTCCCAAACATACCAACTAGTCATCAAACATATAAGGTGCATGTCTAGAACTCCTAATCACATTCATAGCATCAAACATGAAATATGACATGTCTATAGGCATGCTTCCTATTATTCAAAACCAAGTAAGCAAACAAACTTCAAATCAAGCACTTAAAGGCCATTTACAAATTCAAACCAACAAAGGCAACATGCCACAACCTAGGGAGTTCAACATATCTCCCAAAACAAAACTTAGGTTCCCATTGCCAATTTATCAAGACTAATAGTGTATGAAAACATCACCATACGTGAGCTTGGATTTCCTTGGAAGCACTTAGCTTCCTCGATGCCCAAAGCACCTCAATTATCTGCATTATTTGTAAAAGAGAGCGTAAGCACAATGCTTAGTGAGGTATGCTCTAAACAAAACCAATTCAACAATGCCTTTTTAGAAAGGGTAAACTACTGCATAAGTCACTTATGTTTATACTAAGTACAGAGTTAGTCCCCAAATTTGAAAAATGACCAGTAAGGTCCCAAACGTTTTCGGGACGTAAACTTCTGGTCACTCAGCCGTTAAATTTAAACGGAAGGGTGATCTGACACAATAAAAAAATGATAAATTACATAAATAATCCCTAAACCATTACTTAACTTGTATTTTAACCACTAAAATAAAAATAATTTATATAATTTCACATTTAATCTTCTATATTTACAATTTTTTTATTTCTTTCCCCTCTACTACTCCCTACCGCTATGAGGCCTTCGATCTTTTCACTAACATGTTCACTAACATGTCCACTACTCCCTTGAAAAGAACTTTCTGCATAGACATTTGAGCACCAGCCAATTCAGAACGATGGAATCCCTAATTAACATTATCATTGACAATGTTATTTAAAACTTTGACTTCGGTGACTGAATCTGCTGCAAAACTTCTTGAAGTAGCTTCTTTGGAAAATTCTGTAGGAAATTCAAAATCCAAAGTTTTATCCAAATGGACAAGAGGTTGATAACTAGTCTCGGCCTTCTGAACCACATCAAAATAGGAAAAAAAACCTACACAACATAAATTGATCACTAACAGAAACAATGTTTTATACGAAACGCCTAAATATGCATGTGATGGGTGAAAAGGACTGGCTACCAGGATGAAGCCACTCCCCTTTAGAATTGCCAATAATGATATGATCAAGCATATCAACCATAACAAAGATCAGATGTGATGGATGTTAGACATCAATCACTATACAGATGAACTGCAGGTTTACAATATCATCTAAATGAAATAGCTTTCCTCATAATGATAAAAAAAATGGAAGTCATGTTAATCATAACAGAAAATCCGATCCATAAGGGAACTGAATACTGATGTGATTAACTAGGCCAATCAACTTACAACCACAATGAAAAGAATAACATTCTGAACTATCTTCCTTCCTACCTAGAACAAGGCTAATAGAATTACAAATGACTTGGATTCCACTTCAACCAAGCTTTTGAAGGAAGGATATTGTTTTACCAGCAAAAATATGACCTTGAATTCCTATTTTAACAACCTTAAGTGTGTTGCACTTGTATCTGAGAAAGCTGAAGAGTGACTAACTCCAAAAGCCAAAATAAACAAAAACTAACAATCGTAGAGAAATTTCTTCAAACATAAAAGAGAAGGGATTAATCTCAAGGAGAGCTGAAGAAATCTATCAAAAAGCAAAAGTCAACAGTTTTATAGAAGAATGAACATGGTCATGATCCTTAAAATTGGTCTGCTTAACTGGTGTTTCCTAAAGAAACAAGAAAAATATAGTGCAGAAAGAAGAATGTCATATAAAACACAGGTACTAAAGTTGAAGTAACAAATGAAGGTTGAAAAATAAGACATAGAAGTCATTATTATAAAGTTTTGCCTATTCAGTTTGCAAATCTGGAACCATCGGTAGTGAAAAGATCGAAGGCCTCATAGCGGTAGGGAGTAGTGGAGGGGAAAGAAATAAAAAACTGTAAATATAGAAGATTAAATGTGAAATTATATAAATTATTTTTATTTTAGTGGTTAAAATACAAGTTAAGTAATGGTTTAAGGACTATTTAAGTAATTTATAATTTTTTATTGTGTTAGATCACCCTTCCGTTTAAATTTAACGGCTGAGTGACCAGAAGTTTACGTCCCGAAAACGTTTGGGACCTTATTGGTCATTTTTCAAATTTGGGGACTAACTCTGTACTTAGTATAAACATAAGTGACTTCTGCAGTAGTTTACCCTTTTAGAAAACACTTTCATCAAAGCTTTTAAACCACATGCATATTTCTTTCTCATGCTACCTTGCATATTTTTCAAGCATCTCATGCTTCATTACATTCAATTACAATATATTGGCTTTCAAGTGATAATTCATAACCATTTCAATATAAAACACAATCGTATACGCGGATTACAAGCGTTGCCCCACATGCTTCATACACACTACCGGACTACATAAGGTTCACACTCAAGAGCAATTCCCTCCATTGATGTGACACCCGTGGTGGAGTATAACGATACAATCACAACCCCTCAACACCACTCACCGGTAGTTGTATAATTCCACTAACGAGAGTAAGGGACACATAACACAAGATCCACACACGGACTTTTAACCACCGTTGTGATCTTACCTCAATCGTTAGGGTACTTGGATGTAGTTTGCGGTACAATCACAACCCCTCAACATCCAAGGCAACTTTACTTACGGTGCACGCAATCCTATAGTCGGCTAACTATATCTGATTCAAGTACTTTAAAACCATTACATCACTTGCCAATATACATCGAATACCACCAACAATTCAATGTTTTAAAGCATTAATCAAAGCCATTTAACATCATGCATCACTATGCATCAAAACCATATTAATAACATGTCAAACCAATGATCTCTTACCTTGAGCATCCTTCAATATATGTGTTGCGTGTAAAATAGTCTATCGCAATTGTAGTGCAAGTATACACGACGCAAGTAGTAAAGTGATACGAAGTATCGGATATCGTCTCCACAGGGATTGGGCTAATGACTTCACCTTGTTTCACTGTACGAAGTAAAAGAAATAATTAAGAGTTGTCACGAGAATAATAAAATAAAAACGTATTTAAAAGGATTTGAGATATCAAGATGGAGAGAATGGGCTGGTATTGAGTTGCTCGGTAGTGCAGGTATTGAATTGCTTAGGATCTCCAGTTCTGTCGTCGCACCCGTCGCCGACAGCACCTGTCGCGGCGTCTGTCCGTTAGCTGTCGCGGCAGCGAACACTAACTCCGTACTTCAAGCTTGACAAGAATCCCAGATCTGCCTTGCCCTATCCCTAGGCACAAGTCTGTCGATGATCACGTCTTTGATGATACCTCCCGGCGTGAATCGAAGGATGAACACCGATGTGTATGAATTCTTCCTTAGCCACTTAACCTCGCCTTATCCCTAAGCACGAGATGGTTCAACTATAAACTAGAGAACGCGCTTTTACCTCTTTCGTATACTTAACTCTCCCGATGCTAAGTAAATAGATAACCTCACAATGCTCTCCCGATGCTCTTGCAAGATATTAAAACCAAGATAAAAGAACTTGAAGTTTATTTTATTGAACTTGAAAAATCCTAAAACAAAGCAACCCTTGCAACTACTTTACAAAACAACCCGTAGCCCTAGGGGGAATTTAGAACATATCGGTGACAGGTAAACGGCAGGGTTTTGGTTTTGGTTATGGGGTAGTCGGCTATGCCCTAGGTTTAATCTATGCCCTTTATATAAGCTTTGGGCTCAAGTTATCTAAGGTAACAAGGATTACAACTTTAATTAAAAGTAAGATTCTAATAAAGACTAAATCTCTAAAGTCTCCTACTTTCCAGCCGCATCCTTGCTTTTAGGGATTTCCTCTCCTTTGAGCTTTGGCTTGACATATCTCTTGATCCGGGGCTTGGAAAAATATTCGGCTTCCACACGACAGACGAGCAGATTTTTCTCTATCTATCGAGGTCCACTTTACTTTTTCCTCTTCATGAATCTGCTGTCACCATGCTGTCACGACAGGTCCATGACAGGTTCGTCTTCTTCAGCTGCTTGTCCAGTTCAGCTCTCCTGCTTATCTGCCCTGCGCCTGCCTTCGACATCTACTATGACAGATACCTGCAAAAATAACCATCTTTCAGTAGAATCCGTGCCTTTTATATAATTGTGATGTTTTATTGAAAACTAACCTAAATGCAATGCAATGATTCTTGAATGCAGCAGAAATATGGGTTTAAAAAGGTGTAAATGATAGAACTTTTACACACTCAACACACCCCCAAACTCAAGTTTTTGCTTGCCCTCAAGCAATGAAGACTTAAAAGAAAACTGAAAATTTTTGTGTTGGCCTTCAAGCAGTGAACTGTCCCTTACCTGTCGCTCATTCTCTATGGCGGCAGCAACCTGTCGGAAGGGTTAGGATCTGTCCGGAATCTCCCTATAGCTCTCGTGCAGTGTGTGCATGCTTGTGAACAGTTATAAGCTAAGACTCTCTTAGTTTCACTAGAATATTCAACTCCTTAACTTGAATTTTATGCCAAAGTTTACTTTCTTTTAGAAGGCACATTTTCATGCTTTTTCTTCTATTTTCAAGCTAAGATTTTCTAGAGCCAGTTTTGGGCACCTCTAGTTAGCTTCCTAGAGCCGGTTTCGGGCACCTCTAGGTTTTTGATTTTCTTTTGCTAAACTTCTTTCCTAGAGACAGTGTTAGGCACCTCTAGGGGCTATCCAAGTTCTAAGCTTCCTATTCTAGTTTGGCTAAAAGAAGTCTAAGCATTATAACAGTCACAAAAGTGTTTAAGTTTTCAGAACTATAGAAAGGCTCTAAACTTTTCCTTAACCTGTCCTAAAGATGCTGCCACGACAGAGCCGTCATGACAGGTAAATTAACTTCACAGTTTTAAGCCAACAGTTCAAATTTTCTGATTTTTCTGATTTTTTTTTTGAAAATAAAAAAAACTAATAAGACACAACAATTAAACAAAAGATGTGCTAAAGACTCCATTAAATATGGAGGGTTGCCACCCCCAAACTCGAGGGTTGCATTGCCGTCAATGCAAAATGACACTAAAAATAAAGAAAGAAAAACATGATAAATAAAAGTACATCACAATATATAAGGGCAGGCAGCAATAAGAGGAGTAAAAGAAATAAAAACTTAAATTTTATGCGCTGTCCTCGCTGCTGCTGCTGACGCGGATCTGATGGTAGCGTCTGCGTTGGGGAGGTGGCTGGGCAGGTTCCGGAGCAGGTTGGTCAACAGGTTCATCAGCCTGTTGAGGTGCAGGTTCTTCCTCCGGTTGGGGGACAGGGTCGTCAGCAGGTTGAAGGGCAGGTGGCTCCACTAGTCGGACATCAGAACTGCTGCTGCTATCCCAGCTGTTACTCGTAATGGCTTTGGACAACATCCTCTTGTTGGCCACATGTTTGATTCTTTTCACCCGAGTGAAGGCGCTGTCCAAGTTCCTCCGGACAAGAGGGCTGTCGTCAGTGGCAGCTCGCTTGGTGCCTCGAGGAGAAGTGTCCGCCGGTGGGCTGCCGGCTGCTGACAGAGAGGGTGTGGAGGAGGCAGATTCTCCGTGGGGAGAGACAGGTGGTGTGGGAGTGGGAGAGGGGATATTAAAGTAATGGGCGGGGAAGGTGGGGAAAATGACATCCGAAAAATTCAAAGTGTTGGTAATGAAGTTTACCATTGCATTGGAGAAGTCGCGGATGAATGTCATTAAACCCATTTGGCGCTCCTCTATCCTCAAGATGGCAGCTAAGATGTTGGCGTTCTGATCTGCCGGAGCAGTGTTGGTCGCAGCTTCTGGGCAGGTTCAGTGGCAGGTTCATCATCAGACTCAGCAGGTGGGGCGTTTGGATCGAAGGCGTTGAGGGGCGATACGACGATAATCTCCATGAGGCTGGAGATGTTGCTGTCGGTCCAACCGCTGCCCTTCTTGATTTTGTCTGAAGGGTCCTCCGGTACGGCAGCGCAGCGGCAGAGGGCCGTAATGGTGAAGGGCAGGCATAGTCGTGAATCTGTTCTGAAGGCACAATCGAGAATGCTGTCTCGCATGTACCTGCCCACGTTGATCGGCCTGTCATTCATGATAGAGTGGATGAGGGCCAGCCGCTGCCTGTTGACTGTCGTGTGGTGGGATGAGGGCAAGATACGCTTTTTGATAAAAGCGTTCCATAGTTTTTCCTCTGGGAGCAGCTCCGCCCGGTTGACGGAGTTGGGGTTCTTTTTGCTGGTGCTCCAGGTTGTGCCCTCCTCTGTCAATTCCCTCATGACAGCATCGTGGCCGGCAGCGTCGAGGGAGTCCCAAAACTGTTGATGAGTGTCGTCATTGGGGCCAAAGAAGAGGCCGAAGACATGGTTGATGCTGCTGGCGGTGAAAGGAACTGTCACTCCTCGGACGATGACAGATGTCGCCGTCTTACTCTCGATCGCCTCGTAGAATTCCCTGACCAGAGTGTCGTTAAGCTCTGCCGGCTGCTCGGCAAAGTCTTCCCAAAGTTGCGCCGTAATGGCCTTCATAATGAACGGCCGGAGTCCAAAAAGAGGAGCATCTCTATTATAGATGAAGCTCCGTTCCTCCCAAAGTTCCTTGTTGGCGAACGGGGATGCTGCTGCGGAAGAAGAGGCGTCAGCAGCATTCTGGCGAGTTTGTCGTGAAGACATTTTTGGTTGCAAGGGCTGAAAAAGAGAGAAAGTAGATAAAACTAGAAGAGAATACAAGAGAGAAAAATCAGAAGTGAGGAAAAAAAATGAAAGGGGGAAGGGGTTTATATAGCTGTCGAGTAGCTGCCCATTTAATGCCGCAACGGCAGGCGGGAATAACAGGGCAGCAGATTGGATATTGCGTGTCTGACGCGTCTGACGTGCATTAATGCGTCTGCTGAGCGTCTTCCGCACGCTTCTTCGTCTGCTGTGCGTCTGTTGACAGCCTGTCAAATCTGTCTGCGCCGGCAGCCGAAGCGACAGGTTATCATAAATGGGCTTTATTGGGCTGGTGGATGGGCGGTGGTCTTGGGCCACTTCTTCTTTCTCACTTGACTCCTTTATTTCCTAAAAACTGAAATTAAAAACAAAACATTATTAAAATAAATCTAATTCCTAATAATACTAATAAAATAAAATAAATATAAAAACTAGGTTAAATTAGGGATGCCTTGTGGGGCATCACCTAAGGTAACCACTTCCTGTATTCCTGGGGCTTCAGTCCCCTGATAATGCTTGAGGCGTTGTCCATTAACTTTGAATTGGTGCCCGTCTTTTAATGATTGAATTGTAATGGCACCATGGGGAAAAACTTCAACCACTTGGAACGGGCCAGACCATCTAGATTTGAGCTTTCCTGGGAAGAGTTTCAACCTAGAATTAAACAACAGTACAAGCTGCCCTGGGCAGAACTGACGTGGCAGCAACTTCTTGTCATGCCACTTCTTTGTTTTCTCCTTGTATATTCTTGCGTTGTTGTAGGCCATCGTCCGTATTTCATCGATCTCATTTAAATCTAACAGCCTTTTCTGGCCTGCCTTGTCTAAGTCCATGTTTACTGCCTTGATTGCCCAATATGCCTTGTGTTCTATCTCGACAGGCAGGTGGCAGGTTTTCCCATAGATTAACCGAAATGGAGACATGCCTAATGGAGTTTTGAAAGCTGTCCTGTATGCCCATAATGCATCATTCAGAAGTAGAGACCAATCTTTCCTAGTTGGTTTAACCATCTTTTCAAGAATGTTCTTTACTTCCCTGTTGGAAATCTCAGCCTGTCCATTGGTCTGTGGGTGGTATGATGTCGCTATCTTGTGCTTGACACCATATTTCTTCAAGGCGGCAGCAATTACCCTGTTATCGAAATGTCTCCCTTCATCACCGATAATCGCTCTAGGGATGCCAAATCTAGAAAAGATGTTTTTGTGCAAAAACTTTTGAACCATTTTGGCATCATTCTTTTGAGTTGCGATTGCTTCTACCCACTTGGAGACATAATCTACTGCGAGGAGGATGTAAAGATTTCAACATGAAGATGGAAAAGGTCCCATAAAATCAATCCCCCAAACGTCGAAGATTTCGACTTCTAAAATATTCTGCAGTGGCATCTCGTTTCTCCTTGAGATGTTACCTGTCCGCTGGCACCTGTCACAGTTTTTGTAAAATTCCTGTGCGTCCTTATACAGTGTCGGCCAGTAAAAGCCTGACTGCAGCACCTTGGCAGCAGTTTTATTGCCTCCTAAATGTCCTCCATATTGTGAAGCATGACAGTGATGGAGAATGTCTTCTTGTTCTTCTTGTGGTACACATCTCCTTATAACCTGATCTGCGCACATTTTGAAAAGAAGAGGTTCGTCCCAATAATAATGTTTTACATCATTTTGAAACCTCTTCCTGGCTTGATAAGTAAGATCAGAAGGTAATATTCCGCTAACTATAAAATTAACGAAATCAGCATACCAGGGAAGGTTAGAAGACTTACCTGCCGCCATGGCTGTCGCAACAGCTATTGCGGCAGCAAAGAGCTGCTCATCTGGGAAGGTCTCTAGTATGTGTGTCTCATCTACAGGTAGACTCTGTCCCATCTCTAACCTCGACAAGTGATCTGCCACCTGATTTTCTGTCCCCTTTTTGTCTTTGATTTCAAGGTCGAATTCTTGTAATAGCAAGATCCATCGTATCAACCTAGGCTTTGCATCCTTCTTTGCGAACAAGTACTTAAGGGCAGAATGATCGGTGTGCACTATTACTTTCGTCCCAAGTATGTAAGAACGAAACTTGTCGATGGAGAACACCACAGCTAACAGCTCCTTTTCTGTGGTGGTATAGTTTACTTGGGCATCATTTAATGTTTTGCTGGCATAATATATGACATGAAACAGCCTGTCCTTGCGCTGCCCAAGTGCTGCCCCGACAGCATAGTCACTAGCATCACACATAATTTCAAACGGTTGCGTCCAGTCTGGTGGCTGTACTATGGGGGCTGTCACTAGCTTTTCCTTCAGAACCTTGAATGCTTTAGTACAGTCTTCATTAAAGTCAAAGGGTCGGTTCTGCTCTAAGAGATGACATAAGGGCTTCGTGATTTTTGAGAAATTTGCGATAAATCTCCTATAGAAACCAGCATGCCCTAGGAAACTCCTAATGCCCTTGACTGTGGTTGGCGGCGGCAGCTTCTCTATGACTTCAATCTTTGCCCTGTCGACTTCTATCCCACGACAGCTAATCTTATGGCCTAAAACTATCCCTTCATCTACCATAAAATGGCATTTTTCCCAATTAAGAACAAGATTAGCTTTTTCACATCTTTCAAGTACCTTTTGAAGGTTGCCAAGGCAGCTCTCAAAATCGTCTCCAAAGACAGAAAAATCATCCATGAAGATCTCAACGAAGTTCTCAACCATGTCGGAGAATATAGCCATCATGCACCTTTGGAAGGTGGCAGGTGCGTTACAGAGTCCAAACGGCATCCTCCTAAATGCGTATGTTCCGTAGGGGCAGGTGAAAGTCGTTTTCTCTTGGTCCTCCGGTGCAATAGCAATTTGATTATATCCTGAATAACCATCAAGAAAACAATAGTAAGGTTTACCCGCTAATCTATCAAGCATTTGATCAATAAAGGGTAAAGGAAAGTGGTCTTTTCGGGTAGCTTTGTTAAGCTTCCGATAGTCCATACAAACCCTCCAACCGGTCACAGTCCTGGTTGGGATTAACTCATTGTTTTCGTTGGTTATCACAGTCATGCCTCCTTTCTTGGGAACACATTGCACCGGGCTTACCCATTTGCTATCGGAGATGGCGTAAATGATACCAGCGTCTAACCATTTAATTATTTCCTTACGCACTACCTCCTTCATTGCAAGGTTCAACCGCCTTTGGGCATCAATAGTCGGCTTATGATCTTCTTCTAAGAGGATTTTGTGCATACAGATTGCCGTACTAATGCCCTGAATGTCTGCTATGGTCCATCCTATCGCCCTTTTGTGCTGCCTCAACATGTCGATCAGCTGTCGTTCCTGTTCCTGCGGCAGCTTAGCAGAGATGATTACGGGCAGTGTTTTATCACAACCAAGATAAGCATATTTAAGCTGCCCTGGCAGGGGCTTAAGTTCTAAGACAGGTGGTTCGACAGTAGATGGCTTTTGAATTAAATGGTTATCCGAAGTGTAATTTAAGGGTTCGAATAACTTACCTGGGCGATGGTCTAACCAATCTACCTCCTCATGACCTTCATTATCAGATGTATCGGATTCAAAGGAGTTGCTGTCGTCGTTGCTGTCGTCGTTGCTGTCGTGACAGGTTTGTAAATGGCTGTCACAGCAGTGACCAAATTTTATATCTTGACAGCTCGACCTGATGCAGGGTTGATCAAAGGTCACCTCAATGATGGCCTTGCATTCTTCATCCACATCAGCATGTTTCATTGCTTGGAGAACATTTAACTTAATTTCTTGATCGTTTACACGCATGGTGAGTTCTCCTTTTTCCACATCAATCAATGATCTTCCCGTGGCTAAGAAGGGTCGCCCTAGGATGACTGGTGCGTTCTCATCTGCCTCACAATCTAAGATAAGAAAGTCAGCAGGAAAAATAAGTTTATCCACTCTTACCAAAATGTCTTCAATTTTTCCCTCGGGGTGAACGTAAGAGCGGTCGGCTAGCTGTAGGGTAACTGTCGTGGGCCGCGCCTTGCCAATACCTAGTTTCTGAAAAACAGATTTGGGCATTAGATTAACACTAGCACCAAGATCACATAATGCCTTACCCACAAATTTATCGCCGATTACGCAAGGTATGAGGAAGCTCCCCGGATCCTTCTTTTTCTGGGGTGGTTGTCGATGAAGAATACTCATGCACCCTTCTTGCATCCTTACCGTTTCAAATTCCCCAAGTTTAGATTTTTTAGACATGACATCCTTGAGAAATTTAGCATAACCGGGCATTTCCCTAACAGCATCTAACAACGAAATGTTAATATGAACCTGTTTAAAAATATCATAAATCTTTTTAAGTTGAGATTCATGCTTAGCTTGCTGTATCCGTTGCGGAAAAGGTGGTGGAGGACGATAATCAGCAATGCGTCCTTCCCACTGCATGCGAATCTGAGGTCGATACTCATCTTTTTTCTCCTCTGTCGCTTCTGCTGTCGTGACAGACTCATCGGCAGCAGTCTGTTCATTACCTGTCGGGGCAGCTTCCTCGGCAGGCTTATCCAAGGCAGGTTTCTTTTCTGTTTCAGCTTCTTTTTCCGGCCCTGGTAACTTTTTCCCACTCCTAGTAGTAATCGCCTTACATTGCTCATAAGGGGGCGTTCTAGCTTTTTCAGTATTGCTAGGGAATCCTCCATTCTGCCGTGGCTTAATATGCTGCGACACCTGACCCATTTGTGTCTCTAGAGATTTCAAGGTGGCCTCATGGTTTGTCATTCTCATCTTAGTTTCATCCATAAAGTCTTTCGTTTTCTTGACAAACTTATTGATGTTATCCATATACGTGCCGGTCTGAGACATAAAGGTGGCCAGAGTCTGCTCCAATATACTACTCGTGGCAGGTGGTGGCTGCTGTTGTTGCTGAGGCGGCAGGTTCTGCGGCAGGTTTTGCGGCTGCGGCTGCTGTCGCGTCAACAATCTAGGACCCCCCTGATTCTGATTATATGCTTGCGGATTTAGGGCATTGTTAGGGTTACTCCAGGAAAATTTGTGGTCTTTCCTCCAATTAGGGTTGTAATTGTTGGAATTGTAGTTTGGCTTGTAATTTCCAACATATTTTCCTTCTTCTATATTTATAGGGCACTCATCCCTACTATGATTTCCCTCACATGTAGCACAAACTTCCTCGACAGCAAACCCTCGTACTTCCTCTTCACTCAATAAGTGTTTCATGGCTTTAGTGAGGAATGCTACCTGTGATTTCATAGTGCTGTCGGCCTCATAATCCTTGACAGCAAGTACCCGTTTACCCCCTCTTCTAGCGGTTGGAAACTGCTCCTCATTCTTAGCCAGATGTTTCAAAACTTGCAGGGCCTCGTCCGGATCCTTATCCAATAATAGTCCATTTGCTGCAGAATCAATTCGAATGCGAGTTTGTAAGTTAGCAGCATTATAAAACTTAGTTACCTGATTCTAGACGGGGAATCCATGCATTGGGCAGTTTCGAAGAAGAGTTGTGAATCTGTCCCAGGCCTCGTGCATTGGCTCGTCATCTTCCTGTTGAAAAGTAGCAATTTCATTACGTAATCGCTCAGCTAAATGTGAAGGATTAAAACGAGACAAAAATTCACGAGTTAAATCTGCCCAAGTCATGATAGAACTCGGTGTAAGTTTATTCCACCAAGTTTTAGCTCTGTCCCTCAATGAATGGGGGAATAACCGAAGCCTCAGTATCTCCGGACTAACTCCTGGTAGTCTAAACGAACCACAGATCTCCTGGAACGTTTTGAGATGCTCCCTGGCATCTTTTGTCGCAGAACCACCAAACTGCCCGGCTTTGTTGATCATACTAAACATGACAGGTTTAAGCTCGAAGTTGTCAACGTCAATATCCGGCAGCGTGGTCTCCAGCTCTACATGATCGTTCATCATGTAGTCACGACATGACCGTCGTCCACCTGCCGCGGGCGGGTCACCGACAGGCGGGATTTCTTCTCTGGCAGGCTGATTACGGGCCATCTGCTCTAGCTGTTCTTCAAGGTATTCGTTTCGGTCTAAGAGGTGGCGAATCTGTTTCTTGAGATTAAAGGAACGTTCAATCTCCGGATCTAATTTATACTCAGGATCTTCACCTCTTTTCGATCTGCGCATAAACAGGAAAACCTTGTGAAAAGCAAGAGTTTAAAATGCAAAAGAAAAATTAAAGAAAAGTAAAAATAAAAACAAAAACAAAAACGAAAATAAAAACAAAAAGTGCAAGGAAAAGAAGGTGTAGTTATGTTGCCAATCCCCGGCAACGGCGCCAAAAACTTGTTGCGTGTAAAATAGTCTATCGCAATTGTAGTGCAAGTATACACGACGCAAGTAGTAAAGTGATACGAAGTATCGGATATCGTCTCCACAGGGATTGGGCTAATGACTTCACCTTGTTTCACTGTACGAAGTAAAAGAAATAATTAAGAGTTGTCACGAGAATAATAAAATAAAAACGTATTTAAAAGGATTTGAGATATCAAGATGGAGAGAATGGGCTGGTATTGAGTTGCTCGGTAGTGCAGGTATTGAATTGCTTAGGATCTCCAGTTCTGTCGTCGCACCCGTCGCCGACAGCACCTGTCGCGGCGTCTGTCCGTTAGCTGTCGCGGCAGCAAACACTAACTCCGTACTTCAAGCTTGACAAGAATCCCAGATCTGCCTTGCCCTATCCCTAGGCACAAGTCTGTCGATGATCACGTCTTTGATGATACCTCCCGGCGTGAATCGAAGGATGAACACCGATGTGTATGAATTCTTCCTTAGCCACTTAACCTCGCCTTATCCCTAAGCACGAGATGGTTCAACTATAAACTAGAGAACGCGCTTTTACCTCTTTCGTATACTTAACTCTCCCGATGCTAAGTAAATAGATAACCTCACAATGCTCTCCCGATGCTCTTGCAAGATATTAAAACCAAGATAAAAGAACTTGAAGTTTATTTTATTGAACTTCAAAAATCCTAAAACAAAGCAACCCTTGCAACTACTTTACAAAACAAATCGTAGCCCTAGGGGGAATTTAGAACATATCGGTGACAGGTAAACGGCAGGGTTTTGGTTTTGGTTATGGGGTAGTCGGCTATGCCCTAGGTTTAATCTATGCCCTTTATATAAGCTTTGGGCTCAAGTTATCTAAGGTAAAAAGGATTACAACTTTAATTAAAAGTAAGATTCTAATAAAGACTAAATCTCTAAAGTCTCCTACTTTCCAGCCGCATCCTTGCTTTTAGGGATTTCCTCTCCTTTGAGCTTTGGCTTGACATATCTCTTGATCCGGGGCTTGGAAAAATATTCGGCTTCCACACGACAGACGAGCAGATTTTTCTCTATCTATCGAGGTCCACTTTACTTTTTCCTCTTCATGAATCTGCTGTCACCATGCTGTCACGACAGGTCCATGACAGGTTCGTCTTCTTCAGCTGCTTGTCCAGTTCAGCTCTCCTGCTTATCTGCCCTGCGCCTGCCTTCAACATCTACTATGACAGATACGTGCAAAAATAACCATCTTTCAGTAGAATCCGTGCCTTTTATATAATTGTGATGTTTTATTGAAAACTAACCTAAATGCAATGCAATGATGCTTGAATGCAGCAGAAATATGGGTTTAAAAAGGTGTAAATGATAGAACTTTTACACACTCAACAATATGGGTTTCAAAACCAGCAATAATCATGCTAAAACATGCTTTCAAAACAGTAATTAAACTTGATTTTCATATCCAAAGCATCAAACCACAATCTAGCACATCCGAGGGAGTTTTTTCGAAAACTTACCCTTGAGCTTAGCTAAGTTGTTTAGACTTAAACTAAGCTCCCAAAACCTCCAAATAATTGCTCCAAAGCTGGAAACCAACTCCACTCACCAATTTCGTTTCGCTTGCTTGCTGAAACACCAATTAAGCTTCCGGATCAACTCCAAAAGTGTCCGAAGATGTCTCCCCTATTTTAAACACATCAAAGCAGAGGATTAATGCATCATCATGCATTGAAATCTTCAGCCGACACTCCCAAACTCGTTGCTCTACCCAAAACCAACTTTTCGGCTACCAAACACAACCGAAAACACCTCCAAACTATTCCAAAACTTAACCCAGCCAAGATCCATCACTTCTAACCATTTTTAATCATCAATTAACATCCAAAATAAACCTAAACTCGTCCTTATACCTCCAGCTATAACAGAACACCAAGAACACCTCCAAAACCACCATTTTCATAAGCAAAAACTTAGGAAATACAACCTATTCGGGATTGGATTGATAAAACCTCATTTCTAACATCATTAGACATCCAAAATACATTAAAGAATCATCTCAAAACAGAGCCCAATCCATTTCAACGAAAATCTTCAAGATCTCTTCCAAATCTTGAGTTTTAAGCCAAAATCAAGTTTCTAACATTAAATCCATTTATAAAACTTTAATAAAGGATTGACAACTTGGGAATTTCAGTAAAGAACTGAGTATTTAGAGGAGAAGAACATCCTTACCTCTAAATGATGATTTCTCCTTGATTTGGGCCAAATTCCTTGAAAATTCAACGTGGAAATCAAAAGGATTTGATGCAAGATTGATTAGGAACCAATAGATGATAGAAACCTCATCAATTGAAGTGAAAATCTATGTGAAAGTTGCTGGAGAAAAAGTGTTTGGATGATGGGATTTTGAGAGAAAAAGGAATGAGAGAAAATTAGGAAAAGGTAGTTATGAGAATCTAAAAGTAGTTTTCCTTTTCTTTTTATTTAATTAAAGCATTAATTAAATCACCCAAATTATGGAAAATCTGGAGAAAAACATTTTGGGTAAATTAGCACCTTAAAGATTCAAAGTTTGAATCTTTTACAAAACAGTCACTACTAAAATTTGCAAAAATCGCATTTTGGTCTCTACACCGAAATGTAGTATTTCCAAACCTAATTTTGTAAAATTGATTTCACCATTCTTTTTTATATATTAAATGAGGATTTTTAGATGTTTTTCTATATTTTTAAAACATCCCGAACTAGGTTTTCCCTAAAACCTCCTTTTATATTCGAACAGCTTAACAGACCGATCCGGTTCAGACCCTAAACTTCTAAGCCCAAAATTGGGGTGTTACAACCATCACCATCTTCATCATCTTCATCATCCTCCTCATTTGAATCATCATTCCTCCTAATTTGATGCCACTCGTCATGAAAAGCGGTAAGAAAGATGTTCATCGAGTTATGACCTTCTTCAAGGGAAGTGAGGCGCGTCTCCACATTCTTCATTCAATCTTCAAGGCTTGTAAAGCGTGTGTCAATAGCGGTAAACCCTAAATTCATCACTTGATCCATGGAGGAAATTCTCGTGCGCAAACCCGTGAATTGCTCTTTAGAAAAGTCATGAGAGCATCCATGGAAGGTGGAGGAGGAGCTTGAGGAGCTTGAGGATTGGCAATTTCTTCTGAAACGGCATCGCTAGGGAGCTCGGATAGACGAAGCCAACTACCATTAAAGTAATGAAACTTTCCCCTTGCAAAAGATCTTTCATCGATAGGATCAGTGAGGGGAGTTGGGTAGTCATGTGAGCAATTTATCTCCTTTTGTGTAAAGAAATAACTCAAAGTCGTACCATAAGTGAAGGAAGTGGCGAGAGTAGTGTGGCGATGTTGCACGAGATAGACAATCTCCGCAAACATAATTCGAGCAAGATTTGGTCGTTGTCTTTGACAGAAGCACCGGATCCAAAAATCGTCAACTTGGCGAATAGTGGAATACTTTCCTCTCGAGGGGCTAATCCACCAAGAAACCATCAAATGTAGGATCCGATCTTGAGCATTAAGAGCGGTGACGAAACCTCCCAAGACATGGCCAAGATCATTCTCATCATCAAGACCTTCATCCTCTAACTTGAACACATAACAAATAGATTGAACATTGATGGTGACCTTTTTACCCATTATATAGGAATTAACAGTTGTAACAACGCCCGATGTATTGGCGACACACTTGGCATTAGCATAGAAAATCAATACTAAAGTGTGATAGAAAAAGCCAGGAATTTGTAGAAAATCCATAAATTTCCATTCTTGGAGCAAAAGTAAGTAATCAAATTTGAAACACTCCGAGTTAAGAAAAGGAATAGAAATTACTCTCTCCGGACGGATTTTGTAGTTTTGAAATTGTCGGAAATAGGTGAGATCTCCGGTGGTCTTAAAGGATTGTTGATAGATAAGAGTGAGGTTCAGGCGAGTACCATCTCCGGCATTGGAACCTTCACCGGCTTCACTAGTACATGCTCTCTTTTTGGGTGCCATTGACTCGAGAAAAGATTAAAAACAGTGTATGCATTAACTTCCTCATTCAACCCATTGAAAAATCAATAATCAAGGTTTTTGTTAAAAAAAATTAGAAACAAAACAAAAATAAAAGGTTTGAAAAGAAGTTTGTTTTTGAGAAAACAAAACAAAACAAAACAAAAATTTAGAACGAAAATCAAATGAAATAAAAAGAAAAGAGAAATTTTTACCTTGATATTGATAGAGAGGAATGGGACAAGAACTTTGCACCAAATTGATGAAAAGCTTGAAGATCTTTGCTTGATTTTGAAAACCCTCAAGAGATTTTGAGTTGTGGTGTGAAAAATATGAGGGGTTGAGAGGCTAATTATAGAGTGAAAATGGCTAGGGTTTTGAAAATACAATTTTGGTAAAAGTAAAACTCTTTAAATGCCATTAAGAATTTGTTTGTGCAATCGAGTATCGATATGCCTGAGGGTGTATCGATACAAGGGTAAAATTGTAAGTCCTTTTGAAACGCTCATCGAAGGTCCGTATCGAAGCAGATACAATCTGTATCGAAATGCTTTTAGCTCGTATCGAAACGAGTTTAACCATATCGATACATGTTTTAGGCAAAATACAGTCTAGAAAGCTAATACAGTACCTGTATCGATACGCATAAGGCCGTATCGATACCCTATGCCCAGAAATGCTTTTTAGGCTTTAAGAACAACCAAATGCTCAATTTTAGCAGCTCCTAAATGATTGCAATTGATGAATGAGCAATTCTAAGCATATTCTAATAGAAGCATACTCCCCCTAGCTATAAGCATGGATATTTTTAAGAGCAACAACACATAAACATGTAATTTCACAAATTCGAGCAATTTTAACCTCAAAAAGAGTCCTAAAGGGTTAAGGAAGGCTAGTTAGACCTAACTCTCTCCTAAGGGACCAAAAACGCTCTTTGTCTAGAGGTTTAGTAAAAATGTCCGCTAGTTGGTTCAAGGTGTCAACGTACTCTATAATAACATCTTCCTTAAGGACATGATCTCTCATGAAATGATGGCTTATTTCTATAAGTTTGGTTCTAGAGTGTTGGATGGGATTTTTGGTTAAGCTGATGGCACTAGTGTTGTCACACTTAAGGGGTATGGTTTCAACTTTAATACCATAATCTAAGAGTTGTGCTTCATCCAAAGGACTTGAGCACAACAACTCCCTAAGGATATGTACTCGGCTTCGGTGGTAGATAGAGCTACACAATTTTGTTTCTTAGAGAACCAAGATATGAGCATACTACCTAAGAATTGACATGTTCCCGAAGTACTCTTCCTATCGATTTTACACCCTCCATAATCCGCATCCGAATAAGCATGAAGGTTGAAGGTTGAGTCTCTAGGGAACCAAAGACCTAGATAAGGAGTATCTCTAAGGTACCTAAAGATTCTCTTAACGGCTATAAGGTGAGACTCTCTAGGACTAGCTTGAAACCTAGCACACAAGCAAACACTAAACAATATATCTGGTCTACTTGCGGTAAGGTAAAACAAAGATCCAATCATAGAGCAATAAATCTTAGAGTCAACACACTTACCTCCTTCATCTTTGTCAAGCTTTGTAGATGAGCTCATTGGTGTTGCTTGAGGCTTTGCATTCTCCAAGACAAACTTCTTGAGCATATCCTTGATATACTTTGCTTGATTGATGGAGGTGTCATCCTTCATTTGCTTGATTTGGAGTCCCAAAAAGAATGAGATCTCCCCCATCATGCTCATCTCGAATTCACCTTGTATTAACTTAGCAAACTCTTTGCAATGACACTCATTAGTAGATCCAAAAATAATATCATCAACATATATTTATACTACCAAGATGTCATTTTTATACCTTTTTATGAAAAGTGTAGTGTCCACCTTACCTTTTTCAATCAAAAAGTTTGAAAGTCTTTCATACCAAGCTCTAGGAGCTTGTTTTAAACCATAAAGTGCTTTAGTTAGTTTGAAAACATGATTTGGAAATTTTGAGTCTTCAAAACCCGATGGTTGTTCCACATACACTTCCTCATTTATAAAACCATTTAAAAATGCAATTTTAACATCCATTTGAAAAAGCTTGAAATCATGATAACATGCATATGAAAGCAACATCCTAATAGCTTCCATTCTAGCTACGGGTGCATAGGTTTCATCAAAATCAATTCCATCTTCTTGAGTGTAACCTTGAACAACTAATCTAGCTTTATTTCTCACAATGTTACCACTCTCATCTAGTTTATTCCTAAATACCCATTTAGTTCCTATAGTAGATTGCTTACTAGGCCTTTCAACTAATGTCCAAACATTAATTCTCTCAGATTGATTTAACTCTTCTTGCATAGCCATAATCCAAAAGTCATCATTTAATGCTTCTTTTATATTCTTAGGCTTTATGCATAAGATAAAAGCAACATGATTCATGAGTTTAAGAGAAGATCTAGTAGTTACCCCCTTGGATGGATCACCCAAGATTTCATCACCTTTGACATAGTTGTACTCCCTTGGGTAGCTCACTTCCTTTACCTCAAGAGCCAAGTCCTTCAAGGCTTCAAGAGGTGGATCTTGTGTATCCTCTTCTTTCGTTGGAATCTCATCCTCCTTTGAAGTTTGTCCTCTATCAAAGGGATCAAAGATTCCTACATCATCATCATCACAAGAATTCTTCCTCAAAAGGAGGTTATCATCGAATACATCATGAATAGACTCTTCTACTACTAAAGTTATCTTATTAAATACACGACATGCTTTAGAGTTTAAGGAATAACCTAAGAAAATAGCTTCATCACTTTTAGCATCAAATTTATCTAAGTTATCTTTTCTATTGTTTAAAACAAAACACTTGCAACCAAATGGATGAAAATAACTAATGTTAGGCTTTTTAGATTTTAAAATCTCATATGGTGTTTTCTTTAAAAGTGGCCTAATCATTACTCGGTTTATAATGTAGCAAGCGGTGTTTGTGGCTTCCGCCAAAAAATATTTAGGTAAATTGTTTTCACAAAGCATGGTTCTAGCCATTTCTTGTAAAGTTCTATTTTCCCTCTCAACTATGCCATTTTGTTGAGGAGTTCGAGGAGCCGAAAAATTGTGGCTAATACCATTTTCATTTAAAAACTCTTCAAAACCTAGATTTTGAAATTCGGTTCCATGATCACTTCTAATATGAGAAATTTTAAGTTCAAGATCATTTTGAGTTACTTTTGAAAATGTGATGAATTTTTCTAAAGCCTCATCTTTAGTACTTAAGAATAGAACCCAAGTAAATCTAGAATAGTCATCAACAAGTACAAATGCATACGATTTACCACCCAAGCTCATAGTTCTAATAGAGTTCTAATAGGCCCAAATAAATCCATGTTAATAAGTTGTAAACACCTACTTGTAGAAACATCATTAATGGATTTAAAGGATGATTTATGTTGTTTACCCTTAGAGCATGCATCACATATTTTGTCATTTGAGAACTTAATTTTGGGCAAACCTCTAACTAGATCTAGGAAAACTATTTTTTTCTAAAACACTAATGCTAGCATGTCCTAGTTTCCTATGCCATAACCATGCATCATTTTCATTTTGTGCAACAAAGCATGCATGGGATGTATGAATGTCATCTAAATGCACCATGTATATGTTACCTATGCGATGACCAATGAGCATTACATTATTTGATTTAATGTCAACAATTTTGCACCCATTTTAACCACCATTGCGATCTTACCTTTCTCGTTAGTGTACTTGCATGGAGTTTACGGTACAATCTCAACCCCTCAACATCCAAGGCGACTTTATTCACGGTGCACCCAATCCTATAGCCGGCTAACTATATCCGATTCAAGTACTTTAAAATCAACACATCGCTTGCCAATATTCATCATTTATCATCAACAATTCACTATTTTAAAGCATCAATCAAAGCCATTTAACATCATGCACCATTATGCATCAAAACCACATTTACAAATGTCAAACCAAGGATCTCTTACCTTGAGCATCCTTCAACATATGGCTTTCAAAACCAGCATTAACCATGCTAAAACATGCTTTCAAAATAGAATTTAAACATGCAAATTAAAGACAATGCATCCAACCATCTCATGCTTCATCCAAGAAAGAGTTTTCTCGAAAACTTACTCTTGAGCTTAGTTAAGTTGCTTAGACTTAAACTAAGCTCCCAAACCTTCAAACATTTGTTACAAGCGGGAAATCCAACTTCACTCACCAATTCTGTTTCGCAAGCTTGTCGAAACGCCGATCAAGCCTCCAGATCAACACCACAAGTGTACGAAGATGTATCCCCTGTTTTAAACACATCAAAGTAGAGGATTAATGCATCATCATGCATTAAAATCTTCAGCCATTACACCTAAACTCGCTACTCTAACCAATTCTAACATTTCGGCTACCAAACACAACTGAAATCACCTCCAAACTCTTCCAAAACATAACCCAGCCAAGATCCAACACTTCTAACCATTTCTAAACATCAATTAACATCCAAAATGAACCTAAACTCATACTTATTCCTCCAGCTATAACAGAACACCAAGATCACCCCAAAAACCACCATTTTCATAAGAAAAACTTAAGAAACACAACCTATTCGGGATTGCATTGATAAAACCTCATTTACACATCATTAGACATCCTAAATACATTTAATAATCATCTCAAAACAGAGCCCAAACAATCACCACGAAATTCTTCAAGATTTCCTCCAAATCTTGAGTTTGAAGCCAAAATCAAGTTCATATCAATAGAACTATTTATAAAACTTAAATTAAGGATTGATAACTTGGGAATTTCAGAAAAGAACTGAGTATTTAGAGGAGAAGAACAACCTTACCTCTAAATGTTGATTTCTCCTTGATTTGAGTCAATTTCCTTGAAAATCCAATAAGCAAATCAAAAGGATTTGATGTAGAATGGATTAGGAATTAATTGATGATTGAAACCTCATCAATTGAAGTGAAAATAAATGGAAAAGTTGCTGGAGAAAAAGTGTTTGGATGAGGGAATTTTGAGAGAAAAAGAGATGAGAAAATTTTAAGAAAGTTAGTTATGAAAAACTAAAAAGTGGTTTCCCCTTTTCATTTAATTAATTAAACATTAATTAAATCACTTAAATTTAAGAAAAATCTGGAGAAATCCTTCTTGGGTAAATTAGCTCCTTAAAGATTCAAAGTTTCAATCCTTACAAAACAGTCACCACTGAACTTTTCAAAAATCGCATTTTAGTCACTATTTCAAAATGTTGTATTTCCAAACCTTATTTTGTAAAATTGATTTCACCACTCTCTTATATATATTAAAAGAGGATTTTTAGATATTTTTCCATATTTTTAAAGCATCCTGAACTAGGCTTTCCCGAAAACCTCCTTTTATACTCGAACCGAAAATCAGACCGGCCCGGTTCAGACCCTAAACTTCTAAGCCCAAAATTGGGGTGTTACATTTTGGTGTTCACTATTGCATTGAGAAATAATATTATTTAGGTCTACGTTTTTATCTTGAAAGAATTTAAGTTCATCTTGTAAACCTAAGATCTTTTTCTCAAATTTTAAGTTAGCTTGAGAAAGTGAGTCATTTTTAGCATTTAATTCCGAAATAATCTTTTTATTTCTTATGACCGAATCTTTATACTTCTCAACTAACTCATCATATACCTCTTGTAACTCATCATAAGAATCATGCAATTCATCAAATGTAAAATCAAAAGATGATGAGTTAGAGGTTACCATGGAAGAATCCTCTTCAAGTGCCATGAGGCAAAGGTTGGCCACTTCGTGTGCCTCATCCTCGGATGACTCCTCGTCACTCCAAGTAGCAAGCTTGGTTTTGAGCTTCTTCTTCTTCTCAAAGCCCTTCTTCTTGAGTTGAGGGCACTCCGAATAAATATGACCCGGTCTTTTGCACTCGAAGCAAATGATTTGAACCCTCTATTCTTCTTTGTTTTTGGTTTTGAAGTCCATTTTTCTTTGAATCTTCCTTCCTCGGTTGGACCTCATAAACCGTGAGAACCTTTTGGCTATCATAGCCAATTCTTCTAGGTCTTCCTCCTCACAAGAAGTGCTCACCTCATGTAGAGAAGCTTTGAGAGTCATTCCTATCTTCTTCTTCTTATATACCTCTAGCTTCTCCACTCTTCTATCTTCCTTCTTCCTTTCATCTTCCCTTCCTTGCTTCATTATCTCATGAGTTAGGAGAGAACCCACTAGCTCATCAAGCTTGAGTGTCTTCAAATTTTTGGCCTCAATGATGGCGATTCTCTTCCCATCCCAAGACTCGGGAAGTGAGTAGAGTAGCTTCCGGACTAGTTTGTCTTTCGGGATTATCTCTCTAAAACCCTTTAGCCCATTGATGATTGTTGAGAAACAATCGAACATCTTTGACACGATTTCATCGGGCTCCATTTTGAAATTCTCATAGCTAAGATTGAGAATTCCAATCTTTGTCTCATTCACATCATTTGTTCCTTCATAAATAGTCTCAAGTGTATCCCACACTTCCTTAGCACTTTCGATGGAGGAAACTTTGGAGTAGATGTCGGGACCGAAAGAGCAAAACAACATGTGAAAAGCTTTATCATTGATTTGAATCTTCTTTCTCTCTTCTTCACTCATCTCATTTTTCTTCTTTAGCATCAATCTTCCTTCGTCATCTCTCTTCATCGGTATATAAGGACCATCTTCAATGACATCCCAAATTAGATAATCATTGGATTTGATGAAGATGCGCATCCGGTTCTTCCAAAATGGGTAGTTATCACCGTTGAAGAAAGGCGGTTTGGTGGTTGATTGAGACTCGTACATGCTTGACCCGGAGGTAGATGCCATTGCTTGATTTTTGGATGATCACACTCTTCCTAGGAACTCCTCTTGTGGTTGTTAATCCTTCAAAGAGGTAGGCTCTAATACCAATTGTTGAGTGGATCAATGGATTGATCAAAGCCAAGAGAGGGGTGAATTGGGTTTTTGAAATTGTTGGAGTAAATAGAATGGCTAAAAATGAAGAACAAGGAATTTTAGAGTGGTTCAAGTTCCAAATGAACTCTACATCCACTACCTTAGCTACCACTAAGGATTTCCAACAATCCACTAATTGTTCTTCCCCTTTTCAAGGCTTAGGAGGTAACCTTTACAATACCGGTCAAATTTTCTACCCAAAATTTGACCAAACCCTCACAAGAGTACAAAGAAGAATTAAAGCCAAGAAATATATCTCTCAATACAAAATTGCCCCTTTAAGTACAAACACTCAACCAAAATTTGATAACAAGATCAGAATTGAACACTACACAATTTGGGGTTTTACAAGAGATTGGAAAATAAGCACTTTGAGCTTGGATTTTTGCTAGGATGTTTATCTTTGATGCAATAGTTGTTGCTGGTCTTCAATTAGCTTCAATTTATACCTTCTCTATCAATTCTAGCCGTTTGGGTGGTTAGGGTATTGATTATAGCCGTTGAGACCCTCTATTTCCACCATAAATGCACTTCTACAGCTTACCGTATCGGTACACGAGGACCTGTATCGATACATGTCTCAAAACAAAAAGAGCCATTGTACAATAACAAGAGGGCATATCGATACGCGTGTAAGCGTATCGGTACGGGATATGGACCGTTTCGATACGGGGAACATTCGTATCGATGCATTTAATTCAACATAGCTCACTGGAAGTTTCTGTATCGATACGGAAAGGAGCGTATTGGTACAGGAAAACCACCTCTTTAAATTCCGGTTACCTAACAACTGACACCAATGCTCGAAAACATTAAAGGCTTTCGATTTTAAAATTCCATAAAATATGTATCGATACAGATGGAACCGTATCGGTACACCATTCAAACTCCTTCAGTTTTTACAGAGGGAGCGTATCGATACAGATTCAATCTGTTTCAATATGTTGTTTCGATACGGTGAGGGGCGTATTGAAACGCGTCTTTCCAGTAGCCAACTTTGTAAAAAAGGTATCAATACGGCTGGGAGTGTATCGATACCCCTGGACGTTTTTCAATACTTTAGCCTTGGAACACTTAGAAAATATTTGGAGTTTGAATTTTTCAAATCAGATTAAAGCATTGGTGATTTATAAATCATTTGAGGGACTTAGAAATCTATTTTAAGTTTTCAATTTAATCATTAACATACTTTGTTATATCAAAATCAAACATAGGTTTCACAGTTACCACTCTCATCTAGTTTATTCCTAAATACCCATTTAGTTCCTATAGTAGATTGATTTCTATACCTTTCAACTAATGTCCATACATTACTCTCAAATTGATTTAACTCATCTTGCATGGCCATAATCAAAATTCATCTTTTAATGCTTATTTAATATTCTTAGGCTCAATGCATGAGACAAATGCAACATGATTAAGCATTTTAAGAGAAGAGTGAGTAGTTACCCCCTTGGATGGATCACCCAAGAATTCACCACCTTTGACATAGTTGTACTCCCTTGGGTAGCTCACTTCCTTTTCCTCAAGAGCCAAGTCCTTCAAGAGGTGGATCTTTTGCATCTTCTTCTTTAGCTGGAATCTCATCCTCCTTTGAAGTTTGTCCTCCATCAAAGGCATCAATGATTCCTACATCATCATCATCACAAGATTCCTTCCTCGGAAAGAGGTTATCATCGAAAACCACATGAATAGATTCATCTAAAGCTAAAGTTCTTTTGTTAAACAAACGATAGACTTTAGAGTTTGAAGAGTAACCTAGAAAAATAGCTTCATCACTTTTTGCATCAAATTTACCTAAATTGTCTTTTCCATTATTTAAAACAAAACACTTGCAACCAAAATGATGAAAATAGCTAATGTTAGGCTTTTTAGATTTTAAAATCTCATAAGGATTTTTCTTTAAAATAGGTCTAATCATTACTTGGTTAATAATATAGCAAGCGGTGTTAGTGGCTTCTGCCCAAAAATACTTAGGTAAATTGTTTTCACAAAGCATAGTCCTAGCCATTTCTTCTAAAGTTCTATTTTTCCTCTCAACTACCCCGTTTTGTTGAGGAATTCGAGGAGCCGAAAAATTATGGCTAATCCCGTTTACATTACAAAATTCATTAAAACCCATATTTTGAAATTTCGTTCCATGATCACTTCTAATATGTGAAATTTTAAGTTCAATATCATTTTGGGTTATTTTTGAAAATGTGATGAAGTTTTCTAAAGCCTCATCCTTGGTGCTTAAAAACAGAACCCAAGTATATCTAGAGTAATCATCAACAAGCACAAAAGCATATGATTTTCCACCCAAGCTAGTTGTCCTAATTGGCCCAAATAGATCCACATGAATTAATTGCAAGCACCTACTTGTAGAAACATCATTAATGGATTTAATGGATGATCTATGTTGTTTACTCTTAGAGCATGCATCACATATATTATCATTCAAGAACTTAATCTTGGGTCAACCTCTAACTAGATTTAGGAAAACTAATTTTTCTAAAACACTAATGCTAGCATGTCCTAGTTTCCTATGCCATAACCATGCATCATTTTCATCTTGAGCAACAAAGCATGCATGGGATGAATGAATGTCATCTAGATGCACCATATATATGTTTCCTATGCGATGACCAATGAGCATTGTTTTATTAGATTTAATGTAAACAAATTTACACCTATTTTTATCAAATAAGACATTAAACCCTTTATCACACAATTGACTAATGCTCAATAAATTGTTTTTTAGACCATTGACGTACAATACATTTTCAATGAGTATGGTAGAGTGATTACCTATGGAGCCAATACCTTCAATGTGGCCTTTGGAGTTGTCACCAAATGTCACTACTCCACCACTTTTTGGCTTTAAGTCCATGAATCGACTCTTGTCTCCGGTCATGTGCCTCGAGCATCCACTATCAAGGTACCATGAGTTTTGGCTTTGTGCTTTGGCCTTGTAGCAATGCTCCCCCTACAATCAAAGAGTTAAGCTTTGATTTTTGGTACCCAAATCATTTTGGGTCCATGAGTGTTAGTTCACAAATACTTGGTTCCCTTAGGAATCCAAGATGAAATGGCTACAATATTGTTAGAAACTACAAGTTCCTTAGGAACCCATACACTTCAAACTTTCTTGTTCTTGTGATACTTATGGGAGCCTCTTTGTTTGTGGTCAACAAAATTTCTCTTCACATGTTGGGATTTTGAAGAAGATGTTTTTTCAAAACCGTTTTTCCCAACATTGGTTAGAGAAGCTTTGAGTTTACTCACCTCCTCTTGGTGGTAAACATGGTATTTTTCAAGAAGGTCGTTTAAATCATTTAATTTCTTTTCAAACTCATTTGAGGAATTTTGCAAAACCAATACCTTATTTTCTAATTCCGAGTTGGTTTTAGAAAGGGAGTCATTTTGGGTCCTTAAAACCGAAATCATTTTCTTATTTTTTAAAACCGACTCCTTGTATTTCTCAATCAACTCATCATATACCTCTTGCAACTCATCATAATCATCTTGAAGTTCATCAAATGTAAAATCAAAAGTAGATGAGTTAGAGGTTACCATAGAAGAATCCTCCTCAAGAGTCATGAGGCAAAGATTAGCCACTTCATGTTCCTCATCCTCGGATGACTCCTCATCACTCCAAGTAGCAAGCTTGGCTTTGAGCTTCTTCTTCTTCTTCTCAAAGCCCTTCTTCTTGAGTTGAGGGCAATCGGAATGTATGTGACCCGACTTCTTGCACTGAAAGCAAATGACCGGGTCCCTTTCTTCTTCTTTGCCATTGTTCTTGAAGTCCATATATCTTTGAAATTTTCTCCCTCGGTTGGACTTCATGAACCGTGAGAATCGTTTGGCTATCATAGCCAACTCCTCAAAATCTCCCTCCTCACTAGAAGAGCTCTCCTCTTGTAGAGAGGCTTTGAGAGCAACTCCTAGCTTCTTCTTCTTCTCTACCTCATGCTTCTTCTCTTCCTCTCTTCCTTCCTTCATGATCTCGTGTGTAAGAAGAGACCCAACAAGCTTATCAAGCTTCAAGGTTTTCAAATTCTTTGCTTCAATGATGGTTGTCCTCTTACCATCCTAAGATTCCGAGAGAGAGTATAGAAGCTTCCTCACTAGCTTATCTTCGGGAATTACTTCACCGAATCCTTTAAGACCATTGATGATGATCGAAAAACGATCAAACATCTTTGAGACGCTCTCATCGGGGTCCATCTTATAATTCTAATAGCTCAAGTTTAGCAACCCAATCTTCGTCTCTTTCACATCGCTAGTGCCTTCATAAGTCGTCTCCAAAGTGTCCCACACTTCCTTCACGCTTTTGATAGATGAAACCTTTGAGTAGATATCCGAACCAAGTGCACAAAATATGATATGTAAAGCTTTGTCGTTGACTTGCATCTTTCGTCTATCTTCCTCGGTCATCTTCGACTTTATTTTCGGAACTAGTCTTCCTTCATCGGTTCTCTTAACCGGAGTGTAGTGGCCTTCTTCCACTACATCCCAAACCATGTAATCCGTTGACTTGATGAAGAGACGCATTCGATTCTTCCAATATGGGTAGTTGTCCCCATTAAAGAAGGGTGGTTTAGTGGTTGATTGAAACTCATAGAGGTTGGAGGTTGAAGTAGATGTCATGGTTTGTCTTTAGAATAGATCACACTCTCCTAGGAACTCCTCTTGTGGTTGTTAATCCTTCAAAAAGGTAGGCTTTGATACCAATTGTTGAGTGGATCATAGAATTGATTTAAGCCAATAGGGGGTGAATTGGATTTTTAGAATTTTTGGTGGTGGAGTGGAAAATAAAAATTTGCTAGACAAGAGATTTAGAGTGGTTCAAGTTCCAATTGAACTCTACATCCACTACCTTAGCTTCACTAAGGATTTTCCAACAACTACACTAGTTGATATTCCTCTTTTCTAGGCTTAGGAGGAAACCTTTACAAAGTGGTCAATTTTTCTACCCAAAAATTGACTCAATCCTCACTCAAAGATTACAAAGAAGTTTAAGGCTAATAGCTAGTATCTCTCAATACAGATGTAGCCCTTTTTACAAGCACCCAACCCAATTGAACAAATAAGATTGGAAATACAAGGTTCTACAATTGGGGTTTACAAGAAAATATGGGATTTTAGCACAATAGCATGAATTTGATGTTTTGACTTTTCTTTTAGGATCAATAGTTCTTACTGGTGCTTTTAGAAGTCCCTTTTATACCTCCTCATTGAATTCTAGCCGTTGGGGTTGTTGCCTTCATTATTATAGCCGTTGGGATGTTATCTTTCCTCCATAAATGCAGTATGCAACTACCCGTTCCGAAATGCCTAATCCTGTTTCGAAACAGACCAAAATAGAAATAGCCGTTGGGGTGTAATAAATAGGCCGTACCGAAACGGGTACGATCGTTTCGATACGCTAAGAGCATGTTCCGAAACGTTTTGAAGCCCATTTCGAAACAATTTGCCACTGTCAAAACCTGTATCGAAACGACTTAGAAGCGTTTCGATACGCTTTAACTATATCTTAAAAATTAGTTAAAAAGTTCAAATGTCATATTTTGAAACCAAGTTTGAAATTCATTTCGAAACGTTTGAGGTCATTTCGATACTGCCGTATCGAAACGGTTCAAACCGTTCTGTTGTTCTTCATCCGTTTCAAAACACAAATAGTTGTTTCGATACACCCGTGTCGAAACGGGAAAGCTAGTTCCGAAACAGAGGTTAACAGTTTCAAAACGGTCTGAAACGCCTAAAGGCCGTTCTGAAACGGTGAGTCAAAAATTACTGTTTTGACTTGGTAATTACTTAGAGAAATTTTAGTAAGCTTTGGTCTTGACATGGACATTTTTCTTAAACACTTAGGGAAGTTTTGAGAACTTAAAAGTTCATTTTCTTTTTCAATTTAGTCCTTAAATCCTTTGTTATATCAAAATCAATTCATTAGTTTTACAGACCCGAACCATTTTGACCCAACCTGAAATGAACCCAGCCCGAAATGAACCCAACCTGAAATGAACCCGACCTAAAACTAACATGCACCCAACCCGAATCGAGTCGAAACATCAAATCGACCTGATATGACATGTATCCGATTTGACCTGACCTGACCTGACAAGACCTGACTTGAAACCCATTCGATTACCTGTTTTTACATCCCTATTAGATATCAGCCCTGCTTGGCAATTAGCGGATAGCTAATAGCATATTACATTAGCTGATTTGACTAGCGAATTGTATTAGTTGATTGTATAAAAGTATTTGGTAAAATTAAATGATAGTTGTTTGATTATTTAAATAAACAAAATGACATATAAGGACATGTTTATAATCGATGCTTGTTTGAATAGTTTATTAGTTATCAATATTTTGTATCTATTATCGTTCAAAAAATATTTTACATCTATTAATATTAATTAGATTATGAAAATAATTTTTTAAATTTAACAATATTAAGCATATTTGAAGATCTATATATTAATTTATTATTTATATAATTATTTTTAATACAATTTAATTAATTATCAAATCTAAATAAAATTGTAAATGTGTGAGAATAAAAAGAAAAAAACAAAAAGTATTACTTTACAAATGTCAAAATATAAATACACGAGGGTAAAAAATTAAAATAAAAAATGTTAAATTTAGGTTATTTGGAGATTTTTTATAATTGTTAAGGGTAAAAGAGTCTTTATAACTATTATGTCAAGCCGCTGCTTTCAAAAAGCTCATATTAGCAGCTTTTTCAAAATTAGAGGTTTCACCTCAATCAGCTATTTCAATCCACTATTCACCGAACATTCAAATTAGCGGATTTGACCGCTCAAACCTCTAATTTTGGCTCAAACCGCTATTTACCAAACACGGTCATCCTTTATCCTTATCAAATTGCATATAAATCTTCCTATAGCTTGATCACACACGCAAAACATTAAGAACACCATACAAAAGAATTCATTGAATATTACATCAATGACCTAATTCTTACAACTATATATATATATATATATATATATATATATATATATATATATTAAAAACCATCATCTAACTCTCATAACCATTACTAACTTATAACCAAAACTTCTAACTATAATATATATATACATACATGTGTGTGTGTTAAAAACCATCATCTAACTCTCATAACCATTACTAACTTATAACCAAAACTTCTAACTATAAAAGAACATGCATTTTCTCAGCATATAAGTCACAATCAACATGCATTCTTCTCCAACATGCAAGGCACATACATTTCTCTACTTATTTTTTTTCTATGATTAATATACTTGCTTATGACTCAAATTACATCAATAACTAAATCGATATAGATGAATTTAGCAACCCATATATTTACATACATTAAACTTTCCAAAACATTAAGATAATTGCACGCCACCCTACAAAAGGGCTTAGATTAACTTGTGACTCTTATATCACAATCCAAAACTAATCCAATTTATCGAACTCCTGCAAAAGTAATAAAACACACACAAAGTAAGCTTATATAGCTTAGTGAGGTAGTTGACTCAATAAAAACCAATAAACACTACATTGAGCAACATCAATAGTATGCAATGCATGGCATAATAACAATATGGCATACTTTCATCAATAAACTTAAATATATCAAATATCATATCATGGTAATCAAGTTAGCTCATTTTATATAGTTTAGCATCATAACAATTCAATCATATAGCTCATTTTAAAATAGTTTAGTCCATCGGTTCACTAATAGTCTACAAATACTTAAATTTTGTCTCCTCACCAAGTATCAATACGATACAATTATATATTTATCCCTCCGCCTCGTCGGGAAACATAGTTCTAATTTTACAACATCCCTTCGTCTTGTCAAGACCAAAGACTTTAAAACTCATACACAAGTGTTATGGACCTTATGACATATCAATTGTATCTGAAATTTATCTAATGAACAAGGGTACACAATCAATATCAAATTTTAGTCATTCTCGCATCGAATCATTATTGAAACATATCATGTTCACAATAGGACACATAGCTCGCTGTCATCGCATATAGTTTGCCTTATAGAAAATTTTATCATAATTTCATTAGTGACACAAATCACATATTACATAAACATGCTCAAAACATATAGGCATTGAAATGACATAATATATCACATTAGCATATACCTTAGCAATTCTATATTGCTTTTCAAATGCTCAATTTGAGCCATCATACATATATAACCAATTTCACATAACCTACATTCAACTATGCATAACACAAACACAAATAAAATCTAAAGAATTTCATGCATGAACAAAGTACTAAATTGGGAATTTAAGGTTTGCTTCACCTTTAATGAAATCAAAATCTAACTGTAACACCCCTAGTTAAAAAAGAAAAGAAAAGAAAAGAAGAATGAAATTTAATTTGGAAAAAAAAATGGAGTGAGAAAAAAGAATGGGAATTTGCTGTCAAGGGGAATTGAACTCACGACCTTAAACTTCATGAAGCAAGTGCCTAACTGATTGAGCTATAAAAGCTCTTGGTTATTATCTACACCCAATTATTAATAAGTGGTCCTTAAAGGTCTAAAATAATAAAATAAGTAAAATATCCTACCTACCCTAGTTAGATGTATTTTTATTTTGGCCATCAACCCTAATGGAGGGTACCAGAAACTTCACCGACCCCCCATCTCCCCCATCATTGCCGCCACGTGATTTCTCCCTCACCGCTGCCGCCTAACCGTCACTGTCACCGCGGTTGTGCACACAGTCGAGCCCCGAACAAAACCCCCCAAACCTCTCGCCCGATCACCGCTCCAACCGTCGGTAATCAAGAGGTTTCGATGCGACAAACTAAGGGTTGAAACCGTTCGGTTTTTCATCGATTCCGGCGTCGATAAGCGTCCGTCCGCCGTGTTGTCACCATGAGCAAGCTCCCCATCATGAGGCGAACAAATCCCAACCGTCCGACCACTCATCCGACGCTGGTAAGGGCTTCATCGGGGTTACGCAACAATCCGACCATTTCGTACGGTTTGGGTAAGTTCAATGAGTTCTGGTTTAATTTTTGGGTTTCCGGTTGAAATAGGTTAGATTTAAGGCCGTTTTCGGTGTGTTTGGCGTGTTTTCCGACCGGGAAAGGCCGCGCGTGGGCTTCACGCGCCGTCCAAGGCGATTTCTGGCCGCCTTGGACGGTGGCTGTCGAGCCGGCCGGCTCAGACCCGGTCTGACCTTGAACCGAGCCGTCCGAACCAGTTCAAACGAACCGACCCGTTGACTCGTACCCGACCCGTTGACCGAGTCAACTCAGTGAGTCAACTCATCCGAGTCAACCCAGTGAGTCAACTCACCGAGTCAACCATTGGATCAGTGACGTCAGCATGATGTTAGCATTGACTTTGACCGCTAACGTCAACGTTGACTTTGACCAAAAAGTCAACTTTTCTTGAAAAGCCCTATTTTATGTTTTTTGACGTCCTGAGTCTGTTTTTGAAGCCCGTTTTGTGCAATTCTAACCCAAAAACTTCCGAATTGGACCTTGAACTCAAGTCTGCTTATGTATTTTAATAATCAATTATGAGCAATGTGAATAAGGACTAAAATGGGAATTTGTGCGTTTGAAGGTATTCACAGTTTCTTATATTCGAGTTGTTGAGGATGCTGCATTCGGGTTCGAGGGTGATCGAACAGAGTATCATGGTCGACCGATATAGCAAGTATTAAAGGTAATACACTACTACCTTTAGTATGATTTATGATCATGTTGATATTCGGTTAATGCATGCATAAATATGATGAGGAGTGTTGTTAACTCTGCTTAAGTCAAACCAGATATGAAATTGATTCTGGTAACCTAGAAAAGATCGAAATGTTTGAATGAGAAAGTTAATAAATGTAAGGATCTGGAGTCAATAAATTAATTAATAAGGCGACTAATCTCGAAACCTGATTATTAATGTCAAATGATTAAATGCATAAGATATTTGGATATGAAATTATGAAAATGCCCTTAAGGTGTGAGAATGACTAAAATACCCTTGGATTTAGAAGAGATCTAGAAATCTACACTGGATATGGTAAAACAGCTCGATTCATCTGAAAACCTCGATCTACTTGGAAAGTTATGGTAATAAGATTTAAACCTTCGAGATTGTATGGTGTTAGGTTTCCATGAATTTGGAATGAATCTCCGAATATAGATTTACGGGAAGCTATCCATACCTCAAAACTAATCAAGTGGTTCAAATCTCTGAATTGATTGAAATGACTAAAAGTATTGGAAATATTGTTATGGTTAAATTAATCGGAATGATAGTATTGACAAAAGGGCTGAAGTATCCTCGAACACCAAGGTTTGCAAATTAACTGGAACGATGGATAAACCCTTGAGTTTTGAAATGAATGAAGCGGTTAGAGGTAACGAAATTTCTTGAACGGTTGAAACACTCACGGGTACTTAAATGATTGAAATACTATAAATGGTTCAATTGACAAGAATTATGGATATCTCGAGCTTCAGAACGACTGAAATACTCCCTTGACTGGAATAAGTAAATTGCCTTTGATAAAATTCTAGAAATGACAATAAAGCTAAAAATGACTGAAATGCCCCTAAAGGTTGGAGCATGACTCATGTATGTCAATCACTCATAATATTAATATAAGGATGGAAGTTTTTCCGCACAGAATATAAGTTCGTCTTTGCCGTGGCAAGTCCTGTGGTGAAATATGAAGGCAACCGTTCAGATATACGATACAATCAGTATTTGGAAATGATACCCGTGAAGTGCATACATTAGAAGGTTTAGTTAGTATTGTGAGGTTGGGACATGTTAGTTCGATTGGTTTTAGAGGCTCGATAAACTTCTGGAAATCTTAAATATTGTAAATCGTCGTTTCATCACTTTTGGGCTAAATTACAAAAAATCACCCATAATAGTTAAATGACCAAAATGCCCTCATTGGTCAAAGTAATCAAAATTGCCCTGAATGTATCTGATATCATGAAAGATTTTGTCGTAGAAATCTCTGAAGGCATGGTTGGAAACCTGATGAGCAAATAGAATTTCCGAGCCACTGTTTATGTCGTGTTGGTTTAAATTACCAAAATGCCCATGTGTGATAAATGACCATAATGCCTGTGTAGGCTTAAATGAGTAAATCGCTCATGATATATTTAAACTCTTAAAGACCTTGATGTATCATCTCCTGAATATCTGGTTTGAACCGTTAGTACGAACCCTTCTTTTTATAGGGACTTCATTTCTAAAATCCGTTCAAATTGTCAAAAGTTTAATGTGTTCCCTTCCGTAAATGCCAAGTATCTCCAAGGAAAAAATTGTTCCGCCTAGTGTCTTCCATGTGTGCTACACGACTGTTTTTGCATATTGACTTACGTGTTATAATATCGATCACGTGCACATGATTCACATACTTGAATACAGAGGAACATGACATGTTTTATAAATTAAACATGATCGTACTGTATTTCTGATATATATGCATATGCACCCGATATGACTAACATGCTATATGGATAATGTGTTACTAAAAATGCAGTTATTGATTAATGAACGATTGATGATCTGATTCACTGTGGTACTTGGGTTATGATATGAAGTTACCGTCGGCTCAGCCCTGATCCAGCTGGTAAGTCCACCCGTATTTGGATCCTAAGCTTCGGCTAGGTCCGCCCATTTTTGGATCCTAGGCTTCGGCCATGTCTGCCTGTTTTTGGTTCCTATGCTTCGGCAAGGGCCGCCTGTATTATAAGGTATATTCTTAGGATGGTACCCACGCCCAATGGGCTCAGGTTAAGGCTTGTAAATGATACCGCACTGGGGAAACTATATTCTGGAGTATGGTTGGAGGGTAAATAAAGAATTAAAAATGAACTTTATGGCTACTTGAAACAAATGTATTTTTAAATAAAAAGGTTTACTGCATTGTTACATTTCATGCATTAGCGTTGCACTGTTGGAACACACTAGACATTAAACTCTCTGTTTCCATCTCCGTATATTACCAGCCTATATAATTCCCGTCTAATTCACGATGTTTGAATAAAGAACAAATATTGTTATTCTCGAGTATGATGCTACCTCGAAATAGTAGAACAGAAAATGGAGACTGTTACTACATGGAACATGATAAAAATGTTATGCCTACCATATATCTGCATGAGCTTACAACATCATTTGGTAGTTTTGTATTACTCAGCTCTTTCAAGCTCACGTTGTTTTTACCATCGCATGTTAAAAGAATCTATCATGGTATAATGTTTGACATCAGTGTTCAGAGTTCCCTCGGCGTTGCCTCTGGAGTACAATATTGTATAGTTAGTGGGCATTTATGTCCTGTATTGTTTTATGACAGTGTCTGTAAAATACTTTCTGAAATTTTCGTTATGTGTTTAAATGACTCCCCGAATTGGTATTTTAAACAGAAGTTGATTTTACAGTTTTATAAGTGCTTGAGGAAAAAAAATTTGTGTATTTTTATTGTGGGTCGCTCTTGTGACCCTAATGTGACTTCCTAGGATCTGTTGTAACTTATAGGCGGGTCTAGGGGGTTACACTAACACCACTAAATTAAAGCCTAAGCTTCAAGCTTTCCAAATCTAGTCTCAATATTTAATTTCATTCATTGAATCGGAAGAAATCAAAGCTTTCTCACACTAATTCTTATGCTCTTCATTGGAGAATTTAAATAAGAGAGAGTTAAGAGATTTATAAGAAGATTGACACATTTTTGTAGGAAAACTCCACTAGCTTAATGTTTTGGTACGATTAGCACATGAGGGCCTTTAACTATTTTCTTTCTCAATTGAGTCACTTTCTAATACTTTTCACTAACAAAACTTACAGAACAAATTGCTAATCAATGGCTTTGTATTTCTCGTTATCACAATTAGCTCAATTACATCATCTTCCACAAACTTTCCTTATTGGCTAATTGTTGCGTAAAGAATTCATATGTTACCCTTTTCCTTCGTCGTCCATTTCTATCAAATTCACCAACTTCTTAATTCAATTTAATCTTTCTTATTTTTCAGACTTCCAAATTAGTCCATGAAGCAATCTCGATTGATTCGGATATCAATTAAAAATTTTGATTTAATTCGAAATTCTAATTTGATGGCATGGCACTTCAAAACATAATTTCCCAACTTACAAAGTTTAATCAATTATTCATATTTAATATTTTTTGGTCATCAAACTCGAAAAATTACCATTTTAGACTTCGGGTGTTACAATACTTCTTCCTAAAAAATTGTCCTCATAATTTCTCAGTTTAATCAAGTTTAAATATAGCAATTAAAGGCTGGAGTTATTCTTTCATGAGATTCCTTAAAGAAAGTTTAGAACAAATTTGGGTCTATTAGTTTCAAAACTATTTATATAATTTTGAAACCAATCCTCTACATATTTAAATATAGTGTTTGATTAAATACGAAATTTCATTAATGTTTTCATTATTTAATCTAATTGCTAAGTTTCAAAAATCAATACCCTTCAATATGGTTTATACAATTAACTAATTTGAGTCATATCAGGAGCAAACAAATGTGGTGTCTTTTCATTGCACCCACGACTCTCACGCAGCTTCTTCTGATTTGTGTTTCCTTCAGAATACTTTTACAATGGAAACTCATTTTTCTGAGTTCTTTCACCCTTTAGACTAAAAATTTAATTGGTTTTTCCTCATACGCCAAGTCTTGTCGAATTTCACAATATGAAAGTTGTAAGTCTACTAAAAAATAAGAACATCAACAGACACCAAGATGTCCATATTTGCTATAAGGAATAATATCAAGTAATTGACTTTATGATTATCCTTGACGTGCAGAGACAACTGGATTTATATGTGTTTATCTCTACTTCCGATGAAGTGTTTTAAACTTTACGTGACAATATAAATGACGGTATTTTATTCTCTCAGTACAGAGGTGTAAATGAACAAAGTGTTATTCGTGAACTGTTTGTATAGAGTTTGTTTACTAAGTTAAATATACGAGTATAAACAAAATCTTTATGTTCATTTAATAAATGAACGAACATGAACACATGTGTGCTTGGTTAATTTATGTTCACGAACAAACTCGTTTATCGACTCTTTTATTGACTCGTTTATTAGCTTGTTTATCAACTCGTTTATAATCTCGTTTATCGACTTGATTATAAGCTCTACATGACTCCCCTTTTCATTTATTTTTCACATTTTAAATATCGATGAAGGTAGAGACTAAATTGAACACATGATGAACTTTGAAGTTCATACTGTGAAGCCTAAAGAGCATAAGGACTAATGGTGTAATGTCACCATTTTGATGAACATGTTCACAAACATATAACGAATTGTTAAGGAACATCTTCACCAACACTAAACAAATGAACACGAGCACTTTCAAAAAAAATCAAACAAACACAAACAAGATGTTAAAAATTTAAAACGAACACAAACCGAATATGAACATTTTCAAAAATAAATAAACGAACATGTACATAACTTTATTCGTTCATGTTCAAGATGAAGATGTTAAAAATTTAAACGAATATGAACATCATAAAAAATAAATAAACGAACACGAACATAACTTTATTCGTTCATGTTCGGTTCATTTATACCCTAGGTACAGAGAGGAAAATAGCAAAAGAAAAAAGATTTGAGATATAAAACTTAAACTTAAACACTGTGTATAGTACTAAGGCTTGTTTTAATTGAATATCCATCCAAGGATCTGGATTTCCAAGTTAATAGCCAAGGTCTTTGTAGACAGCCATAGGTACAAGATTCATCCTTTTGCTTAGCTATTGATTTCTTGCACTCCATCAAAGCTCAATTTTTCACTCTCAACTATTATTGGAAATGTATTTCAAGAGAGCTTCAAATTCTTTATATCATTTCTCTTGTATATATTCTGAAAAATATTGTTAGAATATAGTCGTTAATCAAAGAATAAATAATAAAGTAAATTATTATTATTTAAACGAACAGTACAAAATTAAGAACGGTACGCCAATATATATAAATCAAATAATTTGAAACTAAAAGAAATATGTTGAGGCTTGCATGAACGCAATTTCCTTAAGACAGATTTTCGACCACTCATATGGTGCTCGAGCTCGTTGGTCGTCCGTCTCCCAGGATACAACAACAGATGATCAACCACAGTTGCACTACTGTGGAGATCACGAACTAACTCTTGCCTTCGTCTACCACCAAAAACTACTTGTAAAATCCATATAGTAAAATAATAAAATCTTTTGTGGTTTTTGAGTTGTGTCAAACCTAGAAGGTTCACTCCCTATTTATAGAAGTGTCATGAGGGTATAAGTCGAAATTTTGACCTAATAGAGAATTTAATATTGAGAATCAATTGATTCTCTTATAGAGCAATTTTCAAAATTATTATCTGAATTAAAGGTAACTTTCAATATTTACTCTTTTAATTTCAAGATAAAATTTGGCAAATATATGCTCTTATTTGAGCAAAATTATATTAAATTTGGGTCAAAATATCTGCAGGCCCACAGAGGACCAGACCGGTTCAGACATTTGCGTTACCCATGTCGTGCACGTCTGCAATTTACGGACCAACAATTGATTCCACATTTTCCTCAACAACATGTGAATCAATTTCTCATTCAAAGCTCCAAAATATCGAATTTTTCCAGCAATCCCTCACATGAATGAAATTGATTTAATCAAAAACATTTTGACTCGATGCGGTGATAAATTCTACAATCGATAGCTGCATAGGATACGTAGGTGTCCACCCTTGAACCTTCCCTTGTGAAATTATATTTACTTTATTACCTGACCAGTAGACGTAATGTCCTTGAACTGTTATGTCGTTTGTGTAAACGATGATATATTTCACACAACTACCTCTCTGACAAGAGTATTAGTTCTCATGGGTATGTCCATATGGCTGTGGACATTGCCTGGTTCTGCAAGAGTTTGAAAGAACTATGCCCAATAGTCTCCTTGAAGCGGCCTCACTTCACTCTCACATAGGTGACTTATGTTGATTGACTCACCAAAGCACACAATAGTCATTAAAAGCATTGCTTAGCCTAAACCACTTTGATCACTGTTTACATCATAGGAATGGACTTGGGGATAAGAGCCCCTACAGTGACTGCACATGTCTATGCAATTAGGTTGTCCCTTTGAACCTAGATCTTGGGATCTCCATTCAACTAGGTAGGATTTTCCTTCACATAACGCCTTAAATTTACCTGGGTTTTAGTAACATTCCTTTTTATGTTTTATGAACTTGATCTCGATTTAACCCTGTGGTTAGTGGATCCGAAACGTTATCCTTTGATTTCAAAAAATCAATAGAGATAATTTCATTTGAGATTAGTTGTCTAATAGCATTATGTCGACGACGCATATGTCTCGACTTACCATTATACAAAAAGCTCTTTGCT
This sequence comes from Hibiscus tridactylites, assembly GCA_958450335.1. Taxonomy (NCBI): domain Eukaryota; kingdom Viridiplantae; phylum Streptophyta; class Magnoliopsida; order Malvales; family Malvaceae; genus Hibiscus; species Hibiscus tridactylites. Next base: position 66,687,731 of record OY288273.1, read on the forward strand.
CTACCAATTTCCGCTTGATCATTACAATGTATGCACATTGTGGGCATTGGCCATTCAAGAAAATCCTCTAAGAAATTTCTAAAGCCATTCAGCTTCTTCTCCAGACTTGTCTAAAGCTATAAACTTAGATTCCATTGTGGATCTGGTTATTATAGTTTGTCTTAAGGATTTCTATGACACGACTCCTCCCCCAAAGTTAATACATATCCACTTGTGCCTTTGGTATCTTGAATATCAGATATCCAACTGGCATCAGAGTATCCTTCTAAGACAGTGAGGTCTTTGGAATAATGCAGTCCGTAGTCCCGAGTATATCTTAAGTATCCTAGTATTCTCACAATTTCTTTCTAGTGATCTTTCCCTGGATTGCTTGTGAATCTGCTTAAACTACTCACAGTAAAAGCGATATCTGGTCTAGTGTGGCTCATTAAGCTGTCTATGACTCTTCCATATTCCACTTGATGGATACTTTCCCCTCGATTCTTTGATATATGTGAACAAGGGTCTTATGGAGTTAAAGTTATGCTAGAATCCTCCTTATTAAATTTCTCAAGAATCTTATCCACATTGTGTGACTGATTTAATATGAGACCTTCCAGTGACCTTTTGATTTGGATGCCCCGAATCGTATCGGTCAGTTTCATATCTTTCATGTCAAATCTTGAATTTAACATGTTTTTGGTACGTTTTACCATTTCATCATCAACATATAAACATAGGATGACATATACAATGTCTATAGTTTTGACATATACACATTTGTCAGACTCGTTTATTTTGAAATCGTTAGTCATCATGACATTATCGAATTTCTCATGCCATTGTTTTGGTGCTTGTTTAATTCCATACAAAAACTTCACCAAACTACATACTTTTCTTTCTTGACTTGAAACTACATAACCCTCGGGTTGTTCCATATAAATTTCTTCATCAAGATCTCCATTTAGGAAAGCTGTTTTAACATCCATTTGATGTACTTTTATATTTTACAGAGCAGCAATTGCGAGTATCATCCTTGATATAGGGGGAAATGTATCAAATTAATCAATGCCTTCCTTTTGTCGGTATCCTTTGATTACCAACCTTGCCTTGTACTTATCAATTGTTCCATATGCTTTTATTTTCCTTTTGAAAATCCATTTTGAATTTAGTGGTTTAATTCCAAGAGGAAGGTCCACTAATTCCCATGTATGGTTTTGCAAGATGGAATCAATTTCGCTCTTAATGGCATCTTTTCATAAGGTACCTTCAGATGGACGTATACGTTAGAGGTTCAACCTCTAGCATAAAGTTTAGAAAAACTTATCCAAAGAATTTTTCTACCCTTGCTCGTTTACTTCTTTGTGGCTCTATTTCAAGCTCAACCCCTTGTTGATCATTTGAGCCATCTTTATTAGTAGTCTTCGAAGTTCGTTTCATTGAACTTTGACCAACTTCCCTAGCTTTACAAGGGAATACATTTTCAAAGAAAGAGACATTCTTTTCTTCCATTACCGTATTCATGTGAATCTCATGGTTATTCGATTCATACACAAGAAATTGATATTCGCTGATATGTTTTGTATTGCTAATACTATCCACCGTTTTTGGGGATATACTTTCATTTACTTTAGTAATGAGTCCATTACCTTTGCAAGACACCCCCACATTTTCAAGTTGTTGTAGGAAGGTTTAATTACCTTCCATAACTCATATGGTGTCTTGTTTCTTTTGTTGTGGGAAACCTTATTTAATTTGTTGATTTAACAATTTCCCCCCACATGTTAGGCACATTATAGTACCAACGTTACTCATATAGAGATTTGTAGAACTAATGTTTTGATATAATACTTGAAAAATGATTTGGACTAATCTAAAAAGTATTTAAAACATTTCCAAAGTCCAAACAACTTGAAATTATGTTTAGGGATGTTTTTAAAAAGGTTTTTCATGTTTTTCAAAGCCTATCTAACCAAAACTGTCCAGGCGTTTCGAAACACCTTAGGGCGTTTCGAAACAGGGGACTCCAGTAGCAAAAACGTTTCGAAACGAGCTAGGCCGTTTCGATACGCGTACGTGGCTTAGACCACAACGGTCTCAAAACCCCAACGGCTCTTTCCCAACTAACTTTTAAATGCAGGTCGTTTCGATACGGGCTCAGGGCGTTTCGATACGCGTTTCGAAACGGCAATGGGGCGTTCCGAAACGGGTGCCCTGACAGACTGCAACGGCTCTTTCTACATTGAGAGTGTTTCGAAATGGCTTCGAGCGTTTCGAAACGGGGAGCTGCAGAACTGCATTTATGGAGGGAATTAAAGGCTCCAACGACTCTATTCCAACCCCAACGGTCCTAAACGGCTATAAACTCAATTGGGAGTATAAAAGGGACCTCCAAGCATCAAGAGAAGGCTAATGCTCATATTGTCAAACATCAAATGATCAAATATTGTCTTAGTGCCTAAATTGTCAATTCTTGTATAGACAAACACTAGTGAGCCAAAATTATCAAATTTGCTCAAGTGTTTTAGGTTTTGGGTGAGTGCTTAATTGTGCAAACAAACACCTATTAGAGGGTTTTAAGTTTGCTTTGTTTATCTCTTTGTAAAGAGGGTTTTGATCAAGGCTTTGGGTAGAAGCTTGATCGGTTGTAAGGGTTTCCTCCTAATCCTAGAAAAGGGGACGAATCAATAGTGGATTGGTTGAGAAATCCTTAGTGGGAAGCTAAGGTAGTGGATGTAGACCTTGGTTAGAAGGTTGAACCACTATAAATCATTGTGTCACTTTTCATTTTAGCTTCCACAACCCTTCCACCCAAAAATCTATCTCTCCACCTCTTGGTGAGCAACATCGGTTGAACGAATCGAGCCCCACACATCTCAACAATTGGTATCAGAGCTTGGCTCAATCGAAGGGGATTCACATCCTATTGAGAAGATCCGGCAAGCTCGATCACTATTTCATCAACCGGCTCAAATGGCACAATCAATCGACAAACCGCCTTTCTTTGACGGAACTCACTATGCCCATTGGAAGACAAAGATGAAGTTTTTCATCAAATCAAAAGATTACAAGATATGGGATGTAGTTGAAGATGGTTCGTTCGTGCCTCAAAGAAGTAAAGCGGAGTGGAGTGCCGACGATCGCAAGAAGATGGAGCTAAATTGCAAAGCCTTGCACATTCTATTTTGTGCATTTGGTCCATCCATCTATGAGAAGATGTCTTCTTGTGAGAGTGCCAAGGAGGTATGGGACAAGCTTGAAGTCACATACGAGGGGACAAATGAAGTCAAAGAGACCAAGATCGGGCTTCTAACCTTGGAGTATGAGAACTTCAAAATGGATCCGGAAGAGAACATTGAGAAAATGTTCGATAGATTCTCCACCATCACCAATGGTCTCAAAGGGTATGGAGAAGCAATTCCGGAAGAAAAGCTTGTTCGTAAGCTCATCTACTCACTTCCCGAGTCTTGGGACTCAAAGAGGACCGCCATCATCGAAGCCAAAAATTTGAAGACTTTGAAGCTTGATGAACTCATGGGGTCTCTCCTTACTCATCAAATCATGAAGAAAAATAAAGAGGATGAGAAAAAGAGGGAAGAAATTAGAGCTATGGGAGAGAAGAAACTCAAAGGGCTTGGCATCAATGCAAGTGCCATGGCTCTCAAATCCTCCACTTGCCATCATGTATACTCAAGTGAAGAAGAGGATGAAGATGAAGAGATAGTTCATCTCTTCAAGAAGTGTGCCCCGTTAATGAAGAAAGCCTTGAGAGAGCTTGAACGAGAACCTAAAAGAAAGGAGAGGGCAAGCACTTCAAGCCATAAGAAGAAGGCACATATGGCTACTTGGAGTGATGAGGACTCCACCGACGATGACCAAGCCAACCTTTGCCTTATGGCCATCGAAGAAGATTCAAGGGTAACTTCTAATTCATCTACTTCATGTTCTTATTCCTTTGATGAATTACAAGATGCCTATGATGATTTGGTTTTAGATTTTAAAAGCCACATTTTGAAAACTAATAAATTTATTTCAAAGTTAAAAATTCAAAATGATTTACTTTCTAAAACAAAACTTGAACTTGAAGCAAAACTTGAAGAGTTTGAATTAAAATGTTTTGATTTACAAAAATTGCTTCAAAATGTTCAAGAAGAAAAAGATTTGATTTCCAAAGAGCTTGAAAAGAAAAACAATTTTGGAAAATCAAATTTTTATGTTAGACAATCTAGTGCCCCTAGATTTATTAAAGGAAAATGTTTTAGAAGTATTTGGGTCCCAAAAGGACTTAGTACTTCAATTAAAAAGGATGACATTGAAAAATGGATTCCAAAGGGGACTAAAATTTGTGCTACTAACGTTCATGGATCCAAAGCAATTTGGATACTAAAAATTACTTGATTGTCTATTGTTAGGTGTGATGGAGATGTTCAACAAGTCAAACATTGAGGGGGAGCTCCATGCACACAAGGAAGAACACTTGAAGAAGGAAGGCTTCACATCCTCCCTTGAGTTCAAGTGTTGGTAAAAATCTAGTTGTTTTTGCATTAATTTGTTTTATATTTAGTTTATTCAACTAGATGATCATAAATGTTGGACTAACATTTTTAATGATGCTTTGAGTAAGGGGGAGCCATTTTAAAACCAAATTCTCATTTTTGTCAAAATTTTTACCTCTATTGTTATTTTTGAACTTAATGTTTTAAATTCTTTTTGATATAACAAAAAGGGGGAGAAATGGTTTGAAAAATTGATTTTTCAAATGAATAAGGGGGAGCTTTATTTGAATTAAAATTTTTAATCTCTTATTCACATTTTTAAAGATTAAGGGGGAGAATCCCAAACAACTTTTCAAGTGAGTTTTATTATATCAAAAAGGGGGAGATTGTAGAACTAACGTTTTGATATAATACTTGAAAAATGATTTGGACTAATCTAAAAAGTATTTAAAACATTTCCAAAGTCCAAACAACTTGAAATTATGTTTTGGGATGTTTTTAAAAAGGTTTTTCATGTTTTTCAAAGCCTATCTAACCAAAACTGTCCAGGCGTTTCGAAACACCTTAGGGCGTTTCGAAACAGGGGACTCCAGTAGCAAAAACGTTTCGAAACGGGCTAGGCCGTTTCGATACGCCTACGTGGCTTAGACCACAACGGTCTCAAAACCCCAACGACTCTTTCCCAACTAACTTTTAAATGCAGGTCGTTTCGATACGGGCTCAGGGCGTTTCGATACGCGTTTCGAAACGGCAATGGGGCGTTCCAAAACGGGTGCCCTGATAGACTGCAACGGCTCTTTCTACATTGAGAGTGTTTCGAAACGGCTTCGAGCGTTTCGAAACGGGGAGCTGCAGAACTGCATTTATGGAGGGAATTAAAGGCTCCAACGACTCTATTCCAACCCCAACGGTCCTAAACGGCTATAAACTCAATTGAGAGTATAAAAGGGACCTCCAAGCATCAAGAGAAGGCTAATGCTCATATTGTCAAACATCAAATGATCAAATATTGTCTTAGTGCCTAAATTGTCAATTCTTGTATAGACAAACACTAGTGAGCCAAAATTGTCAAATTTGCTCAAGTGTTTTAGGTTTTGGGTGAGTGCTTAATTGTGCAAACAAACACCTATTAGAGGGTTTTAAGTTTGCTTTGTTTATCTCTTTGTAAAGAGGGTTTTGATCAAGGCTTTGGGTAGAAGCTTGATCGGTTGTAAGGGTTTCCTCCTAATCCTAGAAAAGGGGACGAATCAATAGTGGATTGGTTGAGAAATCCTTAGTGGGAAGCTAAGGTAGTGGATGTAGACCTTGGTTAGAAGGTTGAACCACTATAAATCATTGTGTCACTTTTCATTTTAGCTTCCACAACCCTTCCACCCAAAAATCCATCTCTCCACCACTTGGTGAGCAACATCGGTTGAATGAATCGAGCCCCACACATCTCAACAAGATTCTTCCCATCTTAATCTTTTAATTAAGTTTGGGTTTCAACATCATGCTCGTAGAGAACAATTTTCTCTATAGCGTCATCTTTGCTTTTAAGCAAATACATGTATTCCTTCAACCAATATTTGTCTTAGCAATATTTACCTTTGTAACATTTAAAGGTGGTAACAATATTTATCTTATCTTCTCTAATCATACGAGGACCATCCTTCAGATATTTGACCAGGTTTATCATGGTCAAATATGCAACATCTTTTTTTGCCATGTTTGAAATTCTTTCCAATGAATTTCACTGATTTTCCATTGTGTCACATAGACACAATCCAAAACCAAAGCATTATGAATCTATTAAACTTCGAGAATTTAGTCAGAGACTAAAACCAGAAACAAACATAATTTCTAACTTATGAAAGAGAGGTGGTGCATTAGGTAGGTAACTTATGAAAGAGAGGTGGTGCACTAGGCACGCTTAATTACCAGGTCTCTCAAAGAACCAATCCTAGACATGCACTTTCAAATTGTCTTTCAATAATCCGTTTATGATCCAACGACCAACACAATTCTTTAGCCATTTTTAAAAACTGTGCACTTCATAACATGCATCAGAATATGCTTTAAGAATTTAATTTTGACATAGAGAACCAAGTTCTTCTATGCTTTGATTCGAGACCTCAGTCGGAGTCATCGCTTTGAATTTGGTAACCAATGTTACTTTTTGAAATAAATTCACCGATTTATTTCCAAAATGAAATCATACTTTGATTGTTTAAGAAATAATAAATATTAGTTATTTCTTTTCCCAAAATAACTTCACCAATTTATTTCAAGATTGAATCATTCTAGATTCACACAAAATTAAATCCAACGATTTATTTCCCCTAACACGTTAGAATCAACACATGATTCTAGCATAAGAATAAATTTAATGATTTATTTCATTTTACAAAATTGAATCATACTTGATTCCCAAGAAAATAAATTCAATGATTTATTTTTCATACCAAATAGAATCATACAAGATTCTTACAAAACTAAATTCAATGATTTATTTTCCTTGCAACGTTAGAATCATACAAGATTCTCTTCAAAATAAATTCAATGATTTATTTTCTTTTCTAAAATTAGAATCAACGCAAGATTCTAATTTAGTAGTTTATTTCCATTATATCTTCTGTTAAACAACAGAGAAATCAATCCAACTTAATTCTGTTTAACCAACAAAAATCAATAGAAATTAATCCTTTGATTTTAATTCCATTAATTCTTGTTTGGAAGATCAAGTAAACTCGTTAAAACGGTGGAAATAATTCCCGAAACGAATTATTTACGAGATCTTTGTTTCCAAAACAAATTAAGATTTCGTCTGAATATCATGTTCGTCTCTATAAAATTTCTCAAAAAAATTATTAGTACAAAAATAAATAATCCACGGTATTTCCAAAAATGACATAAGATATCCTTTATTCATGCCATATTTACTATTTAATATTAATGCCAAAATTGTAAGATAATAAAATATAAATAATACCTTGATTTAAGGCGTTAACATCACCATGAAAATATCTTAATGATATTTTGGCCAAACTTTATTAAGGAATGTTAAAAGTTACCTTAATACCATAATAAAAGTACCATGAATATTACCATAATGATGTAAAAAATATATAAGGATTACCTTTAATAATACAATAATCACATTGATTCTCACTAACCGAACAAAGCAACCTTTTTAAATTACATATGTTTTTTTCTTCATATTTAAGGTCAAAACAATATTAGGTAATAATACCATAATAATATTTCCAACATAATACCATAATAATGATTTTAATATTGCCATAAAATATGCACACATGATTAATAAGGTAATATACCATATATTTAAATATTTAAAATTACCTTATACCAAAACATTTTTCCAATAAAACATGCACAATGAGTTGTCCGTCATTCTACCACAAGATTGGAGTTAGCAGCAGCTCAATCTTCTCACCTCATTGACGCAAATTTGGTCATGCTTTTCTAAAATAATTCAAATGAACATGTTAAGAAATTAGTTCTCATATAAGATTAAATTATTGCAAAAGCATAGAGCTAGAACATGAAACATGTTAGGAAACATAAAGCAATAAAAAAAAACTTGATCCGCATAAGCTTTCGAGTTGAACATGTATGACACTACTCCATACAAGCATGATGTTCGTCTTGGATTCATACTTTAGAAGAATCTGTCTTAAGATTGTTAGAATTTAGTCGTTAATCCAAGAATAAATAATAAGATAAAAAAAGTATTATTTAAACGAACAGTACAAAATTAAGAACGGTACACCAATATATATAAATCAAACAATTTGAAACCAAAAGAAACGTGTTGAGGCCTGCACGAACGCAATTTCCTTAAGACAAATTTTCGGTCACTCCTTTGGTACTCGAGCTCGTTGGTCGTCTGTCTCCCAGGATTCAACAACAGATGATCAACCATAGTTGCACTACTGTGGAGATCACGAACGAACCCTTGCCTTCGTCTACCACCTAAAACTACTTGTAAAATCCACAGAGTAAAACAATAAAATTTTCTGTGGTTTTTGAGTTGTGTCAAACCTAAAAGGTTTACTCCCTATTTATATAAGTGTCATGAGGGTATAAGTGGAAATTTTGACCTAATGGAGCATTTAATATTGAGAATCAATTGATTCTCTTATAGAGCAATTTCCAAAATTATTATCTGAATTAAAGGTAACTTTTAATATTTACTCTTTTAATTCTAAGATAAAATTTGACACTCTTATTCAAAGCTCCAAAATATCGAGTTTTTCCAACAAATATAATATCAAAAAATATCTTTAACTAGTGTCATAAATAATTTTATAAAAAGTTATTTCAAGACGTTTAGCATTAGCTGACTAAAAATTCCAGTCTCCTAACAAGAAATGAAAAAAAGTTGTTTTAAAAAAATAAATAGCGTATATATAATAAATTTATTTATTAATAAAATAAACAAATATTGAATGAGTAATGGTGTTGAGGCTCGGTGGCATGTTGATCCCGGTGGCTAAGGGGTTGTTCTTGTCGATTGTTTCGTGGTGTTCAGAGGCGTGATTATGGTAGTTTGTGATTAGGCTTATGTAGACGAGGTTTTGCTCGCTTTGTTCTTTATCTTGGTATTCTGATAGGTACTTTTTTCCCATTTAGGTTTAGGAGTTTTTAAGGAGGCCTATAGGTTTACCCAACTCCTTTCTATAAAAAATTAAAAGAATACAATAAACGTTGGATTTAACACCTTGTGGTTTAGCCCTTGGGTTCACATTTAAACCGGTGCAAAAGACGTGAATATAGGGGAGGGCTCACAATAAAACGGCAGCGCCGGATGCTACCACATCTTAAACACAAGATTCTCAGTCTCTTTCGTCTTCTTCTCTTGATGCGGTGGCTCTTCCTTTTTCTCAGTTGTTGTCATCCGATTGATCGAGGGAGGCGAAGAAGCCCGTGGTACTGGTGACAACAGAGGGATTGCGGCATTCCATGTCGGAATCGAATTAATTTGTATGGAAGACGGCGCATTCAGCTTAAGTCGGCTTGGTTGAGGCCGATCAGAACTGGCCACGCCAGAGGATTCACTTAACATTGAATCAAAGCTTTAGACTTAGACAGAGAACTTTTCCTTTTGTTTCGTTATCTGAGCAGGAGAGCGGATGGCAGATTTTGCAACGCCTGCGTGGTTTTTATAGGAAACGGGGGAACGTCTAACTTTGAAACTTGTTGGATATCGGTTGGATCTTTTTTTTTCTTTTAATTTTGCTTTTTATGGCCTTTGGTTTTTCTTAATTTATTCCTTGATCTAGCTTATTAGTTTTTTTGTTATTATTAGGAACCCTAAATCCTACAATTCTTTTATAATTAGACTCGGTATTTATATATATCTTTTAAATTTCAAGTATTACTGTTTATATTCTATTTGAATTAAAAATATTTTTAGTTAGTTATCTGAATTTAATTAGTAAAAATAGAATCAAATTAATATCATATATATTGAATTATCGACTTCGAATTAAATATTTAAATCTATTATTTATTTTTTATACAATGCATATATACTATTTAAATATTCTTAAATCAAAATATATTATACACTTAAACAATTTTGGATTATTATCCTTTTTATATATTATAACAACGTATATTTCAACTAAAACGAAGAAATACTAATCGTAAACGAGATGATTCTATAATAAACGACATGTACCGATATATACCACTAATTACATGTACCACAATGTACCATTAATTATTTTAATTATTTTTGAAATCATAGTGATTGAAAGCGTTATTATTCATTTTTAGAATAAAATTTAAAAACAATTTTTATATTACTTTCTCATATTTTTTGGGTATAGCGCACAAACGGTAACTGAACTTTGGTAAATTATTCAATTTGATAATCTAACTTTCAATTGCTTCTAAATTGGTCACTGACCCATTAACAACCATTAAAAAGGTGACATGACAATTAAAATATTTTGTATAATAACACATTTAGTCATTTACGTTTGTACATTCAAACAATTCTGTTATAATTCAAAAAAATAATAAATTTAATTCTCACTATTTATATATTATTTTAATTTAGGACTATTTTAATGAAAAATAATTTAACCCTAAATCTTAAGCACAAAACACTTGAACCCATAAACCAAATTAATGTGGACAAAACTTGTTAAAAGAATTCCAAAACAAGGTTAATTAGTAGAATATGCTTTTCAAGTAATTTTATAATGTGCCAACCAACAAATAAAACCATAAATGGTAATACAACATATCTCATAGTGCTAAGTAATAGTAATACTCGATGAATCATACGCTCCTTAGAATATGCTTTAAAAGAAAAACAAATTTCTTTAACAAGTTTGAGCTAAGTTAAGTCAACTGATACAAGTTAAAAAAATTATGTAATTAGCTTCAGTTAACTAGATCTTCCATTCTTACTTGATCATTTCAGTAGCTTTTTAAATGTGATCCCCATGTTAACTGTTCGATTCTATTTGTGATCGGCGTGAATCGATTTTTTTTAAATTATTTTTGCTTTATTGTATCTTATTTTAGTGATCAAGGTGATTAGGAGATTGTTCAGAAAGTTGGAAGAGGAAAATACAGTGAGGTCTTCAAAGGTATAAATGTCAATAACATTTTTTAAAAGGAAATGACCTCATTAAAAACCCCTCTAATGCCTAACAGGGGAAAAGACTGTCAACTATTATTATAAATTGTGTAAGAAGTACAAATATGGAGAGGGTTCACCTCATACGAAAACCTTGCAGGTAATGTTAGGCCTCGTGCCTAAACCAGTCAGGCTACAAAAAGGAAATCATACTACATATACTCTCCACTCAAATAATTCTCATTAAACCACAGAAAGTCCTTATCTCTAAGAACACCTTGAACGGCCAGGTTATGAGCGAAACAGTTAGCTTCCCTGAAAGCAAAAGTGAAGTCCCAGTTGAAGGTTGATCGAAAATGCCTGCACTTCTTGATTTTGTCTACAAAAACAGTAGGGACATGAGCCGCATTTGTGATCCATTTTACTGCCAGGACACTATCAGATTCGATAACTAAGGAATAACGCTTCACCCACTTCGACGAAGAGAAAATGTTGCATGCTTCTTCAATTGCAGAAATTTCAGCCTCTGTAGGATCCGATAGACCAATGGATTTTGAAAACTTGACTATATGCGTGCCTCTATAACCTCTTAGAATTTCCTCAATGTCGGCTTCACCAAATCTTCCTTTTGTAGAAGCATCCACATTAAATTTCAACACTTTTTTAGAGGAGCTATCCACTAGCCTAGGGTCGGTCTCGATTCTTGTCTAGACTTGATCAGGCACAGGGAAGGATGTGAGGATAAATAAAAAAAATGATGTGAAAGAAGACGACCATTTGCTTTTGATCCAATAACCTATTCGAAGGAGGGCTAGCTCAAAAACTTGATTCTCTGTAAAAGTGGCATTGTTGAAAATGACCTCATTCCTACAACACCATATTGTCCATGCAATACCAAAGAGAGCCATACTCCAAACAGGTTTTACCGCGGTTCTTATAGGTTGGTGATCCTATAAGCGCAAGAATGGATTAAAATTCTGTGGTATTACAATATTTAAAGTCCATAAACGTATCTACCATTTCCATATTCTCCATACAAACTCACAGTGACATAGCAAATGATCAACATATTCATGATTCTTGGAAGCCTTCCTTACACTACTCTCTACACGAATATTTCAACTTGGGGGGCGATATTACACCAAATGAGTTGCCATAGTCTGTCCTTACGTACCCCCTAGAAGCCGACAGTTTGCAGAGATCTTTAGGCTTATATACGCCACTTGAGGTGCCTACCCATCTAAGGTCGTCCTTATCAGCCCCAACCTTAGTAGCTCGTCCCAAAGTATTCATGAAGCAATCCCACAACTCTTTCTCCCATCAAAAAGCTTCTTCTCATCGTGATATTCCACCTCCACTCGCAGACCATCCATGTTTTCTTCACCGAGAGCACAAAGATACGGGGAAAGGCAGTCTTAAGTGACAGAAATTTAGTCCAATGATCATCCCAAAACTGATGGACTTACCATCCCCCAAAACATATCGAAGATTTTGTGTAAAGAAGTCATCCTGATTATACAGTGGCTTGATAATATTTTTCCAGGTCCAGGACATCTTATTACTTTTCCCCCAGCTTTGGGACCAATCTGCTCTCTGATTGTTCGTACTTTGCTTCTATCACCCTTCACCATAAACTCCATGCTTCAACGTTGTATCTCCATAACCACTTATTGTGTATGGCACAAGTTTTTAATTTTACATCGATAGTTCCCACTCCACCACAATCTTTAGGTTTACTTAGGTTCTCCCACTTAACCTTAACCCGAAATTTTCTAGCCTCTCGAACACAAAATAATATTTCTTGAGCATATTACCTAGTGGGAACTGATACTCGACTTCGAGTATTGATACGGTACCCTAGGTACCAGTACTCCCACACCCGTACCGATACAAGATCTTTACTAGAATCCCAAGAGGTCACCAGTATCGGTAATCGAACCCAAGCATTGGTACAATGTCTCGAGTGCTGATACACCCCTCTCGTATTGATACGATTTTTGTTCATGAGAATCCTACGGGTTGACCCGTACCAAAACGACTTGAATAGCGTATTGGTAAAGGTTGAAGCTCTCAAAGTTCATCTTCTAGAACACGGAGTAGCAATACAAATAGTTCACATACAGATACTCGAGCCCATAATTCGTATTATAAGGCTCGAAAATCATCTCCAACACCCCAAACACTTAAGACAAAGCTCTAAAACGAACCTATAAGTTATGCAAGTTGTTTTAGGTGGTTTACTACAATTTTTACACATTATTATCATCTTTTACTAGATCTGACCATTCATAATAGTCCTTTACTATATAAAACACCCAAGAACCGCCAAAATCATCAAAACAAGCACACAAAATATAATACTTAGAATGTGAATGAAACAAATGTGTTAGGTGTGTACTAACCTTGATCCCACTACTGGAAAAGAAACCTATTGTCAAACTCATTGTCGCGACCGTTTTTAAAACAGTTTGTGGAAAAAAATAGCCTGGCGATTAGGGTTTTGGAAGTTGGGATTTTTTATTTTAATTCGATCTTGAAATTAGGGCCTTTTCCATTTTAATTCAAATTTCCTTTATTATTTTTGTAACCCCCTTAGCCCGGCCTAGACGCTCGACCCGAACTACGAAGATTACACGGGGAAAAATAAAGTTAATCCGAAAGTCAACCTTGATTAACTGCCCTTTTTCTTTTTATCTTTTCTAGATGCACATTAAGCCTATGTAAACACTCAAGAATCATATGAGAGAAGGGCACAGTGATCGGAAATCATTTAGGGACTCAATTGCATGAATTACACTTTTAGGGACCAAAATGTAATTTTTAGAAAATATGAGGACTTTGCATATTTTATGTTTACCAATATGTAATTAGTCATATTACATGTTTCTCTATCAAATTTCAACTAAAAAGAACATTCCAAGCTCAAACAATTGCATCCACAACATTCAGGACTAAAATGTAAAACATGAAAACTTAAGACAATTCAAATCATCATCCAACGGTCATCCATTTCAGAACACCAACCTTCGTACCGAAACACCAGTATCGAAAAGACATTGACCGTTTCGATACTCGGGTGCGTTTCGAGAGCGATATCGAAACAGACCTCTCTAGTAGCCAAAATGTTCCGAAACACCTTCAACCGTTCTGAAACGCTATGGCCATTACAAGCCCCCGTTCCGAAACAATTAAGGGTGTTTCGATACACTCACTCGTCTTGTAAACATAATTTCTGATGGAATTTCACATCACCGTACTCACATGGCGGAATCTCTCATCGCCACAAAGCTTGGGTATTTCACCAAGTCCTACCCGATGGAATGCCCATCATCGGTCTCTCCTTTTGGATTGAATCCAAAAAGCACGTACGAATTTTTAGTTTATAGTGCACTCTCATCCTATTGATCAATTAATTATATCCGGTAAGTATCACATCTTCTATACCAATATATTATGTCAAAACATCATCTCACCTACTGTTTTTAATGCAACATTTCTCAAAGCTTTCTCATCTCATTCAAAATCATAACATTTTCCATGCTTTAAAACAAAAGCTCAAAACTCATCAATGAACCATGTTATCTCATGAAATCTTTTCAAGCATCATCTCATGCTACAAATCATGCATAAAAATAGTAGGAATTTATCTATCTCAAAACATGAGCATGTAAAAGCATTTTAGGGGCAACCACCACATATATGAGAGCAATCTAGCCAATAATTACTTTCGGACTTAGGAAGGTGTTTCAAACCTTTCCTAAATCCCCAAACCTTGATTCTTTGTCTCTCAAGGACTTCTAAAACCATTCGCACTCACCGATTATGTTTCGCTTGCTCGCTGAAAGGATATCTAAGCTCCCGGATCAACACAAAAGGCGTCTGAAGATGTCTCCCCAGTTTATAACACATAAGAGCAGAGGATTAATGCATCATCATGCATTGAAATCATCAACCACACACCTAAACTCGCTACTCTACTCAAGAACCTCATTTCGGCCACCAAAAACAACCGAAATCATCTCCAAACTCTTCCAAAACAAAGCACAACCAAGATCTATCACTTCTAATCATTTCTAAACATCAATCAACACCAAAAACAACCACAAACTCGTCCTTATACCTCCAGCTATAACAGAACACCAAAACCACCCAAGAACCACTATTCTAGCATGTAAAACTTAGGAATCCAAACCTATTCGGGATTTGTTTGATAAAACCTCATTTATAACATCAATTACCATCCAAAATACATTAGAAAACAACCTCAAAATAGAGCCCAACCAACAAAAACGAAAATTATCAAGATCTCTCCAAAAACCTTGAGTTTTAATACAATTTCTTGTTTCTAACATTAAAGCAACTCAAAAATCATTAACAAAAGATTGATAACTTGGGAATTTCAATAAAGAACCGATCATTAGAGGAGAAGGACGAAGCTTATCTCTAATGGTTGATTTCTCCTTGATTTGGGCAAGTTTTCTTGAAAATCCAATGTGAAAACAAGAGGATTTGGTGAGGAAAAGATTAGGAATCAAAATGAGATTGAAATCTCACCAAAAGGAATGAAAATCAAAGGCTAATTGATGGAGGAAATTTGATTTGCTGAAAAGAAATTGAGAGAAAATGAAATGAGAGAAAATTAACGCAAGGTAGTTACGAAAAGTCAAAGATAGTTTTTCCTTTAATCAATCTTTATTTCCTTAAATTAAAACATTATTAAAATCACCCAAAATAAGGAGAAATCTGATTAAAACATTTTGGTAAAATTAGCTCCTTAAAGATTCAAACCTTTACAAAACAGTCACTATTTAACTTTTACAAAAACTGCGATTTGATCACTACACTAAAATGTTGTATTTCTAAACCTTATTTTGTAAAATCGTTTTCACCATAATCATTCACATAATAAATGAGGATTTTCAGATATTTTTCCATATTTTTAAAGCATCATGAACTAGGTGTTCCCTAAATCTCCCTTAAAGGTTCGAACCGTTCTCAACCGGTCCGATTCGAACTCTAAAACATCTAGGCCCAAAATCGAGGCGTTACAATTTTAAAAATCATTTTGGAGTTGCCACCGATCACTTTGTTAGACTGAACATCATAAAAACGGACTAGAGATTCTTTTAGTAAAATTAGGGTTCAGGAGTCGGTTACGTGTAAGGAAGAGTTAGAACCCCTACAAACGCCCGTTATCGGTACCTTATTAATTTTGCGTGGCATTTTAAACATTAATCTGAATTTAATTAAATCTTTTATCGTAAAATGGATTCCATTTCGAATGAGGATATGCTTTTGTAAGAAAATATATTTTGGACAAATATAAGTTTTGAAACGTCCAAATACATTAGGACACTTCAATTTATATTTAAAATGTATCTAAACACAAAAGGTTTAATGCATGTTCAATTATTGTCTTGTCATTTTTAAGTACAACCTAATTAGGGCTCCATTGATTTAATTAATTAAAAATCCATGAATATTATCAATTTTAGGACTTATGTGATAGCACCCAAAATTTGGGCACTACCCATATTTGTCTTAAATTAATAATATTGCTATTATTAATGTCACTAATTATTTAATCCTAATTCCAATTTTATTAAACTAACTACATGTGATTTCCATTTACTATGTTCAAATGAAGTATTGAATCTCTTACCTAAATACCCCCTTGATTAACATCACATTGCAACGTGATACTAATCAACTTAGGATATTTAAGCTTTCATTCAATATTCATTTATTTTCTATAATGTCTTCTCCTATCAAATCAATTAAACTTAATTAAAGAACTTAATCCTAGAAGGCTCTAATTTAAATATACTAGGTGAATTAAATTCTCCTAAAGAAATACACTATATGCTTAATTTAAAATCATGCAAGCATACAAATAAATTAAACAAACCAATTATGGACGAAATTGGAATGGAAACAAAATTACATGGTTAAATCACAAAGGTACAATGACTAAATTAAAATGTTATTAAAACATGAGAGCCAAATCATACAACATTGGTGAGTAAATTGAATGAAAAATGAGATTGCGACCATCATGTAACTCAAGCATCAAGATTCAGCCCAATCAACATCATAAAACAACTCACATCCACATTCATTTATCATGTACATTATTGCTATCACACATTCAACAATAACATGCTTAAACATTCACCGGACAAAGCAAATATCACCAAAACATATATCCACATCGTAAATCACTTACCAACAACTTACCATCATCCCAACCTTTCGTAACCTGGCTCTGATACCACCAAATATAACCCCCTTGACCAGGCATGCCCGATAGACCGAACCGAACGAATGACACGTGGATTATTGAAGTAAATCGGGAACATTTACCTCAATAAAAGACCCTTTTTTATTTTCATCTTGTCTAGATACATATTAGGTTCCAATGTGTATGTACACAAGCAGCGGATAAAACATCAACACGTTCGCTACTTAATTAAAGCCGATTAAGATTTAGGGACCATTTTGTAAATTTGGTAAATTATAAGGACTTTTGCCAAATTCAAGTGATCAACCTTTGATTAGGTTCATTTCATGCTTCTCGGTAAAATCTCAGCTCAAAAAGACATTTACAACTCATTCAATTGCATACAAGGAAGGCAGGGACCAAAACATAAGAAACAGAAACCCAGAACAATTCAAAATCTGCACTCAACGGTCTGGTGTTTCAGAACAGGGAGCCCCGTTTCGATACAGCCATTTCGAAACATAAATGCCCATTCCTAAATGTGGGACAATTCTGAAACCCCTCTAAACGTGTTCCGGTACAAAGTTTCACATAGGCAAAATGTTCTAGAATGAGCCTCACCGTCTCGAAACACCAAGGCCATTTCAGGCCTCTTTTCTGAAACGGGTAAGGGCGTTTCGAAACACCTGGACCTACAATTTTCCAAAAAGCTGGTTTAATTCATTTTTGTCCTCTGACACATGTCCTAACATTCATACAACTTAAACATACATCAATGATCACTTATACGAAGCACAAGCATCATCATAGCATCATTCACTCAAGCTATTGAACTAATGGCATGCTTCCTAGATGTCAAAAGCTCCAAAAGGCTAAAAATCGAAGACAAACATAAAACCAATCCCAAAGGCCATTTGCAAGATCAAATACGCATTATAAACTTGCTTAAAACAAGAAACCAACAAACTAATAACATTCAAGCATTGTATACCCCCATTGCCTTTATTACAGTAGCCCAAAACCAAAACTTACCTCTAATCAAAGTCTTCCACCGATCCCCTTGCAAGTGTTGCCTCCAAAGCTTAAATTAACTGCATTGATAAACAAAGAGAGCATAAGCATACAAGCTTAGTGAGGATTGCTCAAACCGAAGACATAATCAATGCACAAAACCATTTTCCCTCTTTTCAAAACCATCAAGCTTTCTTTGACAAAACATGCACTTTAACCTCAAAACCATTGTGGTGAACATCATGTAACAGGATACACATAAATCCAACAATTAAACCATTGTTATTCATAATACAAGCCTTCCAAGCATAATCACCTTTATGCTAAGCTTAAACCAAAACATGCATCTTTCACGTTATACATTAACAACATTTTCCATAATGTTTCATTTCATTATATTGGCTCACAAGTGATAAACAACAATCTCAAAAACATATATCGGATACACGAATTACCAAGGGTTGTCCCACACCCTTCATATACTCTAACGACATCTCAAGGTTCACACATGAGAGCAACCCTCCATCGTTGTGACACCCGTGGTGGAGTATTCGATACAATCACAACCCCTCAACACCACTCATCAGTAGATGTATAACTCAGTAACGAGAGACGAGACACACACAAGGTATGCGCCCGGGAGCTACCCTCAACCGTTGCAACCTTAAACAATCCTCAATCATTAGGGTACTTGGATGGAGTATTCGGTAAAATCACAACCCTCAACATCCAAAGGGACTTGTTTATAGTGCACTCAATCCTATAGCCGGCTAACTATATCCGATTTCATTTATAAAACATTTTATACAACATCACTTGCCAATATAATTCATATCATATGCATACCTCACTATTTTTACAAAGCATTCATGATAAACCATAAATCAAGCATTAAACCATGCTTCAAACATCATGCATCAACACACACATACAAGGATCACTTACCTAGTGCATCCTTAAACCACATGGCATCGTCAACCTCATTTCACATATTCAAAACATGCTTTAAAACAGTAGGTAAATGCAATTAAAACCAAGTGCAACAAAAATTCACAATAGCACAACCCGAGAGAGAGTTTCACTTTACTTACTTCCAGAACTTAGTAAAGTGTTTCAAGCTCTTACTAAGATCCCAAAACCTTTTCTAAAACGTTTCCACGTTGGAAAACCAAGTTCCACTCACCGACTCGCGAAACCACGCTTGCCGACGCAATTACTGATCGTCTGAAGCCTCCAAAGTCACTTCATTTGCTTCCGGAATATTATCCCATGTTTACAAAACATCAAAACAGAGGTTCAATGCATTAAAATGCATCCAAAACTCCAGCACACACAAGAAATCCCGCAACCTTGCTCTAAAGCATCAAAACACCCATCTGAAACAATCGAAAACTCAATCGATTGACCTCAAACCTCAGCCCAGCCATTACCCAACACATCCAACACAACCTAAGCATTAATCAACATCCAAAAACAACCTAAAACCATCCTTATACCTCCAGCAACTCGAAATCCTCAAAAACTCACCCAAAAACACTTAAAAAACTAAGGATCTCAAGGATTTTGGGATCTATATGATTAAGACTCCACTTCAACATCAAAAACCTTTCAAAATTTATTTAGAAACAATCTCAAAACAGCCAAATCAATTGAAGTCTAAAAATCACATTTTAAACCAATTTTTCATCAAGATTTCAAGACTTTAATATGCTAACAACAAAACCTCAATCAAAATCAGTATTAAAGATTCAAATATCTTTGGAATTTCATAAAAGGACTTAGATTAGAGGGATAACACGAAAATTACCTCTAGTCCTTGCTTCTCCTCTAATTTGGCAAGTTTTTCTTGAAGAAACTTGAAGGAAAATAGGAGAAATCAATGGAGAAATGATAGGAATCAAAAGAGGATTTGAGAGAAAAAGATTTCTGGAAAATTGAGAGAAAAGAAGGGTGTTTGGCTGAAGTGAAAGTTAGAAAATGAAAATTCGTGAAAAATCTTCATTAACCGTTTAACTACTTTCTTTAATTAACTAAATTAAAAAGCCTTTTAATTTTTAATAGCATTTAAATCACATGACAAATTAGGGAAAAGGCATAAATCCCAAGTATCTCCCTAAAGATTCTAATATTTTGACTCTTCTTGAAAAACCATTTTTTCAACTTTTAAATCTTTACATTTTGGTCACTACCCAAAATGTATACTTTCGAAAACTTGTTTTGTAAAATTGATTTGGCCAACCTCATAAACATCATTTTAGAGGATTTTAGGAATTTTTATCATATTTTTACCCTATATTGAACCTCGATCTCCCTAAACCACATTTTAACGGTTCGAACAATTAACACCGGTTCCACCAGCCCAACCCGACATGCCAAAACGTCTAAGCCCAAATCTTGGGCATTACAATGATGATGCCTTTTGTTAAGTGTGTAAAAGTTCTATAATTTACACCCTTTTTAACCCATATTTCTGCTGCATTCAAGCATCATTGCATTGCATTTAGGTCAGTTTACAGTAAAACATCACAAATATATTAAAGGCACGGATTCTACTAAAAGATGGCTGGTTTTGCAGGTTGCTGCCATAGTTGACAAAGAAGGCAGGCGCGGGGCAGAGAAGCAGAAGAGCTGAACTGGACAAGCAGACGAAGAGGACGATGCTGCCATGGAGCTGCCGTGACAGCAGAGGACGACAGTAAGTTGATGCCATAGTAGACGGAGAAGGCGGGCGCAGGGCAGAGAAGCAGCAGAGCTGAACTGGACAAGCAGACGACGAGGATGCTGCTGCCATGGATCTGCCGTGACAGCAAGGTGACAGCAGACTTATGAAGAGGAAAAGCAAAGTGGACCTCGATAGATAGAGAAAAATATGCTCGTCTGTCGTGTGAAAACAAAATAATTTTCCAAGCCCCGGATCAAAAGATATGTCAAGCCAAAGCTCAAGAAGAGGAAATCCCAAGAAACAAGGATGGCGGCTGAAAAGTAGGATACTTGGAGATTAAGTCTTTATTAGAATCATACTTTTAATTAAAGTTGTAAGCCTTGTTAACTTAGAATGCTTGAGCCCAAAGCTTATATAAGGGCATGTATTTTAACCTAGGGCAGATATCTCAAATCCCATAGCCGTTTTCCCTTTAACCGACAACCAAAAACCCTCCGTCGTCTACCCGCCGTCGATATGTTCTAAATCCCCCCTAGGGCCACGGGTTGATTTGTAAAGTAGTTGCAAGGGTTGTTTTGTTTTAGGATTTTCCAAGTTCAATAAAATAAACTTCAAGTTCTCTTATTTTGGTTATTAATATCTTGCAAGAGCATCGGGAGAGCATTGTGAGGTTATCCATTTACTTAGCATCGGGAGAGTTAAGTATACGAAAGAAATAAGAGCGAGTTCTCTAGTTTATAGTTGAACTATCTTGTGCCTAGGGATAGGGCAAGGTTAAGTGGCTAAAGAAGAATTCATACACATCGGTGTTCATCCTTCGATTCACGTCGGGAGGTATCATCAAGACGTGATCATCGACAGACTTGGACCTAGGGATAGGCCAAGACAGATCTGGGATTCTTGCCAAACTTGAAGTACAGAGTTGGTGTGTTCCCTGCCGCGACAGCTAACGGACAGCCGCCGCGACAGGTGCTGTCGGCGACGGGCGCGACGACAGAACTGGATTTCCTAAACACTGCAATACCTGCACTACTGAGCAATTCAATACCAGCCCATTCTCTCTATCTTGATATTCCAACTCTTTTTATTTACGTTTACTTTATTATTCTCGTGACAACTTTCTAAACTATTTTCTTTATTTCGTGCAGTGAAATAAGGTGAAGCTATTAGCCCAATCCCTGTGGAGACGATATCCGATACTTCGTATCACTTTACTACTTGCGTCGTGTACACTTGCACTACAATTGCGATAGACTCTTTTACACGCAACAAGTTTTTGGCGCCGTTGCCGGGGATTGGCAACATAACTACACCTTTCTTTTGTTGCACTTTTCGTTTTTATTTTTATTTTTATTTTTATTTTTATTTTTATTTTTCTTTAATTTTTCTGTTGTGCTTTCAACTCTCGCTTTTCACAAGGTTTTCTTGTTTATGCGCAGATCGAAAAGAGGTGAAGATCCTAAGTATCCATTAGATCCGGAAGTTGAACGTTCCTTAAATCTCAAGAAACAACTTCGCCGACTTTTAGACAGAAACGAATACCTCGAGGAACAGCTAGAGAAGATGGCCCGTAATCCGCCCGCTGGTGATGGTATACCGCCTGTCGGTGACCCGCCCGCAGCAGCCGGACGACGGTCATGTCGTGACTACATGTTAAACGATCATGTAGAGTTGGAGACCACGCTGCCAGATATTGATGTTGATAACTTCGAGCTCAAACCTGTCATGTTTAGTATGATCAACAATGCCGGACAGTTTAGTGGTGCTGTGACAGAAGATGCCAGGGAGCATCTCAAGACGTTCCAGGAAATCTGTGGTTCGTTTAGACTGCCAGGAGTTAGTCCGGAGATACTGAGGATTCGGTTATTCCCCCATTCATTGAGGGACAGAGCTAAAACTTGGTGGAATAAACTTACGCCGGGTTCAATTATGACTTGGGCAGATTTATCTCGTGAATTTTTATCTCGTTTTAATCCTTCGCATTTATCTGAGCGATTACGTAACGAAATTGCTACTTTTCAACAGGAAGATGACGAGCCGATGCACGAGGCCTGTGACAGATTTACTACTCTTCTTCGAAACTGCCCAATGCATGGATTCCCCGTCTGGAATCAGGTTATAAAGTTCTATAATGCTGTCAACCTACAAACTCGCATCCGAATTGATTCCGCAGCAAATGGGTTACTATTTGATAAGGATCCGGACGAGGCTTTGCAAGTTTTGAAAAATCTGGCCAAGAATGAGGAGCAGTTTCTAACTACGAGAAGAGGGGGTAAACGGGTACTTGCTGTCAAGGACTACGAAGCCGACGGCACGATGAAATCACAGGTAGCATTCCTTACTAAAGCAATGAAAAGGTTATTGAATGATGATGGTTTACAAGGATTTGCTGTTGAGGAAGTATGCGATATCTGTGAGGGAAATCATAGTAGGGATGAATGCCCAATAAATGTAGAAGAGGGAAAATATGTTGGAAACTACAAGCCAAATTATAATTCCAACAACTATAATCCCAACTGGAGGAAGGATCCTAAATTTTCATGGAGTAATCCTAATAATACCCTGAATCCTCAAGCACATAATCAGAATCAGGGAGGTCCTAAATTGCTGACGCGACAACAACAGCCGCAGAATCTGCCGCCGCACCTGCCGCCGCAGCAGCAACAGTAGCCACCAGCTGCCACGAGCAGTATATTGGAACAGACTCTGGCCACCTTTATGTCTCAGACCGGTACTTATATTGAGAATATGAATCAGTTTGTCAAGAAGACAGAGAATTTCATGGATAAGACGGAGATGAGGATGACAAATCATGAAGCTACTTTGAAATCTCTGGAGACACAAATGGGTCAGGTGTCACAACACATTAAGCCAAGGCAGAATGGAGGATTTCCTAGCAATACTGAAAATGCTAGACCACCCACACATGAACAGTGTAAGGCGATTACTACTAGGAGTGGGAAGCAACTACCAGGGCCGGAAAAAGAAGCTGAAATAGAAAAGGAACCTGCCTTGGATACACCTGTCGAGGAAGCTGCCCCGATAGGTGATAAAAAGACTGCTGTCGATGAGCCTGTCAGGACAGCAGAAGCGAAAAAGGAGAAAAAAGATGATTATCATCCTCAGATTCGCATACAGTGGGAAGGACGCATTGCTGACTACCGTCCCCCACCACCCTTCCCTCAACGGATACAGCAAGCTAAGCAAGAATCTCAACTTAAAAAGATTTATGATATTTTTAAGCAGGTTCATATAAATATTCTGTTGTTAGATGCCGTTAGGGAGATGCCCGGTTATGCTAAATTTCTCAAGGATGTTATGTCAAAGAAATCTAAACTTGGGGAGTTTGAAACGGTAAAGATGACAGAATGTTGCATGAGTATTCTTCATCGGCAGCCACCCCAGAAAAAGAAGGATCCGGGGAGCTTCATCATACCTTGCGTAATCGGAAATAAATTCGTGGGTAAGGCACTTTGTGATCTTGGTGCTAGTGTTAATTTAATGCCAAAGTCTGTTTTTCAGAAATTAGGTATTGGAAAGGCGCGGCCCACGACAGTAACTCTGCAGCTGGCAGACCGCTCTTACGTTCATCCAGAAGGAAAAATTGAATATATTCTGGTAAGAGTGGATAAATTTATTTTTCCTGCTAACTTTCTTGTTTTAGACTGTGAAGCAGATGAAAATGCACCAGTCATCCTTGGGCGACCCTTCTTAGCCACGGGAAGATCACTGATTGATGTGGAGAAAGGAGAACTCACCATGCGAGTAAACAATCAAGAGATTAATTTGAATGTTCTCAAAGCAATGAAACATGCTGATGTGGACGAAGAATGCAAGGCTATCTCTGACATTACCCTTGATCAACCCTGTATCAGGTCAGGCTGTCATGATATTCAATTCGGTCACTGCCATGGCAGCCACCTACAGGCCTGTCACGACAGCGACGACGACAGCACCGACGACAGCAACTCCTCTGAATCCGATTCGTTTGATACTGAATATCAGGATGAGGTGAACTGGATAGGCAATCGTCCAGGTAAGTTATTTGAACCCTTAAATTATACTTCGGATAACCATTTAATCTAAAAGCCATCTATTGTTGAACCACCTGCCTTAGAACTGAAGCCCCTGCCAGGGCAGCTTAAATATGTTTTTCTTGGTTCAAATGATACGTTGCCCGTAATCATCTCTTCTAAGCTGCCGCAGGGACAGGAACGACAGCTAATCGACATGCTAAAGCAGCACAAGAAGGCGATTGGATGGACGATTGCTGATATACAAGGCATTAGTCCGGCGTTATGCATGCACAAAATCCTTCTAGAGGAAGACCATAAGCCGACTATAGATGTCCAAAGGCGGCTTAACCATGCGATGAAAGAGGTAGTGCGTAAGGAGATAATCAAATGGTTAGATGCTGGTATTATTTACGCCATCTCCGACAGCAAATGGGTGAGCTCGGTGCAATGCGTTCCCAAGAAAGGAGGAATGACTGTGGTAACCAATGAGAACAATGAGTTAATCTCAACCAGGACTGTGACCGGTTGGAGGGTTTGTATGGACTATCGGAAGCTTAATAAAGCTACCCGAAAGGACCACTTTCCTTTACCCTTTATTGATCAAATGCTTGATAGACTAGCGGGTAAACCTTACTATTGTTTTCTTGATGGTTACTCAGGTTACAATCAAATTGCTATCGCACCAGAGGATCAAGAAAAGACAACTTTCACATGCCCCTACGGAACGTACGCATTTAGGAGAATGCCATTTGGATTATGCAATGCACCCGCCACCTTCCAAAGGTGCATGATGGCCATATTCTCCGACATGGTAGAGAACTTCCTCAAGATTTTTATGGATGATTTTTCCGTCTTTGGAGATGATTTTGAGAGTTGTTTAGGCAATTTACAAAAGGTACTTGAAAGATGTGAAAAAGCAAACTTGATCTTAAATTGGGAAAAATGCCACTTTATGGTGGATGAGGGGATAGTCCTTGGCCATAAGATTAGCTGTCGTGGTATAGAAGTCGACAGGGCAAAAATAGAAGTAATTGAGAAGCTGCCGCCGCCGACCACAGTCAAGGGCATTAGGAGTTTTTTAGGGCATGTTGGGTTTTATCAGAGATTTATTGCTAACTTCTCAAAAATTACGAAGCCCCTATGCCATCTTTTGGAGCAGAACCGGCCCTTTGACTTTAATGAAGAATGTACTGAAGCATTCAAGGTTCTAAAGGAAAAACTAGTAACAGCCCCCATAGTACAGCCACCAGACTGGACGCAGCCATTTGAAATTATGTGTGATGCTAGTGACTATGCTGTCGGGGCAGCACTTGGGCAGCGCAGAGACAAGCTGTTTCATGTCATATATTATGCCAGCAAAACATTAAATGACGCCCAAGTGAACTATACCACCACAGAAAAGGAGTTGTTAGCTGTGGTGTTCTCCATTGACAAGTTTCGCTCTTATATACTTGGGACGAAAGTAATAGTGCACACAGACCATTCTACCCTTAAGTATTTGTTCGCAAAGAAGGATGCCAAGCCTAGATTGATACGGTGGATCTTGCTACTACAAGAATTTGACCTTGAGATCAAGGACAAGAAGGGGACAAAAAATCAGGTGGCTGATCACTTGTCAAGGTTGGAGATGGGACAGAGTCTGCCAATATATGAGACACACATACTGGAGACCTTCCCATATGAGCAGCTCTTTGCTGTCGCAATCGCTGCCGCGACAGCCATGGTGACAGGTAAGTCTTCTGAACTTCCCTGGTATGCTGATTTCGTTAATTTTATAGTTAGCGGAGTACTTCCTTCTGATCTTAATTATCAAGCCAGGAAGAGGTTCCAAAATGATGTTAAGCATTATTATTGGGACAAACCTCTTCTTTTCAAAATGTGTGCAGATCAGGTTATAAGGAGGTGTGTACCACAAGAAGAGCAAGAAGACATTCTCCATCACTGTCATGCTTCACAATATGGAGGCCACTTAGGAGGCAATAAAACTGCTGCCAAGGTGCTGCAGTCAGGGTTCTACTAGCCGACACTATATAAAGATGCACAGGACTTCTACAAGAACTGTGACAGGTGCCAGCGGACAGGTAACATCTCAAGGAGAAACGAGATGCCACTGCAAAACATTCTAGAAGTCGAGATCTTCGACGTTTGGGGGATCGATTTTATGGGACCTTTTCCATCTTCATGTGGAAATCTATACATCCTCCTAGCAGTGGATTATGTCTCTAAGTGGGTTGAAGCTATCGCCACTCAAAAGAATGATGCCAAGACGGTCCAAAAGTTTTTACACAAAAACATTTTTTCTAGATTTGGCATTCCTAAGGCGATCATCAGTGATGAAGGGAGACATTTTGATAATAGGGTAATTGCTGCCGCCTTGAAGAAATATGGTGTCAAGCACAGGATCGCGACAGCATACCACCCACAGACCAATGGACAGGCTGAGATATCCAATAGAGAAGTGAAGAACATTCTTGAGAAGATGGTTAAGCCGACTAGGAAAGATTGGTCTTTACTCCTGAATGATGCATTATGGGCATATAGGACAGCTTTTAAGACTCCATTGGGCATGTCTCCATACCGTTTGATTTATGGGAAAACCTGTCATCTACCTGTCGAGATAGAGCACAGGGCATACTGGGCAATCAAGGCAGTGAATATGGACTTGGATAAGGCAGGCCAGAAAAGGCTGTTAGATTTGAACGAGATCGATGAAATACGGACAATGGCCTACGACAATGCAAGAATATACAAGGAGAAAACAAAGAAGTGGCATGACAAGAAGTTGCTGCCACGACAGTTCTGCCCAGGGCAGCTTGTGTTGTTGTTCAATTCTAGGTTGAAACTCTTCCCAGGGAAGCTAAAATCTAGATGGTCTGGCCCGTTCCAAGTGGTACAAGTTTTCCCCATGGTGCCATCACTATCCGATCATTAAAAGACGGGCACCAATTTAAAGTCAACGGACAGCGCCTCAAGCACTATCAGGGGACTGAAGCCTCAGGAATACAGGAAGTGGTTACCTTAGGAGATGCCCCACAAGGCATCCCTAATTTAACCTAAGTTTTTATTTTTTTTTATTTTTTTATTTATTATTTATTAGGTAATAAGGTTTATTTTTATTTGAATAATGTTTTTATTTTTCTGTCTTTAGGAAATAAAGGAGTCAAGAAGAAAAGGAGAAGTGACCCAAGCCCATCATCCATCCATCAGCCCAACAGAGCCCATTTATTGAAGCATGTCGTTTCGGCTGCCGCCGCAGACGGATAAGACAGGCTGTCAACAGACTGACACGGCAGACGCAGAAGCGTGTGACAGACGCGTAACAGATGCATTAATGCGTGGCAGACGCATCAGACACGCCAAAACTCAACAGTCGCTCCGTTATTCACGCCTGCCGTTACGGCATTAAATGGGCAGATCCTCGACCGCTATAAAACCCCGTTTTCACTTTCATTTTTCCTCACTTCTGCTTATTCTTACTTGCTTTCTCCTCTCGTTTTTATTTGCTTTCTTTATTTTCACAACCCTTGCAACTAATATGTCATCTAGACAGACCCGCCGCAGTGCTGCCTCAGCCTCTTCTTCAGCAGCAGCATCGCCCTTCACAACCAAGGAATTATGGGAGGAAAGAGGCTTCATCTACATCCGCAAAGCACCGAACATGGGGCTCCGACCATTTATCGCGAAGGCGATAAGGAATTTGCTATGGGAGCAGTTCGCCGAACAACCGGCAGAACTAAACGACACGTTGGTGAGGGAGTTTTATGCTGCCATCGACAGCAGAACGGCAATGTCAGTCACCGTCCAAGGGGTAGAGGTGTCATTTACAGCTGACAGCATCAAACACATGTATGGCCTATATTTTGGTCCCGACGATGACGCCCACCAGCAATTTTTAGAAACCCTCGATTCTGCCGCCTACGGTGCTGTCATGGCGGAGGTGACAGAGGAAGGAACAACATGGACCACGAGCAAAAAGAACCCCAACTCTGTCAAAAGGGGGCAGCTGCTCCCAGAAGCTAAGCTATGGAACGCTTTCATCAAGAAGCGTATCCTGCCGTCCTCCCATCACACGACGGTGAACCAGCAGCGGCTCGCTCTCATTCACTCGATCATGCACGACCGGCCTATAAACGTGGGCCGCTATATGAGGGAAAGCATCTTGGACTGCACATTCCGCTCCTCCTCCTCCCGTCTTTGCCTACCGTTCACGATCACTCTCCTTTGCCGTTGCGCTGCTGTCCCAGAGGCCACCACCGACAAACTAATCAAAGGCCGAGGCTGGACAAAAAACAACATTACAAGCCTCATGGAGCTGATAGTTGCAACACCTATCAACTCCTTCAACCCAGTTGCCTCCCCCGCAGACTCAGATGAGGAACCTGCCCCTGAACCTGACGCCGCCACCACCCCGACAGACCAATCTGCCCACATCCTTGCCGCCATACAACGGGTGGAAGACAGACAGATGGGGCTGATGACATTCATCCGGGATTTCGCAACTTCCACGGTAAATTTCATTACCAATAATTTAAATTATCCCGATGTTGTTTTCCCCACTTTTCCAGACCACTATTTCCATATCCCCACCCCTGTCCACACACCTACACCACCTGCCTCCCCACATACCCATTCCACCGCGTCCACCCCATCACCTGCCCTGACGGCAGCCGCAAGTCCTCCGGCCGACAGCCCCGCCCATGGAACAAAGCGGCCAGCCACAGCCCACAGCGAGGAGGAACCTCTGATTAGGAGGAATTTGGAGAAGGAGTTTACGCCTGTCAAGAGGCAGAAACACGTGGCAGACAGAAAGCTAATGCCCAAGGCAAGCACCACCACCAGCAGTACTTGGGACAGCGGCAGCAGCTCCGACATCCAGCTCGTGGAGCAACCTGCCCAACCTCCCCCACAGCCCAGACGCCGCCGTCAGATCCGTGTCAGCAGCAGCAACGAGGACAGCGATTAAAATTTAAGTCTTTTATTTTTCTTTTCTTGCTGCCTGATATATCTTTATTTTGTGATGTACCTGCCATCATTTTATCTGTCATTTTGCATTGAGGGCAATGCAACCCTCGAGTTTGGGGGTTGCACCCTCCATTTTAATGGAGTCATAGTACATCTTTAATTAATTGTTGTGTCTTCTTTTTAATTAATTTCTCTTAAAAAAATCAAAAAATATAAAATTGTTGGCTTAAAACTGTGAAGTTAGCTTACCTGTCATGACAGCTCTGTCGTGGCAGCATCTTTAGGACAGTTTAAGGAGAAGTTTAGAGCCTTTCTATAGTTCTGAAAATTTAAAACACCATTGTGACTGTTATATTGCTTAGACTTCTTTTAGCCAAACTAGAATAGAAAACTTAGCACTTAGAGTAGAAAAGAGACTAGACTCTCAGGAAACCTAGAGGTGCCCAACACTGGCTCTAGGCAAATAACCAGAGAAAAAAACTTCTAGAGGTGCCTATCACCGGCTCTAGACAGTTAACTAGAGGTGCCTGAAATACTGGCTCTAGTAAAAATGAGAAGAAATTAGAAAGAAATCAACTAGAGGTGCCTTATTCTGGCTCTAGTAAAGGAATGAAAGAAATTAGTCTCGTAAGAAAAACTCTAAACAAGCTAAAGTATAATATTCTAGTGAAACTAAGAGAGTCTTAGCATATAACTGTTCACAAGCACGCACACACTGCACGAGGACTATAGGGAGATTCCGGACAGATCCTAATCCTTCCGACAGGTTGCTGCTGCCATAGAGAATGAGCGACGGGTAAGGGACAGTTCACTGTTTGAAAGCCAACGCAAAAATTCATTTTTCTTTTAGGTCTTAATTGCTTGAGGGCAAGCAAAAACTTGAGCTTGGGGGTGTGTTGAGTGTGTAAAAGTTCTATAATTTACACCCTTTTTAACCCATATTTCTGCTGCATTCAAGCATCATTGCATTGCATTTAGGTCAGTTTACAGTAAAACATCACAAATATATTAAAGGCACGGATTCTACTAAAAGATGGCTGATTTTGCAGGTTGCTGCCATAGTTGACGAAGAAGGCAGGCGCAGGGCAGAGAAGCAGAAGAGCTGAACTGGACAAGCAGACGAAGAGGACGATGCTGCCATGGAGCTATCGTGACAGCAGAGGACGACAGTAAGTTGCTGCCATAGTAGACGGAGAAGGCGGGCGCAGGGCAGAGAAGCAGCAGAGCTGAACTGGACAAGCAGACGACGAGGATGATGCTGCCATGGATCTGCCGTGACAGCAAGGTGACAGCAGACTTATGAAGAGGAAAAGCAAAGTGGACCTCGATAGATAGAGAAAAATCTGCTCGTCTGTCGTGTGAAAACCAAATAATTTTCCAAGCCCCGGATCAAAAGATATGTCAAGCCAAAGCTCAAGAAGAGGAAATCCCAAGAAACAAGGATGGCGGCTGAAAAGTAGGATACTTGGAGATTAAGTCTTTATTAGAATCATACTTTTAATTAAAGTTGTAATCCTTGTTAACTTAGAATACTTGAGCCCAAAGCTTATATAAGGGCATGTATTTTAACCTAGGGCAGATATCTCAAATCCCATAGCCGTTTTCCCTTTAACCGACAACCAAAAACCCTCCGCCGTCTACCCGCCGTCTACCCGCCGTCGATATGTTCTAAATCCCCCCTAGGGCCACGGGTTGATTTGTAAAGTAGTTGCAAGGGTTGTTTTGTTTTAGGATTTTCCAAGTTCAGTAAAATAAACTTCAAGTTCTCTTATTTTGGTTATTAATATCTTGCAAGAGCATCGGGAGAGCATTGTGAGGTTATCCATTTACTTAGCATCGGGAGAGTTAAGTATACGAAAGAAATAAGAGCGAGTTCTCTAGTTTATAGTTGAACTATCTTGTGCCTAGGAATAGGGCAAGGTTAAGTGGCTAAAGAAGAATTCATACACATCGGTGTTCATCCTTCGATTCACCCCGGGAGGTATCATCAAGACGTGATCATCGACAGACTTGGACCTAGGGATAGGCCAAGGCAGATCTGGGATTCTTGCCAAACTTGAAGTACAGAGTTGGTGTGTTCGCTGCCGCGACAGCTAACGGACAGCCGCCGCGACAGGTGCTGTCGGCGACGGGCGCGACGACAGAACTGGATTTCCTAAACACTGCAATACCTGCACTACTGAGCAATTCAATACCAGCCCATTCTCTCTATCTTGATATTCCAACTCTTTTTATTTACGTTTACTTTATTATTCTCGTGACAACTTTCTAAACTATTTTCTTTATTTCGTGCAGTGAAATAAGGTGAAGCTATTAGCCCAATCCCTGTGGAGACGATATCTGATACTTCGTATCACTTTACTACTTGCGTCGTGTACACTTGCACTACAATTGCGATAGAGTCTTTTACACGCAACACCTTTGTTTTGTATGCTTAGTGTTTGATGTATTTTTGTGATGCAAACATGATTGGGTATATGTTGGGATGGTTTCGGAGGATTTAAATCGAGTTAAATTAGCTTTTTAAAACATTGCAGGCCCAGGTGTTTCAAAACACCCTTGCATGTTTCGAAACAGGGGCTTGAAATTGCCTTGGTGTTTCAAAATGGTGAGGCATGTTTCGATACATTTTTCCTCTGTGAAACCTTGTTTCGAAACGAGACTTAAAGGGTTTCGAAACGAACCCGTGTATCGAAATGGTCAGATGTGTTTCGAAACAATCGTTCCGATACAGGGCTCACTGTTTCGTAACGGTTGGTAGTTAATACAGTTTTTGGAATATTCTGAGTTCTTGTTTTCTTACATTTTGGTCCATGTTGATCATGTATGCAACTAAATGAGTTCTGATGGTCGTTTTGAGCCGAGATTTCATAGAGAAGTTTGTAATGAATTTAATTAAGGGTTGTTAATCCGAATTTGGTAATAACCCTTGTGATTTGATGAATTTACAAAATGGTCCTTAAACCTTTAATTGGGTTCAATCATTGAGCATTGCGTGATGTTGTTTTATCTGATGCTCAAGTATACAAATAGGAACCTAAGTTGAATCTAGACAAGATAGAAAGAAAAAAAAATTAAGGTCGTTTATTGAGGTAAAGCTTCCTGGTTTACTTCAATATTCCCCGTGTGATCCGTTCGGTTCGGTCTATCGGCCAGGTCGGGTCGAGGGGGTTACATTTGGTGGTATTCGAGCTAGGTTTTGAAAGGTTGAGATGATGGTAAGTTGTTGGTAAGTGTATATGTGTTTTTGGTGATGTTTGATTTGACCGGTGAATGTTTAAAGTATGTTAATGTGGAATATGTGATGGTGAGGCTATATATCATAGTTGAATATGAATGTGAGTTGTTATATGTTGTTTGATTGGGCTGAATTTTGATTCTTGAATAGCATGATGGATGTGACATGCATGTTGTATGCTTTATGCTATGTTGGGGGGAAATTGGGACGCACATTGCCTTATTACCTAGAGAAATGATTTAAATTGGTTTTGGAAGTCTTGGATCCTTGTTAGTAGCTTGCCTGATCTTTTGCTTGTTTTATGTTTATGCCTTAATGTTAACTAGCACAATGGGACCGAGACGAGAGTTACGTAGTGGAGCAGTTGCTCCAGTTGATGGGCAACATGACTAGGAGAACGAGGTTCTGCATGGCGGAAATCTACCTCCTCCACCGCCACCACCACCTGGGGGTGATGAGCAGGGACAACACAGACATGCTCGTCCGGTGTTAGGAGACTTGACGCCTTTGGTACAGGCGATGACGGTAGCATTTTAGGCTGATGTAGCCGGAATACATGTACAAGCGCCTGCTGCTGTGCAAGTGGGATTGCCATTGGAGCATTTGAGGAATTTGGGAGGAGTAGAATTTCGTGGATTATCTCCAGAGCCATCTGAGGCTTGGATGGCTAGCACGATCTGGATATTGGATCAGATGGGGTGCAATGATGCACGGAAGCTGGGTTGCACAATGTCGTTATTGCATGGTGATGCATATACATGGTGGACTACTGCAACCGCGACATTAGAGCCGGAAGAGGTGGATTGGACTTTCTTTCAGTATGCTTTTAAGAGAAAGTATCTTGGAGTTAGATACTTGGACGATAAGAAGAGGGAGTTCATGTTCCTGGTTCAAGGGAACATGACTGTGGCTGAGTACGAGGTATAGTTCATACGACTGAGCTAATATGCTCCAGATTTTGTATCGAGTGATAGGCATCGTTGTGATCGTTTCTGGTATGGCCTGGTGCAGGACGTGAAGACGTTCATGCTTGCGACAGATTATATAGATTTTGATGTGCTGGTGACTCGAGCCAAGGATATAGAGCAGAGCTTGGGTCTGACCTCACGTGGGGGTTGTTCCAGTTTGGGCAAGAGAGCTGGTGATGTTGGCCCTAGTGGTGGGCAGAATAAGAGGAATCGAGACCGTCGACATCAGCCTGCGGCTAGGCGAGGTGCGCCAGGTCAAGGCAACGGGCTGAGGTTTGAGTAGAACATATGTTGGATGTTTGGTTCACGTGAGCACTTGAGGCGAGATTGCCCTCGTGCGACTCGTGAGGTGTAGGCTCTTGTGGTTGGGGCTAATTCCTGTTGGAACTGCGGAGCTGCTGATTACATGAGGCGTGAGTGTCCCTTGTTAGCGGGAGGTGGTCAGGGTCGTGTACCAGTTGCTGCACCGCAGAAAGGTCGTGGGCGTGGCCGTGGAAACTTTTAGAGGAGAGAGGATGGGTAGAGAGGTGTGGCCCATGTGGTTGTTGTTCATCCAGAGGGAGGTGGTCCCGCGAGGGTGTACGCACATCGCGAGGGACACAATGACACCGATGTGATTACAGGTACATTCACCGGTTTGGGTTTACCAAAACCCACCCACACACCCAGACCCAAACCCAAACCCGAGACTTGACTCTCCCCTCACCCCCGTTTCATATTGAAACCCTAAGGGTTTACTTAGACGGCGTCAGTCACTGGCGTCAACCCCCGATGTCCACAAACGGTCATATCCGACCATAGCATTGTGGAGCATTTTAGTGTTCTCTAAATATGAGTGCAAGTGCACACTCCTATCAAGTAATAGTATAAAAGATATCGTCTCCCACATGGATTGAACAGCTTGACTCGATTCGTTGTTACTACACAAGAAAAGTAAATGCACAAATAAATTGGCTGTTTAAAAGGAAAATAAAATAAAACACAAGTAAATAAAAGGGAAGAAATCAGATTGATAGAATGGGCAGGGTTATGCAGCTGCTTAGTGTGAAACTGCGTTGAATAGGACAAGTTGCTTTGCGCTGCCAGACTCTGCTACCTCGGTGGGGGATGACAGTTAGGTTGTTGAGACGCTCTCGCTGCCTCGGTAGGGGAATGGACTTGTGTCTCGGCGGCAAACTCGGCAGAACTACAAGGCTCGGCAGAACGCTTCGAAAGTGATCCCGCTTATGTCTAAGTCAGAATGTTGTTGATGCCCACTGCAGATAATACCAGTCGCAGTGTGAATCGTGCAAAGACAACAATGTTAATTCATCATCTTTTAGCTGCCTTAAACCCTAACCTACACCTTTTGTGAGTTCGACTCTCTCGATACCGAACAAATGGATAGTAATCAACTAATATTTCGCCTTAATTGAAAACTATGAAGAACATGGAATAAGCAAACCTTGAACCTTTATTGTAAAAACAAACTTAAAATCCTAAACAACCGTTCTCACACTAATTACAAAATAACCCAAACCAAAAGAGAGTTTTAGAACATAATGGCGGCAAGAAAACCTAAACTATACCTAATGGAAAACCTATGTTGTTCTCCTTGGAGTAGAAGTCTTCAAAGTAGCTTTTGCATTAAATGTAACCTTTAGTTATGACTTCTTTGAGTTGGATGTGGACTTCTTCTCGTTGCCTTGCTCCGCAACTTATATTGATTTCCTCCTTCGGCGGCTCTGTCCACTGCTACAGGCATCAGAAAATTGAGTGGATGGCATCGTTAGAATCAGCATTTTCTGCTCTACAGATTGCACTCCAGTTCTCCAATTCCTCAGGTTGCTGCCCTGGGCGGCGGGTATGACGGCGGTAGCTACTCGGTAGTGGTTGTCTCTGTCTAGAACTGCATCAGTACAGCTCCCTAGTCTACTGCCTTAGAATTAGCTCCTCTATTTTGTCCTCCTTATCATTCTTCTCTCCTGTTGTCGCGGCGGGTTCCGGCGGCACCTTGCTATCGCGACGGGTTCCGGTGGCACCTTGCTGTCGCGGTGGGTTTTGGTGGCACCTTGCTGCTACAGCGGGTTCCGACGGGAAATTTTCCTGCATGCACCGAAATAAATACCAAAACAACACCTTTTCCACAAAATACACTAAAATATGTAATCAAGCTTAATGATAAAGGAAATCATGCGAATATGCATTAATGCCTAATTATGTAACTAACATGTGCCTAAGTCTAACGATAATATGAGTAAAAAGTGTAAATAAAATAAGAATTTTATACACTTTACAAGCACGCATGCAATCAACACGGTAACACAAGACAAGGCCACATCGGCATACCCACACGTTAAAATCGAACGGAAACGAAGGAGAACAATGATGGTGAGGCGGAATTTGAAGTGTTTTATACCAATTTCTTACAAAGGACAACGACGCGACAGCGACAGAGGGTTGGGTTTTGATCTGAATTGAAAGAGGAGTTGAATGGTGGTTACAGATCGACAAACGACCGATGGTAGGGGCTTCAGCGGAGCTTCATCGGAAAATAAGGGTTTGGGGTATGGTTATTGCACGAAAGAGGGAAAACAAAACGGCTGAAAAATGAAAGGAAACCGAAAAGCCGGTTCATGGCTACAAATGTGATTTTAAATCACATAGAAAATGGGTAAATTACAAGGCGTGCCATCGAATTCCCTATGGTTTACGAAACGACACCAAAATTTTGCTACCTTTGCAATTTGGTCACTAAAATTTCGAAAATTCCAAATTTAATCACTGAAATTTAATTAGGTTTTCAAATTAAATTTCCCAATTATTATGGTTTTTAATTTGTGGATTTCAATTAAGTTAGGGTTTCAAATTAGGCAAAAATTTGGGTGTTACAACTCTCCCCCCGATAAAAGAAATTTCGACCTCGAAATTTACCTAGAGCAAAAAGATGCGGATATTGAACTTTGACGACAGCCTTGGGCTCCCACGTAGCCTCATCATGACTACGACCACGCCACAAGACTTTGACCATCTTAATGGTCTTCCTTCTGAGAACATTCGTGTCTCGAGCAAGAATCTCAATATGCTCCTCCTCAAAACACAAACCAGGACGAATCTTAATCTCCTCCACAAGCATAATATGAGACGGGTCAGCATGGTAACGTCTCAACATAGAGACATGGAAGACATCATTAATACACTGAAGCTTTGGTGGTAACTCAAGCTAATAGGCAGATGGTCCAACCCGACGAATCCGATAAAGGCTAATGTAACGAGGACTCAGCTTGCCCTTCTGACCAAATCGAAGTACCTTTCTCCAAGGAGATACTTTCAAGAAAACCTCATCACCCACCTCAAACTAAAGATCTCGACGTCTCAAGTCGGCATAAGACTTATGTATGTCAGAAGCAGCCTTAAGCCGGTCTCGAATCAATCTGACAATCTGCTCAGCCTCATGAACAATGTTTGGTCCCAAGAGTCTGCACTCATTAAGCTCGGTCCAGCCAATAGGTGATCGACACTTACGCCTATACATAGCCTTATACTGTGCCATATTGATACTGGCATGGTAACTATTATTATAGGCAAACTCTGCAAACGGTAAGAAATCCACCAAACTACCTCTGTAATCAAGAATACAACCCTTCAGCATATCCTCAATAATCTGAATCACGCGCTCGGAATGACCATCAGTCTGTGGATGATAAGATGTACTGAAGTCGAACTGACTACCCAAAGCAATATGAAGAGACTCCTAGAATTTTTCTGTAAACCTCGGATCTTTGTCAGAAATAATAGACAACGATACCCCATGAAATCGAACAATCTCATAAATATAAAGTCGAGCCAACTTGTAACACCCATGTGTTTTGCGTGTTGGGTTAGGCTGATGGAACCGGTTATCGGTAGTTCGAATCGTTAAAGGTGGTTTAGGGAATCAAGGTTCGAGATGGGATAAAAATATGATAAAAATTCCTAAAATCTTCTAAAATATATCTAAGATGTTGGTTAAATCAATTTTGCAAAACGAGTTTTTGAAAGTATACATTTTGGGCAGTGACCAAAATGTAACGATTTAATAGTTGGGAAAGTGTGTTTTTCAAGAAGAGTCAAAATCTTAGAATCTCTAGGGAGCTATTTGGCAATTAAGCCTTTTCTCTAATCAGTTAAAAGTTTTGACGCTCATTTTCCATTCTCTAGTTTTTCACTTCAGCTAAACACTCTCCATTTGTTCTCAATTTCCAGATTTCTTC
Source organism: Hibiscus tridactylites (assembly GCA_958450335.1). Classification (NCBI taxonomy): domain Eukaryota; kingdom Viridiplantae; phylum Streptophyta; class Magnoliopsida; order Malvales; family Malvaceae; genus Hibiscus; species Hibiscus tridactylites. The sequence continues at coordinate 66,726,113 of OY288273.1, forward strand.
ATTCTCAAATCCTCTCTTGACTTCCAATTTCATCTTTGTGATTTCTCTCAATTTCTTCCAAGATTCTTGAAAGTTAAACTTTCCAAGTTAGAGGAGAAGCAAGGATTGGAGGTAAATTTTGTGCTAACCCTCTAATCAAGGTTCTTTAATGAAATTCTAAAGATATTTGACTCTTAATTCATGTTTTTTATTATGGTTTTGTTGGTAGTTTGATAAAATGTTGAAATCTTGTTGAAAAATATGTTTTAAAGAGATTTTCGGAGTTGTGATCATTGGGCTTGTTTGAGATGATTTCTAAATGAGTTTTGAAAGGTTTTTGGTGTTGAAGTGGAGTCTTAATCATAGAGATCCTGAAATCCTTGAGATCCTTGGTTTTTGAAGTGTTTTTGGTTGGGTTTTTGGGGTGTTTAGGTGAGATTCGAGTTGCTGGAGGTATACGGATGGTTTTAGGTTGTTTTTGGATGTTGATTGATGCTTAAAATGTGTTATATGTGTTGGTAGATGGCTGGGCTGAGTTTGGAGATCAATCGATTGTGTTTTCGGTTCTTTCAGATGGGTGTTTTGATTCTTTAGAGCAGGGCTGCGGGTTTTCTTTAGAGTGCTGGTGTTTTGGATGCCTTTTAATGCATTGAACCTCTATTTTAATGTGTTGAAAACAGAGAATAGTAATCCAGAATCAAACAAAGTGATTTTGGAGGCTTCGGACGATCGATAGTTCTATCGACAAGCGTGGTTTCGCAAGTCGGTGAGTGAAACCTGGTTTTCCAGTGTTGAAACGTTTTAGAAAAGGTTTTGGGAACTTAGTAAGAGCTTGAAATGCTTTACTATGTTTGAAAGTAAGTAAAGTGAAATTCCCTCTAGGATTGTCCTATTTTGAGCTTTGGTTGCACTTGGTTTTAAATTGCATTTACCTACTATTTTAAAGCATGCTTTTGAGTATATAAAATGTGTTTGATGATGTCATGTGGTTTAAGGGTGCACTAGGTAAGTGATCCTTGTATGCATGTGTTGATGCATGAGATTTGAAGCATGGTTTAATGGTTTAGTTATGGCTTATCATGAATGTTTTGTAAAAATAGTGAGGTATGCATGAAATGTGGATTATATTGGCAAGTGATGTTGAATAAAGTGTTTTGTAAATGAAATCAGATATAGTTAGCCGGCTATAGGATTGAGTGCACTATAAACAAGTCGCCTTGGATGTCGAGGGGTTGTGATTGTACCAAAAACTCAATCCAAGTACCCCTAACGATTGAAGATTGTTTAAGGTTGCAACGATTGAGGGTATCTCCCAGGTGCGAACCTTGTGTGTGTCTCGTCTCTCATTAGTGGGCTATACATCTACCGATGAGTGGTGTTGAGGGGTTGTTATTGTACCGAATACTCCACCATGGGTGTCACAATGATGGAGGGTCGCTCTCGTGTGTGAGCCTTGAGACGCTGGTAGAGTGTATGAAGGGTGTGGGACAACCCTTGGTAATCCATGTATCGATGTGTTTTAAGAATGTGGTTTATCACTTGTGAGCCAATATAATGAAATGAAATGTTATGGAAAATGTTGTTGATGCATATTGAGAAAAATGCATGTTTTGTCTTAAGCTTAGCATAAAGGTGTTATGCTTGGAAGGCTTGGAACTTGAGTAGAAATGGTTTAATTGCTGGAATTTTATGAATCATGTTGCATGATGTTTAGTACAATGATTTTGATGATAAAATGCATGTTTTGTCAAGGGAGACATGATGGTTTTGAAAATAGTGAAAACTGGATTTGTGCATTGATGATGTTTTGGTTTTGAGCAATCCTCGCTAAGCTTATATGCTTATGCTCTCTTTGTTCATCAATGCAGACAATTAGGTGTTTGGAGGCAGCATCTACAAGTGATCCTTCCAAGAAACTCTTGAAAAGTATGTTGAGCTTTTTGAACGAGTGTAATAAAGGCAATGGGGGTGTCCAATGCTATAAACGTTTTTGGTTTGGTATTTTCTGTTTTGATGCAAGTTTATTATGCATATATGGATGTGTAAATGGCCTTTAAGCTTTGTTTTATGCTTGAAATTGGAAGTTGACCTTTTGGTGCTTATTTCTCTTAGGAAGCATGCCTTTAGTTTCTTTATTATTGTTGTTGATGCTATTATGATGCCTTTGCTTCGTATGCTTAGTGATTGATGTATATTTGTGATGCAAACATGAATGGGTATATGTCGGGATGGTTTCAGAGGATTTAAATCGAGTTAAATCAGCTTTTTAAAACATTGCATGCCCGGGTGTTTCGAAACACCCTTGCCTGTTTCGAAACGGGGGCTTGAAGTTGCCTTGGTGTTTTGAAACGGTGAGGCATGTTTCGAAACATTTTGCCTCTATGAAACCTTGTTCCAAAACGAGACTTAAAGGGTTTCGAAACGAACCCGCGTATCGAAACAATCAACTGTGTTTCGAAATGACCATTCCGATACAGGGCTCAAGGTTCGGGATAGGATAAAAATGTGACAAAAATTGTTAAAATCCTCTAAAATCATGTTTAAGTGGTTGGTCAAATCAATTTTACAAAATGGGTTTTGGAAGTGGTACATTTTAGGCAGTGACCAAAATGTAAAGTTTTAAAACTGTGGGAAAACGCAATTTTCAAAAGAAGAGTCAAAATCTTAGAATCTATAGGGAGATTTTGTGCAATCAGGCCTTCCCTCAATTTGGCATAGGTTTTAAATGGTTTTTAAATAAATAGTTTTATTTGGCTTTTATTTAATTAATAAGTATATTAGATAATTTGGGAAGTTTCAATCACATAACTAATTTTTCAACTCTCATTTCAGCCAAACACATTTCCCAATCTCTTTTCTCCAGATTTCTTTTCTCTCAAACCCTCTTTCTTATTTCTAAAGATTCTTCATATTTTTCTTCAAGATTTTGAAAGATAAACATGTCAAATTGCTAGGAAGACAAGGATTGGAGGTAAATCTCGTTCTCAACCTCTAATCAAGGTTCTTTATTGAAATTCCCAAGATTATTGACTCTTTAATGATGTTTCCTTGTGTCAGAGATATGAACTCTCTTTTCTTTTCATCCAGGTATCGCACACCCAGATACCTACGCTTGAACGCGTTCAGAAAGAACGTCCAAGTCACATCAGCATCCTCCATTCCGGAGATAGTGGTCGCCCACCAGGTATACGCATCATCATGCAACAGCGACACCACACAGCCTAGCTTCTGCACATCATTGCAGTTCATTTGTCCCAATACCCTCTTGGTACTTTCCAACCAAGATTCGGAACCCTCAGCAGACAAACCTCTGAACTCAGTCCCTCCCAGACTGCGCAAACGTTCCAAAGGTAGTCTCGTATTAGCATCACCTTGATGCCCAGCTCCATGAGCTCCAGCTACTGCTGCCTGAAAGGCTCCAGCAATAGCCTGTATCAATACTGTCATGTCAGAAGAAGCTTGCCCCTGCCCAGCTTCAGGTCCAGCGACCCCAGCACCAGCACCAACACCAGCTCCATCACCTCCAGCACCGCCACCACCGGGCGATCCACCAGCAGGAGGAGGAGGTAAATCCACTACATTATCAGCATTGTTCTCATTCTCCTTCTGAGCCATTGCTCGCGTATTAATCCTCGTCTCTCTACGAGGTCCCATTCACTAACAATGCACTAACACAAATGCAATAAACATAATCAGGCTCAGCAAGGTAAGAAATCCAAGCACTCAAGCTCATTTTTCAAAAACAATTCTTTTCATTAGTTTTGATATGGCAATGAGTCCCTCTAACATACTTCATCTCAACATACATCACAATTGTAACATACTTTACAATTCGCACATCACACCTTCATTCAAAAAGACACATCATGCAATCATACATACATCACCCACAGAACCATTCTCGTTTACTCAAGAACTCAGCTCTGATACCACCAAATGTAACCCCCTTAGCCTGGCCTAGACGGTTGACCCGAACTACGAAGATTACACGGGGAAAACCAAAGTCAACCCGAAAGTCAACCTTGATTAACGACCCTTTTTTTCTTTTTAAACTTTTCTAGATACACATTAACCCTAGGCGTACTCTTGAGATAAGCATACTCAAAAATCACAGCAATCGGAAAGCAATAAGGGACTCAATTGCACAATATATGAATTTAGGGACCAAATTGTAAATTCTGAAAATTAAGAGGACTTAACTAATTTTTAAGATACCATAATGAAATTAGTCATATTACATGCTTCTCTGTCAAATTTCACCTCAAACGGACATCTCAAACTCAAGCAATTGCATAAACAATATTCAGGACTAAAACGTAAAGCTTGCAAACCATAAACCATACAAATCAGTGCCCAACGGTCTAGTGTTTCGGAACGGGGGTTGACCGTTCCAAAACGCGGGTTCGTTTCGAAACCCGTTCCGAAACAGGGCTTGGCAGTAGCAAAAGTGTTTCGAAACGGCCTCTACCCGTTTCGATACACAAGGGCCATTACAGGCCCTTGTTTCGAAACAGTAGTGCCCGTTCTGATACAGGCTACCCAGAAAGTGCAGAATTTTCTGGTTTAACATACATTCGACCAATCAAACATAACCTTATGACCTCCTAATCATGCCAACAAGTCATCATACATTAAAGGAACATATTTACATCAACAAAACATATCCATGGCATCAATTAGGGAAAACCTCAATCTATAGGCATGCAACCTATTACTCTAAACCAACCATACATCAAACCAACAAAGCAAACACCAAAATGGCCAATTACATATCCAAAACATCATAGGCATCATGCCAAACTTAGGGAGTCCAAAACATCTCCCAACAACACAACCTAGGTTCCCATTGCCAAATATCAAAGACTAATAATGTTGTGAAAATGTCACCATACATGAGCTTAGTTTTCCCTTGGATTACTTGCCCTCTTAGCTGCCCACAAACACCTCAATTATCTGCATTATTGGTTCAAGAAAGAGAGCGTAAGCACAAATGCTTAGTGAGGCATGCTCTAAAGAAACAACTCAATAATGCATTTTATAAAACACCTTTCACAAGGCCTTTTCAATACATAACATCAATTCTCATGCAACAATGCATATACAACAAGCATCTCAAGCTTAAATAACATTAACATGTCATATTGGCTTCCAAGTGATACCATAACCATTTTTCAACACAAAACACAATCGGATACGCGGATTACAAGCGTTGTCCCATACGCTTCATACACACTACCAAACACTCAAGGTGGAGTTTACCGGTACAATCACAACCCCTCAACACTCGTGATGGAGTTTAACGGTACAATCACAACCCCTTCACATCACTCATTGGTATTTGTATAACATCACTAACGAGAACACGGGACACACAACACAAGATCCTCACATGGCATTTTAACCACCATTATGATCTTAGACATCTCGTTAGTGTACTTGGATGGAGTTTACGGTACCATTACAACCCCTCAACATCCAAGGTGACTTTATTCACGGTGCACCCAATCCTATAGCCGGCTAACTATATCCGATTCAAGTACTTTTAAACCAACACATCACTTGCCAATATACATCATTTACCATCATCAATCCACTATTTTTAAGCATTAAACAAAGCCATTAAACCATCATGCATCACTATGCATCAAAACCACATTTATCAATGTCAAACCAAGGATCTCTTACCTTGAGCATCCTTCAACACATGGCTTTCAAAACCAGCATTAAACATGCTAAAATATGCTTTCAAAACAGAATTTAAACATGCAAATTAAACACATTGCATCCAACCAATTCATGGTTCATCAAAGAGAGAGTTTCTCCGAAAACTTATTCTTGAGCTTAGTTAAGTTGCTTAGACTTAAACTAAGCTCCCAAAACCTTCAAACATTGGTTTCAAAGCTGAAAACCAAACTTCACTCACCAATTCCGTTTCGTAAGCTTGCCGAAACGTCGTTCAAGCCTCCGGATCAACACCACAAGGATCTGAAGATGTCTCCCATGTTTTAAACACATCAAAGCAGAGGATCAATGCATCAGCATGCATTAAAATCTTCAGCCATTACACCTAAACTCGCTGCTCTCACCAAAACTCACATTTCGGCTACCAAACACAACCAAAATCACATCCAAACACTTCCACAACATTACCCAGCCAAGATCCATCACTTCTAAACATTCTTAGACATCAATTAACATCCAAAAAGAACCTAATCACGTCCTTATACCTCCAGCTATAGCAGAACACCAAGATCACCCCAAAAACCACCATTTTCACTAATAAAAACTTAGGAAAACCAACCTATTCGGGATTGCATTGATTAAACCTCAATTACACATCATTAAACATCCAAAATACATTAAAAAGACATCTCAAATCAGAGCCCAAACATTCATCACGAATTTCTTCAAGATTTAATCAAAATCTCAAGTTTTAAGCCAAAATCAAGATCACAACATCAAAGCCTTTTATAAAACTCAATTTAAGGATTGAGAACTTGGGAATTTCAGTAAAGAACTGAGTATTTAGAGGAGAAGAACGCTCATACCTCTAAATGTGGATTTCTCCTTGTTTAGAGCCAAAATCCTTGAAAATTCAATATGCAAATGAAGAGGATTTGATGTAGAAATGATTAGGAATCATTTGAGGATTGAAATCTCATCATTTGGTGTGAAAATCAAAAGAAAAGCTGCTGTGGAAATGTGTTTGGCTGAGGGAATTTTGAGAGAAAATGAAATGGAAAAATTTTAGCAAAAGTTAGTTATGAAACTAAAATATGGTTTTTCCCTCTTTTCTTTTTATTAATTAAACATTAAATGAGTCATTAAAATTAAGAAAAATCTGGAGAAATCCTTTCTTGGGTAAATTAGCTCCTTAAAGATTCAAAGTTTCAATCCTTTCAAAACAGTCACGAACTTTTCAAAAATTACATTTTAGTCACTAATTCGAAATGTCATATTTCCAAGCCTTATTTTGTAAAATTGATTTCACCACTCTCTTATATATATTAAAAGAGGATTTTTAGATATTTTTCCATATTTTTAATGCATCCCGAACTAGGCTTTCCCTAAAACCACCTTTTATATTCGAACCGCAAATTAGACCGGTACAGTTCAAACCCTAAACTTCCAAGCCCAAAATTGGGGTGTTACAGTACCATCCTAAAGAATACCTTAGAATACGGGCGGCCCTAGCCGAAGCATAGGAACCGAAAACGGGCGGACCTGGCCGAAGCCTAGGATCCGAATACGGGCAGACCTAGCCGAAGCTTAGGATCCGTTTACGGGCGGTCTTACCAGCTGGATCAGGGCTAAGCCAACGGTAACTTCATATCATGTCCCAAGTACCCCAGTGAATCAGATCATCAATAGTTCATTAATCAATAACTGTATTTTTAGTAACACATTATCCATATAGCATGTTTGTCATATCGGGTGCATAGGCATATACCAGAAATATAGTACGATCATACTTAATTTATAAAACATGTCATGTTCATGTGAGTTCAAGTATGTCAATCATGTGCACGTGATCAGTATTATAACATGTAAATCAGTATGCAAAAAAAGTCGTATAGCACACATGGAACACACTAGGTGGAATAGTTTATTTCCTTGGAGATACTTGGCATTTACAGAAGAAAACACATTAACTTTTGACAATTGAATGGATTTTTGAAACGAAGCCCCTATTAAAAGAGGGGTTTGTACTAACGGTTCAAACCAGATATTCAATAGATGATACATCAAGATCTTTGAGAGTTTTTTGGCATATCATGAGTGATTTAGCCATTTAAGCCTACAAGGTCATTATGGTCATTTTATCATACACTGGCATTTTGGTAATTTATACCAACAAGGCGTAAACGGTGGCTCAGAAATTCTATTTGCTCATAAGGTTTCCAACCAGGCATTTAGAGATTTCTACGTCAAGATCTTTCACAATATCAGATACATTCGAGGCTATTTTGATTACTTTGGCTAACGAGGGCATTTTCGTATTTTAACTATCATGGGTGATTTTGTAATTTAGCCCAAAAGTGATAAAATGACGATTTACAATATTTAAGATTTCTAGAAGTTTATCGAGCCTCTAAAACCAATCGAACTAACATGTCCCAACCTTACAGTACTAACCAAACCTTCTGATGTACGCATTTCACGAGTATCATTTCCAAATATTGATTGTATCGTATATCTGAACGGTTGCCTTCATATTTCACCACAGAACTTGCCACAGAGTAGTCGAACTTATATTCTGTGCGGAAAAACTTCCATCCTTATATTAATATCAGGAGTGATTGACGTACATGAGTCATGCTTCAACCCTTAGGGGCATTTCAGTCATTTTTAGCCTTATTGGCATTTCTAAAATTTTATCAAAGGCAATTTACTTATTCCAGTCAAGGGGAGTATTTCAGTCATTTTTAAGATCGAGATATCCATCATTCCTGTCAAATGAACCATTTATAGTATTTCAATCATTAAGTACCCGTGGGTGTTTCAGCCATTTAAAAATTTCGGTACCTCCAACCACTTCATTCGTTTCAGAACTCAAAGGTTTATTCATCCTTCCAATTAATTTGCAAACCTCGGTGTCCGAGGATACTTCAGCCCTTTTTATCAATACGATAATTCCGATTAATTTAACCATAACAATATTTCCAATACTTTTAGTCATTACGATCAATTCAGTATTTGAGCTACTTGATTAATTCAGATGTATGGATAGTTTCCCGTAAATCTATACTCGGATATTCATTCCAAATTCAAGGAAACCTAACACCTTACAATCTCGAAGGTTTAAATCTTGTTACCATAACTTTCCAAGTAGTTCGAGGTTTTTAGATAAATCGGTTTGTTTACCATATCCAGTATAGATTTCTAAATCGCTTCCAATTTCAAGGGTATTTTAGTCATTCTCATACCTTAAGAGCATTTTCATAATTTCATATCCAAATATTTTTTTAGCATTTAATCATTTGACAATAATAATCGGGTTTGGAGATTAGCTGCCTTATTACTTAATTTATTGAACTCCAGATCCTTACATTTATTAACTTTCTCATTCGATCATTTCGATCTTATCTAGGTTATCATACTCAATTTCATATCCTGTTTGACTTATACAGAGCTAACATCACTCCTCATCATATTTATGCATGCATTAACCGAATATCGACATGTTCATAAAGCATACAAGAGGTAGTAATGTATTACCTTTAATCCTTGCTATATCGGTCAACCATGGTACCCCATTCGATCACTCTCGAACTCGAATGCGACGTCCTCAACATCCCGAATACAAGGAACTTCGAATACCTTCATTCGCACAAATTCCAATTTCAGTCCTTATTCATATTGCTCATAATTGATTATTAAAATACATAAGCGGACTCGAGTTCAAGGTCCAATTCGGAGGCTTTCGGGTTAAAATTTCACGAAACGGGCTTCAAAATCGGACTCAGGAGGTCGAAAAACATAAAATAGGACTTTTCATAAAAAGTTGACTTTTTGGTCAAAGGCAACGTTGACGTCAACGGTCAACGCTAACATCATGTTGACATCACTGGTCCAATGGCTGACTCGTCGAGTTGACTCGGATGAGTTGACTCACTGAGTTGACTCAGGCGAGTTGACTCGGTCAACGGGTGGGGTACGGGTCAACGGGTCGAGTCGGTCAACGGGTCAGGTCAGGCGGATTAGACACGGGTTAAGACCGGGTTAGTGCCGGGTCGGGTTGGTTACACGAGTTTGGGCTAAAGGTCGTTGGGCCTTACACGGACCGACCCATTTCCTAAAACTAATAGGCCTGACCCGATTCATTGGGCAAAGCCGGTTCGGTTTGGTTGGGTTCAGACCGGTTTAGGCCGGTTCGCTTACCTAGCGATACCAAATCGTCGGACGGTCGTCAGAACGGTCGCCGAAAGCCCCCAAAATCACCTATTTTGACGGAAAACATAAAGCATCAACCCACAATCCAACCCAAACCTCAAAAATATCGAAAATACGTCGGAATCACTTCGATTCTTACCCAAAATGCCAAGGGACGACCGGAGAAAGACGTAGTTCCGACGAGGTCCTTATCAGAGTCGGATGAGCGATCGGTTCACTGGGTTTTGGTCGCCTCAACTTTGGGAGTCCACTAGAGATGACGGTGGCACGAACGAGTAACTCAGGCCACCGGAAAACACTAAAAATAGAGGCGGTCGGTGAGTTACCTCCCAAACTTTGATCCAACTTTCCCGACGATCGACCGGGGATCTCCGCGAGTGGTCGGTGGCATCAAGTTCGCTGCTCGACGGCGAGGGTGCCGGTGGTGGCAGTGCACGCCACGAGTCGACTGTGGTCGAGATCGGCGCAAGGCCGGAGGGGGGAGGTGATGGGTCGCGAGGGAAACGAGATTAAAAACATGGGTATTTCTTTTGAGGGCTTAAAATTAACACATGGGGAAAATGATTCAGACTTTTATTATTTTCGATATAGCAAGAGTGAATAATTTAAAACGAAGTTGAGGTAGATTATAGCCATATACTACCTTAGCTCAAACGGTTAAGGCTTGCACTCTTTGACCCTAGGTAAGGGGTTTAAACCCTCATGAAAGCACAATTTTCCCTTTTTTGTATTATTATTTTCTTAAAAAAAAAACGGGGTGTTACAGTTTGGCTTGAAAGGATTTGAAAGAAAGTTTTTGAGAGAAAATAAGTTACGTCAAATTTATTTTAATGAAATAACCATAAATTAATTCCTCCAACCTCTTTTATTAATTAAAAACCATTTAAAACAAGCCAATTAAGGGATAAAAGTCTGATATTAGACTTTGGGAAAATAGCTCCTTAAAGATTGAAAGTTTGTAACGCCCCGGTTTTGGGCTTGGAAGTCTTGGGCGTTGACCGGTTAGTCAAAGTGCTGATCGAATATATAAGAGGGAATTTAGGAAAACCTAGTTCGGGTTGCATTAAAAATATGGAAAAATATTCTAAAATCATCTTTTATTATATAAAAGTGAACTGTGAAATCAATTTTGGAAAATGAGGTTCGGAAGGTTGACATTTTGGCTAGTGACCAAAATGTAATTTTTGAAAGTTGCGGGACAGTTTTATAAAGGATTGAAACTTTGAATCTTTAAGGAGCTATTATTCCAAAAAGGATTTCTCCAGATTTTTCTAAGATATTTTAAGTCTAAAATCTGATTTTAAAGATTAAGAAAAGAGAGGGAAATCATTTTGACCAAATCTTAACTAATTTTTCTATTTTCTCTCAAATTCTCTTTTCTCTCATTTTCTCTCTACCCAAACAAGATTTCCTCAGATTTCTTTCTCTGATTTTGACATCTACATCTCTCATTTCAACTCTCATTTGATTCCTAATCATCTCATCATCAAAACCTCTCAATTTGCAAATTGTTTCATCAAGCATTTTGGCTCTAAAAGGGAGAAATTCAAGTTTGGAGGTAAGAACGTCCTTCTCCTCTAAACTATCAGTTCTTTACTGAAATTCCTAAGTTCTCAATCCTTGATTCATGTTTTATTAAAGGCTTTTCATTTGAGATCTTGATTTTTGGCTAAAATGCAAGATTTGGTGATTTTGGTGAAAATTTCGTGTGATCTGTTTAAGCAGGGTTTTGAGGTGTTAAAATGATGTTAAATGAATGCTAAAATGATTAGAAGTTGAGGTTTAATCAATGCAATCCCGGATAGGTTGAATTTCCTAAGTTTGGCTTGAGTTTTTGGTTGTTTTTGGAGTGTTTTTGGTGATCTGTTATACCTGGAGGTATAAGGACGGGGTTGTGATCTTTTTGCATGTTAGTTGATGTATAAAAATGGTTAGAAGTGATGGATCTTGGCTGGGTTAAGTTTTGGAAGTGTTTGGAGATGATTTCGGTTGTGTTTGGTAGCCAAATTGTTAGATTTGTGATGAGCAGCGAGTTGTGTTGATGTTGCTGGTGTTTTAATGCATAAGGATGCATTAATGTTCTGTTTTTATGTGCTTGAAACAGGGGAGGTTGATCCTTGAGTTTTGGAGGTGTTTTCGGAAGGTTTCGGAAGCTTGGAAAGCTTGTTGGCTAGGCTTGTTTGGTAATCGGTGAGTGAAAATGGATTTTCAGCTTTTAAACCAAAGGTTGAAGGTTTTGGGAGCTTAGTTTAAGTCTAAACAACTTTTCTAAGCTCAAGTGTAAGTTTTCGGATTACTCTCTTTAAGTGGTGGCCATGTTTTGATGAAATGTGAAATGATGATTTTGCATGATTTGCTACTGTTTTGGAAAGCATGTTTGAGCATGTTAATTGCTGATGTTTTAGCATGATTTATGCTAATGTTTTAAGCCATGTGTTGAAGGTGTCTCTAGGTAAGAGTGCCTTGTTTTTATGCATTGTTAAATGATGATTTAATGCTTTGAAATGCATGATGAAATGGCTTGGGTTAAATGCTTTTAAAACAGTGGATTACATGATGTATAAAGTGTGTATTGGCAAGTGATGGTTTGTAAAAGTGAAGGTCACTAAGGTGGTTAAAAGTCCTTGAGTGAGCCTTGTAATCTAAGATCATCAAGGTGGTTAAAAGTCCTTGGATGAATCTTGTTGCGGACACTAAGGTGGTTAAAAGTCCTTAGGTGCTCCTTTCCATTGTGGTTAAAAGTCCATGGGGCCAAGGTGTTTAAAAGTCCTTGGGGCCAAGGTGTTTAAAAGTCCTTGGGGTATTTCAAGCTACGGACACAAAGGTGGTTAAAAGTCCTTGTGTGGTCCATTCATGGTGTTTAAAAGTCCATGGCCAAGGTGTTTAAAAGTCCTTGGGGTCCAAGGTGTTTAAAAGTCCTTGGGGAAAGTTATTGAACTTGTTTTCTAAATGAAATGTATCACTTGAGCCAATATGACATGTTTTGTACATGAGATGCATGAGATGCATGATTTGATGTTTATGTTGAAGCATGAGGCTAGTTTAAATGAAATGTGGAAGCATGTTATTGCTTGATTTAAAGTATGCTTTGAGCATGTGTAAAGGTTGTTTACAAGCATGATTTACAAATGGTTTTAAATGCATTATTGAATGGTTTTTAAAGAGCGCTCCTCACTAAGCTTTGGCTTACGCTCTCTCGTTTTCTTGATTCAATAATGCAGAGCATTAGAGTGCTTTGAGGGCAGCAAGAGGAGGCAAGCACACAAGTTCAAGTAAAGCTCAATGTTTGGAAGGTTTTGTTAAACATTTTAGCTTTTGGTCGATTTGGCAATGGGGGACCAATGTGTTTGTTTTGGGAGGTGTTTGAGACTCCCTATGGATGTTAATTGTTGTTTGAATTGCTGGATCTTGGATTGATTTCTTATTGCTTGGCTATGAAGGTTTATGCATGAAAAGTAGCTTAAGTAGGAAGCATGTCATTTAAATTGGGGCTTTTCATGTGTGATGGTTATGAGTTGAATTGTTGATGCATTTATGATCCCTGCATGTTGTATATCTATGAGGTATGATTTGGTGATGTTAACCTGAGGTTTGAAGCATGAATGGTATGAATTTCAAGTTGATTTCAGACAGGGGTATCGGTACTCGGGCTCGCGTATCGATACGCCTGAGCCAAGTATGCTCTTTTCTGCCCAGGCGTATCGGTACGGTTGTGGGGGTATCGATACTCATCTGGGTAAAGTTTGAATGCCGTATCGGTACAGAGGATATCGTATTGATACCGTTGCTCGAGTTTGGTTACTGCCTTCCCCGCGTATCGATACGACATCAGGTGTATCGATACCTGACCGTTAAATTCAGTTAAAAGTATCTTTATATGTTTTGCTTTGTTTACGTTTTAGTCCTGAATCATGTTTGATCAATTGCATGAGCTGTGGATGTCCTTTTGAGCTGAAATTTCACAGAGAAGCATGGAACCTGACTAATTTCAAGATGGTAACTTTAATTTGGGATAAATCCCTTAATTTATCAGAATTTGCATTTTGGTCCCTAAAGTTGCAATTTGTTCAATTGGGTCCCTGTTTGATCTCTGATGTTTGTGATCTTTCAATATGTTGTTTGTATGAACACAATTAAGGTTGATGTGCATCTAGACAAGATTAAAAAGAAAAAAAAAGGGTCGTTAATCAAAGTTGACTTTCGGGTTGACTTTGGTTTTCCCCGTGTAATCTTCATAGTCCGGGTCAACCGTCTAGACCGGGCTAAGGGGGTTACATTTGGTGGTATCAGAGCTGAGTTCTCGAGTAATTGGGAATGTGTGTATGCATGATTGAAGCATGGTTTGGTTGGTATGCTTGTTGAGTGAAAGCATGTTCAGTGTTATGATATGATGATGTGTATGTGATGCATGTTGTGATGATGCACGATGAAGGTACCCATTGCCAAACAAAAGCTAAAGGGATGATATTGTTTTTGAAAGAAATTGAGCTTGAATACTTGGAATTTGCTTACCTTGCTGGTCCTGACTTGTTTTATTTTGTATTGTTATGCATGGTAAAGTATGGCACCACGTAGAGAGTTAAGGAGTAGCGCGAGAGCTACGACCCCGGAAGGGAATGTGAATGATGAGCACACTGGTAGTGCTGTGATACCTCCTCCTCCACCTGGTGGTGGTGGTGCGGAGAGGGAAAGAGCTGGAGCTGGAGCTGAGGCAGCTGGTGCTGGAGCTGCAGGACCTGAAGCTGGTCAGGGGCAAGCGATACCTGACATGTCTGTGCTTGTACAAGCTATTGCGGGTGCGTTTCGAGCAGCAGTAGCTGGAGCTCAAGGAGCTGGGCATCAAGGAGATGCTGGTGCTAGACTACCCTTAGAACGTTTGCGCAGTCTTGGTGGGACTGAGTTTAGGGGTATGTCAGCTGAGAGGTCTGAAGCATGGTTGGAGAGTACCAAGCGTGTCTTGGGACAAATGAGTTGCACTGATGTGCAGAAGCTGGGATGTGTGGTGTCACTGCTGCAAGGTGATGCTTATACGTGGTGGACGACCACAATCTCTGGGATGGCTGATGCTGATGTTACATGGACGTTCTTTCAGCATGCGTTCAAGAGGAGATATCTGGGAGTTAGATATCTGGATGAAAAGAAGCGTGAATTCATGTCTCTGACCCAAGGGAACATGAGTGTGGCTGAGTATGAGGTACAGTTCGTACGTCTTAGCCAGTATGCACCGGAGTTGGTACCTGATGAGCGCGAAAGGTGCGAAAGGTTCCGTTATGGTTTGGTGACGGAGGTTAAGACTTATATGTTAGCTGCTGAGTACAATGATTTCGATGTGTTGGTTAGTCGATCGAAGGACATTGAGATGAACCTGAGTTTGTCTGCTAAGGGTGCTGGAGCTAGTTCTGGAAAGAGAGCTGCTGAGTATAGTTCCGGTGGACGGAACAAGAGAGGGCATGATCAGAGGTTTCAGTCCTCGTCTAAGAGAGGTGGAGGTGCACCTGCTAGGGGTGGCAATGCTAGAGCTGACCCTAGTGCTTGTTTGATTTGTGGTTCCCGTGGTCACTTGAAGCGTGACTGTCCTCGTGCTGGGAGGGAGGTGCAAGCTCCTGTGATAGCAGCTGGTTATGAGTGCTGGAGTTGTGGTTCAGCTGATCATCTGAGACGCGATTGTCCGAGGATGGCTGGTGGTCAAGAGCGTGCTCCTGTTGTTGCAGCATCGCAGAGAGGTCGTGGGCGCGGCCGTGGTAATTTTCAGAGGCGAGAGGAAGGTGGGCGCGGTGTAGCTCATGTTGTGGCTATTCAGCCTGAGGGTGGAGGCCAAGCGAGGGTGTATGCTCAGCGCGAAGGAAGGAATGATGCAGATGTGATTGCAGGTACCTTTACTTTGCAATCCTTGTCATTGCTTTCTTTGATTGATTCTGGATCTACGCATTCATACATTCTTCGTGAGCATGCTGAGTTGCTTGGTTTGCCTGTTGAGTTTTTGGATGTTGGTGTTAGAGTCACTAGTTCTTTTGGTGAAACTGTTGTGACTCGTAAGCTTTATAAAAGGTGTCCTTTGGTTGTTCAAGAGCATGTCTTTCTTGTTGATCTTATGGAGTTGCCCTTTTATGGTTTTGATGTGATCCTTGGTATGGATTGGCTTGCTGAGCATCGTGCTGTTGTGGATTGTGAGAATAAGCGGGTTTCGCTTAGGCTTGCGGATGATTATGAAGTGGTGGTGGTTGGTGAGAATGTGAAGTTTCTTGCCAATGTTGTTTCTACCTTGGAGGCGAGCAGGATGCTGAGGCAAGGTTGTGAAGCTTTTCTGGCTTTTGTGATGAATCCTAGTTCGAAGGAGCTGAGGGTGCAGGATATCAGGGTTGTGAAGGAGTTTCCTGATGTTTTTCCTGAGGAGTTGTCTGGTTTACCTCCTAATCGCGAGGTGGAGTTCGGTATTGAGCTGTATGAGAATACCACTCCTGTGTCCATTACTCCCTATAGAATGGCACCTAAGGAGCTGAAGGAGCTGAAGACGCAGTTGCAAGAGTTGCTTGATCGTGGTTTCATCCGGCCGAGTGTTTCGCCTTGGGGTGCTCCTGTCTTGTTTGTGAAGAAGAAAGATGGCACGATGAGGATGTGCATTGATTACCGTCAGCTGAACAAGTTGACTATCAAGAATCGGTATCCTTTGCCGAGGATTGATGATCTCTTTGATCAATTTCGGGGAGCTGCTGTGTTCTCTAAGATTGACTTGAGGTCAGGGTATTATCAGTTGAAGGTGAAGGATGAGGATGTGCCTAAGACAGCTTTCAGGACAAGGTATGGGCATTATGAGTTCCTTGTGATGCCGTTTGGTTTGACAAATGATCCTGCTGCTTTCATGGACATGATGAATCGTGTTTTTCATGAATACCTGGACAAGTTTGTTGTGGTGTTCATTGATGATATCCTTGTGTACTCGCGTACTGAGGAAGAGCACGAAGAGAATTTGAGGGTTGTGTTGCAAGCTTTGTTGGAGAATCAGCTTTATGCTAAGTTGAGCAAGTGTGAGTTTTGGCTTAGAGAGGTTGTTTTTCTTGGGCATGTGGTCTCAGCTGAGGGGATTCGTGTTGATCCTCAGAAGATTGAAGCGGTGATGAACTGGAAAGTTCCTAAGTCTGTTCAGGAGGTTCGTAGTTTCCTTGGTTTGGCAGGATACTACCGAAGGTTTGTGGATGGTTTTTCCAAGATTGCTGCTCCTTTGACGAAGTTGCTGCAGAAAGATGTTAAGTATGAGTGGACAGAAGCGAGACAGCAAGCTTTTGAGAAGCTGAAGTTGGCTTTGACGCAAGCTCCTATCTTGATTCAGCCTGAATCAGGGAAAGAGTTTGTAGTCTACAGTGATGCATCCTATGTTGGTTTGGGGTGTGTGCTGATGCAAGAGGGTAAGGTTGTGGCTTATGCGTCGCGGCAGTCGAAGGTGCATGAGCGCAATTATCCTACGCATGATATTGAGTTGGCTGCAGTGGTTTTTGCTCTGAAGATCTGGAGGCATTATCTGTATGGTGAGAAGTGTACGGTATACACGGATCACAAGAGTTTGAGGTATCTGATGTCTCAGAAGGAGTTGAATCTCAGGCAGCGACGTTGGTTGGAGTTGCTCAAGGATTATGATCTGACGATAGAGTATCATCCTGGAAAGGCCAATGTTGTTGCGGATGCCTTGAGTAGAAAGGTGGCTGTTGAGCTGAGAGCTATGTTTGCTAGCTTGAGTATATCGCAGGATGGTGGTCTTGTTGCTGAGTTGCAGGTGAAACCTTCGTTGGTTCAGTTGATCAAGGATAAGCAGTTGTTGGATGATTCCTTGGTGTCTCATGTTCGGGATATCGCGGAGGGTAGACCTTCGGATTTCTGTTTTAATGAGGATGGAGTGTTGTGTTTTGGTAGTCGGATAGTAGTGCCTGCAGATGCTGAGTTGAGGCATGCTATTCTAGCTGAAGGTCATAGTAGTCCTTTTGCTATGCATCCTGGTAGTACAAAGATGTATCGCGATCTTCGTGATGAGTACTATTGGGTGGGCTTGAAGAAGGATGTGGCTGAGTTCGTGAGCAAGTGTTTGGTGTGTCAGCGCGTAAAGGCTGAACATCAGGTTCCTTCTGGTTTGTTGCAACCGTTGAAAATCCCTGAATGGAAGTGGGAGAGGGTTACCATGGATTTTGTATCTGGTTTGCCTTTGTCTCCGTCGAAGAAGAATTCTGTTTGGGTGATTGTGGATCGCCTGACGAAGTGTGCACATTTCTTGCCTGTGCATACTACGTTTTCTTTGGATAAGCTGGCAGAGCTGTACGTTGCTGAGGTTGTGAGGTTGCATGGTGTGCCTAAGTCGATCGTGTCGGATAGGGATCCGAGGTTCACATCGCGTTTTTGGCAGTGTTTGCATCAAGCTTTGGGTACAAGGTTGCATTTCAGTACATCCTATCATCCCCAGTCGGATGGCCAGTCTGAGCGAGTTATTCAGATCTTGGAGGATATGTTGAGATGTTGCGTGATAGAGTTCCAAGGTTCTTGGGAGAAGCATCTGCCTTTGGTTGAGTTCGCTTACAACAACAGTTTTCAGGCAAGTATACAGATGGCACCTTATGAGGCTCTGTATGGGAGGAAGTGTAGGACTCCTCTGTGTTGGGCTGAAACTGGTCAAAAGTTGGTTTCGATGCCTGCTTTGTTGAAAGGTACCACCGAGAAGGTGAAGCTCATTTGTGAGAGGTTGAAGGCTGCTTCTGATCGGCAGAAGTCTTACGCGGATTTGAAGCGTAGGGAGATAGAGTTTGCGGTGGGTGATCGCGTGTTCTTGAAGGTTTCGCCTTGGAAGAAGGTGATGAGGTTTGGGCGGAAGGGTAAGTTGAGCCCTAGATACATTGGACCGTATGAGGTTGTCGAGCGTGTTGGTCCTGTTGCGTATCGGTTGAGGTTACCTCAGGAGCTGGAGAAGATTCATGATGTGTTCCATGTTTCTATGCTCCGGAGGTATCGATCTGATCCTTCGCATGTGTTGTCTGTGGAGGAGGTGGAATTGAATCCGGATTTGACCTATGATGAGGAACCGGTGAAGATTCTGGATTCAGATAACAAGGTTCTTCGTGGCAAGACCATTGAGTTGGTGAAGGTGCTGTGGAAGCATCGCGGTGTTGAGGAAGCCACGTGGGAGCGGAAGGAGGATATGCTGAAGCAGTTTCCTTATCTCTTTCCTTCAGGTAAATTTCGAGGACGAAATTTCTTAAGGGGGGAGAGTTGTAACGCCCCGGTTTTGGGCTTGGAAGTCTTGGGCGTTGACCGGTTAGTCAAAGTGCTGATCGAATATATAAGAGGGAATTTAGGAAAACCTAGTTCGGGTTGCATTAAAAATATGGAAAAATATTCTAAAATCATCTTTTATTATATAAAAGTGAACTGTGAAATCAATTTTGGAAAATGAGGTTCGGAAGGTTGACATTTTGGCTAGTGACCAAAATGTAATTTTTGAAAGTTGCGGGACAGTTTTATAAAGGATTGAAACTTTGAATCTTTAAGGAGCTATTATTCCAAAAAGGATTTCTCCAGATTTTTCTAAGATATTTTAAGTCTAAAATCTGATTTTAAAGATTAAGAAAAGAGAGGGAAATCATTTTGACCAAATCTTAACTAATTTTTCTATTTTCTCTCAAATTCTCTTTTCTCTCATTTTCTCTCTACCCAAACAAGATTTCCTCAGATTTCTTTCTCTGATTTTGACATCTACATCTCTCATTTCAACTCTCATTTGATTCCTAATCATCTCATCATCAAAACCTCTCAATTTGCAAATTGTTTCATCAAGCATTTTGGCTCTAAAAGGGAGAAATTCAAGTTTGGAGGTAAGAACGTCCTTCTCCTCTAAACTATCAGTTCTTTACTGAAATTCCTAAGTTCTCAATCCTTGATTCATGTTTTATTAAAGGCTTTTCATTTGAGATCTTGATTTTTGGCTAAAATGCAAGATTTGGTGATTTTGGTGAAAATTTTGTGTGATCTGTTTAAGCAGGGTTTTGAGGTGTTAAAATGATGTTAAATGAATGCTAAAATGATTAGAAGTTGAGGTTTAATCAATGCAATCCCGGATAGGTTGAATTTCCTAAGTTTGGCTTGAGTTTTTGGTTGTTTTTGGAGTGTTTTTGGTGATCTGTTATACCTGGAGGTATAAGGACGGGGTTGTGATCTTTTTGCATGTTAGTTGATGTATAAAAATGGTTAGAAGTGATGGATCTTGGCTGGGTTAAGTTTTGGAAGTGTTTGGAGATGATTTCGGTTGTGTTTGGTAGCCAAATTGTTAGATTTGTGATGAGCAGCGAGTTGTGTTGATGTTGCTGGTGTTTTAATGCATAAGGATGCATTAATGTTCTGTTTTTATGTGCTTGAAACAGGGGAGGTTGATCCTTGAGTTTTGGAGGTGTTTTCGGAAGGTTTCGGAAGCTTGGAAAGCTTGTTGGCTAGGCTTGTTTGGTAATCGGTGAGTGAAAATGGATTTTCAGCTTTTAAACCAAAGGTTGAAGGTTTTGGGAGCTTAGTTTAAGTCTAAACAACTTTTCTAAGCTCAAGTGTAAGTTTTCGGATTACTCTCTTTAAGTGGTGGCCATGTTTTGATGAAATGTGAAATGATGATTTTGCATGATTTGCTACTGTTTTGGAAAGCATGTTTGAGCATGTTAATTGCTGATGTTTTAGCATGATTTATGCTAATGTTTTAAGCCATGTGTTGAAGGTGTCTCTAGGTAAGAGTGCCTTGTTTTTATGCATTGTTAAATGATGATTTAATGCTTTGAAATGCATGATGAAATGGCTTGGGTTAAATGCTTTTAAAACAGTGGATTACATGATGTATAAAGTGTGTATTGGCAAGTGATGGTTTGTAAAAGTGAAGGTCACTAAGGTGGTTAAAAGTCCTTGAGTGAGCCTTGTAATCTAAGATCATCAAGGTGGTTAAAAGTCCTTGGATGAATCTTGTTGCGGACACTAAGGTGGTTAAAAGTCCTTAGGTGCTCCTTTCCATTGTGGTTAAAAGTCCATGGGGCCAAGGTGTTTAAAAGTCCTTGGGGCCAAGGTGTTTAAAAGTCCTTGGGGTATTTCAAGCTACGGACACAAAGGTGGTTAAAAGTCCTTGTGTGGTCCATTCATGGTGTTTAAAAGTCCATGGCCAAGGTGTTTAAAAGTCCTTGGGGTCCAAGGTGTTTAAAAGTCCT
The DNA here is from genome assembly GCA_958450335.1 of Hibiscus tridactylites. Classification (NCBI taxonomy): domain Eukaryota; kingdom Viridiplantae; phylum Streptophyta; class Magnoliopsida; order Malvales; family Malvaceae; genus Hibiscus; species Hibiscus tridactylites. Next base: position 66,747,196 of record OY288273.1, read on the forward strand.
TGGGGAAAGTTATTGAACTTGTTTTCTAAATGAAATGTATCACTTGAGCCAATATGACATGTTTTGTACATGAGATGCATGAGATGCATGATTTGATGTTTATGTTGAAGCATGAGGCTAGTTTAAATGAAATGTGGAAGCATGTTATTGCTTGATTTAAAGTATGCTTTGAGCATGTGTAAAGGTTGTTTACAAGCATGATTTACAAATGGTTTTAAATGCATTATTGAATGGTTTTTAAAGAGCGCTCCTCACTAAGCTTTGGCTTACGCTCTCTCGTTTTCTTGATTCAATAATGCAGAGCATTAGAGTGCTTTGAGGGCAGCAAGAGGAGGCAAGCACACAAGTTCAAGTAAAGCTCAATGTTTGGAAGGTTTTGTTAAACATTTTAGCTTTTGGTCGATTTGGCAATGGGGGACCAATGTGTTTGTTTTGGGAGGTGTTTGAGACTCCCTATGGATGTTAATTGTTGTTTGAATTGCTGGATCTTGGATTGATTTCTTATTGCTTGGCTATGAAGGTTTATGCATGAAAAGTAGCTTAAGTAGGAAGCATGTCATTTAAATTGGGGCTTTTCATGTGTGATGGTTATGAGTTGAATTGTTGATGCATTTATGATCCATGCATGTTGTATATCTATGAGGTATGATTTGGTGATGTTAACCTGAGGTTTGAAGCATGAATGGTATGAATTTCAAGTTGATTTCAGACAGGGGTATCGGTACTCGGGCTCGCGTATCGATACGCCTGAGCCAAGTATGCTCTTTTCTGCCCAGGCGTATCGGTACGGTTGTGGGGGTATCGATACTCATCTGGGTAAAGTTTGAATGCCGTATCGGTACAGAGGATATCGTATCGATACCGTTGCTCGAGTTTGGTTACTGCCTTCCCCGCGTATCGATACGACATCAGGTGTATCGATACCTGACCGTTAAATTCAGTTAAAAGTATCTTTATATGTTTTGCTTTGTTTACGTTTTAGTCTTGAATCATGTTTGATCAATTGCATGAGCTGTGGATGTCCTTTTGAGCTGAAATTTCACAGAGAAGCATGGAACCTGACTAATTTCAAGATGGTAACTTTAATTTGGGATAAATCCCTTAATTTATCAGAATTTGCATTTTGGTCCCTAAAGTTGCAATTTGTTCAATTGGGTCCCTGTTTGATCTCTGATGTTTGTGATCTTTCAATATGTTGTTTGTATGAACACAATTAAGGTTGATGTGCATCTAGACAAGATTAAAAAGAAAAAAAAAGGGTCGTTAATCAAAGTTGACTTTCGGGTTGACTTTGGTTTTCCCCGTGTAATCTTCGTAGTCCGGGTCAACCGTCTAGACCGGGCTAAGGGGGTTACAAAGTTCTAATCCTTTTACAAAACAGTCACTAAAAGCAGTTTTCAAAGTTTACATTTTGGTCACTAAATCTAAAATGTCTGAATTCCAAATACCATTTTCCAAAATTGATTTTACCAAAACCTTTTATATATTTAAAAAGAACTTTAGATAATTTTTCATATTTTTTTCGCCTTCCGAAATAGGTTTTCCCTGAATTCATCATGAAACTTAACCGAATTTTTAATCTCGGTCCAACAGACCCTAAAATCATCCCAAAATCTCTAGGCCCAAAATTAGGGCGTTACACAAGTATTGAAAAAAATTAAATTTTAAAAATTAGCCCCTAATAACAAGTGTTACAAAAAAATTGAACCCTAATAATATATATTGAAGAAAAATTAAACTATCATTAAAATTGAACACTTACAATAATGAACCATGGGCCTTAGATAAAGGTAGACCTTGGGTCATTGCCCTTATGGCCCACCGTCAGGGATGGCCCTGCTACCCATTACCTGTCATAAGCGAAGCTTGCTTAAAGCTACTGGCTCTCAGATTGGTACCGTCGTGAAGGTTGATTTCCAAACAGATAATGGTCGTCGTGGATGCTTCGTTCGCATGGTTGTTAAGATAAACTTAAGGCACCCTCTCGTCTCTAAGGTCTTGGCCAATGGTTGACTTTAAGTGCTTGAGTATGAGGCATTACGGTTATCTGTTTTGACTGTGGGATTTACAGCCACAACAAGGAACTTTGCCCCAAGTTGAACGTTCCTGCAGACATTAATGTTGATCAACATGCACCTTCACCAACCATGGAACCAATTCCTCCTAGTGAAGCTTTTGGCCCTCGGATGGTTGTGGAAAAAAGACAATGTTAAAACCAAAAGGTGTTGCACATGCTCAGGGTAATAAAGCTACTGGATCTCACATATCCTCTTCACGATTTAATCCCAATTTTGTGGATGATACCGGTTTGCATGAAACCCCACACTAGGCCCCTAATGCCAATGCTTATCACACTCCCGCCTCAGCGATTGATCAACTTGGCCATGAGTCTGCAACTATGACCGCCTCTACTGCTGTTGAAACTTGAAAATTATAAGGAAAATACTCGACCACCTAATAACAAGTCCACAAAGAGTGGGAAATATGCACTCTTCGTTGGAAACGGTACAAAATCGGAAACGGTACAAAATCGTTCGGAAAAACTTTGCTCCGCCTCCTCTTCGTCGTGTCCCTCGTTCGAAACCATTTGGGTAAGCCTCTTGTGTTCGTGTTGTTGTGTGGTGTATGGAAACAATCGGAAATCTTCTTGTGCATGTTGTGATGGCCGGATCTTGACCATTAGGGTCACCAGAAAGTGTTGCCGGCGAGCCGCGTCGTCAAGGGTTGTAAACCATAATAACCAGATCTGTGCAAAAAGGGGTATGGGGTTCGGGCTTGCATTATGTGAGTTGGGTTCAAGCCCAAATCTGTGGTGAGCCAAGTGTGTGGAAGGCCCGAACCGGACCAAGTTGCCAAACCAGATCGGTCCATTGGACCTAACTCGAACTGGATCGAACCGTTAGAGTGTAGTCGAACCGAACTGAACCAGTATTTGGACCGAACCGAGTGACGTCATTACTGACTGTGGGGTATGACGTCAGCCCTGACCAGGATGATGTCACCGTCGATGTTGACCGTTGACCGTTGACTTTTTTCAGTCAAAGTCAAATTTATGTTTTTCGACGCCCCGTTTCCAGATTCGCAGCTCGTTTTTCCAAATCCGATCTCGAATAGTTGTTTTTGGGCCTTTTTAATTAATTTATGCTCAGTTGAGAAATGGTGTAAATTGGTTTCTGAATCATATTTCTTTTGCGTTCAGGTGACATAGATTCGGACACCGAAATTCTTCCTCCTCCTCTGCCTGGTTAACCTCCTGCATCTCAGCCTTCGAGTTCTGCGCGTACGTGTAATTAAATAAGTTCATGTTCAGTAGTTGTGGCATAGTAGTGAAATCTTACATAGTGTTACCCTTGTAGGTGTCGATCCTGTTCAGCCCGTTACTAGATCTGAGCGTGGGAGACGTCACTCCCGACGTTAAGCTGTTAGCTATTTGAGGTGTGTTCTCTACTTGTGCTATATTATCTGTGTTGTTGTTGTATGATGTCTAACTTGTGAAAATATGTTGTGATCTGAGTTATGTGCTATGCTTTGTGTAATTCTGTTAAGCATCATACATCGGAATTTGAATAACTTCTGTCGGATTAAATGCTCATGCATTTTCGGATTAATAATGTTTGCATTCGGACTAGAATCGAATTTCCATGTCATATCATTCGGGTTGGGAAATGTACGGAGGAAGATCAGTGGTTTCACCCTTCGGGCTGAATTCCACTTCGGACTTGGTGGTGATGTAGACAGTGGTTCAGGGGAACCTTACTCTTCGGACGGTGATGTAGATGGGTTCATGACATAGACTTAGGTGCATCGTGCTTTGTATATCTGTGTACTTAAATGACTATGTTGACTGTATGATTCTTGTGATATTCCGTCTGATGCACTTTAGAGAGACACTGAGCTTAATAGCTAACTCTCATTAGCTTTTATTTAAAATTCTCAGACATAGGAGTTCGGTACTTAGAGGACCACATTTTATCAGATTATTTACAGTTTTCAGTATCGATATTTTTAAATTTCAGATTTATATTAGTTATTTTATTATTTAGGGATTTTATGTAATTTCGGTTACTTTTACATTTATTTGAGACTTTAAATTGTTTTAGCATGCGTGTGAATTTAAATTGGATATTTATGATACCTATACGGCCGCGTTTTTATTGATGGAATTTAATGTGAAACGGTACCGTTTTCAATAAATAATTTAATTATTTAATTTTCAAAATCTAATAATTATTTTACTTGAGGGACACGTTTTCAACCCGACTTCTTAGATTCGGCCTATAATCCTTGGGTCGGGTTTAGGGGTTAGAGGAAAGGAGGATCCAAACGTGAATTCTCAGTAAAGAGTGCTTACTATCAGCTCTCCAATGATCGATGGAGTTGGAAATTAATCTGGAAGTTACCTTTTTCTGAGAGAGTGCGGGGCTTCCTTTGGCTGGATTGCTCACCAATTCCATTCGGCACAAAACTCATCTTCTATCGAGTGTGGTGTTGCTGATGAAACTGTTTTGCATATCCTTGGGGATTGTCCTTCAATTCAGAACTGATGGTCGTCCTTTCCACAAGAATCTCCGTGTGATGACTTCTTCACTCTTTCCCTTCATGGGGTTTCATCCAATCGTATATGCTCTATAACGGGAGGTCCTTGGCTACTCTTTACCTCCTTGCTTCTTTCGCAAACCTGGAAGAGACGTAACTTGCATGTTTTTCAGGGTGACAACAACTCAATGCTCCATTGGGAGCCTTTATCTACAACACCTGAGGCCTCCTCCTTGCCTGAAGTTATACATTGGAAGTTTGCATCAATACAGACGAAGCTATCTCCTATCTGTTAATTTTCTAGTTTTGGTTCCTTGGGAGGCGTTATTCGTGATCACGATGGTACACATATGCTCTCTTTCACTGAGCATATAGGCGCGTCGACAACTTTGCAAGCCGAATTATGGGGCATTCTCGAAGGCTTGCGACTAGCTTGGAAGCATGGTTTTGAATATGTGCAGGTCCAATCTGATTGTGCTGATGCTATTTCGCTTATCTCCCCGCCTTCCATTCATAGTTCTTTTGCTCTAGTAAGATCCATCGTGAATCTCTATGACTTTGTACAAATACAACGTGAGGGCCAACATGGCTGCAGACTTTATGGCCAAGATGGTTCCATTACCTAACCTATCTGTTTCTGTCCACTCCGAGCTCCCTTATAACGAGATTCTTTTGGACCTCCCTATGTTCACCTAAGGAACTCGTAATATAATGGCTATCACTTCATTTTTATTCTAAAATATATAATATTAGTATTCTACATATTGAATATGGAAAGAAAAAAAAAGTTTCTACAAGTGATATTATTTTAGGGTTTAAGATTTTAATGTAAAGTTTAGGTTGCAAAGTTTAGAATTTAAAGTTTAAAGATAGAATTTAGGACTCAAGGTTAGAAGTTTAGGATTTTAAGATTAAGATTTCATATTTTAACTTTGAAATAGACGTGCTTATATAAATTTTATTTATGTTGACAATGTATCAAATATGAAAATTAGGAAAATGATGATTTGGAGATCAAGTCCAACTCTAGGAAATGATGTTTGGGTATGGATTCTTGTTCCAAAGGTTAAAGAATCATGTGGAAGCCATAATCGCCCAAAATTTTCAGATGCCTATACCATTATCATATGCGGTATGAAATATGATTTTTGCTCTTTATCCCGTATGAAGCTGCTGCTGCTGCTGAAACTATAAAAATGATTGGAAATACATGAACTGATGACTCTTAAACAAGAACAAGACGGTGAATTTTAAACAACAACAGGTTGCTCTCCTTCAAACTCCGATATGACAATTAATGAATCCGTCATTCCTAAGGACAGAGGATCTGATTTAGGAGTTGGGTTAATAACCTGCACTTGTAACAAACAATGGATTTATCAGCTATTAAACCATTGCTTTTCTTAAACTACTACCCAATCATATCTTCAAACATTGAGGTCTGGTTTTCTAAATCTATGAAAAATATGTTCGAAAATCCGAGTATACTTATAACATACCTTCTTGTTGTCTTTTATATATCCAATGGCAACTTCTTGTCGCAAACATGCCCTTTCGGATAGCTCCAAGAACGTCGGGTTCTCCCCTTCTTTCATGTAGAAGCTAATATCCTGTCAAGAAACATAGTTAAGTAGTAAATGGGGACTTCTTCATCAGAATAAACGGCAAGAATGGTTCTTGCAGGTTACCACACGAAAAAAAGGTGATTTGGTCACTATACTAACAGATACGATGAGTTAACCCCAACCAGAACACGAGTTTACTCATTTTTTCTGAAGTTTTTTCCATATGTATCGATTACGAACCTCAAACACAAGTACTTTTAAAAAACAATGAGGAGTCCAAGTAACTTGCCTTAAAGGGTAACATGGTTCTGGTGCCTTACCGACAAATACGATGTCCATTGCACATGGAAGATCATACTTTCATGCCAATATCAAATAGTGTCAATTACAGGTCTCAAACACGAGTACTTTGACCCCCCAAAACACTTAGTAACTAGCCTAAAATGAAGTACCGATGTCCGATGCATTTTCAGATATGAATATAGAAATATATATATCTATATTCATATCTCCGGTTGGAAAGCAGCCTCACTCTCGTTAGCTGGAAGGATTGTACTAGCAAAATCAGTTTTGAATGCTATACCAATATACTACATGTCTATGTTCCGAGTGCCGGTCAAGGTTATGAAGAAGATTAACTCTTTGGTAGCTAATTTTGTATGGGGAGACTCATCACAAAGGAAACATATACACTGGTAAAAATGGCCCCTGGTGTGTAGACCGAAGGATAGTGGTGGCTTAGGCATTTCTGACTTGAACACAACGAACCGCGCCCTACTCGGTAAGTGGGCATGGAAATTTGCTAATGAACGGGAGACATGGTGGAAACAAATGGTGTGTTGTAAGTATAAGCTAGACAATAGGAGGGGGTCGTTGCAAAGGACTGCCCCGAGCAAATCCTCTTGGCTTTGGAAAGATGTAGTTAATAACTTTTGGGCAAATGATACATTTGGAAACTGCATTCGAAACAATTTGAAGCCACAAGTTGGGAATGGGAGATTCATCCTCTTTTGGCAAGAGAGTTGGTTATGTGCAGAACCGTTGAAGGTATATTTCCCAAGAATCTTTGCTCTTTCAATCAACAAAGAAGGTCCTATTGCAGACTTTGGAACTGTCGAGACAGGGGACTGGTGTTGGGACATCAAGTTAAGAAGGAATCTTTTCGATTGGGAAGTGGAGCAATGGGACGAGTTGTTATCCATGTTAAACAATGTGACCATTAGCCTAGATGTGAATGATTGTTATGTTTGGAAAGGCAGCGGAGAGGGGATTTTTTCAGTTAAATCTTGCATCAATCTTGCTATTGGAAGATCTGAGGAGACATTATTTTGGCCAAAACAGGTTTGGGCTGGATCCGCTCCCCCAAGAGTCAAGACGTTCGTTTGGCAGGTTTGCCATGGGAGAATTGCGGTGAGGACAGAGCTTATCAAGCGAGGAGTGAATGGAATCACTGAAATCAATTGTCCCCTCTGCAACTTGGAGCCGGAAACAGTTTCGCATTTGCTCTTCTCATGCAACGTGGCTTGGAAATTATGGGCGACATTTTTGAGATTATGGAACCTGTCCACTGTTCTACCGAAGAACCCTGCGGATTTCATCATAAGTTGGGTTTCTCTACTCCCAGAATCAGAAATCTGGAGTCTAATTCCGTTTGCAGTAATCTGGTCATTATGGAAGTGTCGGAATAAATTGGTGTTCGAGGAAGGTAGCTTAGAGCAGAGGCTTTTGCTCTTCTTAGCAAAATACAGGTTAGCAGCTTGGTTTGTGTCCAAAAATCCAAATCTGTCAACTCAGTTGGACTGTTTAATGGGTGATCCAACACTTGCTGACTCAACTAATTGGGTGAAAACACCAAAGATATCCACGACTATGTGGACTCCCCCACCTCCGGGTTTCTTTAAGGTTAATGTTGATGGAGCAGTGAGCAGTGATTGGAAGTGCAGCGGCATTGGTGGCATCTTAAGGAACGTTGACAGTAAGAAGCTGGGAACTTTCTCGAAGGCTGCTGGTCCTGGTCCACCAATTCTAGCAGAATTACTTGCCATTCGAGAAGGGTTGGATCTGTTCTTTGAGTCTACCTGGGGTAACAAAGGTCGATTGATCCTGGAAAGTGATTCGGCTGTGGCTTTGAGTTGGATTGGGAATACTGAAGTTTGCCCAAGTATCTACGCCCAATTAGTTAAGGAAATAAAGAAGAGGGTGCTAGACAAGAATGTAATATTTAGACATATAAAAAGAGGGGGCAACTGGGAAGCTGATAGCTTGGCTAAACAAGGAATTAGGTAACTTTGTAACTAGGATGCTTTGTTACTAAAATGGGTACTGTAATGTAGGGGGTAGTATAAACAAGGGTACGTTGTATGCTTTGAGGTGTTGTAGTTGTGTACTGGGACATACAAGCTTGTTAAAATTCCCTGTGAGAAATAAAACTTTGAGGCACTCTTTTCCTCTTCCAATGCTCGTTGGGTTGCCTATGTAACCTACCGAGTATGAAGGGGTTTTTAACGAGGCCTCCTTCCTTTTCTTATCAAAAAAAAATATGAATATAGAAATATAACCTTCCAAAGATCTTCCAAATAGAAGAAAAACTTAGAATCTATTGAACATACCCGCATTGAACATGTATCTGAACTCACACTCATACCCAAGTCTGAGTTCACAGTTTAAACATCTCCCTTCATTTTCAGTAAGTTCAAAAATGAAAGTACTGCATAAAATTAATTGTCTTTACCTTCACATATATTTCGTCACCTTCGGCATTCAGAATGTCTTTCCAAACCTCATTTAAATCGCTGTGTTCGGCCACTGCAATCCAGAAGAAACTGTTATTTCCTGAGATTACACATCAAATTATCGGAACAATATAAATGTTTATATAACAATATAATTTTGAGACCTTGAGCTGTTACGAGACTCATCACTTCCTCTGCTGCAATATATGTCAAGCTTCGCTTGAGTTTTGTAATCTGCAGGGTTCAGACGGATTTCAAGATAGATGAAAAACCTTAGAAATACAATGATTGTATTATAAGAAATTCTAGAAATTGCTAAAATATGTTACTTGTTTGCCCAATTTTGAGTCACCAATCTCTGCAACTAGATTTTGCACCTGCCAAACAATATACTCAAGTTTAACTTGGAATTAAAAAATTCAAGACAGTGGCATTATCAATATATTGAACCAAGCACACCGTCACTCCAAGTTTGTTGCAAATGTTTTCTGCAAGAAGAAGCGAGTATGCGGATTGCTTGTCTGTCCTTGATGGATCTGAAAAGAAAATAGTTAGTCCGAATATTAATTTACCAATAGAAACATTCTTTAATATATTATCATTACCTATGTTAGGACTAGGGTGTGAGTGTAAGATATAGGTATATGTTTCACATATATATTCAACCTTTTCTAAGATCATAACCCCATACCCATGCTTTGACATACATCAAACACCGGTGTCAAACACAGGAACTTTAAAAAAATGAAGAGTCAGAATAACATTGATTATTACCTCCGACAAGCCATTCTTTATCGGAAATCACAACAATAGAAAAAGGAATATGTTCCACATTCTTGATGGAATTTTGTATATTCATTATGGTTGCCTGTAAGGTATCGTAGTTCATCGAGTTCCCAATCTGCAATTCAAGAAAATAAAACGACAGATCAGACAGAAACTGTAAAAGGCCTAGCGTCACTGTCCTTCACAAACCAGATAACATAGGACCGAGAAGTTCAATATGATTGAAAGAACAGAGAACATACCCTATGGTTAACCTTGACATGTTCTAGTTTTCTTTGACCGGCCATGAAGCTTGCCTTCTCCCTTTCTTCTAATGGTACGTCCGATAATATTTCCTGTAAATTGTGGATAGCACATGAATAATCTAAAACTCAATAGATGTGAATATATCGGAGTTATTTTTCACCAAGTGTTACTCGAAGAAATAACATTTTGGAGAGAAAAAATCACAATCAGTCTGACATGCAACCAAATGCATAACTTGAAGGTGTGCATTAAACTTAATGGTTATGGTTGAAATCTGAGAAAAAGATAAAAGCATACCAACACACTTCCAGGTCCAAGATAATTATCGTACTCTTCAATCATTTGTACCACATCCGGCCGCCATCCAAGCAAAAGTATGCATTCTTTAGGCCCTAGACTTTGATCCGATGCCTACTTCAAAACCAAAAGAACATATAAGCGGACTTCCAGGGCATTCAACAGATGCTATCACTTAAGGAACTTATCTCTTCGGAAAACATACCTTTGATCGTCGTTTGTTGACACGTTTCACAATATTTAACATCTTTTCTTTCCTCAATTCTAAAGCATCCTCTACATTGTTTCTGGAAACCTCCAAACCATTTACCGTGCTGGTTTCATCTTTTGTGACATTTGACAGTGTAAGTTGTTGTTTTGTTGTGCTGTTAATAGGGGCAATTAACAATATCTACACGAACAAAAGAAAAATACATTAGGAAGTATACGGATATGACCAGGGAAGGATGCATAGACCTGAAATTTCTGTAAAGCAGTTCTTTTCAAACAAAATCTTGGCAAGTACTCATACTACATCATGTTAAGAGATAGTCACAAGCTAGGTTACTGTCTTTGGAAGATCACATTCCCATAACCATGTCTGGATAAGCCTCGGACATAGATGTTGGACACGAGTACTTAGAAGAAAAATGAAAAATCAATGCAATATAGGCCACAAGTAATTTTCCAAGCTATCTACAGTTGCATACAGTCAGATATACAAACGATTTCTTCAATTGTGAAAGACTAGGAATATCTAGAAGGTGTATAAAACAAAGTCAAGATACTGGTAACAAGCAGGACATTCTCGAATTATAAGTGTTATTTCTTCTTAAAATAGTGATATGGAGAACCGGATATTTTTGTACAATAACATTTCATGATGTGAAACTATGTAGCTAACTTAAAAAGGTTAGATATGAATATAGAAGTCCAAAAAATCGTATAGTCCACGTACTTTGTCAGTTTGCCGAAGAATTTCATCGTCTCCAGGGTGGAAGTATATCTTACCATTCCGATAAACACCGCAAACGACTGCCTGAAAAGAAACCAACATAAGAAAATAGCACAGAAGTTCTTCATACTGATAAGTACCGAGTTTTAACACAAACCGTTACCTCTTGAAAACCACGTCGTATTTGTCGGTACGTCAACCCTGTTAGACTTGGAAAATGGTGAAGACTGAATACATTTTCTGCAACATCATGATATAATTAGTCTTCGTGTAGAAACCTACAACATAGTGATATGGACAAGAAATGGACCCATAATTAGTCTTAATATGGTTTTATTGACCAAGAATGAAAACTACCCTCCTAGTTTTAACGGATGTTTAGATTTATGACCATCCCAAATTATGTTAAAGCAAAAATAAACAGGAAATTGCAATCTATAAAATTCCATTAGCTTTCCGCTATCAGGAAAATAAAAGTTGTCAGCAAGAACTCATATCATACTTCGATAATTAAGCAAGTGCCTATAAATCTTTATGAGCCCCTTTTGCCGAGAACATTGAACAAATAGTTTAGAAGCAATATTTTCCACCGGCTCCACTTTCAGTCCGGAGATGGACTTCAAGAGCTCACATGTGTTGGGATTCGAAACCTGCATAAAAAATGGCAAATTAAAGGCAATAGATCTTAGTAACAGAATATTTTGATCCTATGATTATGCAAATATGCATACCTCCACAATTGTGGGGATGGATTCCATCTTGGGAATAGGTTGAATTGCCAGTACAGAGAGAAATGCATCTGTATCAACTCCGTACCTAATCAGTTAACGAGCTGCAGTCACTAAATTTCCCTGAAGAAATTCCTGTATTATGCACTAACTGAAAATGAACATGCAAAAGAATCGGCTAGAAATGAGCATAGTGGAGCCTAATAGCTTCTGCCACTGCTATCATCTTTACTTCATTCCTCAATGCAATATACAACTCTTCCGGCATTCATAGTTTTCCAAACCTGTGTTTGTCCGAGTCTTTATTTTTCTTTTAAGTACCCATATCTGGACATATGTACGTGAAACCCCCAAGAATATTCCAATACATTGAAAATTTATAAGAAAAAAAATTAATATATCAAGTACGAGTTAAGGTTAAGGGCCAATCACTGCTAGGTTTGATTTTAGAAACTTCTAATAAACTGACAACCACATTGTAAGTAAAATTTCAGCCAAACTTTGCATCATGCGGCACTCGAAATAAAATCATCATGGAAATGTCGAAATGATATAATGTAACATTGACAAGAGAGGATCGTCAAAAAATATATATTTCATCTAAATTGATAGAGGTCTTACTGCTCTCCTTTTGTTGCAAGAATGATAATGGCACGTGACTTATTAGCTGCTGCTCTTTCAAATGATTTTGTCATGCTAAGGCTACAACTGCACAAGTAGAACCGATGTTTAAGAAACTGAAGCTTCATTTCAATTAGAATTTGAATCTTGTGAAAACCCAAAGGGATTGGAAGTTTATGGATTGAACCAAGAAGTGAGTAAAACGGTTGAAGTTAAAAGATTCTGAGAAACAACAGCTAATTATGTAATCTTATGCACGAACACATACCGATTTGTGGAGTCTAGTAGATTAAGTATATTATATTACTCTGACTGTTCCCTTTTTCAAAAATACCCGCGGAACACACTTGTGTATGACACATACTTGGACATGGATACGAGGATACGATCCTCCAAGGGCCCTCCAAAAATACATAGAAAACTTAGGTATACTCATTTACTCATGTCCAACACTCTGAGTCTAAGTAACATAAGTATGCATGAAACAACAACAAACAGAGCCCTCAGTAGAAAGGGTCAGTTATTTGATCTCACATTATACTCAATTCAGATTATATCTTCAGTTTGATCAACAAAGATAGGTCCTAATAGTTTCTGCACATTTCTCCAGCTGCTTGATTTTTTACATAAGCATTGTCTACTAAAGTGCATCACCAACAATTAACAAGGGACGCCGTGTCATTAACATGGATTCTAATTTAACCGAGATTTTTATGAAGATGTAGAAGTGTTTTACACTGGTTGTTCATCTCATGCTATGGTCCTATGTTGCTCCAACTCTTTATTTTCTCAAAGTACCCATGTCAGATACCCATATTTGACGCATATCTAGAGATAAGTATGGGGATAGGATCTTCCCAGAACTCCCCAAATACATGAAAATCTTGCGAAAGCAAATGAATATATAGTGTCAGATATACCTCTTTGAAACTATATCAATATGCTTAAGATCCTTGGCAATGTTGTCCGCAAGCTTGTCTATTTGCTTCCTCGGTAGATCAGACAGAAGAAGAATCCTTTGCCTCCTACGAGAGCACAATACATGTAGAAGTTGATAATTTTGCATGCAAGAAAAAATAAACAAACAAAAGTGGTAGCCTACGTTGCTCAGGCTCTTCATTTTTATTAAAGTACTCGTGTTCGACATGAGTATCGGGATATAACCTTCCAAGGGCTCTCCAAATATACGGATAATTTTATAAAATAAAAAAAAACTAAAAATACTCGTGTTGGACATATACCTGTATATGACACTAGACCTTGAGTAGTTGAGTTCAAATAATATAGGTGGCAGCATAACAGTTTACCTGGCTGTAGCAGTACCTAAACGAACGGCAAATTCGTGATAATTATTTAGCTGCTCTAGTATGAAAGCAAGGCGACTATTTGCACCACAAATGATGATATGATCACTCTCCAAAACTTGTATTTGTGCACCTTCCCGGATTTTTTGCATGTTGTTCTGTCACTCCAAATCAAAAGTCACGGGTATTGAAGGTAACTTAAATAAATACTACGAGCATTGGAAAAAAGAGGGTAAAATTTGCTATAGACAAAAGTTCTTACTCGGAATTGTTCTGTCATTGTACTTAACAACCGAGAGTAAAATAATATGCCCCATATAGCAAGAATGAAGCCAATAACACGTTCTACACGGGTTGTTTGCTGCAGTTCAACACATGAATATGTTTTTCAAATTCGAATTTTAATCACACAAGCAATATGAATGCGGTCATATCTTAAAGCAACCAAATGATTAGATACATAACTGACCACATACTTTTAAATGGGTTGACGATGAAATGAGGCATGCCCACGCCTCCCAGCAGCAATCCTCAAGCGTTCTCGTATTTTTCCTATGTTATTCAAGGCATAACTACTGGATTAGCAAACAAAACTACCATTTGCGGATTGGAAGCAAAGAACAAATGATATAGTTGGAAAAATGCTAAAAGTGGGTGAACGAGTAACAAACTGACTGGTGTGTGATTTCCATGTTTTCTTATAGAGGTTTATTCCACAAACAAATACATAGACCACAAAAAGATAAAACGAGCAGGATGGCAAAATTGCTCCAACATTTTTTTTCTTCTTAACATATCCGAGTCTAACGCTTATTTGACTCATATTCAGAAAAGAGTATAGGGAGATGATCCTTCAAGGTCCCACCCAATACATGGAAAACTATTTTTCTTAAATAATTAGCATACCTTTACCAGACACTCACCCAAGTCCGAGTGACATAGGTGCAACTTTTCTTAGGCAGAATTCTCCTATATACAAACCCATCAACAATGGTTGATTCCATACAATACAATTTCTTCTACATTATTAAATTACAATTTCTTCTACAATACAAACAATCTGATTCGGAGTCAATGAGACACAACTAAAATTACAACATGCACCACATTGTGGATTGTGTGATTGCAGAAAATTAGGGATGTAAATTCCCTAATATCAAGTTGCTATTAGTTAGCAATTATCTTCCTAATATCTTGTTAATAGCTGTAAATAAGGAATTAGATTCTTGTAATTTATTTGTAATTCCTTTTTCCTAGTTTAGGCTCTCTCTTGTAATCTATAAGTATGGTCTTTCTTTATCAAATAAATAACAGAAATTAGAGTACTCAAACTGAGACTCTTTTCAGTACCTTTCTACATGGTATCAGTCTAATTTCTCGATCCCATCAACTCTCAACATGGTTGATATTTCTACTTCCGCTAAAATCAGTTCTGAAACAGAACAAAATTCAATTCTTGATGACACATCAGATATCTCCACCTTCCAAATTACTTCCATAAAAATTCCAGAAAAATCTGCATCGACCAGTGCTGCTATAATCCCAGAAGGTAGTCCATTTTTTGCGTCCATGGCTAGTACTACTGACTGTTTCGAGTGGATTGTGGATTCAGGGGCCTCAGATCATATGACTGGCAATGCCTCCTTTTTCCATACATTTCAGCCTTCATCAATCTCCTCTCAAATAAAGATTGCTGATGGCTCTTTCTCCTCCATATCAGGAAGTGGCTCTGTTAAAATATCTCCGAATTTAATACTGCAACATGTGTTATATGTTCCTAAATTAGCTTGTAATCTCATCTCAGTCAGTAAAATTTCTGCTGACCTAAAATGCAGAGCTAATTTTTCACCTCTTGGTTGTAAATTACAGGCTTTGGACTCGGGGAAAGTGATTGGCAGTGCTAGGTTGTGTGGTGGCCTCTACATTCTTCAAGGGCAGCCTTCTCAAAGTGGACAAGCACACTCAAGCTCTATTTATCCTTTTCCTTGTTTTTCCAATATATCAGAATCCTCAAAAAATGTTCTTTTTATCCTTCAAGGGCTAGGTTGTGTGGTGGCCTCTACATTCTTCAAGGGCAGCCTTCTCAAAGTGGACAAGCACACTCAAGCTCTATTTATCCTTTTCCTTGTTTTTCCAATATATCAGAATCCTCAAAAAATGTTCTTTTATGGCATTACAGATTAGGGCATCCTAGTTTTCAATATCTTGCCAAATTGCTACCACAATTGTTTATCGGTAAAAATCATCAATCTTTTTCTTGTGAAATTTGTCCTCTTGCTAAGCATACAAAGAACACTTATCCTCCCTCTAAATATAAAACCTTTAAACTTTTTTCCACCATACATAGTGACATTTGGGGCCCTTCCCAAGTTAAGAATATTGATGGTTCTAGATGGTTCATCATTTTTGTCGATGATCACACTAGGCTCACTTGGACATTTCTTATGAGAGACAAGTCAGAAACTGAAAAAGTGTTTAAGAGATTTCATAGTCTAATAGAAACTCAATTTCAAAGCAAAATTCAGATCCTTCATACTGATAATGGTAGTGAATATTTTTCTAGAGCTTTGGGGGATTTTCTTCAAGAAAAAGGGATTGTTCATATAACTTCTTGTGCAGATTCTCCTCAACAAAATGGCATTGCCGAGAGGAAAAATAGACATCTGTCAGAAGTTGCTAGGTCTCTTATGTTCTCTACTAATGTGCCTAAATTTTATTGGGGGGAAGCCATCCTTACAGCGACTTTCCTCATCAATAGGATGCCTAGTAAACCTCTTAATTTTAAAACACCTAGAAATCTTTTTCTTCAATCCTTTCCTCATTTTCAGCCCCTCTCTTCCTCTATCCCAGTAAAAGTTTTTGGATGCACTGTCTTTGTTCACATTTATCCTCATTCTCGGTCTAAGTTAGATCCTAGAGCCTTAAAATGCATCTTCTTAGGTTATTCTTCTACTAAGAAGGGCTACAAATGTTACTCTCCCATAACTAAAAGAACCTATACCTCCATGGATGTCACCTTCATTGAACAAAAGCCATATTATACCAAGCATGAAATTCAGGGGGAGCGCTTAAGTGAATTCCAAGCTTTTGACATTTTTCCTATCACTAAAATTCCCACTATGATTTCTTCTGAACATGAACCCATTGTTATTACTAAAATCAATGAACCTTCCATCATTCCTAACTCCATTGAAACTACTGTCTTGGAGCCTCCAAGTACACCTCGCACACCACAAAGAACCCAACCAGAGCAACTTGAGGCCAAAGAGCTCAGTGTCTATAAAAGGAGAACAAAGCCCAATAAAGAGACCGACATACAACCTGGTAACTTCCAAGAGCTGGAACCTACTCCTACAGCCTCAGAGAATCCACAAGGTATGAAAAATTCTCAAAGTATTGCTCCGACTGTGGATACTGATGATTTGCCTATTGCACAGAGAAAAGGTGTAAGGAAGTGTACAACACATCCTATTCAGAAGTTTGTGGCATATGGAAACTTAAAGCTTGCCTTTAAAGCCTTCACTTCTAGTGTTGATAACACTTTCATTCCAAAAACAATAGAGGAAGCAATGAAAGACATAAGATGAAAGAAGGCTGTTGAAGAAGAGATAAGGGCACTAGAAGACAATAAAACCTGGAAAATCACTGATCTTCCACCAGGAAAAAGGCCAGTGGGTTACAAGTGGATTTTTACTGTCAAGTATAGATCTGATGGGAGCATTGAACATTATAAGGCAAGATTGGTGGCCAAGGGATTTACTCAGTCCTATGGGATAGACTACCAGGAGACATTTGCTCCAGTAGCAAAGTTGAATACAGTGAGAGTTCTTTTGTCTTTGGCAGTTAACAAGGACTGGAAATTACATCAACTTGACATCAAGAATGCCTTCTTGAATGGCAATCTTGAAGAAGATGTATATATGGAAATTCCACAGGGGTTGGGATATCATTCTGACAAACAGAAAGTTTGTAAACTTGAGAAGTCACTGTATGGATTGAAACAGTCTCCTAGGGCTTGGTTTGATCGATTTGCAAAGGCTATTGTGAAGAATGGGTACAAGCAAGGCCAAACCGACCACACCTTGTTCATCAAAGAGGGATCAGAAAAGAAGAAAGCAATCCTCATTGTGTATGTTGATGATATCATCATCACTGGTGATGACAATGAAGAAATTGAAAATTTAAAGAAATTGCTTGCAAGTGAATTTGAAACCAAGGATCTTGGTACTTTAAGATACTTCCTTGGCATGGAGGTTGCGAGATCAGAAGTTGGTCTAGTAATTAACCAGAGAAAATATATCCTAGACTTGTTATCTGAATCTGGGATGAAAGGCTGCAAACCAGCTGAGACTCCTATGGAGTTCAATCTCAAACTGAAGAAGGATGTTCTTGGAAGTCCAGTTAATAAGGGATTGTATCAAAGGTTAGTTGGGAAATTAATTTATCTTTCTCTTACTATACCTGATATATCTTTTCCTGTGAGCATTGTTAGTCAATATTTGAGTGACCCTCGAGAGGAGCATCTTGAAGCTGTCAACAGAATACTAAAATACCTAAAGATGACACCTGGCCATGGGCTAATTTTCAAGAAAACCAATGACAAATCAGTAAAAGTCTTCACTGATGCTAGCTGGGCTGGAGAACTGACAGATAGAAGATCCACCAGTGGGTACTGCACTTTTGTTTGGGGCAATTTGGTAACTTGGAGGAGCAAAAAGCAGTCTGTTGTGTCTCGGAGCAGTGTTGAAGCTGAGTATAGAGCTATTGCACTTGGAATGTGTGAGGGAATATGGTTACAAAGGTTACTTGTTGAATTGGGCTTCAGTGACTCTAAAGAGTTTGAACTATACAGTGATAGTCAATCTGCCATCAGTATAGTGAGAAATTCAGTCCATCATGATAGGACTAAACATGTGGAAATTGATAGACAGTTCATTTCAGAGAAAGTCAACAATGGTCTGGTAAAACTGAATTTTGTTTCTTCTAAAGATCAACTTGCAGACATTCTCACCAAGGCACTTCCTAGAGTAACCTTTGATGAGTTTACATGCAAGCTGGGATTATATAATATATACTCTCCAGCTTGAGGGGGAGTGTGGATTGTGTGATTGCAGAAAATTAGGGATGTAAATTCCCTAATATCAAGTTGCTATTAGTTAGCAATTATCTTCCTAATATTTTGTTAATAGCTGTAAATAAGGAGTTAGATTCTTGTAATTTATTTGTAATTCTTTTTTCCTAGTTTAGGCTCTCTCTTGTAATCTATAAATATAGTCTTTCTTTATCAAATAAATAACAGAAATTAGAGTACTCAAACTGAGACTCTTTTCAGTACCTTTCTACACACATCAATGCTTACAATTCTACAACCTTTCACTTAGTCTTATAACTTTGATAAATTCAAGATATATTGAAGTTTAAATGAATATAAGACGCGATAACAGCAGAAGAAAATTCAAGAAAAAAAAAACCCGATTGGCCTCACCTCAAGCTTTATTTTCAAAAAGTGCCTATATAGGGTCAGGTCAGAACCTGCTGGGCTTGGATTTTTTTGCCAACCCTAGTTCCAAGTACCATGTCAAGACAACCAATATGACATGTATAATATTATTTACTTCTCGAGTTTCGCTTTACTGCTGATCAGATTATAAAACCAAACGAAGAGACGCTAAAGGGGCACAAAATGTAATTTTTCTGAGGAACATATTTTGAAGTATAAAAGTTATTGCAGCAAAATTAAACCTAATGAAACTTCTGGCATTTAAAGTAGACATGCTACAATTATCTATAAAATAATTATTAGATTAATAGAGACTAATTGTACATTACCTCAACTTGAAGAAGAGCAAACCACCGATAATAACAAATGAGAAGCATGCTAGAAGTAGAGCCACAAGAAACCTACAAAATGTTTGAAACAAGTGAATAAGTCTATCTTAAAACATAAATTCAGAACTATAAGTCCATACAGATCAAGATTGGAAGAAAAGCTATATTGTTTCGATTCTTCATATTTCTTGAAGTACCCAAGTCCAACACCCGTGCCGTATACATATCCAAACATGGATGAAAGTATAACCCTCTAAAAACTCTCCAAATACATGCAAAAATTATCAAATTGGATATATCTGTGTTGGACACATATCTATCACTTACACCCAAGTCTGAGTAGCACAAAATCAAGATTGGAAGGTTGGCATAATTTATTACTATTCAGTCAATATCGGGTTCGTAACATACTTCGTTTATTACTATATATCCAGTCATAATTAATAACCAAACAGCATACAAAATGTTTAAGTTGGTAGGTTTGAGGAAAACCATCACTGTGTCTCCAAACACCATGTCTCCAGTGTTGAGAAAATGGAACATATGCGTGTCAAACACATGTCCATCACACCTGAATTCAAGTAATAGCTAAGGAGGGCCACCTACACATAACCTATGTCCGAATAATGTTGCATAAACTGATCATTCTTAATTTTTGAACAATCAGATTGCACGCCATCAGATTTTGATCATTGCAATACAGAATGGTCAATGATAGTGCCTTATTACCAAGTCTGACCACTGGTCGTAGAAATTGACCGCTAGAAACCACAGAAAGCACCAAGAATACAACTCAAATCCAAAAAAGATCTAGGATTATAGGTTAACTTACGTGGCAATATTTTTCTCCAGTTGAACGTTAAATAAATATATTAACCGAGCAAAGTTCCATTTAATATCTTGAATCGAAGGCAAGGAGACGTTCAAGTTAAGAGGCATCGGTTTGTTCAAGGAATTAGAAATGCAGGCAAGGGGTAAACTTCTAGCTGCCAAAGTTCGAAGTAGATGCGGAAATAAGTCTTGGACCATCTTTATTAATGTGTTGGCAAAATCTAATTGCATAAGTCTCAGTAAGAAAAATGCCGACAAAGTCCCACTGATCGGTTTAGCTTGATGACCCTGAAGCAGCAGTGGTGAAAATCAAGAAATTAGGCCATTGAAAGCTGCAAACTCATGGTTATACCATCCAAG
This sequence comes from Hibiscus tridactylites, assembly GCA_958450335.1. Taxonomy (NCBI): domain Eukaryota; kingdom Viridiplantae; phylum Streptophyta; class Magnoliopsida; order Malvales; family Malvaceae; genus Hibiscus; species Hibiscus tridactylites. Next base: position 66,767,965 of record OY288273.1, read on the forward strand.
AATCGAAAAAAATGAGAAAGCAGCAAGTTTCTACAAGACAAACTAATGGTAATGTAGAAATAGCAGGCACAAAGAGTGGACATCTCATTCTTTACATTCAGTCAATAACGCAGATGAAAATTTGAGGTGCAAACTGTTATTAGTACAACCTTCCACCAAAGTGCAGCAGCCAAATGGAACAAGGTATAATTTCAAGCATCACCAAATAATTCCATAATTAGCAAGATAGCAGTATAATAATTATGGAATATTGTAATAAACAACGTCAAAGGACTTCTCGTTACTCACTTTACCTAAAAGTATTCCGTAAATGAACAGTGGCTAGTGAAAGCAGGCCACATGAAAAAGCTAATTTTGAGTGTCATTGAATAATTATGTAAATAGCAAGATTACATTATTGTAAGTATGGAAGATTGTGATAAATAATGTTAATGGACATAAATATTCATTTTCCGCAAATAATTCTGTAAATGAACAGTCACTAGTGCAAGCTTCCACTACAATTACAGCAGCCAAATGAACAAGGTAATAGTGAGCATAACCGAATAATTCAGTAAATAGCAATATTTTATGATTGTAAGATGCATGGAATACTGTAATAAACAATGACCATTCACTTCAATATTCATTTTCCGGAAATTATTCTGCAAATGTAACAGTTACTAGTGCAAGCTTTCACTACAATGACAGCAACCAAAAGAACAAGGTAATTTTGGGGATCGCCAAATAATTCCGCAAATAGCAAGACTGCAATATAGTATGAAGTCCAGAATATTGCAAGTCAACAGACTTCAATATTCATTTTCAAATGAAGAAAGAAGATCTTATTTACATGTAAGAAAGAATATTGCAAATATTTCTTCACATGCGGAAAGGTGCCACTAAAAATGAAGCTTCCGCAAAGCATTGGCAACATTTCAGTAGAGACTGACGCAAACTAGATGAGACTTTTATCTAAACCTCTGTACAAGTACTTTCATCTAAGAAACAATATAAGATGCAGTTTAGAAACAAAGCAGGTAACTGTAGAATATATTGTAAATATGTTAGTTAGGATAACTTAGTTCTTATGGTAAGATATCTTAGCATTTGTATTTAGAGTAGTATCTTATGTATTTACTGAGGAATATTTAGTTTCCTAGATTACTTAGTTACTAAAGATACTTAACTAAGTCTCCATATATATTCTCTTATTCCTTTGAATAAAATTAATTGTTTTTCCCATTATTCTACATGGTATCAGATTATGTTGATCCTTTCCTTTTCTCTCTGTCGATCACTTCTTTTCTTCTTCCTTTCTCGATTCAGTTCTAATTCGAGATGGATTATGAAAACTCAGAAATCAGTTCTTCAAATGTTTCTCGACCTTCTGATTTCTCCTTGTCCGATGCCTCTATTTCACCAATCACATCCTACAAACTAAATGGAAATAACTATCTTCCTTGGTGCACCCATTGCAAGAAGGCTGGTCATGTGTTGGAAAAGTGCTGGAAATTTCATGGGAAACCAGCAGATTGGAAACCTTCTTCCTCTCGTTTTCAGAAGGCTGCAAATCTTGCTTCTGCTGAGAATTCATCCAATGGCTTTAGCCCGCAACAAATTGCGGAGCTTCAACAAATCTTTGGTCGATTCTCCTCCTCCTCTACTTCAACAGCCTTGACAGCTACTGAAGGTTATTCATTTTCCTTCATTCCCGCACCATCTTCCCAATGGATTGTCGATTCTGGTGCATCTGATCATATGTTAGGCAATCTTAAGTTGTTTCAGTCCTTCTCTACACTCAGCTCACCTTGTTACATTAAGATTGCAGATGGTTCACTTTATAAAGTTACTGGAAAGGGTTCAGTTCAGATTACTCCAAAGCTAGTTCTTTCGATTGTTCTCTATGTTCCTAATTTGAGTTGCAATTTGTGATCTGTTAGTGCTTTTGTGAGAGATGTTAATTGTGATGTACATTTTGGGGTTGATGGCTGTGTTTTTCAGGAACATGACTCGAGAGTGCTGACTGGCAATGCTAGGTTGCATAATGGTGTCTATACCCTTGATACTCAACCCTCTTCATCATCCAATTGCTCTAGTGCCCCTCACAAATTTGCCCTATCTTCCATCTTTAATTTAGATCATGTAATGTTCTGGCATTTTAGATTAGAACATGCCAATTTTAATTATATTAAAAGGATGTTTCCTAATCTTTTTCTCAATAAGAATCCATCTTCTTTTACTTGTGCTATATGTCAATTGGCCAAACACACTCGAACCATTTATTTGCCTGCATCTTTAAAATCAATTTCACCTTTTTCCACCATTCAAAGTGACATATGGGGCCCTTCTAAAGTCCCTAGTACTTCTGGATCTCGTTGGCTTGTTTCATTCATTGATGATTTCTCTCGCACTACTTGGACCTTTTTAATGAAAGAGAAATCTGACATTCTTCCTATCTTCCAGAATTTTTACACCATGATCCAAACTCAGTTTACTACACCTATTAAGATTGTTAGGAGTGATAATGGGAGTGAGTACCTTAGCAAGTCCCTAAGGAATTTCTTCAGGGAAAAAGGGATATTTCACCTTACCTCTTGTGTTAATACACCCCAACAAAATGGTGTATCCAAAAGAAAGAACAGACACCTCCTTGAGGTCACCCGTTCCTTTTTGTTTTCAACTAATGCTCCTAAAAAGTTTTGGGATGCTCTTCTTACAGCCACATACCTTATTAATAGAATGCCTAGTAAACCCCTAGGGTTTAAAATCCCTACACAGGTTCTTTCTCAAAAATTTCCTCACTTTTTACCTTTGTCTTCTACTCTTACTCTAAAAGTTTTTGGTTGCATAGCTTTTGTCCATGTGCACAGTCTCAACCGCAGTAAACTTGATCCTAGATCCTTAAAATGTATTTTCCTAGGGTACTCCTCAACACAAAAAGGCTATAGATGTCATTGTCCTTCAACTCGAAAGACCTATATTTTTTCTGATGTCACATTTTTTGAAAACCAACCCTATTTTGATAAGACTTAAATTCAGGGGGAGACATACCGAGAATTTCAGTCCTTAGGTGACCTTCAACTTCTTCCTATTTTGCCTATTCTGGAGGGTGACATCTCTAAAAGTTCATCCCCTTCTTCTTCACACCAATCCAGTCCTCTAAATGAAGTTGATATTGTCTCTAACACTCTGGTCCCTAATCCATAGAACATTTCCCCTGCACAACAAATCAACTCACATCCTAGCCCTTACAAAACACCTCCTCCAACTCTCAAAGCCATTTCTAGTTTATCTCCAAACCTTGTAACACCTTTTAAACCACTCAGTGTGTATACCAGAAAGAAAAGAGTTCTTCCTGAGGCTGCTATTCAATCTAACACTTGCCAAGAACTAATCTTGAGTCCTACAACTATTGAAATAGAAGGTAACAATCTTACTCAGAATTCCTCCAATGCTGGTTTAAATGATTTCCCTATTGCTATTAGAAAGGGAGTAAGGAAATGCACTATTCATCCCATCAATAAATATGTTGCCTATGGAAAACTTCTACCTCATTTTAAAGCTTTTACAACCAGCCTAGACAGTGTACAAATTCCAAATACAGTAGATGAAGCACTTAAAAATCCTGAGTGGAGAAAAGCTGTGGAAGAAGAAATTAAAGCAATGGAAAAGAATCAAACTTGGAGTCTAACCAGTTTACCAGAAGGAAAGAGAACTGTTGGATGTAAATGGGTATTTGCAGTGAAATATCACTCGGATGGCAGTGTAGAAAGACACAAAGCAAGGCTTGTAGCCAAGGGATTCACTCAATCTTATGGGGTTGATTATCAGGAGACTTTTGCACCAGTGGCTAAATTAAATACAATCAGAGTTTTGCTATCAATTGTTGTTAACAAAGATTGGAAATTACATCAATTGGACATCAAGAATGTCTTTCTAAATGGGAATCTTGAGGAAGAGGTATACATGAAAATTCCACCAGGCTTGAAGGAAAATTCAACAAAGAGGACAGTGTGCAAGTTGAATAAGTCTCTATATGGATTGAAGCAATCCCCTAGAGCTTGGTTTGATCGATTTGCTAGAACCATGATTAAGAATGAGTTCAAGCAAAGCCAAGCTAATCATACATTGTTCAAAAGGGTGGCACCTAATGGCAAAATGACTCTTCTAATAGTCTATGTCGATGACATAATCATCACTGGAGATTCCATAGAAGAAATAGAAAGACTGAAGACTAATTTAGCAAGAGAATTCGAAACAAAAGACTTGGGAAGTCACAGATATTTTTTAGGCATAGAGGTGGGAAGATCTGAAGAAGGATTAGTGATCAATCAGAGGAAATATATTATGGATCTTTTGACTAAAACCAGAATGCTTGAATGCAAACCAATAGAGACTCCAATGGAGCCAGGCTTAAAATTCAACAAGGATGAAGAAGGCAGTCCAGTAGATAAAGAATCTTATCAAAGATTAGTGGGAAAACTAATTTATTTGTCACTTACTAGACCTGACCTTGCATATGCAGTGAGCATTGTGAGTCAACACATGAGTGACCCTCAAGAAGAACATATGGAGGCAGTGGGGGGATTCTTAGATATCTAAAATTTTCACCAAGAGCTGGACTTATATTCAGAAAAAATCAAGATAGAACTGTGAAAGTGTACACTGATTCAAGTTGAGCAAGTGAATTAACAGATAGAATATCTGTAAGTGGTTATTGTGCATTTGTATGGGGCAACCTAGTTACTTGGAGGAGTAAAAAACAAGCTGTGACATCTAGAAGCAGTGCAGAGGCTGAATTTAGGGCCTTAGCCCTGGTATTTGTGAAGGAATTTGGATTCAGAGGCTTATCATTGAACTTTGACTCAATGAACATGGAGACTTTGAAATTTACAGTGATAGTCAATCAACAATGAGTATAGCAAGGAATCCAGTTCAACATGATCGAACTAAACACATTGAAATAGATAGACACTTTATCTATGAAAAGGTCAATGGAGGGACAATGAAGCTGAACTATATTCCTACAACAAGTCAGATTGCTGATGTGTTTACCAAGGCACTTTTAAGAGTTACCTTTGATGGCTTCTTATCCAAATTGGGTGTATATAACATATACAAACCAGTTTGAGGGGAGTGTAGAATATACTGTAAATATGTTAGTTCGGGTAACTTAGTTCTTATGGTAAGATATCTTAGCATTTGTATTTAGAGTAGTATCTTATGTATTTACTGAGAAATATTTAGTTTACTAGATTACTTAGTTACTAAAGATACGTATCTATATATATTCCCTTATTCCTATGAATAAAATTAAGAGTGTTTTTCCCATTATTCTATAGTAACCAACCCGATAAATGCAATCATTGCTGATATTTTAGGATATGCCGTTAGTCTCTCTCATATCAATAATGATATGTTGTGAGCTCTGCCCAACCACTTTCATCTAAGAAACAGTACAAAGACATGATATAGAAACAAACTTGGTAACCAACCCCATAAATGCAATGGTTGTTGTATTTTAAAATATATGCCCTTGGTCTCTCTCGTAGCAATAATGATATGCCGTGATCGCATATTACAGTCGCTAACGGGCAAACAAAAGATTAGGCAGCACCAGTATACCCAAATAGCTCCATCCGGATCCACTCCAGAAAATAAAGAAAGAACAGAAACAAACAATCAACAGGCAGATGCGTACACCATTCGAAATTGAAACTGTCAATATAGAAGATGTTCAACTTACAGAAAAAGTAAAATATATAATAAATCTAGGTCCATGTAACAAATTGAAAGAACAAGAAAGCATATTATTAACACTTCCAAAATCCGAGATCTAAGACTTACCAAATAACTATTCTGAAATGAACTCCGACTTATCACTTGCTTTTTGACGTTTGAGTTATTTGAAATGAACTCCGACTTATCACTTGCTTTTTGACGAGTAAAGTTCTGTTTTCCTGTAGAAAGAAAGGTATCATAATTCTTATGAAATGTGAAAAAATGGTTTTTAAAAATTAACTGAAAAAGAAGGAAGAAGAGGTTCTAACATACTTTCTGAAGGAAAAAAACAACTGGCCAATTCGCATACATATAAACTAGAAAACACAACTGGAAGTGTAACTACAAACCCGTAAAACACAAACTTATAGACAAGCTGGGATTAGCTTGAACAATTAAAAACTGACCACAATCAGTAGTTATGTTATGCGGACTCATTTTATGTCACAATCTGAAATTCCAAATTTAAATATTTACCCATGTGATAGAAAAATTCAACAGTGATTAAAACAGTAAGAGTTCCACAGTTAACATTAAAAGATAAAGAACCTAACATAGGTTTCGATTTGGCAAGTTCATAATCAGATGACTCAGACTCACCTCTGTTGTGTATAAAGTTACACATGTTAGATGAAGAGTTGTGCAACCTAAAGCAGCACAGTTCTGATCTCCGGGAAAATATCATATTCTTTGAGCCTCTAATGCCGTGTATTCTACAACAAAATTTAGAAGGAAAGTACATAAACGGGAAAGAAAAGGCAATACTTCAGAGTATATGCTATGTTGGAAACCATGAAACTTCCTTCAAAAATATATAATTATTTGGTTGTTCGATAAAAAAGACAAGGGAGAAAAACCAATTTTGTCTATTTTGAAACAGTTTAACCGCACATCGATACTTGCAGAACCGACACCGGCATTGGCATCACCATACTACATGAACTAGTCAACCTGTTTGTTTAGCTTTTACAAAGTGCAACCGTAAAAACTACTGATTTAGTTCCAAAACTTGCTGTTACTCGGGCTCATTTGTGAGTGCAGAATACAGATATGCGTCCAACATAGGTATATTTAATTTGATAAGTCTTTCCGTGTATATGGAGGGTGCTTTAAGAGTCATAGCCATATTCATGCGGGCACGAGTACTTCAAGAAAATTAAAGAGGTGGAGCAACATAGAACTTGTTGTATATTTGGTGGTTAACTATCATACATTGTCTAAGGCAGTACAAGAGCTTCAAAAATATGTATTGTGGTATCTGAAACATCATTCCAGTTCTGCCTACAAGCTCTTTTAAGGTTTAAAACAGCGCAACATATTGATGTTGCAATGTTACTACTTACTTGCACTCCGATCTGAGTGTCGGATGTGAGTTTGTGTCGAACACAACTATGTTTATTTTTTTCTAAGTTTTTCAATGATTTGGAGGGCCTTTTGAGACATATCCAATATCCATGTCCTGACATAGAGTTGGGTATGGATACTTCAAGAAAACTAAAGAGTTTGAGCATCACAGAACTTGTTGTATATAATGTCAATTCTTAGACTTAGCAAACCTGGTCCAAGGCAGATTAAAAACTCATAGAAGGACCCGAAGAAGAACTAAATCTTTAACAGCATTCATAATCATGCAGAGAATTCGATATCAATGAGTCCATCAACATTGAAAAACCAGAGGGGGAGAAAGACTAGTTGCAGAAGCTCAGATTCAAAACCTAAACCAGTTGAGCTAAACTTGGAAGATGAACTGAATTAACTAATAGAAATAAGCTTCAGGTTGGACAAATCGAGTGTATTAAGTTCATAAGGCCGGCACTAATTACTACTACCAGAAATTCAGTGAAACCCAGATATTTAACTTGAATAAATCATGTTGGAAACAAAGAAAAAGAAACAAAAGGTACCTGGTTGAAGAAGATGATGTTTGAATGAGCCTTGGGGGCAACAGCCATGGATGAGGGCTTTGAAACTGACAAAGGAACATCCTTTAGTTTTGGTGATGAAGAAAAGGATAAAAAGAAACAATTTTTTTTAGAAAAACAAGTTGAAAAGCTAAGAAACTTTTGAAGAGACAGACAGAGGAGTTAGATCAATGTGTTGGGATACTTTATCTGAAACCAAAATTTGAAGACAAAAATAAAAAGCTGAAAGTTTGGATGGAAGTGAAAGTGGACCACTTTGGCACTTGTCCACTCCATTTCCAACTTACAAGCTCCCTAGTCACGTTCTATGATGTCAGAGATTGTTGTTTTAAGGTATAATTTTAGGGTTAAATCTTACTTTGGTCCCTGAAGTTGTACTTAATTTCCATTCTAGTGTCTCAAGCATTTTCAGTTCAATACAGACCCCTCAAGATTCGGTTACAAAAAAATGACACATGTTTGCCATTTTACGTCATTTTTTTTCTTTCTAAAGCGATAGATGATTTGTAATTTAAGGCATGTGCATGGATAGAGTTATGATTAAGTAAAGGAATAGAAAGATATATTAATTGATTGAGTGATTAAAGATATTTATGTTGTCTAATTTTATATGGGTTTGAATCTCGATATTTATCCTGAAATGTAATATCTTTCTGTTTAATCAGAAGTAATAGAATAGAAAATTGTTTAATTTCAAAATTAATAAGATTTAATAATTATTTATTTTAAAATTTGATAGGAATAAGATTTAATTTGACAAATATTCAAATTAGTATAAATTAAAATTTTTATTACACAAAAATACGTGGGGCACAAGCCTCTCATTTTCCCTTGATAGCTTTCTATCAAACTAAACAAAAATATTTTTAGATACTAAAATAATAAGGGTAATTATACCTTAAATTCTAACTACATACTCTAAATTTTAAACCCTGAACTATAAATTTTAACCACATACTCTAAATTTTAAATTCTTAAACCTAAACTCCTAAACTATAAAGCCTAATTAAATCTTTAACCCCTAAAATTAGGGCACTTGTTAAAACAAAATATTTTCACCGCCAATACAACATATATTTTCCAAAATAATAATTACGTACAAAATTGGAGTAAAAAACACTTCACCCTATTTAACATTTAAAAAATCACTTTTTGTTATGAATATTTATCTATGTGGATGTCTATCATGATTAGAACTTTATTAAAGGAGTTTGATTTATTTATTATTAGGAATATTATTTCTATGAATTAGAGTTTAATGTATTATGTACTTCTTATGCCTATAAATAGATGATTCATTGAAGGCATTGTATACAATTCTATATTTTGAGAATAATACAAATCTTCCTCTTCCTCTCATCTCTTTGTTCTTCTTGTTCTTCTTTATTTTATTCATAACACGTTATCAGCACGAGACTCTAATCAACTGAGGTCTTCATCGTTATAATTCAAAAGAAGTTACCAGGAAGAATTCGATTATAGAATAAACCAAAGATAAGTTTTTTTTCTCCTTATTTTTTTTAGTTACCGATTGTCTTTCTCTTTATATTTTAACTTTGTTTTAATTTTTGAAAATTTTGGAAGTATGTTTGATTTTATTCGAACATTGGAAAGAGAAAAATTTGTGGCTTCTCACAAACCAAAAGACGAATCGACAGAGACGAAGAGGTTGCGTTTGGTGTAAATTACGTGTGTTTTCTCTTGTTCCTAAAAGGGTTAATTAGCGGTATGCTTATTCATACTTTTACTTATATGATTATATTTGATATTTTTCATATTATTATTTATATCATTTTATTTGGTAAAAGTTAATATTTTTAACCGTGTTTTGAGTTTTACATGATATGCTTAAATGGCTTGGAAAGAGATGTGATATAAAGGGACTATGAGAAGCTATCTCGATCATATGCTATGTCTCCATTGTCCACGAGAGAAAAATCAATATCGGTAAATTTTGGTTTTATTTTTATTCTTTATATTATTATTTTAAAGTGCGATAAATCATGATGATTTTAAATTTACAAGAAGATTATTATAAAGTCTATATTTGCTCGAAAGCAATTTTTCTTCTTTGTCGAAAAACTCGACCATAGACTTCTCCCAATTTCAAGTTACGAAAATTCTTCTTGATCTAAAAAGTTTTATGGGAGACATTCTTTGAAGTAAATGCAAAGCATGATGTTTATTCCATGCGATTATCAATGATGGGGCATTCCCCGAAGTGAATGCAAGCATGATGTTTATTCCATGCAATTATCAATGATGGGGCATTCCCTGAAGTGAATGCAAGCATGATGTTTATTCCATGCAATTATTGGATCTGTTTCATTCCCTGAAGTGAATGCAAACATGGTAAATCATTATTCAATTAGAGACATAATTTTGATATAATCCAAGTATAATTGGCTGAACATCCTGTTCTGCGAGGCTACTGGTCTCAAAGGAGGTTTTTAAAGGACCTTGTGGACAGGTTTAACAATGCCGCGTACGAGGATTAAATCTTTGTTCTCTGTGATAAGGATATGCGAAAAAGGTTTTAAAGGCCCACTGGCTCTACTCCATTCCCTGAAGTGAATGTGAGATTATATTATGGAAGGAATAAAAAAATCACATTAAAAGTTGTGGCCGTGGTCGAGGCTATGAATATACACATGAAAAATATAGTCGTTTTAAGAATATTTCTACCCAGGGACGGACCCAGGACTTTAAGTTAGGGGGGGCGAACCTATAAATTTTTAGGGGGGGCGAACTTATAAAAGTTTAGGGGGGGCAAAAATAGATTTTTAATAGAAAATACATAGATAAATTCTAAAATTTTTCTAAATCATATATGATTTTCAAAATTTTAGGGGGGGCGGTTGCCCCCCTCAGCACCCCCCTCGGTCCATCCATGTTTCTACCCGCTGGTAGCGAAGTTATAAGGATGACAAGAGTGATAAAGATCATTCTAAGGAAGTGAAATCCTTTTACCAATGTGATGTTATAAACCATTGGTTTCGTACTTGTCAAACGCTAAAGTATTATGGACTTTATCCATAATCATGAATGATAAATGAAATAAAATATAAACAAAATTTGTTTATGGCGAAAATAATTATGGCGTTATTGGTCCAACTCAATTGGATATTGTTAATTTTCTTATAACCCTTGAAGGGAATAATTTACCATTTATTTTATTTCCCTTATAACCTCTAACAGGAATAATTGTTTTATTTATTTATTTTATTTTTTTAATGTTAATTCGTTTTATTTATTATTTATTTATGTTAGTTTGCTTTATGTTTATTTATTTCACATATTATTTATTTACGTTTTATGTTAATTTATTATTTGAAGAATATGATTACTTCCGGAATAAAATATACAATGAATTGTGGCTATTTATGCCTAGAATTGTGGCTATTTATGCCTAGCAGATAATGCAAGTACTCATATTGTACTTAAGCATAAGAAATATTTTTCCCATTTAAATGCAAGGGGAAATATGAGTAGTATTTCTCAAAGTACTAAAATATCAATACTCCGGAAGAGCACTTGAAAGTTTATCTCTGATAGATAATCGACTTGATATGATGTGCTATATTTTATATTTTTCATTCCTCGAAGTGAATGATACAAAGTACATATTTTCATTACCTGAAGTAAATGAAACAAAGCACATTTTGAAAGGTGCACAATTATGCATTTCTCGATTAAAATGCAAGGGAATAATGTGAGTACTATATCCGGAAGTACTAATATCACAAAAGGCTCTGGTTGAGCAAATATGTTATTGTCAAGTGGAACTTTATTCCATATTCACAGTGCGTTATACTCGTCAAAGTCATAAAGAGAGCAATATGAGTTCGCAAACTATCCCTTTGGGAATTATAGATAACATATGTTATCAATTGGCATTTGAAATAAGCCAATATTGATATAAGTTTTGGTAGCCAAAAAGTCAGTTGGAAGCTCTAGAAGAGCTATATATTACTACCAAAAGATAATTTCAATTGAAAGTTCTGAAAGAGCTAAATATATTCCTATTTAAAGGAACAATTTTGATGGTCGTACTAGACATGTACGAGTGAGATTGAATTACATGTTATGGTAAACAAGGAGTTTACAAATTCAGAAATATATACACACATATATATAGTTGGCATGATCGGTTAGACCATCCTGATCAATGGTGCAGAAATTATTGAGATTTACATACACATGTATTAAAAGAACCTGTAGTTCTTGTGGTGCTTATTCTCAAAGGAATGGATTAAATTCCACTTATTAAAGAACGTGAAGTTCTTGTGTTGCTTAAAGGAATTGATTAAATTCCACTTACTAAAAGAACCTGAAGTTCTTGTGTTGTTTGTTCTCAAAGGATATAGATGATCCCACTTACCAAAATAATTAGAACTTAAAGTTCTTGTATTGAAGTTGAGACTGTATGTCTTGCATATCTGAACGAAATATGGGCCCATATATCCACAAATGTGGAAAGTTTTATATGATTTTAGTAGATGCATCTACATTGTTTTATCGACTTACAACCAGAAGTTTGTGAGATTGATTCTAAAAATATTCAGATTATGCAGTTAGACTATTCGTCTTGAAAAGCTAGTGGGTTTATATTTTAGGCTATATCAGTTGTTACAAAGCCTATTGATTATGAAAAATATAGTTTAGCAAAATTTCAATTAGATGCCTCCTATTTAATAGCTAAACTATGAGAACAAAAGAGTTATTATTTATATGGTGTTTCCATATAGCAACACTTATACGCATCAAGCCAACGAGTTATAATAAACTCTCCGTTATGATTGGTTTTTGGTCAGAAACCATACATTTCCCATTTTATGATTTTTGAATGTGCGATATGAATTGCTCCACCACAACGCACAAAATGGGTAAATAAAAAGGGTTGAGAATATATATTGAGTACGAGTCTCCTTTTATGTTTAAATTCTTAAACATTAATTGGAGAATCATTTATGACATGATTTTTCTCAACATCAGGGGGAGATAATAATCAGCTGGATAGAGGAAAATGAATTATCATTATCTAGATCCTCGTATATGAACTAGAAGTTCATAAGATAATTCATGTTATTACATGTCAACTGCCAGACATATTTACTGACCCAATGAGAGTAATTAAGTCTCATATACCAGCTGAAATGCTCTAAGTTTAAATTACATGTTAGAGCGAGAGAATGTAAATCATGCTTGAAGCATGATAGTTGAAATGGTTCTAATGATCAAAATTCTCGTAAATAGAAAGTAATATGAGATGGTCATATATTGGAGGCGGGTGCTCCTGAAGAGACCCAAGACATAACAAATAATAAAACTCTTGAAGAGTTTCAGGTACCTGGAATAAAGATTGAAATCTTGAAGAGATCTCGATGAGTTATGTCATTACGAGAATGGAACTAGAAAAATTGGAAAGTTGTCGACAACGATTTTACAAACAATTTTACATAAAATACTTCTATAGAAGTAAAGAAAGAAATCGAGGATCTTGTATAAAATATATCCGGAAGTATAGATATTGAATTGGTCAATGTTGAAAGACGCTTTGAACTTCTAAAATAGAAGTATTTGGACCACCAGTTCAAACACCTAAAGGTGTAATGCAAGTGAGGCACAAATAAGTAGTCGTAAATATGACTTGAACTGTGATTTATGAAAAGTTTTAATTACTTCATGGTGGATGCAATTACTTTGGCAGTTTTGAAAATTTTACATGCGTCTAATTATTTGTGGATCCATATCTATCCTTGAAGGATCTAAAATGCTATAAGCATTTGGAAATTTCTGAGGAAATTTATTTAGACATGTCTCATGAATATTTTTGGCGCATTTGGTATAATCGCCTTAGTGAATACTAATTGAGAAAATACTATAAGAATGATCAGATTTTCTTATGTATTTTATAAAGGAGTTTGGATCAAGATCCATTATGATAATTTTAGAACTCCTAAAGAGCTTCAAATTGGAAACTCATGAAGTACTTTCAATACAAGTACTTGAATCTTGACATCAAGTTTATCTCGACCTAAAGATCGAGCATTTTTATATATTTCTTTTGTCTATGAATAGACATAAGCTGAAAGAATCTTAAAGAAGATTCAATATGAATAGAGCATATCTATTGAGTATCCCAATAGTTGTAAGATTGTTGGATGTGAATAAAGATAATTATATCTTTTCTTGGTCTTGAAGCACTATATATTAGTTGGTCAAGAAATATCTATGAATATACAAAGATCATTACATTTAGATCTTCAAACATTCGTTGATGCCTCCTCAAATGTCGTAGAAATAATTGTTATGCACGAGGCAAGCCAAAAAAATGTGTTTGGCTAAGATTATTGACCCAACATATCCAAAAGATATGTGGATTTACTTTTACAAGATATGATAAAAGCTATCTTGTGTGAAGATAAAGCAAGATGTATATCTCAGTTTGAAAGTTGATACATCATGAAACATAATTTTAGAACTCCAAAGATCTTCTGTGATGTTTTCATGAGGGGGAGTAAATACGCGTTGCACTCTTTTTCCCTTAACCGAGGTTTTGTCCCAATGGGTTTTCCTGGTAAGGTTTTTAATGAGGCAACAAGTTATGCGTATCAAAGATGTGTGTACTCTTTTTCCTTCACTAAAGAATTTTTTTCCCACTAGGTTTTTATCTTAGTAAGGTTTTAACGAGGCACATAATCTTCATAGACATCCAAGGGGGAGTGTTATGAATATTTATCTATGTGGATGTCTATCATGATTAGAACTTTATCAAAGGAGTTTGATTTATTTATTATTAGGAATATTATCTCTATGAATTAGAGTTTAATGTATTATGTACTTCTTATGCCTATAAATAGATGATTCATTGAAGGCATTGTACACAATTCTATATTTTGAGAATAATACAAATCTCCCTCTTCCTCTCATCTCTTTGTTCTTCTTGTTCTTCTTTATTTTATTCATAACACTTTTTATGTTAATTGAGTTTTTAAGCTAAATTAATATATTGTATGTATATTATATAAGAGAATGTGTGATCAAATAGGGACAGAGCATAACGAAGGCTCAAGAGCTTTGGCACCTGCCCAATAATTTAAAAATTCTTAATAAGCCTTTTATATTTTTAAATTTTGTTAATTTAACCACTCAAATTTTTAGAAAATTCATATTAAATATTTAATTTTTAAATATTTTAAAATAAATCCTCTAAAATTTTAATTTCCCCCCTACATTTTTAGTCTAATTATATTTTAGGTCCCTAAAGATTTAAATATTAGATAAATTAGACATTATCACTCAATTTTGAATTTAAATATTTAATAAATCTTTATGTTTTTAAGTTTAACAGCTATGTCCCTGTGATCAAACATATCATGTTAAAAATTACTTTTAATTATATATTTTAGTTAATCATTTATATTGTTAATAATTTTTATTAAGTTTTCTTAAATATTGAATTTTATTTCAGTTGGCACGTTGCTACAACAACTGGAAATTTTGGATTTAACTATTGAATTTTGTGAAAATTTATCATGAGACAATTAAATTTTTTTTGTTTAACTATATGTATTTTAGTTATTAATTTACTAATTTGAATCAAATTTTGTAGAGATTAAATATGGGTTCACCCTTTTAACCCACTTTTCTCCATTAATAATTCTAATATTCGAATCTCTGACCTTATTTAAATAGTTTAACATCTCATCTCGTTAGATCAACTAAATTGGTATTGAACTAAAATTTTTAGATAAAGACATATCTGATTTTCAACATTTTTAAGGCCAATAACCAAATCTCTAACTCTGATTTAAAGGACATGTGGGGCATGGCCCCTAAATTTTGAAAAACTAGATTTTAGTCTCATAAGTTTTTAAAAAATTTAACTTGACCCCATATAATTTTTGAAAACTTATATTAAGTTTCTGATTTGAAGTTTTAAATTAAATATCTTCCATAATATTTAAAAGTTCTCCCTATGCCTCTAAAAGTTTTAGTGAGACCCTAAATTTTAAAAATAATGTAAATAAAACCTCTCATTTTATTGAAATTTCAGTTTAAACCTCTATTTAAAAAAAAAAACTCCCACAAACTCTTTCGTCAAGTTCGCCACTTAATATGATTATACGATATTATGATACGAGAAAATATTAAAATATAATCTTTGATTTGAATAATTTACAAATGTAGTATTATTTTTAATTAGTATAACAAACTTATAATTCAAATTCAAGTTTAAAACACAAATAATTGAGTGAAAAAATTATGGCTTAAGGGTATTATAATCCCTTAAACTTTTGGGGAAAAAATCAATTAAGCCCTAAACTTTTTTTTTTTGCACTCAACTAAACCCTTATATTTCAAAATTTCATCAATTCACCCCTTTGACCAACATTGACTGTTAAATTTAACAGTTTTTTGGACCAGTTGGTACAACATGTCATGTTACAGTATTGTCACTTGACATTTCCATAATTATTTTATTTTATTTAAAAATTATTTCAAAGTTCTAAAAATTCTAAACAAATTTATAAAAATTATAAAATATACTTTTAAAAAAATATGTAAATGTCACATGACAAAACTGTACTATATTACATAACGGAAACATCTCAAGAAAAAATCGTCAAAAACTGATGGTCTAAATTAATCAAATGACTTAATTGACGAAAATTTAGAATATAAAAGCTTAATTAGGTGAAAAATTTCAAAAGTTCAAATACTTATGATACTCAAAGGCAAAAATCAAACATCAAAGTTGAACTTATTTTCATTAAGTAAATAAGTAATGGACGAGATTGGGATGTGTCAAACTTTGTCTTGAATCCAGCTACATCTACGCTTCCGGTCTCAAATTTACATTTAATTACCGGCAATCTTGTCCTTGAAGGTTAAGTGCATTGAAAAAAAAAATGTTAAATTCTCATTATTTGACAGTTAAAATGTCCAAATAATGAAAAAAAGGTAGATTATATAGTTGGTCATCTAACTATTAAAAGTTTTTTTTTTTGAATATGTTGGTGTGATGCAAGGGTAGCATTTGTTCAACTGTTTTAATCTTTTCAAAGACGACACATACAACATGCATTATTAGTACTCGAATCTGAGTCCCAATGAATAATGAACATCTACCTTTGCTATCAGGATACAAGGAAATTGACAACTATTAAAAGTTTTTTTATTTATTTTTGTCACCCATGGTAAATTTTATTAGTGACATGTGGCGAAATGTGTTGCCACGTGATGGTTTGATTGTTAGGTCATAGGTAGGGGTGGGAATTGTAGGGTACCCGGGATTCGGGTACCCGGTTTATCCGGGTACCTCTTTAAACGGTCCGTGTCCCGGCCCATTATATTCGGGTACCCGTAAAATTCGGGTACCTGGGTAATCGGGTACCCAGTTCCTATTTTTTTATTTTTTTATTTTTAAAATTAAAAAAAAATCACATGTTAAACACAAAAAAATTTAAAAAAAACTAAACTTAAAACTTAAAAGAATATAATACAACCATAGAAAAAATGTAGGGATTTAAACTTAATTTTAGAGTGAAAATATTAAGAAACATAAAATAAAAATATAATTTTAAATATAAAAAATATATATTAAATTTTATTGGGTCGGGTCGGGTACCCGGTAAGGGAAAACTTTCGGCCCATGTCCCGGCCCGTGTCCCGGAAAATTTGCCGGGTTGGGTACCCGGCCCAGTCGAGTAATTTCTTTTTCGAGAATTACCCGGTATTTTAGTTTCGGGTCGTCGAGTTTTCGGGTCGGGTATTTTCTCCCACCCCTAGTCATAGGTGAAAGTAAAACAAAATTATTGAACCCATGCCATTCCAACACCTCATCACTGCACCTACTTTTGCAATTCGTATTATTATTACAATATATGTATTTTAGGTTGAACATTGTGTTCAAATAGAACTGAGAAGTTTTAGGTTAAGTTAAAGTTAAAGTTAAAATTAATTACATTATATATATATACATAGGGGTGTGCAAAATAAACCGTAACCGTTAACCGTAACCGTTAACCGGTATAACCGTTCATTTTATAGGTTAATTAACCTAACCGTTAAGGTTAAACGGTTTCGGTTAACCGAACCGCTAAAAAAGACGGTTAATGGTTAACCTATAGGTTAACCTATAGGTACTTTATTTTAACTAAGTGTAAAGTTTGTGTTTAAAATTTCGCTATTTAAGTTAATTTTTTTAAAAAAAATTAATACAATATTTATCGGAGAGATATATTTATTATTCTAAAAAAGAAATAATGAACATTTGAAAAGAAAATCGTAATAGGTTACAAGTTAACCTGTAACCGATCCGTTCCTTAACGGTTAGCCACTATAATGGTTAACCATTTAAAAAATTAACGGTTAACCATTTCTTAACGGTTAGTAACGGTTAAATTACGAATAATAACCGCTATAACGGTTAACCAACCGTTTAAGCTAAACGGTACGGTTAACCTACCATGAACACCCCTATATATACATATATAATATTATTTCAAATAAGAAACATGTCTCTAAATTGTGTAAAATGTACTTTTTATGATTGTTCTTCAATTTAGTAGTTTAATTGCTTGTGATGTTGTATTCTAAAATTAAAATTGGAGTCGCCATCGATTATTTTTAAAAATGATAGATTGAACACCGGAAATTGAGTTCGAGAGTCGGTTACATATGAGAAAGAATTAACACCCCACAGCGCCCAAAATTAGTACCAAATTATTACTATTTTACGAATATTGAATTTTGCGAGTTAAAGTGACATTATATCAAAATTTGGTTATACACGCGAGTAAATTTTAAGGGCTCCGTTATTCGAGAATAAATGAAAACTACCACCAATGCGCCTGTTACTAGCCAAGTTTATTCTCGAATAAAAAAACACCACATTAACAATTTATATCTCGTTATGCAACATCAGAATAAAACATGGCATGACTTATGAATAAAAGACATAAATAAAAGTATGAATATTAAATGACAATATACCATACAATATATATATATATATATATATATCCATATACTAAGGTGCAAAACTGTATATATAAAAAAAGTTAGGATCAACTTACATAATATAAAACTTTTTAAGTTTTACACGTTTTTTGGATCGTTAGATGGGGGAATGAATGACTTAGATTAACTCATTACTATTTTTTTCAAGTCATAATCTTCACATATTTACTGTTAATCTCATCCAGTTGTTTCACTCATCCAACGGTTCAAAAAATATATAAAACTTAAAGAGTTTTACATTGTATAAACGGATCATATCTCTCTATATATTACATATACATATACATATTATGTGACATGCATTATAATTTATAAGGAAATAAATAAACTATATGCATTAAAATGTACTACTGTAGAAAGCTATATATATATATAACATACATCTATATTATAAAATAAAAAAAACATACAGCTATAAAACTATATATCATTATATATAAAACCATAACCTAAACGGTAATAAACAACATATATACAAGGGGATCAACTTGCACAATGTAAAACTCTTTAAATTTTACACGTTTTTGGGATCGTTAGATGGAAGGAATAGATGACTCAGATTAACTCCTTACTCTATTTTTTCCAAGTGATAATCTTTACATATTTACTATTAATCTCATTCATTCGTTTCACTCATCCAACTATTCAAAAAACGTGTAAAATTTAAAGAGTTTACACTGTGTAAACGTATCTCTCTCTATATAAACGGAAATAAAAAAGAAAAGGAAATAAAAACTGGACATCAACTATTACAAACAAATTAGGCATTATGAAAGGGAAAAAAAACAAACAAACGGAACTAACATGGATTGAAACAAAATTTAAAGGAATATTCTAAAATATGGAAATTAAAGCCGATTGCCAAAACAAACAGGGACCAAATCATAAGGAAATAAAGAAACAGAGACGTAACTTGAAGAGCATTGAATGCAAAAAGGATCGAATTGAAAGATTTGCAAAGAACCAAGGACTGCGGAGATGATTTAGAAATGGCGGAGGGATTTTAATGAGGTAATTATCCTGTTATTTTAAGCATCTATATAACTGAAAAAGATAGACAAATCACATTTTATTTTAAAACTCAAAGACTGATCAAAGAACCAAACTTTAAATCCTCTTCTTGTTCTACCCATTTTTCGAGATTCCGACGACCTACCACCGCAACGGTCGCCGGCGAACTCAAACGTATCCCCCAAATCACTTTCTTTTTGCTCTTAAAACCGAATCTAAGCTCTAATCCTTCAAAAAGCACCCCAATCTATTTTGATCTAAGGGAAATCGAAACCAAAACTTGTTTTGTGTGTGAAAAATCTTTTTTCCAGATTCGAAAGCCTTTTTGAAAGGTCGTCGGTCATCAGCGACAACGTCCTCAGGTAACCGTAGACCAAAAGATCGAACGGTGCTCGGGTAAAACAAACCCTAATCTCCCTTTTTCCATTTTTATTCCAAATAAAAATTTTACTTCTGAAATTGCTTGAAACTTTCTCCCTTTTTGTATTGATTATAAACTGCCTTACATTTATTTTCTCTAGGATATATATATATATATATATCCATTTACATGCTTAAAAAATAAAAGGAACCTAATCTACTGTTGGATGGATTGCTGATGTCGGATTTGATTTTTTTCCCTTACTTCTGTCCTTTTTTGCAGATGGTGGTTGAAGGTTGGTTGTCGTACATCGACGGGAAGAGCTCAACCGTTGATGAACCCACATGGACGGTGGAGATTTCAAACGCGTCAGGCGCGTGGGCGTGTGCAGGAGTCGAACTGTCCTTCACGCGCGCGTGAGGGTCTGAGTAGCCTCTCCTATTTCAATCTTGGCCGTTGGATCATATTTGATCCAGCGGCCAGGATGCGGCTGCGCAGGAAAATAAAGGATTAGATCAGATTAGGGTTTTAAGGTTTTTTTTTTGAGGAAAATGCATAACTATATTCATCAACGGCCATAAATGGCATCATCAACAAGCATGTCCACAATACAGTCCGGGGTATCAAAAGAAAATATAAAAGACCCATTACATGAATAAATCCAGTAAGCTAAAGTGTGTGCAACCCTATTTGCCTCTCGGCATACAAAGCAAATAGAGAAAGCAGGATTTGTAGCCATGATCAGCTTAGCCTCTTCAAGCACAGTGGCAACTATTGACCGATCAGGAAGATTGGAAAGCAGCCTGTTCACCACACTTAGGCAGTCTCCTTCAATTGTCACTTTGGTCCATGCATTATCAGCAGCCATCTTCAAACCTTCAACAAAAGCAATGGCCTCCACCATTTCTGCTGTATAAGTGCCTTCCAGGGTCTTTGCATAGCCATCCACCATCAGACCATAATGGTTTCTAGCCACCACTCCAATAGAGGCAGCACCTGAGGTCGGGGAAAATGCTCCATCAACATCGATTTTGAAGTTTCCTTCAGCAGGGCACCTCCAGATTTTTGACCTGTTAACAACATTTTGGTCGAGGGTAAAATCATTTGCAGCTAAAAAGTCTGATACAAGCAACTGCACATAATCAATTATCACACAAGTAGGCAGGATCACATATTATGGATCAGTGTATTCCTTCTATTCCATAAGTTCGAAAGCAGCACAGATAGAAAAGTACACTGATCAACATTCAAATTAGTCAAACATGCCTCCAACCACTGCCTACCATTCACATAAGGGTTCATAGGGATCAAAGCTAAAAAACAATATATGTTAAAAACATCACGGACAAGGTGACAATCTCTAGAAGCATGCAACACAGACTGAGGAGACCTAGAACACAAGGGGCAAAGGCCATTTCCAATCCCAGCAACTCTCAGCTTCTCACCAACAGGTAAGGCATTGTGGCACAATCTCCAGATAAAGATTTTAATTTTTGGCAAGGTTCTCATAGACTGCAGAGCTTTCCAAATTGGGGATAAGTCCCTCTCCACATCTCTATCTTTTTGAATCCAACTATAACCTGATTTGGTAGAGTAAACACCACTAGAATGGTGATTCCACAACACAATATCCCCCACCACAAGAGCTATAGGGCATCCAATGATTCTATCTGCATCAGCCTCTTCAAAAACACTTTTAACTTTCTCAACATCCCAAGCAGTCTGTCCAGGGATCATAAATTCACCACAAGCAATTGGATTTACCATTCCATCTAAATAAGACCCCTCAAGCTGGACCACAGTATCTGCTCCCCATTTACAGTTGAACATTGGGGCTGGACTATCAATACCAATTCAAAAATGAAATTCCTCCTTTAAAACTTCCTTTGCTTTGAAAATGCAATTTCAGGCAAAGGAGGCTTTATCATGATGCTTTGCTTCCAGAATGTTACCACTTGGGAAGTATTTGGCAGATAAAACTTTGAAACAAAGAGAGTCTCTATTGGTAAGCACCCTCCAAACCTGCTTCCCCAGCAGTGCCAGGTTAAAAATTTTCAAATCCTTTAGACCCAGGCCACCATCCCTCTTAGGCCTACAAATTTTTTGCCAAGCAACGTGTGCCCAACCTCTTTCTCCTGCACGTCCTGACCACCAAAAAGATCTCATTGTAGCAACAATAGGGTCTAAGATACAATCAGGAAGCAAGAAGCAAGCCATGGCATAAGTTGGTAATGCCTGTGCCACTGATTTCAAAAGCACTTCCCTCCCCCAAAAGGAAAGTAAGTTCTTTGTCCACCCTCTGACTCTCTTATCAACATTCTTAAAAAAGAAGCCAAGGGACCCAATTTTGTTCTTTCCCAGAATCAGAGGAAGACCCAGATAAATTCCCATGTCTTTCTCCTCTCTCATTTCTAGAATTTAGAGCAAATTCTCCTTATGATCCTCAGCCATTCCATTGCTAAAAAACACAAAAGACTTGTCTAGATTTACCTTTTGCCCAGATGAACTTTCATAGATCTGCAAAGCCTGTTTAAATCTGGTGACCTCACTGATAGAATTTTTGACAAACACCAAACAGTCATCTGCATACAACAGGTGATTAACTCTAGGGCCATGGATACTAGCTCTTAAGCCCTTAATGCTCCCAAGCTCCTGTTCCTTCAATAACAAGGCAGTTAAACCTTGGGCACAAAAAAGAAATAGGTAAGGGGAAATGGGGTCCCCTTGCCTAAGTCCTCTTCCAGGTCTAAATGATCAAGACAATTTCCCATTAATTTTCAATTGAAAAGAAACCGAGGATACACAATTCATAAGAAGATTAATCCAGGCAGCATGAAATCCCATTTTTCCATAACTTTTTCCAAAAAGCACCACTCTACCCTGTCATATGCTTTCTCCATATCTAATTTTATAGCAGCCCCCTTATTAGGTCCACTCCTAGCACTTTTCAAATAATGAAGCAACTCATGGGCTACCAGCACATTATCAGAGATGAGTCTATCTTAAACAAAGGCAGACTGGTTTTCAGAGATACAAACATGCATCACCTTTTTCATTCTATTCACAATAACCTTAGACACAGTTTTATAGACTACAGTACAGAGGCTTATAGGTCTATATTGCTTAATCAAGGTAGGGTTTGCTAGTTTAGGAATCAGCACAATCACAGTTTGGTTAACCTCAGATAAAGGAATGTTACCATTAAGCAAATCAAGGCAAAGTTTAATAAAATCAGCCCTAAGAATGTGCCAGAATTTTCTAAAAAAGGAGGAAGGGAAACCATCAATACCTGGTGCTTTTGAGGGATGGATTTGAAGGAAAGCCACTGTGACTTCTCCTGCAGTGAACTCCGAGCACAGAGAAGCATTCATGGAGGGTGTAACACAGTGCTTGACTGCACCCAAGATCTGGTCTGATGGAGTGGTACCATTGGATTGAAACAATTGGGAAAAGAAGTCTTTTGCAATTGTAACCCCCGTAGCCCGGTCTGGACGGTTGACCCGAACTACGAAGATTACACGGGGAAAATCAAAGTCAACCCGAAAGTCAACCTTGATTAACGACCCTTTTTTTTTCTTTTTAATCTTGTCTAGATGCACATTAACCTTAGATGTGATCATACAAACACCATGCTCAAAGATCACAAACATCAGAGATCAAACAGGGACCCAAATGAACAAATTACAACTTTAGGGACCAAATTGTAATTTCTGAAAACTTTAAGGACTTAACCAGATTTTAAGTTACCACCTTGAAATTAGTCATGTTTCATGCTTCCCTGCCAAATTTCAGCTCAAACGGACATCCCGAACTCATACAATTGCACAAACAAGATTCAGGACCAAAATGCAAACATTTTGAAACATTTAACCGCCCATGTCAGCCCCCAACGGTCACCCGTTCCGAAACAGGCCAAGCCCGTTCCGAAACACGGGCCGTTCCGCAACACGTTCCGCAATGGGGGTCTGGCAGAATGCTTTCCGTTTCGGAACGGTGACACCCGTTTCGGACGCCTGGGTTCATGCAGGGCACCCGTTCCGAAACGGTGTTGCCTGTTCCGAAACGCCTAGCCCAGAATGTTGCATTTTGCTCACTCAAACACACAATTGATCAATCAAACTTGCTCCAAAAGCCACCAAACTTTGCCAACATGCAATTCAACATAAAAGAGACATACTTGCATCAACAATTCAACAAATAACCAACACATATGAAAAGCCCCAAATCTATAGGCATGCTTCCTACACAAGCAACCATTTAAGCACAAACCTTTCAAAGCAACCTCAATTAAGCCAATTCATGTTTCAACAACATTAACAACAGTATTTAAACATTCATGATCAACACATACGATCACAATAACAACAAATCGAGAGATTCTACCCCATTGCCCTTATTAACTATAGCTATTCACCGAGACATACATCTCCATTGGAGTCCACCTTGAATCCCTTGCTCCTTGCTGTCCAAGCTTCAAGAATCTGCATTGATGGACAAAAGGAGCGTAAGCACATAATGCTTAGTGAGGAATGCTCAAAACCAAAACACCATCAATGCAGCGGGTCTTTAAAACACATTAAAACCAACCCGATTTGCTTTCCAAAACCATGTTCGAAAACTCTTTTCAACATCAAGTTCAAATCATGCATAAACACCATATGCCAAGCTTTAAACAAAACCATGGAAAACACATCCTTTCCACAACATACCTTTCTTTAACTTGAAAACCACATCAAGCAAGAAACCATTTAAAACCATAGTTCAATTAAACCATTTCATGCATTTAATCAAGGCATTATAAAACCATAACATCATATTCACACGCCTTTAACAACAAGTCATACATGACTCCAATGCAACATAGGTGATCCATGCTCTCATGCATTATCTATCAAATGATAACCAACACTTGTTCAACATACAAGTAACATGCTTTCACTAGCATCAAACACATTTCATGCAACAATGCATCTTACCAAGCATCTCATGCTTCTCATGCAAACATGCATCAACTCAAGCATCTCATGCTTCACATGCAACCATGCATCATTTCAAGCAATCCCATGCTTCACATGCAACCATGCATCATTTCAAGCAATCCCATGCTTCACATGATCAAGAACATTATATTGGCTTCCAAGAGATCAACCATATACACTTTCCAACTTTACAACCCGATCGGATACGCGGATCACAAGCGTGTCCCAACGCTTCCTACACACTACCCAATCCAAGGTCTTCCCGTGGGCAACAACCTCCACTGACCTCAATCTCCTAAGGTTCCCATGTATGGACTTTTAAACACCATACAACCTTAGCTTTTCCTCAAGGTTACCATGTATGAACATACACCCTTGACATGCACAAGGTCTTCCCGTATGGACTTTCAACCACCATACAACCTTTGCATAACCGATTGGTAGTTGTAGACGTCATCTAACGAGATCCGGGACATCACACACAAGATCCACACATGGACTTAACCATAGCCATTGTGATCTTAACAAGTACAAGGTTTTCACATAAGGACTTTTAACCACCTTATAACCTTTACTTAACCAAGGTCTACCGTGGGCAACAACCTCCACTACGACCTTAAGCAACCGAGGTCCTCCCGTGGGCACACCCTCCACTGACCTCATCTCGTTAGGAATACTTGAGGGGAGTTTACCCGGTCCACACTTGACCACTCCGCCATCAAGGCGACTTTATTCACGGTGCACCCAATCCTATAGCCGGCTAATTATACCCGATCAACGAACCAAGAACCATTCACATCTCTTGCCAACATAACCATCTTACCATAATATCCAATGTTCCACATGCATAAACACAATGCAAGGTCATCACATCATTAGCTCAATGATTCACATGCATTCGCATAATGCAAAACCACCACATCATTAGCTCAATGATTCACATGCATAAACAATATGCACAAGGTAACAATCATCATCATTAATCATCATCAACTCACTGTTTTTAAGCATCATACAAAGCCAATGAACAACATGCATCACTATGCATCAAAATCACAATTTCCATAAACATAACCAAGGATCTCTTACCTTGAGCATCCTTTTCAATTGACTTTCAAAACCAGCATTAAACCATGCTAAAACATGCTTACAAAACAGAATTAAACCATGCAATAACACATGCACATCAATCATCAACCACAATTGATTTTAAAACCAAATCATACACAATCCAAGAGCAAAAACCTCTTCACTTACTCTTGAGCTTAGCAAAGTTGTTTAGACTTAAACTAACTCCCAAAAACCTTCAAACCATATTTCAAAAGCTGAAATCCCAACTTCACTCACCGATTACCAAACAAGCTAGCCAACAAGCTTTCCAAGCTTCCGAAACCTTCCGAAAACACCTCCAAAGCTCAAGGATCAACCTCCCCTGTTTCAAGCACATAAAAACAGAACATTAATGCATCCATATGCATTAAAACACCAGCAACATCAACACAACTCGCTGCTCATCACAAAACTAGCAATTTGGCTACCAAACACAACCGAAATCATCTCCAAACACTTCCAAAACTTAACCCAGCCAAGATCCATCACTTCTAACCATTTTTATACATCAAATAACATGCAAAATGATCACAACCACGTCCTTATACCTCCAGGTATAACAGATCACCAAATACACTTCAAAAACAACCAAAAACTCAAGCCAAACTTAGGAAATTCAACCTATCCGGGATTGCATTGATCAAGACTCATTTCCACATCAATTTAATGATCATTTAACATCAAAAACACTTCTTAAAACACAGATTTAACAGATCAAACGAAAATCAAGTGAAATCATCAAAATCTTGCATAATTAGCCAAGATCCATAAATCAACCTCAAAACCTTTAATCAATTATCAAATTAGGATTGAAAACTTTAGGAATTTCATTAAAGAACTTGAAGTTCAGAGGAGAAGGACGTTCTTACCTCCAAACTTGAGTTTCTCCTCTTTTTGGAATAGAAAAGCTTGATGAAACTTGAAGCAATTGAAGAGGATTTGAAGACACAATGATTTGCAATCAATTGAGAGTTGAAAGAAGGTTTTTAGGTGAGAAAATCAGAATAAGATCTCTGGAAATTGAGTGTTTGGGTTGAGAGAAAAAGATAGAAAGAAAATAGGTAGTTAAATGAGAAAATAGCTAAAAATGGATTTTCCCTCCTTTTGATTCTTTTAAAATCAGAATTATGTGTTAAAATATCTTAGAAAAATCTGGAGAAACTCCCTTTGGGTAAATAGCTCCTTAAAGATTCAAAGTTTCAACCCTTTATAAAATAGCCACCAAACTTTCAAAAATTACATTTTGGTCACTAGCCAAAATGTCACATTTCCGAAACTCATTTTCCAAAATTGATTTCACAGTTCACTTAATTATAATAAAAGATGATTTTAGAACATTTTTCCATAATTTTTATGCAACCCGAACTAGGTTTTCCTAATTTAACCTCTTACGATTCGAACAACACTTTGACCAACCGGTCAACGCCCAAGACTTCCAAGCCCAAACCGGGGCGTTACAACTCTCCCCCCCTTAGGAAATTTCGTCCTCGAAATTTCAACCGGCGAAAAGAGAACCACAACCTTTTCAAGCAACACACATAGCTACACAAAAGCCTTAACCCACACCACTGATCACTTTCCACACAAAACTTCCACCACTCACTGTTCACAAATCCACACTCTCAAGGGTAACCACAACCCAACCTTCCACACAACCAGATTATGCACAATCTCAACATCAACCTGAAAACTTCAACTCTTACAGCAAACAACACTGTAATACACATCTTCCAAGACTTGCCTACACAAAGACAACAACCAAACCAACTCAACCTCTAGGCAACCTCCCAGTCTCTAAAACTCTTGCGATTCCCAAACCTCTTCCAAAGATTTCCCAACAAGCAGAAATCCTTAACATCAACTGTTTACTCAAGCTCTTCAACGAAGCTGACCACCCTTCACATCCGTCAAAAACATTACCATAACAGCTCACCAGCACCAAAAACCAAAATCACATCACAACCTCAACTTGAAACCTTCAGCCGTTCCACATACCATCAACAGACTTCAAACAAAACTTCTTAACCATAACTGGCCAACTACTGCTCACAAGAACCCAAACCACCAACAAAAACCTTCGATCTTCCACAGCCTTTTCACGACAAACTTCAACCAGAACACTTACATTACCAGAACATCACTGAACCAAAACACACATAACAGCTCCAGAACTCTTCAAAGGTTGCCAAGAACAAACACAACCCTTTCACAACAACTTAAAAGCTAAACCACTTCAGCACCTGGAAACACAACCTCAAACTGCAACATCACTTAGCACCAAGGAACTACCACTTCCTTTAAACTCAACAAACCACTTAACCGATACTAACCTCAAACAATACCTTTCACCACCAAACCATCAAACTTTCAGAGCAACAAACACTATCCTTCTACCAACAAGCCATTCCACTCTCACCATCACAAACAACTAGATAACAAACTCCAGCACTTCTAACTCCCACTCAGCACCAAACAACCTCTACAAACCCATCATCACACTTAACCCAACCGCAACACTAACAGATTCGATTAGTCATTAGCGAGCGTGAACATCGTATGCATGATCACCTACATGCCCTATCAATGTCTGATGTACATGTATGCAAAACCTCTAATGTCATGCCACATGTATGCATGGACCAACATATATAATATAGTATATATCAATGCTTTTAACTGTGCATGAATGCCAGTTCACACCCTCCAATAACATCCTCAAAATCTGTCTAAGAACAACCTCTTACTCACCTTTAACTTAACTATCTCCATCATACCAACAACCATTAACCACAAGATACTTACTCAAGCCTACTTCACACCCAAGATAATTACCAAACCACAACTACCATTACTCCAAACATGCTAGCAACAAGACTAAACTTACCACGCAAGGAAAAACCAACAGAAACCAAACTAAGCAACTAAAGCAAAGATCACTTAACAAGGTTACCTGAAAACACAACACCACCCTGAAGCTTCATCGAACGAGCTCTCTTCCTTGCGGAACCTACATCCTTCGGTTGCACCCCTGCAGCACCAACAAACACCCCTGGGTCACCACCAACTCCTTGCGATAAGAAACCTTGACTGTTCCGCGCCAACATCAAGCAATCACGCTTCATGTGTCCAGCAGACCCACACTTCCAGCAAACTTCATCTTCCAAACTCTTCACAACTTCCTGCTTTTTACGCCACCTCTGAACCTCGCCTCGGTCGCGCCCACGACCTTTCAAAGATCCTTTGGCCAACATCAAAGCTGACTTCACTCCATGAGGACAATCACGCTTAACATGCAACTTGGAACCACAATTCCAACAAACACCTGCGCCCCAACAATTTCCAACATGTTGCCTTTTACAACGGTCACAAACAGATGACTGAGCTTCCACTCCTTGCTCAGGCAACACTTGCTCACCAACAGCATCAGCCGCACCTTGCTCAACCCTTGGAAATTCCCTTCCAAGATACCTTTCATAGAAAGCAGATACGAAGAAATCCCAATCAATATCAAGGATATGTGACGCCACAGCCACAGATGTCCACCAAGAACAAGCATCCTCCAGCATCAGAGAAACAACACTCCCCAGCTTACAGGCATAATCACAGCCTTCCTGATCCAAAATCAGAACCACATTGGCCAACCAGGCCTCAAACATCTCCGGGGAAGAACCATGATACTCCCCAGCACCCAAATCAAGCAAATGCTGCTTCGGCAAACCCACACATTTAGCCAGCACATCCACTGATCCCACCTCAACCATAGCCTGAGATGTTCCCAACACCTCCTGAACAACATGTAAAGAACTTTCCATCCCGGAACCAGCTTCCTTCCCTTGCCTTACCAACTCAACTTCAGTCACAGAAGACTGAGACAAAACACCTTTACAAAAGAGTGAATCCTTTGACTTAACAACCTGCCCCAAGGCAGCAACCATTTCACTCATCCTCCATTCTTTCATCATCTTTGCCATACCACTAACAACAAACAACATACAATCACAACAAACAAACAAAACCTGTTAGACCAGCATTAAGCAAGGATTCAAACTCCAACTCCAAAATAACACAATAGCTATATTAATAAGGCAATGGGTATCCCGAATCCTCCCCCTTTACATGACATAACAGTCAACACAACATGAATATCACAACATCAAGCATATCAACAACATGCCTTGATCATGCTTACACCAAACAACATCCAACAGCACTAGCACATTAGCAACATAACATGCTCAAAACACATTCATCATGCATAGCATCAGCTCATAGCATCAACACATATCCACATGAACTCAACCAAGATTCATAACCTCAAATCATGCTTGCATACATCAGCAACATGCTCAAAAACATCAACAACATACTCAGAAACACATGCTTCAACCAGCTTTCAACCATACAACCAGGTAAACATCAAACACACTTACCACAACAACTTACCGTTTTCGCCAACCTTCGTACCCCATTGCTCTGATACCACCAAATGTAACCCCCGTAGCCCGGTCTGGACGGTTGACCCGAACTACGAAGATTACACGGGGAAAATCAAAGTCAACCCGAAAGTCAACCTTGATTAACGACCCTTTTTTTTACTTTTTAATCTTGTCTAGATGCACATTAACCTTAGATGTGATCATACAAACACCATGCTCAAAGATCACAAACATCAGAGATCAAACAGGGACCCAAATGAACAAATTACAACTTTAGGGACCAAATTGTAATTTCTGAAAACTTTAAGGACTTAACCAGATTTTAAGTTACCAACTTGAAATTAGTCATGTTTCATGCTTCCCTGCCAAATTTCAGCTCAAACGGACATCCCGAACTCATACAATTGCACAAACAAGATTCAGGACCAAAATGCAAACATTTTGAAACATTTAACCGCCCATGTCAGCCCCCAACGGTCACCCGTTCCGAAACAGGCCAAGCCCGTTCCGAAACACGGGCCGTTCCGCAACACGTTCCGCAACGGGGGTCTGGCAGAATGCTTTCCGTTTCGGAACGGTGACACCCGTTTCGGACGCCTGGGTTCATGCAGGGCACCCGTTCCGAAACGGTGTTGCCTGTTCCGAAACGCCTAGCCTAGAATGTTGCATTTTGCTCACTCAAACACACAATTGATCAATCAAACTTGCTCCAAAAGCCACCAAACTTTGCCAACATGCAATTCAACATAAAAGAGACATACTTGCATCAACAATTCAACAAATAACCAACACATATGAAAAGCCCCAAATCTATAGGCATGCTTCCTACACAAGCAACCATTTAAGCACAAACCTTTCAAAGCAACCTCAATTAAGCCAATTCATGTTTCAACAACATTAACAACAGTATTTAAACATTCATGATCAACACATACGATCACAATAACAACAAATCGAGAGATTCTACCCCATTGCCCTTATTAACTATAGCTATTCACCGAGACATACATCTCCATTGGAGTCCACCTTGAATCCCTTGCTCCTTGCTGTCCAAGCTTCAAGAATCTGCATTGATGGACAAAAGGAGCGTAAGCACATAATGCTTAGTGAGGAATGCTCAAAACCAAAACACCATCAATGCAGCGGGTCTTTAAAACACATTAAAACCAACCCGATTTGCTTTCCAAAACCATGTTCGAAAACTCTTTTCAACATCAAGTTCAAATCATGCATAAACACCATATGCCAAGCTTTAAACAAAACCATGGAAAACACATCCTTTCCACAACATACCTTTCTTTAACTTGAAAACCACATCAAGCAAGAAACCATTTAAAACCATAGTTCAATTAAACCATTTCATGCATTTAATCAAGGCATTATAAAACCATAACATCATATTCACACGCCTTTAACAACAAGTCATACATGACTCCAATGCAACATAGGTGATCCATGCTCTCATGCATTATCTATCAAATGATAACCAACACTTGTTCAACATACAAGTAACATGCTTTCACTAGCATCAAACACATTTCATGCAACAATGCATCTTACCAAGCATCTCATGCTTCTCATGCAAACATGCATCAACTCAAGCATCTCATGCTTCACATGCAACCATGCATCATTTCAAGCAATCCCATGCTTCACATGCAACCATGCATCATTTCAAGCAATCCCATGCTTCACATGATCAAGAACATTATATTGGCTTCCAAGAGATCAACCATATACACTTTCCAACTTTACAACCCGATCGGATACGCGGATCACAAGCGTGTCCCAACGCTTCCTACACACTACCCAATCCAAGGTCTTCCCGTGGGCAACAACCTCCACTGACCTCAATCTCCTAAGGTTCCCATGTATGGACTTTTAAACACCATACAACCTTAGCTTTTCCTCAAGGTTACCATGTATGAACATACACCCTTGACATGCACAAGGTCTTCCCGTATGGACTTTCAACCACCATACAACCTTTGCATAACCGATTGGTAGTTGTAGACGTCATCTAACGAGATCCGGGACATCACACACAAGATCCACACATGGACTTAACCATAGCCATTGTGATCTTAACAAGTACAAGGTTTTCACATAAGGACTTTTAACCACCTTATAACCTTTACTTAACCAAGGTCTACCGTGGGCAACAACCTCCACTACGACCTTAAGCAACCGAGGTCCTCCCGTGGGCACACCCTCCACTGACCTCATCTCGTTAGGAATACTTGAGGGGAGTTTACCCGGTCCACACTTGACCACTCCGCCATCAAGGCGACTTTATTCACGGTGCACCCAATCCTATAGCCGGCTAATTATACCCGATCAACGAACCAAGAACCATTCACATCTCTTGCCAACATAACCATCTTACCATAATATCCAATGTTCCACATGCATAAACACAATGCAAGGTCATCACATCATTAGCTCAATGATTCACATGCATTCGCATAATGCAAAACCACCACATCATTAGCTCAATGATTCACATGCATAAACAATATGCACAAGGTAACAATCATCATCATTAATCATCATCAACTCACTGTTTTTAAGCATCATACAAAGCCAATGAACAACATGCATCACTATGCATCAAAATCACAATTTCCATAAACATAACCAAGGATCTCTTACCTTGAGCATCCTTTTCAATTAACTTTCAAAACCAGCATTAAACCATGCTAAAACATGCTTACAAAACAGAATTAAACCATGCAATAACACATGCACATCAATCATCAACCACAATTGATTTTAAAACCAAATCATACACAATCCAAGAGCAAAAACCTCTTCACTTACTCTTGAGCTTAGCAAAGTTGTTTAGACTTAAACTAACTCCCAAAAACCTTCAAACCATATTTCAAAAGCTGAAATCCCAACTTCACTCACCGATTACCAAACAAGCTAGCCAACAAGCTTTCCAAGCTTCCGAAACCTTCCGAAAACACCTCCAAAGCTCAAGGATCAACCTCCCCTGTTTCAAGCACATAAAAACAGAACATTAATGCATCCATATGCATTAAAACACCAGCAACATCAACACAACTCGCTGCTCATCACAAAACTAGCAATTTGGCTACCAAACACAACCGAAATCATCTCCAAACACTTCCAAAACTTAACCCAGCCAAGATCCATCACTTCTAACCATTTTTATACATCAAATAACATGCAAAATGATCACAACCACGTCCTTATACCTCCAGGTATAACAGATCACCAAATACACTTCAAAAACAACCAAAAACTCAAGCCAAACTTAGGAAATTCAACCTATCCGGGATTGCATTGATCAAGACTCATTTCCACATCAATTTAATGATCATTTAACATCAAAAACACTTCTTAAAACACAGATTTAACAGATCAAACGAAAATCAAGTGAAATCATCAAAATCTTGCATAATTAGCCAAGATCCATAAATCAACCTCAAAACCTTTAATCAATTATCAAATTAGGATTGAAAACTTTAGGAATTTCATTAAAGAACTTGAAGTTCAGAGGAGAAGGACGTTCTTACCTCCAAACTTGAGTTTCTCCTCTTTTTGGAATAGAAAAGCTTGATGAAACTTGAAGCAATTGAAGAGGATTTGAAGACACAATGATTTGCAATCAATTGAGAGTTGAAAGAAGGTTTTTAGGTGAGAAAATCAGAATAAGATCTCTGGAAATTGAGTGTTTGGGTTGAGAGAAAAAGATAGAAAGAAAATAGGTAGTTAAATGAGAAAATAGCTAAAAATGGATTTTCCCTCCTTTTGATTCTTTTAAAATCAGAATTATGTGTTAAAATATCTTAGAAAAATCTGGAGAAACTCCCTTTGGGTAAATAGCTCCTTAAAGATTCAAAGTTTCAACCCTTTATAAAATAGCCACCAAACTTTCAAAAATTACATTTTGGTCACTAGCCAAAATGTCACATTTCCGAAACTCATTTTCCAAAATTGATTTCACAGTTCACTTAATTATAATAAAAGATGATTTTAGAACATTTTTCCATAATTTTTATGCAACCCGAACTAGGTTTTCCTAATTTAACCTCTTACGATTCGAACAACACTTTGACCAACCGGTCAACGCCCAAGACTTCCAAGCCCAAACCGGGGCGTTACAACTCTCCCCCCCTTAGGAAATTTCGTCCTCGAAATTTCAACCGGCGAAAAGAGAACCACAACCTTTTCAAGCAACACACATAGCTACACAAAAGCCTTAACCCACACCACTGATCACTTTCCACACAAAACTTCCACCACTCACTGTTCACAAATCCACACTCTCAAGGGTAACCACAACCCAACCTTCCACACAACCAGATTATGCACAATCTCAACATCAACCTGAAAACTTCAACTCTTACAGCAAACAACACTGTAATACACATCTTCCAAGACTTGCCTACACAAAGACAACAACCAAACCAACTCAACCTCTAGGCAACCTCCCAGTCTCTAAAACTCTTGCGATTCCCAAACCTCTTCCAAAGATTTCCCAACAAGCAGAAATCCTTAACATCAACTGTTTACTCAAGCTCTTCAACGAAGCTGACCACCCTTCACATCCGTCAAAAACATTACCATAACAGCTCACCAGCACCAAAAACCAAAATCACATCACAACCTCAACTTGAAACCTTCAGCCGTTCCACATACCATCAACAGACTTCAAACAAAACTTCTTAACCATAACTGGCCAACTACTGCTCACAAGAACCCAAACCACCAACAAAAACCTTCGATCTTCCACAGCCTTTTCACGACAAACTTCAACCAGAACACTTACATTACCAGAACATCACTGAACCAAAACACACATAACAGCTCCAGAACTCTTCAAAGGTTGCCAAGAACAAACACAACCCTTTCACAACAACTTAAAAGCTAAACCACTTCAGCACCTGGAAACACAACCTCAAACTGCAACATCACTTAGCACCAAGGAACTACCACTTCCTTTAAACTCAACAAACCACTTAACCGATACTAACCTCAAACAATACCTTTCACCACCAAACCATCAAACTTTCAGAGCAACAAACACTATCCTTCTACCAACAAGCCATTCCACTCTCACCATCACAAACAACTAGATAACAAACTCCAGCACTTCTAACTCCCACTCAGCACCAAACAACCTCTACAAACCCATCATCACACTTAACCCAACCGCAACACTAACAGATTCGATTAGTCATTAGCGAGCGTGAACATCGTATGCATGATCACCTACATGCCCTATCAATGTCTGATGTACATGTATGCAAAACCTCTAATGTCATGCCACATGTATGCATGGACCAACATATATAATATAGTATATATCAATGCTTTTAACTGTGCATGAATGCCAGTTCACACCCTCCAATAACATCCTCAAAATCTGTCTAAGAACAACCTCTTACTCACCTTTAACTTAACTATCTCCATCATACCAACAACCATTAACCACAAGATACTTACTCAAGCCTACTTCACACCCAAGATAATTACCAAACCACAACTACCATTACTCCAAACATGCTAGCAACAAGACTAAACTTACCACGCAAGGAAAAACCAACAGAAACCAAACTAAGCAACTAAAGCAAAGATCACTTAACAAGGTTACCTGAAAACACAACACCACCCTGAAGCTTCATCGAACGAGCTCTCTTCCTTGCGGAACCTACATCCTTCGGTTGCACCCCTGCAGCACCAACAAACACCCCTGGGTCACCACCAACTCCTTGCGATAAGAAACCTTGACTGTTCCGCGCCAACATCAAGCAATCACGCTTCATGTGTCCAGCAGACCCACACTTCCAGCAAACTTCATCTTCCAAACTCTTCACAACTTCCTGCTTTTTACGCCACCTCTGAACCTCGCCTCGGTCGCGCCCACGACCTTTCAAAGATCCTTTGGCCAACATCAAAGCTGACTTCACTCCATGAGGACAATCACGCTTAACATGCAACTTGGAACCACAATTCCAACAAACACCTGCACCCCAACAATTTCCAACATGTTGCCTTTTACAACGGTCACAAACAGATGACTGAGCTTCCACTCCTTGCTCAGGCAACACTTGCTCACCAACAGCATCAGCCGCACCTTGCTCAACCCTTGGAAATTCCCTTCCAAGATACCTTTCATAGAAAGCAGATACGAAGAAATCCCAATCAATATCAAGGATATGTGACGCCACAGCCACAGATGTCCACCAAGAACAAGCATCCTCCAGCATCAGAGAAACAACACTCCCCAGCTTACAGGCATAATCACAGCCTTCCTGATCCAAAATCAGAACCACATTGGCCAACCAGGCCTCAAACATCTCCGGGGAAGAACCATGATACTCCCCAGCACCCAAATCAAGCAAATGCTGCTTCGGCAAACCCACACATTTAGCCAGCACATCCACTGATCCCACCTCAACCATAGCCTGAGATGTTCCCAACACCTCCTGAACAACATGTAAAGAACTTTCCATCCCGGAACCAGCTTCCTTCCCTTGCCTTACCAACTCAACTTCAGTCACAGAAGACTGAGACAAAACACCTTTACAAAAGAGTGAATCCTTTGACTTAACAACCTGCCCCAAGGCAGCAACCATTTCACTCATCCTCCATTCTTTCATCATCTTTGCCATACCACTAACAACAAACAACATACAATCACAACAAACAAACAAAACCTGTTAGACCAGCATTAAGCAAGGATTCAAACTCCAACTCCAAAATAACACAATAGCTATATTAATAAGGCAATGGGTATCCCGAATCCTCCCCCTTTACATGACATAACAGTCAACACAACATGAATATCACAACATCAAGCATATCAACAACATGCCTTGATCATGCTTACACCAAACAACATCCAACAACACTAGCACATTAGCAACATAACATGCTCAAAACACATTCATCATGCATAACATCAGCTCATAGCATCAACACATATCCACATGAACTCAACCAAGATTCATAACCTCAAATCATGCTTGCATACATCAGCAACATGCTCAAAAACATCAACAACATACTCAGAAACACATGCTTCAACCAGCTTTCAACCATACAACCAGGTAAACATCAAACACACTTACCACAACAACTTACCGTTTTCCCCAACCTTCGTACCCCATTGCTCTGATACCACCAAATGTAACCCCCGTAGCCCGGTCTGGACGGTTGACCCGAACTACGAAGATTACACGGGGAAAATCAAAGTCAACCCGAAAGTCAACCTTGATTAACGACCCTTTTTTTTACTTTTTAATCTTGTCTAGATGCACATTAACCTTAGATGTGATCATACAAACACCATGCTCAAAGATCACAAACATCAGAGATCAAACAGGGACCCAAATGAACAAATTACAACTTTAGGGACCAAATTGTAATTTCTGAAAACTTTAAGGACTTAACCAGATTTTAAGTTACCAACTTGAAATTAGTCATGTTTCATGCTTCCCTGCCAAATTTCAGCTCAAACGGACATCCCGAACTCATACAATTGCACAAACAAGATTCAGGACCAAAATGCAAACATTTTGAAACATTTAACCGCCCATGTCAGCCCCCAACGGTCACCCGTTCCGAAACAGGCCAAGCCCGTTCCGAAACACGGGCCGTTCCGCAACACGTTCCGCAACGGGGGTCTGGCAGAATGCTTTCCGTTTCGGAACGGTGACACCCGTTTCGGACGCCTGGGTTCATGCAGGGCACCCGTTCCGAAACGGTGTTGCCTGTTCCGAAACGCCTAGCCTAGAATGTTGCATTTTGCTCACTCAAACACACAATTGATCAATCAAACTTGCTCCAAAAGCCACCAAACTTTGCCAACATGCAATTCAACATAAAAGAGACATACTTGCATCAACAATTCAACAAATAACCAACACATATGAAAAGCCCCAAATCTATAGGCATGCTTCCTACACAAGCAACCATTTAAGCACAAACCTTTCAAAGCAACCTCAATTAAGCCAATTCATGTTTCAACAACATTAACAACAGTATTTAAACATTCATGATCAACACATACGATCACAATAACAACAAATCGAGAGATTCTACCCCATTGCCCTTATTAACTATAGCTATTCACCGAGACATACATCTCCATTGGAGTCCACCTTGAATCCCTTGCTCCTTGCTGTCCAAGCTTCAAGAATCTGCATTGATGGACAAAAGGAGCGTAAGCACATAATGCTTAGTGAGGAATGCTCAAAACCAAAACACCATCAATGCAGCGGGTCTTTAAAACACATTAAAACCAACCCGATTTGCTTTCCAAAACCATGTTCGAAAACTCTTTTCAACATCAAGTTCAAATCATGCATAAACACCATATGCCAAGCTTTAAACAAAACCATGGAAAACACATCCTTTCCACAACATACCTTTCTTTAACTTGAAAACCACATCAAGCAAGAAACCATTTAAAACCATAGTTCAATTAAACCATTTCATGCATTTAATCAAGGCATTATAAAACCATAACATCATATTCACACGCCTTTAACAACAAGTCATACATGACTCCAATGCAACATAGGTGATCCATGCTCTCATGCATTATCTATCAAATGATAACCAACACTTGTTCAACATACAAGTAACATGCTTTCACTAGCATCAAACACATTTCATGCAACAATGCATCTTACCAAGCATCTCATGCTTCTCATGCAAACATGCATCAACTCAAGCATCTCATGCTTCACATGCAACCATGCATCATTTCAAGCAATCCCATGCTTCACATGCAACCATGCATCATTTCAAGCAATCCCATGCTTCACATGATCAAGAACATTATATTGGCTTCCAAGAGATCAACCATATACACTTTCCAACTTTACAACCCGATCGGATACGCGGATCACAAGCGTGTCCCAACGCTTCCTACACACTACCCAATCCAAGGTCTTCCCGTGGGCAACAACCTCCACTGACCTCAATCTCCTAAGGTTCCCATGTATGGACTTTTAAACACCATACAACCTTAGCTTTTCCTCAAGGTTACCATGTATGAACATACACCCTTGACATGCACAAGGTCTTCCCGTATGGACTTTCAACCACCATACAACCTTTGCATAACCGATTGGTAGTTGTAGACGTCATCTAACGAGATCCGGGACATCACACACAAGATCCACACATGGACTTAACCATAGCCATTGTGATCTTAACAAGTACAAGGTTTTCACATAAGGACTTTTAACCACCTTATAACCTTTACTTAACCAAGGTCTACCGTGGGCAACAACCTCCACTACGACCTTAAGCAACCGAGGTCCTCCCGTGGGCACACCCTCCACTGACCTCATCTCGTTAGGAATACTTGAGGGGAGTTTACCCGGTCCACACTTGACCACTCCGCCATCAAGGTGACTTTATTCACGGTGCACCCAATCCTATAGCCGGCTAATTATACCCGATCAACGAACCAAGAACCATTCACATCTCTTGCCAACATAACCATCTTACCATAATATCCAATGTTCCACATGCATAAACACAATGCAAGGTCATCACATCATTAGCTCAATGA
The DNA here is from genome assembly GCA_958450335.1 of Hibiscus tridactylites. Classification (NCBI taxonomy): domain Eukaryota; kingdom Viridiplantae; phylum Streptophyta; class Magnoliopsida; order Malvales; family Malvaceae; genus Hibiscus; species Hibiscus tridactylites. The sequence goes on from OY288273.1 coordinate 66,808,134, forward strand.
TTCACATGCATTCGCATAATGCAAAACCACCACATCATTAGCTCAATGATTCACATGCATAAACAATATGCACAAGGTAACAATCATCATCATTAATCATCATCAACTCACTGTTTTTAAGCATCATACAAAGCCAATGAACAACATGCATCACTATGCATCAAAATCACAATTTCCATAAACATAATCAAGGATCTCTTACCTTGAGCATCCTTTTCAATTGACTTTCAAAACCAGCATTAAACCATGCTAAAACATGCTTACAAAACAGAATTAAACCATGCAATAACACATGCACATCAATCATCAACCACAATTGATTTTAAAACCAAATCATACACAATCCAAGAGCAAAAACCTCTTCACTTACTCTTGAGCTTAGCAAAGTTGTTTAGACTTAAACTAACTCCCAAAAACCTTCAAACCATATTTCAAAAGCTGAAATCCCAACTTCACTCACCGATTACCAAACAAGCTAGCCAACAAGCTTTCCAAGCTTCCGAAACCTTCCGAAAACACCTCCAAAGCTCAAGGATCAACCTCCCCTGTTTCAAGCACATAAAAACAGAACATTAATGCATCCATATGCATTAAAACACCAGCAACATCAACACAACTCGCTGCTCATCACAAAACTAGCAATTTGGCTACCAAACACAACCGAAATCATCTCCAAACACTTCCAAAACTTAACCCAGCCAAGATCCATCACTTCTAACCATTTTTATACATCAAATAACATGCAAAATGATCACAACCACGTCCTTATACCTCCAGGTATAACAGATCACCAAATACACTTCAAAAACAACCAAAAACTCAAGCCAAACTTAGGAAATTCAACCTATCCGGGATTGCATTGATCAAGACTCATTTCCACATCAATTTAATGATCATTTAACATCAAAAACACTTCTCATGGAGTAGAATCTCTCGGATTGTTGTTATTGAGATGTATGTGTTGAATCATGGAGTAGGAAGCATGCCTATAGAATTGGGGTTTTTCATATGTGTTGATCATATGTTGAATTGTTGATGCAAGTATGTCTCTTTTAGGTTGAATTGCATGTTGGCAAAGTTTGGTGGCTTTTGGAGCATGTTTGAATGATCAATTGTGTGTTTGAATGAGCAAAATGCAACATTCTGGGCTAGGTGTTTCGGAACAGGCAACACCGTTTCGGAACGGGTGCCCTGCATAAACCCAGGCGTCCGAAACGGGTGTCACCGTTCCGAAACGGAATGCATTCTGCCAGACCCCCGTTGCGGAACGCGTTGCGGAACGGCCCGTGTTTCGGAACGGCCTTGGCCTGTTTCGGAACGGGTGACCGTTGGGGGCTGACATGGGCGGTTAAATGTTTCAAAATGTTTGCATTTTGGTCCTGAATCTTGTTTGTGCAATTGTTTGAGTTCGGGATGTCCGTTTGAGCTGAAATTTGGCACAGAAGCATGAAACATGACTAATTTCAAGTTGGTAACTTAAAATCTGGTTAAGTCCTTAAAGTTTTCAGAAATTACAATTTGGTCCCCAAAGTTGTAATTTGTTCAATTGGGTCCCTGGTTAATCTCTGATGTTTGTGATCTTTGAGCATGGTGTTTGTGTGATCACATCTAAGGTTAATGTGCATCTAGATAAGATTAAAAAGAAAAAAAAAAGGGTCGTTAATCAAGGTTGACTTTCGGGTTGACTTTGGTTTTCCCCGTGTAATCTTCGTAGTTCGGGTCAACCGTCCAGACCGGGCTACGGGGGTTACACTTACCCAAGCCTTCTTCACACCCAAGATATTCCCAAACAACAACTACCACTACCCCAAACATTCTAGCAACAAGACTAGACTTACCACGCAAGGAAAAACCAACAGAAACCAAACTAAGCAACTAAAGCAAAGATCACTTAACAAGGTTACCTGAAAACATAACACCACCCTGAAGCTTCATCGAACGAGCTCTCTTCCTTGCGGAACCAACATCCTTCTGTCGCACCACTGCAACACCAGTTAACACACCAGGGTCACCACCAACTCCTTGCGATAAGGAACCTTGGCTATTCCGAGCCAACATCAAGCAATCACGCTTCATGTGTCCAGCAGACCCACACTTCCAGCAAACTTCATTTCCCAAACCCTTCACAACCTTCTGCTTTTTCTGCCGCTTCTGAACCTCGCTTCGGCCGTGCCCATGACCTTTCAAAGATCCTTTAGCCATCATCAAAGCTGACTTCACTCCAAGAGGACAATCACGCTTAACATGCAACTTAGAACCACATCTCCAGCAAACACTTGTGTCCCAACAATTTCCAACATGTTGCCTTTTACAACGGTCACACACAGATGACTGAACTTCCACTCCTTGCTCAGGCAACACTTGCTCACCAGCAGCACCACCCACACCTTGTTCAACCCTTGGAAATTCCCTCCCAAGATACCTTTCATAGAAAGCAGACACGAAGAAATCCCAATCAATATCAAGGATATGTGACGCCACAGCCACAGATGTCCACCAAGAACAAGCATCCTCCAGCATCAAAGAAACAACACTCCCCAACTTACAGGCATAATCACAGCCCTCCTGATCCAAAATCAGAACCACATTGGCCAACCAGGCCTCAAACATCTCCGGGGAAGAACCATGATACTCCACAGCACCCAAATCAAACAAATGCTGCTTCGGCAAACCCACACATCTAGCCAGCACATCCACTGACTCTACCTCAACCGCAGCCTGAGATGTTCCCAACACCTCCTGAACAACAGATAATGAACTTTCCATCCCGGAACCAGCTTCCTTCCCTTGCCTTACCATCTTAACTTCAGTCACAGAAGACTGAGACAAAACACCTTTACAAAAGGGTGAATTCTTTGCCTTAACAACCTGCCCCAAGGCGGCAACCATCTCACTCAACCTCCATGCTTTCACCAACTTTGCCATACCACTAACAACAAACATACAATCACAACAAGCAAACAAACAGTTAGACCAGCATTAAGCAAGGATTCAAACTCCAACTCCAAAATAACACAATAGCTATATTAATAAGGCAATGGGTATCCCGAATCCTCCCCTTTACATGACATAACAGTCAACACAACATGGATATCACAACATCAAGCATATCAACAACATACCTTGATCATGCTTACACCAAACAACATCCAATAGCACCAGCACATTGGCAACATAACATGCTCAAAACACATTCACCATGCATAACATCAGCTCATAGCATCAACACATATCCACATGAACTCAACCAAGATTTATAACCACAAATCATGCTTGCATACATCAGCAACATGCTCAAAACATCAACAGCATACTCAGAAACACATGCTTCAACCAGCTTTCAACCATACAACAAGATAAACATCAAGCACACATATCACAACAACTTACCGTTTTCCCCAACCTTCGCAACTCAGCTCTGATACCACCAAATGTAACCCCCGTAGCCCGGCCTAGACGGTTGACCCGAACTACGAAGATTACACGGGGAAAACCAAAGTCAACCCGAAAGTCAACCTTGATTAACGACCCTTTTTTTTCTTTTTAATCTTGTCTAGATGCACATTAACCTTAGATGTGATCACACAAACACCATGCTCAAAGATCACAAACATCAGAGATAAAACAGGGACCCAATTGAACAAATTACAACTTTAGGGACCAAACTGTAATTTCTGAAAACTTAAAGGACTTAACCAGATTTTAAGTTACCAACTTAAAATTAATCAGGTTCCATGCTTCTCTGCCAAATTTCAGCTCAAACGGACATCCCGAACTCAAACAATTGCACAAACAAGATTCAGGACCAAAATGCAAACATTTTGAAACATTTAACCGCCCATGTCAGCCCCCAACGGTCACCCGTTCCGAAACAGGCCAAGCCCGTTCCGAAACACGGGCCGTTCCGCAACACGTTCCGCAACGGGGGTCTGGCAGAATGCCTTCCGTTTCGGAACGGTGGCACCCGTTTCGGACGCCTGGGTTCATGCAGGGCACCCGTTCCGAAACGGTGTTACCTGTTCCGAAACGCCTAGCCCAGAATGTTGCATTTTGCTCAATCAAACACACAATTGATCATTCAAACAAGCTCCAAAAGCCACCAAACTTTGCCAACATGCAATTCAACATAAAAGAGACATACTTGCATCAACAATTCAACATATACTCAACATATAAGGAAAACCCCAAATCTATAGGCATGCTTCCTACACAAGCAACCATTTAAGCACAAACCTTCCAATTCAATCACATTTAACCCAATTCATGTTTCAACAACATTAACTACAGCATTTAAACCTTCATGATCAACATATACGATCACATACACAAAAACCCGAGAGATTCTACCCCATTGCCCTTATTAACTATAGCTATTCACTGAGACATACATCTCCATTGGAGTCCACCTTGAATCCCTTGCTCCTTGCTGTCCAAACTTCAAGAATCTGCATTGACGGACAAAGAGGAGCGTAAGCACATAATGCTTAGTGAGGAATGCTCAAAACCAAAACACCATCAATGCAGCGGGTCCTTAAAACACTTTAAAACCAACCCGATTTGCTTTCCAAAACCATGTTCGAAAACTCTTTTCAACATCAATCTCAAATCATGCATAAACACCATATGCCAAGCTTAAACAAAACCATGGAAAACACATCCCTCCCACAACATACCTTTCTTTAACTTGGAAACCACATCAAGCAAGAAACCATTTAAACCATAGTTCAATCAAACCATTTCATGCATTTAAACAAGGCCACATAAAACCATAACAACATCATCACATGCCTTTAACAACAAGTCATACATGACTCCAATGCATCATAGGTAATTCATACTCACATGCATCATTTATCAAATGATAACCAACACTTGTTCAACATACAAGTAACATGCTTTCACTAGCATCATACACATCTCATGCAACAATGCATCTTACCAAGCATCTCATGCTTCTCATGCAAACATGCATCAATTCAAGCATCTCATGCTTCACATGCAACCATGCATCATTTCAAGCAATCCCATGCTTCACATGCAACTATGCATCATTTCAAGCAATCCCATGCTCAACATGATCAAGAACATTATATTGGCTTCCAAGAGATCGACCATATTCACTTTCCAACTTTTCAACCCGATCGGATACGCGGATTCCAAGCGTGTCCCAACGCTCCCTACACACTACCCAATCCAAGGTCTTCCCGTGGGCAACAACCTCCACTGACCTCAACCTCCTAAGGTTCCCATGTATGGACTTTTAAACACCATACAACCTTAGCCTTTCCTCAAGGTTACCATGTATGGACTTCCAACCGCCATACACCCTTGACATGCACAAGGTCTTCCCGTATGGACTTTCAACACCATACAACCCTTGCATAACCGATTGGTAGTTGTAGACATCATCTAACGAGATCCGGGACATCACACACAAGATACACACATGGACTTAACCATTGCCATTGTGATCTCAACAAGTACAAGGTTCTCACATAAGGACTTTTAACCACCTTATAACCTTTACTCAACCAAGGTCTTCCCGTGGGCAACAACCTCCACTGACCTTAAGCAACCGAGGTCCTCCCGTGGGCACACCCTCCACTGACCTCATCTCGTTAGGAATACTTGAGGGGAGTTTACCCGGTCCACACTTGACCACTCCGCCATCAAGGCGACTTAATTCACGGTGCACTCAATCCTATAGCCGGCTAATTATATCCGATCAACGAACCAAGAACCACTTACAACACTTGCTAATATAACCATCTCACCATAATATCCAATGTTCCACATGCATAAACATAATGCAAAGCCATCACATCATTAGCTCAATGATTCACATGCATAAACATAATGCAAAGCCATCACATCATTAGCTCAATGATTCACATGCAAAACCATATGCAAAAGGTGACAATTATCATCATTAATCATCATCAATTCACTGTTTTAAGCATCATACAAAGCCATTAAACAACATGCAACACTATGCATCAAAACCACACTTCCAATGTATAAAACCAAGGATCTCTTACCTTGAGCATCCTTTTCAAATGACTTTCAAAACCAGCATTAAACCATGCTAAAACATGCTTACAAAACAGAATTAAACCATGCAAAAACACATGCATATCAATCATCAACCACATTTGATTTTGAAACCAAATCACTCACAATTCAAAAGCGAAAACCCCTTCACTTACTCTTGAGCTTAGCAAAGTTGTTTAGACTTAAACTAAGCTCCCAAAAAAAAACCTTCAAACCTTGTTTCAAAAGCTGAAACCCCAACTTCACTCACCGATAACCAAACAAAGCTAGCCAACAAGCTTTCCAAGCTTCCGAAACCTTCCGAAAACACCTCCAAAGCTCAAGGATCAACCTCCCCTGTTTCAAGCACACAAAAACAGAACATTAATGCATCCTTATGCATTAAAACACCAGCAACAACAACACAACTCGCTGCTCATCACAAATCTAACAATTTGGCTATCAAACACAACCGAAATCATCTCCAAACACTTCCAAAACTTAACCCAGCCAAGATCCATCACTTCTAACCATTTTTATACATCAAATAACATGCAAAATGATCACAACCACGTCCTTATACCTCCAGGTATAACAGATCACCAAAAACACTCCAAAAACAACCAAAAACTCAAGCCAAACTTAGGAAATTCAACCTATCCGGGATTGCATTGATTAAACCTCAACTTCTAATCAATTTAACATTCATTTAACATCATTTTAACATCTCAAAACCCTGCTTAAACAGATCACACGAAATTTTCACCAAAATCGCCAAATCTTGCATTTTAGCCAAAAATCAAGATCTCAATTGAAAAGCCTTTAATAAAACATAAATCAAGGATTGAGAACTTAGGAATTTCAGTAAAGAACTGATAGTTTAGAGGAGAAGGACGTTCTTACCTCCAAACTTGAATTTCTCCATTTTAGAGCCAAAAAGCTTGATGAACCAACTTGTAAATTGAGAGGTTTTGATGATGAGATGATTAGGAATCAATTGAGAATTGAAATGAGAGATTTAGATGTCAAAATCAGAGAAAGAAATCTAGAGAATTTTGTTTGGGTAGAGAGAAAATGAGAGAAAAGAGAATTTGAGAGAAAATGGAAAATTAGTTGGAAATTGGTTAAAATGATTTTCCCTCCCTTTTCTAAATCTTTAAAATCAGATTTTAGACTTAAAATATCTTAGAAAAATCTGGAGAAATCCTTTTTGGAATAATAGCTCCTTAAAGATTCAAAGTTTCAATCCTTTATAAAACTGTCCCGCAACTTTCAAAAATTACATTTTGGTCACTAGCCAAAATGTCAACCTTCCGAACCTCATTTTCCAAAATTGATTTCACAGTTCACTTATATATATTAAAATATGATTTTAGAATATTTTTCCATATTTTTAATGCAACCCGAACTAGGCTTTCCTAAATCCACTCTTATATATTCGATCAACACTTTGACCGAACCGGTCAACACCCAAAACTTCCGAGCCCAAAACCGGGGCGTTACATTATTGATGGTGAGGGGAATTGGAAAACTGATGAAGAAGCTGTTTTTGGAATTGCTGTAACGCCCCGGTTTTGGGCTTGGAAGTCTTGGGCGTTGACCGGTTGGTCAAAGTGTTGTTCGGATCGTAAGAGGTTAAATTAGGAAAACCTAGTTCGGGTTGCATAAAAATTATGGAAAAATGTTCTAAAATCATCTTTTATTATAATTAAGTGAACTGTGAAATCAATTTTGGAAAATGAGTTTCGGAAATGTGACATTTTGGCTAGTGACCAAAATGTAATTTTTGAAAGTTTGGTGGCTATTTTATAAAGGGTTGAAACTTTGAATCTTTAAGGAGCTATTTACCCAAAGGGAGTTTCTCCAGATTTTTCTAAGATATTTTAACACATAATTCTGATTTTAAAAGAATCAAAAGGAGGGAAAATCCATTTTTAGCTATTTTCTCATTTAACTACCTATTTTCTTTCTATCTTTTTCTCTCAACCCAAACACTCAATTTCCAGAGATCTTATTCTGATTTTCTCACCTAAAAACCTTCTTTCAACTCTCAATTGATTGCAAATCATTGTGTCTTCAAATCCTCTTCAATTGCTTCAAGTTTCATCAAGCTTTTCTATTCCAAAAAGAGGAGAAACTCAAGTTTGGAGGTAAGAACGTCCTTCTCCTCTGAACTTCAAGTTCTTTAATGAAATTCCTAAAGTTTTCAATCCTAATTTGATAATTGATTAAAGGTTTTGAGGTTGATTTATGGATCTTGGCTAATTATGCAAGATTTTGATGATTTCACTTGATTTTCGTTTGATCTGTTAAATCTGTGTTTTGAGAAGTGTTTTTGATGTTAAATGATCATTAAATTGATGTGGAAATGAGTCTTGATCAATGCAATCCCGGATAGGTTGAATTTCCTAAGTTTGGCTTGAGTTTTTGGTTGTTTTTGAAGTGTATTTGGTGATCTGTTATACCTGGAGGTATAAGGACGTGGTTGTGATCATTTTGCATGTTATTTGATGTATAAAAATGGTTAGAAGTGATGGATCTTGGCTGGGTTAAGTTTTGGAAGTGTTTGGAGATGATTTCGGTTGTGTTTGGTAGCCAAATTGCTAGTTTTGTGATGAGCAGCGAGTTGTGTTGATGTTGCTGGTGTTTTAATGCATATGGATGCATTAATGTTCTGTTTTTATGTGCTTGAAACAGGGGAGGTTGATCCTTGAGCTTTGGAGGTGTTTTCGGAAGGTTTCGGAAGCTTGGAAAGCTTGTTGGCTAGCTTGTTTGGTAATCGGTGAGTGAAGTTGGGATTTCAGCTTTTGAAATATGGTTTGAAGGTTTTTGGGAGTTAGTTTAAGTCTAAACAACTTTGCTAAGCTCAAGAGTAAGTGAAGAGGTTTTTGCATTCATTTAAACCTCAACTTCTAATCATTTTAGCATTCATTTAACATCAATTTAACACCTCAAAACCCTGCTTAAACAGATCACACGAAATTTTCACCAAAATCACCAAATCTTGCATTTTAGCCAAAAATCAAGATCTCAATTGAAAAGCCTTTAATAAAACATGAATCAAGGATTGAGAACTTAGGAATTTCAGTAAAGAACTGATAGTTTAGAGGAGAAAGACGTTCTTACCTCCAAACTTGAATTTCTCCATTTTAGAGCCAAAATGCTTGATGAATCAACTTGTAAATTGTGAGGTTTTGATGATGAGATGATTAGGAATCAAATGAGAGTTGAAATGAGAGATGTAGATGTCAAAATCAGAGAAAGAAATCTGGAGAATCTTGTTTGGGTAGAGAGAAAATGAGAGAAAAGAGAATTTGAGAGAAAATAGAAAAATTAGTTAAGAATTGGTTAAAATGATTTCCCCCTCTTTTCTTAATCTTTAAAATCAGATTTTAGACTTAAAATATCTTAGAAAAATCTGGAGAAATCCTTTTTGGAATAATAGCTCCTTAAAGATTCAAAGTTTCAATCCTTTATAAAACTGTCCCGCAACTTTCAAAATTTACATTTTGGTCACTAGCCAAAATGTCAACCTTCCGAACCTCATTTTCCAAAATTGATTTCACAGTTCACTTTTATATATTAAAAGATGATTTTAGAACATTTTTCCATATTTTTAATGCAACCCGAACTAGGCTTTCCTAAATTCCCTCTTATATATTCGATCAGCACTTTGACCGAACCGGTCAACGCCCAAAACTTCTGAGCCCAAAACCGGGGCGTTACAGTAAGTATCTTGTAGTTAGCAGTTGTTGGTATGATGGAGTTAGATAAGTTAAAGGTGAGTAAGGAGGGTGTTCTTAGACGGATTTTGAGGATGTTATTGGAGGGTGTGAACTGGCATTCATGCACAGTTTAAATCATTGTATATGTTATATTATATATGTTGGTCCATGCATACATGTGGCATGACATTAGAGGTTTTGCATACATGTACATCAGACATTGATAGGGCATGTAGGTGATCATGCATACGATGTTCACACTCGCTAATAACTAATCGAATCTGTTAGTGTTGTGGTTGGATTAAGTGGAATGATGGGTTTGTAGAGGTTGTTTGGTGCTGAGTGAGAGTGGAATGGCCTGTTGGTAGAAGGATAGTGTTTGATGCTCTGAGAGTTTAGTAGCGTGGTGGTGAAGGGTATTGTTGAGGTTAGTATCGGTTGAGTGGTTTGTTTAGCTAAAAGGAAGTGGTAGTTCCTTGGTGCTAAGTGTTGTTGCAGTTTGTGGTTGGGTTTCCAAGTGCTGAGGTTGTTTAGCTTTTAAGTTGTTGTGAAAGGGTTGTGTTGGTTCTTAGCAATCTTTGAAGAGTTCTGAAGCTGTTATGTGTGTTTTGGTTAAGTAGTGTTCTGGTAGTGCAAATGTTCTGGTTGAAGTTTGTAATGAGGGGTTGTGCTAGATTGAAGGGGTTTGTTGGTTGTTTGGGTTCTTGTGAGCAGTGGTTGGCTAGTTGTGGTTAAGAAAGTTCTGTTTGAAGTCTGTTGATGGTATGTGGAACGACTGAAGGTTTCAAGTTGGGGTTGTGATGTAATTTTTGGTATCTGGGTGAGTAGTCCTGGTGAGCTGATATGGTAATGTTTTTGACGGATGTGAAGGATTGTCAGCTTCGTTGAAGAGCTTATGTAAACAGTTGATGTTTAAGGATTTCTGCTTGTTGGGAAAATCTTTGGGAAAGGTTTGGGAATCGCAAGAGTTTTAGAGGCTGAGAGGTTGCCTAGTGGCTGAGTTGGTTTGGTTGTTGTCTTTGTGTAGACAAGTCTTGGGAGTTGTGTGCTACAGTGTTGTCTGCTAAAAGAGCTGAAGTTCTTCAGGTTGATGTTGGGGTTGTGTACAGTTCGGTTATGTGAAAGGTTGAGTCGTGGTTACCTTTGAGAGTTTGAATTTGTGAACAGTGTGTGGTGGAGGTTTTGTATGGGAAGTGATCAGTGTTGTTGGTAGAGGCTTTTGTGTTGCCTTGTGTGTTGCTTGAGAAGGTTTTCTTTCTCTTTTCGCCGGTTGAAATTTCGAGGACGAAATTTCCTAAGGGGGGGAGAGTTGTAACGCCCCGGTTTTGGGCTCGGAAGTTTTGGGTGTTGACCGGTTCGGTCAAAGTGCTGATCGAATATATAAGAGTGGATTTAGGAAAGCCTAGTTCGGGTTGCATTAAAAATATGGAAAAATATTCTAAAATCATATTTTAATATATATAAGTGAACTGTGAAATCAATTTTGGAAAATGAGGTTCGGAAGGTTGACATTTTGGCTAGTGACCAAAATGTAATTTTTGAAAGTTGCGGGACAGTTTTATAAAGGATTGAAACTTTGAATCTTTAAGGAGCTATTATTCCAAAAAGGATTTCTCCAGATTTTTCTAAGATATTTTAAGTCTAAAATCTGATTTTAAAGATTTAGAAAAGGGAGGGAAAATCATTTTAACCAATTTCCAACTAATTTTCCATTTTCTCTCAAATTCTCTTTTCTCTCATTTTCTCTCTACCCAAACAAAATTCTCCAGATTTCTTTCTCTGATTTTGACATCTAAATCTCTCATTTCAATTCTCAATTGATTCCTAATCATCTCATCATCAAAACCTCTCAATTTACAAGTTGGTTCATCAAGCTTTTTGGCTCTAAAATGGAGAAATTCAAGTTTGGAGGTAAGAACGTCCTTCTCCTCTAAACTATCAGTTCTTTACTGAAATTCCTAAGTTCTCAATCCTTGATTTATGTTTTATTAAAGGCTTTTCAATTGAGATCTTGATTTTTGGCTAAAATGCAAGATTTGGCGATTTTGGTGAAAATTTCGTGTGATCTGTTTAAGCAGGGTTTTGAGATGTTAAAATGATGTTAAATGAATGTTAAATTGATTAGAAGTTGAGGTTTAATCAATGCAATCCCGGATAGGTTGAATTTCCTAAGTTTGGCTTGAGTTTTTGGTTGTTTTTGGAATGTTTTTGGTGATCTGTTATACCTGGAGGTATAAGGACGTGGTTGTGATCATTTTGCATGTTATTTGATGTATAAAAATGGTTAGAAGTGATGGATCTTGGCTGGGTTAAGTTTTGGAAGTGTTTGGAGATGATTTCGGTTGTGTTTGATAGCCAAATTGTTAGATTTGTGATGAGCAGCGAGTTGTGTTGTTGTTGCTGGTGTTTTAATGCATAAGGATGCATTAATGTTCTGTTTTTGTGTGCTTGAAACAGGGGAGGTTGATCCTTGAGCTTTGGAGGTGTTTTCGGAAGGTTTCGGAAGCTTGGAAAGCTTGTTGGCTAGCTTTGTTTGGTTATCGGTGAGTGAAGTTGGGATTTCAGCTTTTGAAACAAGGTTTGAAGGTTTTTTTTGGGAGCTTAGTTTAAGTCTAAACAACTTTGCTAAGCTCAAGAGTAAGTGAAGGGGTTTTCGCTTTTGAATTGTGAGTGATTTGGTTTCAAAATCAAATGTGGTTGATGATTGATATGCATGTGTTTTTGCATGGTTTAATTCTGTTTTGTAAGCATGTTTTAGCATGGTTTAATGCTGGTTTTGAAAGTCATTTGAAAAGGATGCTCAAGGTAAGAGATCCTTGGTTTTATACATTGGAAGTGTGGTTTTGATGCATAGTGTTGCATGTTGTTTAATGGCTTTGTATGATGCTTAAAACAGTGAATTGATGATGATTAATGATGATAATTGTCACCTTTTGCATATGGTTTTGCATGTGAATCATTGAGCTAATGATGTGATGGCTTTGCATTATGTTTATGCATGTGAATCATTGAGCTAATGATGTGATGGCTTTGCATTATGTTTATGCATGTGGAACATTGGATATTATGGTGAGATGGTTATATTAGCAAGTGTTGTAAGTGGTTCTTGGTTCGTTGATCGGATATAATTAGCCGGCTATAGGATTGAGTGCACCGTGAATTAAGTCGCCTTGATGGCGGAGTGGTCAAGTGTGGACCGGGTAAACTCCCCTCAAGTATTCCTAACGAGATGAGGTCAGTGGAGGGTGTGCCCACGGGAGGACCTCGGTTGCTTAAGGTCAGTGGAGGTTGTTGCCCACGGGAAGACCTTGGTTGAGTAAAGGTTATAAGGTGGTTAAAAGTCCTTATGTGAGAACCTTGTACTTGTTGAGATCACAATGGCAATGGTTAAGTCCATGTGTGTATCTTGTGTGTGATGTCCCGGATCTCGTTAGATGATGTCTACAACTACCAATCGGTTATGCAAGGGTTGTATGGTGTTGAAAGTCCATACGGGAAGACCTTGTGCATGTCAAGGGTGTATGGCGGTTGGAAGTCCATACATGGTAACCTTGAGGAAAGGCTAAGGTTGTATGGTGTTTAAAAGTCCATACATGGGAACCTTAGGAGGTTGAGGTCAGTGGAGGTTGTTGCCCACGGGAAGACCTTGGATTGGGTAGTGTGTAGGGAGCGTTGGGACACGCTTGGAATCCGCGTATCCGATCGGGTTGAAAAGTTGGAAAGTGAATATGGTCGATCTCTTGGAAGCCAATATAATGTTCTTGATCATGTTGAGCATGGGATTGCTTGAAATGATGCATAGTTGCATGTGAAGCATGGGATTGCTTGAAATGATGCATGGTTGCATGTGAAGCATGAGATGCTTGAATTGATGCATGTTTGCATGAGAAGCATGAGATGCTTGGTAAGATGCATTGTTGCATGAGATGTGTATGATGCTAGTGAAAGCATGTTACTTGTATGTTGAACAAGTGTTGGTTATCATTTGATAAATGATGCATGTGAGTATGAATTACCTATGATGCATTGGAGTCATGTATGACTTGTTGTTAAAGGCATGTGATGATGTTGTTATGGTTTTATGTGGCCTTGTTTAAATGCATGAAATGGTTTGATTGAACTATGGTTTAAATGGTTTCTTGCTTGATGTGGTTTCCAAGTTAAAGAAAGGTATGTTGTGGGAGGGATGTGTTTTCCATGGTTTTGTTTAAGCTTGGCATATGGTGTTTATGCATGATTTGAGATTGATGTTGAAAAGAGTTTTCGAACATGGTTTTGGAAAGCAAATCGGGTTGGTTTTAAAGTGTTTTAAGGACCCGCTGCATTGATGGTGTTTTGGTTTTGAGCATTCCTCACTAAGCATTATGTGCTTACGCTCCTCTTTGTCCGTCAATGCAGATTCTTGAAGTTTGGACAGCAAGGAGCAAGGGATTCAAGGTGGACTCCAATGGAGATGTATGTCTCAGTGAATAGCTATAGTTAATAAGGGCAATGGGGTAGAATCTCTCGGGTTTTTGTGTATGTGATCGTATATGTTGATCATGAAGGTTTAAATGTTGTAGTTAATGTTGTTGAAACATGAATTGGGTTAAATGTGATTGAATTGGAAGGTTTGTGCTTAAATGGTTGCTTGTGTAGGAAGCATGCCTATAGATTTGGGGTTTTCCTTATATGTTGAGTATATGTTGAATTGTTGATGCAAGTATGTCTCTTTTATGTTGAATTGCATGTTGGCAAAGTTTGGTGGCTTTTGGAGCTTGTTTGAATGATCAATTGTGTGTTTGATTGAGCAAAATGCAACATTCTGGGCTAGGCGTTTCGGAACAGGTAACACCGTTTCGGAACGGGTGCCCTGCATGAACCCAGGCGTCCGAAACGGGTGCCACCGTTCCGAAACGGAAGGCATTCTGCCAGACCCCCGTTGCGGAACGTGTTGCGGAACGGCCCGTGTTTCGGAACGGGCTTGGCCTGTTTCGGAACGGGTGACCGTTGGGGGCTGACATGGGCGGTTAAATGTTTCAAAATGTTTGCATTTTGGTCCTGAATCTTGTTTGTGCAATTGTTTGAGTTCGGGATGTCCGTTTGAGCTGAAATTTGGCAGAGAAGCATGGAACCTGATTAATTTTAAGTTGGTAACTTAAAATCTGGTTAAGTCCTTTAAGTTTTCAGAAATTACAGTTTGGTCCCTAAAGTTGTAATTTGTTCAATTGGGTCCCTGTTTTATCTCTGATGTTTGTGATCTTTGAGCATGGTGTTTGTGTGATCACATCTAAGGTTAATGTGCATCTAGACAAGATTAAAAAGAAAAAAAAGGGTCGTTAATCAAGGTTGACTTTCGGGTTGACTTTGGTTTTCCCCGTGTAATCTTCGTAGTTCGGGTCAACCGTCTAGGCTGGGCTACGGGGGTTACAAATAAGGCCTTTAATGAAGTTCTTTTTCCTTCTCCCATTAGCTCTAGCATGAAAAAAGGAAGTGTTTTTGTACCTCTCTTTAAGCCAAAAGACCCTTGACCTTTGTCTCCAATATATTTCTTCTCTATCAAGTAACACCTTCAACTCTCTTTTAGCTACATTAAGTTCCTGGATACTTTGCTCAGACATGGTACAGTTCAGTAGAGATTCAATCTTTTCATTCAGAAACTTCCTTCTTCTTTGATTTTTCCTCCTCTTGTCTTTCTGCCACCAATTAAGACCTTCTCCCACAACCTTCAATTTCTCCCAAGTTGCACCATATGAATTGTTCCAAAAGCTCAGAACCGACTTTTCACAATTAGGGTCATTAGCCCAACAATTATCAAATCTAAAATGATCATCGATCCTTGATTGAGCCTTAACCTGGATCTCAATATCCAGTAGAATAAAATGATGGTCTGAGTATGGTGAGTATTCTGAATAAACCTCCCCTTGCCCAAATCTATTCAACCAAGGTATAGAAGCAACAAACCTGTCCAACCTCTCTTTAACCATGTTTTCTGCTTTGGAACCAAAATGCCAGGTAAACCAACCCCTATTTGGTTTGATGTCCCAAAGACCATTCCTTTCTAAAGCCTCCCTAAATCTGTCAATTTCCACTCTTGGCTTCCTCCTACCACCCTCCTTTTCACTATAGTCCAGAATTTCATTCATGTCTCCTCCAATTACCCAAGGCAGACTTAATCTATCTTTTAAAGAATCCAAAAGATCCCAATCCTCCTGCTTCCTAGGTCGATTACAAGTCCCATATAAACCTGTGAATCTGAAACTATTAGCACCTTGATCGATTTCAACATCTGTATGAGAATTTGAAAAGGACATCAAGTTTACAATAACATCTTCTTTACACATCATCATCAAGCCCATACAACTGTCTGATCTTTCAACTACAGAATTGCCATACATGTTCACCCTTCTCTTCACATCTTCTGCCTTTCTTTTATTCAGCCTTGTATCACTCAAAAACACAATACTGGGTCCTTTCGAGGCCACAATCTGCCCCAACGTTCGAACTGTCTCAGGGTTCCCAAGCCCTTGACAGTTACAGCATAAGAGTTTCATGGCTCTCGGTGGGGCTGAGTCTCAGCCTCCACCGTTGGTTCAGGGGTTTTGATAGGTGACACTGCCTCAACACCAACCTCCAAGGTGTTAGACACATCAGCTGAACATGACCTTGTCTTCTTTGGGCCAAAAGGGTGACTGACTTCATTCTTCCTTTGAAGAGACCTCTTTTGACTTCTGTTCTTAGTAGCAGAGATAGATATAGGCTTCCCCTTCCAAGAGTTTACACCAAGCACCAGTTCATTGTCTCCCATGGCTTCAACAGGTTTCTTCCCATAATCAGCTTTCCCAACATTGTTCCCATAGTGATAGATTCCTGGTTTCGGGACATCATTTGATACCTTTGGCTTGAAGGTAACCTTTAGCCAAGGTCCATATTGAAATGGTCCTTTGTTAAACTCAGGGGGAACCACAGTACAAGAGCCAACTTCATGGCCTATCAATCCGCACCAGTAGCAAAAATGGGGCAATCTTTCATACTTTGCCATGCAAATTCTAGGAGCTCCATTTGGCATTTTTCCAAAGTGGACACATCTTCTCAGAGGTAGAGAAATGTTTATCTCCACTCTGACTCTCAGGTATTCCCCCATCCTCCCTTCACCATTCCTCAAATCAGCACTCAGACACTGGCCAAATCTTCCCCCAATTGATTTCCCAACCTCCACAGTCATACCAACTAGAGGGAGATTAAAAATTCTGATCCAGATTGAAAGAGGGGTAAAGTCATACTCATTTGGACTCAAACTGCCATCAAATGCTTTCAATGCAAGAAGATCTCCATTAAAAGACCAAGGGACTCTGTCCAAAACATAATCACGATCCTCTAACAACTTAAATTTAAACAGGAACATGTTCAAGCCTAGCTCAACAGCATCCTCTAACGGTTGGCTTTTCTAGACAGCTTTAAAGACTCTAATCAAAAGAGGCCCATCAACATTAGCAGGAGATATAAGCTTACCCACAAGCCATTTTTCAGACCCCGGCATTTCAGAGTGCAGCAGGTTCTCCGCTTCATCAATGTCAGCCATTTCTTCCTCTGTAAACTTCAGTTCACTTAGCATCTTCTCCACCTCGTCCTCCATCGACATCATCCCTTTCTCAAATTTCAGCCAATAGCATCTACCTCTGTCCCAGCAAACTCTACGAAAGCTTAAGAAAACTGAAAGGTCTGAGACACACATCTTTTCCTCCAAGCGGCCAATGCACCCTTCCACCCTTCTAGGTCGAAACATCCTCGTCGGAGCCGGAAAAGACATTTTACTCCCTTTTTTGTTTACCCAAGAGTATTCGATGATAGGGGTAAGAAGGACAAAGCACCCCTTTAATGAAACGGTGCGTTCCAAAAAGTTTTCTGTTATCACAAAACAAAATAAAGCCCAATTTAAAAAATTTTCTGTCCGTTATAACACACGGGCCCCTCTCTGTGAGACCACAACACATTTCAACCGCCAAGGCTATCTGCGCCTGCCTTACTGACCATTCTCAGGGAATGTTCCCCCGACATTCGCAACGACCTCGGGAATGCGCGCTCCCAAAAGATAGGCAATCCAAAAATTCACGCACCCAATCCCAATTCCTCGGACGTCTTCCCCCGACCTCCCATACACAAACAAACAAAAAGCCTTTACACGTCATCATCTTCAACCTCTCGCCATGCATTTTTACAAACACCCTGTGAACCAAAATTCCCAAAAAATTTCCCCCCGCCAAAACTGCCATACCACCATAGCCAATAACTATAAAAACCTTCCCTAAATAAGCTTCTTCAACGTCTTCATCATTTCCTTTCCAAAAACCCTAAAACCAGAATTGCCCTGAAAGCTCATACTCGTAGATCAAACCCAACACCATGAAAACTCCGTTCTCATAAACCTCATCTGCTACTTCCTCATAACCATTCCACAGATCCTCAAAACCATTCTACCCAGACCCATCGTCCACACAGATTAAACCCAACAAAAACCTCAAAGCCATGAACCCTGTTCCGAAAACCTTGATACGACCCATCATCACTTCACTCTGCCTGTTCCAATCCATGGTACCATCTCCACGAACCAAATCCTACAAAGCAAAAAACCAAGCATTAGAGCGACACCTACCATTAGCGCCACCGCAGCACTCGTCATTCCAAGCCTGACTACAGGGGTGACACGGGTGCCTAACGCCGTCAAACGGCCTACCTAGACTCATCACTCGCCGGCCAGAAAGAGACCGAAACCTCCAAGGAGTAGAACGCCGTACCTAGACACGAAGGACGGACCCTCACCGGAACACTCAAACGGAAAACATAAGCGAAAAATTCAGAGATAATTTTCGCACTGTACGGACGCTCCTTCCCGCTCCTAGTTTTTAGGGTTTTATTTATCTTGGGCCTTATCAGGCCAATTATGTATGGGTTATGTAATAGACTTAAAATTATAAATGGATTGAAATTCTTTTTATTTAATGGACTGAATTATTTGTTTATTTAATTAGTAATAATATATATGTTTTTTTGGTTTTTGTTTAATATAACATAATAACAATAAAAAAATTAATAAACGCGGATAAATAATAAAAAAGGTAGGCAAAATTAATAAAAAAAATCAAAAGTACTAATTTTGTCCAACATTCTTGTTTGGATCTCGAATCACCATGCAGTGAAGGTCCTACTGATGGACGAAAGTCTTGACCGGAAAAACACTAGTCGTCAAAGTTTGAAGTTGTTTTTCTCATTATGAAAATTTTCAATTTTCTGCCAAAAGTTGGAGTTTGAAATTGTTATTCTCATTACGAAATTCTTTATTTTCCGCGGTCCGAAGTTGTTCTTTTTATTACGAAATTTTTTATTCCTTTATCAAAGTTACCTAAGTATAAAGATGTTCTTCTCATTATGAATTTCTTCAATTTTCTACTAGAGTTCAGAGTGTGAAGATGTTCTTCTTATTACGAAATTCTTCATCCTCCGAGATCCGAAGTTGTTCTTCTCATTACAAAATTTTTCATTCCTCTACTAAAGTTGCCGAAGCTTAAAATTGTTCTTCTCATTATGAATTTCTCCAATCTTCTGCCAAAGTTTAGAGTCTGAAGATATTCTTCTCATTTCGAATTTCTTCATTATCCGAAAATGTAGTGAGCTCTTCTCATTATGAACTCTTAGTTCTTTGTTTATGTATTTAACGTTTTCCGTCAAAATAAACAAAACAAATTAATGATGAGTTAGTATGCCCCTAATTTAAGGACGTCTAACTACACATGATGCATGAATAATGCAAACTGAGAACCACTTGGGTGAGCTCATCTTCCGAGGGAAGCTCAAAATTCCTTGTTTCAATTTTTTTGGAACTCTTTCTTCGGTTAATACAACCTATCTCAAACTCAGATTTAATTTTTAGAATCTTTGTATCTCTTTTTGCTCTAAAATCTTTTCAGGTTCTCACTTCAAATTGCTCTTTTTATATTTTGCTTAGCTAAATCTTCTTGAGTTCCGACTCAAAAGTATCTCTATCATTAACGATTGGTCATCTTCATGCCCTAACAAAATTTGCCCCAAAATTTTGTTGTTTACACTTGTTCTTTTTTTAGTCAAAGTTTCGACTTGTTCAATAGTTAGATTCCTTAGACTTTGTATCCTCACTATCTATTCTGATTTGAACTCTTATGTACAAAATGTCATGTCACGTGGACAATGACGTCACACTAATTTTCTTAATCTTAAATCCATGATGCAAAGTTTTGCCCTTCTTTCAATATATAGGGTGAGAAAAGATCTCAAACTCATTTTAATGCAAAAATTTAAGCAGAGTTTATTTTAAATTCATTTTAATGTAAAAATATTATTTAGAATTTGTCCCTCTTTCAAAACTTAGGGCGAGAAAAATGCCTTACGCTCATTCGATGCAAAAATTCAATGAGCTGGAGAAAATAATTACATTTTTGAAAAATGTGATTTTTTAATTAAATCAAAATCATACACCCAAATATTAAGTGTAGAGCGACAATGAGATGACTTATCGTAGATTTTCCCAAGCATATCATGTGTCTAGGAGACCTAGAAAGCTGAGTTGATATCTGAAGACGTGAAGTACCTTCCAAGTTTGTTTGGTCTTTAACCATTTTAGAACGACTTTTGGAATGTTTCACTTTTAAATTATTGTTTATTTGTCTTATTTTCTTTTTTTATTTGGGGAATTCAACTCATTACATTCTTTTGGCTCGAGATAAATGATGGAGCAAACAATAAAACCCCAAGCTACTAAGCATTGTCATGATATGAAAATATTACTGTAGACTCTCTTTTTGGAGTTGTGTAAAATGTAAGCTGGCAAAAGGTATAAATGATATGTTTTGGGCAAGTTATGCCAAGAGTCTCTTGCGTTCAGGTATACACGGTATGCAAGTAATACCGCTTGGTAAGCTGAGTTATCGATCCTACAAAGATTGACTTGAATTCGATTGTTTAATTGTTACTTGCTTTGAAAGAAAATGTGTTTGTTTTGAAGGTTGTTTTTAAACTAAAGAAAAGAAAAGAAAAGAAAAATGAAGTAAAATGTTGGTAAGGAAGGTGTTTCTAAATGAGTGACGACTCTTGGCAGGGAATGCATGGATTCAACATGGCTCATCCATCTTTTATTGGCAAAATTGACTTGGCATTGTTTGTCGAGCATATTCAACATTAGCAAAGTCTCTCTTGAAGTTCTCTCCCCAAGTAAAAACCCCTTATATCTCTATAGTGTATGTGTTGAGTGGATCAAATGATTGATCAAAGCCAAGAGGGGGTGAATTGGGTTTTTAAAATTTTGGAGATGAAATGTAATGAATAAAAATGAAGAACAAGGCAATTATAGTGGTTCAAGTTCCAAATGAACTCTACATCCACTACCTTAGCTCCCATTAAGGATTTTCCAATAACTCCACTAGTTGATCTTCCCCTTTTCTAAGCTTAGGAGGAAACCTTTACAAAACCGGTCAATTTTCTACCAAAAATTGACCTGTTGAGTGTGTAAAAGTTCTATTATTTACCCCCTATTTAACCTATATTTCTGCTGCATTCAAGCATAATTCATTGCATTTAGGCTAGATTACAGTTAGACATCACAATTATATTAAAAGGCATAGTTTCTACTGAAATTGGTTGCTTTTGCAGGTTGCTGCTGTAGCAGATGGAGAGGCAGGCGCTGGGCAGTGAAGCAGAAGAGCTGGAACTGGACGAGCAGTCAAGGAGGACGATGCTGCCATGGTTGCCGCCATGACAGCAGAGGACGACAACAGTTTTGAGGAGAAGAAGCAAAGTGGACCTCGACAGAAAGAGAAAATTAAGCCCGTCTGTCGTGGAATATCACTATATTTTTCCAAGCCCTAGATCAGAATAAAGGCCAAGCCCAAGGTTCAAGGAGAGAAATTCCAAGCAAGAAGGAAGGACGAATTAAAGCTGTATTCTCTGAAGATTTAGTCTTTATTAGAATTGTACTTTAATTTAAACTTGTATTCTTACCGTATTAGAAAACTTGGACCCAAAGCCTATATAAAGGCATGTAATTCGACCTAGGAGAAGACATCACCTATCTCTAGCCTTCTTCCCAAAACCCTAGCCGTTTTCATCCTCTCATCATGTTCTAAATTCCCCTTAGGGCCACGGGTTGATTTGTAAAGTAGTTGCAAGGGTTGCTTTTGTTTTAGGAATTTTCAGTTTAATAAAATAAACTTCAAGTTCTCTTATTCTGGTTATTAACATCTTGCAAGAGTATCGGGAGAGCATTGCAAGGTTATCTATTTACTTAATATCGGGAGAGTTAAGTATACGAAAGGAATAAGTGCGAGTTCTCTAGTTTATAGTTGAACTATCTCGGACCTAGGGATAGGACGAGGTTAAGTGGCTAAAGAAGAATTCAACAATATCGGTGTTCATCCTTCGATTCACGCCGGGAGGTATCATCAAAGACGTGTTCATCGATAGACTTGGACCTAGGGATAGGCCAAGGTACAACATGGATTCTTGCCAAACTTGAAGTACGGAGTTGTGTGTTCGCTACCGCGACAAGCAACAGACTGCCGCCGCGACAGGTGCTGCCGCGACGGGGACGACGACAGAGCTGATATTCCTAGACTTAGCAATACCTACACTACTGAGCAATTCAATACCAGCCCATTCTCTCTATCTTGATTACTTTACTTCTATTTTCCAGTATTCTTTATTATTTTCGTGACAATATCTTAAACTATTCTTTTTACTCTCGTGCAGTAATTCAAGGTGAAGCTATTAGCCCAGTCCCTGTGGAGACGATATCCGATACTTCAGTATAACTTTACTACTTGCGTCGTGTACACTTGCACTACAATTGCGATAGACACTTTTACACGCAACATAACCTAACTCTCACTTGGTTACAAAGAAGAAAATAGAAGGCAATGAGTATATCTCTCAATACAAATTTGCCCCTTTGAATACAAGCACTCAACCCAAATTGAAGATACAAGATAAGATTTACACTTAATACAAGTTGGGATTTTTACAAGATTGAAAATTTTGGTACAAGAGCTTGGATTTTGTGTATGGATGTTTCTCTTAGGATCAATAGTTGTTGTTGGTCTTCAAATGACTTTTTTTTATACCTTCTTCATTGATTATAGCCGTTTGGGTGGTTAGGAAATAAATTGTAGCCGTTAGAACCCTCTCTTACCACCATAAATGCACTTCTGCAGCCTACCGTATCGGTACTCAAGGAGGCATATCGATACATGTCTCACAAAAATAAATAGCCGTTGTACAAATACAAGAGAGGCGTATCGATACGCGTACATGAGTATCGGTACGTGTTAGGGAAGCGTATCGATACGTAGAATATTGTATCGATGCAATTTTTTCAACATAGCTCACTGGAGGATATCGTATCGATACGTGCTATAGCGTATCGATACCCTATTTAAAATTCATTTACCAACCAACTACCAAGCCAACAGTCAAAATATTTAAAGATCTGGTTTTAAAAATATTTTTAAAGCGTATCGATATAGGTGAGATCGTATCGATACTTGATTCAAACTCTTTGGGATTTTATAGAGATAGCGTATCGATACAGATGTAATCTGTTTCGATACCCTGTATCGATACGGTAAGGAGCGTATCAATACGTTTGTCTCTAGTAGCCAAGTTTCTAAAATAGGTATCGATACCCTTATGGGCGTATCGATACTCATAGACGTTTTTGAGCAGTTTGGCCTTGGAACACTTAGAAAAAGTTTAGGAGTTTGAGTTTTTCAAACTAGAGCAATGCTTTGATGATTTGAAACCTTTTAGGGGACTTAAAAATTTATTTAGAGATTTCAATTTGGTCCTTAAAACACTTTGTTATATCAAAATCAAACATAGGTTTTACAATCTCCCCCTTTTTGATATAACAAAACCAAAACTTAAATTTTTTAAGTCTTTTAAAAAACTTTGGGAAACAACTCCTCCTTAATGTTAGCTATGTAAATTTTAAGATTAGAGTTTAAGTGAGCTTGTGAACTTACCTCTCCCCCTTTTTGTTAGATAAAAAAAGAGACATAGGCTATAAAGGCATAATAATAAACCAAGCAACATTTAAATATATAATCATAAAGTTCATAACTTAAAGAAACATCAAACTTAAAATCCAAACATAAATCAAAGCATTGGTTTTAAAATGATAAACTTAATCCTAATATGATAAACTTAGTCCTAAAAACATAAATCAAAGTGCATAAATATAAATCCTAAGATGAATGAATGAGATGCAAAGACTAATCTAAGACTCGTCTCCATCACCATCTTCTTAATCTTCATCTTCATTGGCATCATCATTCCTCCTTGATTGACGCCATTCATCATAGAAGGCCGTAAGAGAGATATTCATAGAATTATGCTCAGCCTCAATGGAAGTGATACGCTTCTCTACATTGGTCATGCGATCTTCCAAGCTTGTGAAGCGAGTATCAATAGTGGCAAACCCGAAAATCATGACTTGATCTATAGAACTAATTCCCGTGAGTAAGCCCGTAAATTGTTCATTACGGTAGGTCATGAGAGAATCCATGGATGGAGGAGGAGCTACGGAAGGATTTGCAATCTCTTCAGTTATAACATCACTAGGAAGCTCGGAAAGGCGAAGCCAATTACCATTGAAATAATGAAACTTGCCCCGAGATAGAGACCTCTCATCAACCGGATCAGTGAGATTCATCGGATAATCATGAGAACAATCAATCTCCTTCTTAGTGAAAAAGTAGCTCAAAGCCATGCCATAAGTGAATGAAGTAACAAGAGTGGTGTGACGATGTTGAACGAGGAAGACTATCTCCGCAAACATAATGCGAGCAATGTTAGGACGTTTCTTCTCGCGAAAGCATCTAAGCCAAAAATCATCAACTTGGAAGATTGTAGAATATTTTCCTCCGGATGGCCTAAACCACCAAGTGATCATTAGATGAAGGATGCGGTCATGAGCATTTAGAACCGTGACGGATCCCGCCAAAACATGTCCAAGAGAACCTTCATCGTCAATACCCTTATCCTCAAATCCAAACACATCACAAAGAGCCTTGACATCGATGGTAATCTTCTAGCCCATAAGATAATAATTAACGACATAGACATTACCCTCGGCATTAGCGACACACTTTGCATTGGCATAAAAGATTATAACCAAATTTCTAAAGAAAAACCCCAGAATTTGAAGAATATCCATAAACTTCCATTCTTCGAGCAATGGTAGATAAGCAAACTTGAAACGCTCCGAATTCAGAAAAGGAATATAAATTACCCTTTTCGTTCGAATCTTGTAGTTTTGAAAGGTTCGAAAATAGTTGAGTTCATCGGGAGTTCGAAATCACTTCTGATAGATTAAGGTTAAATTCGGACGAGTGCCATCGCCGGAATTTGATCCTTCGGCAACTTCGCTAGTGCATGCTCTCTTTTTAGGTGCCATAGTCTAAAAAATTGATTAAAACAATGTATGCATCAATATCATATTTAATCCCATTGTTGAATCAATAATCTAGGTAAGATAAAAAAATTATTTTTTTAAAAAGAGAGTTTAAAACAAGATTTTGAATAGAAAAAGAAAAATAAAAACCAAAGGAAAAAAATTAAATTAAAATAAAAAAGAAAAATAGAAAGAAAAGAAGATTTTATACCTTGATATTGAAAGGGGATGAATAGGTGATGATTTTGCACCAAACTTGATAGAAGCCTTAGACTTGGCTTGATTTTGAAAAATCCTCAAGAAGCTTTATGTTTTGTGATGAAAATATGAAGGGTTGAGGGCCCTTTTATAGATGAAATTCATTTATGGTTTTATAAATAGAGTTTAGGTAAAAGTTAATCTCTTTTAATGCCCAATTAAAGTTTCTGCGCGATCGAGTATCAATACGCCTAAAGGCAGTATCGATACGAGGGTACAAGAGTAATTTCTTGGAAACGCGTATCAGGACACCGTATCGACACGAAAGGCATCTGTATCGAAACACTCACAATACGTATCGATAAGGTTCAACTATATCGATACCCGCATAAGAGGAAATGCAGTCTGGAAACTTAATGAAGTACGTGTATCGATACGCATAAGGCCGTATCGGTACCCTTTGCCCAGAAATGTATTTTTGGTCTCTAGAACAACCAAAGACTCGGCTTTAACATCTTCTAAATGTATGCAAATGATGAATGAGCAGATTTGAGCATGTTCTAATAGAAGTATACTCCCCCTAGCTACAAGCATGGTTACCATTAAGATCAACAATAGATAAACATGAATTTTCACAAGATCAAGCAATTCTAACCTCAAAAAGAGTCCTAAAGGGTCAAGATAGGCTAGTTAGACCTAACTCTCTCCTAAGGGACCAAAAACGCTCTTTGTCTAGAGGTTTGGTAAATATGTCCGCTAATTGGTTCAAGGTGTCAACATACTCTATAACAACATCTTGTTTAAGGACATGATCTCTAATGAAATGATGCCTTATCTCTATCTGTTTGGTTCTAGAGTGTTGGATGAGATTTTTGGTAAGACAAATCGCACTTGTGTTATCACACTTAAGGGGTATAGTTTCTACTTTAACTCCATAATATAAGAGTTGTTGCTTCATCCAAAGGACTTGAGCACAACAACTCTCTAAGGATATGTACTCGTCTTCAGTGGTAGATAAAGCTACACTATTTTGTTTCTTAGAGAATCAAGATATGAGCATACTACCTAGGAATTGGCAAGTGCCGGAAGTACTTTTCCTATTTATTTTGCAACCCCCATAATCCACATCCGAATAAGCATGAAGGTTAAAGGTTGAGTCTCTAGGGTACCAAAGACCTAAACAAGGAGTATCTCTAAGGTACCTAAAGATCCTTTTAACGACTATAAGGAGAGACTCTCTAGGACTATCTTGAAACCTAGCACACAAGCAAACACTAAACAATATATCCGGTCTACTTGCGGTAAGGTAAAGCAATGATCCAATCATAGAGCGATAAAGCTTAGAGTCAAGACACTTACCTCCTTCATCTTTGTCAAGCTTTGTAGATGAGCTCCAAGCCAAACTTCTTGAGCATATCCTTGATGTACTTAGCTTGATTGATGAATATGCCATCCTTCATTTGTTTGATTTGGAGTCCCAAAAAGACCGAGAGCTCCCCCATCATGCTCATTTCAAATTCACCTTGCATCAACTTAGAAAAATCTTGTCAAAGCAATTCATTAGTAGAACCAAATATAATATCATCAACATAAATTTGAACTACTAATATATCTTTGCCATTGTTTTTAATAAAGAGTGTTGTGTCCACCTTTCCTTTCTCAAAACCTTTTCCAACAAGAAAACTTGAAAGTCTTTCATACCAAGCTCTAGGAGCTTGTTTTAAACCATACAAAGCTTTTGACAATTTAAAAACATGGTTTGGGAAAATTGGATCTTCAAAACCCGGTGGTTGTTCCACATACACTTCTTCATTTATAAAACCATTTAAAAATGCACTTTTGACATCCTTTTGAAAAAGCTTGAAATCATGAAAACATACAAATGCAAGTAACATCCTAATGGCTTCCATTCTAGCTACGGGTGCATAAGTTTCATCAAAATCAATTCCCTCTTCTTGAGTGTAACCTTGAGCAACAAGCCTAGCCTTGTTTCTCACTATGTTACCACTCTTATATAGTTTGTTTCTAAATACCCATTTAGTTCCTATAGTAGATTTATTTCTAGGCCTATCAACTAATGTCCACACTTTACTTCTCTCAAATTGATTTAACTCATTTTGCACGGCCATAATCCAAAAATCATCTTTTAATGCTTCTTTAACTTTCTTAGGTTCAATGCATGAGATAAATGCAACATGATTAAGCATTTTAAGAGAAGAACGAGTAGTTACCCCCTTGGATGGATCACCCAAGATTTCACCACCTTTGACATAGTTGTACTCCCTTAGGTAGCTCACTTCCTTTTTCTCAAGAGACATGTCTTGCAATGCTTCTAGAGGCGGTTCTTGTGCTTCTTCCTCTTTAGTTGGAATCTCATTCACCTTTGATGACTCTCCACCATCATTAGCTTCAACGATGCTTACATCATCATCATCACAAGAATCCTTCATTGGAAGGAGGTTATCATCGAAAACCATATGAATAGATTCCTCTACAACTAAAGATCTTTTGTTAAACACACGATAGGCTTTAGAGTTTAAAGAGCAACCTAGAAAAATAGCTTCATCACTTTTTGCATCAAATTTACCTAAATTGTCTTTTCCATTATTTAAAACAAAAAACTTGCAACCAAAATGATGAAAATAACTAATGTTCGGCTTTTTAGATTTTAAAATCTCATAAGGGGTTTTCTTTTAAAATAGGCCTAATCATTACTCGGTTTATAATATAGAAAGTGGTGTTAGTGGCTTATGCCCAAAAATACTTAGGTAAATTATTTTCACAAAGCATAGTCCTAAAAATTTCTTCTAAAGTTCTATTCTTCCTCTCAACTACCCCGTTTTGTTGAGGAGTTCGAGGAGCCAAAAAATTATGGCTAATCCCATTTTCATTACAAAATTCATCAAAACCCGTATTTTGAAATTCCGTTCCATGATCACTTCTAATATGTGAAATTTTAAGTTCAAGATCATTTTGGGTTATTTTTGAAAATGTGATGAAATTTTCTAAAGCCTCATCCTTGGTGCTTAAAAAGAGAACCCAAGTATATCTAGAGTAATCATCAACATGCACAAAGACATATGAATTTCCACCCAAGCTAGTAGTCCTAACTGGCCCAAATAGACCCATATGAATTAATTGCAAACACCTACTTGTAGAAACATCATTAATGGACTTAAATGAGGCTCTATGTTGTTTACCTTTAGCACATGCATCACAAATTTTATCTAATGAGAACTTGAGCTTAGGTAGGCCTCTAACTAGATTAAGGGAAACTAATTTTTCCAAAACACTAATGCTAGCATGTCCTAGTTTCATATGCCACAACCATGCATCATTTTCATTTTGAGCAACTAAGCATGCATGTGATGGATGAATGTCATCTAGATGCACCATATATATTGCCTATGCGATGACCAATGAGTATAGTTTTATTAGATTTAATGTCAACTATTCTACACCCAATTTTATCAAACATGACATTAAATCCTTTATCACAATGTTGACTTATGCTCAACAAATTATGTTTTAGACCTGTAACCCCCTTAGCCCAGCCTAGACGTTTGACCCGGACTACGAAGATTACACGGGGAAAACCAAAGTTAACCCGAAAGTCAACCTTGATTTATGACCCCTTTTTTCTTTTTATCTTATCTAGATGCTCGTTATTATCCTATATGTTTAGAAAGACACTCAGAAGGAAACGACACAACGATCGGAGTTCAATTAAGGGTTCAATTGCACATATTTGACTTTTAGGGACTAAACTATAATTTTCATAAAATGCAAGGACTTTCAAAATCTTAATGTTACCAACCTTCAATTAGTCATGTAACATGCTTGCATGCCAAAATTCAACTCAAACGGACCATCCAAACACATTGAGTTAAGCATCAAACATTTAGGGACCAAAATGTAAGAATCAGAAACTTGGAACAATTCAAAATTCAGCCCAACGGTCAGGCGTTTCGATATGGATGGCCCTATACCGAAACGGTCGTTTTGAAACAGGGTTGACCATTTCGATACTTGGGTACGTTCCGAGACCCGTATCGAAACACCCACCTCTAGTAGCAAAACTGTTCTGATACGTCTCCACCCGTTCCGAAACCTCTTAGCCATTTCAGGCACCTATTTTGAAAAAGGCAAGGGCGTTCTAATACGCCTTGCCCTGCAATAGCAGATTTTGCTGGTTTATGGTGTCTTCTCGTATCCGAAACGTTTCCGAGGCATACCACAACATACATACAACTCACATATGCATCAAGGACCATAACTATGAAGCATAAACTAGAACATGGCATCAATATTGCAAACGTAGGTACTAAAGGCATGCTCCCTAGTCCACCAAAACCTCAACAAGCTAAATCAACATTCAAACCAAAATCCAAACATCAAAGGTCATTTACAACTCAAGTATAAGCAATCTAACATGCTCAAAGTAAAGGGAAACATCCTCAACCATTCAAAAACATAAATCCCACCCATTGCCTCTTATTACACTTGATTAAAACCACATACATTGTTTAACCAAAACTCTTGGAATTCCCTTGCTCTTAGGCTACCTTGATTGCTCAATTCTCTACATTGGTGAAACAAATGAGCGTAAGCAATAAGCTCAGTGAGGTCCGCTATAAAACAAAGCATTCATCAATGCATTTTAAAACCAAAACATCATCCTTTGTAAGCATATGCCTTCCTTTAAAACATGCACTATAGAACACCAATTCACTTTAAAAACCACATGCTCATAACATCATTAATTACAATAACAAGAACCTTTAATCATTTTTAAACCAAGCATCATTGCATTCTAGCATACCTCTCAAGCATCACATGCTTTCACAAAACAAATGTTCTTCATTAAATCATTGAGTCACCATCATCATATTGGCTCGCAAGTGATCTTAAACATAAATCATAACAAAACACATCACATTTGACACAATCGGATACGCGGATCACAAGCGTTGTCCCACACGCTTCATACACACTACCAGACTACACAAGGTGGAGATCAATGGCACGATCACAACCCCTCAACACCCGTGATAAAGTTAAATGGCACAATCACAACCCCTCAACACCCGTGGTGGAGTTAAATGGCACAATCACAACCCCTCAACATCACTCATCAGTAGTTGTATAACCCACTAGTGAGAGTCGGGACACAAAACAAGGCTTACACATGGGAGCTACCTCAACCATTGTAATCACCTTAACCAAGCTCACCCATGGGAGCATTCCTCCACCGTAGTGACGCTTAACTAAGTCTACCCATGAGAGCCAACCTCCATCATGGTGACTCTAATTCCTCAATCGCTAGGGTACTTGGATGGAGTTTACGGCACAATCACAACCCCTCGACATCCAAGGCGACTTTATTCACGGTGCACCCAATCCTATAGCCGGTTAACTATATCTGATTAACACAACCAAAAACCGTTTCCATCACTTGCCAATATAATCATTTAACATCCTTAATCCACTGTTTTTCAAGCATAAACAAAATGCCATTAACACAAGCACAACATGCTTAACACCATATGCAATAACCACATAAAACCAAGGATCACTTACCTAGTGTATCCTTAACACAATGGCATTAAAATCCAGCATTAACCATGCTTTAAAACAGCAATCAAAACACATTTAAATCAAGTGCATTCTAAACCAAAACATAGCACAATCCGAGAGAGACTTTCGATTTACTTACTCTTGAGCTTAGCTAAGTGTTTCAACTTACACTAAGCCCCCCAAAACACGTTCAAAACATTTCAAAGCTGGAAAACTCTTTTCCACTCACTGATACGCGAAGCATTGCTCGCCGACACAAAAATTACTCTTTTGGAGCCTCCAAACCACCTCGTTTGCTTCCGGATCAAGATCCCATGTTTTCACATCATCAAAACAGATATCTAAATGCATTACAATGCATTCTAACACCAACAACAATTCATAAACTCGTTGCCCACTCAAACTACACCAAAATACTCATCCAAAGCAATCGAAAACTCAATCGATTGCTTCCTAAACCAAGCCCAGCCAACATACATCACTTTCAAAGCATTATCAACATCAAAACACATCTAAAAAGCAACCTAACTCATCCTTATACCTCAAGCAAGCAAGATTCCACCATTTCACCCAAAAATCTCACTTAAAACTACCAAGAAACTCAAGGGTCTCAAGGATTTCGGGATCTATGTTATCTGCACATCATTTTAACATATAAATCAACTTAGAACTCAATTAAAATCAATACAAAATAGAGCCCAACTCATCAAGTCCGAAAATCAAGATTTCATCCACAATTTCACAAGATTTTGATCTCAAAGCAAAACTATATTGAAAACTCAACCAAAAATAGTATTTAGAAGCTAAATATCTTGGGGATTTCAATAAAGAACTTAGATTAGAGGTTGAGAATGAGATTTACCTCCAATCCTTGCTTCCTTCAATAGATGACAAGTTTTCTTTGCAAAATTCTTGAAGAATTAAGAAAGATCTCTTGAAAATGATTTAGGAAATGTTGAGAGAGTTTTTGGGAGAAAGAATTCTGTAAAAAAATGAGAGAAAATTGTGTTTGGCTGAAAATGAGAAAGAATTGGTAGTTACGTAAGTGAAAATCTCATTAACCACCTTTTTATTAATTAATATAAAAATCCAATTAAAATCATTTAATTAAAAACCCTTTTAAATGACATGTCATATTGAAGAAAAGTCAAATTGACTTAAAGCCCCCTAAAGATTCTAAGATTTTGGCATCCACCTTAAAAATCACATTTTCCCAATTTTGAAACTTTACAATTTGGTCACTACTCAAAATGTCTCACTTCCAAAACTCTTTTTGTAAAATTGATTTGACCAATCCCTTAAACATATTTTTAGAGGATTTTAGCAATTTTTATAACATATTTATCCTATCGCGATCCTTGATTTCCAAAACAATCACCTTACGCAATTCGAACCGTTTTCGACCGGTCCGATCCGACGTCTAAAACATCTAGGCCCAAAACCAGGGCGTTACAAGACCATTAACATACAACACATTTTCAATGAGTATGGAAGAGTGATTACGTATAGAGCCAATACCTTCAATGTGGCATTTGAAGTTGTCACCAAATGTTACTACCCCTCCACTTTTTGGCTTTAATTCTATGAATCGACTCTTGTCTCCAGTCATGTGCCTCGAGCATCCACTATCAAGGTACCTTGAGTTTTGGCTTTGTGCTTTGGCCTTGTAGTAGTTCCCCCTACAAACAAAGAATTTAAGCTTTGATTTTTGATACCCAAATCATTTTGGGTCCACGAGTGTTAACTTCCAAAAGCTTGGTTCCCTTAGGAATCCAAGGTGACATGGCATCAACATTATTAGATTTAACAAGTTCCTTAGGAACCCATACACTTCTAATTCTTTAAGTTTTAGTATGCCTATAGGAGCCACTTTGTTTGTAGTTAAAATTCTTTCTCTTAGGTTGGTTGGTTCTAGATGATTCACCTATTTCATTTTTCAAAGGACCAACACTCTTGAAAGAATTTTTGAGCTCATTGAGCACATCTAACACATTTTGGTGTTCAATGTTACATTGAGAAATAAGATTATTTAAATCTACATTTTCTTTTTGAAAGTATTCAAGTTCATCTTGTAGACCTAAAATATTTTTCTCAAATTCCAAGTTAGCTTGAGAAATTAAATCATTTTTAGCATTCAAATCCGAAATGACTTTTATTTTTCAAAATAGAATCCTTATACCTCTCAACTAACTCATCATACACCTCTTGTAACTCATCATATGCTTCATGCAATTCATCATAGGTAAAATCAAAAGTAGATGAGTTAGAGGTTACCATAGAATCCTTCTCAATAGCCATGAGGCAAAGGTTGGCCACTTCTTGTTCCTCATCCTCGGATGACTCCTCATCACTCCAAGTAGCAAGCTTGGCTTTGAACTTCTTCTTCTTCTCAAAGCCCTTCTTCTTGAGTTGAGGACACTCGGAACGGATGTGACCCGGTCTCTTGCACTCAAAGCATATGATCGAATCTTTTTCTTCCTCTTTGTTCTTGGTCTGGAAGTCCATCTTTCTTTGAAATTTTCTACCTCGGTTGGACCTCATGAACCGTGAGAATCTCTTGGCTATCATAGCCAATTCTTCAAGATCTCCCTCATCACTAGAAGTGCTCTCCTCATATAGAGAAGCTTTGAGAGCCACTCCTAGTTTCTTCTTCTTGTCCACCTCAAGCTTCTCCACTCTTCTTTCTTCTTTTCATCTTCCCTTCCTTGCTTCATGATTTCATGAGTTAGTAGAGAACCAACTAGCTCATCAAGCTTCAACGTCATCAAATTCTTCGTCTTGATGATAGCCGTTCTTTTCCCATCCAAGACTCGAGAAGAGAGTAGAGTAGCTTCCGGACTAGCTTGTCCTCCAGGATGATCTCTCCAAAACCTTTTAGCCCATTGACGATGGTTGAAAAGCGATCAAACATCTTAGATACAGTTTCGTCGGGCTCTATCTTGAAATTCTCATAGCTAAGAATGAGAATTCCAATATTTGTTTCCTTCACATCGCTTGTCTCTTCATAGGTTGTCTCAAGTGTATCCCACACTTCTTTAGCACTTTCGGTGGAAGAAACCTTGGAGTAGATATCCGGTCCAAGAGCACAAAATAACATGAGAAGAGCCTTGTCATTGATTTTAAGCTTCTTTCGATCATCTTCACTCATTTCTACTTTTCTTTTCGGCACAAGTCTTCCTTCATCGTCTCTCTTCATCGGAATGATGGGACCGTCTTCTATAACATCCCAAACGAGGAAATCGCTTGACTTTATGAAGAGACAAATCCGATTCTTCTAATACGGATAGTTGTCACCATTGAAGAAAGGTAGTTTAGTGATCGATTGAGACTCATACATGCTCGAGCTGGAGGTAGATGCCATGGCTTGCTTTATTGATGACCACACTCTTCCTAGAATCTCCTCTTTCGGTTGTTAATCCTTCAAAGAGGTAGGCTTTAATACCAATTGTTGAGTGGATCAAATGATTGATCAAAGCCAATAGGGGGGAGGGGCGAATTGGGTTTTTAAAATTTTGGAGAGTAAATGGAATGAATAAAAATTAAGAACAAGGCAATTATAGTGGTTCAAGTTCCAAATGAACTCTACATCCACTACCTTAGCTCCCACTAAGGATTTTCCAAATGAACTAGGCAATTTTGTGTATGGATGTTTCTCTTAGGATCAATAGTTGTTGTTGGTCTTCAAATGGCTTCTTTTTATACCCTCTTCATTGATTATAGCCGTTTGGGTGGTTAGGAAATAAATTGTAGCCGTTGGAACCCTCTCTTACAACCATAAATTCACTTCTACAGCCTACCGTATCGGTACTCGAGGAGGCGTATCGATACCTGTCTCACAAAACTAAATAGCCGTTGTACAAATATAATAAATACGTATCGATACGTGTACATGCATATCGGTATATGTTAGGGAAGCGTATTGATACGGGGAATAACGTATCGATGCAATTTTTTCAACGTAGCTCACTGGAGGATATCATATCGATACGTGCTATAGCATATCGAAACCCTATTTAAAATTCAGTTACCAACCAACTACCAAGCCAACAGTCAAAATATTTAAAGCTCTAGTTTTAAAAATATTTTAAAGCGTACCGATACAGATGAGATCATATTGATACTTGATTCAAACTCCTTGGGATTTTATAGAGATAGCGTATCGATACAGATGTAATCTCTTTCGATACCCTGTATCGATACGGTAATGAGCGTATCGATACGTTTGTCTCCAGTAGCCAAGTTTCTAAAAAAGGTATCGATACCCTTAGGGGCGTATTGATACTCATAGACGTTTTTGAGCAGTTTGGCCTTGAAACACTTACTAAAAGTTTAGGAGTTCGAGTTTTTCAAACTAGAGCAAAACTTTGATGATTTGAAACCTTTTATGGGACTTAAAAATTTATTTAAAGATTTGAATTTGGTCCTTAAAACACATTGTTATATCAAAATCAAATATAGGTTTTACAATATGGTTTTCTTAAACCAATTTGATTAAAACCAATCTATACTCCGATGGGTTAGATTTCACTTCCGAAGTAAGTTCATCTACTTGAACGACTTTTCTCGAAGCTTCTCTCCCCAAGTATTCAACAGCTTAATCATCGCCAACCCATGTCTTTTAAGATATTGGGAGGCAATAGGCGTACTGTGCCAGCTCTCGTTTGGCAGAGTGTTTAGGAAATATTAGAGTATGCCAAATAGAAAAAAAGTTTGCCAAAAATAGAATTATTATAAAAGGACTAAGTCATAAAGCCAACATTCAATCCAAACATCCCCCCACCAACTATGAAAATTAGTTCATGGTGAGGGGATTAACCAACACAATCATAATAATTTCAAAAACATCACTATAAAAAAACTAATGATAAACAACTTGTGCCAAGCGAATAGGTAGAGGAGTCTCTCGATGCAACCCTCCACGCCAGGCTCTCAACCAAGAGGTTGAACCACCCTTCCTCGGTGCAGACGACCGTCACTCTCTAGTCACTCCAAAGTCGTACTCCGATCACTCTAGGTCTTCACTCGATCGCTCTTGATTCCTCCCTCTATCTCCTTTCTCCAAATGCTTGATTGGTTGTTCTTTATATAGGCGTGTGTGGGAAAAGATGAGATAAGCATTTGCATTTGAATTTGAAATGATCAAAGGATAGGAGATAGAGTTCTATCTGATCATTTTGACATCTTATCAGCTCAGTGTGATAACTTATCAGGCTAGGGCTGACGTCATCATGCCGATGTTGCCCTGACATCCAAGATTGGCACAACATTGCCAACATCACTTGGCACCACCTTATCCTCTATTTTTTTAGAAGTTGATCAAATTGCAATCTTTTAGGATCCTGATCCTTTCCTATTTTCGGAGGTTCATCATCTCTTGGCATGGCATCAAATGCATCTTGTTGCGTGTAAAATAGTCTATCGCAATTGTAGTGCAAGTGTACACGACGCAAGTAGTAAAGTGATACGAAGTATCAGATATCGTCTCCACAGGGATTGGGCTAATGGCTTCACCTTAATTCACTGCACGAAAGCAAAGGAAATATTTGAGAAGATTGTCACGAGAATAATAAAGTAAACGTAAATAAAAAGAGTAGAAATATCAAGATAGAGAGAATGGGCTGGTATTGAATTGCTCAGTAGTGCATGTATTGAAGAGTTTAGGAAATCCAGTTCTGCCGTCGCACCCGTCGCCGACAGCACCTGTCGCAGCGGCTGTCCGTTAGCTGTCGCGGCAGCGAACACACCAACTCCGTACTCCAAGTTTGGCAAGAATCCCAGATCTGCCTTGGCCTATCCCTAGATCCAAGTCTGTCGATGATCACGTCTTTGATGATACCTCCCGGCGTGAATCGAAGGATGAACACCGATGTGTATGAATTCTTCCTTAGCCACTTAACCTCGCCCTATCCCTAGGCACGAGATAGTTCAACTATAAACTAGAGAACTCGCTCTTATCTCTTTCGTATACTTAACTCTCCCGATGCTAAGTAAATAGATAACCTCACAATGCTCTCCCGATGCTCTTGCAAGATATTAAAACCAAAATAAGAGAACTTGAAGTTTATTTTATTGAACTTGGAAAATCCTAAAACAAAACAACCCTTGCAACTACTTTACAAAACAACCCTTGGCCCTAGGGGTTTTTTTAGAACATGTCGACGACGGGTAAACGGCAGAGGGGTTTAGGTTATCGGTTATGGGGTATGATGCCTCCTAGGTTAAAATCTATGCCCTTATATAAGCTTTGGGCTCAAGTATTCTATGTTAACAAGGATTACAACTTTAATTAAAAGTAAGATTCTAATAAAGACTTAATCTCCAAGGATCCTACTTTGCAGCCGCCATCCTTGTTTCTAGGAATTTCCTCTCCTTGAGCTTTGGCTTGACATATCTTTTGATCCGGGGCTTGGAAAAATATTTAGCTTTCACACGACAGACGAGCAGATTTTTCTCTATCTATCGAGGTCCACTTTACTTTTCCTCTTCATAAGGCTGCTATCACCTTGCTGTCACGACAGGTCCATGGCAGCTTCGTCCTCATCGTCTGCTTGTCCAGTTCAGCTTTTCTGCTTCTCTGCCCCGCGCCTGCCTTCTTCGTCAACTATGGCAGCAACCTGCAAAATCAGCCATCTTTTAGTAGAATCCGTGCCTTTAATATATTTGTGATGTTTTACTGTAAACTGACCTAAATGCAATGCAATGATGCTTGAGTGCAGCATAAATATGGGTTAAAAAGGGTGTAAATAATAGAACTTTTACATACTCAACACACCCCCAAACTCAAGTTTTTGCTTGCCCTCAAGCAATTAAGACCTAAAAGAAAAAAGAATAAAAATATTTTTTTGTGTTGGCTTTCAAACAGTGAACTGTCCCTTACCCGTCGCTCATTCTCTGTGGCGACAGCAACCTGTCGGAAAGATTAGGGTCTGTCCGGAATCTCCCTATAGTCCTCGTGCAGTGTGTGCATGCTTGTGAACAGTTATATGCTAAGACTCTCTTAGTTTCACTAGAATATTATACTTTAGCTTGTTTAGAGTTTTTCTTGCGAGACTGAATTTTTTTCTTTCCTTTACTAGAGCCAGAATAAGGCACCTCTAGTTGATTTTTTTTTTCTAATTTCTTCTCATTTTTACTAGAGCCAGTATTTCAGGCACCTCTAGTTAACTGTCTAGAGCCGGTGATAGGCACCTCTAGAAGTTTTTCTCTGGTTATCTGCCTAGAGCCAGTGTTGGGCACCTCTAGGTTTCCTGAGAGTCTAGTCTCTTTTCTACTCTAAGTGCTAAGTTTTCTATTCTAGTTTGGCTAAAAGAAGTCTAAGCAATATAACAGTCACAATGGTGATTAAGTTTTCAGAACTATAGAAAGGCTCTAAACTTTTCCTTAAACTGTCCTAAAGATGCTGCCACGACAGAGCTGTCATGATAGGTAAGTTAACTTCACAGTTTTAAGCCAACAATTTTAGTCTTTTCTGATTTTTTTAGAGAACTTAATTAAATAAAAGACACAACAATAATAAAAAGATGTACTAAGGCTCCATTACTATGGAGGGTGCCACCCCCAAACTCGAGGGTTGCATTGCCCTCAATGCAAAATGACAGATAAAATAAAGGCAGGTACATCACAAAATATAAATAAAGCAGGCAGCAATAAAGGGAAAATATAAGACTTAAATTTTAATCGCTGTCCTCACTGCTGCTGCTGACACAGATCTGACGGCGGCGTCTAGGCTGTGGAGGAGGCTGGGCAGGTTACTCCACGAGCTGGATGTCGGAGCTGCTGCCGCTATCCCAAGTGCTGCTGGTGGTGGTACTAGCCTTGGGCATTAGTTTTCTGTCGGCCACGTGTTTCTGCCTCTTGACAGGCGTAAATTCCCTCTCCAAATTCCTCCTAATAAGAGGTTCCTCCTCGCTGTCGACTGTGGCTGGCCGCTTCGTTCCACGTGCGGGGCTGTCGGCCGGAGGACTCGCAGCTGCCGTCGGGGCAGGTGATGGGGTGGAAGCGGTGGAATGGGTATGTGGGGAGGCAGGTGGTGTAGGTGTGTGAACAGGGGTGGGGATGTGGAAATAGTGGTCTGGAAAAGTGGGGAAAACAACATCGGGATAATTTAAAGTATTGGTAATGAAATTTACCGTTGAATTTGCGAAATGTAACCCCCTTAACCCGGCCTAGACGGTTGACCCGAATTAAGAAGATTACACGGGGAAAACCAAAGTCAACCCGAAAGTCAACCTTGATTAACGACCTTTTTTTTTCTTTTTAATCTTGTCAAGATGCACATTATCCCTAGATATAATCACAAAAATCATCATATTCAAAGATCATAACCATCAGAGAACATTCAGGGACTCAATTGAACAATTTACAACTTTAGGGACCAATTTGTAAATTCTGACAATTTTAAGGACTTAGCCCAAAATTAAGTTACCAACTTGAAATTAATCATCTTTCATGCTTCTTTGTCAAATTTCATCTCAAAAGGACATCTCAAACTCATACAATTGCATAAACAAGTTTCAGGACCAAAACGCAAACATTCCAAAACATCTAACCAACAATTTCAGTGCCCAACGGTCGAGTGTTTCGGAACAGGGAGGACCCGTTCCGAAACGCGGGACCATTCCGCAACTGGTTCCGAAACAGTGCCTGGCAGTGGCATATCCGTTTCGGAACGCCCAGGCCATTTCAGGCCCCCGTTCCGATACGGTAGCACCTGTTCCGAAACAGGCTGCCCAGATTGCAGAAAAATTGCTGGTTTATCATGCAATTGACCAACCGAACATGCTCAAAAAGCCACCAAATTATACCAACAAGTCATACAACATACAAGGAACATAATTGCATCAACCAAACATCGACATGGCATCAATTATGAAAATCCCCAAATCTATAGGCATGCTTCCTACTTAGCAAACCATTCAAGCATCAATATTCCAAAACCACATCTCAAAGGCCAATTACATGTTCCAACATTATTAGCAACATAAATCCAACTTAGGGAGTCCAAAACATCTCCCAGAACAACTACATAGGTCCCCCATTGCCAAATTACCAAAAGCTAATAGTGTTTAAGAAACCTTCACCATGCATGAGCTTTGTTCACCACTTGGATACTTGTCCCCTTGCTGCCCTCAATGCACCTTAATGCTCTGCATTATTGGTTTAAGAAAACAGAGAGCGTAAGCAAAAGCTTAGTGAGGAGTGCTCATTTTAAACCACACAATAATGCATTTACAAAACTCATATATAACCTTAATTCAAAACATCATTTGCACATGCTCATAAGCATTTTAGACAAGCAATTCATGCTTCAAGTTCATAACATGTCATATTGGCAACAAGTGATACATTCAACATAAGACTCACACATGGACTTTTAAACACCATTGTGATCTTATAATTTCCAAGGACCACACATGGACTTTTAAACACCATTGTGTCCTTAACAAGAATCATCCATGGACTTTTAAACACCATGACAAGGACCACACAAGGACTTTTAAACACCTTTGTGTCCTTAAAAAGAATCTCCCAAGGACTTTTAAACACCTTTGAGTTCTTAAATAAACAAGGCTTACACAAGGAATTTTAACCACCTTTGTAACCTTAACCAAGGACCAACCATGGACTTTTAAACACCATGTTGTCCTTAAATACACAAGACTCACCCAAGGAATTTTAACCACCTTGGTGATCTTAACCAAGAACCAACCATGGACTTTTAACCACCATGTTGTTCTTAAATAAACAAGGCTCACACAAGGACTTTTAACCACCTTTGTGACCTTAAACATCACTTGCCAATATGCATCATTTACAACAATATTCCACTGTTTTAAAGCATTTAACAAAGCCATAAACATCATGCATCTTTAAGCATCAAACCACATTTAAACAATGTTCAAAAACAAGGATCTCTTACCTTGAGCATCCTTCAACACATGGCTTATAATCTCAGCAAATACACATGCTAAATATGCTTTCAAAACAGGATTTAAAACATGCAAACAACCACATTGCATACAACCAATCCATGGCTCATCATCAAGAGAGTTTTCCGAAAACTTACTCTTGAGCTTAGCTAAGTTGCTTAGACTTAAACTAAGCTCCCAAACCTTCAAAACACTGGTTTCAAAGCTGAAAACCAAAATCCACTCACCGATTCCGTTTCGCCACTTGCCGAAATACCAATCAAGCTTCCGGATCACCACCACTTGGATCCAAAGATGACTCCCCTGTTTTAAACACATCAAAGCAGAGGATTAATGCATCATCATGCATTAATAGCTTCAATGAAAGCACCTAAACTCGCTGCTCTCATCCACACTCCATTTTCGGCTACCAAACACAACCGAAAATGCATCCAAACAACTCCACAACACTACCCAGCCATGATCCATCAAAACTAATCATTCATAAACCTCAATTAACATCCAAAAAGGATCTAACCACGTCCTTATACCTCCAGCTATAACAGATCAACAAGATCACTCCAAAAACCATAAAAAACTCAAGCAAAACTTAGGAAATTCAACCTATCCGGGATTGCATTAATTAAACCTCAATTCCTCATCAATTTAACATTCATTTATCATCAAAAAGACACCTCAAATCACTGCTTAAACAGATCATACGAATTTTAACCAAAATCAACCAAATCTTGCATTTAAAAGCCAAGATCAAGAACACAACCTTAAAACTTTTTATAAAACACAAATTAAGGATTGAGAACTTAGGAATTTCAGTAAAGAACTGAGAGTTTAGAGGAGAAGGACGTTTTTACCTCCAAACTTGAGTTTCTCCCTTTTAGAACCAAGATTTCTTGAAAATCCACTTAGCAAATGGTAAGGTTTTGATGAGAAGATGATTAGCAATCAAAAGAGAATTGAAAAGAGATATTTAGGTGACAAAATCAGAGGGAAAAGCTCTGGAGAAAGATGTTTGGTTTGAGAGAAAAGATGAGAGAAAATGAAAATGGAAAATGGAAAAGTTAGTTGGAAATTAGGAAAATATCTTCCCTCCTTTAATAAATCATTTAATATCTTAGAAAAATCTGGAGAAACCCCCATTGGGTAAATAGCTCCTTAAAGATTCAAAGTTTCAA
The DNA here is from genome assembly GCA_958450335.1 of Hibiscus tridactylites. Classification (NCBI taxonomy): domain Eukaryota; kingdom Viridiplantae; phylum Streptophyta; class Magnoliopsida; order Malvales; family Malvaceae; genus Hibiscus; species Hibiscus tridactylites. The sequence goes on from OY288273.1 coordinate 66,850,219, forward strand.
TCCTTTTTAAAACAGTCACATAGTTTTCAAAACTTACATTTTGGTCACTAACCCAAAATGTCACCCTTCCAAACCTTATTTTGTAAAATTGATTTCACCAAACTCTTATATATAATAAAAGAGAATTTTAAGACATTTTTCCATATTTTTAATGCAACCCGAACTAGGCTTTCCTAATTTCACCCTTTTATATTCGAACCGCACTTTGACCGAACCGGTCAAAACCCAAAACTTCTAAGCCCAAAACCGGGGCGTTACAACTCTCCCCCTTAAGAAATTTCATCCTCGAAATTTACCTGAAGGAAAGAGATACGGAAACTGCTTCAGCATGTCATCCTTCCGTTCCCACGTGGCTTCCTCAACACCACGGTGCTTCCACAACACCTTTACCAGCTCAATGGTCTTACCACGAAGAACCTTACTATCTGAATCCAGAACCTTCACCGGTTCCTCATCATAGGTCAAATCCAGATTCAATTCCACTTCTTCCACAGGCATCACATGCGAAGGATCCGATCTATACTTCCGGAGCATAGAAACATGAAACACATCATGAATCTTCTCCAACTCTTGAGGCAACCTCAACTTGTACGCAACAGGACCCACACGCTCAATCACCTCGTATGGTCCAATGTACCTAGGGCTCAACTTACCCTTCCGGCCAAACCTCATCACCTTCTTCCAAGGCGAAACCTTCAAAAACACACGGTCACCCACCGCATACTCAATCTCCTTACGCTTCAAATCCGCGTAAGACTTTTGCCGATCAGAAGCTGCCTTCAAACGCTCACAGATGAGCTTCACCTTCTCGGTGGTTCCCTTCAACAAAGCCGGCATCGAAACCAACTTCTGACCCGTTTCAGCCCAACAAAGAGGAGTCCTACACTTCCTCCCGTACAAAGCCTCATAAGGTGCCATTTGAATACTTGCTTGATAACTATTGTTATAAGAAAACTCCACCAAAGGCAAATGTTTCTCCCAAGAGCCCTGAAACTCAATCACGCAGCACCTCAACATATCCTCCAAAATCTGGATAACACGCTCGGACTGACCATCCGACTGAGGATGATAAGATGTACTGAAATTCCACCTTGTACCCAAAGCCTGATGCAAACACTGCCAGAAACGCGATGTAAACCTCGGATCCCTATCCGACACAATCGACTTAGGCACACCATGCAGCCGTACAATCTCAGCAATGTACAGCTCCGCAAGCTTATCCAAAGAAAACGTAGTATGCACAGGCAAGAAATGCGCACACTTCGTCAGGCTATCCACAATCACCCACACTGAATTCTTCTTCGACGGTGACAAGGGTAAACCAGATACAAAATCCATGGTAATCCTTTCCCACTTCCATTCAGGGATTCTCAACGGTTGCAACAACCCTGAAGGAACCTGATGCTCAGCCTTAACTCGCTGACACACCATGCACTTGCTCACAAACTCCGCAACATCTTTCTTTAAACCCACCCAATAGTACTCATCACGAAGATCTCGATACATCTTAGTACTACCAGGGTGCATAGCAAAAGGACTACTATGACCTTCAGTCAAAATAGCAAGCCTCAACTCAGCATCGTTGGGCACTACTATCCGACTCCCAAAACACAACACTCCATCATCATTAAAGCTGAAATCCGAAGGCCTACCCTCCGCGATATCCTGAACATGCGGTACCAAGGAATCATCCAGCAACTGCTTTTCCTTGATCAACAGAACCAAAGATGGTTTCACCTGCAACTCATCCACAAGACCACCATCACGCGAAATACTCAAACTGGCAAACATAGCCATCAGCTCAACAGCCACCTTCCTACTCAAGGCATCCGCTACAACCTTAGCTTTTCCAGGGTGATACTCAATCGTCAAATCATAATCCTTGAGCAACTCCACCCAACGTTGCTGCCTAAGATTCAACTCCTTCTGAGACATCAGATACTTCAAACTCTTGTGATCTGTGTACACCGTACACTTCTCACCATACAGGTAATGTCTCCAAATCTTCAAAGCAAAAACCACCGCAGCCAACTCAATGTCATGCGTAGGATAATTGCGCTCATGCACCTTCAGTTGCCGCGATGCATAAGCCACCATCTTACCCTCTTGCATCAACACACATCCCAAACCAACATAGGACGCATCACTGTAGACCACAAACTCTTTCCCTGATTCAGGTTGAACCAAGATAGGAGCTTGCATCAAAGCCGCCTTAAGCTTCTCAAAAGCCTGCTGTCTCGCTTCCGTCCACTCATACTTAACATCTTTCTGCAACAACTTCGTCAAAGGTGCAACAATCTTAGAAAACCCATCCACAAACCTCCGGTAGTATGCCGCCAAACCAAGGAAACTACGAACCTCATGAACAGACTTAGGAACCTTCCAATTCATCACCGCCTCAATCTTCTGAGGATCAACACGAATCCCTTCAGCAGAAACCACATGCCCAAGAAACACCACTTCACTTAACCAGAACTCACACTTGCTCAGCTTAGCATAAAGCTGATTCTCCAACAAAGCTTGCAACACAATCCTCAAATGCTCTTCATGCTCCTTCTCAGTACGCGAGTACACAAGGATATCATCAATGAACACCACAACAAACTTGTCCAGGTATTCATGAAACACACGATTCATCATGTCCATGAAAGCTGCAGGAGCATTTGTCAAACCAAACGGCATCACAAGGAACTCATAATGCCCATACCTCGTCCTGAAAGCTGTCTTAGGCACATCCACATCCTTCACCTTCAACTGGTAATACCCTGACCTCAAGTCAATCATAGAGAACACAGTTGCTCCCCGAAATTGATCAAAGAGATCATCAATTCTTGGCAAAGGATACCGATTCTTGATAGTCAACTTGTTCAGCTGAAGGTAATCAATGCACATTCTCATAGTGCCATCCTTCTTCTTCACAAACAAGACCGGTGCACCCCAAGGTGACACACTTGGCCGAATGAACCCACGATCAAGCAACTCTTGCAACTGCGTCTTCAGCTCCTTCAACTCTTTAGGTGCCATTCTATAAGGGGTAATGGACACAGGAGTTGTATTCTCATACAGCTCAATCCCAAACTCCACCTCGTGATTAGGAGGTAAACCAGGCAACTCCTCAGGAAACACACCAGGAAACTCCTTCACAATCCTGATATCTTGCACACGCAACTCTTTAGAGCTAGGATTCATCACAAAAGCTAGGTAAGCTTCACAACCTTGCCTCAGCATTCGGCTCGCCTCCAATGTAGACACCACATTAGCAAGAAACTTCACATTTTCACCAACCACAACCACCTCATAATCATCCGCAAGCTTCAACGAAACTCGCTTATTCTCACAATCCAAAACAGCTCGATGCTCAGCAAGCCAATCCATACCAAGGATTACATCAAAACCATAGAAAGGCAGCTCCATAAGGTCAACATGAAAAACATGATCTTGAACAACCAAAGGACATCTTCTATATAGCTTTCGAGTCACAACAGTCTCACCAAAAGAACTAGTGACACGCACACCAACATCCAAAAACTCAACAGGCAAACCAAGCAATTCAGCATGCTCACACAATATGTATGAGTGCGTAGATCCAGAATCAATCAAGGAAACTAATGACAAGGATTGCAAAGTAAAGGTACCTGCGACCACATCCACGTCATTCCTCCCCTCCCTCTGAGCATACACCCTCGCTTGACCGCCACCCTCGGGCTGAACAGCTACAACATGAGCTACACCTCGACCACCTTACTCTCTCCGCTGGAAATTACCACGGCCGCGCCCACGACCTCTCTGTGGTGCAGCAACAACAGGAGCACGCACTTGGCCACCAGCCAACATAGGACACTCTCTCCTCATGTGATCCGTAGATCCACAGTTCCAGCACGCATTACCAGCTGCCACAACAGGAGCCTGCACCTTCCTCACAGCTCGAAGACAATCACGTTTCATATGGCCACGCGAACCACATGTCCAACATGCACTCGGATCAATTCTAGCATTGCCTCCCCGAGCAGGCGCACCACCACCTCGCTTAGCTGAGGACTGATACTTCTGATCACCACCACTATATTCAGCTGCTCGCTTACCAGCACTTGACCCAGCACTTCTAGCAGATAAAACCAAGTTCATCTCAATATCCTTTGCTCGGCCCACCAGCACATCAAAATCACTATACTCGGTAGCCAGCACATACATCTTCACCTCCGTCACTAAACCATAACGGAACCTTTCACACCTTTCCCGCTCATCCGGGACAAGCTCAGGTGCGTACTGACTGAGTCGAACAAACTGTACTTCATACTCAGCTACGGACATGTTCCCCTGGGTAAGAGACATGAACTCCCTTTTCTTTTCATCTAGGTACCTCACACCTAGATACCTTCTCTTGAACGCATTCTGAAAGAATGTCCAAGTTACATCAGCTTCTGCCATCCCAGAGATTGTGGTCGTCCACCACGTATATGCATCATCCTATATCAAGGACACTACACAGCCCAGCTTCTGCACATCAGTGCAACTCATCTGACCCAAGATTCTCTTGGTACTCTCTAACCAAGACTCTGAACCTTCAGCTGACAAACCCCTGAACTCAGTCCCTCCCAGACTGCGCAGACGTTCCAAGGGTAGTCTAACTCCAGCATCTCCCTGATGCCCAGCTCCTTGAGCTCCAGCTACTACCGCTCGAAAAGCACCAGCAATAGCTTGCACCAACATCGTCATGTCAGGAATAGCTTGCCCCTGACCAGCTTCAGGTCCAGCGACCCCAGCATCAGCTGCAGCTCCAGCTCCTTCACCCCCACCACCACCACCACCAGGTGGAGGAGGTAAAACCGCACTTTCAACATTCTCTGTAACCCCCTTAACCCGGCCTAGACGGTTGACCCAAATTAAGAAGATTACACGGGGAAAACCAAAGTCAACCCGAAAGTCAACCTTGATTAACGACCTTTTTTTCTTTTTAAACTTGTCTAGATGCACGTTAACCCTAGATATATTCACAAGATCATCATATTCAAAGATCATGACCAACAGGGAACATTCAGGGACTCAATTGAACAAATTACAACTTTAGGGACCAAATTGTAAATTCTGAAAATTATAAGGTCTTAATCCAAATTAAAGTTACCAATATAAAATTAATCAGGTTTCATGCTTCTCTGCCAAATTTCAGCTCAAAAGGACATCCCAAGCTCACACAATTGCATAAACAAGTTTCAGGACTAAAATGCAAACATTGCAAAACATTTAACCATCAATTTCAGTGCCCAACGGTCGAGTGTTTCGGAACAGGAAAGACCCGTTCCGAAACACGGGACCGTTACGAAACTAGTACCGAAACATGGCCTGGCATTGGCCAAACCGTTCCGGAACAGTGCCTCCCGTTTCGGAACGCCCAGGCCATTTCAGGCCCCCGTTCCGATACGGTAGCACCTGTTCCGAAACAGGTTGCCCAGATTGCAGCAAATTTGCTGGTTTAACATGCAATTGACTTAACAAACATGCTCTAAATGCCACCAAACTTTACCAGCAAGACATTCAATATACAAGGAACATAATTGCATCAACCAATCATCGATATGGCATCAATTATGAAAAGCCCCAAATCTATAGGCATGCTTCCTACTTAGCAAACCATTCAAGCATAAAATCTCCAAACAAACCACATAAAGGCCAATTACAAATACCAACATTAACATCAACATAAATCCAACTTAGGGAGTCCGAAACATCTCCCAAAACATCCACATAGGTCCCCCATTGCCAAATGCCAAAAGCTAATAGTGTTTAAGAAACCTTCACCATACATGAGCTTTGTTCACCACTTGGATTCTTGTCCCCCTTGCTGCCCTCAATGTACTTTAATGCTCTGCATTATTGGTTTAAGAAAAGGAAGAGAGCGCAAGCAAAAGCTTAGTGAGGAATGCTCAACAAAACCACACAATAATGCATTTACAAAACACATTTATAACCTTAATTCAAATCACCATTTGCACATGCTCATAAGCATTTAAAACAAGCATCTCATGCTCAAGTTCATAACATGTCATATTGGCAACAAGTGATACATTTCACATAAGACTCACACATGGACTTTTAAACACCATTGTGATCTTATACTTTCCAAGGACCACACATGGACTTTTAAACACCATTGTGTCCTTAACCCCATGGACTTTTAAACACCATGGCAAGGACCACACAAGGACTTTTAAACACCTTTGTGTCCTTAACAAGAATCATCCAAGGACTTTTAAACACCTTGATGTTCTTAAATAACAAGGCATACACAAGGAATTTTAACCACCTTTGTATCCTTAACCAAGAGCCAATCATGGACTTTTAAACACCATGTTGCTCTTAAAATATACAAGACTCACCCAAGGAATTTTAACCACCTTGGTGATCTTAACCAAGAACCAACCATGGGCTTTTAACCACCATGTTGTTCTTAAATAAACAAGGCTCACACAAGGACTTTTAAACACCTTTGTGACCTTAACCATCACTTGCCAATATGCATCATTAACAACAATAATCCACTGTTTTAAAGCATTTATCAAAGCCATAAACATCATGCATCTTTAAGCATCAAACCACATTTAAACAATGTCAAAAAACAAGGATCTCTTACCTTGAGCATCCTTCAACACATGGCTTATAATCACAGCAAATAAACATGCTAATTATGCTTTCAAAACAGGATTTAAAACATGCAAACAAGCACATTGCATACAACCAAACCATGGCTCATCATCAAGAGAGTTTTCCGAAAACTTACTCTTGAGCTTAGCTAAGTTGCTTAGACTTAAACTAAGCTCCCAAACCTTCAATTCAATGGTTTCAAAGCTGGAAACCAAAATCCACTCACCGATTCCGTTTCGCCTCTTGCCGAAACACCAATCAAGCTTCCGGATCACCACCACTTGGATCCAAAGATGACTCCCCTGTTTTAAACACATCAAAGCAGAGGATTAATGCATCATCATGCATTAATAGCTTCAATGAAAGCACCTAAACCCGCTGCTCTCATCCACACTATATTTTCGGCTACCAAACACAACCGAAAATGCATCCAAACAACTCCACAACACTACCCAGCCATGATCCATCAAAACTAAACATTCATAAACATCAATTAACATCCAAAATGGATCTCAACTCATCCTTATATCTCCAGCCATAACAGATCCACAAGATCACACCAAAAACCATCAAAAACACAAGCTAAACTTAGGAAATTCAACCTATCCGGGATTGCATTAATTAAACCTCAATTCCTTATCAATTTAACATTCATTTATCATCAAAAATACACCTCAAATCACTGCTTAAACAGATCATACGAAATTTCATCAAAAATAAGCAAATCTTGCATTTAAAAGCTAAGATCAAGATCACATCCATAAAACCTTTTATAAAACACAATTTAAGGATTGAGAACTTAGGAATTTCAGTAAAGAACTGAGAGTTTAGAGGAGAAGGACGTTCTTACCTCCAAACTTGAGTTTTCTCCCTTTTTGGAACCAAAATCTTGAAAATCCAATTAGCAAATGGTGAGGTTTTGTTGAAGAGATGATTAGCAATCAAAAGAGAATTGAAAAGAGATATTTAGGTGACAAAATCAGAGAGAAAAGCTCTGGAGAAAAGGTGTTTGGTTTGAGAGAAAAGGAGAGAAAATGCAAATGGAAGATTTGAGAGAAAAGTTAGTTATGGCAAATATCTTCCCTCCACTTTTATTTTATTTTAAAACCTTTAATTAATCATTTAATATCTTAGAAAAATCTGGAGAAACTCTCATTGGGTAAATAGCTCCTTAAAGATTCAAAGTTTCAATCCTTTTTAAAACAATCTCACAGTTTTCAAAAATTACATTTTGGTCACTAACCCAAAATGTCACCCTTCCAAACCTCATTTTGTAAAATTGATTTCACCAAACCCTTATATATATTAAAAGAGGATTTTAGAACATTTTTCCATATTTTTAATGCAACCCGAACTAGGCTTTCCTAATTTCACCTTTTTATATTCGAACCGCACTTTGACCGAACCGGTCAAAACCCAAAACTTCTAAGCCCAAAACCGGGGCGTTACATTCTCTTCATTCTCATTCTCATTTTGAGCCGCAGCTCGCACATTACTCCTTAACTCTTTACGAGGTGCCATACTCTAACAATGCAATCACAATGCAAATAAACAAAGTCAGGCCCAACAAGGTAAGCAATCCAAGTTCTCAAGCTCATTTTTACTTAAAACAACATCATCTCATTAGCTTTGATTTGGCAATGGGTACCCACAACATGCTTCATCACAGCATACAACTCAATTGCAACATAATCACAATTCACTCAACATGCTTTCACTCAACAAGCATACAAAGCATACATACTTAAATCATTCACATAAACATTCCCAATTACTCGAGAACTCAGCTCTGATACCACCAAATGTAACCCCCTTAACCCGGCCTAGATGGTTGACCCGAATTAAGAAGATTACACGGGGAAAACAAAAGTCAACCCGAAAGTCAACCTTGATTAACGACCCTTTTTTTCTTTTTAATCTTGTCTAGATGCACATTATCCCTAGATATAATCACAAAAATCATCATATTCAAAGATCATAACCATCAGAGAACATTCAGGGACTCAATTGAACAATTTACAACTTTAGGGACCAATTTGTAAATTCTGACAATTTTAAGGACTTAGCCCAAAATTAAGTTACCAACTTGAAATTAATCATCTTTCATGCTTCTCTGTCAAATTTCAGCTCAAAAGGACATCTCAAACTCATACAATTGCATAAACAAGTTTCAGGACCAAAACGCAAACATTCCAAAACATCTAACCAACAATTTCAGTGCCCAACGGTCGAGTGTTTCGGAACAGGGAGGACCCGTTCCGAAACGCGGGACCGTTCCGCAACTGGTTCCGAAACAGTGCCTGGCAGTGGCATATCCGTTTCGGAACATCTCCTTCCGTTTCGGAACGCCCAGGCCATTTCAGGCCCCCGTTCCAATACGGTAGCACCTGTTCCGAAACAGGCTGCCCAGATTGCAGAAAAATTGCTGGTTTATCATGCAATTGACCAACCGAACATGCTCAAAAAGCCACCAAATTATACCAACAAGTCATACAACATACAAGGAACATAATTGCATCAACCAAACATCGACATGGCATCAATTATGAAAATCCCCAAATCTATAGGCATGCTTCCTACTTAGCAAACCATTCAAGCATCAATATTCCAAAACCACATCTCAAAGGCCAATTACATGTTCCAACATTATTAGCAACATAAATCCAACTTAGGGAGTCCAAAACATCTCCCAGAACAACTACATAGGTCCCCCATTGCCAAATTACCAAAAGCTAATAGTGTTTAAGAAACCTTCACCATGCATGAGCTTTGTTCACCACTTGGATACTTGTCCCCCTTGCTGCCCCCAATGCACCTTAATGCTCTGCATTATTGGTTTAAGAAAAGAGAGAGCGTAAGCAAAATCTTAGTGAGGAGTGCTCATTTTAAACCACACAATAATGCATTTACAAAACTCATATATAACCTTAATTCAAAACATCATTTGCACATGCTCATAAGCATTTTAGACAAGCAATTCATGCTTCAAGTTCATAACATGTCATATTGGCAACAAGTGATACATTCAACATAAGACTCACACATGGACTTTTAAACACCATTGTGATCTTATAATTTCCAAGGACCACACATGGACTTTTAAACACCACTGTGTCCTTAACAAGAATCATCCGTGGACTTTTAAACACCATGACAAGGACCACACAAGGACTTTTAAACACCTTTGTGTCCTTAAAAAGAATCTCCCAAGGACTTTTAAACACCTTGGAGTTCTTAAATAAACAAGGCTTACACAAGGAATTTTAACCACCTTTGTAACCTTAACCAAGGACCAACCATGGACTTTTAAACACCATGTTGTCCTTAAATACACAAGACTCACCCAAGGAATTTTAACCACCTTGGTGATCTTAACCAAGAACCAACCATGGACTTTTAACCACCATGTTGTTCTTAAATAAACAAGGCTCACACAAGGACTTTTAACCACCTTTGTGACCTTAAACATCACTTGCCAATATGCATCATTTACAACAATATTCCACTGTTTTAAAGCATTTAACAAAGCCATAAAAATCATGCATCTTTAAGCATCAAACCACATTTAAACAATGTTCAAAAACAAGGATCTCTTACCTTGAGCATCCTTCAACACATGGCTTATAATCTCAGCAAATAAACATGCTAAATATGCTTTCAAAACAGGATTTAAAACATACAAACAACCACATTGCATACAACCAATCCATGGCTCATCATCAAGAGAGTTTTCCGAAAACTTACTCTTGAGCTTAGCTAAGTTTCTTAGACTTAAACTAAGCTCCCAAACCTTCAAAACACTGGTTTCAAAGCTGAAAACCAAAATCCACTCACCGATTCCGTTTCGCCACTTGCCGAAACACCAATCAAGCTTCCGGATCACCACCACTTGGATCCAAAGATGACTCCCCTGTTTAAAACACATCAAAGCAGAGGATTAATGCATCATCATGCATTAATAGATTCAATAAAAGCACCTAAACTCGCTGCTCTCATCCACACTCCATTTTCGGCTACCAAACACAACCGAAAATGCATCCAAACAACTCCACAACACTACCCAGCCATGATCCATCAAAACTAATCATTCATAAACCTCAATTAACATCCAAAAAGGATCTAACCACGTCCTTATACCTCCAGCTATAACAGATCAACAAGATCACTCCAAAAACCATCAAAAACTCAAGCAAAACTTAGGAAATTCAACCTATCCGGGATTGCATTAATTAAACCTCAATTCCTCATCAATTTAACATTCATTTATCATCAAAAAGACACCTCAAATCACTGCTTAAACAGATCATACAAATTTTAACCAAAATCAACCAAATCTTGCATTTAAAAGCCAAGATCAAGAACACAACCTTAAAACCTTTTATAAAACACAAATTAAGGATTGAGAACTTAGGAATTTCAGTAAAGAAATGAGAGTTTAGAGGAGAAGGACGTTCTTACCTCCAAACTTGAGTTTCTCCCTTTTAGAACCAAGATTTCTTGAAAATCCACTTAGCAAATGGTAAGGTTTTGATGAGAAGATGATTAGCAATCAAAAGAGAATTGAAAAGAGATATTTAGGTGACAATATCAGAGGGAAAAGCTCTGGAGAAAGATGTTTGGTTTGAGAGAAAAGATGAGAGTAAATGAAAATGGAAAATGGAAAAGTTAGTTGGAAATTAGGAAAATATCTTCCCTCCTTTTTAGCTTTATTTAAAAACCTTTAATAAATCATTTAATATCTTAGAAAAATCTGGAGAAACCCCCATTGGGTAAATAGCTCCTTAAAGATTCAAAGTTTCAATCCTTTTTAAAACAGTCACACAGTTTTCAAAAATTACATTTTGGCCACTAACCCAAAATGTCACCCTTCCAAACCTCATTTTGTAAAATTGATTTCACCAAACTCTTATATATAATAAAAGAGAATTTTAAGACATTTTTCCATATTTTTAATGCAACCCGAACTAGGCTTTCCTAATTTCACCCTTTTATATTCGAACCGCACTTTGACCGAACCGGTCAAAACCCAAAACTTCTAAGCCCAAAACCGGGGCGTTACACGAAATCCCGGATGAATGTCATCAGCCCCATCTGTCTGTCTTCCACCCGTTGTACGGCGGCGAGGATTTGGGCGGATTGGTCGGTCTGGGCGGCTGCGGCGGCAGGTTCAGTGGCAGGTTCCTCGTCTGAATCTGCTGGGGAGGCAGCTGGGTTGAAGGAGTTGATGGGTGTTGCGACTATGAGCTCCATGAGGCTGGTAATGTTGGTATCGGTCCAGCCTCTTCCTTGGACCAGTTTATCGGTGGATGCCTCGGGGACAGCAGCGCAGCGGCAAAGTGAAGTGATCATGAACGGTAAGCAGAGGCGGGAGGTTGTTCGATAAGTGCAATCCAAGACGCTTTCCCGCATATAACGGCCCACGTTGATCAGTCGGTCGTGCATGATCGAATGAATGAGAGCGAGCCGCTGCTAATTCACCGTCGTGTGATGGGAGGACGGCAGGATACGCTTCTTGATGAAAGCGTTCCATAGCTTAGCTTCTGGGAGCAGCTGCCCCCTTTTTACGGAGTTGGGATTTTACTTGCTAGTAGTCCACTCCGTCCCTTCTTCTTTCACCTCCGCCATAACAACACCGTAGGCGGCAGAGTCGAGGGTGTCCAAGAAGTGCTGATGGGCATCGTCGTTGGGACCAAAGTAGAGGCCGTACATGTGGTTAATGCTATCGGCTGTGAATGGTACCTCTACCCCTCGAACAATTACTGATGTTGCCGGCTTGTTGTCGATGGCAGCATAGAACTCCCTCACCAATGTGTCGTTTAGTTCTGCCGGTTGTTCGGCGAACTGCTCCCATAGTTGAGCCCTTATAGCCTTCGCGATGAATAGTCGGAGCCCCATGTTCGGTGCCTTGCGGATGTAGATGAAGCCCCTTTCTTCCCATAATTCCTTGTTTGCGAAGGGCGATGCTGCTGATGATGAGGAGGCTGAGGCAGCACTGCGGCGGGTCTGTCTAGAAGACATATTAGTTGCAAGGGTTTGAAAGTAAAGAAAGCAAAGAAAAACGAGAGGAGAAAACAAGTAAGAAGAAGCAGAAGTGATGAAAAATGAAAGTGAAAACGGGGTTTTATAGCGGTCGAGTTGTTGCCCATTTAATGGTGTAACGGCAGGCGTGAATAACGGAGCGACTGTTGAGTTTTGGCGTGTCTGACGCGTCTGCCACGCGTTAATGCGTCTGTTACGCGTCTGTCACACGCTTCTGCGTCTGCCGTGTCAGTCTGTTGACAGCCTGTCTTATCCGTGTCGCGGCGGCAGCTGAAACGACAGGCTTCAACAAATGGGCTCTGTTGGGCTGATGGATGGATGGTGGGCTTGGGTCACTTCTCCTTTTCTTCTTGACTCCTTTATTTCCTAAAGACAGAAAATAAAAACATTATTCGAATAAAATAAACCTTATTACCTAATAAATAATAAATAGTAAAAATAAAAAAATAAAACTTAGGTTAAATTAGGGATGCCTTGTGGGGCATCTCCTAAAGTAACCACTTCCTGTATTCCTGGGGCTTCAGTCTCCTGATAGTGCTTGAAGCACTGTCCATTGACTTTGAATTGGTGCCCGTCTTTTAATGATTGGATTGTGATGGCACCATGGGGAAAAACTTGTACCACATGGAATGGGCCAGACCATCTAGATTTTAGCTTCCCTGGGAAGAGTTTCAGTCTAGAATTGAACAACAACACAAGCTGCCCTGGGCAGAACTGTCGTGGCAGCAACTTCTTGTCATGCCACTTCTTAGTTTTCTCCTTGTATATTCTTGCATTGTCGTAGGCCATTGTCCGTATTTCTTCAATTTCATTCAAATCTAACAGCCTTTTCTGGCCTGCCTTGTCCAAGTCCATATTCACTGCCTTGATTGCCCAGTATGCCCTGTGCTCTATCTCGACAGGCAGATGACAGGTTTTCCCGTAGATCAAACGGTATGGAGACATGCCCAATGGAGTCTTAAAGGCTGTCCTATATGCCCATAATGCATCATTCAGAAGAAAAGACCAATCTTTCCTAGTTGGCTTAACCATCTTCTCAAGAATATTCTTCACTTCCCTATTGGATATCTCAGCCTGTCCATTGGTCTGTGGGTGGTATGCTGTCGCGATCCTGTGCTTGACACCATATTTCTTCAAGGCGGCAGCAATTACCCTATTATCAAAATGTCTCCCTTCATCACTGATAATCGCCTTAGGGATGCCAAATCTAGAATAAATGTTTTTGTGTAAAAACTTTTGGACCGTCTTGGCATCATTCTTTTGAGTGGCGATAGCTTCAACCCACTTAGAGACATAATCCATTGCTAGGAGGATGTATAGATTTCCACATGAAGATGGAAAAGGTCCCATAAAATCGATCCCCCAAACGTCAAAGATTTCAACTTCTAGGATGTTTTGCAGTGGCATCTCGTTTCTCCTCGAGATGTTACCTGTCCGCTGGCACCTGTCACAGTTCTTGTAGAAGTTCTGTGCATCTTTGTACAGTGTCGGCCAGTAGAACCCTGACTGCAGCACCTTGGCAGCAGTTTTGTTGCCTCCTAAGTGACCTCCATATTGTGAAGCATGACAATGATGGAGAATGTCTTCTTGCTCTTCTTGTGGTACGCATCTCCTTATAACCTGATCTGCACACATTTTGAAAAGGAGAAGTTCGTCCCAATAATAATGCTTAACATCATTTTGGAACCTCTTCCTGGCTTGATAATTAAGATCAGAAGGAACTACTCCGCTAACTATAAAATTAACGAAATCAGCATACCAGGGAAGTTCAGAAGACTTACCTGCCGCCATGGCTGTCGCGGCAGCGATTGCGGCAACAAAGAGCTGCTCATCTGGGAAGGTCTCCAGTATGTGTGTCTCATCTATTGGCAGACGTTGTCCCGTCTCCAATCTTGACAAGTGATCTGCCACCTGATTTTCTGTCCCCTTTTTGTCCTTGATCTCAAGGTTGAATTCTTGTAGTAGCAAGATCCACCGTATCAATCTAGGCTTTGCATCCTTCTTTGCGAACGGATATTTTAGGGCAGAATGGTCTGTGTGCACTATTACTTTCGTCCCAAGTATGTAAGAACGAAACTTGTCGATGGAGAACACCACAACTAACAGCTCCTTTTCTGTGGTGGTATAGTTTACTTGGGCGTCATTTAATGTTTTGCTGGCATAATATATGACATGAAACAGCTTATCCCTGCGCTGCCCAAGTGCTGCCCCGACAGCATAGTCACTAGAATCACACATGATCTCAAATGGTTGCGTCCAGTCTGGTGGCTGTACTATGGGGGCTGTAACCAGTTTTTCCTTCAGAACCTTGAATGCTTCAGTACATTCATCATTAAAGTCAAAGGGTCGGTTCTGCTCTAAAAGGTGGCATAGGGGCTTCGTGATTTTTGAGAAATTAGCAATAAATCTCCGATAAAAACCAGCATGCCCTAAAAAACTCTAATGCCCTTGACTGTAGTCGGCGGCGGCAGGTTCTCAATTACCTCTATTTTGGCCCTGTCGACTTCTATCCCACGGCAGCTAATCTTATGGCCAAGGACTATCCCCTTATCCACCATAAAGTGGCATTTTTCCCAATTTAGAACTAGATTTTCTTTTTCACATCTTTCAAGCACCTTTTGTAGATTGCCGAGGCAGCTCTCAAAATCGTCTCCAAAGACGGAAAAATCATCCATAAAGATCTCAAGGAAGTCCTCCACCATGTCGGAGAATATGGCCATCATGCACCTTTGGAAGGTGGCGGGTGCGTTGCATAATCCAAATGGCATTCTCCTAAATGCGTACGTTCCGTAGGGGCATGTGAAAGTCGTCTTTTCTTGATCCTCCGGTGCGATAGCAATTTGATTGTAACCCGAGTAACCATCAAGAAAACAATAGTAAGGTTTACCCGCTAGTCTATCAAGCATTTGATCAATAAAGGGTAAAGGAAAGTGGTCCTTTTGGGTAGCTTTGTTAAGCTTCCGATAGTCCATACAAACCCTCCAACCGGTCACAGTCCTGGTTGGGATTAACTCATTGTTCTCATTGGTTACCACGGTCATTCCTCCTTTCTTGGGAACGCATTGCACCGGGCTCACCCATTTGCTGTCGGAGATGGCGTAAATAATACCAGAATCTAACCATTTGATTATCTCTTTACGCACCACCTCCTTCATCGCATGGTTTAGCCGCCTTTGGGCATCTATAGTCGGCTTATGGTCTTCCTCTAGAAGGATTTTGTGCATGCATAACGCCGGACTAATGCCTTGTATATCAGCAATCGTCCATCCAATCGCCTTCTTGTGCTGCCTTAGCAGGTCGATTAGCTGTCGTTCCTGTTCCTGCGGCAGCTTAGAAGAGATGATTACGGGCAACGTATCATTTGAACCAAGAAAAGCATATTTAAGCTGCCCTGGCAAGGGCTTCAGTTCTAAGGCAGGTGGTTCAACAATAGATGGCTTTTGGATTAAATGGTTATCCGAAGTATAATTTAAGGGTTCGAATAACTTACCTGGACGATTGCCAATCCAGTTTACCTCCTCCTGATCTTCAGTATCAGATGAATCGGATTCAGAGGAGTTGCTGTCGTCGGTGCTGTCGTCGTTGCTGTCGTGACAGGCCTGTAGGTGGCTGCCGCAGTAGTGACCAAATTTAATATCGTGACAGCCCGACCTGATGCAGGGTTGATCAAGGGTAACATCAGTGATAGCCTTGCATTCCTCGTCCACATCAGCATGTTTCATCGCTTGGAGAACATTCAACTTAATCTCTTGATCGTTTACTCGCATGGTGAGTTCTCCTTTCTCCACATCAATCAATGATCTTCCCGTGGCTAAGAAGGGTCGCCCAAGGATGATTGGTGCATTATCGTCTGCTTCACAATCTAAAACAAGAAAGTCAGCAGGAAAAATAAACTTATCCACTCTTACCAGAATATCTTCAATTTTTCCTTCTGGATGAACATAAGAGCGGTCTGCCAGCTGCAGAGTTACTGTCGTGGGCCACGCCTTTCCAATACCTAATTTCTGAAAAACAGATTTGGGCATTAGATTAACACTAGCACCAAGATCACAAAGTGCCTTACCCACAAATTTATTGCCGATTACGCAAGGTATGATGAAGCTCCCCGGATCCTTCTTTTTCTGGGGTGGCTGCCGATGAAGAATGCTCATGCAACCTTCTGTCATCTTTACCGTTTCAAACTCCGCAAGTTTAGACTTTTTCGACATAACATCCTTGAGAAATTTAGCATAACCGGGCATTTCCCTAACGGCATCTAACAATGGAATATTAATATGAACCTGCTTAAAAATATCATAAATCTTTTTAAGTTGAGATTCATGCTTTGCTTGCTGTATCCGTTGAGGGAAGGGTGGTGGGGGACGGTAATCAGCAATGCGTCCTTCCCACTGCATGCGAATCTGAGGATGGTAATCACCTTTTTTCTCCTCTGTCGCTTCTGCTGTCGTGACAGGCTCATCGGCAGCAGTCTTTTTATCACCTGTCGGGGCAGCTTCCTCGGCAGGTATATCCAAGGTAGGTTCCTTTTCTGTTTCAGCTTCTTTTTCCGGCCCTGGTAGTTTCTTCCCATTCCTAGTAGTAATCGCCTTACACTGCTCATGTGTGGGTGGTCTAGCATTTTCAGTATTGCTAGGAAATCCTCCATTATGCCTCGGCTTAATATGTTGCGACACTTGACCCATTTGTGTCTCCAGAGATTTTAAAGTAGCTTCATGATTTGTCATCCTCATCTCTGTCTTATCCATGAAATTCTCTGTCTTCTTGACAAACTGATTCATATTCTCAATATAAGTACCGGTCTGAGACATAAAGGTGGCCAGAGTCTGTTCCAATATACTGCTCGTTGCAGCTGGTGGCTGCTGTTGCTGCTGCGGCGGCAGATTCTGCGGCAGCTGCTGTCGTGTCAGCAGTCTAGGACCTCCCTGATTCTGATTATGTGCTTGCGGATTCAGGGCATTGTTGGGATTACTCCAGGAAAATTTGGGATCTTTCCTCCAATTGGGATTATAGTTGTTGGAGTTATAATTTTGCTTGTAATTTCCAACATATTTTCCCTCTTCTATATGTATTGGGCACTCACCCCGACTATGATTTCCCTCACAGATATCGCATACTTCCTCAACAGCAAATCCTTGTAAACCATCATCATTTAATAACCTTTTCATTGCTTTAGTAAGGAATGCTACCTGTGATTTCATTGTGCTGTCGGCTTCGTAATCCTTGACAACAAGTACCCGTTTACCCCCTCTTCTCGCAGTCGGAAACTGCTCCTCATTCTTGGCCAGATTTTTCAAAACTTGCAATGCCTCGTCCGGATCTTTATCCAATAATAGTCCATTTGCTGCTGAATCAATTTGAATGCGAGTTTGTAGGTTGGCAGCATTATAGAAGTTTGTAACCTGATTCCAGACGGGGAATCCATGCATTGGGCAGTTTCGAAGAAGAGTAGTAAATCTGTCCCAGGCCTCGTGCATCGGCTCGTCATCTTCCTGTTGAAAAGTAGCAATTTCGTTACGTAATCGCTCAGATAAATGCGAAGGATTAAAACGAGATAAGAATTCACGAGATAAATCTGCCCAACTTACGATTAAACCCGGTGTTAGTTTATTCCACCAAGTTTTAGCTCTGTCCCTCAATGAATGAGGAAATAACCGAAGCCTCAGTATTTCCGGACTAACTCCTGGCAGTCTAAACGAACCACAGATCTCCTGGAACGTTTTGAGATGCTCCCTGGCATCTTCTGTCGCAGCACCACTAAACTGCCCGACATTGTTGATCATACTAAACATGACAGGTTTAAGCTCGAAGTTATCAACATCAATATCCAGCAGCGTGGTCTCCAACTCTACATGATCGTTCAACATGTAGTCACGGCATGACCATCGTCCAGCTGCTGCAGGTGGGTCACCGACAGGCGGGTTAAGATCGCCAAGGGGTGGTATGCCATCGCCAGCAGGTTGGTTATGGCCCATTTTCTCTAGCTGTTCCTCGAGGTATTCGTTTCTGTCTAAAAGTCGGCGAAGTTGTTTCTTGAGATTGAAGGAATGTTCAACTTCCGGATCTAATGGATACTCACGATCTTCACCTCTTTTAGATCTGCGCATAAACAAGAAAACCTCGTGAAAAGCGAGAGTTAAAAGCACAAAAGAAAAATTAAAGAATAATAAAAATAAAAATAAAAACAAAAACGAAAATAAAAATAAAAACGAAAAGTGCAATAAAAGAAAGGTGTAGTTATGTTGCCAATCCCCGGAAACGGCGCCAAAAACTTGTTGCGTGTAAAATAGTCTATCGCAATTGTAGTGCAAGTGTACACGACGCAAGTAGTAAAGTGATACGAAGTATCGAATATCGTCTCCACAGGGATTGGGCTAATGACTTCACCTTAATTCACTGCACGAAAGCAAAGGAAATATTTGAGAAGATTGTCACGAGAATAATAAAGTAAACGTAAATAAAAAGAGTAGAAATATCAAGATAGAGAGAATGGGCTGGTATTGAATTGCTCAGTAGTGCAGGTATTGAAGAGTTTAGGAAATCCAGTTCTGTCGTCGCACCCGTCGCCGACAGCACCTGTCGCGGCAGCGAACACACCAACTCCGTACTCCGAGTTTGGCAAGAATCCCAGATCTGCCTTGGCCTATCCCTAGATCCAAGTCTGTCGATGATCACGTCTTTGATGATACCTCCCGGCGTGAATCGAAGGATGAACACCGATGTGTATGAATTCTTCCTTAGCCACTTAACCTCGCCCTATCCCTAGGCACGAGATAGTTCAACTATAAACTAGAGAACTCGCTCTTATCTCTTTCGTATACTTAACTCTCCGGATGCTAAGTAAATAGATAACCTCACAATGCTCTCCCGATGCTCTTGCAAGATATTAAAACCAAAATAAGAGAACTTGAAGTTTATTTTATTGAACTTGGAAAATCCTAAAACAAAACAACCCTTGGCCCTAGGGGGTTTTTTAGAACATGTCGACGACGGGTAAACGACGGAGGGGTTTAGGTTATCGGTTATGGGGTATGATGCCTCCTAGGTTAAAATCTATGCCCTTATATAAGCTTTGGGCTCAAGTATTCTATGTTAACAAGGATTACAACTTCAATTAAAAGTAAGATTCTAATAAAGACTTAATCTCCAAGGATCCTACTTTGCAGCCGCCATCCTTGTTTCTAGGAATTTCCTCTCCTTGATCTTTGGCTTGACATATCTTTTGATCCGGGGCTTGGAAAAATATTTGGCTTTCACACGACATACGAGCAGATTTTTCTCTATCTATCGAGGTCCACTTTACTTTTCCTCTTCATAAGGCTGATGTCACCTTGCTGTCACGACAGGTCCATGGCAGCTTCGTCCTCATCGTCTGCTTGTCCAGTTCAGCTTTTCTGCTTCTCTGCCCCGCGCCTGCCTTCTTCGTCAACTATGGCAGCAACCTGCAAAATCAGCCATCTTTTAGTAGAATCCGTGCCTTTAATATATTTTTGATGTTTTACTGTAAACTGACCTAAATGCAATGCAATGATGCTTGAATGCAGCAGAAATATGGGTTAAAAAGGGTGTAAATAATAGAACTTTTACATACTCAACACATCTCTCTGCCAACAAACGCTTGGCACACCACTAGTCCATCTGTGCTCATAGCTCTTGGTATTCACCTTGGCATTCCTAACTGCGTTTCTAACTGTTTTGCTTTCCTGTGTCCATTCCTCAACCAAATCCTATGCCAAACTTGCAAAATAGCCACAAAACAACTCTTCACACAAGCATAGGTAACCTACTAACTCCTTGATGAAAATGCATGATCCTAACAAATTAATGCAAATAAATGTACATGAAAACAAGCAAAAGCATATCAATATAGGCATGAAAACAATAATTTTGTGGGGGTAACACACCCCCAAACCCAGCTCGTTGCATGTCCTCAAGTAATGCAAAAAGAAAGAAAAACAAAAATAGTGAAAATAATACCTCGACAAAAGTTTCTTTGGAATGCCAACAAATGCTGGCAAGCAGAGTTTGATTCTAATGTTGCCCTCAGAAATCACAGTGCACAATGCCAAGCAGGTAGTAATTCAAGTGCAACAATATAACTCTAGTATAAGGGCATGATTTGTGCGCAAAGTGTGGGCAATATACATCTAATTATCCTTTCACTCCCTTAGCCAAATTCTACTTCCTAAACTCAGATTCTTATTTCCATCTTTTTTTTTCTTTCTTTGTCGAGGGTCTCTAGCATTATCTTAAGCTTGCTTCGTGACACTGTTTAGCGTGACTGATAAGAGGGAGCATACCATGAATCCACACCTTAATATAGACATCACTAGGCTTTCTCTTCAACTCATACTCTAGGGTTTTGGACTTGAGAACTAAGAGGGAGCATACCATGAAGCCCCCAAGTAACTTATTATCCCTAAGGTAGATGAGAGTTCATTTTTTATTGCCATGGCAGAACATTGCTGCCTTATTTTCTTTTACCCTGACTGTTGCGTGTAAAATAGTCTATCGCAATGGTAGTGCAAGTGTACACGTCGCAAGTAATAAAGTGATACTAGAGTATCGGATATCGTCTCCACAGGGACTGGGCTAACCCTTTCCTTTGCTATCTGCAAAAGGGGAAAAGAATAGTTTAAGATATTGTCACGAAAATAATAAAGAATACTTAAATAAAAGAGTAGAGAAATCAAGATAGAGAGAATGGGCTGGTATTGAATTGCTCAGTAGTGCAGGTATTGCAGTGCTTAGGAAATCCAGTCCTGTCGTCGCGCCTGTCGCCGACAGCACCTGTCGCGGCAGCTGTCCGTTGGCTGTCGCGGCAGCAAACACACCAACTCCGTACTTCAAGTTTGGTAAGAATCCCAGATCTGCCTTGGCCTATCCCTAGGTCCAAGTCTGTCGATGATCACGTCTTTGATGATACCTCCCGGCGTGAATCGAAGGATGAACACCGATGTGTATGAATTCTTCTTTAGCCACTTAACCTCGCCCTATCCCTAGGCACGAGATAGTTCAACTATAAGCTAGAGAACTTGCTCTTATTTCTTTCGTATACTTAACTCTCCCGATGCTAAGTAAATAGATAACCTCACAATGCTCTCCCGATGCTCTTGCAAGATATTAAAACCAAAATAAGAGAACTTGAAGTTTATTTTATTGAACTTGGAAAATCCTAAAACAAAACAACCCTTGCAACTACTTTACAAATCAACCCGTAGCCCTAGGGGGTTTTAGAACATGTCGGTGATAGGTAAACGACGGGTAAACGGCGGAGGGGTTTTAGATGTCGGTTATGGGGTATAATGAGGGATGATGCCTCCTAGGTTAAATCTATGCCCTTATATAAGCTTTGGGCTCAAGTATTCCAGGTTAACAAGGATTACAACTTTAATGAAAAGTAAGATTCTAATAAATGCATAATCTCTTAAGGATTCCTACTTTCCAGCCGCATCCTTGCTTTATGTGAATTCCTCTCCTTGAGCTTTGGCTTGACATATCTTTTGATCCGGGGCTTGGAAAAATATTTGGCTTTCACACGACAGACGAGCAGATTTTTCTCTATCTATCGAGGTCCACTTTACTTTTCCTCTTCATAAGTCTGCTGTCACCTTGCTGTCACGACAGGTTCCATGACAGGTTCATCTTCTTCGTCTGCTTGTTCAGTTCAGCTTTCCTGCTTATCTGCCCTGCGCCTGCCACGATTGCTGCCCTGGGTGCTGTCATGGCTGCTGCCCTGAGTGCTGTCACCATGCTGTCACGGCAGCTCCATGGCAGCATCGTCCTCTTTGTCTGCTTGTCTAGTTCATCTCTTCTGCTTCTCTGCCCCGCGCCTGCCTTCACTGTCTACGACGACAGAAACCTGCCAAAAACAGCCATTTTTAGTAGAATCCGTGCCTTTTATATATTTGTGATGTTTTGCTGTAAACTGACCTAAATGCAATGAAATGGTGCTTGAATGCAGCATAAATATGGGTTAAAAGGGTATAAATAATAGAACTTTTACACACTCATCACACCCCCAAACTCAAGTTTTTGCTTGTCCTCAAGCAACTAAGAATTAAAAGAAAAATGAAAATTTTTGTGTTGTCCTTCAAACGGTGAACTGTCCCTTACCCGTCGCTCATTCTCTATGGTGGCAGCAACCTGTCGGAAAAGGTTAGGATCTGTCCGGAATCTCCCTATAGCTCTCGTGCAGTGTGTGCATGCTTGTGAACAGTTATATGCTAAGACTCTCTTAGTTTCACTAGAATATTCAACTCTTTAACTTGAATTTTTATGCCAAAGTTTATTTTCTTGAAGACACATTTTCATGCTTCTTTGATTTCTTTTTTTTTTCAAGCTAAGTTTTTCTAGAGCCAGTTTCGGGCACCTCTAGTTAGCTTCCTAGAGCCGGTTTCGGGCACCTCTAGGTTTTTGAATTTTCTTTTGCTAAACTTTTTTCCTAGAGCCAGTGTTAGGCACCTCTAGGGGCTATCCAAGTTCTAAGCTTCCTATTCTAGTTTGGCTAAAAGAAATCTAAGCAATATAACAGTCACAATGGTGTTTAAGTTTTCAGAACTATAGAAAGGCTCTAAACTTCTCCTTAAACTGTCCTAAAGAAGCTGCCACGACAGAGCCATCATGACAGGTAAGTTAACTTCAAAGTTTTAAGCCAACAATTTAAATTTTCTGTTTTTTTAGAGAACTTAAATAAAATAAAAAACACAACAGATAATAAAAAGATGCAATTAAGACTCCATTTAATGATGGAGGGTTGCCACCCCCAAACTCAAGGGTTGCATTGCCCTCAATGCAAAATGACAGAAAATAAAAACATGAAAACTACATCACAAAAGATAAAAGCAGGCAGCAATAAGAGGAAAATAAGAACTTAAATTTTTAGTCGCTGCCTTCGCTGCTGCTGCTGAGACGGATCTGACGGCGGCGTCTGGGCTGTGGAGGGGGCTGGGCAGGTTCAGGGGCAGGTTGTGGGGCAGGTTGCTCCACGAGCTGGACATCGGAACTGATGCCACTGTCCCAGGTGCTGCTGGTGGTGGTGCTAGCCTTGGGCAGCCGTTTCTTGTCTGCCATGTGCTTTATCCGTTTGACCGGCGTGAATTCCCGCTCTAAATTCCTCCTGATCAGAGGGCTGTCGTCGGAGGCATGTCTCTTTGTTCCTCTGGCAGGGGTGTCGGCCGGTGGACTGCCTGCTGCCGTCGGGGCAGGTGATGGGGTGGAGGCGGCAGAATGTGTATGGGAAGGGGCAGGTGGTGTAGGTGTAGGGGAGGGGATATGGAAATAATGGGCAGGGAAGGAGGGGAAGATGACATCAGAATAATGTAAAGTATCGGTAATGAAAGTTACCGTTGCGCTGGTGAAATCGCGGATGAGAGTCATCAATCCCATTTGTCGCTCCTCTACCCGTTGGATTGCAGCAAGGATGTAAGCAGACTGGTCTGTCGGAGCGGTGTCGGCGGCAGGTTCGGTGGCAGGTTCCTCATCGGAGTCTGCAGAAGGGGCCGTTGGATCGAAGGCGTTGATGGGTGTTGCGGCTATGACCTCCATGAGGTTTGAGATGTTGTCAGTCCAGCCACGACCTTGGATTAGTTTGTCGGAGGGCTCCTCGGGTACAACAGCACATCGGCAGAGGGAAGTTATTGGGAACGGCAGGCAGAGGCGTGAGTTGGCGCAGAAGGCGCAGTCCAGGATGCTGTCCCTCATATATCTGCCCACATTGATGGGCCTGTCGTGCATGATGGAATGAATGAGGGCGAGCCGCTGCCGGTTGACTGTCGTGTGGTGGGAAGATGGCAGGATACGCTTTTTGATGAAAGCGTTCCAAAGTTTGGCTTCCGGGAGGAGCGGCCCCCTGTTGACGGAGTGGGGGTTCTTCTTGCTGGTTGTCCATGATGTTCCCTCCTCTGTCAACTCCACCATGACAGCATCATAAGTGGCAGCATCTAGGGTGTCGAGAAATTTTTGGTGAGCATCATCATCGGGGCCAAAGAAGAGGCCAAACATGTGATTGATGCTGTCGGCAGTGAAGGGCACTTCCACTCCTCGAACGGTGACAGATGTCGCCGTTCTGCTGTCTATGGCCGCGTAGAATTCCCGGACTAAGGTGTCGTTTAGCTCTACCGGTTGTTCAGCAAAGTGCTCCCATAATTGAGCCGTGATGGCCTTTACGATGAACGGCCGGTGTCCCATATGGGGTGCTTTGCGGATGTACACGAAACCACGTTCTTCCCATAACTCCTTGTTGGCATATGGCGTTGCTGCTGCTGATGAGGATGCTGAGGCAGCACTACGGCGGGTTTGTCGAGTAGACATGTTGGTTGCAAGGGTTGTGAAATCTGAAGAAAACAAATAAAACTAGAGGAGAAAGCAAGAGAGAAAAATCAGAAGTGATGAAAAATTAAAGGGAAAAACGGGGTTATATAGCGGTCGAGATGTTGCCCATTTAATGCTGTAACGGCAGGCATGACTAACGGGGCGGCAGATTGGATTTAGCGTGTCTGACGCGTCTGACACGCATTTATGCGTCTGTTACGCGTCTGCCGCACGCTTCTGCATCTGCCGTGTCAGTCTGTTGACAGCCTGTCATATCCATCCGCGGAGGCAGCCGAAATGACAGGTTTCCCTAAATGGGCTTTATTGGGCTGATGGATGGGCGGTGGGATTGGGTCACTTCTCCTTTTCTTCTTGACTCCTTTATTTCCTAAGAACTGAAATTAGAAAAACAAAACATTATTCGAATAAAATAAACCTAATTTCCTAATAAATAATAATAAATAATAAAATAAATAAAACTTAGGTTAAATTAGGGATGCCTTGTGGGGCATCTCCTAAAGTAACCACTTCCTGCATTCGTGGGGCTTCAGTCCCCTGATAATGCTTGAGGCGTCGTTTTCGGTACTTCTTGAAGTCCATCCGTACCCTCCATCTGGTGATTATTCTCATGTTGGGAGCTCCTTTCTTTCTCTTCCCTTTGTAGTTCATGAAGTCCTCCCTTCTTGGTAATGTTTCTGAGAGCATGAATATATGATTAGAAAAAATTAAATTGACATTCGACCACAAACTTACCTTGTTTTCGTTGAATGATGTTGTGGTTGAATGTAGCCCTTGTTGTCGTGTCTGCTGCTGCGGCAGGCAGTTATTTTGACAGTTCTTTATCAGGTTACTTTGCAGGTCAATGGGACATTGGTAAGTGTCATCACTCTCTATATCAAATTCTGTTGACCACTCGTAGATCTCTATCAGTAGAGACTTTGATGATTCTGTGTCCACCGACGTTGGTTCCTCAAATACCTGCAATGGAATTGGTGAGTTTTCATATAATTCAAAAGGTTCGTTTATTACCTGCTCATATTCCATCGGTGATGCATTGTCATTGGGTAGCTCTTCTAGGTGGTCGTGCGAGTGCCATGACAGGGATGGATGTGTGCAATCTTGGTCAGGCATAATCGAGGTGGTGGGTTGAGAATTTGCCTCTGATGTGGTTGCTGCTTCAGCATCAGTTGCTGTCGAGGCAGCAGTTGCTGTCAAGGCGGCAAGTTCTGTCGAGGCGGCAGTTTCTGCCGAGGCGGCAGTTGCTGTCGAGGCGGCAGTTGCTGTCGAGGCGGCAGTTGCTGTCAAGGCGGCAGTTGCTGTCGAGGCGGCAGTTTCTGCCTCAGAAGTGGTTGCTGCCGTGACATTCTCTTGAATTCCACTCAGCGTTGTCGCGGTGTTGCTCCATTCCGGCTCCTCGATCATTGCCATGGCAAGTTGTTGCTCAGACTCATCATATGTTGGGTATTCCTTCACATAGGCATCCTCGTCACATTGCCTCATGATTTCAGGTTCATCTGTGGCATGAATGAGGACATGTCTGCTCAAGAGTTCATCCATCTTGGTGATACTTGCGTTCGTAGAAGCCGACACTTTTTGAGTGATTGCCATGAAGGCTTGCAGTGTGTCTTCTAAGGATTTTGACTGCTCTTGAGGATGATGACATTGCCAGGGCAGGTCGGGTTCTGTAGCAAAACTTTTATGGTATAAAAAATTTTGTGGGTTTTGATCGTACCATAAAAAATTTTGCTGTTGCGGCATCGACATTTGCTGCCCCTGTTGCTGTCGTGGCAGCATGTCTTTACGGTAATTGCAAGAACTTTCCCACATCAACTCTCGAATGGTTTTTCCTGGCATGTTGATGCCCTTGAACCTGTATTTTCACCTGAGTTTTTTTTGTTAAAAAAAATAATAAAAAAAAAATAAAAAAATAAAAATAAAATAAAAATAAAAGAAAAGTGCAGAAGCTAGGGTAAGAGTGTGTTGCCAGTCCCCGGCAACGGCGCCAAAAACTTGTTGCGTGTAAAATAGTCTATCGCAATGGTAGTACAAGTGTACACGTCGCAAGTAATAAAGTGATACTAGAGTATCGGATATCGTCTCCACAGGGACTGGGCTAACCCTTTCCTTTGCTATCTGCACAAGGGGAAAAGAATAGTTTAAGATATTGTCACGAAAATAATAAAGAATACTTAAATAAAAGAGTAGAGAAATCAAGATAGAGAGAATGGGCTGGTATTGAATTGCAGTAGTGCAGGTATTGCAGTGCTTAGGAAATCCAGTCCTGTCGTCGCGCCTGTCGCCGACAGCACCTGTCGCGGCAGCTGTCCGTTGGCTGTCGCGGCAACAAACACACCAACTCCGTACTTCAAGTTTGGCAAGAATCCCAGATCTGGCTTGGCCTATCCCTAGGTCCAAGTCTGTCGATGATCACGTCTTTGATGATACCTCCCGGCGTGAATCGAAGGATGAACACCGATGTGTATGAATTCTTCTTTAGCCACTTAACCTCGCCCTATCCCTAGGCACGAGATAGTTCAACTATAAGCTAGAGAACTTGCTCTTATTTCTTTCGTATACTTAACTCTCCCGATGCTAAGTAAATAGATAACCTCACAATGCTCTCCCGATGCTCTTGCAAGATATTAAAACCAAAATAAGAGAACTTGAAGTTTATTTTATTGAACTTGGAAAATCCTAAAACAAAACAACCCTTGCAACTACTTTACAAATTAACCCGTGGCCCTAGGGGGTTTTAGAACATGTCGGTGACAGGTAAACGACGGGTAAACGGCGGAGGGGTTTTAGATGTCGGTTATGGGGTATAATGAGGGATGATGCCTCCTAGGTTAAATCTATGCCCTTATATAAGCTTTGGGCTCAAGTATTCTAGGTTAACAAGGATTACAACTTTAATGAAAAGTAAGATTCTAATAAATGCACAATCTCTTAAAGATTCCTACCTTGCTTTATGGGAATTCCTCTCCTTGAGCTTTGGCTTGACATATCTTTTGATCCGGGGCTTGGAAAAATATTTGGCTTTCACACGACAGACGAGCAGATTTTTCTCTATCTATCGAGGTCCACTTTACTTTTCCTCTTCATAAGTCTGCTGTCACCTTGCTGTCACGACAGGTTCCATGACAGGTTCGTCTTCTTCGTCTGCTTGTTCAGTTCAGCTTTCCTGCTTATCTGCCCTGCGCCTGCCACGATTGCTGCCCTGGGTGCTGTCATGGCTGCTGCCCTGAGTGCTGTCACCATGCTGTCACGGTAGCTCCATGGCAGCATCGTCCTCTTTGTCTGCTTGTCTAGTTCAGCTCTTCTGCTTCTCTGCCCCGCGCCTGCCTTCACTGTCTACGACGACAGAAACCTGCCAAAAACAACCATTTTTAGTAGAATCCGTGCCTTTTATATATTTGTGATGTTTTGCTGTAAACTGACCTAAATGCAATGAAATGGTGCTTGAATGCATCATAAATATGGGTTAAAAGGGTATAAATAATAGAACTTTTACACACTCATCACTGACATTCTTTCTTTTTTCTCTTTTTTTAATCTGAGCATAGATTCAAATAGTCTAACTTTGGTAGTGAACTAGATACATACCATGTGCTAAGTGTAAACCAATTTCCTAAACTAGAGATCAATTGGCAAACAAACTCGACATACTATCTACTGGCATGGCAAACTGAAGATTAAAAATTCATCATTGGGCAGACAACTAGGATCAAAATAAGCTTGCCTAATCAATTGTTAACAAACTTCAAATTTCGGCCGAGACAAAATTTTCTTTTTTCACTTTTTTATGGTTCAGTATGCAATTACTCTACATAAACTACATGGAAAACAAGAATTTTAAACGTGAAATGCATGACATAATGTGAAAAAATGCATACCCCTAAACCCAAGATGTGCATTGTCCTCAATGCATCAAACAACACATATATACAAGAAAAACAAAAAATAAAAATGTATGAACATGAAGATGCAAGAATGAAATACAAAGGTGTTACATAGAAGAAGACTCCCCTTTGGGGACCTCTTCCTCCTATTTGGCACGAGCTTCTTCTTCTTTTCTGGCACAAGTCTTTCTCATGGTTAGGCTCCCACGTTCAGGTGCCATTCTTTTCTTCCCTTTCCAGCCCTACTTTGAGGCGACAGTGGAGGCTCCAATATCCTCATTCTTCTTGGCAACTCGGCAGGCGGTGTGACAGGGGTAGGCTTTGGTTTCATAGCAAGAATGTCCTCTGACTTAGAGGAGGAATCGGTGCTAGCAGATTCAACATGCACCGGGGACATAGGAACTGTAACATTAGACTCAGAACTCGTAGAACTGACTAGAATGGCTGACTTGATTGGACTTGCTAACTTGACTAGACTTGCATGACTAGCTGGCATGGCATCACTAGCAGAGAGCTCATCAGGGAAATGTGGAACAAGGGAACCTCGTCAGGAGAAAGTTTAACAAAGACCTCCCGAACGATGGCATCCCTCTCCTTGGTATAGTGCCTCACTTTGGCATTTAGCTCCTCGGCCGCCTCCAACTCTCGGAGAATAATCTCCTGGTGAGCGTAAACTTGAGACATCACTGCCAATGAGCTTTTTGGCATGGTTTCTGGCACACTGCTAGGCTCTGCCTTTGGATTTGGCGTGGCAGTCTTGGCTTTTCCCTTCCCCCTCTCCTTTACTCTCCAGCTGTGAGATTCTTCCAAATAAGGACAATGATGGTGGTTCCTTTGATGACCTGGTTGCGATCCTCATTCATCCTTGGCACTTCATGGCGCAAACAAATGTTAGAAATTAAGAAATGGAAAAACAAACTTTCCTTACCCTTGGCAGCGCATTTGTAAGTTTCTTCGATAATGATCCTGCCAACATTTATTTTGCTCCCCTTGACAATAGAGTGCAAAAGGATCAACCGGTCCTCCGAGACTGTGTCATTGTGAGATGTGGGAATGAGATTATGTTTGGTAAAGTGGTTCCAACCCCGCATCTGAGGCTTCAATGCCAGCCTCTTGACAGTCCAGTGGCCGGTAGACGAGACAGTCTAGGTTGTACCAGGATCACACAAATCCGCTAGTATCTTTGTGCATTTGGCAGCATTCATAGTCTCAACATCCTCAAAACATTCATCTCCTTCACTAGGTAACGAAAAGAGTGAGTTAATATAACCCTAATCAAATCAGACACACTTACCCCGAATCATCAAAAATGGAGAGTCTTTGGTCACAAGGTGCACGCAAAACTCTTGAACAATGGTGGCGTAAACCTCTCCCTTTAGCTGGCAAAATGCATGTAGGATGTGAAACAGTCCCGCTTTAAGTGCAAGTGTACACTAATGCCTAGTTGTAATAGAAAAGATTATTGTCTCCACAAGGACTGGAATGCTACTTCAAGATTAAATTCCAGCACAAAGAAATGTAAAAATACAATTGTTTTGGATTGGTTTGAGAAAGTTGCATAAACTTAAAGTAAACAAATAATAAAAATATTGAGAAATCAGAATAAGAAGATGGGTCAGATTGAGTTGCGTCATAGTGTGAAACTGCGTTGAACTCGTAAAAGTCTTGTAATGCAAAGTCGATATATCTGCCACGGCAGGTGATAGGTAGAACACTACCACGGCGAGGAACTCGACAGGCCTTCAAGTTTCGGTAGAACGTCCTGATCTGATTCCAACTTATCTCTAAGTTTGAATACTGTTGATGCGCACTCTTTGACAATACCTCTCGGCGTAAACCTAGGTTGAACAACAACTTTCCCATGTTCCTTCTTAGCTGCCTTAAACCTAGACTTATCTCTAAGCCAAGTTGATTCTCACCTTAATTGGAGGGAATCGTGCTTATCCCTTTCTTGAGTTTTAACTCTCTCGAATTGAAACAAATAGATGTGCTCACAAAGATCTCTCGATTCTATTGCAAACAAAGATGAAGAACATAGGATAAACAAACCTTGAGTTGAATTGCATAAAACTTTAACTAATTACAACCATTCTCACAACTACTAAACAAAACAATCTTAACCCTAAGGAAAGTTTAGAACATAATATAAATAAGAAAACACAAAAATAAATTCTAAACCCTAATCTCTCTCCTTTTTTATAGGCGGTTACATGTGAAAACCCTATTTGGGGAAGACGTCTCTCTTTGGGAGAAATTGGAGTTGGAATTAAATGCTATTAAACGTCTGAGTATTTTATTCAAAAATAACTCCTCTTTTGGGCTTTCTTGGGCCGCAAGCTTCTTCCTTGTTTTGGTCTTCTCACGTCATCTCTGGGTGCTCCTGGACTCTATTCTTCATGTGGTTTGGTTCTGTTGTTTCAAGAAATTCTCCTCTTCATATCGCACTCCCTTTTGGTCAATCTCCAATGTGCCGCCGCGACGGCAGTGCTGGCGACAGTCTGTCTCGGCGGCCCATTCTTTGAACCGCGTCAATACAATTCTTCTCTGCAACGATGGTTGGTCCTATGTGACTGGATATGATCGTTCTGTTTCCTCCTCCTCTTCGATCATTCTTCTGCTTGCTACCAGAGCGGGTGCTGGAGGCAGTCTTTTGTAACCTGTAATGCAAATGCAACCAGAAATAGTGTCTTTTCTCCACAAATAATCATAATACTGTAATACGCTGAGTGAAGGAAAGATACTGTAAAATTTGCATGAAAACCTAAATATGAACTAAAATGAGCTTAAGAATAATGACAATATGAGCTAAAATGGGCATAAAATATAGGACTTTTAGCACTTTACACACCCCCAAACTCGAACTATTGCTTGTCCTCAAGCGATGCAAAACCTAATAAGTACTTACCCCTACTTCAACAAAAGAAACCTGTCCTTAACTTGATTTCATGCCTCAAGGCCGTGGCACATATATCATTTTAGTGTGTAGGATAGCATGAATTTTCTCGAAAAAAAACTATAATGCTTGTGATCAAGTGTGTGCTGAATTGTGTACAAGTTGATCTTCAAGAACTTTTTAAGTGAAAAAAAGACTTAGCTAATTTCAGGTACCTCTAAGAAACATAGTAGTGATGGTTTTTTTTCCGACTAGAGCCAATTTTGTGCACCTCTAGTCGCCTAGAGCCTATTTCGGGAACCTCTAGGATTTTATTTTTTTTCTTGCCTGTCGTGGCAGCCTTCCTTGCAGTATTGACAGCTTCAGCTACCGAGGCGGCGTCCTGTAATGCATGTGAATTAAAAGTACCAAATAATTAAACAGTCTATGTTCACTACTTCATTCTATCAATCAACATGCCACAATTGTGATAAGGAGAAATAACACTCTAGTAGATTTCTAAGTCATCTTCATGCTACCTAAATATTAAAGGTACTTTTTAATGGTGCGAGTTGTCGGCTACTCTATCATAGGCACAAGTTGTTTAACAAGTTTTTTCATTAAAGAAGAGATAAGTACAATGCAACTAAGATGGTTAACTAATATGCAACTACACTAAGGTGGACTCTCCCTCTCCCACACTCAAGGCGGGCATTACCCTCAATGCAACACAAATTAAAAATACATAACATGAATAAAATTAGGAAAAAATGAAAATAGAAGGAAAAAGAAATAGGTTACATTTAAAAAGAAGAGGAAGAATTTTGGGCCACTTCATCTTCGTCATCGGATAGGTCCAGCCGCCGCCTCTGTAAAGAATATGGTTGGACAAGTTTTGAAGTCCTTCGTGGTTGGATTCTAGAGGGTGGCGTGTTTCTAGTCACTGGAACAATATCATCGTACGCTTCCTCGTCTGAATCAGCCTAGATGTAATGATACTTCCGTTTCCTGGATGTTTCTACCGTCGTAGGTGGTGCTGCCGTGACAGGTGGGGAGTCGTCATCAGAATCAAAGAAGGAGTCGTTAGATGGAGAGCGGTGGCCCTGCGGATTTGCCTCCTATTTCTTGGAGAGGCAGATGGGGTGTTGGCGGTTGAGAAGGAGCCTTGATGGGATGCCCCGACGGGGGAGTCTGGGATAGGGTGGCTTGCCATGGCGGCTTCTGTGATTTCAGCAGGGAAGGTAGGAAAATGGAGGTCATCTCCTGAGAATTTCTCCTTGAGGAATAGCTCAAACCCTATGTTGTCGTTCCACACATACTCCATGAATTTTAGGTTTCTGTGCTCCATCCGTTGTAGCTTCCTGTAGATATCCTGAAGCATCCTGGTGGGGTCGATGAAGGGCTGATCTCTACGCCCGCCCTTAGCTGAAGTACCTGCCGTGGCGGTAGTGGGATGTCAGCTCCATCATCTTGTATATAAACTCCTTTGTCCATCCCTGCCTGTGGGGTGTCATCACATCTGCTTCGTCGGTAGGCACCTTGAAGTTAGTACATAGCCCGATGATGAGCTTTGGAAAGAAAAGGATGCCCTTTGGCCTCAGATGGCAGGCATATATTTCTTGATAGATGACGGCTCCCACATTGATTTTTTGCCGCTTCAGTATAGAATCAATTATTGCCAGACGTGGGCGGTCAGCGGTAGAATTGTGGGAAGTGGGCAACAACCGTCGTTTAATAAATGTGTTCCAAAGTTGAGCGTTTGGTAATATCGCTCGGCGAGGTACTAATCCAGTGTGCTTACTCATATTCCATGTGGTGCCGGGCACACTATACTCATCTTTCAGGCGGTCGTAGTCGACGGCGGTGAGGGCAGCTTCAAAATCACCGTGGTCGTTTGCCTCATTAGTGATCCCGTAGTAACTATTGATGGTGTCAGCATCCAGACGAACGTTGTTGCCACGAACATATACAAAAGGGATTCTTGGTTGTGGGTTATGGGCATAGATCTCACGGAACATTGTGATGTTCCCTTCTTCAAGTTGGCGGGCAAAGAGTTGCCAGCTGTGATCTCTGATTACTTCGTAGACAAAGGAGGGAAGGCTAAAATCGCCCGTGTCGACGGGGTAGTAAAATCCTTGTTCTTCAAGAACCTGTCAGGAAGAGAACTTCTTGTTGCAGCGGGTGGAGTCCTATGGTGAGAAGAACCTTTTTGAAAGTGGGCGTGGTTCCGGAGGTCGACATTCTTGAGATATGGTTGTAAAGAAAATCTGAAAATGCTAGAGAACATAGTAATGCTAAAAAATCTTTAGCATGTTTTAATTGATGTCAAACTTATTGATTCTTATTTCAAAGTATGATGCTCATGTGTATGGGGAAAGGATACAAGCAAGGAAAAGAACTATGAGACAAAGTTTTATTAATATCGTGGCAAACAAAAAAGAGGTTACAAAAGAAAGAAAATGAAAACAAGTGTTCAGATATCAACGATCCTAACTTCTCCAATCAAAACGCCATGAAATGACTTGACTGCTACCCATGCCGATGAGACTTCAAAAATGATGACAACACACAAAGATATGAAATTTCTCCCAATTGTCAAGTCCCAAGAGAATCATTCTGCAACATGCCTATCTTGCAAATTACATGAGTCGCCATTTTCGGGTTTTCAACTCAGATCCTCCTTTGGTTTCAAAACTCCTTTTACATGTTTTCATTTTGAACCCTCCTTTTATTTTTATTTTTATTTTTTTCTTTTTTTGCTTTTGCTTTTGTGTTTTTCTTTCTTCCTTTAGACGTAATAATTCTTGATTAAATTTGAGTTTAACGGGTTTTGAAGTTCATCTCCATCCATTTAAGCCAAGACCAATGCTTCTCCCGAGAAAACCTTTGTCACAATGTAAGGCCCTTCCCAATTTGACGCTCACTTTCCTTGAGAATCACTTTGATTGGTAACTTTTTCTTCAGTACTAAATCCCCTTCCTGTAATCCTCTCGAGCGACCTTTCTTTTCGTGAGCCCGTATCATTCTCATTTGAACATATAGACGTGGCATAGTGCACTCATTCTTTTTCCATCAATTAAATTCAACTGGTCATATCTTCCTTGAACCCTTTCTGCCTCTTCTGGCTTTGCTTCCATCATGACACGAAGAGACGATATTTCCACCTCAATCGGTAGTACAACTTCTATTCCGTACACCAACGAAAACAGTGTTTCCCTAGTGGACGTTCGTAATGCAGTTCGATAGGCATATAAGGCAAATGGTAACTTCTCATGCCAGTCTTTGTAAGTGTCAGTCATTTTTGCGACTATCTTCTTGATGTTTTCACTTGCAGCCTATACTACACCATTCATCTTCGGGTGATAAGTCACTTAGTTACGATGTTTAATGTTGAAATACTCACAGACTTTGGCTATCATTTTATTATTCAGATTGGAAGAATTATCAGTGATGATACTCTCCGGTAGGCCATACCGGTAAGTGATTTTTTTAGGAATTTACAGATCGCAGACCTAGTGACATTTGCATATGAGGATGCTTTGACCCACTTAGTAAAATAGTCGATGGATACCAGAATAAATCAATACCCGTTTGATGCTTTTGGATGAATCTAGCCGATGACATGCATGCCCTACATGGAGAAAGGCCAAGGGGCTGTCATGACATGGAGAAATTGAGGAGGTGTATGAACATTGTCAGCATAAATTTTACACTTGTGGCATTTGCGAGAGTAATTGATGCAATCCCCTTCCATAGTTGACCAATAATACTCGAAGCCCATGATTCTTCTTGCCATGGTAAAGACACTAGGGTGAGTTCCATAAACTCCCTCATGAACTTTTTCTAGGATCATTTGAGCTTCCTTTGCATCCACACATCTTAAAAGCACTTGATCCTGACTTCTTTTGTACATGATTTCTCCATCAAGAACATACCACGATGCCATTTTCGTGATCATTTTCTTTTTATTCTCAGTTGCTTGAGACGAGTACCGCTGAGATTTTATGTATTGTAAAATGTCATGATACCACAGTAGGTCATATGTTTCTTCCTCCACGCCATAGCAGTGAGCTGAGGAATCTAACATTTGCAATTTGATGAGCAGCATCTGAGAACCTTCACTCGCTTTAAACATGGAAGCTAGGGTGGATAAAGCATCAGCCATTTGGTTATCTTCTTTGGGGAGATACTTAAAGGTGATCTTATCGAACTCTTTAGTTAATTCAATGGCAAAATTGTGATATTCTATCAACTTTACATCTTTTGTCTCCCATTCTCCTCGTATTTGATAAATTACTAGCGTAGAATCACCAAAAACTCTTAAGGTATGGATTTTCCTCTCAATGGCTTCTCTTAGACCCAATATGCAAGACTCGTATTCTACCATATTATTGGTGCAAAAGAACATCAACCGACTAGTGAAAGATAGTAATTTCCTTCTAGTGAAACCAAAACTGCCCCGATACCTAATCTTAAAGCATTTGCGGCACCGTCAAAGTTCATGACTCATGATTCTGTTGGGGCCTCATCGCCCTCTAAGATACACATCAGGTCCTCATCAGGGAAATTAAAATTTAATGCGTCATAATCGTTATGGGCGTGACTTGCCAAAAAAATAGCTATGGTCGTCCCTTTTATCGCTTTCTAGCTCACATATTGGATGTCAAATTCTGATAGTAACATCTGCTAACACGCCAACATTCCTCATAGGGTCGGTGCTTCCATCATGTACTTTAGTGGATCCAGCTTCGAAATTAGCCATGTAGTATGGTATAACATATATTCCCTGAGCCTCTTAGCTGCCCAGACCAAAACGCAACATTGCTTTTCAATTGAAGATTATCTAGTCTCACAGTTGGTG
Source organism: Hibiscus tridactylites (assembly GCA_958450335.1). Taxonomy (NCBI): domain Eukaryota; kingdom Viridiplantae; phylum Streptophyta; class Magnoliopsida; order Malvales; family Malvaceae; genus Hibiscus; species Hibiscus tridactylites. The sequence goes on from OY288273.1 coordinate 66,886,838, forward strand.
AATTTCTTGCTCAAGTAATATATTACCTTTTCTTTCCTTCCAGTTTAGTCATGTTGTCCCAATACGCAGGCCATAGAATTTTCATACACTATCAAGTATAGAATCAATGGTTTCCATGAAACAGGCAGTACCAATACTGGAGGACTAGTCAACTGCTCCTTGATCTTTTCTAAGGCTACTTGGAATTCCTCATTCCATGTCCCTAGGTTATTCTTTCTAAGTAACCTGAATATTGGATCACACTTATATGTTAATTGGTAAATAAAGCGAGCAATGCAATTTAATCTCCACAGGAAACCCCTAACCTCTTTCTGTGTTCGAGGTGGTGGGAGTTCCTATATGGCCTTAATCTTATCAGGATCAATCTCAATTCCCCTTGTGCTCAAAATGAAACCTAATAATTTTTCAGACGTTACCCCAAATGTGCACTTGGTAGGGTTGAGCTTTAGATGAAACTTTCTCAACCTTTGGAAGAGTTTTTCTAGGTTCACCAGATGCTCTTCTTCAGATGGAGATTTGGCGATCATATCGTCAGCATACACCTCTATCTCCCTGTGCATCATGTCATGGAAAAGGGTGACCATGGTTCTTTGATAAGTTGCCCCAGCATTCTTTGAACCAAAGGGCATCACCTTATAGCAGAAAGTTCCCCAAAGTGTTACAAAAGTTGTATTTTTCATGTCTTCTAGGAACATCTTGATCTGATTATATCTGGAAAATCCGTCCATGAAAGAGAAAAAGGAATAACCAACTGTGTTATCTACTAAGATGTCAATGTGCGGGAGCGAGAAATTGTCTTTGGGGCTTGCTATATTGAGATCCCTGTAGTCGACGCACGTACGTACTTTCCCATCCTTCTTTGGAACTGGGACGATGTTGGCCACCCATTCAGGATACTTTGCTACTTCAAGGAATACTGCGTCAAACTACTTTTTTCACCTCATCCCTAATCTTTAGAAGTGTCTCAGCTTTCATCCTTCTGTGCTTTTGCTTTACAGGCTCGCATCCTGCCTTTATAGAGAGTTGAGGTACGATGGTGTCAGTGTCGAGGCCAAGCATATCATGATACGACCAGGCGAAAATATCCTTCAATTCTTTTAGAAGCTCAATTAGACTTTGTCGGGTCTTGGTTGTAATGGTGGTACCAATATTTACCTCACACTTCTCTTCTTCAGTGCCGAGATTCAGAATTTCTAGCTCCTCTTTGTGAGGTAGAATCTGCTTTTCATCCCCCTCTACATTCTGAGCAAATCATTGGGCAAGTCACATTCTTCCTCATTGTCAATATTTTCAACTTCTTGTAAGCATAGAGGTAGATCAAAATCAATCTCTGGGTCAGACTCGGAATCATTTATACCGATGATATCTAAAGACCTCAAAAGAAATATATACAAAGGCAAGAGATAAGTGAATGAATGGAATGATTTGTTTTTTATTTTTCACATTTTAGGGTTTATTTATGGTTTTTTATTTGCGAAAAGAGTTTGCCACACAAGATTTATTAGAAAATGCATCTATATTGAATAAAAAATCAAAAGTTTGACATAGTCGCTTTACATAACATCCCTTATTGCCTCCGGGCCTAGGGAAAAGGGGTTGGTTTTGAGAATTACTCTGTAACTATTTTAAAGACTACAAGAATTTCTTCACCAGTCCAGTTGTCAAGTACAGAGCAGGGGCAAATCATGGACAAGTACTCGTTTTGTCCTTCCTCGTTCATCACAACATTGATGCTTAGCTTCTCAAAGGCCTTACAAAGATTGTTCTTTCCTTTCTCCTCCTCATCAACTTAGGCATTGGGGTCTAGAAAGCCTCTGGATTTGAAACTGTGGCTCAAGGGTGGAAATGTCATTGGTTCCCATTCAATCTCTTCCCCTTTTAGTCTTACCCTTCTTCTTTCATGGTTCTTCCTTATTTCAGTTTTTATTTTCCAATTATTGGGTTTGAAACCCAATCCCAATGGTCCTTCTTCACAAGAATAACTACGGGGTACAACCACCCTGGTGCCTTTTTCCAAATCCTTTTCCAATCTCTACCCCTTTTCCAAGGGTTTCTTTCACTTGCATCTTCGCATAGCTGGATAACTTTGGCTTGGGTACCTTACTTCCTTCGGTGACAAAGTTTTGTATTAACAGGCTCCAACATCCTGAAATGACATTCGAGTTGTAACCCCATCGACCCGGCCTAGCCACCAGACCGTATCGAGTGGATTACACGTGAATAATCAAAGAAAGATCCGAAGATTTCCCTCTGATTAGCAACCAAAGACGCGTTGCTTAATATCTTTTCTAGATGCTCGAGGTTAAACTTAGGTTATCGAACACACAATAGAAGACAGAACAACAAACAAGCATCGATTCGAACCAAAAGAGCAACTAGGGACCAAAATGCAAAACTATCATAATATGAGGACCTAAAATGCAATTAAGGTGATCTCTGAGAAATTTAGTTCATTTCATGCTTCCATGATGAAAAACTTAAAACATGCACACAATCAACCACTATTGATAACAACATAAACTAGGACCAAAACGTAAGAAAAATAACTTCAAAGATGCCTTTAACTAACTCCAACGACCCCCGTTTCGAAACTGGTATCGGAATGGTGCTTCACAGTAGCTAAACCGTTCCGAAACGGCTTGAGACCGTTCCGGTCCTGCTTAGTCCATTTCGGTACCTGTTTCGAAACGCCAAGGCAAAAGTTAAAGGAATTTAAGGGTTGTTCTGAAACGGTCGAGCCCGTTCCGAAACACCCTGCTGCAGAAACATCAAAACAGCTGTTTTAAGCATCTCTAACGTATTTTACTTGGTTCCAATCACCACATACAACAGATAAACAGAAAGATCAACTTATACACACTAACATCAACCATCAAACATGCTTAAGATCAAGAGGAACACAAACATGCTTTACATACATATATAAAGAAGCTTCAAGATCCAACATAAGAGGAAACAAGGTCCAAAAAAAGATCACAAGACAAAAGGTAAGAACAAACCATCCAAAACCATCAACATGTCCTCAAACAAGAGTTTACAAAAATCCAAGGACATAAACAAAGATCACCCTCATTGCCACACACACTATTATCTAAGCAAAGGCATACTTGAGCTAAGAGCGGACACTTGGATCACCTCCCTTGTACCGTTGCTTTCCAAAGGGTCTACGGATCTGCATTGTTGGAAAAAGAGAGCGTAAGCTATAAAGCTTAGTGAGCGGAGCTCAAAACCAACTACAACAATGCAGTTTTGAAAATAACCAACATTGAGGAAATCAAAACCATTATTGAAATCCCTTTTCACAAACCATTTCCGAAACAACATGCTATCTTGAAACAAGATTAAGCAAAGCAACCATACATGTCATAAGTAAAGAACATGCACCAACCATGTATAAGCTTTACATGAACCAAATATGTAAACCAAGCCCACCGGCTCTTTTACCATGCATATACTTCAATCATAAGCATAACCATATGAGTTTACCAAGCTCATAATGGAACCAAAGGCGATTGAGTATATCGGCATCATTGACACGTTGCTCGGATAAGCGAACACCTTGATAGCACAACCCCCCATCAAGTCACATGGTGAAACAACCCTCACCACAAACACACTTCGTCCGAGATGCCACAACTCGCATTGCCCGTTGGTGATAGCACAACCCCTACCACTCGCATCACAATAGCACAACCCCTATTGTGAAACCGAAGGATTTCCCATGCGCGGATTTTATAATTATAGTGCACTTCACATCCTATTGATCGATCAATCTATCCGATATAACCCATTTGTCAATATACTCACCGCAACATCATAAACCATTGATTTTCGCCGGGGATAACCACCTCCCAAAACACATCCCACAAACCATGATCACAAGTTCAAGGATAGCATGAGCTCAACCAACATCCAAATCACAACATGGCATTCATACGGGACAACAACAACATGCATTTAATGCATAACAACAACAGAGGAAACGTCATTTAAAAATGATATGCACATGATCCAAAACATGATCAAAATAAGAAGGCAAAAAGCCGAAACAAAACCAAATCTTACCCTTGAGCTTGGATTGGCATAATGGCTCAACCCAAACCCTTAAAACATCTCTTCAACCTTGATAAAATAGTAAAAATCATTTCCACTCACCAACGATTACCACAACAAGCCGAAACCCCTTTCTAGCTTTCCAGTTCGCCCACAAAAGCGTTCAACAAATCCAGATCTTTAATCCTTGCCTCTAACCAACCCAAAACAGAGGATTTAGTGATATTTACAACACACAAATTTGCTGGAAAGCAGAGATTCCAACAACTTAACCAAAACACCTATCGAATAAATCTGATACAAGCCGTAACCAACAAAAGACCCAATTCGGATAGTCACCAGCAAATCCCAGCATTAAATAACATCAAAACACATAGATAAACATCTAAAAACATCATCAAATCATCAGATCAACACCATCTATTGATTCACTCCAAATTCCACCCAAAAACTCACTTTTCCATACTTCAAAAATCAACACTCAGCCCCATTTCGGGATTCTTGCCATTCTCCCATCATCTCAACACAATAATAACATCAAAACTAAGGTAACAACATCAACAAACCCAACATTAAGAGATCTTACTCAAAAATCTTACTAAAAGCTCATTTTCATTAATTTTAGCCAATTTACATTAAGATTAAGACAAAAGATTAAAACCATGGTATTTAAAAGAATCAAATCATGGGAATTTCATTAAAGAACCTTACATTAGAGGAGAATCACGTTGCTCACCCCCAATGCTAGCTATTACCCCTTGTTTGGCAAAGATCCTTGAAGAAAACAATGAAATAGACTTGGGTTTTAGGAAATCAAGGTAGGAAAACTATTTAGCAATAAAAGATTAATAAGAAAACACTTTTACCTTGAGGAAATCAAGCTCAAATGCTGTTTTGTTGAAAAGAGGAGATGAGGAAGCTTGAAAATGGATTTTAACGTGAAATAAGATTTTGGATGAACCCTTGTTTTAATTAAATCATAAAAGTTGTTTTAAAATATTTAAATAGTAAAAATAAAAGGGGATAATAACATATTTGGCCCAGCCAAGATAGCTCCTCAAAGATTCAATGTTTTGACTCTTTTACAAAATGGTCACTAAAATAGATTTTACAACTTTTACATTTTGGTCACCAACCAAAATGTCACGGTTCATAAAGCATTTTTCCAAAATTGTTTTACCAAGACCTTTTACATATTTAAAAAGGATTTTAAAGATTTATTCCATAATTTTCTCAACCCTCGAAGACCTCATTCCCTGAACTTACTCAAAACATCCAACATCGGTCTTTCGGACTTCGGAAACTCATCGGATCTCCTAGACCCCAATTCGGGATGTTAGACGAGTGCACCTTTACCGATCTCGATGTAGGGTGCATTAGTGGCTACTAATGCAATGATATCTTCCTCAACACTGACGGTTACCAAATGTCCATAAATCACAAATTTCAGCTTCTGGTGTAGGGTGGAAAGGATCGCGCCTGCTACGTGGATCCACAGACGTTTGAGCAAACAACTATAACTATGCTTAATATCCATGACCACGAAATCTACGTCAAAAGTAGATGGTCCAATCTGCAAAGGGATTTCGATTTTCCTATCACATTTCTCTGAGTCCCGTCAAAGGCTCTCATAGTGTTTTGATAAGCTCTCACGTGTGAGTTGTCTACAAGTAACTTCTTCAACGTTGACAATGGGAGGACATGTAGAGCTGACTCGTTGTCGATGAGGACACCTGGCAGCATATATCCTATACACCTTGTAGAAATGTGAAGAGCTTTGCATAATCCCCTCCCTCCCTCTCGAATTTCTTCCTCGTTAAAAGATATGAAATTGTTCACAACAATATTGTTGATGAACATGTCCATCTTGTCGGTCATGATCCCCTTTTGGTACAAATGTTTGATTCAAAATTTTTACCAGGGTATCACGGTGACCCTCAAAGCTCAATAAGAGAGATAGCATAAAGAATCGAGCCAAGAGCTTATGAAGTTGCTCCACCACGCTATACTTGCTATGCTTGAGTATTTTCAGGAACTCTAGAGCATCAGACTCCTTCACGGGCTCATGATATACTAGTGGCTTCTCCTAAAAGAAATCTTTCTCGCCTTTTTTTCATGGCTCACCAGCAGTAGTCTTTCTCTGTGTCGCATCTCTGTCTTTAGCTATCAGCAGGGAATACAACCTTCCACTTCTTGTGAAATGGCTTACCTCTAGAACTAGTTCTTCTTTTGTCTTGTCTCCAGCCGATTAGTATCCTGGGGTTGCTACCATGCAAGCATAGATCCAGGGGCCGGTGCCTTTATAACTAACTGTGGGGCTACACCCCTTGTTGGCTCATGGGCTCTTTTTTTGGCTTTGATCACCAAAGGCTTCATTCCTGTATAATCCCTTCTAGTGGAAGACTCTTCTGACGCACATACATACATCATGTGCTTTATGTTTCCTTTATGAAAGAACTCAAGTTCTTTTCTATCCATTTTAACGTGAACCATTTGCCTAAACTCTTGGCAACACTGGACCTCATGTCTTTCTGCCTTATGATACTCACAATAGATTTTATCTTCAACCTTCAATTTTTGAGTTTCTCCTTTTAACATCCCAACTGCAAACATTTGGGCCCACACCAACTTCATGGGTGCTTTGACTTCCTCAACACATTCTTTAATCATTTTTTCCTCCTCTTCAATCACAAAATTCACCCCTGTAACTCCCTCAACTCGGCCTGGACGCAAGACCGAACCGAACGAGTCACACGGGGAATATTGAAGTAAACCAAGAAGTTCACTCCAATAAAAGACCATAATTTTTTTGTTTTATCTTTTCTAAATGCTTATTATTATTATCCTAAGTGATAAACTTTGCATCGGAATGATTTGCAACTCAATCAGATAACGATTATGGACCCAATAGCATACAAGCATATTTTAGGGACCATTTTGTAATTTTAACAAATTACAGGGATTTATTCAATTTTTAAGTTATCAACCTTTAATTAGTCACATTACATGCCTCTCTGTCAGATCTCGTCTCAAAACAACCTTCCAAGCTCATTTAATTGCATCCACAACATTCAGGGACTAAAATGTAAAGGAACTGTAAAACTAGTGTTTTGCTATAATAATTGAAAAATGTTTTTGGACTAATCTGAAAAGAATTCAAAACTTGTCTTTAAGTCCAAACAACTTGAATTTATGTTTGAAGGATCTTAAAAGGTTTTTGGCAAAGTTTTTCATGATTTAAAACAGCCAAACTTATATTTTCAAGCTGCCCATAGCGATACGGTCTTACCCGTATCGATACCTTTTTGCCCAAGTTTGGTCACTACCAAAACCGGTATCGAAACAGGCTTTGCCAGTTCGATACGGTAAGGGATCGTTTCGATACGCCTAGGCTGGAAAGATCCCAACGGCTAGTTTCTGATGAAGGTCGTACTGATACGGGTCCATGCGTATCGATACAGAAGGCTGCAGAAGAGCATTAAAGATGGGAAATAAAGTCTCAAACGGCTCAAATTCAACCCCAACGGCTAGTAACGACTACAAACTCATTTAGGAGTATAAAAGGGACCTCCAAGCATCAAGAAATGGTTAATGCTTCAATTGTCAACAATAAATGATCAAGAAATTGTCTTAGTACTTAATTGTCATTTATTTGTATAGACAAACACTAGTGAGCCAAAATTGTTATATTTGCTCAAGTGTTTCAGGTTTTGGGTGAGAGTTAAATTGTGCAAACAAATACCTATTAGAGGTATTTGAGTTTGCTTTATCTTTTCTCTTGTAAAGAGGGTTTGATCAATGCTTTGGGTAGAAAGATTGATCGGTGTATAAGGGTTTCCTCCTAAGCCTAGAAAAGGGGACAAATCAATAGTTGATTGATTGGAAATCCTTAGTGGGAAACTAAGGTAGTGGATGTAGACCTTGGTTAGAAGGTTGAACCACTATAATTCATTGTGTCGTTAATCTTTTTAGCTTCCACACCACTTACACCCAAAATTCCACCTCTCCACCACTTAGCGAGAAAGAACGGTTGAAGGAATCAAGCACCAAATAACTCAACAATTGGTATCAGAGCTTGGATCAATTGAAGAGGATTAACATCCTATTGAGAAGATCCGGCATGCTCGATCAACATTTCAAACAACCGGCTCAATGGCGCAATCCATCGACAAACCGCCCTTCTTCGACGGAACTTACTATGCCTATTGGAAGACAAAGATGAAGTTCTTCATTAAGTCAAGAGACTACAAGATATAGGACATAGTTGAAGATGGTCTGTTCGTGCCTCAACGAAGCAAAGTAGAATGAAGTGCTGAAGATCGTAAGAAGATGAAGCTTAATTGAAAAGCCTTGTACATCCTACTTTGTGCTTTTAGCCCAACCATCTATGAGAAGATGTCTTCTTGTAAGAGTGCCAAGGAGGTGTGGGACAAGCTTGAAGTCACATACGAAGGAACCGATGAAGTAAAAGAGACCAAGATCGGCCTCCTCAACCTAGCGTATGAGAACTTCAAGATGGATCCGGAAGAGAACATCGAGAAGATGTTTGATAGGTTCTCCACAATCACCAATGGTCTCAAAGGCTATTAAGAAGCCATCCCGGAAGAGAAGCTTGTCCGAAAGCTCATCTACTCACTTCCCGAGTCATGGGACTCAAAGAGGACCGCCATCATCGAAGCCAAGAATTTGAAGACCTTGAAGCTTGATGAACTCATGGGGTCACTTCTCACTCATCAAATAATGAAGAAAAACAAAGAAGATGAGAAGAAGAGGGAAGAAATTAGAGCTATGGGGAGAAGAAGCTCAAAGTGCTTGACATCAACACTAATGCCATTGCTCTCAAATCCTCCACTTGCCACCGTGTAGATTCAAGTGAAGAGGAGGATGATGAAGAAGAGATAGTTCATCTCTTCAAGAAGTGTGCCCCGTTCATGAAGAAAGCCTTGAGAGAGATTGAACGAGAATCCATGAAAAAGAAGAGGGCAAGCACTTCAAGCCATAAGAAGAAGGCATATGTGGCTACTAGGAGTGATGAGGACTCCACCGACGATGAACAAGCCAACCTTTGCCTTATGGCCATCGAAGAAGATTCAAGGGTAACTTCTAATTCATCTACTTCATGTTCATATTCTTTTGATGAATTACAAGATGCCTATGATGATTTGGTTTTAGAGTTTAAAAATCACATTTTGAAAAACAATAAAATGATTTCAAAGTTGAAAATTCAAAATGATTTGATTTCTAAAACCAAACTTGAACTTGAAGCAAAACTCGAAGTGTTTGAACAAAAATGTTTTGATTTACAAAATTTGCTTCATAAAGTTCAAGAAGAAAAATATTTGATTTCCAAAGAGCTTGAAAAGAAAAATAATTTTGGAAATCAAACTTTTATATAAGACAATCTAGTGCCCCTAGATTTGTAAATGATAAATGTTTTAGAAGTGTTTGGGTCCCAAAAGGACTAACCACTTCATCTAAAAAGGATGAAATTGAAAAATGGATTCCTAAAGGACTAAGTTTTGTGCTACTAACGTCTATGGATCCAAAGCAATTTGGATACCAAAAATTACTTGATTGTCTTTTGCTAGGTGTGATGGAGAGTGATCAACATGTCAAAAATTGAGGGGGAGCTCCATGCACACAAGGAAGAACACTTGAAGAAGGAAGGCTTCACATCCTCCCTTGAGTTCAAGTGTGGTAAAATCTAGTTGCATTTTTTTTTTGCTTTTATTTGATTTATTTCATTTATGTCAACTATATGATCATATATGTTGGACTAACATTCTTATGATGCTTTGAGTAAGGGGGGCCATTTTTTTTAAAACCAAAATTCTTATTTTTTTTACCTCTATTGTTATCTTGAACTTAAAAGTATTTTAAATTCTTTTGATATAAAAAAGGGGGAGAAATGGTTGAATTGAAAAATTGAATTTTCAATTGAATAAAGGGGAGCTTTTTTTCGATTTTGTATTTTAATTCTCTCATTCAAAATTTATTTCACAAAGGGGGAGAATCCCAAACAATTTTCAAGTTGGTTTTATTATATCAAAAAGGGGGAGATTGTAGAACTAGTGTTTTGATATAATAATTGAAAAAAGTTTTTGGACTATTTTGAAAAGAATTCAAAACTTGTCTTTAAGTCCAAACAACTTGAATTTATGTTTGAAGGATCTTAAAAGATTTTTGGCAAAGTTTTTCATGATTTAAAACAGCCAAACTTGTATTTTCAAGCTGCCCGTACCGATACGGTCTTGCCCGTATCGATACCTTTTTGCCCAAGTTTGGTCATTGCCAAAACCCGTATCGAAACAGGCTTCTCCATTTCGATACGGTAAGGGATCGTTTGGATATGCCTCGTAAGTGTACCGATCCCCATTTTAACAACCCCAACGGATACTTTTCCAATGGTCTTTTAAATGTCATATCGTACCGATACGCCCTCAAGCGTATCGATACGCCTAGGCTAGCAAGAGCCCAACGACTAATTTTTGAAGAAGGTTGTACCGATACAGGTCCACGCGTATCGATACAGAAGGCTGCAGAACAACATTAAAGATGGGAAATAAAGTATCCAACGGCTCAAATTCAACCCCAACGGCTACAAACTCATTAAGGAGTATAAAAGGATCTCCAAGCATCAAGTAATGGTTAATGCTTCAATTGTCAACAACAAATGATCAAGAAATTGCCTTAGTACTTAATTGTCATTTATTTGTATAGACAAACACTAGTGAGCCAAAATTGTTATATTTTTTCAACTGTTTTAGGTTTTGGGTGAGAGCTAAATTGTGCAAACTTACCTATTAGAGGGATTTGAGTTTGCTTTATCTTTTCTCTTGTAAAGAGGTTTGATCAAGGCTTTGGGTAGAAAGCTTGATCGGTGTATAAGGGTTTCCTCCTAAGCTTAGAAAAGGGGACGAATCAATAGTGGATTGATTGGAAATCCTTAGTGGGAAGCTAAGGCAGTGGATGTAGACCTTGGTTAGAAGGTTGAACCACTATAATTCATTATGTCATTAATCTTTTCAGCTTCCACACCACTTACCCCCAAAATTCCACCTCTCCACACTTGGCGAGCAAGAACGGTTCAAGGAATCGAGCACCGAATAACCCAACAGAAACATAACTTTAGAAGATTCCAATAACCAACTCAACTGCTTGGTGTTTCGGTACATGATGCCTTGTATCGGAACACCCATTTTGGAACAGGATCAAGTGTCTCGAAGCTCAAGCTTGTATCGAAAACACCCTATATGGTGTTTTGGAACACGAAATTCTAGTAGCAAAACGTATCAAAACACCACTTCCCTATTTCGAAACCCTTAAGCCATTTTAGGCTCACCGTCTCGGTACAAGCTTAGGTGTATCGAAACACCTGGGCCTGTAATTACACTTTCTGCTGGTTTTTCACACTTTAATGCATCCATATTCAAACTAACATGCATACAACATTTGAAAACATCAATCCTCCATCATTCATGGCATATTAATCATCATAGCATGAACATGTGCATCCAAGGTAAACTATAGGCATGCAACCTAAAGCCAAGCCAAACCAAATACCAAAATGCAAGGTAAAGCATAAACTATATACCAAAGGACATTTACAAGTTTAAAACAGCAAACCAAACTTGCTCAAAAGGGAGTTTACATAAATCTCCCAACATCATAACAGATCCCCGATTTCCCTTATTACGTATAGTCTAAATCGAAACATACATTCTCAAATGAAGTCTCTTTTGATCCCTTGCTACTTGCTGCCTCCAAAACCTCAATTATCTCCATTGATGGACAAATGAGAGCGCAAGCAAACAAGGCTTAGTGAGGAGGCTCAAAAACAAAACACCATCAATGCATAAAACCACTTTTCCATGCTCACATTGAAGTATCATTTTAATTTACCAAAACATCATTTGAAAACCATCACGCCCTTTTATAACCATCCACTTTCCTTAGGCAAAAACGAGTATTTGAAATCTCATTCTACATGTATCATGAATCATCAACAAGTTCAATTCCATACTCAATTTAAGAAGTCTCATGCATAGCTACTATATGCAATGCTTAAAGAGTAAAACATGCATAAACCACATTATGCAACATAAACCATCGCATGATACATCATTAATTATATTTGCTTACAAATGATCATATAACAAGTTCTCAACTCCTAGATACTTCTTCTTGAAGGCAGCTTGGAAGAACTCCCAATCCATCTCATTAGGCTCCAAATCCGCAGTTACAGTTGTCCACCAACTGTAAGCATCACCTTGCAACAACGAAACAACACATCCCAGCTTACGTGCATCATTACACCCCATTTGATCCAAAATCTGGATCGTACTGGCCATCTAAGCCTCAGATGCCTCGGGCGACAAACCACGGTACTCAACACCGCCCAAACTATGCAACCATTCTAACGATAACCTAGTTTCCCTAGTAGCAGGTGCTTGCACTTGCACTCCAGCAACAACAGCCTGGAATGCTCCAGTCATCACCTGAACTAAAGAAGTCAAATCACCCAACATAGGCCCAGCTTGTCCATGATGTCCTTGCTCCTCACCCCGCGGTGGAGGAGGTAAATTCTCACCAAGAGGAACCTCGCTCTCCTGATTTCCTTGCCCTCCGGCTTTAGCAATCGTACCCGAGTTATACCATAACTCTCTCCTCGGTCCCATTGTGCTATTATAATTAAGGCATGATAATAAAACAAAAACAAAGAAATTAAGCCAGTTTCAAGCAAGGATACTTCCAATTCAATTTAAAACACTTTAACTATAGTAATAAGACAATCGATATCCCAATTCCCCCAATCATAGCATAAGGCAAACGACATAGTATCACAAGCACCGGGCACAACAATCAATCAAATTTAGCCCACAACATCACCATGTATATAAAAATTTACACATGCAACACAACCATCATGCATGGCAACAATATCATTTATTCAACAACAACATGATTATAACAATCACCGTGCATAGCAACCATCATCATTCACTTGGAATCACATCATATCAACTTACCAATGACTTACCATCATCCCATTCTTTCATAACCTGGCTCTGATACCACCAAATGTAACCCCCTCGATCTAGTTTGGACGTGAGACTGAACCGAACGAGTCACGCAGGGAATATTAAAGAAAACCGGGAAGTTCACTCCAATAAATGACCCTAATTTTTTTGTTTTATCTTGTCTAGATGCTTATTAATATCCTAAGTGATAAACTTCGCATCGAAACGATTTTCAACTCAATCAAACAAATTAGGGACCCAATATTGTTGACCAACATGTCCATCTTCTAGAAATGTGAAGAGTTTTACATAATCCCCTCCCTCCCTCTCGAAATTCTTTGTCATTAAAAGATATGAAATTGTTCATACCAATAATGCTGACCAACATGTCCATCTTGTCGGTCGTCATTCCCTTCGGTACAAACATTTGATTCAAAAATTTTACCAAGGCATCACGGTGACCCTCAAAGATCAGCGAGAGATATAGCATAGAGAATCAAGTCGAGAGCTTATTAAGTTGCTCCACCAAGCTATACTCGCTATGCTTGAGTATTTTTAGGAACTCTTGAGCCTCAGACTCCTTCACGGGCTCATGATATACAAATGGCTTCTCCTAAAAGAAATCTTTCTCATCTTCTTTTCCTGGCTCATCAGCAGCATCCTCTTTTCTGTGTCGCATCTCTTTCTTCAGCTATCGGCGGGGAATACAACCTTCCACTTCTTATGAAATGGCTTACCTCGTTAACTTGTTCTTCTTTTGTCTTATCTCCAGCTGATGAGCCTCATGGGGTTGCTATCCTGCAAGCATAATTCCAGGGGTCGGTGCCTTTATAACTAACTGTGGGGATACACCTCTCGTTGGCTCATTGACTCTTGTTTTGGCTTTGATCACCAAAAGCTTCATTCCTGTATAATCCCTTCTAGAGGAAGACTCCTCTGATGCACATCCATTCATCATGTGCTTCATGTTTCCTTTCTCGAAGAACACAAGTTCTTTTCTATCCATTTTAACTTGAACCAGTCGCTTAAACTCCTGGCAACACTGGACCTCATGTCTTTCTGCCTTATGATACTCACAATAGAGTTTATCCTTCAACCTTCAATTTCTGGGTTTCTCCTTTCAACATCCCAGCTACAACCATTTGGGCCCACACCTACTTCATGGGTGCTTTGACTTCCTAAACACATTCCTTAATCATTCTTTACTCCTCTTCAATAACAACATTCACCCCCTGTAACCCCCTCGACCTGGTCTGGATATGAAACCGAACCGAACGGGTCATGCGGGGAATATTAAAGTAAACCGAGAAGTTCACTCCAATAAATGACCCTAATTTTTTTTTATTTTATCTTTTCTATATGCTTATTATTATTCTAAGTGATGAACTTTGCAGCGGAACGATTTACAACTCAATTAGATAATGATTAGGGACCCAATATCATACAAGCACATTTGAGGGACCATTTTGTTATTTTAACAAATTAAAGGGATTTATTCCATTTTATGTTCCCAAACTTTAATTAGACACATTATATGCCTCTCTGTCAAATCTCAGCTCCAAACAAACATCCAATCTCATTTAATTGCATCCACAACATTCAGTGACTAAAATGTAAAGAAACATAACTTCAGAAGATTCCAATAACCAACTTAATAGCTGGGTGTTTTGGTAAAAGTTTCCCTGTAACAGAACACCCATTTCAGAACAGGATCGAGTGTCTTGAAGCTAAGGCTCATATCGAAACACCAACACGAGATTCCAATAGCAAAACATATCGAAACACCTCTTCCTTGTTTCAAAACCCTTAAGCCATTTCAAGCTCACTGTTTCGGTACAGACTTACGTGTACCAAAACACATGGGCCTGTAATGACACTTTTTGCTGTTTTTCCACACTTTAATGCATCCATACTCAAACCAACATGCATACATCAAATGTAAATATCAATCCTCCATCATTCATGGCATATTCATCATCATAGCATGAACATATGCATCCAAGGTAAACTACATGCATACAACCTAAAGTCAAGCCAAACCAAATACCAAAATGCAAGGTCAAGCATAAACCATATACCAAAAGGCCATTTACAAGTCTAAAACAGCAAACCAAACTGGCTCAAAAGGGAGTTTACATAAATCTCCCCAAAGCACAACAAATCCCTAATTTCCCTTATTACGTATAGTCTAAACCGAAACATACATTCTCAAATGAAGTCTCTTGCGATCCCTTGCTACTTGCTGCCTCCAAAACCTCAATTATCTCCATTGATGGACAAATGAGAGTGTAAGCACACAAGGCTTAGTGAGGAGGCTAAAAAACAAAACACCATCAATGCATAAAACCACTTTTCCATGCTCACATTGAAGTCTCATTTCAATTTATTGAAACATCTTTTGAAAACCACCATGCCCTTTTAAAACCATGCACTTTCCTTAAGTAAAAACTAGCATTTGAAATCTCATGCTACATGTATCATGAATCATCAACAAGTTCCAATTCCACACTCAATTTAAGTCTTCACATGCATAGCTACTACATGCAATGCTTAAAGAGTAAAACATGCATAAACCACTTTATGCAACATAAACCATCTCATGATACATCATCAATTATATTGGCTTATGATCATATGAGAAGTTCTCAACTCAAAACCACATATCAGATACACGGATTCAACAAGTGTCTACTCGACACTTCAAGCCATCTTAACCAGAATTGGTACATTTACAACCAAAGGTACTATATCAATCGGGTACAATCATTGTAACCCCCTATTTTGACCTAAGGGTTTGAAACAAATTGAAATTTGACGAATTTGGAAACTTTCCCCTCAAGTAAGGTTATTTATGAAAAATCGTGCCGAAACTATTATTCAATTATAATAATTAACCTTTAATGTTTCATCTTAAAACAAGAATGCTAAAAGTAGTTTATCAAATCCCAAAAATAATAAATGTCCAAAGTCCACTTTTACAACCAAATCTGAAAATACATAAATAATTAAATATAAGTCTATTACAAAACATACTGATAGATAGTATCAAATATTGTTCCTACGAGGTCCTCCAAGTACCGAAACCTAAGTATGGAAAGCTGAAACAGATACTAAGGGGAGTCAGCTATAAAGCTCAGTGTGTCTCTAAAGTGCATAACAGAAGTCAATCCAACAGTCGAAGAACAAATCAAGAATTAACAAATATTTCGAAGTATTACAAGCAATGCATACAGATATCATAGCATGACATGCACCCAACTACATCACCGTCCGAAGAGTGAGGTTCCCTTGAACCACTCTACACCGCAACACCATGTCCGAAGCATAACTCATCCCGAAAGATGGAACTACTAATCCAAAGCGAAGTTCAACCCGAAGGATGAAGTCGCTGAGCTTCCTCCGTACAATATCCCAACCCAATGATATGACATGTAATCCGATTTCAGAGTCCGAATGCAATCTTGTTAAATAACTAAGATGCATGTACATAATAATCCTATTCCGATATGTATTACATAACATGATCACAACATCCGAGACATATAATGTTTATCAGATAACAGAACAGAATAGCATACATATACATATATTCATACAACATACATATCATACAATCAGACAGTAGAGACATGTAGCACAGACAGAGAACACACCTTAGGTAGCTAAATAGTCAACGTCGATAGTGACGTCTCCCACGCTCAGCCCTAGCGGAAGGTCGGACAGAATCAGCTCCTAAAGACAAAGAACACTATATAAGATTTCCTACTATGCCACAATCAAATAAACTACGCTTAACAGAAATCTTACTAGCAGATATCGAAGATTGTGCCACCGGTAGTTTGCCTGGCGGAAGAGGAGGTAAAGTCTCGGGGTCAGAGTCCACGTCACCTGAACACAAAAATATCTGAGTCAAATTCTGATGCAACACTTTAAAAAAATCTGAGCTCAACAAATAAACTTGATCCAAAAAGGTATTTCGGGTTCGAATTTGAAGGAACGGACAACGGCAACGGAACCAGAACGTCGAAAAACATAAGGGTGGACTCAGCTGAAAAAGTCAACGCTTACATCATCGCTGACCAGGATGACATCATTGCTGACGTCAGCCTACATCAGCAACAACGTCAAATGATGTCAGCCTGCATCAGCCACTGGTCCGGTTCAACTCAGCTGTCCGGTTCACCAACCCAACCCAGTTCACAAACATCAGCCACCTAAATCAACCAAACCCTAATCCCCAAATTTAACAAACCCTAACACCACACCCCCGGCGGTGCCCGACCACCCACGACGCAACCCCATGAACCCAACGACGGCCACGGCCCGACAGCGGCCAACACAACGGCCAACAGTAACCCTGAAGCCAAACAGTCTAAAGCACGTCACTCACACAACTCGAGACGGCAGCGGCGCTCACAGAGGATGACGACGGCGGGAGTTCCCGAAGGAAACTCAATCGTTTCAGATGGCAACGGAGGTGACAGAACGCGACAACGGCGCGCAACGAGTGATGGCGGCTGGGTTTTGTTCGTGCGGTGACGACGAGCGCTCCGAGGGTCTCGAACCGCTTGAACGGCGAAGAAAGCCCCTTGGCCGGAGCTTCGACGGAAAAACGGGGAAAAAGGTTTTAATAATTTAATATATTTCTTTTGTTTTAAGAGAAACCGAGAGAGAGAGAGAGAGCGGCGCAAACAGACAAGCTGATACAAAAGGAGTGTTTACCCTAGGTAAATGGGTAAATTACAGAAGAAGGGTCTCAGTTTTTGCCCGCCTAACAAATTAACCACCAAACTTTTAATTTATTCAATTTGGTCCCCAATTTAGGTTAGGTTAAATTCCGAATTTTCCCCCAAATTCTAAGGTTTCCAATTGGAAATTCTCATAATTAGGGTTTTCAAATTAGGGCTAAAATGGGGTGTTACAACTCTCCCCCCGTAAAAAGAAATTTCGGCCTTGAAATTTACCTGGAGCAAACAAATGTGGATACTGAGCTTTGATGACAGCTTTGGGCTCCCAGGTAGCTTCATCATGACTGCGACCACGCCACAAGACTTTGACCATCTTAATGGTCTTCCTTCTGAGAACTTTCTTATCTTGAGCAAGAATCTCGATAGGCTCCTCCTCAAAGCGCAAATCAGGACGAATCTCAATCTCCTCCACATGCAAAACATGAGACGGATCAGCATGGTAGCATCTCAACACAGAAACATGGAAAACATCATGAATACACTGAAGCTCTGGTGGTAACTCGAGCTGATAGGCAACATGTCCAACCCGACGAAGAATCCTGTAAGGACCAATATATTGGGGTCTTAGCTTGCCCTTCCGACCAAACCGAAGTACCTTCCTCCAAGGAGATACTTTCAGGAAAACCTCATCACCGACCTCAAACTCAAGATCTCAACGTCTCAAGTCGGCATAGGACTTCTGTCAGTCAAACGCAACCTTAAGCCGGTCTCAAATAAATCTGACTGTCTGCTCGGCCTCACGGACTAGGTTTGGTCCCAACAATCTATGCTCATTAAGTTCAGTCCATCCAATCGGTCACCTACACCTACACCCATATAGAGCCTTGTACGGTGCAATCTTGATACTGGCCTAGTAGCTGTTATTATATGCAAACTCTGCGAGCGGCAAGAAATCCTCCCAACTACCACTGTAGTCGAGAACACGACCTCTCAACATATCCTCAAGAATCTGAATCACACTCTCGGACTGTCCGTCTGTCTGTGGATGATAAGATGTACTGAAGTTCAACCGGGTACCCAAAGCAGAATGAAGTGCCTTCCAGAACTTCGCTGTAAAACTCGGATCACGATCAGAAATAATCGATATCGGTACCCCATAAAGTCGAACAATCTCAGAAATACAGAGCCGAGCCAACTTATTCAAAGGATAGTTGACTCGAACCGGAATGAAATGCGCAGACTTAGTCAAACGGTCCACTATAACCCAGACAAAGTCCTTCTTAGACGGAGTCATCGGAAGACCACTGACAAAATCCATAGTCACACGCTCCCATTTCCACTGAGGAATCTCGATGTGCTGAAGCAACCCAGATGGACGCTGATGCTCTGCCTTGACTCTCTGACAAGTCAAACACTTAGACACAAATCCGACAACATCTCGCTTAAGACCTTTCTACCAGTACCTCTGACGAAGGTTCTTATACATCTTATCACCACCAGGATGCATAGAATATGGGCTGTCATGTGCTTCGCGAAGAATAACCTGTTTCAACCCAGATTTCCTCGGAATACAATATCGGCCTCGGAAACACAAAACACCATCCTGATCAATAGTGTAATCCACAGATGTACCCTCTGAAACCTCTCTGGTACGATGCATAAGAAAAGGATCAGTAGGCTGCTCAGCTTGAATATCAGATATCAGCGTCGGAATAACCCGAAGTTCTGCCACCAAACTACCATCTTCAAACAAACTCATCCAAGCAAACAAGGTCCTCAAATCTGAGATGGCGTTAAAACTCAAGGCGTTGGCAACCACGTTCGCCTTTCCCGGGTGATATTCTATCTCACAATCATAATCCTTGAGAAGTTCCAACCAGCAACACTGTCTTAGATTCAACTCTTTCTGCGTAAGGAGGTACTTTAGACTTTTGTGATCGGTGAAGATAAAGCACTTCTCTCCGTAGAGATAGTGTCTCCAAATTTTCAGAGCAAAGATCACAGCAGCAAGCTCTAAATCATGGGTGGGGTAGTTGCACTCATGCAGTTTCAACTGACGAGATGCTTAGGCCACTACCTTCCCCTCCTGCATCAGAACATATCCCAATCTCGTGTGATAGGCATCACTGTATACCGTATAGGCCTTCCTGGGCTCAGGCTGAATCAGAACCGGTGCTTCAGTCAACAAGGTCTTGGGCTGCTGAGCCTTAGTCCAGACAAAAGGAATACCCTTCCTCAGAAGTTTAGTCAGAGGAGCTGCAATAATCGAGAAACCTTCCACAAACCTCTGATAGTAACCAGCTAAACCCAAGAAGCTTCGAATCTCAAGAACATTCTTGGGCTGCTTCCAACCCAAAATAGCCTCAATCTTCTTTGGATCAACCTGAATACCATTAGAAGAAACCACGTGTCCCAAGAAGGTAACCTCGGCCAACAGAAATCACATTTACTGAACTTTGCATACAACTGCTTCTCACGCAAAGTCTGTAGGATAACCTAGAGATGTTCCTCGTGTTCTGCCTTCGATTTAGAATAAACCAGTATGTCGTCAATGAAAACCACCACAAATTGGTCCAGATAGGGTTGAAACACCCTATTCATCATATCCATAAAGGTTGCAGGGGCATTAGTCAATCCAAACGGCATCACCAGAAACTCGTAATGACCATAACGGGTCCGAAAAGCGGTCTTGAACACGTCAGAATCCTTAACCTTTAGTTGGTAATAACCATATCTCAGGTCTATCATAGAAAATATTGTAGCTCCTCGGAACTGGTCAAACAAGTCATCAATACGAGGAAGGGGATACTTGTTCTTGATCATTAGCTTGTTCAGCTTCCGATAATCAATACAAAGCCGATGTGATCCGTACTTCTTCTTCACAAACAAAACAGGGGCTCCCAGGGAGAAACACTAGGTCGGATGTAACCCCTATCCAGCAATTCCTGCAACTGAATCTTCAATTCCTTAAGCTCTTTCGGAGCCATCCTGTAAGGAGCCATAGAGACAGGAGCTGTACCCGGATATACATCTATGCCAAACTCAACCTCGTTACGTTTTGGCGGTACCCCTGGCAATTCCGCCGGAAAAACATTAGGAAAATCCCTAACCACCTGGATCTTATCCAAACCAGAATCTGACTGCCTCAAGTCAATAATATAAGTAAGATAGGCAGTAGCCCCATGTCGAATCATCTTTTCTGCTTTGAGAGCCGAAACAACATTGGACATGTAACCTCTACGCTCTCCCACCATAATCACCTCGCGCCCATCTGAGGTTTTCAGAGTCGCCCTTTTCTTTTCACAATCCAAACGGACTCGATGAGCGGATAACCAGTCCATTTCGAGAATAAGGTCGAACTCTCTGAAAGGTAACTCCATCAAATCAGCGGAGAATATTTTCCCTTGAATTTCCAAAAGGCAATTCTTGTACATTTTAGTAACCTTGACATGGTCACCAACTGGACTATAAACTAAAACAACATTCATAGTATTCTCAATCGGAATTTCAAGTCTCCAGATACCGAACTCGCGACATACAAATGGGTAGAACCAATATCCAATAATGCAAAATACGAGATAGAGTGGATAGAAAAAGTACCAGCAATAACATCTGGCTCATCACGATCCTCGTGCCTCCTGGTAGCATAAACCAAACCTGGCTGTCTCACCCCGGATCCAGCTAATCCTCCACTCTGAGCTGGCCTACATCTACCAGCAGAAACTGTAGTATCAGGTTTACCTCGATCTCTACCCCTAGCAGGAGCCTGCACTGATGCCTGTGACTGACTGGTCATATGAGCTGACGGAGGTGCATGCGGACAATCTCTGAAAAGATGATCGAATGACCCACAACGAAAACAAGCCCCAGACTATCTCCTACACTCTCCTGAATGCCATTTCTTGCAGAAAGAACATTGCGGTGCCCCCGCGTGCTAGTAGAACCTCCAACACTAAAAGTCGGAACAGTAGTGGTCACTGGTCTGGCTCTAGAATAACTCTGATAATCACTCTCATCTCTTGCCCTCTTCCTGGTCTGGTTACCCTGACTATACTGAACTAACGCGGTCGACTGCCTCTTACCCCGATCCATACCATGAGACTCAGCTTGCCTCAACTCTGCCTCATTGCGTTCAACAGTCCTAGCTCGCAAGGTAATATCCTTGTACTCTTTGTCCAAATGCAAAGCAACACCAGTCTTAATTGAAGGTCGCAGACCCTTCAGAAACCAGTCGCACTTCTCTTTCTCTATAGTAACTAACCCAGGGACGTACTGAACCAGCCTCAAAACTCGATCTTATACTGATTCACGGTCATATCATTTTGCTTCAGATTTATAAAGTCCTCTCAACACTTGGCTAGATACTCTGCCCCAACATATCTGTCTTGGAAAGCCTGAAGGAAATGATCCCATGTGATTCGACTAGCAGAAATAACGGTCTTCTCAGCCTCCCACTAGTTCAGGGCTTCACCCTTCAATAAAGATACAACCGCTCTTAATTTTCTGTCAGTAGGGTAGTCCATCTCATCAAATAACTGTTGTAATTTCTTCAGCCAATACTCTGCGTCAGCCGGATCTGCAGCCGTCTTACCATCAAACATCGACATCCTAACAGACAAAAACTTAGCAGATATGGGTCTCCTAGAACCCTTTCGAAGATACTCAAGTAGCTCCAAATGCACTGCAGCCACATTAACTCCAGCAGTCTCACTGATACCGGCTGCACGGGGAACTTCACTCTGAGTCTGCTGATCAGGGTGATCGGTCTGTTGACCACTCGTATGAACCTCATGTTCCTCCTCAGCCTGCTCATGTTGTGGGTCCTCCTGATGCGGTGGCGAATGCTCAGGAGGATTAACGTCACTCGTATTCATAGCGGTACGACCTCGTCCACGGCCTCGACCTCGGCCAACTGTAGCTCTAGTACTCCTACGGGGTGGCATAGTATCTACAAAAGAAGAGTCCTAAAGTCAAAATTGGTACTTGGAGACTTTAATTAAAACATAAATCACTTTTTTAAAATCAGGACATTTATCTGAAAATCTCGTAGTTTCCGAAAACATTTATTATGCATGCAATTTTTTTTAAAACTTTAAAAACAAATTTTTATCGAGCCTCACATGTCGAGGGGTGTAACCTAGGCTCTGATACCACTAAATGTAACCCCTATTTTGACCTAAGGGTTTAAAACAAATTGAAATTTGACGAATTTGGAAACTTTCCCCCAAGTAAGGTTATTTATGAAAAACCGTGCCGAAACTATTATTTAATTATAATAATTAACCTTTAATGTTTCATCTTAAAACAAGCATGCTAAAAATAGTTTATCAAATCCCAAAAATAATAAATGTCCAAAGTCCACTTTTACAACCAAATCTGAAAATACTTAAATAATTAAATATAAGTCTAGAACAAAACATACTGATAAATAGTATCAAATATTGTTCCTACGAGGTCCTCCAAGTACCGAAACCTAAGTCTGGAAATCTAAAACATATACTAAGGGAGAGTTAGCTATAAAACTCAGTGTGTCTCTAAAGTGCATAACAGAAGTCAATCCAACAGTTGAACAACAAATCAAGAATTAACAAATATTCCGAAGTATTACAAGCAATGCATACATATATCATAGCATGACATGCACCCAACTACATCACCGTCCGAAGAGTGAGGTTCGCCTGAACCACTCTACACCACAACACCATGTCCGAAGCAGAACTCATCCCGAAAGATGGAACTACTAATCCGAAGCGAAGTTCAACCCGAAGGATGAAGTCGCTGAGCTTCCTCCGTACAATATCCCAACCCAATGATATGACATGTAATCCGATTTCAGAGTCCGAATGCAATCTTATTAAATAATTAAGATGCATGTACATAATAATCCGATTCCGATATGTATTACATAACATGATCACAACATCCGAGACATATAATGTTTATCAGATAACAGAACATAATAGCATACATATACATATATTCATATAACATACAAATCATGCAATCAGACAGCAGAGACATGTAGCACAGACAGAGAACACACCTTAGGTAGCTAAATAGTCAACGTCGATAGTGACGTCTCCCACGCTTAGCCATAGTGGAAGGTCGGACAGAATCAGCTCCTAAAGACAAAGAACACTACATAAGATTTCCTACTATGCCACAATCGAATAAACTACGCTTAACAGAAATCTTACTAGCAGATCTCGAAGAATGTTACATCGAAGGTCTACCTGGCTGTAACCCCCGTAGCCCGGTCTAGACGGTTGACCCGAACTACGAAGATTACACGGGGAAAACCAAAGTCAACCCGAAAGTCAACCTTGATTAACGACCCTTTTTTTTTCTTTTTAGTCTTGTCTAGATGCACATTAAACTTAATTGTGATCATACAAACGACATATTAAAAGATCACAAACATCAGAGATCAAACAGGGACCCAATTGAACAAATTACAACTTTAGGGACCAAAATGTAAATTCTGATAAATTAAGGGACTTAACCCAAATTAAAGTTACCATCTTGAAATTAGTCAGGTTTCATGCTTCTCTGTGAAATCTCAACTCAAAAGGACATCCACAGCTCATACAATTGATCATACAAGATTCAGGACCAAAACGCAAACATTTCAAAACATATAACTACCATGTCAGCCCCCTAACGGTCGACCGTTCCGAAACAGGCTAGCCCTGTTCCGAAACACGGGCCGTTCCGAAACGGGTTCCGGAACATGGCCTCGGCAGAGGCTAAACCGTTTCGAAACGGTGCATACCGTTTCGGACGCTTGGGTTCATGCAAGGCACCCGTTCCGAAACGGTACACCCCTGTTCCGAAACGCCTGCACAAAAACCAGCAAACAAGCATACTAGATCATGCAATTGGACACTCAAACATGCTCCACACATCACCAAACTTTACCAGCATGCAATTAAACATATTTAAGACGTAAGAGCATCACCAATTCAACAAAATAACATCTCATGCAAAAAGCCCCAAATTTAAGGTCATGCTTCCAACACAAGCTATCTACTTAAGCACCAACTTGCAAAATAAGCATATAAGGTTCAATCCAAAAACCAGCAACATCAACCACATTCAACATACTTAGGGAGTCATAAACACCTCCCAAAACAAATACATTGGTCCCCCATTGCCAAAACATACAAAAGCTAAAACACTTATAAAACCTTCATACATTGAGCTTTACTTGTACTTGTTTGCTTGCCTCCTCTTGCTGCCCTCAATGCACTCTAATGCTCTGCATTATTAAATCAAGAAAACGAGAGAGCGTAAGCCAAAGCTTAGTGAGGAGTGCTCTTTAACCACCTTAGTGTCCGCAACAAGATTCATCCAAGGACTTTTAACCACCTTGATGATCTTAGGTAACAAGGCTCACTCAAGGACTTTTAACCACCTTAGTGACCTTCACTTTTACAAACCATCACTTGCCAATATACACTTTATACATCACATAATCCACTGTTTTTAAGCATTAAACCAAGTCATTTCATCATGCATCTCAAAGCATTAAATCATCATTTAAACAATGCATAAAATCAAGGTACTCTTACCTAGAGTTACCCTCAACACATGGCTTAAAACATCAGCATATATCATGCTAAAACATCAGCAATTATCATGCTAAAACATGCTTTCAAAACAGTAAACAAAACATGCAAATCATCATTTTGCATCACACCAAAACATGGCCACCACTTAGAGAGTAATCCGAAAACTTACACTTGAGCTTAGCAAAGTTGTTTAGACTTAAACTAAGCTCCCAAAACCTTCAACCTTTGGTTTAAAAGCTGTAAATCCATTTTCACTCACCGATTACCACTTCGCTTCAAGCCAAAGCACCAAAACAAGCCTCCGGATCAACAAATCTTGGATCCTAGGATGCCTCCCCTGTTTCAACACATTAAAGCAGAGGATTAATGCATCATCATGCATTAATTGCTTCAATGAAAGCATCTAAACTCGCTGCTCTCACTAAACCTCCATTTTCGGCCACCAAACACAACCGAAAATGCATCCAAAACACTTCTAAACAAAGCCCAGCCACAAACCAGCAAAACCTCACTTCCATCAACATCAAAACACATCTAAAAACAACCTATAAGCATCCTTATACCTCCAGCAACATCAGATCACCAAGATCACCACAAAAGCTACCTTAAAACACAAGCTAAACTTAGGAAATCCAACCTATCCGGGATTGCATCAATCAAGATTCATTTCCACATCAATTTAATGATCATTTAACATCAAAAACACTTCTCAAAACACAGATTTAACAGATCAAACGAAAATCAAGTGAAATCATCAAGATCTTGCATAATTAGCCAAGATCTATAAATCAACTTAAAAACCTTTAATCAAACATCAAATTAGGATTGAAAACTTTAGGAATTTCATTAAAGAACTTGAAGTTCAGAGGAGAAGGACGTTCTTACCTCCAAACTTGAGTTTCTCCTCTTTTTGGAATTGAAAAGCTTGATAAATCTTGAAGCAATTGAAGAGGATTTGAAGACACATTGATTTGCAATCAATTGAGAGTTGAAAGAATGATTTTAGGTGAGAAAATCAGAACAAGATCTCTGGAAAATGAGTGTTTGGGTTGAGAGAAAAAGATAGAGAGAAAATAGGTGGTTAAATGAGAAAATAGCTAAAATTGGATTTTCCCTCCTTTTGATTCTTTTAAAATCAGAATTATGGGCTAAAATATCTTAGAAAAATCTGGAGAAACTCCCTTTGGGTAAATAGCTCCTTAAAGATTCAAAGTTTCAACCCTTTATAAAATAGCCACTAAACTTTCAAAAATTACATTTTGGTCACTAGCCAAAATGTCACATTTCCGAAACTCATTTTCCAAAATTGATTTCACAGTTCACTTAATTATAATAAAAGATGATTTTAGAACATTTTTCCATAATTTTTATGCAACCCGAACTAGGCTTTCCTAATTTAACCTCTTACGATACGAACAGCACTTTGACCAACCGGTCAACGCCCAAGACTTCCAAGCCCAAAACCGGGGCGTTACAACTCTCCCCCCCTTAAGAAATTTCGTCCTCGAAATTTACGTGAAGGAAAGAGATAAGGAAACTGCTTCAGCATATCCTCCTTCCGCTCCCACGTGGCTTCCTCAACACCGCGATGCTTCCACAGCACCTTCACCAACTCAATGGTCTTGCCACGAAGAACCTTGCTATCTGAATCCAGAACCTTCACCGGTTCCTCATCATAGGTCAAATCCGGATTCAATTCCACTTCCTCCACAGGCAACACATGCGAAGGATCAGATCTATACCTCCGGAGCATAGAAACATGGAACACATCATGAATCTTCTCCAGCTCCTGAGGTAACCTCAACCGATACGCAACAGGACCCACACGCTCAACAACCTCATACGGTCCAATGTATCTAGGGCTCAGCTTACCCTTCCGACCAAACCTCATCACCTTCTTCCAAGGCGAAACCTTCAAGAACACGCGATCACCCACCGCAAACTCTATCTCCTTACGCTTCAAATCCGCGTAAGACTTCTGCCGATCAGAAGCAGCCTTCAACCTCTCACATATGAGCTTCACCTTCTCGGTGGTACCTTTCAACAAAGCAGGCATCGAAACCAACTTTTGACCAGTTTCAGCCCAACACAGAGGAGTCCTACACTTCCTCCCATACAGAGCCTCATAAGGTGCCATCTGTATACTCGCCTGATAACTGTTGTTGTAAGCGAACTCAACCAAAGGCAGATGCTTCTCCCAAGAACCTTGGAACTCTATCACGCAACATCTAAACATATCCTCCAAAATCTGAATAACTCGCTCAGACTGGCCATCCGACTGAGGATGATAGGATGTACTGAAATGCAACCTTGTACCCAGAGCTTGATGCAAACACTGCCAAAAACGCGATGTGAACCTCGGATCCCTATCCGACACGATCGACTTAGGCACACCATGCAACCTCACAACCTCAGCAATGTACAGCTCTGCCAGCTTATCCAAAGAGAACGTAGTATGCACAGGCAAGAAATGTGCACACTTCGTCAGGCGATCCACAATCACCCAAACAGAATTCTTCTTTGACGGAGACAAAGGCAAACCAGATACAAAATCCATGGTAACCCTCTCCCACTTCCATTCAAGGATTTTCAACGGTTGCAACAAACCAGAAGGAACCTGATGTTCAGCCTTGACGCGCTGACACACCAAACACTTGCTTACAAACTCTGCCACATCCTTCTTCAAACCTACCCAATAGTACTCATCACGAAGATCGCGATACATCTTTGTACTACCAGGATGCATAGCAAAAGGACTACTATGACCCTCAGCAAGAATAGCATGCCTCAACTCAGCATCTGCAGGCACTACTATCCGACTACCAAAACACAACACTCCATCCTCATTAAAACAGAAATCCGAAGGTCTACCCTCCGCGATATCCTGAACATGAGACACCAAGGAATCATCCAACAACTGCTTATCCTTGATCAACTGAACCAACGAAGGTTTCACTTGCAACTCAGCAACAAGGCCACCATCCTGCGATATACTCAAGCTAGCAAACATAGCCCTCAGCTCAACAGCTACCTTCCTACTCAAGGCATCCGCAACAACATTGGCCTTTCCAGGATGATACTCTATCGTCAGGTCATAATCCTTGAGCAACTCCAACCAACGTCGCTGCCTGAGATTCAACTCCTTCTGAGACATCAGATACCTCAAACTCTTGTGATCCGTGTACACAGTACACTTCTCACCATACAGATAATGCCTCCAGATCTTCAGAGCAAAAACCACTGCAGCCAGCTCAATATCATGCGTAGGATAATTGCGCTCATGCACCTTCAACTGCCGCGACGCATAAGCCATAACCTTACCCTCTTGCATCAGCACACACCCCAAACCAACATAGGATGCATCACTGTAGACTACAAACTCTTTCCCTGATTCAGGCTGAATCAAGATAGGAGCTTGCGTCAAAGCCAACTTCAGCTTCTCAAAAGCTTGCTGCCTCGCTTCTGTCCACTCATACTTAACATCTTTCTGCAGCAACTTCGTCAAAGGAGCAGCAATCTTGGAAAAACCATCTACAAACCTCCGGTAGTATCCTGCCAAACCAAGGAAACTACGAACCTCCTGAACAGACTTAGGAACTTTCCAATTCATCACTGCTTCAATCTTCTGAGGATCAACACGAATCCCCTCAGCTGAGACCACATGCCCAAGAAAAACAACCTCTCTAAGCCAAAACTCACACTTGCTCAACTTAGCATAAAGCTGATTCTCCAACAAAGATTGCAACACAATCCTCAAATGCTCTTCGTGCTCTTCCTCAGTACGCGAGTACACAAGGATATCATGAATGAACACCACAACGAACTTGTCCAGGTATTCATGAAAAACACGATTCATCATGTCCATGAAAGCAGCAGGAGCATTTGTCAGACCAAACGGCATCACAAGGAACTCATAATGCCCATACCTTGTCCTGAAAGCAGTCTTAGGCACATCCACATCCTTCACCTTCAATTGATAATACCCTGACCTCAAGTCAATCTTGGAGAACACAGCAGCTCCCCGAAATTGATCAAAGAGATCATCAACCCTCGGTAAAGGATACCGATTCTTGATAGTCAACTTGTTCAGCTGACGGTAATCAATGCACATCCTCATCGTGCCATCTTTCTTCTTCACAAACAAAACAGGAGCACCCCAAGGCGAAACACTCGGCCGGATGAAACCACGATCAAGCAACTCTTGCAACTGCGTCTTCAGCTCCTTCAGCTCCTTAGGTGCCATTCTATAGGGAGTAATGGACACAGGAGTGGTATTCTCATACAGCTCAATACCAAACTCCACCTCGCGATTAGGAGGTAAACCAGGCAACTCCTCAGGAAAAACATCAGGAAACTCCTTCACAACCCTGATATCCTGCACCCTCAGCTCCTTCGAACTAGGATTCATCACAAAAGCCAGAAAAGCTTCACAACCTTGCCTCAGCATCCTGCTCGCCTCCAAGGTAGAAACAACATTGGCAAGAAACTTCACATTCTCACCAACCACCACCACCTCATAATCATCCTGCTCGCCTCCAAGGTAGAAACAACATTGGCAAGAAACTTCACATTCTCACCAACCACCACCACCTCATAATCATCCGCAAGCTTAAGCGAAACCCGCTTATTCTCACAATCCACAACAGCACGATGCTCAGCAAGCCAATCCATGCCAAGGATCACATCAAAACCATAAAAGGGCAACTCCATAAGATCAACAAGAAAGACATGCTCTTGAACAACCAAAGGACACCTTCTATAAAGCTTACGAGTCACAACAGTTTCACCAAAAGAACTAGTGACTCTAACACCAACATCCAAAGACTCAACCGGCAAACCAAGCAACTCAGCATGCTCACGAAGAATGTATGAATGCGTAGATCCAGAATCAATCAAAGAAAGCAATGACAAGGATTGCAAAGTAAAGGTACCTGCAATCACATCAGCATCATTCCTTCCCTCGCGCTGAGCATACACCCTCGCTTGGCCACCACCCTCAGGTTGAATAGCCACAACATGAGCTACTCCACGCCCACCTTCCTCTCGCCTCTGAAAATTACCACGGCCGCGCCCACGACCTCTCTGCGGTGCTGCAACAACAGGAGCACGCTCTTGACCACCAGCCATCCTCGGACAATCACGTCTCAGATGATCAGCCGAACCACAGTTCCAGCACTCATAACCAGCTGCCATCACAGGAGCTTGCACCTCCCTCCCAGCACGAGGACAGTCACGTCTCAAGTGACCACGGGAACCACAATTCCAACAAGCACTAGGGTCAGCTCTAGCATTGCCACCCCTAGCAGGTGCACCTCCACCTCTCTTAGACGAAGACTGGAACCTCTGATCACGCCCTCTCTTGTTCCGGCCACTGGAACCATACTCAGCAGCTCTCTTCCCAGAACTAGCTCCAGCACCTTTAGCAGACAAACTCAGGTTCATCTCGATGTCTTTGGACCGACTAACCAGCATATCGAAATCATTGTACTCAGCTGCCAACATATAGGTCTTAACCTCCGTCACCAAACCATAACGGAACCTTTCGCACCTCTCGCGCTCATCCGGTACCAACTCCGGTGCATACTGGCTAAGACGTACAAACTGTACCTCATACTCAGCCACACTCATGCTCCCTTGGGTAAGAGACATGAATTCACGCTTCTTTTCAACCAGATATCTAACTCCCAGATATCTCCTCTTGAACGCATGCTGAAAGAACGTCCAAGTAACATCAGCATCAGCCATCCCAGAGATTGTGGTCGTCCACCACGTATAAGCATCACCTTGCAACAGTGACACCACACATCCCAGCTTCTGCACATCAGTGCAACTCATCTGTCCCAAGACACGCTTGGTACTCTCCAGCCATGCTTCTGACCTTTCAGCCGACATACCCCTAAACTCAGTCCCACCAAGACTGCGCAAACGTTCCAAGGGTAGTCTAGCACCAGCATCTCCCTGATGCCCAGCTCCTTGAGCTCCAGCTACTGCTGCTCGAAACGCACCCGCAATAGCTTGTACAAGCACAGACATATCAGGCATCGCTTGCCCCTGACCAACCTCAGGTCCTGCAGCTCCAGCACCAGCTGCCTCAGCTCCAGCTCCAGCTCTTCTCCTCTCCGCACCACCACCACCAGGTGGAGGAGGAGGTAACACAGCACTACCAGTGTGCTCATCATTCACATTCCCTTCCGGGGTCGTAGCTCTCACGCTACTCCTTAACTCTCTACGTGGTGCCATACTTTTACCATGCATAACAATACAAAATAAAACAAGTCAGGACCAGCAAGGTAAGCAAATTCCAAGTATTCAAGCTCAAATTTCTTTCAAAAACAACATCATCTCTTTAGCTTTTGTTTGGCAATGGGTACCCTCATCATGCATCATCACAACATGCATCACATACACATCATCATATCATATCACTGAACATGCTTTCACTCAACAAGCATACAATCCAAACCACGCTTCAATCATGCATACACACATTCCCAATTACTCGAGAACCTGGCTCTAATACCACCAAATGTAACCCCCGTAGCCCGGTCTAGACGGTTGACCCGAACTACAAAGATTACACGGGGAAAACCAAAGTCAACCCGAAAGTCAACCTTGATTAACGACCCTTTTTTTTTCTTTTTAGTCTTGTCTAGATGCACATTAAACTTAATTGTGATCATACAAACAACATATTAAAAGATCACAAACATCAGAGATCAAACAGGGACCCAATTGAACAAATTACAACTTTAGGGACCAAAATGTAAATTCTGATAAATTAAGGGACTTAACCCAAATTAAAGTTACCATCTTGAAATTAGTCAGGTTTCATGCTTCTCTGTGAAATCTCAACTCAAAAGGACATCCACAGCTCATACAATTGATCATACAAGATTCAGAACCAAAACGCAAACATTTCAAAACATATAACTACCATGTCAGCCCCCTAACGGTCGACCGTTCCGAAACAGGCTAGCCCTGTTCCGAAACACGGGCCGTTCCGAAACGGGTTCCGGAACATGGCCTCGGCAGAGGCTAAACCGTTTCGAAACGGTGCATACCGTTTCGGACGCCTAGGTTCATGCAAGGCACCCGTTCCGAAACGGTACACCCCTGTTCCGAAACGCCTGCACAAAAACCAGCAAACAAGCATACTAGATCATGCAATTGGACACTCAAACATGCTCCAAACATCACCAAACTTTACCAGCATGCAATTAAACATATTTAAGACGTAAGAGCATCACCAATTCAACAAAATAACATCTCATGCAAAAAGCCCCAAATTTAAGGTCATGCTTCCAACACAAGCTATCTACTTAAGCACCAACTTGCAAAACAAGCATATAAGGTTCAATCCAAAAACCAGCAACATCAACCACATTCAACATACTTAGGGAGTCATAAACACCTCCCAAAACAAATACATTGGTCCCCCATTGCCAAAACATACAAAAGCTAAAACACTTATAAAACCTTCATACATTGAGCTTTACTTGTACTTGTTTGCTTGCCTCCTCTTGCTGCCCTCAATGCACTCTAATGCTCTGCATTATTGAATCAAGAAAACGAGAGAGCGTAAGCCAAAGCTTAGTGAGGAGTGCTCTTTAAAAACCATTCAATAATGCAATTAAAACCATTTGTAAATCATGCTTGTAAACAACCTTCACACATGCTCAAAGCATACTTTAAATCAAGCAATAACATGCTTCCACATTTCATTTAAACTAGCATCTCATGCTTCAACATAAACATTAAATCATGCATCTCATGCATCTCATGTACTATACATGTCATATTGGCTCAAGTGATACATTTCATTTATGAAATCAAGTTCAACAACTTTCCCCAAGGACTTTTAAACACCTTGGACCCCAAGGACTTTTAAACACCTTGGCCATGGACTTTTAAACACCATGAATGGACCATACAAGGACTTTTAACCACCTTTGTGTCCGTAGCTTGAATTACCCCAAGGACTTTTAAACACCTTGGCCCCAAGGACTTTTAAACACCTTGGCCCCATGGACTTTTAACCACCATGGAAAGGAGCTCCTAAGGACTTTTAACCACCTTAGTGTCCGCAACAAGATTCATCCAAGGACTTTTAACCACCTTGATGATCTTAGGTAACAAGGCTCACTCAAGGACTTTTAACCACCTTAGTGACCTTCACTTTTACAAACCATCACTTGCCAATATACACTTTATACATCACATAATCCACTGTTTTTAAGCATTAAACCAAGCCATTTCATCATGCATCTGAAAGCATTAAATCATCATTTAAACAATGCATAAAATCAAGGTACTCTTACCTAGAGTTACCCTCAACACATGGCTTAAAACATCAGCATATATCATGCTAAAACATCAGCAATTATCATGCTAAAACATGCTTTCAAAACAGTAAACAAAACATGCAAATCATCATTTTGCATCACACCAAAACATGGCCACCACTTAGAGAGTAATCCGAAAACTTACACTTGAGCTTAGCAAAGTTGTTTAGACTTAAACTAAGCTCCCAAAACCTTCAACCTTTGGTTTAAAAGCTGTAAATCCATTTTCACTCACCGATTACCACTTCGCTTCAAGCCAAAGCACCAAAACATGCCTCCGGATCAACAAATCTTGGATCCTAGGATGCCTCCCCTGTTTCAACACATTAAAGCAGAGGATTAATGCATCATCATGCATTAATTGCTTCAATGAAAGCATCTAAACTCGCTGCTCTCACTAAACCTCCATTTTCGGCCACCAAACACAACCGAAAATGCATCCAAAACACTTCTAAACAAAGCCCAGCCACAAACCAGCAAAACCTCACTTCCATCAACATCAAAACACATCTAAAAACAACCTATAAGCATCCTTATACCTCCAGCAACATCAGATCACCAAGATCACCACAAAAGCTACCTTAAAACACAAGCTAAACTTAGGAAATCCAACCTATCCGGGATTGCATCAATCAAGATTCATTTCCACATCAATTTAATGATCATTTAACATCAAAAACACTTCTCAAAACACAGATTTAACAGATCAAACGAAAATCAAGTGAAATCATCAAGATCTTGCATAATTAGCCAAGATCTATAAATCAACTTAAAAACCTTTAATCAAACATCAAATTAGGATTGAAAACTTTAGGAATTTCATTAAAGAACTTGAAGTTCAGAGGAGAAGGACGTTCTTACCTCCAAACTTGAGTTTCTCCTCTTTTTGGAATTGAAAAGCTTGATAAATCTTGAAGCAATTGAAGAGGATTTGAAGACACAATGATTTGCAATCAATTGAGAGTTGAAAGAATGATTTTAGGTGAGAAAATCAGAACAAGATCTCTGGAAAATGAGTGTTTGGGTTGAGAGAAAAAGATAGAGAGAAAATAGGTGGTTAAATGAGAAAATAGCTAAAATTGGATTTTCCCTCCTTTTGATTCTTTTAAAATCAGAATTATGGGCTAAAATATCTTAGAAAAATCTGGAGAAACTCCCTTTGGGTAAATAGCTCCTTAAAGATTCAAAGTTTCAACCCTTTATAAAATAGCCACTAAACTTTCAAAAATTACATTTTGGTCACTAGCCAAAATGTCACATTTCCGAAACTCATTTTCCAAAATTGATTTCACAGTTCACTTAATTATAATAAAAGATGATTTTAGAACATTTTTCCATAATTTTTATGCAACCCGAACTAGGCTTTCCTAATTTAACCTCTTACGATACGAACAGCACTTTGACCAACCGGTCAACGCCCAAGACTTCCAAGCCCAAAACCGGGGCGTTACACTGGCGGAGGAGGAGGTAAAGTTTCGGGGTCAGAGTCCACGTCACTTGAACACAAAAATATCTGAGTCAAATTCTGATGCAACACTTTACAAAAATCTGAGCTCAACAAATAAACTTGATCAAAAAAGGTATTTCGGGTTCGAATTTGAAGGAACGGACAGCGGAAACGGAACCAGAACATCGAAAAACATAAAGGTGGACTCAGCTGAAAAAGTCAACGCAAAAAGTCAACGCTGACGCCATCGCTGACCAGGATGACGTCATCGATGACGTCAGCCTACATCAGCAACATCGTCAGATGACTTTAGCATGCATAAATGAACCAAACCCTAATCCCCAAATTTAACAAACCCTAACACCACACCCCTAGCGGCACCCAAACACCCACGACGCAACCCCATGAACCCAACGACGGCCACGGCCCGACATCGGCCAGCACAACGACCAACTGTAACCCCGAAGCCAAACAGTCCAAACCACGTCATTCACCCAACTCAAGACGGCAGCGGCGCTCACAGAGGACGACGGCGGCGGGAGTTACCGAAGGAAACTCAATTGTTTCAGATGGCAACGGCGGCGACAGAACGCGACAACGACGCGCGACGAGTGACGGCGGCTGGGTTTTGTTCGCGCGGTGATGACGAGCGCTCCGAGGGTCTCGAACCGCTTGAACGGAGAAGAAAGCCCCTTGGCCGGAGCTTCGTCAGAAAAACGGGGAAAGAGGTTTTAATAATTTAATATATTTCTTTTGTTTTAAGTGAAACCGAGAGAGAGAGAGAGCAGCGCAAACAGACAAGCTGATACAAAAGGAGTGTTTACCCTAGGTAAATGGGTAAATTATAGAAGAAGGGTCTCAGTTTATGCCCGCCTAACAAATTAACCACCAAACTTTTAATTTATTCAATTTGGTCCCCAATTTAAGTTAGGTTAAATTCCGAATTTTCCCCCAAATTTTAGGGTTTCCAATTGGGAATTCTCATAATTAGGGTTTTCAAATTAGGGCTAAAATGGGGTGTTACAATCACAACCCATAGGGACACCAACCCTATCATCGGTTAGATTTTTAACCACTAACGAGAGATGGGACACCAACCTCCTCGATCGTTAGGGTACTTGGACGGAGACACGAGACACCAACCCCTCGACATCCAGGGTGACTTTTTATAGTGCACTCAATCCTATAGCCGGCTAACTATATCTGATATCATTTGTAACGCCCTGGTTTTGAGAAAAGATGTTTTGGAAATCGGACCGGACCGGACCAGATAGGATAAAAATGTGTTTAAGAGGTAAAAATGTGGGAATCCAAGGTGATTTAAGGTGACTTTTTATAGTGCACTCAATCCAAGGTGACTTTTTATAGTGCACTCAATCCAAAGTGATTTAAGGAAATCAAGGATCAGGATAGGATAAAAATGTGGTAAAAATTGCTAAAATCCTCTAAAAATATGTTTAAGAGGTTGGTCAAATCAATTTTACAAAAAGAGTTTCGAAAGTGGTACATTTTGGGTAGTGACCAAATTGTAAAGTTCAAAACTGTGGAAAATGCAATTTTTAAAGGAGAAGCCAAAATCCTAGAATCTGTAGGGAGCTTTATGGCAATTTAGCCAAAGTCTTGTGAAGCAAAATCTTGTAATTCATTGAGGAAAGCAAGGATTGGAGGTAAATCCCGTTCTCAACCTCTAATCAAGGTTCTTTATTGAAATTCCTAAGATATTTGGCTTCTAATTAGTGTTTTTTGGTTGAGTTTTCATTATAGTTTTGATTTGAGATCAAAATCTTGTAAAAATATTATTAAAATACTGATTTTCGGATTTGTTTTGTTAAGCTCTGTTTTGGATTGATTTTAATTGATTTTCAAGTTGGTTATTATGTTGAAATGAGGTTTTGATAATATAGATCCTGAAATCCTTGAGTTTCTTGATAGTTTTAAGTGAGTTTTTGATGTGAAATGGTGGAATTATGCTTGCTGGTGGTATAAGGATGGGTTTAGGTTGTTTTTAGATGTGTTTTGGTGTTTATAAATGGTTGGAAGTGGAGTATGTTGGTTGGGCATTGTTTAGGAAGCAATCGATTGAGTTTTCGGTTGTTTCGGATGGGTAAATTGGTGTAGTTTGGGTGAGCAGCGAGTTTGTGTTAGTTGCTGGTGTTGAAATGCATTTTAATGCATTTAGATCTCTGTTTTGATGATGTGAAAATAAAGGATCTTGATCCGGGAGCAAACGAGGTTTCATGTATCGGTGAGTGGAAATGGATTTTCCAGCTTTGTAATGCTTTGAGCATGGTCTTATGAGCTTAGTGTAAGTTTGATATACTTAGCTAAGCTCAAGAGTAAGTGGTTCGAAAGTCTCTCTCTGAAATATGTTATGTTTTGTTGAAAATACACTTGAGTTGAATGTGATTTATTTACTGTTTTAAAGCATGTTTTGGAGCATTGTGGTTGCTGGTTCTAATGCCATTTTGTTAAGGATGCACATGGTAAGTGAACCTTGGATTTATGTAATTTGTACATATGATATTAAGCATGTTTATGCTTGTGAAAATGGCATTATGTTTATGCTTGTAAAATAGTAGAATGTTGTATTTAAATGATTATATTGGCAAGTGATAAAAATGGTTTTTGGTTACTTTAATCGGATATAGTTAGCCGACTATAGGATTGGGTGCACCATGAATAAAGTCGCCTTGGATTTCGAGGGGTTGTGATTATACCGTATACTCCATCCAAGTCCCTAAAGGTTGAGGTTAAGATCACAACGGTGGATGTTAATCCCGTGTGTGGATCTTGTGTTATGTGTCCCGTGCTCTCGTTAGTGGATTTATACAACTACCGATGAGTGGTGTTGAGGGGTTGTGATTGTACGGTTATACTCCACCACGGTGTCACAATGATGGAGGGTTGCTCTCGTGTGTGAGCCTTTTGTAGTCCAGTAGTGTGTATGAAGCGTGTGGGACAACGCTTGTAATCCCCGTATCCGATTGTGTCATTTTTATTGGTTTTGGTATCATTGAGAATGGATCACTTGCAAGCCAATATAATGTTGTTGATTAATGATTTAAGCATGAGATGCTTGTGGTTCATGCTAGAGTGCATGTGATGCTTGGTTTAAGCATGAGCAAATGATTATTTGCTGTTTTTGTTATGATGTTAAAAGCATGTGGTTTGAAAAGTGCATTGATTCTTAGAAGAGCATGGTTTTAGAAAAGGCATGAGGTTGCAAATGATGATTCAATGGTTTTATGAAATGCATTGATGAATGTAGATTTTAGCGATCCTCACTAAGCTTTATGCTTACGCTCATTTGTTTCATCAATGCAGAAAATTGAGCATTCAAGGCAGCCCAATAGTAAGTGGAATCCAAGCTTTTAATTAAGCAAAATATGTAGTTTCATCTTGGTGTAATAAGAGGCAATGGGAGGGATTTCTACTCTTGTTAGTATTTGGTGATGTTAAACACCTTAAGCATGTTTGGTTTGCTTATTTTGGTTTGTAAATGGCCTTTGGGGATTAATTTGTGATTGAATGTGGTTTATAGCTCTTGTATGGTTTTGAAGTCTAAGAAGCATGCCTATAGTTCTAATGCTTGCATGAATGTTGCTATGCTTTAGCTTGTGCTTCATGTTAATAGTCTTTGATGTGTTTTCATGTTGTATGTTTGATGTGGCATGTTTTGGAATGATTTCAGAGGTGATTAGTTGAGTAAAACCAGCATTTTAAGAAGTTGTAGGGCAAGGCGTTTCGGAACGCCCTTAACTGTTTCAGAACGGTGGCCTAGAATGGTCATGGGGTTTCGGAACGGGTGAGAACGTTCCAGTACATTTTGCTACTAGAAAGCATTGTTTCTAAACAGGTTTCGGAACACACCAGCGTATCGAAACGGTCAACCTAGTTTCGAAACGACCGTTTCGATACAGGGTCTTCTGTTTCAAAACACCTGACCGTTGGTTTTGAATTTGAATTGTTTTAGGGTTCTGTTTTCTTACGTTTTGGTCCCTGACTGTTGGATGCTTAATTAAATGGGTTTGGATGATCCGTTTGTGATGCAATTTGACATGCTGGCATGAAATATGATTAATTTTTTATTGGTAACTTAAAAACCTGTTTAGTCTTTATAATTTTGGAAATTTACATTTTAGTCCCTAAAAAACAGTTGTATGCAATTGGATCCCTAATTGAGTTCCGTTCGCTGTGTCACTTCCGCTAAACCGAATTGCTAATCATATAAGATAATAATGTGCATCTAGAAAAGATAAAAAGAAAAATAAGGTCGTTAATCAAGGTTGACTTTAACGAGTTGACTTCGGTTTTCCTCGTGTAATCTTCTCGGTTCGGGTCGGGCGTCTAGGCCGGGCTAAGGGGGTTACATTTGTTGGTATCAGAGCTAGGTTTCGAAAGAATTGGGGATGTTGGTATGTGGAATTGGTATGTGTTGATTGAAAAACATGATTTTGGTTGAATGTTGGATTTTATGATATGCTTGATTGAGGTGAATCGCATGTGAGATGAATATGATTATTTGTTGATAATGGGATGCTGATGTTTGCTGATTTTGGATTGTGGAAAGTATGATGAGCATGATATGTTATTGTATGCTATATTATGTTTGAGGGAAATCAGGGTGCCCATTGCCTTATTACACTGATTAAATGTTTTTGTAAACTTGGATCCTTACTTGAGGCTGGCCTAAATGGTTTGTTTTGTTTATTTGTTATGCCTTGTTAAAAATAGCACTATGGGCCCGAGAAGAGAGCTAAGGTCGAACATGATTATGTCTGCGGCTGAGCAAGGCGACCAGGGTGAGCAAGGGGCTGGTGTCCCTCATGGTGGAAATTTACCTCCTCCGCCACCACCTAGAGGTGGGGAGCAAGAGCAGCAACACGGAAATGCTGGTCTGGGTTTGGGTGATTTGGCGCCACTGGTTCAGGCGATCACCGGGGCGTTTCAGGCCGTAGTAGCCAGAGCACATGTATAAGCCCCTGCAGCTGGGCAGACGGGCTTACCTTTGGAGGGGTTGAGGAGCCTAGGAGCTGTTGAGTTCTTTGGTATGTCTCCTGAGGCATAAGAAGCTTGGTGGCGAGCACGATCCGTATCATGGATCAGATGGGCTGTAATGATGTGCGCAAGCTGGGGTGCGTTGTTTCTCTTCTTCAAGGTGATGCGTATTGTTGTTGGCGACCACCATTGCTGGAATGGAACCCCATGAAGTAGATTGGGAGTTTTTCTGAGGCGCTTTCAAGAGAAAGTTTCTAGGTATGAGATACTTGGACGAGAAGAAACACAAGTTTATGTCGCTAGTTTAGGGAAACCTTTACGTGGTAGAGTACGAGGTTTAGTTCGTACGCCTAAGCCAGTATGACCCTAAGCTGATACCTTGTGAGAGGCACCATTGTGATCGCTTTCGATACAGGTTGGTACAGGAAGTCAAGACTTATATGTTGGCTGCGGATTACACCAATTTCGATGTACTGGTGTGTCGAGCCAAAGACATTGAGTAGAACTTGGGTTTGGCATCCCGAGGAGTTGGTTTTAGTTCTAAAAAGAGAGCAACTGAGTTTAGTTCTGGAGGTGGACGGAATAAGAGGGGATGAGTTAAGAGATATCAGTCTGCTAGGCGAGGCAATGCTGGGCATGGAGCACCGGTTCGAGGAGATCAGATAAGAGTGGAACAGAACATGTGCTGGACGTGTGGATCTCAGGGTCATCTGAGGCGAGATTGTCCTCGAGCGGAAAAAGAGGTTCAGGCTCCTGTAGTGGTAACAGGGAATTCATGCTGGAACTGTGGTTCAGCGGACCACATGAAGTGAGAGTGTCCTTTGTTGGCTGGTGGAGGCCAAGGACGTGCACCTGCTGCGGCTGCACCTCAGAGAGGGGGTGGGCACGGCCGAGGGAATTTTTAGAGGAGAGACGAGGGCTAGAGAGGCATTTCTCATGTGGTGGCAGTTTAGCCTGAGGGAGGCGGTCCTACAAGGTTTTATGCTCAGCGCGAGGAGCGCAATGATAACGATGTCATCACAAGTACTTTTGCTCTTTAGTCTTTATTATTGCTGGCTTTGATTGATTCTGGGTCTACGCATTCTTATATCTTGAGTGAGCATGCACATTTACTTGATAAACCTGTTGAGTTGCTCAAAGTAGGAATGCAAGTAACTAGTTCTTTTGGTGAGACTGTAGTCACTAGGAAGTTATATAGGAGATGCTCTTTATCTGTGCAAGGTCATGTTTTTCTTGTGGATTTGATGGAGTTACCCTTCTACGGTTTCGATGTGATCCTTGGTATTGATTGGTTGACTTTTATGTCAAGCGGGTCACCTTAAAGCTGGCTGATGATTATGAAGTGTTGATAGTAGGCGAGAATGTGAAATTCTTGTCGAATGTGGTTACGGCTTTGGAAGCAGGTCATATGCTGAGGATGGGCTATGAGGCTTATCTTGCCTATGTAATGAATCCTGGCACAAAGGATGTACGTGTGCAGTACATCAGAACCGTTTGCGATTTTCTAGGTGTCTTTCGGGAAGAATTGCCTGGGTTGCCACCAAACAGAGAAGTTGAGTTTGGTATCGAGTTGTATGAGAATACGACTCCGGTGTCCATTGCTCCCTATCGCATGGCACCTAAAGAGCTGAAGGAGTTGAAAATGCAATTGCATGAGTTGTTGGATCGAGGGTTCATCCGTCCGAGTGTATCACCTTGGGTGCACTGGTCTTGTTTGTAAAGAAGAAAGATGGGACAATACGGATGTGCATAGATTATCGGCAACTGAACAAGTTGACGATCAAGAATAAGTATCCCTTGCCTAGGATTGATAATCTCTTTGATCAGTTTCGAGGAGCATCAGTGTTTTCTAAGATAGACTTGAGGTCAGGGTATTAGCAGTTGAAGGTGAAGGATGTAGATGTACCTAAGACAACTTTTCAGACAAGGTACGAGCTCTTAGTGATGCCGTTTGGTTTGACCAACGCACCTGCTGCTTTCATAGACATGATGAATTGTGTGTTCCATGAGTTCTTGGATCAGTTTGTGGTGGTGTTCATCGATGATATCCTTGTGTATTCGTGTACCGAGGAGGATCATGAAAGACACTTGAGAATCATTTTACAAGCGTTGTTGGAGAACCAGTTGTATGCCAAGCTAAGTAAGTGTGAGTTTTGGCTTGAGGAGGTGGTCTTCTTAGGGCATGTTGTATCAGCTGAGGGTATTCGTGTTGATCTGCACAAATTATAGGCGGTGATGAGTTGGAAGGTACCTAAGTCAGTGACAGAGGTACGAAGTTTCCT
Organism: Hibiscus tridactylites; assembly: GCA_958450335.1. Lineage (NCBI taxonomy): Eukaryota > Viridiplantae > Streptophyta > Magnoliopsida > Malvales > Malvaceae > Hibiscus > Hibiscus tridactylites. The sequence continues at coordinate 66,929,239 of OY288273.1, forward strand.
TGGTTTAGCCGGGTATTACCGTAGGTTTTTTGAGGGTTTCTCGAAGATTGCTGCACCATTAACCAAGTTGTTGCAGAAGAATTTTCGCTTTGAGTAGACCGATGCGAGGCATCAAGATTTTGAGAAGCTGCAGGAAGCTTTGACACAAGCTCCTATCCTGATTCAACCTGAGTCTGGTATGGAGTTTGTGGTCTATAGTGATGCGTCCATTGTTTGTTTGGGTTGGGCGTTGATGTAGGAAGGTGCATGAACGTAACTACCCTACTCATGATCTTGAACTTGCGGCTGTTGTTTTTGCTTTGAAGATTTGGAAGCATTACTTGTACAGCGAGAAGTGTGTTGTGTTCACGGATCATAAGAGCTTGAAGTATCTCATGTCTCAAAAGGAGATGAATCTTAGGCAACATCGCTGGGTGGAGTTTCTTAAGGATTATGATATGACGATCGAGTATCACTCGAGCAACGCCAATGTTGTGGCCGATGCTCTGAGCTAGAAAGTGGTCGTGGAGTTGATGGTGATGTTTTCTCGCTTGAGCATATCGCGTGATGGTGGTCTTATTGCTGAATTGCAAGTGAAACCATCTCTGATTCAGTCAATCAAGGATAAACAGTTGCTTGATGATTCTCTTGTTCCGCATGTTCAGGACATTGCGAAGGGTAAGCCTTCGGATTTCAGTTTTAATGATGACGGTGTTCTGTGCTTTGGAAGTCAAATAGTGGTGCCAGATGATGTTGAGTTGAAGCGCACTATTCTGACTGAAGCTCATAGTAGTCCTTTTGCTATGCACCCTGGTAGTACGAAGATGTATCGTGATTTGAAGGATGAGTACTACTGGGTGGGCTTGAAAAAGGATGTGGCTGAGTTCGTTAGTAAGTGCATGGTGTGTCAGCGAGTAAAACCTGAACATAAGGTTCCTTCTGGGTTGTTGCAGCCTTTGAGAATTCCGGAGTGGAAGTGGGAGAGAATTACCATGGATTTTGTGTCTGGGTTGCCGTTGTCACTGTCAAAGAAAAATTCGGTTTGGGTGATTGTTGATCGGCTCACGAAGTGTGCACATTTCTTGCCGGAGCATACTACATATACCCTGGACAAGTAGGCTGAGCTGTACATTGCTGAGATTATGCGGTTGCACAGTGCGCCAAAGTCCATAGTGTTAGATAGGAATCCGAGGTTTACAGCGCGATTTTGGGAATGTTTGCATCAAGCCTTGGGTACACGGTTGAATTCCAGTACTTCCTATCATCCTCAGACGGATGGATAGTCGGAACGTGTGATCAAGGTGCTTGAGGACATGTTGAGATGCTGCGTGATAGATTTTCAGGGTTCTTGGGAGAAGCACTTGTCGTTGGTTGAGTTTGCGTATAACAATAGTTATCAGGCAAGTAATCAAATGACTCCATACGAGGCATTGTGTGGGAGAAGATGTAGAACCCCTCCTTGTTGGGCAAAAGCTGAGCAAAAGTTGATTTCGATGCCAGCTATGTTAAAGGGAACCACCAAGAAGGTGAAGCTCATTTGTGAGCATTTGAAGGCAGCATTAGATAGGCAAAAGTCTTACGCGGATCTGAAGCGTAAAGAGATTGAGTTCGCGGTTGGCGAACGTGTGTTTTTGAAAGTGTCTCCTTGGAATAAGGTGATGGAGATTTGGGCGTAAGGGTAAGCTTAGCTCAAGGTTCATTGGACCTTACGAGGTTGTAGAGCGTATTGGTCCTGTGGCATATCAGTTGAGATTGCCTTCAGAGCTGGAAAAAATACATGATGTGTTTCATGTCTCGATGTTGCGGAGGTACAGATCGGATCCTTCACATGTGATGCCTGTGGAAGAGATAGAGTTGAATCCGGATCTGTCATATGATTAGGAACTACTGAGGGTTCTGGATGTGAGCAGCAAGGTTCTTCGTGGAAAGACGATAGAACTTATGAAGGTGTTGTGGCGACACCGGGGAGCTGAGGAGGCCACATGGGAAAGCAAGTCGGACATGCTGAAGCAGTTTCCGCACCTTTTTCCTTTAGGTAAAATTTCGAGGATGAAATTTCTTAAGTGAGGGAGAGTTGTAACGCCCTGGTTTTGGGCCTAGATGTTTTGGACATCGGACCGGACCGATCAGGAACGGTTCGAATTGCGTAAGGTGATTTAAGGAAATAAAGGATCGAGATAGGATAAAAATGTGGTAAAAATTGCTAAAATTCTCTAAAAATATGTTTAAGAGGTTGGTCAAATCAATTTTACAAATTGGAAGTGGTACATTTTGGGTAGTGAGCAAATTGTAAAGTTTCAAAACTATAGAAAAATGCAATTTTTAAAGGAGAAGCCAAAATCTTAGAATCTTTAGGGAGCTTTATGGCAATTTATCCTTTCCTTAATATGACATGTGTTTAAAATGGTTTTAATTAAATAGTTTTAATTGGCTTTTATTTTATTTAATTAATTAGGTAGTTAATTAGTGAGATTTCATCGCGTAACTACCTTTCTCTTCTCATTTTTAGCCAAACACCATTTTAACTCATTCACTCCATATTTCTTTTCTCTCAAACACTCTCTTCTTGATTTCGTACTCATTTCAAAGAATTCTTCCTAAATTCTTCAAGTCTTGTGAAGCAAAAACTTGTTATTCATTGAGGAAAGCAAGGATTGGAGGTAAATCTCGTTCTCAACCTCTAATCAAGGTTCATTATTGAAATTCCCAAGATCTTTGGCTTCTAATTAGAGTTTTTGGTTGAGTTTTCATTATAATTTTGATTTGAGATCAAAATCTAGTAAAAATATGATTAAAATCTTGATTTTCGGATTTGTTGTGTTAAGCTCTGTTTTGGATTGAATTTAATTGAGTTTCAAGTTGGTTATTATGTTGAAATGAGGTTTTGATAATATAGATCCCGGAATCCTTGAGTTTCTTGATAGTTTTAAGTGAGTTTTTGAGGTGAAATGGTGGAATTATGCTTTCTGGTGTTATAAGGATGGGTTTATGTTGTTTTTAGATGTGTTTTGATGTTATTAAATGGTTGGAAGTGGAGTATGTTGGCTGGGCATTGTTTAGGAAGCAATCGATTGAGTTTTCGGTTGTTTCGGATGGGTAAATTGGTGTAGTTTGGGTGAGCTGCGAGTTTGTGTTAGTTTCTGGCGTTGAAATGCATTTAGATCTCTGTTTTGATGATGTGAAAACAAGGGATCTTGATCCGGGAGCAAACGAGGTGATTTTGGAGGCTCCGGAAGGGTGATTTTCGCGTCGGCAAACGAGTTTTCGTGTATCGGAGAGTGGAAATGGATTTTCCAGCTTTGTAACGCTTTGAGAGTGGTCTTGGGAGCTTAGTGTAAGTTTGATACACTTAGCTAAGCTCAGGAGTAAGTGGTTCGAAAGTCTCTCTCGGAAATATGCTATGTTTTGTTGAAAATGCACTTGAGTTGAATGTGATTTATTTACTGTTTTAAAGCATGTTTTAGAGCATTGTGGTTGCTGGTTTTAATGCCATTTTGTTAAGGATGCACATGGTAAGTGATCCTTGGATTTATGTAATTTGTACATATGATATTAAGCATGTTTATGCTTGTGAAAATGGCATTATGTTTATGCTTGTAAAATAGTGGAATGTTGTTGTTAAATGATTATATTAGCAAGTGATGAAAATGGTTTTTGGTTACTTTAATCAGATATAGTTAGCCGACTATAGGATTGGGTGCACCGTGAATAAAGTTGCATTGGATGTCGAGGGGTTGTGATTGTACCGTATACACCATCCAAGTACCCTAAAGGTTGAGGTTAAGATCGCAACGGTGGATGTTAATCCCGTGTGTGGATCTTGTGTTATGTGTCCCGTGCTCTCGTTAGTGGATGTATACAACTACCGATGAGTGGTGTTGAGGGGTTGTGATTGTACCGTTATACTCCACCACGGGTGTCACAACGATGGAGGGTTGCTCTCGTGTGTGACCCTTGTGTAGTCTAGTAGTGTGTATGAAGCATGTGGGACAATGCTTGTAATCAGCGTATCCGATTGTGTCATTTGTGTTGGTTTTGGAATCTTTGAGAATGGATCACTTGCAAGCCAATATAATGTTGTTGATTAATGATTTAAGCATGAGATGCTTATGGTTTATGCTAGAGTGCATGTGATGCTTGTTTTAAGCATGGGCAAAGGATTATTTGCTGTTTTTGTTATGATGTTAAAAGCATGTGGTTTGAAAAGTACATTGATGCTTAGAAGAGCATGTTTTTAGAAAAGACATGAGGTTGCAAATGATGATGCAATGGTTTTATGAAATGCATTGATGAATGTTGATTTTAGCGATCCTCACTAAGCTTTATGCTTACGCTCATTTGTTTCATCAATGAAGAAAATTGAGCATTCAAGGCAGCCCGATAGCAAGTGGAATTCATGCTTTTGCTTAAGCAAAGTATGTACTTTCATCTTGGTGCAATAAGAGGCAATGGGAGGGATTTCTACTCTTGTTAGTATTTGGTGATGTTAAACACCTTATGCATGTTTGGTTTGTAAATGGCCTTTGGGGATTAATTTGTTCTTGAATGTGGTTTATAGCTCTTGTATGGTTTTGAAGTCTAGGAAGCATGCCTATAATTCTAATGCTTGCATGAATGATGTTATACTTTAGATTGTGCTTCATGTTAATAGTGTTTGATGTGTTTTCATGTTGTATGTGTGATGGGACATGTTTTGGAATGATTTTGGAGGTGATTAGTTGTGTAAAACTAGCATTTTGAGAACTTGCAGGGCAAGGCGTTTCGAAACGCCCTAAACTGTTTCGGAACGGTGGCTTGGAATGGTCATGGGGTTCCCAAACGGGTGAGAACGTTCTAGTACATTTTTCTACTGGAAAGCATGGTTTCGAAACAGGTTTCGGAACACACACGCGTATCGAAACGGTCAACCTGGTTTCGAAATGACCGTTTCGATACAGGGTCTTCTGTTTCGAAACACCTGATCGTTGGTTTTGAATTTGAATTGTTTCAGGGTTCTGTTTTCTTACAATTTGGTCCATGACTGTTGGATGCTTAATTAAATGGGTTTGGATGATCCGTTTGTGATACAATTTGACATGCTGACATGTAATATGATTAATTTTAAATTGGTAACTTAAAAACCTGTTTAGTCCTTATAATTATGGAAATTTACATTTTAGTCCCTAAAATATGGTTTTATGCAATTGGATCCCTAATTGAGTTCCCTTCGCTATGTCGCTTCCGCTAAACCAAATTGCTAATCATATAGGATTATAATGTGCATCTAGAAAAGAAAAAAAGGAAAAAAAGGTTGTTAATCGAGGTTTACTTTAACGAGTTGACTTCGGTTTTCCCCGTGTAATCTTCTCGGTTCGGGTCGGGTGTCTAGGCTAGGCTAAGGGGGTTACATCATTTATAAACCATTTTCTCAACATCACTTGCCAATATAATTCACATTTAACACATGCTTAAAAACACAAGTATAAGTCATATACTTACAAGGATCACTTACCATGTGCATCCTTCAACATCACATCATTAAAAACAGTAATCACACTCTTTTATACATGCTTTAACAGTAGGTAAATCCATTAAATCAAAACAGTGCATAAAACATCACATAATAGCACAACCGAGAGAGAAAACCCTTTTACTTACTCCCGAACTTAGTTAAGCGTTTCAAGCTTACCACTAAGTTCCCCAATCACCTTTTAAAGCTGTTCAAAACTGAAATTCACGTTCTCACTCACCGACACGCGAAACCTTTACTAGCCGACACAAAACCAAGCGTCTGAAGCTCACGAAACTTCACTGATTGCTTCGATACGTTCTCCTTTGTTTATACCACACAAGAACAGAGGATTACTGCATCTAAATGCATTAAAATCTCCAGCAATCAAACCTACCAAGTTGCTCTGCCCAAAAACACCAAAACGTCTATCTGAAACAACCGAAAACACCTTCAATTACACTACAAAGTCAGGCCAACCAAAACCTAACACTTCCATACATTTTTAATCATCAAATAACATCCAAAATCAACTTATTTGCATCCTTATATCTCCAACAACTCCAAATTCACTTTTACACCACAAAAACCCAAATCAATTAACCTAAAAAACTAGAGATCCAACTTGTTTCGGGATTAATATGAAAAAACCTTTATTTTAACATTATTTAACATCCAAAACATGATTAAAATCAATCATAACTCAGCCAAATCAGATCCAATACGAAAATCATTCAAAATCACCATTTATGCTTGATTTTACCCCTTTTCATCAAATTAAACATGAAACCTTTTTAAGAAACATAATTAGAGAGCCAAATACTTGGAAATTTCAATAAAGAACCTTGATTAGAGGACTTGAACGAAAATTACCTCTAACCCTTGCCTATTTCTTCAATTGGCAAGATTTTGTTGAAAACCTTCAAGAATCCTTTGAGATAAAAGGAGGAATCACCAAGGAAATCATTTGCAAATAAAAAAATTGCAAAAGATGAAAATCTCTGGAAGTTTTGAGAGAAAAGAGATTCTTGTCTGAAGAGAAAAGAGAAAAAATGGAAGCTATGTCAAAAATAGATTTGTGAAACTAAATTCACTTTTTAATAAAACTCTTTTTAATCTTTTAAATAAACCACAATTAAAATGTGATCAATTAAAGGAATAGCTGATTATTTTTGACTTAGCTCCCGAAAGATTCTATGTTTTGGCTGTAAAGCCCTGATTTTGGGCCTAGATGTTTTAGGCATCGGATCGGACTGGTTGGAAACGGTTCGAATTGCGTTAGGTGGTTTAAGGAAATCAAGGATCAGGATAGGGTAAAAACAGGGTAAAAATTGATAAAATCCTCTAAAATCATGTTTTAGGGGTTGGTCAAATCAATTTTACAAAAAGAGTTTCGGAAGTAGTACATTTTGGGTAGTGACCAAAATTTAAGTTTCAAAACTATGGAAAAATGCAATTTTTAAAAGAGGAGCCAAAATATTAGAATCTTTAGGGAGCTTTATGGAAATTTAGCATTTCCTTAATATGACATGTGTTTTAAAAGGATTTAAAGTGATTAAATAAAAGGGTTTTATTTAATTAAAATTAATAAAAATAAGAAAATTGAGATTTCATTTGACGTAACTACCTTCCTCTTCTCATTTTCAGCCAAACACCATTCTAAATCATTTTCTCCATAATTCTTTTCTCCCAAAACACTCTCTCATTAATTTCCAAATCAATTTCAAAATTTCTCTTCAAGATTTTCAAGTTTTGTGAAGCTAAAACTTGTCATACATTGAGGAAAGCAAGGATTGGAGGTAAATCTCGTTCTCAACCTTCAATCTAGGTTCTTTATTGAAATTCCCAAGATCTTTGGCTTCTAATTAATGTTTTTGGTTGAGTTTTCATTATAGTTTTGGTTTGAGATCAAAATATTATAAAAATATGAATAAAATCTAGATTTTCGGATTTTTTATAGGCTCTATTTTGGATTGATTTTAATTGTGTTTTGTGTTGATTAATATGTTGAAAAGAGGCTTTGATTATATAGATCTCGAAATCCTTGAGATTCTTGAGTTTCTTGATAATTTTAGTTGAGTTTTTGGAGTGAAATGATGTAGTAATGCTTGCTGGAGGTATAAGGAAGGGTTTAGGATGGTTTTAGATGTGTTTTGATGTTTATATATGGTTGAAAGTGATGTATGTTGGCTGGGCTTGGTTTAGGAAGCAATCGGTTGAGTTTTCAGTTGTTTCGGATGGGTAAATTGGTGTAGTTTGGGTGAGCAACGAGTTTGTGTTTAGTTGATGGTGTTGAAATGCATTTTAATGCATTTAGATCTCTATTTTGGTGATCAAAAATAGGGGATCTTGATTCGGGAGCAAACAAGACGTTTTCGGAGGCTCTGGAAGGGTGATTTTCGTGTCGGCGAGCAAGGCTTCGCGCATCGGTGAGTGGAAAAGGATTTTCCAGCTTTGAAATGTTTTGAACGTGGTCTTGGGAGCTTAGTGTAAGTTTGAAACACTTATCTAAGCTCAAGAGTAAGTGATTCGAAAGCCTCTCTCGAAATGTGCTATGTTTTTGTGGAAAATGCACTTGAATTGAATGTGGTTTTAATTATTGTTTTAAAGCATGTTTTAAGCATTTTTAATGCTGGTTTTAAATGCCATTTTGTTAAGGATGCACTTGGTAGGTGATCCTTGGATTTATGAAATATATACATTTGAGTTTAAGCATGTTATGCTTGTGAACATGGCATTGTGTTTTATGCTTGTTAAACAATGGAATAATGTTGTTAAACAATTATATTGGCAAGTGATAGAAGTGGTTGTTGGTTACTTTAATCGGATATAGTTAGATGACTATAGGATTGGGTGCACCAGGAATAAATTCGTCTTGGATGTTGAGGGGTTGTGATTGTACCGTAAACTCCATCCAAGTACCCTAGCGATTGAGGAATTGACGTCACCACGATGGAGGATGGCTCTCGTGGGTGGACTTGGTTAAGCATCACAACGGTTGAGGATTGATCCCGTGTGTGAGCTTGGTTAAGGTGATTACAATGGTTGAGGTAGCTCCCATGTGTAAGCCTTGTTTTGTGTCCCGACTCTCGCTAGTGGATTATACAACTATCGATGAGTGATATTGAGTGGTTGGGATTGTACCGTTAAACTCCATCACAGGTGTTGAGGGGTTGTGATTGTACCGTAGACTCCACCTTGGGCGTCACAACGGTTGATGGTCTAGTTCCGTGTGTGAGCCTTGCGTAGTCCGGTAGTGTGTATGAAGCGTGTGGAACAACACTTGTAATCCGCGTATTTGATTGTGTCATTTGTGTTGGTTTTGGTATGGATTGAGAATTGATCACTTGCGAGCCAATACAATGTTGATGAATAATGATTAAGCATGAAATGCTTGGAACTTATGCTAGAATGCATGTAATGCTTGGTTTATGCATGAGCAAAGGATTATTGTAGTTGTTTTAACGGTGCTATGAGCATGTGGTTTAAAAATGCATTGATGCTTTAGAGAACATGTTTTAAAGGAAGGCATGAGTTTACAAATGAGGTTATCTTGATTTATAAAATGCATTGAAGAATGTTGGTTTTAGCGATCCTCACTAAGCTTTATACTTACGCTCATTTGTTTCATCGATGCAGAGAATTGAGCTTTAGAGGCAGCAAGAAAGCAAGTGGAATCCAAGTGTCTCGACTAGACAATTTATGTGGTTTTACCTTGGTGTAATAAGAGGCAATGGATGAGATTTCTACTCTTGGATTTATTTGGTGATGTTGAACACCTTGAGCATGTTTGGTTTGCTTATATTGGTTTGTAAGTGGCATTTGAATGTTGGTTAAGCTTGATTGTGTTTTTTAGTATTTTTATGGTTTTGACATCTAGGAAGCATGCCAATAGTTCTTAAGCTTATAAGTTTGATGCTATGTTTTAGCTTGTGCTTTGTATTGGTGATCTTTGATGTGTATTCATATTGTATGTGCGATGTGGCATGCATTGGGATGATTTCAGAGGTGAATAGTTGAGTAAAACCAGCAATTTGGGAAATTGCAGGGCAAGGAGTTTCGGAACGCCCTTACTTGTTTCAGAACGATGGCTTGGAATGGTCATGGTGTTTCGGAACGGGTAGGCACGTTCCAGAACATTTGCCACTGTAATGCATTGTTTCGAAACGGGTTTCGGAACGCACCCGCGTATAAAAATGGTCAACCTGGTTTCGAAACGGCCGTTCCAATACGAGGTCTTGTGTTTCAAAACACTTGACCGTTGGATGTTGAATTTGAATTGTTTCAGGTTTCAATTTCTTACAGTTTGGTCCCTGAATGTTGTATGCTTAATTAAACGAGTTTGGATGATCCATTTGAGATGAAACTTGACACACTGGTATGTTATATGATTAATTTTGGATTGGTAACTTTAAAATCTGTTTAGTCTTTATAATTTTGGTAATTTACAATTTAGTCCCTAAAAGATGTTTGTATGCAATTGAACCCCTAATTAAACTCCGGTTTTCCCTGTGTAATCTTATTAGTTCGGGTCAGGCATCTAGGCTGGGCTAAAGGGGTTACATTTGTTGGTATCAGAGCTAGGTTTCGAAAGAATTGGGGATGAGGGTAAGTGAAATTGGTATGTTTTGATGTATGTTGATTGAAAAAGCATGTTTTAAATGAATGTAGAGTTTATGCCATGCTTGATTTATGTAAATAATATGTGAGATGAATATGATTGTATGTTGACGATGTGATTATGATATGTGTTGATTGTGGATGGTGGAAAGCGTGATGATCATGATATGCTCTTGTATGCTATGTTATGCTTGAGGGAAATCGGGGTGCCCATTGCCTTATTACACTAGTTAAAAGTTTTTTGTAAACTTGGATCCTTGCTTGAGGTTGGCCTAAATCATGGTTTAATTTGTTTTTGTTATTATGTCTTGTAAAAAATAGCACAATGAGTCCGAGGATAGAGTTGGAATCGAATACGATTGTACCTGCGAGCGAGCAGGGTAGTCAAGGGAACGATGTTCCGTCTATTGAGAATGTGCATGTTCAATCGTTCTTATCTGGAGTTGAGGCGATAGGGCAGCATGAAGGGGCTGGCTCTGTGGTGAAAGTTTTATCGTCTGTGGTTGAAGAGATGTCTGGAGCATCTCAGGCCGCAGTGAACGAAAAGTCTGCGTATGTGCTGGCTATCGGACAAACTAGTTTGTCAAAACAGCGTCTGCGTGATTTGGGAGCTGTTGAGTATCATGGGTCGACGCCTGAGGCGTTCGAGGCTTGGTTATCCAGTATGATTCCACTCTTGGATCAGGAAGGGTGTGATAGCGCCTGTAAGCTGGGAAGCGTTGTCTCGTTAATGTTGGACGATGTTTGTAGTTGGTGGGCAGTTGTGTCAGCATCGCTAAACATCCATGACGTGGATTGGGAGTTCTTTCTAGCTGCCTTTACGAGGAGATATCTTGGAGATAAGTCTTTGGATAACTAGAAGCGCGAGAGTATGGCTTTAGTTTATATTGATGAGCAAAACTTGGGTCTAGCATCTCTTGGAGGTGGTCCTAGCTGTGGTAAAAGAGATGTTGAATTCGGTTTTGGCAGTGGACGGGCCAAGAAATCCCGAGATAGGAGGTATCAGCTTGCTGTTAGGCAAGTAACCATGGGCATAGTGCATTGGTTCATGGGAACGGAACGAGGGAAAAGTAGCACACGTGCTGGACGTGTGGTTCTCGGGAGCACTTGAGAAGGGATTATCCTTGTGCGGTTGGAGAGGTACATGCTCATGTTGAAGTGACGAGAAATTCTTGTTGGAACTGTGGTTCAGCATATCATATAAGGCGTGAGTGTCCTCTACTGGCTGGTAGAGGCCAGGGACGTGCACCTACTGTGGCTGCACCTCAGAAAGGTCGTGAGCGCGACCGAGACATGGTTTAGAGGTGGCCAGAAGGGCGGAGAAATGCAGGGTGTTTGGTGGTTGAATCTTGTTGGAGTTGTAGGTCTGTTGGACATTTGAGGCGAGATTGTACAGTGTTAGCTCGGGGTGGTCAAGGTGGAATGTCTGTTGAAGCTCCCCGTGGTCGCGAGTACAGTTATGGTTCTTTTCAACAAGGAGACCATGGTGGCTCTCCAGAAGAGGGTGTGGGTGTTCGTCGCTTGGAGCACAATGATGTGATTGCAGGTATCTTTACTGTGCAATCCATGTTATTGTTATCTTTGCTTAGTTTTGTTTTGCATCCTCTTGGGTAGTTGTTAGGGTCCAATAGTGTAACACCCCGAAATCCGGTCTAGTCAAAATTAAGTTTCGATGGTCGGAAATTATACACTATTGAAGCCTAATTATTGTATCAGATAACTGATTATTAATGTCGAACTTTAATTAGGCCAAAAATATTGTCATGGGCTCCATTGAATATTATTGAAACTCATAGAAGGATCACTGCAGAATTGCTCTGCCGAACTTGGAGTATCTGCCAGACTTGTCGCCATGACTTATCTCCATTCCACTCGCCGAGACAGTGAAAGTTGCAAGAGCAGAGTTCCGCCGTGGTAGCGAAAGTTGTCGCAGTCTCAATCCGCCATTACCCGCTGAGGCAACATATCTTGGAAACACAAAACAACTTGACATTTTCAACGCAGTTTCACACTAAGGAGCAACATAACCCTTCCCATTCTATCAAATTGACCACTTCCTTTATTACTTGTGTTTTAATTTACTTTTCTTCTCAACAATCACTTTACTTGTGTAATTTACTTCTCCTTGTGCAGGAACTACAATTCGAAACAAGCTGTCCAATCCTCGTGGGATTTGACATCTTTTATACTATAACTTGGCAGGAGTGTGCACTTGCACTCATACAAAAAGAGAACACCTACACGCCCTACAACTTTTTGGCGCCGTTGCTGGGAATCGGTAACAGCGAATTTCGTTTTTAATTTCTGCACTCTTCTTTACTTTTTATTTTCGTTTTTAATCAAAAAAAAGAATTTTACAGTTGCCTTTATTAGTGTATGACCAGGGAAAACCTAAAAGGTTAACTCCTTTTTTACGACGATATCGAGCGTCAAGCAAGAGAACTTAAGAAGGAGATCAGGGTAGTTCTAGCGAAAAACAAAGAAGAAAAGGGAAAAGTGAAGGTAAACATGGTTAACGAGAACCCACCCAATGGTGCCGCAAATGTCAGCGATGGGCAGCAAGACTTGTTGCCTAGAGGTTCGCAAGATCAACCGAGGCAGGACCCCCTATTCTGCCCATGAAGCACCATCCAGTTCTAACCACTAGAGACTACCTAGAACATGACTTCAGAGGGTTCGATCTGACAGTGACTGACCTGATATTGAGGCGGACCACTTCGAGTTAAAGCTGGTCATGTTTAACATGATCAATACATTAGGGCACTTTGGAGGGACTGCCACTGAAGATGCTCGGCAGCATCTTAGAGGATTCCTGGACATCTGCAGAGCATTTAAAATACACGGGGTCCATCAAGACATTCTGAGGTTGAGGTTTTCCCTATTCACTGAGGGATAGGGCAAAACAGTGGTTGAACAACCATCCAGCGGGGTCGTTCAACACATGGATAGAGCTTTGTAAAGACTTCCTGGACCGATTTAGCCTGTCCAACGTCACAAACAGGCTGCGGAACAAGATAACAACCTTCAGGCAAAGGGATGATGAACCGATGTATGAAGAATGGGAGCGGTACTAACAGATGCTGAATAATTGCCCGCTGCATGGTCTTTCGGCTTGGGCGCATGTATCAATATTCTACAACGGGGTGAACTACCCAACACGAATGATGATTGATGCCTCAGCCAATGACATCATCCTTGACAGAACACCAGAGGAAGCACTGAGGCTTTTGAACCAAGCAGCCAAAAAGGATTACAAATATCCAACAGCCCGCCGAGGTGGCATTAGGCGGCCAGCCACAGTGAATGAGGTAGAAGCCTCAGACCCTGTTAATGCTCGCTTTGACACGCGGACGGAGCTGGTCATGAGCATCGTGAAACCCGTTGTGAAGGTCCATGAGGTAAAGGATGTGGAACTGTTCTGTGATGAGTGTGGGGGCAACCATGATTCCTCTGACTACACTGCATCTGCCAATTATATGGGAGGATACGAGAGGAACATCAAACTTGCCCAGAATATCTACAACCCTGGATGGAAGAAGCATCCCAATTTCTCCTTGAGCAACCCAAGGACTGCTGCAAACCCACCACAACTACAATGAGATTATCAACAGAACTTGTCACGACAGCTGCCGCCACAGCAACAATATGAACACTTCCTCCTTATAATCTACCATGCATACTTTCATATCCCGTACTAATGATTTTACTTCTAGTACGAATAAATTTATAGATAAAACTGAATCTTTTATGTATAGGACGGAAAGTAGGATGAACAATCAAGAGGCAGCGATAAAAAATCTAGAGACTGAGTTCGGAAAGTTTGCTCAGGTTATCAGTACTAGGCCAATGGGTGGATTACCTAGTGACACTGAAACAGTGAAAGGGAAATCCCTTGAACAGTGCAAAGCAGTAACAACTAGATGTGGGATAGCACTATAGAACCCAGCCATGCCTGCTACAAGAGAAACATCACCTGTCGAACCAGTTCAAGCCGCCGGACAACCTGTCGCGGAAGCACCAAACGAAAGAAACAGGGAACCAGAACAGGAACTGGCATATGACACCAGGAATGAACGGCCAGATTCTGAACCAGTTACCTCCCCCCAGGATAGGATACCCATCAAAGCAAAAACTGTCGGCCCTGCACCTCTACCACCATTTCCACAAAGATTGAAGAAACATAAATAGAAGATGTAGTATAGGAAATTCCTGGACGTTTTAAAGCAAGTCAAAATCAATCTTCAACTGATAGAGTTGATTGAACAAATGTCCATCTATGCCAAGTTCATAAAAGATATGGTATCTAAGAGAACAAGGATCGGGGAATTTGAAGCAGTGGCAGTGATGGAAGGATGCATGGCCATGCTGCACAATAAGGCGCCGCCCAAATAGAAAGATACAGGCAGCTTCATAATTCCCTACAAAATAGGCAGCAACCACTTCGTACGAGCACTATGTGACTTAGGAGCGATCATCAACTTAATGCCCAAATATGTTTTCCAGAAACTAGGAATAGGAGACGCCAGCCCAACAACAGTAATGCTCTATCTGGCTGACATAACATACATACAACCGAAAGGAAAAAGGTGGAAAAATTTATTTTCCCTGTCGATTTTCTGGTACTGGACTGTGAAGCAGATGAAAAGACACCAATAATCCTGGGCGAGCATTCCTTGCTACGGGCAGAACACTCATTGATGTGGAAAAAGGTGAACTCATGATGAGAGTAGACGATAAACAAGTAAAATTGAATGTCTTCCAATCCATGAGGCAAGCTGATTATCCAAAAGAATGCCAGCTAATGGAAGCCATCTCAGAGTTCAACTTTGTAGACAACAGACCCTGCCTACAGCAAGACTGCCCATGCAGCAACCTCGGTAGCTGCCTCAGCAGCCATTTAGAAACCTACCCGAATGATGAACAATGCAATGTGTGGACAGAGCAGGAATTTGAGGAACAAGAAGAGGCATACTGGATAGCGAACATGCCATGTAAGTACTTTGAACCATTGAATTACATAGAGAAGGGGGCAAAATGTTCAAACCATCCACCGAACAACCGCCCATTCTTAAGTTAAAAGCCTTACATGCATAGCTTAAGTATGTTTTCCTGGGACCTAATGATACAATGCCAATAATAATTTCTTCCAAGTTGCAGCCTAGACAGGAACTGCAACTGAAAGCATTGTTGCGGCAGCATAAGAAGGCAATATGCTGGACCATTGCATATATTAAGGGAATAAGCCCAGCCATCTGCATGCACAAAATCCAGCTCGAGTAGGACCAAAAGCCTACTATAGATGCCCAGAAGAGATTAAATGAGGTAATGAGAGAAGTTGTAAAAAAGCAAATAATCAAGTGGTTAGATGTTGACATCATATATCCTATCTCGGACAGCAAATGGGTAAGCCCGGTACAATGTGTGCCAAAGAAAGGTGGTATAATTGAGGTAAGCAATGACAACAACAAGTTAATACCAACTAGAACAGTAACTGGTTGGAGTATATGCATGGATTACCGCAAGCTAAATAAAGCAACAAAAAAAGATCATTTTCCATTACCTTTTACTGATCAAATGCTTGACCGCCTTGCTGGGAAACCCTTATATTGCTTTTTGGATGGATATTCAGGTTATAACCAGATAGCCATCGCACCAGGCCAAAACAACATTCACCTGCCCATATGGCATTTATGCTTTTTGAAGAATGCCATTTGGACTATGCACCGCCCCTGCCACATTCCAGCGATGCATGATGGCTATCTTCTCTGACATGATAGAAGACCTCATGGAAATATTCATGGATGACTTCTCTGTCTTCGGCAGCAGCTTCGACAGCTGCCTCAGCAACCTTGAAAAGGTGCTCACTAGATGCGAGGAAACAGACCTGGTACTTAACTGGGAGAAGTGCCATTTTATGGATGACGAAGACATGGTCCTGGGGCATAAAATTTCCTTACAGGGAATAGAGTTAGACAAAGCAAAGATTGAAGTAAGTTCCAACTTGCCACCGCTGACCGCTGTTAAGGGCATTCGGAGTTTCCTGGACACGCTGGTTTTTATCGCAGATTTATTGATAATTTTTCAAAAATCTCTAAACCGTTGTGTACTTTACTAGAACAGGACAAACCGTTCAAATTCAATAAGGCATGTTACGAGGCATTCAAAACCTTAAAAGAAAAAGCTAGTGATAGCACATGTGGTAGTTCCACATGATTGGAGTCAGCCCTTTGAGCTTATGTGTGATGCCAATGATACTGCCGTCGGCGCCACCCTAGGACATCACATAGATAAGATATTTCATGTAATCTACTACGCCAGCAAAAGACTAAATCATGCCCAAACCAACTACACCACTACAGAGAAAGAATTGATGGCAGTAGTGTTCGTATTTGATAAGTTCCGGCCCTACCTTATCGGCACGAAAATGATAGTCCACATAGATCATTCTTCCTTAAGGTATTTGTTCGTAAAGAAGGATGCAAAATGGATCCTGCTGCTCCAAGAGTTTGATGTAGAAATTCGAGATAGGAAGGGCACAAAAAATCAAGTGGTAGATCATCTCTTTCAGCTGGAGAATGGACAAGAGAAGACCTCCAACAACGAAATTCAGGATGCATTCCATGATGAACAACTGCTACTAGCCTCTGCTTTGGTAGCCACCCTGGAAGCGGAAGGCATCTCACTTGCCGCCCATTAAGAGGCCGTAGCAGTAGCATCGACAGACACACCCTGTTATGCAGATATTGTGAATTATTTAGTATCTGGTCTTGTGCCCTATGAACTTAACTTTCAAGGAAAGAAATGATTCCAATATGATGCTAAGCATTATTTTTGGGACAAGACTTTCTTGTTTAAAAATTGTGCAGACCAGGTTATCAGACGGTGTGTCTTAGAGGATGAATAGCAAGCCATACTCTCACAATGCTACGCAGCACCATGTGAAGGCCATTTCAGAGGACAGCGCACGGCAACAAAAGTGCTGCAATTAGGTTTCTTTTGGCCGACACTGCATAAAGACGCCCAAGCATTCTACAAACAGTGTGACAGCTTCTAAAGAACATGAAACATATAGAGAAGGAAAGAAATGCCCCTAAAAACAATCTTGGAGGTTGAGTTATTTGATGTTTGGGGGATAGATTTTATGGGACCACTCCAATCTTCGTGCGGAAATTTGTACATCCTTCTCGCAGTAGATTATGTTTCCATGTGGGTAGAAGCCATTGCCACACCCCACAATGATGCAAAGACCGTCCATAGGTTCTTACGAAAGAACATATTCACAAGGTTATGAGTTCCAAGAGCAATCATTAGTGACGAGGGCACCCATTTCGTTAACAAACGGATTGCCAAGGTACTCTAGAATGTTGGGGTCAAGCACAAAATTTCTGCGGCGTATCACCTACAAACAAATGGGCAGGCAGAAATTTCGAACAGGGAAGTCAAGACCATCTTGGAGAAAGTTGTAAACCCAAGTAGGAAAGATTGGTCATTGAAATTAGACGACGCTCTTTGGGCATACCAGACAGCATACAAAATACACTAGGGATGTCCCCATATCGTCTAGTATACGGAAAGGCCTGCCACCTACCTGTCGAAATAGAACACAAGGCGTATTGGGCAGTCAAGGCAGTGAACATGGACTGGAAACAAGCTGGCGAAAAGTGACTACCAAATCTGACAGAAATGGAGTAGGACTATTTTTAGTATGATTAGTTTTAGGAATAGGTTTTATTCTTTTTTTTCTTTTTCTTATTCCCGCCTCACAATTAATTATGCAGGTTCAAACCCTAAAAAATCAAGACCGCTATAAAAAAGGGCAGCATATGCTAAGCTCGATGTCGTGACCTACCGCTGACAGCAGAACAACACCTTGAAATCCTCTACACCATCTGACTAAGCCTAAGTTTTTCTTCCCTCTTCTTGCCTTTTTTTTCTTTTTATTTTCTTTTCAAATTTATTTTTTGCATTGAGGGCAATGCCCACGTCGAGTTTGGGGGGATAGCTCTCGTATCATTTGTCTAAGCATACTTAGTTGCATATAGGTTGCATTGTACTTGCCTTAGTAATAATTAGAAAAGAAAATTTTGTTATAACTTGTGCCTATGACAGATTAACCGATTAATTTATTTTCGCACCAAATTAAAATTGAACTTAATATGAGAAAAGCATAAAAATGACTTAGATTTTTTTCTTTTTGCCAAAATTATCAAACACAGATGCTACTTGATGAATGTGTTAGAATATTTGATGAACATTGCCTGCTTGTTTTTAGAGTTCTTTGCAAAGTTCTAATGATTATTGCAGGTAGCCGCTGAGGCAGGCAAAAGAAATAGAAAAATACAGCACTGCCATGGCAGCAAAAGTAAAAACAAAGGACATTGTTGTTTTACCCTAGAAGTGCCCGCAACAGGCTCTAGGAAGAATCATGTGCGAGGACACTCCGTTGCTATCGAAGTCCATGAATCTGAAAGCTTGGAAGTGACAGACAAATTAGCATGAGTGAATGAAAGTCTTCACGGGATGACTCTACTCCAAGGGTTCGGGGTTTTGTAGTTTGCTCCTATCTTAACTTCAGACCTAGAAGAGTAGTTGATATAAGCTGAAGCCCTCATTGCCATGGTTAAATTATTGTGCTCAATTGTGCTTCCTCGGCAGCAACCTTATATCGTAACAACATCTTTGTTTATTTAGTTATTCTGTATTTTCATCATGTATAGAGTCCTGCACACACTACACTGGCATTAGAAACTAATTCTGGGTAATTTTCTTGTTTAATTCCCTTCAGTAATTTAATATAGGTGCCACGGCCTTGGGGCATGAATTCAAGTTGAAAGCTGGTTTTTCTTTCTAATTATTATTAGAGCAAGTATGTTAGGTTGCGTTGCTTGAGGACAAGCAATAGTTCGAGTTTGGGGGTGTGTAAAGTGTCCACAAGTTCTATATTTCATGGACATTCTATCTCATATTATTGTTGTTTCTTAAGCACATTTTAGGCATAATTAAGATCATGCATTGCATTTTACAGTATTTCTTTGCTTTACCTTGTTTTTATAGATTATCTCTTATTTGGTGAAGAAAGATATTGTTTTAGTGTATTCTTCGTTTTAGGTACTAATGACTGACAGAGGGAAAGAGGAACTGAGGATATGATGTTGAGGCAGCGAACCAGGGAGCTGTACTAAAGTAGTTCCAGCTGAAGACAGTAGCTACCGAGTAGCTGTCGAGTGTTGCCGCCACCGACCTTGCTTTCCACGGCAGCAAACTATGGAGTTGGAGAATCGGAGTACGATTTGTAGAGCCAAAAAACCTGATTCTATCGATACCGACCACTTGATTTTCTGACGACGGTAGCAGCGGGCAGAGCCACCGAAGTGAAATCTCAAGATTGCTTGCGAGCTAAGGAAACGTGATAAAGTCCACATTCAACTCAAAGAAGTCAGAGTTTAAAGTCACAATAAATGTGAAAAGCTACTTTTGAGGACTTCTACTTCAAGAAGGACTAGACCTAGCTATTTGTCTATAAATACTCATTGTACTCTTAGTTCAAATCATCTTGGGTTTTCTTTAGGCTTAGCTAAGGTTTTCTGCTGCCGCCATGTTCTAAACTTCCCATGGGTTTGGGGTTATGTTGTAATTTAGTTGTGAAAACGGTTGTTTAGGTTTCAAGTTTGTTTTCAATAAAATATTCCAAGTTTACTTAATTTATGTTCTTCACTTCTTCAATTAGTTGCAAAAGTCCAGTTGAAGAAATCCATTTGTCGGGCACGAGAGTGTCAAAATCACGAAAGAATTAAGTATGGTCTCATCATGTCGAGGTGTTGAGTAATTCGGCTTAGACATAAGTTCGAGTTTCAGTGGCTAAAATGAGCAACCAAACATCGACTGCCTGTGTTAGGTTTACGTTGAGATTGCTAGGTATTGCCTACATCACGTGGTGACAGAATCCTTGCCTAGACTCCCTGGATACCTTCGGTGCCAATCTTCGAGCTCAACTTCTACTTAACCTGCGTAAGCGATAACCGCCGCTCACAAACACCCACCAGCTAGTGCAATCACATGCACCTTAGCATTAACAACTTCACAAGCTCTAAACATCGCCTATACACCTGGCGCCATACAATCCAACACTTACCCAACCAACATAGGTTGTACTTGCATCGAGGCACATAGAGGCATCTAGTCCCCAAGAGACTTTACACACTCCTATTATCTTGCCCAGAGGCAACATCAATCATACCATATCACTACTCTCTCCTCGGGTTATTATGTTATTATTTTTTTAATGCATGATAACAACTTACAAAACAAACAAAAAAATTGCTCAGGTTAGCTCCAAGCAAGGATCCGAGACTTTGATTTCAACTTAAAACATTTCACTAGGTAATAAGGTAATGGGCATCCCAATTTCCCCTCAGCATAGCACAAAGCATACAACATGAATGTGACCTCCATCATGCATTACAAGCATCAAGATTCAACCCAATCAAACATATAAATCACATCACTATCACATACTTAACCTTAACATGCTTTAACATTCACCGATCAAAGCAAACATCACCAAAACATACATGAATACAATAACATCACTTACTAACAAGTTACCATCATCCCAACTTTTTGCAACCTGAATCTGATACCACCAAATGCAACCCCCTCGACCCAGCCTGGCCGATAGACCGAACCAAACGGATCACACGGGGAATATTGAAGTAAACTGAGAATTTTTACCGCAATAAACGACCTTTTTTTTCTTTTATCTTGTCTAGATGCAACTTAGTTTCTATGTGTACGTACTCAAGCAGTGGATAAAACACCAACATAATCGCCCTTCGATTTTAGCTGATTAAGGCTTAGAGACCATTTCGTAATTTTCATAAATTATAAGGGTTATTAGCAAATTCGAGTTACCAACCTTTAATTAGGTTCAATACATGCTTCTCGGTGACATCTCAGCTCAAAATGATATTTAGAACTCATCCAATTGCATACAAGGAAAACAGGGACCAAAACGTAAGAAACAGAAACTCAGAACAATTCAAAAGCAGGTCTAATGGTCAAACCTTTTTGAATAGAATGCCAGTATCGGAACGGTCGTTTCGAAACACAATTGACTATTTCGATACACGGGTTCGTTTCGAAACTCCTCAAGACACGTTTTGGTACGATGGTTCATAGAGGCAAAATGTTCCGAAACATGCCTCATTGTTCCGAAACACCAAGGCCATTTCAGGCCACCATTTCGAAACAGGCAAGGGTGTTTCGAAAAGCCTGGGCCTGCAATTTTCTAAAAAGCTGGTTTAAGTCAGTTTATGCCCTCCGAAACCATCCCGACACATGCCCTGACACATTGACAACCTAATTACACATCAATGACCACATATAAAAAGCATAAGCAACATCATAGCATCATTCTCATAACCTACGGAACTAAAGGCATGCTTCTTAGAAGTTAAAAGCACCAAAAGGCTAAAATCCAAAAGTAAGCATAAAACCAAACTCAAAGGCCATTTACAAGTCCAAATATGCATCTCAAACCGATACAAAACCAGATAATACCAAACAAACCACATGCATATCATTGGACTCCCCCATTGCCTTTATTACACTAGTCCAAAACAAAAGCTTACCTTCAATCAAAGTCTTCCACCGATCCGCTTGCAAGTGTTGCCTCCAAAGCTTAAATTGGCTGCATTGATGAACAAAAAGAGCATAAGCATACAAGCTTAGTGAGGATTGCTCAAACCGAAAACATCATCAATGCACAAAGCCATTTTCACTCTTTTCAAAACCATCAAGCTTCCTTTGACAAAACATGCACTTTAACCTCAAAACCATTGTAATGAACATCATGTAACATGATACGTATAAATCCATCAATTAAACCATTGCTACTCATAATACAAGCCTTCCAAGCATATTCACCTTTATGCTAAGCTTAAAACAAAACATGCATCTTTCAGATTATGCATTAACAACATTTCCCACAATGTTTCATTTCATTATATTGGCTCATAAGTGATAAACAACAATCTCAAAAACATATATCGGATACACGAATTACCAAGGGTTATCCTACGCCCTTCATACACTCTACCGGCATCACAAGGCTCACACACGAGAGCAACCCTCCATCGTTGTGACACCCGTGCTGGAGTATTCGGTAGAATCACAACCCCTCAACACCACTCATCGGTAGATGTATAATCCATTAACGAGAGACAGGACCCACACAAGGTTCGCACCCATGAGCTACCCTCAACCGTTGCAACCTTAAACAATCATCAATCGTTAGGGTACTTGGATGGAGTATTCAGTACAATCACAACCCCCCAAATCCAAGGCGACTTGTTTATAGTGCACTCAATCCTATAGCCGGCTAACTATAATCCATACCAGATGCATACCTCACTATTTTTACAAAGCATTCATGATAAGCCATAAATCAAGCATTAAACCATGCTTCAAACCTCATACATGAACTCATGCATACAAGGATCACTTACCTAGTGCATCCTTAGACTACATGGCATCATCAACCTCATTTCACATATTCAAGACATGCTTTAAAATAGTAGGTAAATGCAATTAAAACCAAGTGCAATCAAAGGTTCAAAACTAGCACAATCCGAGAGAGAATTTCACTTTACTTACTTCCGAACTTAGTAAAGTGTTTCAAGCTCTTACTAAGTTCCCCAAACCTTTTCTAAAACCTTTCCACGTTGGAAAGCCAAGTTCCACTCACCGACTCGTGAAACCACGCTTGCCGACGCAACTACCGATCTTTCGAAGCCTCAAAAAACACTTTGTTTGCTTCCGGAACAATATCCCCAGTTTTCAACATACCAAAACAGAGGCTCAATGCATTAAAATGCATCCAAAACACCAGCACTCACAAGAAAAACCGCAGCCCTACTCTAAAGCACCCAAACACCCATATGAAACAACCAAAAACTCAATCGGTAGACATCTAACTTCAGCCCAGCCATTACCAAACTAATCCAAAGCATTTTAGGCATTAATCAACAACCAAAAACAACCTAAAACAATCCTTATACCTCCAGAAACTAAAATTCCTCAAGAACACCTCAAAAACTCACCTAAAAACACTTCAAAAACTAAGGATCTCAAGGATTTCAGAATCTATATGATTAAGACTCCACTTCAACACCAAAAACCTATCAAAACTCATTTAGAAAGAAACTCAAACCAGCCATTTAAATAAAACTCTGAAAATCACCTTAAAATCTATTTTACAATCAAGATGTCAAGATTTAACAATCCAACAACAAAACCTCAATCAAAATCAGTATTAAAGAGTCAAATATCTTTGGAATTTCATTAAAGAACCTAGATTAGAGGGTTAGCACGAAAATTACCTCCAATCCTTGCTTCTCCTCTAATTTTGCAAGATTTTCTTGATGAAACTTGAAGGAAAATGGAAGAAATCAATAAAGAAAAGATGGGAATCAAAAGAGGATTTGAGAGAAAAGGATTTCTGGAAAATTGAGAGAAAAGTGAGAGTGTTTGGCTGAAGTGAAATCGAGAAATGAAAAGCTCGTCAAAAATTTTATTAACCGATTAACTTTCGTTAATTAATTAAATAAAACCTTTTTAATTATTTAATAAACATTTAAAACACGTGCCAAATTAGGGAAAAGGCATAATTTCCATGTAGCTCCCTAAACATTCTAATATTTTTGACTCTTCTTGAAAAACTCATTTTTCCATCTTTTAAATCTTTATATTTTGGTCACTACCCAAAATGTACACTTTAGAAAACCCATTTTGTAAAATTGATTTAACCAACCTCTTAAATATAGTATTATAGGATTTTAGGAATTTTTACCATATTTTTATCCCATCCCGAACCTTGATTTCCCTAAACCACATTTTAAATGGTTCGAACAACCGACACTGGTTCCACCGGCCCAACCTGACTCGCCCAAAACATCTAAGCCCAAAACCGGGGTGTTACACTAAAGTTGTCGAGTACTGGTTGGACAACACCTTGCGGATTCTGAATAAGCAACTTCAGTGCTCGGATGAGCATAAGCTTGAGTGTGTCATCGCTTTGCTGGCCGATGAGGCACTTCGTTGGTGGGAAACTACCATTTTGACAGTTTCTGAAGATGCGGCGACTTTGGAGTTCTTCCTTAAATAATTCCGCAAGAAATATGTTAGCGAATTTTACCTTGCTAAAAGGCGAAACGTCTTCCTTCACCTCAAATAGGGCGGGCGACCGACCGAATAGTACATCTATGACTTCTGCAAGTACTGTAGATAAGGTGCTGAGTACATTAAGAAAGAGGAAGAAAAGTGTCGGATGTTCATTGAAGGGCTTAATGATGAACTACGCCCTATGTTCACTCCGTTAGGCATTTTTGATTTCCAAGACCTTGTGAATCGAGTTAAGGCCACCGAAGCTGCACAGAGAGCTCAACGAGCTGGTGGGTCTGGAAAGTACGAGAAGAGGTTCAGAGATGATTCTCGACCTCCGAGATGGAACAAGAAAGAGAGTTATTGTCACGCCCTGGTTTTGGGCTTAGATGTTTTAGACATCGGACCGGACCAGTCAAGAACGGTTTGAATCACGTAAGGTGATTTAAGGAAATCAAGGATCAAGATAGGATAGAAATGTGATAAAAATGCTAAAATCCTCTAAAAATATGTTTAAGAGGTTGGTCAAGTCAAATTTACAAAAAGAGTTTCGGAAATGGGACATTTCGAGTAGTGGCCAAATTGTAAAGTTTCAAAACTATGGAAAATGTGATTTTTAAAGAAGAAGCCAAATTCTTAGAATCTATTGGGGGCTTTATGGCAATTTATCCTTTCCTTAATATGACATGTGTTTTAAATGTCTTTAATTGATTTTATTTTAACTAATTAAAATAGGTAGTTAATGTGAGATCCTATTACGTAACTACCATTTCCTCTTCATTTTCAGCCAAACACTATTTTTATTCTTTTCTCTCCAAAATTCTTTTCTCCCAAACACTCTCCTAATATTTCCTAATCAATTTTCAAGAAATCCTTTCAAGTTCTTCAAGATTTAGCTAAGGAAAACTTGTCATTCATTGAGGGAAGCAAGGATTTGAGGTAAATCCCATTCTCAACCTCTAATAAAAGTTCTTTATTGAAATTCCCAAGATATTTGGCTTTTAATTACTATTTTTGGATGAGTTTTCAATATAGTTTTGATTGGAGATCAAAATCTTGTAAAAATGTGGTTGAAGTCTTAATTTACGGCCTTGTTGTGTTAAGCTCTATTTTGGATTGATTTTAATTGAGTTCTAAGTTGATTATTATGTTGAAATGAAGTTTTGATAACATAGATCCCGAAATTTTTGAGATCCTTGAGTTTCTTGTTAGTTTTACGTGAGTTTTTGAGGTGAAATGGTGGAATCTTGCTTGCTGGAGGTATAAGGTTGGGTTAGGTTGTTTATTAGATGTGTTTTGATGTTTATAATGGTTTGGAAGTGATGTATGTTGGCTGGGTCTGGTTTAGGAAGCAATCGATTGAGTTTCAGTTGTTTTGGATGGGTAATTTGGTGTAGTTTGGGTGAGCAACGAGTTTGGGAATTGTTGCTGGTGTTGAAATGCATTTTAATGCATTTAGATCTCTTATTTTGATGATGTGAAAATAAGGGATCTTGATCTGGAAGCAAACGAGGTGTTGTTGAAGGCTCCATAAGGGTAATTTGCGTGTCGGCGAGCAAGGCTTCGCGTATCGGTGAGTGGAAATGCAATTTCCTACTTTGTAACGCAGTGAGCATGGTCTTCGGAGCTTAGTGTAAGTTTGAAACACTTAGCTAAGCTCAATAGTAAGTGGTTCGAAAGTCTCTCTCGGAAATGTGCTATGTTTTGATGAAAATGCACTTGTGATAATTATGGTTTTGGTTACTGTTTTAAAGCATGATTAAGCATGGTGAAATGCTAGCTTTTAATGCCATTGTGTTAAGGATGCACTAGGTGAGTGAACCTTGGTTTTCATGTGATAAATTCATATGATGTTAAGCATGTTATGCTTGTGGAAATGGCATTGTGTTTATGCTTGTAAAATATTGGATTAATGAGGTTAAATGATTATATTGGCAAGTGATGGAAATTGTTTTTGGTTGTGTTAATCGGAAATAGTTAGCCAGCTATAGGATTGGGTGCACCGTGAATAAAGTCGCCTTGGATGTCGAGAGGTTGTGATAGTGTCGTAATCTCCATCCAAGTACCCTAACGATTGAGGTTAAGACCACAACGGTGAATGGTTTAATTCCGTGTATGAGTCTTGTGTATGAGTCTCGTACTCTCGTTAGTGGAATTATACAACTACCAATGAGTGATGTTGAGGGGTTGTGATTGTGCCATTAATCTCTATCACGGGTGTTGAGGGGTTGTGATTGTGCCATTGATCTTCACCTTGTGTAGTCCGGTAGTATGTATGAAGCGTGTGGGAAAACGCTTGTAATTCGCGTATCCGATTGTGTCTTTTGTTGAAATGGTTTATGGTTTATCACTTGCGAGCCAATATAATGTAAATGATAAATGTTAAGCATGAGATGCCTGTAAATGATGCTAGAATGCATGAGATGCTTGGTAAAGCATGAGCAAAGGTTTATTTGCTGTTTTGGGAAAGATGCATATGGGCATGTTTTTGGAAAGTGCATCGATGTCTTGTAAGGACATGTTTTGTGTAAAGGCATGTGTTGAAAAGTGGTGGTTTTGCAATTTGGGTGAAATGTATTGATGAATGTTGTTTAGCGATCCTAACTAAGCTTTGTGCTTACGCTCATTTATTTCATCAATGTAGAGAATTAGGCGTTTGAGGCAGCACACAAGCAAGGGAATCCAAGCTTTTCGGTTTAGCAAAGTATGTGGTTTACTTTGGTGTAATAAGAGGCAATGGGTGGGATTTATACTTTTGGATGGTTGAGGATGTTGCTATTTACCTTAAGCATGTTTGGTTCTTTACATTTGAGTTGTAAATGGCTTTTGAGGTTTGGTTTTTGGTTTGAATGTTGATTTTAGCTTTGTATGGCTTTGGTGGACTAGGGAGCATGCCTATAGTTTCAATATTTGCTTGATTGATGCCATGTTTTATTCTATGCTTAGTAATAATGACCTTTGATGCCTAAACATGTTGTATGTATGATGTGGCATGCTTTGGGACGTTTTTGGATGTGGAAAGATGTGATAAACCAGGAAAATCTGCTGTTGCATGGAAAGGCGTATCAGAACGCCCTTACCTGTTTCGAAATAGAGGCCTGAAATGGCCATGAGGTTTCAGAACGGGCAGAAGTGTTCCGGAACGTTTTGGCTACTGTAAAGGGGTGTTTCGGTACGGGTTTCGGAACGCACCCGAGTATCGAAATGGTCAACCTAGTTTTGAAACGACCGTTTCGGTACAGGGCCTTGTGTTTTGAAACACCAGACCCTTGAGCTTGATTTTGAATTGTTTCAGTTTCCTGTTTCTTACGTTTTGGTCCCTGAATCTTATGTGCTTAATTAAATGAGTTTGGTTGATCCTTTTAAGTTGAAATTTGATATGTTGGATTAATATAAGCTGAATTTTTGTTTGGTAATCTTAGATCTTGTTAATTCCACTAAATTCTGGAAATTTCCAATTTAGTTCTTAAATGACATTTGTATACAATTGAACCCATATTTGAGTTTCGTTCATTGTGTCGCTTCCACTGAAATCTTTTGTTAATCACATAATTTAATAATGTGCATTTAGAGAAGATAAAAAGAAAAAAAAAGATAGTTAATCAAGGTTGACTTTCGAGTTGACTTTAGTTTTCCACATGTAATCTCCTTGGTTCGGGTCGGACGTCTAGGTCGGGTGAAAGGGGTTACATTTGTTGGTATTAGAGCCATGTTACAAAAGATTTGAGGATGGTGGTATGAGAAATTGATATGTGTTGCTGTATGTTGTGTGAAAAGCATGCAATTGGTTGAATTTTGAAGCTTATGATATGCTAAATTAATGTGAGTCGCATGTGAAATGAATATGATTATATGATGATGATGCAATGTTGTTATGTGCTGATTTTGGATGATGGAAAGCATGTTAAGCATGATGTTTTATTGTATGTTATGCTATGTTAAGGGAAATTTGGGTGCCCATTACCTTATTACACTAAACAAATGTTTTTGTAAACTTGTATTCTTGCTTGCAGCTGGCCTAAATGGTTTGACTTGTTTTGTTATTATGCCTTGTTTTAAATAGCACTATGGGTCCGAGAAGAAAGCCGAGGTTGAAGATTATAATGCCTGCGGCTGAGCAGGGTGACCAGGGTGAGCAAGGGGCTGATGTCCCTCATGGTGGAAACTTACCTCCTCCGCCACCACCTGGAGGTGGGGAGCAGGTGCAGCAAGGACATGCTGGTCCTTGTTTGGGTGATTTGACAACATTGGTTCAGGCGATCACCGGAGCGTTTCAGGCTATTGTTGCCGGAGCGCATGTTTAGGCCCCTACAGCTGGGCAGACATGCTTACCTTTGGAGAGGTTGAGGAGCTTAAAAGCTGTGGAGTTCTATGGTATGTCTCTTGATGCGTTAGAAGCCTGGTTAGCAAGTACGATCCGTATCATGGATCAGATGAGCTGTAATGATGTGCGCAAGCTGGGATGCGCAATTTCTTTGTTGCAAGGCGATGCCTACAGCTGGTGGACGACTACCACTGCTGGTTTGGAACCCAATGAGGTTGATTGGGAGTTTTTCAAAGGTTCCTTCAAGAGGAAGTATCTAGGGGTAAGATACTTGGACGAAAAGAAACGTGATTTTACGTCGCTAGTTCAGGGCAACCTTTCTGTGGCTGAGCACGAGGTCCAGTTCGTATGCTTGAGCTAGTATGCTCATGAGCTGATACCTAGTGAGAGGCACCGATGTGATCGCTTCCGGTACGGGCTGGTATAGGAAGTTAAGACGTATATGCTGGTTGTAGATTATACTGACTTCGATGTGCTTGTGTGTCGAGCCAAAGACATCGAGCAGAACTTGGGATTATCGTCTCGAGGTGTTGGTTCTAGCTCTGGGAAGAGAGCAACTGAGTACAGTTTCGGAGGTGGACGGAACAAAAGAGGTCGAGATAGGAGACATCAGCCTGATGGGAGGCGTGGTGCTCCGGGTCGAGGTGGTCAGGCGCAAGAAGGTCGTGTGAGATCTGAGCAGCATACATGCTGGACATGTGGTTCGAGTTACCATTTGAGGGGAGATTGTCCTCGAGTGGCTAGAGAGGTCTAGGCTCCTGTTGTAGTGATATGAAATTCATGTTGGAATCGTGGTTCGGCGGATCACATAAGGAGGGAGTGTCCCTTGCTGGCTGGTGGAGGCCAAGGACGTGCTTCTGTAGTAGCTGCACCTCAGAGAGGCCGTGGGTGCAGCCGTGGGAACTTTCAGAGGAGAAACAAGGGGCAACGAGGTATTGCTCATGTAGTGGGCGTTCGACTTGAGGGAGGTAGACCAACGAGGGTTTATGCTCAGCGCGATGAGCAAAATGATATCGATGTCATCGTAGGTACCTTTGTTCTTCAGTCTTTATCTTTGCTGGCTTTGATTGATTCTGGATCCACGCATTCTTATATCTTGAGTGAGCATGCGCATTTGCTTGATATACCTGTTGAGATGCTTGAAGAAGGAATGCAAGTGACTAGTTCTTTTGGTGAGACTGTAGTCACTAGGAAGTTGTATAGGAGATGCCCTTTATCTGTCAAAGGACATGTTTTTCTTGTGGATTTGATGGAGTTGCCCTTCTACGGTTTCAACGTAATCCTTGGTATGGATTGGTTGACAGAGCATAGAGCGGTGGTTGACTTTGATGTCAAAAGGGTGACCCTAAAGCTGGCTGATGATTATGAAGTGTTGGTCGTAGGCGAGAATGTGAAATTCTTGTCAAATGTGCTTTCGGTTTTAGAAGCAAACCGTATGATGAAGATGGGTTGTAAGACATATCTTGCTTATGTGATGAATCTTGGCACCAAGGATGTGCGTGTGCAGGACATCCGAACTGTTCGCGATTTTCCGGGTGTCTTTCCCGAAGAATTGCATGGGTTGCCACCAAATAGGGAAGTTGAGTTTGTTATCGAGTTGTACAAGGATACAACTCCGGTGTCCATTCCTCCTTATCGCATGGCACCTAAAGAGCTGAAAGAGTTGAAAACGAAATTGCAGGAGTTGTTGGATCGAGGTTTCATCCGGCTGAGCGTGTCACCTTACGGTGCACCGGTCTTGTATGTAAAGAAAAAAGATGGGACAATGCGGATGTGCATAGATTATGGACAACTGAACAAGTTGACGATCAAGAACAAGTATCCCTTGCCTAGAATCAATGATCTCTTTGATCAGTTCCGGGGAGCCTCAGTGTTTTCTAAGATAGACTTGAGGTCGGGGTATTATCAGCTGAAAGTGAAGGATGTGGACGTACCTAAAACAACTTTTCGGATGAGGTATGGACATTATGAATTTTTGGTGATGCCGTTTGGTTTGACCAACGCGCCTGCTGCTTTCATGGACATGATGAATCAAGTCTTCCATGAATTCTTGGATCAGTTTGTGGTGGTGTTCATTGATGATATCCTTGTGTATTCGTGTACCGAGGAGGATCATGAAAGACACTTGAGAATTGTTTTGCAAGCGTTGTTGGAAAATCAGTTGTATGCCAAGCTAAGTAAGTGCGAGTTTTGGCTTAGAGAGGTGGTCTTCCTTGGGCATGTTGTGTCCGCTGAGGGTATTCACATCGATCCGCATAAGGTGGAGGTTGTGATGGGTTGGAAGGTACCTAAGTCAGTGACGGAGGTGCGAAGATTTCTTGGTTTAGCTGGGTATTACCGTAGATTCGTTGATGGTTTCTCAAGTTAAGTTGCATCGTTAACCAAGTTGTTGTAGAAGAATTTTCGCTTTGAGTGGAGTGATGCGAGACAACAAGCTTTTGAAAAGTTGAAGGAAGCTTTGACGCAAGCTCCAGTTTTGATTCAGCCTGAGTCTGGTAAGGATTTGGTGGTCTATAGCGATGCGTCCATTGTTGGTTGGGGTTGCGTATTGATGCAGGAGGGTAAAGTAGTGGCCTATGCATCTAGGCAGTTGAAGGTGCATGGGCGCAACTACCCTACTCATGATCTTGAGCTTGCGGCTGTGGTGTTTGCCTTGATGATTTGGAGGCATTACATGTATGGTGAGAAGTGTGTTGTGTTCACGAATCATAAGTGCTTGAAGTATCTTATGTCTCAAAAGGAGTTGAATCTTAGGCAGCATCGCTGGGTAGAGTTGCTTAAAGATTATGATCTGACGATTGAATACCACCCGCGCAAGGCTAAGGTTGTGGCCGATGCTTTGAGCCGGAAGTGGCTGTGGAGTTGAGGGCAATGTTTACTCGCTTGAGAATTTCGTGTGATGGTGGTCTTATCGCTGAATTGCAAATGAAACTATCTCTGATTTCGTTGATCAAAGAGAAGCAGTTGTTAGATGATTATCTTGTTCCTCATGTTCAGGATCTTGTGGAGGGTAGACCTTCAGATTTCAGCTTTAGTGATGACGGTGTTCTGTGCTTTGGGAGTCGAATAGTGGTGTCGGATGATGTTGAGTTGAGGCGCACTATCCTGACTGAAGCCCATAGTAGTCCTTTTGCTATCGCCCTGGTAGTACAAAGATGTATCGTGATTTGAAAGATGAGTACTACTAGGTGGGGTTGAAAAAGAATGTGGCAGAATTTGTTAGTAAGTGTATGGTGTGTCAACGAGTAAGGCTGAACATCAGGTTCCTTTTGGGTTGTTGCAACCTTTAAGGATCCCATAATGGAAGTGAGAGAGAATCACCATGGATTTTGTGTCTGGATTGCCTTTGTCACCGTCAAAGAAGAATTCAGTTTGGGTGATTGTAGACCGGCTCACGAAGTGTGCACATTTTCTGCCCGTGCATACTACGTATACCTTGGATAAGCTGGCTGAATTGTACATTGCTGAGATTGTGCAGTTGCACGGTATGCCAAAGTCTATAGTGCAGATAGGGATCCGAGGTTTACAGCACGATTTTGGGAATGTTTACATCAAGCCTTGGGTACACGGTTGAATTTCAGTACTTCTTATCATCCTCAGAGGGATGGTCAGTCTAAACGTATGATCCAAGTGCTTGAGGATATGCTGAGATGTTGTGTGATAGATTTTTAGGGTTCTTGAGAGAAGCACTTGTCGTTGGTTGAGTTTGCGTATAATAATAGTTATCAGGCAAGTATTCAAATGGCTCCATATGAGGCTTTGTATGAGAGAAGATGTAGAACCCCTCTCTGTTGGGCAGAAGTTGGAAAAAGTTGATCTCGATGCCAGCTATGCTAAAGGGAACCACAGAGTAGATGAAGCTCATTTGTGAGCGTCTGAAGGCAGCATCGGATAGGCAAAAGTCTTACGCGGACCTGAAGCATAAAGAGATTGAGTTCACAGTTGGTGAACGTGTATTTTTGAAAGTGTTACTTGGAGGAAGGTGATGACATTTGAGCGTAAGGGTAAGCTTAGCCTAAGGTTCATTGGACCTTACGAGGTTGTGGAGCAAATTGGTCCTGTGGCATATTGTTTGAGATTGCCTAAGGAGTTGGAAAAGATACATGGTGTGTTTCATGTCTCTATGTTACGGATGTAGAGATCGGATCCTTCGCAGGTGATGCCTGTTGAGGAGATAGAGTTGAATCTGGATCTATCGTATGATGAGGAACCAGTGAGAGTTCTGGATGTGAATAGCAAAGTTCTTCGTGGCAAGATGATAGAGCTCGTGAAGGTGTTGTGGCGACATCGAGGAGTTGAGGAGGACACATGGGAAATCAAGGCGGACATACTGAAGCAGTTTCCGCACCTTTTTCCACCAGGTAAAATTTCGAGGTGATTTAAGAAAATCAAGGATCGGGATAGGATAAAAATGTGGTAAAATATGCTAAAATCCTTTAAAAATATGTTTAAGAGGTTGGTCAAGTCAATTTTACAAAAAGAGTTTTGGAAATGGGACATTTCGAGTACTGACCAAATTGTAATGTTTCAAAACTGTGGAAATTGTGATTTTTGAAGAAGAAGCCAAATTCTTAGAATCTATAGGGGGCTTTATGGCAATTTAGCCTTTCCTTAATATGACATGTGTTTTAAATGGCTTTAAATTAAATGGCTTTAATTGATTTTATTTTAATTAATTAAAATAGGTAGTTAATGTGAGATCCTATTACGTAACTACCATTTCCTCTTCATTTTCAGCCAAACACTATTTTCATTCTTTTCTCTCTAGAATTCTTTTCTCCCAAACACTCTCCTAACATTTCCTAATCAATTTTCAAGAAATCCTTTCAAGTTCTTCAAGATTTAGCTAAGGAAAACTTGTCATCCATTGAGGGAAGCAAGGATTGGAGGTAAATCTCGTTCTCAACCAATAATCAAAGTTCTTTATTGTAATTCCCAAGATATTTGGCTTCTAATTACTATTTTTGGTTGAGTTTTCATTATAGTTTTGATTGGAGATCAAAATCTTGTAAAAATGTGGTTGAAATCTTAATTTTCGGACTTGTTGAGTTAAGCTCTGTTTTGGATTGATTTTAATTGAGTTCTAAGTTGATTATTATGTTGAAATGGAGTTTTGTTAACATAGATCCCGAAATCCTTGAGATCCTTGAGTTTCTTGTAAGTTTTAAGTGAGTTTTTGAGGTGAAATGGTGGAATCTTGCTTGCTGGAGGTATAAGGTTGGGTTAGGTTGTTTATTAGATGTGTTTTGATGTTTATAATGGTTTGGAAGTGATGTATGTTGGCTGGGTCTGGTTTAGGAAGCAATCGATTGAGTTTCGGTTGTTTTGGATGGGTAATTTGGTGTAGTTTGGGTGAGCAACGAGTTTGGGAATTGTTGCTAGTGTTGAAATACATTTTAATGCATTTAGATCTCTGTTTGGATTTAGTGAAAACAGTGGATCTTGATCCGGAAGCAAACGATGTGTTGTTGGAGGCTCAGGAAGGGTAATTTGCGTGTCGACGAGCAAGGCTTCACGTATTGGTGAGTGGAAATGCAATTTACTTCTTTGTAACGATGTGAGCGTGGTCTTGGCAGCTTAGTGTAAGTTTGCAACACTTAGCTAAGCTCAAGAGTAAGTGGTTCGAAAGTCTCTCTCGGAAATGTGCTATGTTTTGATGAAAATGCACTAATGATAATTATGGTTTTGGTTACTATTTTAAAGCATGATTAAGCATGGTTAAATGCAGGTTTTTAATGCCATTGTGTTAAGGATGCACTAGGTAAGTGATCCTTGGTTTTCATGTGATAAATGCATATGATATTAAGCATGTTATGCTTGTGGAAATGGCATTGTGTTTATGCTTGTAAAACAGTGGATTAATGAGGTTAAATGATTATATTGCCAAGTGATGGAAATGGTTTTTGGTTGTGTTAATCAGATATAGTTAGCCGGCTATAGGATTGGGTGCACAATGAATAAAGTCACCTTGGGTGTCGAGGGGTTGTGATAGTGCCGTAATCTCCATCCATGTACCCTAACGATTGAGGTTAAGACCACAACGATGAATGGTTTAATTCCGTGTGTGAGTCTTGTATATGAGTCTCGTACTCTCGTTAGTGGAATTATACAACGACTGATGAGTGATGTTGAGGGGTTGTGATTGTGCCATTGATCTCCACCTTGTGTAGTCCGGTAGTATGTATGAAGCGTGTGGGACAACTCTTGTAATCTGCGTATCCGATTGTGTCTTTTGTTGAAATGGTTTATGGTTTATCACTTGCGAGCCAATATAATGTAAATGATAAATGTTAAGCATGAGATTCTTGTAAATGATGCTAGAATGCACGAGATGCTTGGTAAAGCATGAGCAAAGGTTTATTTTCTGTTTTGGGAATGATGCATATGGGCATGCTTTTAGAAAGTGCATTGATGTCTTGTAAGGACATGTTTTGTGTAAAGGCATGTGTTAAAAAGTGGTGGTTTTGCAATTTGTGTGAAATGCATTGATGAATGTTGTTTAGCGATCCTCACTAAGCTTTGTGCTTACGCTCATTTATTTCATTAATGTAGAGAATTAGGCGTTTGAGGCAGCACACAAGCAAAGGAATCAAAGATTTTCAGTTTAGCAAAGTATGTGGTTTACTTTGGTGTAATAAGAGGTAATGGGTGGGATTTATACTTTTAGATGGTTGAGGATGTTGCTATTTACCTTGAGCCTGTTTGGTTGTGTACCTTTGAGTTGTAAATGGCCTTTGAGGTTTGGTTTTTGGTTTGAATGTTGATTTTAGCTTTGTATGGCTTTGGTGGACTAGGGAGCATGCCTATAGTTTCAATATTTGCATGATTGATGCCATGTTTTAGTTTATTCTTCGTAATAATGATCTTCGATGCCTAAACATGTTGTATGTATGATGTGGCATCTTTTGGGACATTTTCAAATGTGGAAATATGTGATAAACAAGCAAAATCTGTTGTTGCAGGGCAAGGCGTATCGAAACGCCCTTTCCTGTTTCGCAACAGAGGCCTGAAATGGCCATAAGGTTTCGGAACGGGCAGAAGTGTTCCGAAACGTTTTGGCTACTAGAAAGGGGTGTTTCGGAACGCACCCGAGTATCGAAACGGTCAACCTAGTATCGAAACGACCGTTTCGGTACATGGCCTTGTGTTTCGAAACACCAGACCGTTGAGCTTAATTTTGAATTGTTTCAATTTCCTATTTCTTACGTTTTGGTCCCTGAATCTTATGTGCTTAATTAAATGAGTTTGGTTGATCCTTTTAAGTTGAAATTTGACATGTTGGATTAATATAAGCTGAATTTTTGTTTGGTAATCTTAAATCTTGTTAAGTCTACTAAATTCTAGAAATTTACAATTTAGTCCTTAAATGACATGTGTATGCAATTGAACCCATATTTGAGTTCCGTTCGTTGTGTCGCTTCCGCTGAAATCTTTTGTTAATCACATAAGTTAATAATGTGCATTTAGAGAAGATAAAAAGAAACAAAAAGGGTCGTTAATCAAGGTTGACTTTCGGGTTGACTTTGGTTTTTCCCGTGTAATCTTCTTTGTTCGGTTCGGACGTCTAGGCCGGGTTAAGGGGGTTACAAATATCAAGGCCCCAAACAGAATATCTATCCACAACCCTCCCGTTCTAGAAACATTGATAGACCCCAGTCTATGACGTAATCCTTTGCCAAAGCAGCGTCTATTGATAGTACTGGAGGTTCAAACCGAGGCAACCAACATTCATTTTCCAATTATTGTCAGAATCGACATCCAGCGGGTTAATGTCGTAAGCAGACTGGAGCCTGTTACTATTGTGGTGAGCAGGGTCATTTTATTCGTGACTGCCCTTTGAATGCAACCAAATCTATTATCACACTGACTACTACTGCTTCTCCTGGTCAATCCTTTCGAGGTAAAGGATCGAGGCAAGGGTCATCAGGAACCTTTGGACGATCGAGTGGTCTAGGGAAACCCTTTGGAAAACAAGATTCAAAAGCTCCCGCCCAAATGTATCATGTGAGGAGCAGAGAAGAATAGGATGAACCTGATGTCATTGCAGGTACCATCGAGCTATATTCACATTCCTTATATGCATTGTTTGACCCTGGTTCTACTCATTCATTTATAAGTACCATTGTAATTAAGAAGTATAATATGTCTTCTGAACCAATAGCATCGAGAATATCTGTAACCAATCCCTAGGAGATTATGTCACCGTGATGGTAGTGTGTAAGAACTGCCCCTTAATGATCCAAGGAATTCCTTTTATGGCCAATTTGTTAGCTTTAATGATCCATGAATTCGATGTCATCCTAGGATTAGATTGGTTTAGTGAGCACAAAGACTGGGTAGATTGTTGTAAGAGGAAATTGTATCTTCGGGGTCTGGGTAAGGAGAGTATTGTATTGATGAACATAAGAAATCCATCATTATACGCTTTGGCGTTGGAGTCTAGAGACGAGCCATAATTGCGAGACATTGGCACCGTATGTGAATTTTCTGATGTCTTCCCTAATAAACTTCCGGGATTGCCCCCAACCCGTGAAGTGGAGTTTGGCATTGAGGTGCAACCTAGGACTGCTCCAGTTTCCATTGTACCAAATCATATGGTAGATGTGGAATTAAGGGAATTAAAGGCTCAAATTCAAGACTTATTGAACAAAGGTTTCATTCAACCGAGCTTTTCGCCCTGGTGATATACCGGAATTTGAATAAAGTAACCATCAAGAATAAATATCCATTGCCTAGAATAGACGACCTATTTGATCAACTAAAGGATGCCTCTATGTACCAAAGACTGCCTTCCATACAAGGTATGGACACTAGGAATTCTTTGTGATGCCCTTTGGGTTAACCAACGCACTGACAACTTTTATGGATATTATGAATTGGGTCTTTCGACCCTATATTGACAAGTTCGTAGTAGTGTTTATAGACAACATATTGATCTATTCCAAGAATGAAGCGGAGCACTGAGATCATCTTCGTATTGTGCTTCAGATCTTGAGAGAAAAGAAGTTGTACGCAAAGTTCTCTAAGTTTGAGTTTTGGCTCACCGAAGTTGCCTTTCTAGGACATATCGTGTCGGCTTCGGGTATTCAAGTGGACCTAAAGAAAATCCAAGCTATTGTAGATTGTCATCCACTGAAGAATATTGGAGAAGTTAAAAGCTTCCTTGGGCTTGCTGGCTATTATCGAAGATTTGTGAAAGGGTTTTCTATGATAGTCGTTCCTTTAACTAAGTTATTGAGGAAAGAAGAATCTTTTGTTTGGACCGAGGCTCAACAGCGGAGTTCCGATCAGTTGAAGAAAGTATTGACTCATACACCGGTCCTAACCCAACCTTAGTCTGGAAAGGATTACACAATTTACAATGATGCATCACATCTTGGGTTAGGATGTGTATTGATGCAAGAGGGTAAAGTCGTCGCTTATGCTTTGAGACAACTTAAGCCAAACGAAATGAATTATCCCACCCACAACCTTGAATTTGTTGCAGTTGTCTTTGCATTGAAAATCTGGAGACATTATCTCTACGGCGAAAAATGTTATCTCTTCACCGACCATAAGATCCTTAAGTATATATTGACTCAAAAAGAGTTGAATCTTCGGCAACGAAGGTGGATGGAACTCCTTAAAGATTACGATCTTGATATTGATTGCCACCCAGGCACGGCCAACATTTGTAGCTGATGCACTCAGCTGAAAACCTCTACCTGGTAACCACTGACAATAAATTTGGAGTCATACATATTTTATAGTACGTTAACTTATTGTAACATTGCTATATTGTAGCCCCTCGAGCAATTAACTCTCACTTCCGACTTCGGAAGCATCATTGCCTTGTAGTTGAACTTCAAGTTCAGTCTATCATCGTTTCACGAATCAAGGATTTGTATGAGCAAGATCCTGAACTTCAATCCATTGTCTCTAAGCTATCGGACAACCCTAACTTCAGAATTAACTCTGAATGACTCTTGTGTTTCCATGACCAAGTTTGTGTACCCAATGATGAATCTCTTCGCACTGATATTCTTTTTGAAGCTCATTCGAGTTCTTTTTATGTTCACCTCGGGTCTGTAAAGATGTACAAGGACCTGCGGGAACTCTATTGGTGGTCAGGCATGAAGCAGGCCATAGTTGATTTCATTTCTAAATGTCTCGCGTGTCAATGTGTTAAGGCAGAACATTGTGCTCCTACTGGATTATTGCAGCCTATTGATCCACAGAAATAGAAATGGGAAAAGATCACTATGGATTTTGTTAGTGGTCTACCGTTAACTTCCGCGAAGTATGATGCCATATGGGTCAGTGTAGATCGTTTCACGAAGTCAACTCATTTCATATCGATCAGAATGGACTACGGTCTCCCTAAACTAGCTGACTTGTATATCAAGGAAGTAATCCGACTCCACAGAGTACATAAGTCTATTATCTCTGATCGAGATCCCCGATTTGCCTCTCGGTTTTGGAGAACATTACAAGGAGCTCTGGGCACCAGAGTTAATCTTAGCACAACCTTTCATCTTCAGTCGGACGATCAGTCAGAAAGGGTAATCTAGGTAAATCACTAAAAAATTTGTCCATTGAAATCTTAGAAACTTGCATTGTTATTGAACCTTTCTATACATATTTTTGAAGACATGCTTCAGGCATGCATTATTGACTTTGGTGGAACTTGGGAGAAATCTCTACCCCTTGTCGAATTTCCATACAATAATAGTTACCAAGCATCAATCCAAATGGACCCGTATGAGGCATTGTATGGTAGGCGATGTAGAACTCCATTGTGTTGGTCGGAGCTTGGCGTGGGCAAGGCTTTAGGCCCTGACTTGCTTCGAGAGACTGAAGAGCGGGTCACCATTATCCATGATCGTTTAAAGGTTGCCTTTGATCGACAAAAGGCTTATGTTGATCTCAAGAGAAGAGATATCAAGTATGAAGTTGGAGAAAAAGCATTTCTCAAATTATCACCGTGGAAGAGGGTTATAAGGTTTGGCAAGAAGGGAAAATTGAGTCCCCGATTCACTGGACCCTTTGAAGTCATTGAAAGAGTTGGCCTTGTGCATATCGATTATTGTTACCCTCAGAATTGATTAAGATCCACGATGTTTTTCACGTATCGATGCTTCGGAAGTATCATTTTGATCCTTCGCACATTGTGGAACCTGAGTCGGTAGAACTTCGACCAAATCTATCCTACGAGGAGGAACCAGTTCAAATTCTAGCAAAAGAAGTCAAGAGACTTCGCAACAAAACTGTATCGTTGGTTAAAGTGCTCTAGAGAGCCACACCATTGAGAAAGCCACTTGGGAACCTGAAGTGACCATAAGACAGTAATATCCACATCTTCTCAGTTCAGATAAAAATTCGAGGACGAATTTTTCTTAAGGGGGGAGATTTGTAACACCCCAAAATCCGGTCTAGTCGGAATTTGGTTCCGGTGATTGGAAATTTTACATTGATGAAGTCTAAATATAGTATTGGCTAGTTAATTTATGATATTGGACTCTAATTGAATTAAATCATTGCCATCGGACCCTATTGAATAGTACCGAAAACATTAGAGTGACTAAATTGAAGAAAATGCAAGTTGGGGAGCAAAACCATAGTACGGTGAGAGTTGAGGGACTAATCTTACGATTAGCCCCTCCTCAATTAAATCTTGCCTACATGGGTTCCGAGATAACCTAAATTATAGTGATAAAACAAAGGAAATAAGGGAATAGAGACTTACCCGAGAATTCTTAAACAAACACCTTCATCTTCCTTATCTTCTTCCTTCAAGCATACACCACCATTGGAGATAATCTTAAGCATTACTTTTTCTTCGTTCTATTGATATTGAATCGTTGCTATCGATCGGGTAAGCTATATTCCTCAACCGGTTAATGGATTCCATGGATAAATCAAGTTTAATCACAAGCTAGGGTTTTGACCATCCATGGATATTTCATCGTTATTGTTTATATTGAAATCAGATATCGATTTTGATATCGTTGTATTGATTTTTGATATCGTAATATCGACCCTAATCATCTCCTTGTTGATTTTCTAGCTCAAGAAGTGGAGAGAGAGGTTTCACCATCTCCATCGAAAGCTAAAAGCAAGGGTATTGTCATCTGAAAGTCGTAAGAGCATCAGATTTCAAGGTGAGTGTAGTCGGAGTCTCGGGATTAGGCGAAAAGCTTTCTCGAATCTTTATTTGATGTTTTAGATTATATAAATAATATTATCATTGAAGAAATTGCATTAGATTGATAATCAGACACCTTGGTAAATGTCGGTAAGTTTGATATTGAATATCGGATATAGTCATTGGTATTGTCATTGTGCATAGTCATTGATATGGTTATTGTCATCGAAACATTGTAAAGAAATCATCGTATATTGATATTGATATTGAACCATGAAACATTGATAATATTGAATCATTGGTCATCGAAATCCTCATTGAGCATTGAACACTGAAATGAACATTGAAACCTTGGATTTGAATAGACATTGGATACAATTTGCATGCCATAGTATTCATGAGCTCAGTGTACGGGTGGACTACGGTCCTAAGGCTACAACCTATATTGATTTGGCGAGGCGGAGGGATGTGTATTGATATTAGTCATATTGCCGAGGCGGAGGGACTAGACCATTCATTGATTTGGTGAGGCCTAGGAATTCGCGTATCCACTATCTTGATTCAATACAAGGATTAATGATGAAAAGAATATGTTAAACATTTTATATTGTTGCATAGCCTTAACATTGATAAGCATGAGATCATATATATTGATACTTGACATATTGTTGTCCATATTGCTTATGACTGCCTCACTAGGCATCGTATGCCTAACGTGTCTCATCTCATGCATTTTCAGGTTGAAAGGATCGTGTGTCGAAGGATCGGATTGGAAAAACAAGACAATTCACTACAAGCCCTAAAGTAATGTGTTTTGATCTTAAGAACTCCTAGAAAGGTGGCAAAGTAGTTGAACTAGTCATTTGTGTCCATTTTGTTATGTTTGTGATATGCATATGTTGTAATATGGTTAATGGCCCTAAATGGCCTTTTTGGTTGGCTTAAAATGGCTTAAAGATGCATATTTGGCTCATAAAGGTCAAAACATGGTAAACGTATTCGTATGGTCATAAAACTCAGCATGTTAGTAGTTTATACCATTGAAATGTTGCGTATGAAGTTTCGTTGCATTTGGACATCGTCAGGTAAGTCCAATTAAATAAATACCAAAAACATTTGTCATTACAGGTCATACCATATCGAAACGGGTGATGGCATTTTGATACGGGTAAGCATAATTGAGCTTGAGGAATAGGGCGTATCAGAACGGTTCATGGCCGTTTCAAAACATTTTTTCACCGGAATCCCTCATTTTGGTACGGGTTTATAGCGTATTGTAAAGTGTCCATAAGTTCTATATTTCATGCACATTCCATCTCATATTATTGTTGTTTTCAAGTGCATTTTTAGGCATAATTAGGTCATGCATTGCATAAATACAATATTCTTTGTTTTGCCATGCTTTTATTGAATATTTGTTATTTGGTAAAGTAAAGATGTTGTTTTAGTATAGATTTAGTTTTGTAGGGCTAGAAGCTGTTAGAAGGAGAGTAGACCAGAGGAGAGGATGTTGAGGCAACAGACCAGGGAGTTGTATTAAAACAGTTCCACACTGAGAGAGTCGCTACAGAGGACTTGCTGCCGCTATAGCTGCCGCCCAGGGCAGCAAAGTGAGCCTGCCGCCCAGGACAACAAAGTGAGTTTGCCGCCCAGGACAGCAAACTGAGTCTCCTGCCCAGGACAACAAAGTGAGCCTGCCGCCCAGGACAGCAAAGTGAGTCTGCCGCCCATGACAGCAAAGTGAGGAGTTGGTAAATTGGAGTGTGATCGACAGAGCAGAAAATCATGATTCTAACGATGTCGTCCATTCAATTTTTTGACTCCTGGAGCAGCAGATAGAACCGCCAAAGGAGAAGAATGAGCTTACTTGTGGAACAAGGCAACGGAAAAAGAAGTCCATATTCAACTCAAAGAAGGACTTAGACTAGACCTTTTCCTATATAAACCTCATGTATTTAGCAAATAAAAAAACACAATCTTAGGTTTTCTTTAGGCATAGCTTAGGTTTTCTTGCCGCCGACATGTTCTAAGTTTCTCTTGGGTTTGGGGTTATGTTGTAATTAGTTGTGAGAAAGGTTGTTTAGGTTTCAAAGTTTGTTTTGCAATAAAATACTCTAAATTTGCTTAATTCATGTACTTCACTTCTTCAATTAGTTCCAAAAGTCCAGTTGAAGAAATCCATTTTTCGGGCGCGAGTGTGTAAAACA
Source organism: Hibiscus tridactylites (assembly GCA_958450335.1). Classification (NCBI taxonomy): domain Eukaryota; kingdom Viridiplantae; phylum Streptophyta; class Magnoliopsida; order Malvales; family Malvaceae; genus Hibiscus; species Hibiscus tridactylites. Next base: position 66,972,141 of record OY288273.1, read on the forward strand.
CACGAAAGAATTATGTACGATCACATCATGACGAGGTGTTGACTAATTTGGCTTAGACATAAGATAGAATTTCAGCAGCTAAAAGGAGCAATCAAACGTCGACTGCCTGTGTTAGGTTTACGCCGAGATTGCTAGGCATTACCTACATCACTTAGTGACAGAACCCTTGCCTAGACATAGGAAGGATCACTTTAGAAATGCTTCGCCGAACTTGGAGTATCTGCCAGACTTGCCGCCAGGACTTCTCTCCATCTCATCTGCCGAGACAGTGAAAGTTGTAAGAGCAGAGATCTGCCATGGCATCAAAAGGTGCAACCGCCTCAATCTGCCATTACCCGCCGAGGCAACAGATTGTGGCAGTGCAAACCAACTTGGCCTATTCAACACAGTTTCACACTAAGCAGCAACATAACCGCGCCCTCTCTATCAATCTGATTACTTCCTCTTTTACTTGTGTTTTCTTTTACTTTTCTTCTCAACAACTATCTTACTTGTGCAATTTACTTTTCTTGTACAGGAACAACAATTCGAACCAAGCTGTCCAATCCCTGTGGGAGACGATATCTTATATACTATAACTTGACAAGAGTGTGCACTTGCGCTCATAAATAGAGTACACCTAAAATGCTCTACAAGTTTTTGGCGTCGTTGCCGGGGATTGGTAGCAACAAAAATTGATTTCATTTTTTTGCACTTTTTAATTATATTTACTTTTAATTTCATTTTTGGTTTTTATATTTATTCGGAAAAAATATGTGGGAAAGTGCCTATTCAAGTGCCCCACGAGTTAAGGGCAACAATATTTAGGAAAGTTCTTGTGAATTTGTTGAAGGCAATCATGCATTCGAAAGTTGCCCTCAACTTTTTGCAACGAACATGTCATGGAAAACCACACATGAATGGTTGCCTGAATATGAATAGTAGATGTCGCCACAGCAGCAACATGGACAGCTGATTCCAATGTCGCATGTGCCGCTACAACAACAAGATTTTTCATGGTGTGATAAAAAATCTCAAAGAAATTACCATAACAGTTTTGCTGCAAAAACAGACATTCCCTAGAAAAATAATCTTCTGCAAGAACAATCAAACTTCTTGGAGGACACACTTCAAGCTTTTCTTGCGCTCACAGACAAAGTATTAGCTTTTGTGGGCGCCAACATCACTAAGATGGATGCACGTCTGAACAATTCAGTCCTTATTGATGCTATGGATATACCTCCACAATTAAGGGATACTGATGTCCCAGGACAAGTGGACGAAGAGCAATGCAAGGAAAGATCTCCAATGTGTACGAAGCAATTCGAACCTCCAAGCCAAGAGGATGCAGAACGATGGCCAGACAGCAAGATCGACAGTTGTTCCAGCAGCTACCTAAAACCCTGCCCTGAGGATGAACTGACAGCACCTAAGAAAAGCTATGCCTCAGTAGAGAGGCTCGCCACGATAGAAGCCTTCATAATCACGCCCACCTCGGCAGCTATTGTTTATATATATCTAGAGGAGTCGATGCAGGCAGATTTACAGCCGTCAAAATCTCTACTGATGGAGATTTTCGAGGAGCCTAAAGAGTTTTCCCTTGACAGGCACAGTACTATGATATAAGACTACCGCAACAACTGGTTGCCGCAGCAGCTGCCTCGGCAGCAAAAGAAATTTTCACCTATGACGAACTTCGACAAAAAGGAGGTAAGTACATGGTTAGGTAGTTATATAATTTTTCTAATCACATGTTCATGCCTTCAGGAATAGGAATAAGAAGGAAGGTTCACATGGATTACAAGGGAACGAGGAAGAATGACTCCTCCACCATGAGGATAATCACTAGATGGAGGGTGTGGATGGATTACAAGAAGTATCGAAAATGACCCTCTTGAGCTAAACCGATAAGGGATTAGTTACTTTAGGAGATGCATATCAATACACTCCTAGAGTAACAAAATTTTGTATAAGTTTTTATTTTTCCACATCTTTATTGTATTAGTTAGGAGTAGATTTTACCTACTTAGGACCATATTTTATTTGCGTCTTATTCGCAGCTCACAACTACTTACCCAGATCCAGACCTTAAGGAATCGAGCAGCCGAGCACAATAGGGGCAGCACTGCCGCAACCCGCAACTGGTGGAAGAGCAGATAACTCCTCCACATCTTCGCCACCATCTGACAGCAACTAAGCCTGAGTTTTCTTTCAATTTCTCATATTTATTTTTCAGTTTTAGTTTTATTTTGTGCATTGAGGGCACGCCCATCTCGAGTTTGGGGGGTATAGTTCTCATATTTTTGTTTAGGCATGTTAGTTGCATATAGATTGCATTGTACTTGCCTTCTTATCAATTAGAAAAGAAAAAATTGTTAGAACTTGTTCCTGTGATAGGACAACCGATTAATTTTTCGCACTAATTAAAAATTGAACTTAAATCGAGAAAAGCATGAATAACTTAGAATTTTCTATAATAGCCAAAAAAAATTAACACTATTGTTACTTGCTAAGTTTGAGAATATCTTATAAACACTACCTGCTTTGTTTTTAGAATTCTTTGCAAAGTTCTAACAATGGTTGCAGGTTGCTGCCGAGGCAGACAATAGAGACAAAAAAATCAAAGCACTTCCACGGTAGAGAAAAACAAAGAAAGATTGGTGTTTTACCCTAGAGGTGTCTGAAACAGGCTCTAGGAAGAATCATGTGCGAGGACACTCCGCTGCTATCAAAGTCCATGAATCTGAAAATTTTGCAGTGACAGGCAAATTAGCATGAGTGAATGAAAGTCTTCACGGGATGACTCTACTCCATGGGTTCGGGGTTTTGTAGTTTGCTCCTATCTTAATTTCAGATCTAGAAGAGTAGTTGTGATGAGATGAAGCCCTCATTGCCATGATTAGATAATTGTGCTTAATTGTGCTACATCGGCAACAACCTTATATATCATAACAACATCTTTGTTTATCTAGTTATTCTTCATATTTAGCATGTACACAGTCATGTACACACTGCACTGTATTATAGATTAATTCTGAGTTATTTCTTTCTATTTCCCTTCACTAATCTAATGTACGTGCCACGGCCTTGAGGTGCAGAATCAAGTTGAAAACAAATTTTTCTTCCTGGTTAAAATAAGGGCAAGTATATTTAGGTTGCATTGCTTGAAGACAAGTAATAGTTTGAGTTTGAGAGTGTGTAAAGTGTCCATAAGTTCTATATTTCATGCACACACCATCTCATATTATTGTTTTTTTCAAGTGCATTTTAGGCATAATTAGTTCATGCATTGAATAAATACGGTATTTTTTTGTTTTGCCATGATTTTATTGAATATTTGTTATTTGGTAAAGTAAAGATGTTGTTTTAGTGTAGATTTAGATTTCCAGGGCTAGAATCTTTTAGAAGGAGAGTAGACCAGAGCAGAGGATGCTGAGGCAGCATACTAGAGAGTTGTAATAAAATAGTTCCACACAGAGAGAGCCGCTGCAGAGGACCTGCTGCCGCCATACCTGCCGCCCGGGGCAGCAAAGTGAGCCTGCCGCCCAGGACAGCAAAGTGAGCATGCTGCCCATGACAGCAAAGTGAGTCTGCCGCCCAGGGCAGCAAAGTGAGGAGTTGGTAAATTCGAGTGCGAACGACAGAGCATAAAATCTTGATTCTAACGATGTCTTCCACTCAATTTTCTGACGCCTGGAGCAGCAGACAGAGATGCCAAAGGAGAAGAATGAGCTTACTTGTGGAACAAGGAAACGAGAAAAAAGTCCATATTCAACTCAAAGAAGTCATATTTTAAAGTTGCATTTAATGCAAAAGCCTTTTGAGGACTTTTACTCCAATAAAGACTTAGACTAGACCTTTCCCTATATAAACCTCATGTATTTAGCAAATAAAAAACACAATATTAGGTTTTCTTACCGCCGACATGTTCTAAATTTCTCTTGGGTTTGGGTTTATGTTGTAATTAGTCGTGAGAACAGTTGTTTAGGTTTCAAAGTTTGTTTTGCAATAAAATACTCTAAGTTTGCTTAATTCATGTACTTCACTTCTTCAATTAGTCCCAAAAGTCCAGTTAAAGAAATCCATTTGTCGGGAACGAGAGTGTCAAACTCGCGAAAGAATTAAGTACGGTCTCATCATGATGAGGTGTCGACTAGTTCGGCTTAGACATAAGTTAGAATTTCAGCGGCTAAAAGGAGCAACAAAACGTCGATTGTCTGTGTTAGGTTTACGCTGAGATTGCTAGGTATTGCCTACATCACGTAGTGACAGAATCCTTGCCTAAACATAGGAAGGATCATTTCAGAATTGCTTCGCCGAGCTTGGAGTATCTGCCAGACTTGCCGCTAGGACTTCTCTCCATCTCACTTGCCAAGACAGCGAAAGTTGCAAGAGCAGATATCTTTCGTGGCATCGAAAGTTGCCGCCGCCTCAATCTACCATTACCCACCGAGACAGCAGATCGTGGCAGCGCAAAACAACTTGGCCTATTCAACGCAGTTTCACACTAAGCAATGGCATAACCCTGCCCTCTCTATCAATTTGATTACTTCCTCTAGTACTTGTGTTTTCTTTTACTTTTCTTCTCAACAACTATCTTACTTGTGCAATTTACTTTTCTTGTGAAGGAACAACAATTCGAACCAAGCTGTCCAATCCCTGTGGTAGACAATATCTTATATACTAAAACTTGACAAGAGTGTGCACTTGCGCTTATAAATAGAGTACACCTAAAATGGTCTACACGTATCGAAATGGGTCAAATTCAAAGTCAAATGAAGTCAACCTGTTTTAATACAAGGCATGCCCGTATCGATACGATCTAAAGGGTAAAGTTAACAGGGGTTGACCATCATTCACCCATTTCGAAACAGCCTAGGGTGTTTCGATACGGGGTTAGTTAAGTTAGTTAAAGGCATATTAAACAGATTGCAATATTCACAGTTTAGTCGCTGAATTTTGAAATATTAAATCGAATGAGTTAATAGACCCCAAATTGTATGAAATTTGAATGGTATGTTAATATTCTGCTGAATTTCATTGTAGTATAACGATTTGGATGGAAGGACCTTTAATTTATCAAATTTATATATTGGTCCCTAGAACTTGTAATACATGCGATTTAGCCTCGTTTGATTAATTATTGCTTCGTACGGATTACATTGGACAAAAATATATTGAGGAACTGTTACTATATGATATTGGCTTAAAGGTTAAAATTAAAAAGAAATTGTGTCGCACTATTTATTATATTGAACATCGATATCACCTTCCGACCCAGTTCTCGACCAGGCCGGGAAAGGGGTGTTACATGTTCTTCAATTTTTATCAAAATTGTGTCAAGCGAAAGTTGGCATTGTTGGGTTATTGAACCTTAATATCTTAACAAACTTAGGGGGCAACAATTTGTTGTCAGATACTAAGGCGAGATGCTTCAAAAGAAGATGTTCAAGTAGATGAGCTTACTTCTGAAGTGAATCTACCCCTTAGAAGTATATATTGGGACTTAATCAAATTTATTTATGAAAAAAACATCACTATAGAAATATAGGGGTTTTTACATGGTTAATTTCGAGCATTGACCATCGAAAGAGACTTTGCCAACTGTGAATCGGATCGTTAAATGACGCCAAGGCATTACATTATTAAAGGCTGGCATGGCATGAATAGCGGGAAAACCAATCATCCCTTGCCAAAGCTCATCACTTATTTGACACTCTCCTTGCCAACATTGTTTTTTTTTTCTTTTAAATCATTTTTTCAAACAACTCCAAATCAAACAACATTTTTCCTTTGATAAGTAAACATTCAAAGGATTCAACTTTTGGCCAATCACTGTGGAGATTACACTCAACTCACTACTATATTACTTGCAGACCGTGTATACTTGCACGCAAAAGACTCAACCTTTAGCACTAATTTATTACTTTTGCAATACATTTTTACCCCTTTTGCCATGCACTCACGCGAGTCAACACAGGTAGAGAAGGAGGATTCTATTGAGGTTCAGAAGAACAAGGGTTAGATTTGTTAACCAAAAAATAAATACGTACGAGAATATCTTAGAAAAATTCTAAATAAAAGAAATAAGTTGCTCCAAAAGCTAATATTGGATCACTGAAAATAATTGTTCAATAGTACTACTTAATAATAGTATATAAATTTATTTACCACATTGAAAGCATTGGTTATATATAATGACTATAACAAGAATCTATATGTATCAAGTATATAAAATAGTAGGTAAAAGTAGTTATTATTTGTATCTAAAATAATATTAACATAATACTAAAACAAATGATAAAAGTATTCAAACTAAATTAAAAGGCATGGACGGTGTAGATGGGCTATTCTGGAACGAGCCAGAGTTTCCAATTGGTGACATCAAGGGATCTCCACACAACAGTGCGACGCTGGATGTGCACCAAGAGATCTCAGACGTCATGAAGGTTAGACTAAGATATAGGAGTTTTTAGAGGCTCGATCAAGAAAGGTTTATGAGTGAAGAAAGTCAGGATATCGATCATGACACGACTAGGTGAAAAAGATGGTGTCGGCAGTGGAAAGATGCTAGGGTTTTGTGGGGTTCTTTTAAAGAAGAACGTGTGTGTGTGTGTGTGTGTGTATATATTGGTAAAAATATTATAATAGTAACAAAGGGTTTTAATAAAATAAATAAAGTAAAAGGAAGGTCATAATATACATATAAGCATCAAGAAACGTTTGGAAAAAATAATGTTTTCAAAAAAAGGGTAAATTTCACATATGGTCCTTAGACTATCGAGAAATTACACATTTGATTTCTAAGTTCCATGAAAAGTCTATTTAGTCCCTTTTAAATATTAGGGTTCCAAATTAAAGAATTTTCAAAATTTAGGGTTTTAAATTAGGGATTTGGAATTTTAGGGTTTCAGAATTGGGGAATTTTTTAGGGTGTTACACTAAGAATCGAATCAATGCTAACCTGTTGAGTCAAGATAATCTAGGTCATTACAACTAGATTTTTTATGGAGGGTGAAAAAATTATTTCCTACCCAACATAGTATCAGCCATGGCGGCACAAAAGATGATCCAGCAAAGTTGTTGATATGTTTTCGATAGAATTACTAGGTCTACCCTAGGATCATTAGTTAGAGTTTCAAATTGAGGTAATGTCGGGGACAACACCAGTGTCCATTGCCCCTTAACGCATGGTGCCAACAGAATTGAGAGAGCTAAATGATCATATTCAAGAGTTATTGGAGAGAGAATTCATCCGACCAAGCATCTCTCCTTCGAGTGCTCTAGTCTTGTTTATCAAGCAAAATGATAGATCGATGAGGATGTGCATTGATTATTGTCAGCTCAATTAGGTGGAGTAAAGAACCTTTATCCTCCACCCAGGATAGATGACTTGTTTGATCAGTTGAGAGGTGCCCACGTGTTTTCGAAAATCGGCTTGAGGTCAGGATATTATCAGTTAAAAGTCAAGGAACAAGATGTTCAAAAGACTTCTTTTCGGACACGGTATGACCACAACGAGTTCTTGGTTATACCATTTGGGCTTACCAATGCACCTACAACTTTCATGGATTTGATGAACTAAATTTTTTAGCCCTTCCTCAATCAGTTTGTTGTGTTCTTTATAGACGATATCTTGGTTTACTCAAGTTCGAAGGATGAGCACAACTATCACCTTCATGTTGTCCTTCAAATCTTGAGAAATAGGTAGCTTTATGCCAAGTTTAGTAAGTGCGAGCTTTTGCTCTCCAAGGTGGCATTTTTGGGCCAAGTTGTTGCAGCGGATAGAATCCATGTTGACCCATAGAAGTTTTGGGCAGTGGTGGAATGGAAACCACCAAGGAATATTTTGGAACTCTAAAGTTTTCTTGGACTTGCCGATTATTATCGTCGTTTTGTCAAAGGATTCTCCATCATTGCAGCCAATTTGACTAAGTTGTTGAAAAAGGGAGTTATGTTTGAGTGGAACGAAAGAAGACAACAAAGTTTTGATCAGTTGAAAGCCTTCTTGACAGAAGCCCTAGCTTTGACACAACCCAAACTGGTTAAGGATTATGTGGCATTTAGTGATGCTTCGTTGAATGGGCTTGGTTGCGTTCTCATACAAGAGGGTAAGGTGATCGCTTACACCTCGAGACAACTCAAATCCCATGAGTGGAACTATCCTACCCATGATTTGGAGCTAGCATCAATTATATTTGCATTGAAAATTTGGAGGCACTATCTGTATGGGGAAAAGTGTTACATCTACAGTAACCATAAGAGTTTAAAGTATCTGCTTACGTAGAAAGAGTTGAACTTTATAGAAATGAGGTGGATCAAGTTTCTCAAGGATTATTATTGTATCATCGAGTACCATCTCGGTAAAGCTAATATGGTGGTTGATGTAGTGAGTAGAAAGTTTATGGGGGACTTGAGAGCAATGTTTGCTTGCTTGAGGATGATCGAGGATGATACTTTGTTGGTCGAGCTTCTTGTGGAACCTACCTTGGTATAAGAGATCAAGATGACACAAGTTTTAGATGAAGATTTAGTGCAAAGATAGAGATGGTGCAATGAGGTGAGACATCTAATTTTGAGGTGCAAGATAGTGGGGTTTTGTATTTCAAAGGTCGGTTATGTGTTCTCGCCTTGGAGGATTTTGGAGATTGGATTCTTCGAGAGGCTCACCGTAGTCCATTTACTATGCATCCGAGTAGTAACAAGATGTACCAATACCTTCGTCCCTTTTATTGGTGGCCCATCATGAAGATAGATGTGTCAAAAATTTTGACCAGATTCCTAGCTTGTCAACAAGTTAAGGCTGAGCATCAAGTTTCTTCGTGTTTTCTTCAACCCATTCAAATTTCACAATGTAAATAGGATCGGGTAACCATGAATTTTGTGACAGGTTTGCCTTTGACCCAAATGAAGCACGACGCTATTTGGGTGATTGTAGATCGCTTGACCAAGACCGCACATTTCATGTCTGTGTGTATGGATTTTACTCTTGAGAGGTTGGCCCGTTTGTACATCCAAGAATTCGTGAGGTTGCATGGGGTACCGTATTCGATCATCTCTGATAGTGATCCTCATTTTACAGCTAGGTTTTGGAAAAAGATTCATGAGACTTTGTTTACTAGATTGCATTTTAGTGCCGCCTTTCATCCTCAGACTGATGGTCAGTCTGAGCAGGTTATCCAGATTTTGGAGGACATGTTGCGTTGTTGCATCATTGATTTCGAGGGGAGTTAAGAAGAATATCTTCTGCTAGTTGAGTTTGCTTACAAAAACAGTTACCAGTCGAGAATTAAAATGGCTCTGTTTGAGGCCTTTTATGGGCGCAAGTGTAGGACACCCTTGTGCTGGATGAAACTCAATGAGAGAAGGATCGTAGGATCCGATTTGATCAAGCAATCCGAAGAAGAAGTTCTGATTATCAAGGAAAGGTTGCAAGCTACCTTCGATCAGCAAAAAGCTTATACATATTTGAAGCATAAACACATTGAGTGTGAGATGGGTGATAGAGTGTTCCTCATGGTGTCCCCATGGAAAAGAGTAATCTATTTTAAATGAAAGGGCAAGTTGAGCCCGAGGTTTATTGGACCATATGAGATATTAGAGCGGGTTGGACCCGTGGCTTACTGTTTAGCTCTTCCTCTATAGATGGCGCACATCCACAACGTTTTTCATGTTTCCATGTTAAGACGTTACTGTTCTGACCTTTCGCATGTTATCCCGCTTGAGGAGATTGAGATCAATGATGATTTGACTTATGAAGAGCAGCCGATAAGAGTCTTTGATAGGGGTTAAAGAGCTTTGCAACAAGTACGTACCCCAAGTGAAAATGTTGTGGAGAAATCATGGTGTTGAGGAAGGCACGTGGGAAGTCGAGGAAGACAAGAAATTGCTTTACATGCATTTGCTTTCGTCAAGTAAATTTTGAGGACAAAGTTTTCTTTAAGGAGGGGAGAGTTATAACAGTGTAGATTTCGAAATTTGTGAGTCGGATACACTTGAGCCTCGAGTCTTATTGAGTGGGTCATGTTGTTGGGCCGAGAGTGGATCAAAGGGGCATCTTTGGGCCCTTTTCTTGTTGTTGGGCTTGGTTATGTGTTGGAAGAGGGATAGAGGGGAAAATAGTATTTTCCTATTTTGAAAAAAAGAAGGTAGCTCCCTCTTAATTCTCTCTACAAAATTTATGGGAGATGATCTCACCTTGTCTGTTTTTGTATCTCTTCATCCCCTTAATCATCTCTTCCCCAATAAACCAACAAAAGGTGCAATCTTTGTAACCCCCTTAGCCCGGCCTAGACGCTTGACCCGAACTACGAAGATTACACGGGGAAAACCAAAGTCAACCCGAAAGTCAACCTTGATTAATGACCCCTTTTCTTTCCTTTTATCTTTTCTAAATGCACACTAAGCCTATGTGATTACTCAAGAATCATAGGAGAGAAAGGTGCAGCGATCGGAAATCAATTAGGGATTCAATTGTAAGAATTACACTTTTAGGAACCAAAATGTAAATTTTTGAAAATATAAGGACTTTGCAAATTTTAAACTTACCAATATGTAATTAATCATTTTTCATGCATCTCTGCCAAATATCAGCTTAAAGGGACATTCCAAGCTTAATCAATTGCATCCACAACATCAAGGACTAAAATGTAAGACATGAGAACTTGAAACAATTCAAAACACTAACCCCGGTATCGAAATGGTCGTATCGAAATGGAGTTGACCATTTCGGTACTCGGGTGCGTTCCGAGACCAGTACCGAAATAGGCCTCTCCAGTAGCTAAAGTGTTCTGAAACACCTTCACTCGTTTCGAAACACTATGGCCATTTCGGGCCCCTATTTTGAAACAGATAAGAGTGTTTCGATACACCCTGCCCTGCAACTGCATAATTTTCTGGTTTTTCACATCTTACCACATTCAAGCACATCCCAAATCATACCATAACATACCAGCAACATGATTAGACCTTATAGAACATATCTAAGGAGCTTAAGCTAGAGCATGGCATCAAACACATGAACATTTAGTCTATAGGCATGCTTCCTAACCACAACACCAAATAAAGACCTCAACCCTCAAACCAAACCATATAAGCTATTTACAAACTTCAAAAGCCATAAAAAATTTGCCACAAACATAGGGAGTTCAAAATACATCTCCCAAAAACAACCTTGAAGCCCCATTGCCAAATATCAATACTAAAGTATGTAAAAACATCACCATACATGAGCTTTTCACTTCCTTGGATGTTCTTAGCCTTCTCGCTGCCCAAAACTCGTCTCAATTATCTGCATTGTTGGTAAAAGAGAGCGTAAGCATATTTGCTTAGTGAGGCAAGCTCTAAAGAAAACCAACACAACAACGCATCATTCAAAACTCTTTCTCAAAAGCCATTTTCAACAACATGCTCTTTCTATCTCATGCTTGAAAACCATCTCAAAGCAAATCTCCATTTGAAAACACATGTACCTCTATTCTATCTCATGCATTTAAACTAATTCAAATCCCATGGAAAAGCCATACACATGCTTGTGAAAACTAAAGCATTTCATATACAAATCTCATATGCATTTCTCATAGCATAAATCATCTCAACATTTGGTACATGTGAATCAAATACATTTTCATATATTATATTGGCATTTCACATTTCATTTTTACTCGGATATGCGGATTAGCTTGACTCAAGGTCAAGTCCTACCTCGGTGGAATCTCTTATCACCGGACTCTCATGGAGGTATCTCTCATCGCCACAAAGCTTGGGTATTTCACCAAGTCCTACCCCGATGGTATCTCTCATCATCGGATTCTTACTTTGGATCGGGATGGCACTACCCCCATTGCCCTACTCCAAAGAGCACGTACGAATTTTTAGTTTATAGTGCACTCTCATCCTATTGATCGATCAAATATATCCGGTAAGTATCTCATCTTCTATGCCAATATATTATGTCAAAATATCATCTCACCTACTGTTTTTATGCAACATTTCTCAAATCTTTCTCATCTCATTTCAAAATCATATCTCATGCTTTGCATTAAGTCAAAATCTCAAAACTCTTCAATGCAACATGTTATCTCATGAAATCTCTACAAAGCATCATCTCATGCTACAAATCATGCATAAAACAGTAGGAATTTGTCTATCTCAAAACAAGAGCATGTAAAAGCGTTTAGGGCATCAACCACATATTTGAGAGAAAATCTAGCCATACTTACTTCCAGACTTAGGATGGTGTTTCAAACCAATCCTAAATCCCCAAACCTTGTTTCTTTGTCCCTCAAGGACTTCTAAAACCATTCGCACTCACCGATTATGTTTCGCTTGCTTGCTGAAACGATATCTAAGCTCCCGGCACTTCCGAATCACCACCAAAAGCGTCCGAAGATGTCTTCATGTTTATTACACATAAGAGCAGATTATTAATGCATCATCGTGCATTGAAATCACCAGCCAACTAAACAAACTCGCTGCTCTACTCAGAAGCACCATTTCGGCTACCCAAAACAACCGAAATCATCTCCAAACTCCTCCAAAACAAAGCCCAACCAAGATCTATCACTTCTAATCATTTCTAAACCTCAATCAACACCAAAAATCACCATAAACTCCTCCTTATATCTCCAGCAACAACAGAACACCAAAACCACCCCAAAAACCACCAATCTAGCATGTAAAACTTAGGAATCCAAACCTATTCGGGATTTGTTTGATAAAACCTCATTTATAACATCAATTACCATCCAAAATACATTAGAGATCAACCTAAATACAGAGCCTAACAATAGTTACGAAAATCATCACGATCTCTCTAAGAATCTTGAGTTTTAACACAATTCCATGTTTCTAACATTAAAGCAACTCAAAAATCATTAACAAAGGATTGATAACTTGAGAATTTCAGCAAAGAACTGATCATTAGAGGAGAAGGATGAAGCTTACCTCTAATGGCTGATTTCTTCTTAATTTGGGTAAGTTTTCTTGAAAATCTAAGGTGAAAACAAATGGATTTGATGAGGAAAAGATTAGGAATCCATAGGAGAATGAAATCTCATCAAAAGGGATGAAAATAAGAGGTTAATTGATGAAGGAAATGTGTTTGGCTGAGTGGAAGTTGAGAGAAAATGAAAAGAGGGAAAAAGATCGTAAAGTAGTTATGAAAGTCAAATTAGGATTTTCTCTTTTAATTCCCTTTATTAAATCATTATTAAAACACCCAAAATTATAGAGAAATCTGATAAAAAAATTTGGTAAAATTAGCTCCTTAAAGATTCAAAGTTTCAATCCTTTACAAAATAGTCACTAGTCAACTTCTGTAAAAACTACAATTTGGTCACTACACTGAAATGTAGTATTTCCCAATCATATTTTGTTAAATTGTTTTCACCATAATCATTAATATAATAAATGAGGATTTTTAGATATTTTTCCATATTTTTAAAGCATCTCGAACTAGGTGTTCCCTAAATCTCCCTTAAAGATTCAAACTGTTCTCGACCGGCCCGATCCAAACTATAAAACATCTAGGCCCAAAATTAGGGCGTTACAATATTTATCTTCTCTTGTGCAAATCTCAGAATTTTGGTAAATGGAAATTTGTTCATCATCCAAGGATCTATCAAGCATGGTAAAAAAACGAATGGAAATGGTGGAGTTTGGAGAAAATGGGTTTTGGTGGGGGTTGAGGAGGAAGAACAGGAATTGAAGATTTATCTTCATTTCTTGTTGTTAAGATCTTCCTTTTATATTCCTTAATCTTCCAGCAATGTTGTAACTTGTTTTGCAACATCTCCTTGTAGTGAAAGAGGTTGGAGAAGCTTCCAAGGTTCAAGGGAAGAGGAAGACTTGAGGTTTGGGCTAGGAGCTTCTTTCGCAAATGTAGGAGTAAGGTTAGTACACCTTTAACTCCTTTGTCTTCATAGAAATCATAAAAATGATACCTTGTATGTATATTATGATTTTCTTGTTTTTGGTTGCTCAAGCCTTGTTAATAGTAAAATTTGTATTTGGTGTTAAAAACGTGTAAAACTGGTAGGAAACCACCTAAAATCACTCTCATAATATGTAGGATTTATTTGAAGGTGTTTAAGGATCGTTTGGGGACCCTTGATATGATTTCGAGTTGTATGCTCGAAGTTCTGGGCTCGAGTATCGGTACATGATGAACTCGTATTGGTACCCTATGTAAACGTTTATGAACACATGGGTTTTATGAAGGGTGTACCGGTACAGGCTTCAATATGTACCGCTACTGGATTCAAAGGTGTACCGATACAGGTCGTCCTATATCGGTATCTCCCCAACGCCCTTGGGTTATTGGGATTCCAGTAACCAAAATTGGTACCGGTACGCGCGAGGACGTATCGATACCCTCTAGCCCCTTTGGGATTTCATAGTGCAAAATTTGTACCGGTACAGGGTCCACACGTACCGGTACCTTGTGTTGGTGTTTTGGCGTATTGGTACGCAGGATAGGGTATCGGTACCCACTGCATTCTTCTTGAAAACTTTGATTTTAAGTTCGAGAGATTGATAATTCGAGGACTATGACCCATGGGTTTCTAAGGTGGTAAAATGAATTGTAAAATTAAGAAACCGAGAAATCAACCTCTTATTCAACCATAATGTGTAATAAACTTGGTAATTTCCTTTAGTGTTTTGGTGATATAGCAACCATAGGGTTGTATTGGTTCCTTGATGCTATTGTGTGCCATGAGGGCACTTGTTTGGTGGGATCTAGATACCCAGGTAACGTGTTGCAACACAATGGTAAGAACTGAATGGAGGATTCTCGATGCTTTATGTCCTTGGGCCACCCTCCGAGTGATTTTGTCTCGATGTTTTGTGTCCCTAGGCTTTACTCAAGGTTTGTGTATTGATTGTTGATATAAGTTATTGGATGTTGGATGCTTGGGGTGTTCCTTATACCATGTCATCATTTTTAGATACATGCTTATATTTATGATTTGCATGAAGCAAAGTAGAGTGGTAGTGTACCCACTGAGCTTCATTAGCTCAGCGTTCGGAATCGATGTTTCCATTCGTAGGTTACTAGATTGGGACGTACATTGGAAGAGCACCATCAGTGTAGGTTTTAGCATATCGTTTGTTCAGAGTACAACACTTAGGTCTTATTGGGCTATGTATTCGTAGGACCCTAATATAATGTTGTAACTCTTATTTTTGGATTGTATTAAGAAAGCGAATGTTTTATTATTTTAACTATTTGGAACACCTTTTGTAAACGTTTTAAATTGTTTAACTTTGTTTTAACATTTGGATTTGAATGTTTTATGGTATGAAACTCTTTTTGGCTAAACTAGGTTGAAATTTGTGGTAGAGGTTTGGGCTTAAGGCTCAAATGTGACCTCTGGGCTTAGGGTGTTACATATTTCTACCCTATTTAGGTATCAAGACTTATTTATTTATTTTTTACATTTTTAAAATATTTGAGCCTTCAAGAAGTAGCGATACCACCACATGTGGGTGTAGATACTTCTACTAAGGTATCACTACTCCTAACACGATATTAATACTCGAACCTATTTCTTGAATTATGAAACCAAGGCTACAAAGGGTACTAATATCTTTGTAAGGTACTACTACGGTACCTCAACAACGATTTTCAAAAATATTTGGTTTGCCCAGAAACTTCAATAACTTTGTAAAAAGGCTCATTTTCTATTAAAGATTGGTTGTATTGAATGGTTGGATTCATGAATCAAGGCTTGTTTGATTATTCTAATCATTGTACTCTTAGTTACAACAATTCCTTTGTAGGCTCACAATGTTTACTAATTAGAATTTTTTTAATTTAGTCTCACTCTCGATCTAATTTTCTAATGTAATCTTCTGTCCAAATAATTCTACCGGATCGGGATAAAAACCCACTTGATTTTTCTAACATGGTTACCCCTTTCACCAACAAATACACATTGAGACATGGAAGAAAAGAAAACGTTCTAAATGCCAACATATAAAGTCTTATATCGATGTTAATGTTGAAATTGAACCCACCCTCTATGTCGTAACATGCAAAGAAGTCGAATATTGTAAAGAAGCCATAGCAAAAGTGAGGACAAATATTATACGAAACTGACCAATTTGTGTGGAACTCTACTTCATCCTTTGAATATACTTTTTATACAAGGTTCCTTCAGAACCAAATAGTCTCTCTTTCGACATAGTGAAATCAGGGTGTTACAACTCTCCCCCTCTTAAGAAATTTCGTCCTCGAAATTTACCTGGAGGAAAAAGGTAAGGAAATTTCTCCTTCATGTCTTCCTTCCTTTCCCACGTGGTTCCTTAACACCACGATGTCTCCACAAGACTTTGACTAGCTCGATGGTCTTACCTCGAAGAACCTTACTATCTGAATCTAGAATCTCAATAGGTTTCTCATCATACGTCAAGTCTGGATTCAGCTCAACCTCTTCCACATGCATAACAAGCGACGGATCTGATCTGTACCTCCGAAGCATGGATACATGAAACACATTATGTATCTTTTCTAACTCTTAAGGTAGTCTCAGCTTGTAGGCAACAGGACCCACACGTTCTACCACCTCGTACGGCCCAATGAACCTTGGGCTCAACTTGCCTTCCGGCCAAATCTCATCACCTTCTTCCAAGGTGAAACTTTCAAAAACACATGCTCGCCCACATCAAATTCTATCTCCTTACGCTTCAAATCCACGTAAGACTTTTTCGAGTCTGATGCTGCCTTCAACCGCTCACAAATGAGCTTTACCTTCTCGGTGGTTCCTTTTAACAAAGTCAGCATCGAGACAAACTTTTATCCCGTTTCAGCCCAACAAAGAGGAGTTCTGCACTTCCTCTCGTATAAAGCTTCATAAGGTGCCATTTGAATACTTGCATGGTAACTGTTATTATAAGCAAACTCCACCAAAGGCAAGTGCTTCTCCCAAGAGCTTTGAACTTCAATAACACAACACCTTAACATATCTTCAAGCACTTGGATAACAAGTACTGAACCTTGCGGATGATAAGAAGTACTGAAATTCAGTCGCGTACCCAATGCTTGATGCAAACAATCCTAAAACCTTGCGGTGAACCTCAGATCTCTATCCGATACTATAGATTTTGGCACTCCATGCAATTGTACAATCTCAGCGATGTACAACTCTGCAAGCTTATCCAATGTATACATAGTATGCACAGGCAAGAAATGCGCACACTTCGTAAGGCGATCCACAATCACCCAAACGAAATTCTTCTTTGATGGTGATAAAGGCAAACTAGACACAAAGTCCATAGTGATCCTCTCCCACTTCCATTCAAAAATCCTTAACGACTGCAACAACCCTCAAAGAAATTGATGTTCAACCTTAACCCGTTGACAAACCATGCAGTTGCTAACATACTCAGTGACATCTTTCTTCAATCCCACCCAATAGTACTCATCCTTCAAACCACGGTACATCTTTGTACTACCAGGGTGCATAGCAAAAGGACTACTATGAGCTTCAGTCAGAATAGTGCGCCTCAATCCAACATCATTCGGCACCACTATCAGATTCCCAAAACATAAAACACCATCATCATTGAAACAAAAATCTGATGGCCTACCTTCTGCGATATCCTAAACATGTGGCACCAAAGAATCATCCAAAAGTTGTTTATCCTTAATCAGCTGAACTAGAGATGGTTTCACTTGCAATTCAGCAATAAGACCACCATCTCGCGATATGCTCAAGCTAGCAAACATCGCCCTTAATTATACCGCCACTTTCCTGCTCAAAGCATTGGCCACAACATTGGCCTTCCCCGGATGATACTCGATCGTTAGATCGTAATCCTTAAGCAACTCCACCCAACGTTGTTGCCTAAGATTTAACTCCTTTTGAGACATCAGGTACCTCAAACTTTTATGATCCGTGTACATAATACACTTCTCACCATAGAGATAATGTCTCTATATCTTTAGAGTGAAGACCACTTTTGCTAGCTCAATGTCATGCGTAGGGTAATTGCGCTCATGCACTTTCAGCCGTCGCGATGCATAAGCCACTACCCTACCCTCTTGCATCAACACACACCCCAAACCAGCACAGGATGCATCACTATACACTACAAACTCTTTTCCTGATTCAGGTTGAACCAAGATAGGAGCTTGAGTTAAAGCTGCCTTTAGCTTCTCAAAAGCTTGTTGTCTCACTTCCGTCCATTCATACTTAACATCCTTCTGTAACAACTTCGTCAAAGGGGCATCAATCTTAGAAAATCCCTCCACGAACCTCCGGTAGTAAGCTGCCAACCCAAGGAAACTACGAACTTTATGAACAGGCCTAGGAGGCTTCCAATTCACCACCGCCTCACTCTTCTGAGGATCAACTCGAATCCCTTTAGCCGAAACCACATGGCCAAGGAAAACAACTTCCTCTAGCCAAAACTCACATTTTCTCAGCTTAGCATAAAGTTGATTCTCTAACAGTGTTTGCAAAACGATCCTCAAATGTCCCTCATGCTCCTCCTCAGTACAAGAGTACACAAGGATATCATCGATGAACACCACAATGAACTTATCTAAGAATTCATGGAACACTCTATTCATCATATCCATGAAAGCAGCATGAGCATTCATCAGTCCGAACGGAATCACCAGAAATTCATAATGCCCATATCTCGTTCAAAAGGTTGTTTTCGGCACATCCACATCCTTCACCTTTAACTGATAATAACCTGACCTCAAATCTATCTTTGAAAACACGGCCGCTCCTTGAAGCTGATCAAAAAGATCATCAATCCTCGGCAAGGGATACTTGTTCTTGATGGTCAGCTTTGTTGCGTGTAAAAGAGTTCTATCATAAATAGTGCAAGTGTACATGACGCGAGTAGTAAAGTGATACTTGGAGTATCGGATATCGTCTCCATAGGGACTGGAAATAACTCTATCCTAGAATTTCTGCACAAGAGGAAGAAATAGTTTAATTGATTCATGAAGTAATCTTGGGAAATAAGTAAAATAAGAGATAAAAGAATCAGGTTTAAGAGATAGGCCGGTATTGATTTGCTCGGTAGTGCAGGTGTTGCACTGTAAGAGAACTTTTGTTCTGTTGTCGTCCCTGTCGCGGCACCACCTATCGTGGCAAAAGTCTGTTGATGTCGCGGCAGCGAACACACAACTCTACACCTCAAGTTTGGCAAGAATCCCTGCTATGACTTGTCCTATCCCTAGGCCCAAGTTCTGTTGATGAACACTTCTTAGATGATACCTCCCAGCGTGAATCGAAGGGTGAACACAAATGTTGTTGAATTCTTCCTTAGCCACTTAACCTCGTACTTATCCTTAAGATGAGATGGTTTAACCATAAACTGGAAAACACGTATTTATTCCGTTCATATGCTTGACTCTCCCGATATAAAACAAATAGATAACCTTACAATGCTCTGTCGATACTCTTGCGAGATATGAAAACCAGAATAAATAAACTTGAGATTTTTATTGCTTGAACAGAAAATTCCTAAAATAGTACAATCCTTGCAACTACTTTACAGAATCAACCCTTAGCCCTAGGGGAAGCTTAGAACATGATGAAGAAGGGAAAACGACAAGGGTTTTGAGGAAGACGGCTAGGAATGAGATATCTTTCCCTAGGTTGAATTACATGCCTTTATATAGGCCTTGGGTCCAAGCTTTCTAATATGGTAAGAATACAAGTTTAAACTAAAGTACAACTCTATTAAAGATTAAATCTTCTGAGTAGATGCCTTTAATTCGTCCTCTTTTCTTGCTTTGGGTTTCTTCCTTGGACTTTGGGCTTGGCATTCATTCTGCCTCAGGGCTCATAAAAATATGTGAGTGGCCCACGACAGACCAGCTTAAAGTCCTCTATCTGTCGAGCTCCACTTTACTTGTCCACTTCATCCTTCTGTCGTCATGGCTGCCACGGTAGTGGCCACGATAACGTGTGCTCCTCGATTCCAGTTCTGTGATCCAGCTCTGCTCCCTTGCTGCCCTGAGTCTGCCGCAGGAGATACCTACAAAAGTGACCAAAATCAGTAGCAACTGTGTCATTTTATCTAGTTGTGATGTTTATGCATAAATCTACCTAAATGCAATGAAATATGCTTGAATGCAGCAAAAATATGGGTTAAATGAGGGGTAAAATATAGAACTTTTATACACTCAACACACCCCCAAACTCAAGTTCTTGCTTGCCCTCAAGCAAATACTACCTAACTAAAAATAAAAACTTTTTGTTTTGGCTTAATTCAGTGATCTTTTCATTACCTACCACACATTCCCTATCACGAGCAATGCCTTGTCGGGCATTTCTGGATTTATTCGGAACCATGCTATAGTTCTTGTGCAGTGTGTGCAGGTTTTGTGAACAAATATGTGCCTAGACTTCTTTAGTTTACCAGAATAGTCATGTTTACAAACTTGAGTTTTATGCCAATTCATTTTTTCTAGAGGCAATTCTTAGGCTCCTTTAGTTTTTCTCTGACTCTTGATTTAACTGCATCTTTTATAGAGGCAATTCTTAGGTTCCTTTAGTTTTTTTTCTAACTTAAGCTCAAAGAGAAATCTCCCTAAAATCAGTGCAAGGCAGTTTTGCAAGCAAATGAGTCTGAATATTTTTCTTTCTTTTATTCATTTCCTAGAGCCAGTGATAGGCATCTCTAGGGGCAATCTCAAGTGGGTAAACATTCCTATTCTAGTGCACTATAGAAGTCTATATAGCATAAGAGACACAAAGAGTGTTTTACAGTTTAGAATTATAGCAAGGCTCTAAAAAGTTCCTAAAACTTCCTAAAGGCACTATCACGATAGAGTATGTCGCGGCAGGTAAGTTTAGTTCAAAAACTTAAGCCAATTTTTTGTTTTTATTTTCATTTTTTTACCACAAAAATAACTTAAAAATAAACTAACAATTAGACACAAATTAAGAGAAAACTAATAACTTCATTGATGGAGGGATGCCACCCCCAAACTCGAAGGTTGCATTGCCCTCAACGCATGACAATGAAAAACAAAACACAGAAAAGCAAATACATCAAAAAATATATATAACAACAAAGACAGTAAAATATAAGAAAGAAACTTAATTTAAGGAGTTGTCGTCACTGCTGTTGCTGATTTGGAGCTGTCGGCGGGCAATGACTTTCATGGCAGGGGCTGGCAGGTTGCTGGGGGAGGTAGAGGTCGTTCTCTTCTTTGCCTCTCGAGGTGGCTGGACACGTGTCAGTGAGATGCGTGGGGGCTGGTCCAGGACCACGAGGTCATCGTCGGAGCTGCTGCTGCTGCTGCTGGCATATTTGCCTTGGCAGGAGGGTCCTTCGACAGTCTCATTGAGCTTCTTCCTTTTCATCGGAGGGATATCCTTTGAGATGTCTCGTGCTACAGAGGGCTCGGAGTCAGAATCCTGCCAAACGGAAGAGGATGAGAACCCTTCAAAGTACTTGGGGTCGATCTTCGGTAAGGGGTCCTTCCTCTTTTCTCCTGTTGCAGTGGCAGACTATCTACCGCCTTCTTCTGTCGTGGTAGGTGTAGGTGTGGAGGCAGAAGCGGGGGTTCTGGGGCTCACAGTAGGGGTGGGGGCAGCAAAGAAGGTTTCTCGGTCTGTCGACAGTACTGTTGTGGGAGGATGGCATGATGCGCTTCTTGACGAAGTGATTCCACAATTTGGCTTATGGAGTCAGTTGGGTTCTCCTCATGGTCCATCGATGTTTAGGGTCGTCGTTCCACTTTGTTCCTTCTTCTCCCATGATAGTGTCATAGTCTGCCGACGATAGACTATTCATGAACCTTCTGTGGGAGTCCTCCTTCTTGCCTACGTACAACCCGTATAATGTGTTGATGTATGTAGGCTCGAGAGAGATTTGCTTGCCTCGAACGGTTACTGTTGTGGCATCCTTATTGTCGACGGTAGCGTAGAACTCTCGGACGAGAGTTATATTCATCTCCTCGGGTTGGGCAGAAAATTTCAGCCACTTGAGGGCTTGAATTTTCTTGGTTATGAAGCTCTCTAGCCCTAGGTCTCCCATTGGTTGTATGTAGATGAACCCTCGTTCCTCCCACATGTCCCTCTTTTGGAAGGAAGAGTAGTACCTCTTGGAAAATTCGGTGGAAGAGAATCGATTGGGAATGGCATTATGACTTGGGGTTGATACTGCCATGGCAGAAGTGGAGGCAGCGCTGCGACGGGTGTGTCTGCTGGCCATTTGCAAGGACTGTAGAAAAATGAAAAGAAATTTTTGAGATCTAAAATAGAGGAAGCAGGTTGAGAGAATAAGAATGAGAAGAAAAATGAATAGTAAGTGGGGGTTTATATAGAATGGGGATTTTCTGCCAGTTGGGTCTGTAACGGCAGTCAGGAATAATGGGGCCAACTGTTACGCGGTTTCTTACACGTCTATCACGTGTTTGTGTGTCTGCTACGCGTCTGTTACGCGTTTGTGTATCTGTCGTGACAGGTTGTCTTTTCCGCGTCTGTCGCGACAGCTAGTGACAGGCTGTGACGACAGACTCGTCCGTTGGGCTTGTTTTGGGTTGTTGTGAATGCGGTGGGCTGGTTTATTCCTCCTCTTTACTTTGCTTCCTTTATTTCCTAAAAATATAATTAAACAAATAAATTGAATAAAAATCTTAGTACCTAAAATAAATAAATAAAATAAAATCTTAATTCCTAACAAATAAATAAATAAATAAAATAAAATAAAAACTAAGTTAAATTAGGGATGCCTTGAGGGGCATCTCCTAAAGTAACTACTTCCTGGATCCTTGGATCTTTAGTCCCCTGATAATGCTTGAGTCTCTGCCCATTGACCTTAAATTGGTGCCCATCTTTTAGTGATCGGATTGTAATGGCACCATGGGGGAAAACTTGGACAACCTGGAAAGGACCAGACCACCTAGATTTAAGCTTTCCTGGAAAAAGCTTCAACCTGGAGTTGAACAACAACACCTGTTGCCCTGGGCAGAACTGTCGTGGCAGCAGCTTCTTGTCGTGCCACTTTTTGGTTTTGTCCTTGTAGATCTTGGCATTATCGTAGGCCATTGCTCGAATTTATTCAATTTCATTCAAATCTAGTAGCCTTTTTTGTCCTGCCTTATCCCAGTCCATATTTACTGCCTTGATAACCCAGTAAGCTCTATGTTCTATCTCAACAAGTAAATGACATGTTTTCCCATAGATGAGTCTATAGGGTGACATCCCCAATGGTGTTTTGAACATTGTTCTATAGGCCCAGAGTGCATCATTGAGATGTAGAGACCAATCCTTTCGAGTGGGTTTAACCATCTTCTCTAGTATGTTCTTTACTTCTCTGTTGGATATCTCGGTCTGTCTATTGGTTTGAGGGTGGTATGTTGTTGCAATCCGGTGCTTTACTCCGTATTTTCTAAAGGCAGCAGCAATTACCCTATTATCAAAAAGTCTCCCCTCATCACTAATTATCGCCCTTGGGATGCCAAATCTGGAGAAGATGTTCTTGTGAAGAAATCTTTGAACAGTCTTGACATCATTTTTCTGAGTGGCGATTGCTTCTACCCACTTTGACACATAATCCACTGCCAGTAGGATATACAAGTTCCTGCAAGATGCTGGGAATGGTCCCATGAAGTCGATTCCCCATACATCGAAGATTTCGACCTCTAATATATTCTGCAGTGGCTTCTCATGCCTTCTCGATATGTTCCCAGTCCTTTGGCATTTGTCACAGCCTTTGTAAAAAGCTTGTGCCTCCTTGAACAGTGTTGACAAATAGAGACCGGATTGCAGAACCTTGGTAGCGGTTTTGTTTCCACCTAGGTGTCCTCCATACGGGGAAGCATGGCAGTGGTGAAGCACAATTTCATGTTCATCTTGTGGTACGCATCTCCTTATAATCTAATCTGCACAGTGTTTGAAAAGAAGAGGTTCGTCCCAATAATAATGTTTTGCATCATTTTGGAACCTCTTTCTTGCTTGGTAATTAAGTTCAAGAGGTAGTAAAACGCTCACAATGTAATTAAAAAAATCAGCGTACCAAGGGTTTCAGAAAGCTTACCTGCCGCCATGGCTATCGCGGCAGAGCTGGTGGCAGCAAACAACTGCTCATCTGGGAAGGTCTCCAATATGTTGGTCCTGTCTGTGGATTGACTCCTTCCTGTCTCCAGCCTCGACAAGTGGCCTGCTACTTCATTCTTTGTTCCCTTTTTATCCTTGATATCAATGTCAAATTCTTGCAGTAGCAGAATCCAACGTATCAATCTAGGTTTTGCATCTTTTTTTGTGAACAGATACTTCAGTGCTGAATGGTCTGTATAGACCATCACCTTTGTTACAAGTATGTACAGACAGAACTTGTCGATTGAGAACACCACTGCTAACAGTTCCTTCTCTATCGTGGTGTAGTTGACTTGGGCATCATTCAATGTTTTGCTGGCATAATAAATCACATGGAAGAGCTTGTCCTTCCTCTGCCCTAATGCTGCCCCGATAGTGTAGTCGATGGCATCACACATTATTTCAAATGGTAAACTCCAGTCTTGTGGTTGTACGATTGGGGCTGTTACCAGCTTCTCCTTCAGTATTCTAAATGCCTCAGTACATTTAGTATTAAAATCAGAGGGACGGTTCTGCTCCAACAGGTGGCATAAGGGCTTGGTAATCTTCGAGAAATTTGCAATAAATCATCGATAGAACCCGACATGCCCTAAGAAACTTCGAATTCCCTTGACTGTGGTGGGTGGCGGCAGCTTTTCGATGACCTCTATTTTGGCTCTATCCACCTCTATGCCACGGCAACTCACTTTGTGGCCTAGTACTATCCCTTCATCCACCATGAAGCGGCACTTTTCCCAGTTCAAAACCAGGTTCGCCTCTTCGCATCTTTCAAGAACCTTCTACAAGTTGCCTAAACAACCTTCAAAACTATCTCCAAGGACAGAAAAGTCGTCCATGAAAATCTCTAGGAAATCCTCCACCATGTCAGAGAATATTGCCATCATGCATCGTTGGAAGGTTGTTGGTGCATAGTAGAGCCCAAATGGCATTCTTCGAAAGGCATAAGTGTCGTACGGGCATGTGAATGTAGTTTTCTCCTGGTCCTCCGGTGCAATGGCTATCTTATTATAACCTGAGTAACCATCAAGAAAACAATAGTAAGGTTTCCCCGCTAATCTATCAAGCATTTGATCAATAAAGGATAAGGGGAAATGATCTTTTCGGGTAGCTTTATTAAGCTTCTGGTAATCCATACAAACCCTCCAACCGGTCATAGTCATGGTTGGGATTAGCTTGTTTTCTTCGTTGGTTATCACGGTTATGCCTCCCTTTTTAGGCACACACTGCACCGGGCTCACCCACTTACTATCCGAGATGGCGTATATAATTCCAGTGTCGAGCCATATGATCATCTCTTTTCTTACCACTTCTGGCATAGCCTCGTTCAAACGTCTCTGGGCATCAATAGTCGGCTTATGATCATCCTCTAAGAGAATCTCGTGCATGCATAATACCGGACGGATGCCTTTGATATCAGCTATAGTCCATCCAATGGCCTTCTTGTGCTATTGTAGCATTCTAATTAGCTGATGTTCCTATTTCTGCATTAACTAGGAAGAGATGATTACGGGCAACGTATCATTTAAACCAAGAAAGACATATTTAAGCTGCCCTGCCAGGGGCTTAAGATCTAGAACAGGTGGCTTTTCAATCGAAGGCTTCTGGATTATATGTTCATTCGAGGTATAATTAAGAGGCTCGAAGAACTTACCTGGACGAATGCCTATCCAATTTACCTTCTCAGGACCTTAAGGGTCGGATGTTTCTGAGTCTGAGGAGTCACTGTCGTCGTTGCTGCCGTGACAGTCTTCTAGGTGACTGTTGTGGCAGTGACCAATCTTTTTGTCATGGCAACTTGACCTGATGCAGGGTTGGTCAAGGATTACTTCAGAGATTGCCTTGCACTCTTCTTCTGCATCAGAATGCTTAATTGCTTCGAGAATATTGAGTTTGATTTCTTGATCATTCACTCTCATGGTCAGTTCTCCTTTCTCCACATCGATCACAGTTCTTCCTGTGGCTAGGAAGGGTCACCCCAGGATGATCAATGCGTTTTCATCTGCTTCACAGTCTAAAGCAAGAAAGTCAGCAGGGAAAATAAATTTATCCACTCTTACCATAATATCTTCGATCTTCCCTTCTGGTTGTACGTAAGAGCGGTCTGCCAGCTGCAGCATGACTGTCGTGGCCCTTGCTCATCTAATATCTAATTTTTGAAACACATATTTGGGCATTAGATTTATGCTAGCACCAAGATCACAAAGTGCCTTACCCAGGAATTTGTCGCCAATTATGCACGGTATGATGAAGCTCCCAGGATCCTTCTTCTTTTGGGTGGATGCCTGTGTAAGATAGTCATGCATCCTTCTGTCATCTTAACCGTTTCGAATTCCCCAAGTCTGGACCTTTTCGACATGGTGTCCTTGAGAAATTTCGCATAATTGGGCATCTGCTTGATGGCCTCTAACAGCAGTATGTTAATGTGCACCTGCTTAAAAATATCATAAATTTTCTTGAGCTGGTACTCATGTTTCTGTTTTTGTAACCACTGTGGAAAAAAGGTGGAGGACGGTAATCTTCAAGACGTCCTTCACATGGTATTTGGATCTGAGGAGGTTTAGGTTCTTCAGCATCCTCTGTTTTCTCCTCTATCCCTTCTACTGTCCCGGCAGAAGTATCGACAGCAGGTTGTTCTTCCTCTGTCGGGGCAGTGTTCACGGCAGGTAAATCTAGGGTCGGTTCCTCACTTGGTATGTTCTTCATCTCCGGCCCTTGTAATTGTTTCCCACTCCTAGTTGTGTTGCTTTACATTGCTTATGTGTGGGTTTTCTAGTGACCTCAGTATCACTAAGGAATCCTCCGTTTTGCCTTAGCTTTATATGCTGGGAAACTTGGCCCATTTGTGTCTCCAGCGATTTCAGGGTAGCCTCATGGTTTGTCATCCTTATCTCTGTCTTGTCTATGAATGATTCAGTTTTCTTGACAAAGTGATCCATGTTCGCCATGTAAGCTCATGTCTGTGACATAAATGTTGCCAATGTCTGCTCCAGTATACTTGGTGCGGTTGTTGGCTGTTGTTGCGGCTACTGCTATGGCTGCTGTCGCGACAGGATTCTGGGTACCCCCTGGTTTTGGTTATTCTGCATTGGAGGGTTCAGTGCATTGTTCGGATTGCTCCAGGAAAACTTAGGATCTTTCCTTCAGTTGGGATTGTAATTGTTGGAACCATAGTTTCTTGGCTTGTTATAATTCCCAACATATATCCCTTCTTCCAACTGTAAAGGATAGTCTTCTGAACTGTGATTCCCACTACAGGTTTCACATACCTCTTATGCAGAATATACAGCTTTGGAATCTTTTCGCTGTAGATTTTCCACTACCTTTGTGAGGTACGCAACCTGTGATTTCATCGAATTGTCGGCTTCATAATCCTTTACAGTTATCCCTCGTTTACCCCCTCTCCTAGCTGTAGGGAATTGCTCATCGTTTTTTGCTAAATTCTTTAACATTATCATTGCATCTTCTGGTTCCTTATCCAGTATTAGCCCATTTGCTACTGAATCTATTCTCAGACTAGTGTGTGCATTGGCAGCGTTGTAGAATTTGACGACCTGATTCCACACAGGGAATCCATGCATCGAGCAATTCCAAAGAAGAGTTGTAAATCTGTCCCATGCCTCGTGCATTAGTTCGTCATCCTCCTGTTGAAAAGTAGCAATTTCTTTACGCAATCTTTCAGATAAATGAGAAGGATTAAAATGAGATAAGAATTCACGAGAGAGATCTGCCCAAGTTCGTATTGAACCCAGCGTTAGTTTATTCCACCAAGTTTTAGCTCTGTCTCTCAGTGAATGAGGAAATAACCGGAGCCTCAGTACTTCTAGATTGATTCCTGGCAATCTAAACGATCCACAAATTTCTTGGAATGTTTTCAGTTGTTCTCGGGCATCCTCAGTTGCAGAACCACTAAACTGGCCAGCGGAATTTATCATGTTGAACATGACAGGTCTCAGCTCGAAATTCTCAGCTTCCACGTCTGGTAGGGTGGTTTCCAGTTCAACATGGTCATTGACCATGTAGTCGCGGCAGGACTGTCGTGCGGCAGCGGCAGCAGGCCGTTCATTCCAAACATCTTGGGGAGGATCTTTAGAAACCCTCTGGCCATTGTTGTGTGGGTCATCTACACTGTTGTTCCGCCTTCCGTTCATCATTGCTTCAAGCTGCTCCTCAAGATAGTTGTTTCTTGCTATCAAGAGTCAGGCTTGGTTCCTAAGTTGGTATGTGTGTTCGATTTCAGGGTCTAGTTCGTACTCAGGTTCTTTGCCTCATCTAGATCTGTGCATAAGCAAACAGAAAACCTTGTGAAAAGCATAGGGTAAATAATACCACTAAAAACAGAAAAATAAAAAAGAAAGAGTGCAGTAATAGAAAGGGTAAAGATATGTTGTCAGTCCCCGGCAACGGCGCCAAAAACTTGTTACGTGTAAAAGAGTCCTATCGCAAATAGTGCAAGTGTACACGACGCAAGTAGTAAAGTGATACTTGGAGTATCGGATATCGTCTCCACATGGACTGGAAATAACTTTATCATAGAATTTCTACACAAGAGGAAGAAATAATTTAATTGATTGATGAAGTAATCTTGGGAAATAAGTAAAATAAGAGATAAAAGAATCAGGTTTAAGAGATAGGTTGGTATTGATTTGCTCGGTAGTGCAGGTGTTGCACTGTAAGAGAACTTTTGTCCTGTCGCGGCAGCGAACACACAACTATGAACCTCAAGTTTGGCAAGAATCCCTGCTATGACTTGTCCTATCCTTAGGCCCAAGTTCTATTGATGAACACTTCTTAGATGATACCTCTCGGCGTGAATCAAAGGGTGAACACCAAAGTTGTTGAATTCTTCCTTAGCCACTTAACCTCGTACTTATCCCTAAGCTAAGATGGTTTAACCACAAACTGGAAAACGCATATTTATTTCGTCCGTATGCTTGACTCTCCCGGTATCAAACAAATAGATAACCTCACAATGCTCTCCTGATACTCTTGCGAGATATGAAAACCAGAATAAATAAACTTGAAGCTTTTATTGCTTGAACAGAAAATTCCTAAAACAGTACAATCCTTGCAACTACTTTACAGAATCAACCTTTAGCCCTATGAGAAGCTTGGAACATGATGAAGAAGGAAAACGACAAGGGTTTTGGGGAAGACGGCTAGGAATGAGATATCCTTCCCTAGGTCGAATTACATGCCTATATATAGGCCTTGGGTCCAAGTTTTCTAATATGGCAAGAATACAAGTTTAAACTAAAGTACAACTCTATTAAAGATTAAATCTTCTGAGTAGATGTCTTTGATTCGTCCTCTTTTCTTGCTTTGGGTTTCTTCCTTGGACTTTGGGCTTGGCCTTCATTCTGCCTCAGGGCTCAGAAAAATATGTGAGTGGCCCACGATAGACCGGCTTGAAGTTCTCTATCTGTCGAGCTCCACTTTACTTGTCCACTTCATCCTTCTGCCGTCATGGCTACCACGACAGTGGCCACGGGAGCGTGTGCTCCTCGATTCTAGTTCTGTGATCCAGCTTTGCTCCTTTGCTGCCCTGAGTCTGCCGCAGTAGATACCTGCAAAAGTGACCAAAATCAGTAGCAACTGAGCCATTTTATCTAGTTGTGATGTTTATGCATAAATCTACCTAAATGCAATGAAATATGCTTGAATGCAGCAGAAATATGGGTTAAATGAGGGGTAAAATATAGAACTTTTATACACTAAACAAGCTTATTCAACTGACGATAATCAATGTACATCCTCATCGTGCCATCTTTCTTTTTAACAAACAAGACCGGTGCACCCCAAGGTGACACACTAGGCCGAATAAAGCCTCGGTCAAGCAACTCTTGAAGTTGCATTTTCAACTCCTTGGGTGTCATGCGATAGGGAGCAATGGACACCGGAGTTGTGTTCTTATACAACTCAATTCCAAATTCAACCTCCTGACTAGGCAGTAAACTAGGTAATTCCTCCGGAAACACTCCAGGGAACTCACATATGATCCTTATCCTTTACACGAACCTCCTTTGTACTAGGAATCATAACAAAGGCTAGATAAGCCTCACATCCTTGGCGCAACATCCGGCTTGCTTCAAGCCTCAACACCACATTAGATAGAAACTTCACATTTTCTCCCACAACCACAACCACATAATCATCCGCAAGTTTCAGCGAAACTCGCTTGCTTTCAAAATCCACAACGGCTCTATGCTCTACAAGCCAATCCATACCAATAATTACGTCAAATCCATAGAATGGTAATTCCATAAGATCAACAAGAAATGCATGATCTTGCACTAAGGGGCATCTCCTATACAATCTTCTTGTTACAATCGTCTCACCAAAGGAACTAGTCACACGCATACCCACATCCAAAGACTCAACAGGCAAACCAAGCATTTGAGCATGTTCACGCAATATGTACAAGTGTGTAGATCCAGAATCAATCAAATAAAGTAATGACAAGGATTGCAAAGTAAAGGTACCTGCGATCACGTCCGTGTCATTCCTCCCTTCTTGATGAGCATACACTCGAGCCTGGCCACCCCTTCAGGCTGAACAGCCACCGCATGTGCTACATTCCTTCCACCTTCATCTCTGCGCTGGAAGTTAACACAGCTGCGCCCACGACCTCTCTGTGGCTCAGCTGCTCTCACCGGAGCCTGACCTTCTTTCAACGGCTGCGGACAATCTTTCTTCATGTGCCCACGATTACCACAATTCCAGCATGTACCAAGATTGCCCCAACACTCAACAGTGTGCCTCCTACCACACCGATTGCACTCAGGAGTCCGCATGAAAGCATTTGGTCCTTGCTGACCTCTCCCACGGTTACCACCCCCACGTCTAGCATCGACATGTGACCTTCTATCCTTATGTCTCTTGTACCGATCTCTACCAAGATCATGCTCCGCAGCTCGCTTCCCTGAGCTAGATCCTCCTGCTCGACTTGCCAGACCAAGATTCGGCTCAATGTCCTTGGCTCTAGTGACCAAGACATCGAAATCAGTATAGTCTGCTGCGAGCATATAAGTTTTCACATCAGCCACCAGCCCATAACGGAATCGTTCACATCTTTCCCGCTCGCTAGAAATCAGCTCCGGTGCATATTGGCTAAGGCGTACAAATTGCACCTCATATTCCGCAACTGTCATACTCCCTTGCATAAGGGACATGAATTCCCTCTTTTCCTCATCGAGGTTATAACCCCCTTAGCCCGGCCTAGACGTTTGACCCAGACTACGAAGATTACACGGGGAAAACCAAAGTCAACCCGAAAGTCAACCATGATTCACGACCCTTTTTCTTCTTTTTATCTTATCTAGATGCTCGTTATTATCCTATGTGTTCAGCAAGACACTCAGAAGGAAACGACACAGCGATCGAAGTTCAATTAAGGGTTCAATTGCATACATTTGACTTTTAGGGACTAAATTGTAATTTTCATAAAATAAAATGACTTCCAGGATTTTAAAGTTACCAACCTTCATTTAGTCATGTAACATGCTTGCATGCCAAAATTCAACTCAAAGGAAGTATCCAAACTCATTGAATTAAGCATCCAACATTTAGGGACCAAAATGTAAGAAACAGAAACTTGAAACAATTCAAAATTCAACCCAACGGTCAAGCGTTTCGATACGGATGGCCCTGTACCGAAACGGTCGTTTCGAAACTGGGTTGACCGTTTCAAAACTCGGGTACGTTCTGAGACTCGTATAGAAACACCCACCTCTAGTAGAAAAACTGTTTCGATACGTCCCCACCCGTTCCGAAACCTCTTAGCCATTTCAGGCTCCTGTTCCGAAACAGGCAAGGGCATTTCGATACGCCTTGCACTACAACAACAGATTTTGCTGGTTTATGATGTCTTTTCGTATCCGAAACGTTTCCGAGATATGCCACAACATACATGCAGCTAACATATGCATCAAGGACCATATCTATGAAGCATAATCTAGAACATATCATCAATCTTGCAATCATAGGTGCTAAAGGCAAGCTCTCTAGTCCACTGGGCCACAGCAAGCTAAAACAACATTCAAACAAAAATCCAAACATCAAAGGCCATTTACAACTCAAGTATAAGCAATCTAGCATGCTCAAAGTAAAGGGAAACATCCTCAACCATTCAAAAGCATAAATCACACCCATTGCCTCTTATTACACTCGAGTAAAACCACATACATTGTTTAACCAAAAACTCTTGGAATTCCCTTGCTCTTGGGCTGCCTTGATTGCTCAATTCTCTGCATTGATGAAACAAATGAGCGTAAGCAATAAGCTTAGTGAGGTCCGCTATAAAACCAAACTGTTGAGCGTATAAAAGTTCTATATTTTACCCCTTACTTAACCCATATTTCTACTGCATTCAAGCATAATTCATTGCATTTAGGTAGATTTTTGCATATACATCACAAGTAGATAAAATGACACAGTTGCTACTGATTTTGGTCACTTTTGCAGGTATCTAATGTGGCAGACTCAGGGCAGCA
Organism: Hibiscus tridactylites; assembly: GCA_958450335.1. NCBI lineage: Eukaryota > Viridiplantae > Streptophyta > Magnoliopsida > Malvales > Malvaceae > Hibiscus > Hibiscus tridactylites. The sequence continues at coordinate 67,004,686 of OY288273.1, forward strand.
AGGGAGCAAAGCTGGATCATAGGACTGGAGTCAAGGAGAAAAGGCTGTCGTGGCCACTGCCGTGGCAGCCATGACGACAACATTGGTGAAGGGGAAAAGTGAAGTGGAGTTCGACAGATAGAGGAATTCGAGCTGGTCTATCGTGGACCACTCCTATATTTTTCTGAGCCCTAGGGCAAAATGAAGGCCAAGCCCAAAGTTCAAGGAAGAAACCCAAAGCAAGAAAAGAGGACGAATTAAAGGCATCTACTCAGAAGATTTAATCTTTAATGGTGGATGAAGGGATAGTACTAGGCCACAAAGTAAGCTGTCGCGGCATAGAGGTGGACAGAGCAAAATAGAAGTCATCGAAAAGCTGCTGCCACCCACCACAATCAAGGGGATTCAGAGTTTCTTAGGACATGCTGGGTTTTATCGACGATTTATTGCCAATTTCTCGAAGATTACCAAGCCCTTATGCCACATATTAGAGCAGAATAGTCCCTTTGACTTTAATACTGAATGTACTGAGGCATTCAGAATTCTGAAGGAGAATCTGGTAACAGCCCCGATCGTACAGCCACCAGACTGGAGTTTGTCATTCGAAATAATGTGTGATGCCAGTGACTATGCTGTCGGGGCAGCACTAGGGCAGAGGAAGGATAAGCTCTTCCATGTGATTTATTATGCCAGCAAAACACTGAATGATGCCCAAGTGAACTACACCACAACAGAGAAGGAATTGTTAGCAGTGGTGTTCTCAATCGACAAGTTTCGTCCGTACATACTTGGAACAAAGGTGGTGGTCCATATAGACCATCCAACACTGAAATATTTGTTCACGAAAAAGGATGCAAAACCGAGATTGATACGTTGGATTCTGCTGCTGCAAGAGTTCGACATTGATATCAAGGATAAAAAAGGAACAGAGAACCAAGTAGCATACCACTTGTCGAGGTTAGAGATGGGAAAGAGTCAATCGACATATAGGACCAACATATTGTAGACCTTCCCGGATGAGTAGCTATTTGCTGCCACCAGCACTGCCGCGACAGCCATGGCGGTAGGTAAGCTTTCTGAAACCCCTTGGTACGCTAATTTTGTTAATTACATTGTTAGCGGGGTACTACCTCCTAAACTTAATTACCAAGCAAGGAAGAGGTTCCAAAATGATGCAAAACATTATTATTGGGACGAACCTCTTCTTTTCAAACACTGTGCAGATCAGATTATCAGGAGATGCGTACCACAGGATGAACAGGAAGCTGTGCTTCACCACTGCCATGCTTCTCCATATGGGGGACACCTAGGTGGAAACAAAACCACTGCCAAGGTTCTACAATCTGGTCTCTATTGGCTCACACTGTTCAAGGAAGCACAAGCCTTCTACAAATGCCAAAGGACTGGGAACATCTCGAGAAGGCATGGGATGCCACTGCAGAACATTTTAGAGGTTGAAATATTTGATGTTTGGGGAATCGACTTCATGGGACCATTCCCAACATCTTGTGGAAATCTTTACATCCTACTAGCAGTGGATTATGTGTCCAAGTGGGTAGAAGTGATCGCCACTCAAAAGAATGATGCCAAGAGTGTTCAAAGATTTCTTCACAAGAACATCTTCTCCAGATTTGGTATCCCCAAGGCGATCATTAGTGATGAGGGGAGACACTTCGATAACAGGTTAATTGATGTTGCCTTAAGAAAATACGGAGTAAAGCACCGGATTGCAACAGCATACTACCCTCAAACCAATGGGCAGGCCGAGATATCCAACCAAGATGTAAAGAACATACTTGAGAAGATGGTTAAACCCACTCGAAAGGATTTGTCTCTACACCTCAATGATGCACTCTAGGCCTATAGAACAGCATTCAAAACACCATTGAGAATGTCACCCTATAGACTCATCTACGGGAAAACATGCCACTTACCGGTTGAGATAGAACACAGAGCTTAATGGGCTATCAAGGCAGTAAATTGGGACTGGGATAAGGCAGGACAAAAGAGGCTACTAGACTTGAATGAAACTGGAGAAATTCGAGCAATGGCCTATGACAATGCCAAGATCTACAAGGACAAAACCAAAAGGTGGCACGACAGGAAACTGCTGCCACGACAGTTCTACCCAGGGCAGCAGGTGTTGCTATTCAATTCTAGGTTGAAACTTTTCCCATGAAAGCTTAAATCTAGATTGTTTGGTCCTTTCCAAGTTATCCAGGTTTTCCCTCATGGTGCCATCACAATCAAACCCCAAAAGGACGGGCACCAGTTCAAATTCAACGGACAGAGACTAAAGCATTATCAAGGGACTGAAGCCCCAAGGATGCAGGAAGTAGTTACTTTAGGAGATGCCCTTCAAGGCATCTCTAATTTAACTTAGTTTTTATATTACTTTATTTTATTTAATTATTAGGAATTAAGATTTATTTTATTTTAGGAACTAAGATTTTATTTTAATATTATTTATTTAACTATTTTTAGGAAATAAAGGAAGCAAGGCGAAGAGAAGGAATGAACCAATCCAACACATCCACAACAGCCCAAAAAGCCTAACGGACGAGTTTATGGTCACAGCATGTCATCAGCTGTCGCGACAGACGCGAAGAAGACAGCCTGTCACGGAGCTGTCGCGATAGACACACAAACGCATAATAGACACGGAAACGCGTGACAGATGCGTCAGAAACCGCGTAACACCTGGCCCCGTTATTTGCGCCTGCCGTTACAGCTCCAACAGGCAGAAAATCACCCTTCTATATAAACCCCATTTACTATTCACTTCTCATCTCATTCTCATTCTCTCAACTTGTTTTCTCTGTTAGATCTTAAAAAATTTCTTTACATTTTTCTACAATCCTTGCAAATGGCTAGCAGACAAACCCGCCGTAGTGCTGCCTCCACTTCTGCCGCAACAGTATCCACCCCAAGCCATAACGCCATTCCAGACCGCTTCACTTCCACCGATTCTACCACGAGATACTACAGCTCCTTCTAGAAGAGGGACATGTGGGAGGAACGAGGGTTTATCTACACAAAACCCACGGGAGACCTAGGGCTCGAGAACTTCATAGCAAAGAAAATCCAAGCCCTCAAATGGCAGCAATTTGCTGTGCAACCCGAGGAGATGAACATCACACTCGTTAGAGAGTTCTACGATGTCGTCAACAGCAAAAACACCAAGACAGTAACAATTTGAGGTAAACAACTCTCCATCGAGCCTGCCTACATCAATACCATCTACGGCTTATATGTGAGTAAGAAGGAGGACTCCCACAAAAGATTCGTAAATAGTCTATCGCCGGCAGACTACGACGCAGTCATGGCAGAGGTCACCGAGGAAGGGACGGAGTAGAACACCGACCCTAAACACCGATGGACTGTGAAGAGAACTCAGTTGACTCCACAAGCCAAATTGTGGAATCACTTTGTAAAGAAGCGCATCATGCCATTCTCCCACAACAGCACCGTCGACAGACCAAGGTTAGCCCTTGTGCATTCCATTTTAAATGAAAGACAAATAAATATCGGCCGCTACATATGGGATAGAATACTTGAGTGTACCCTCCAACCGTCGGGTCCCCTCGTCTTCCCATACCTCATCACCACCATCTGTCGGGGCCACAATGTATCAAAGATTGCTGAATATGTCAAAGTCCAAGGAAAGGGGTGGACGCAGCGGAACATTTTCAGCCTCATGGAATTGAAAGCTGCCACCTCGCTGTCATACTTCAATCCCTCTTCCACGGCAGACCAGACGGTAGGACCCAGTTCCCTAGAACCTACCGTAGCAGAACAACTGCAGGCGGCAGCAGCACCTCCACCAGACACCTCTGCCCAGATTTTGTCGACGTTGAAAAGAGTGGAGGAACGGACAGCTCAGACTGATGGGCTACATGAGGGATTTCACGGCCGCAACGGTAAACTTTATTCATAATGATTTGCATTTTACCCATGTGTCGTTCCCTTCCTTCACAGACCACTTCTTTGCTACCCCAACACCTACCCCTGCTGCAAGTCTGAAAACCCCCTCTGCTGCCTCCACACCTACCCCTTCCACGACATGAGAGGGCGGCGGGAGGGCCGCCATAGCCAGAGGAGAAAATAGAAAGGACCCCCTCCCGAAAATTGACCCCAAATATTGGGAAGGGTTCTCCTCCTCTTCAGTTTGGCAGGATTCTGATTTCGAGCCCTCAGTTGCCCGAGACATCTCCAAGGACTTCCCGCCAAATGAAAAGGAAGAAGCTCAACGAGACTGTCGAAGGACCCTCCGGCCAAGGCAGATCTGCCAGCAGTAGCAGCAGCAGCTCCGACGATGAAGTCGAGGTTCTGGACAAGCCCCCATACATCTCACCAACACGTGTCCAGCCACCTCGGGAGGCAAAGAAGAAGACAGCCTCTGCCTCCCCTAGCACCCTGCCATGAAAGTCACTGCCCGCCGGGAGCTCCAGATCAGCAGCAACAGCGACAAAAGCTCCTCAACTTAAGTTCCTATCTTATATTTTGTTGTCTTTGTTTTATTTCTTTTTTATGTATTTTATTTTTCTGTTTTTTATCTTTCATTTTGTCATGCATTGAGGGCAATGCAACCCTCGAGTTTGGGGGTGGCATCCCTCCATTAATGAAGTTGTAGTTGTGTCTTAAATTTGTGTCTAAGTATTAGTTATTATTAAGTTTATTTTTGTGTTAAAAAATAATAAAAAAACAAAAAACAAAAATTTGGCTTAAGTCTTTGAACTAAACTTACCTGCCGCGACATACTCTGTCGTGACAGTGCCTTTATGAAATTTCAGGAACTGTTTAGAGCCTTGCTATAATTCTGATATGTACAACACTCTTTGTGACTCTTATGCTATCTAGACTTCTGTAGTGCACTGGAATAGAAATGTTTACCTACTTGAAATTGCCCCTAGAGGTGCCTACCATTGGCTCTAGGAAAACAATAAAAGAAAGAAAAATATTCAGACTCATTTGCTTGCAAAACTGCCATGTACTGATTTTAGGAGATTTCTCTTTGAGTTTAAGTTAGAAAAAACTAAAGGAGCCTAAGAATTGCCTCCAGAAAAGATGCAGTTAAATCTAGAGTCAGAAAAAAAAACTAAAGGAGCCTAAGAATTGCCTCCAGAAAAAATTAATTTGGCATAAACACAAGTTTGTAAGCATGACTATTCTGGTACACTAAAGGAGTCTAGACACATAGTTGTTCACAAAACCCACACACAGTACACAAGAATTATAGCATGGTTCCGAATAAATCCAGAATTGCCCGACAAGGTATTGCTCTTGATAGGGAATACGTGGTAGGTAATGAAAGGTTCACTGAATTAAGCCAAACCAAAAAGTTTTTATTTTTATTTTTATTTTGCTTGAGGGAAAGCAAGAACTTGAGTTTGGGGGTGTGTTGAGTGTATAAAAGTTCTATATTTTACCCCTTACTTAACCCATATTTTTGCTGCATTCAAGCATAATTCATTGCATTTAGGTAGATTTATGCATAAACATCACAAGTAGATAAAATGGCATAGTTGCTACTGATTTTGGTCACTTTTGCAGGTATCTGTTGTGGCAGACTCAGGGCAGCAAGGGATCAAAGCTGGATCACAGGATTGGAGTCAAGGAGAAAACACAGTCGTGGCCACTGCCGTGGCAGCCATGACGACAGCATTGCTGAAGGGGAAAAGTGAAGTGGAGTTCGACAGATAGAGGAATTCAAGTCGGTCTGTCGTGGACCACTCCTATATTTTTCTTAGCCCTGGGGCAGAATGAAGGCCAAGCCCAAAGTTCAAGGAAGAAACACAAAGCAAGAAAAGTGGACGAATTAAAGGCATCTACTCATAAGATTTTATCTTTAATAGAGTTGTACTTTAGGTTAAACTTGTATTCTTGCCTTATTAGAAAACTTGGACCCAAGGCCTATATAAAGGCATGTAATTCGACCTAGGGAAGGATATCTCATTCTTAGCCGTCTTCCCCAAAACCCTTGTCGTTTTCCCCTTTCTCATCATGTTCTAAACTTCCCCTAGGGATAAGGGTTGATTCTGTAAAGTAGTTGCAAGGATTGTACTATTTTAGGAATTTTTCTATTCAAAGCAATAAAACTTCAAGTTTATTTATTCTGGTTTTCATATCTCGCAAGAGTATCGGGAGAGCATTGTGAGATTATCCATTTGTTTGATATCGGGAGAGTCAAGCATACGAATGGAATAAATACACGTTTTCCAGTTTCTGGTTAAACCATCTCGGCTTAGGGATAAGTACGAGGTTAAGTGGCTAAGGAAGAATTCAACAACATTGGTGTTCACTCTTCGATTCACGCAGGGAGGTATCATCTAAGAAGTATTCATCAACAACACTTGGGCCTAGGGATAGGACAAGTCATAGTAGGGATTCTTGCCAAACTTGAAGTACAGAGTTGTGTGATCGCTGCCGCGACAACAACAGACTTCTGCCGTGACAGGTGCTGCCACGACAGGGACGACGATAGAATAGAAGTTTCTCTTTAGTGCAACACCTACACTATCGAGCAAATCAATACCGGTCTATTTCTTAAACATGATTCCTCTATCTTTTATATTACTTGTTTTCCAATATCACTTTACAATCAATTTAAACTATTTCTCTCTCTCTCGTGCAGCAACTCTAGGTTAAAGCTATTTACAGTCCCTGTGGAGACGATATCCGATACTCCAAGTATCACTTTACTACTTGCGTCGTGTACACTTGCACTATTTGCGATAGGACTTTTGACACGCAACACAAACATTCATCAATGCATTTTAAAACCAAAACATCATCCTTTGTAAACATATGCCTTCCTTTAAAACATGCACTTTAGAACACCAAATCACTTTCAAAACCACATCCTCATAACATCATTAATTACAATAACAATAACCTTTACTCATGCTTAAACCAAGCATCATATGCATTCTAGCATAATTCTCAAGCATCACATGCTTCCACAACATAAATGTTCTTCATTAAATCATTAAGTCACCATCATCATATTGGCTCGCAAGTGATCTCAAACATAAATCATAACAAAACACATCACATTTGACACAATCGGATATGCGGATTACAAGCGTTGTCCCACACGCTTCATACACACTACCAGACTACATAAGGTGGAGATAAATGGCACAATCACAACCCCTCAACACTCGTGATGGAGATAAGTGGCACAATCACAACCCCTCAACACCCGTGGTGGAGTTAATGGCACAATCACAACCCCTATACACCCATGGTGGAGTTAATGGCACAATCTCAACCCCTCAACATCACTCATCGGTAGTTGTATAACCCACTAACGAGAGTCGGGACACAAACAAGGCTTACACATGGGAGTTACCTCAACCATTGTAATCACCTTAACCAAGCTCACATACGGGAGTATTCCTCCACCGTAGTGACGCTAGACTAAGTCTACCCACGAGAGCCAACCTCCATCGTGGTGACTCTAATTTCTCAATCGCTAGGGTACTTGGATGGAGATTACGACACAATCACAACCCCTCGACATCCAAGGCGACTTTATTCACGGTGCACCCAATCCTATAGCCGGCTAACTATATCTGAATAAAGTAACCAAAACCCATTTACAACACTTGCCAATATAATCATTTAACTACATAAATCCAATGTTTTACAACATAAACACAATGCCATTTCCACAAGCATAACATGCTTACATCATATGCATTCAACACATGAAAACCAAGGATCACTTACCTAGTGCATCCTTAACATAATGGCATTAAAATCTAGCAACATTCATGCCTAAAACATGCCTTGAAACAGTAATCAACACACATTTAAACCAAGTGCATTTTAAGCCAAAACATAGCACAATCCGAGAGAGCCTTTCGATTTACTTACTCTTGAGCTTAGCTAAGTGTTTCAAACTTACACTAAGCCCCCAAAACCACGTTCAAAATGTTTCAAAGCTGTAAAACTCTTTTTCACTCACTAACACGCGAAGCCTTGATCACCGACACGAAAAATACCCCTCTAGAGCCTCTAAAATCACCTCGTTTGCTCTCGGATCAAGATCCCATGTTTTCACATCATCAAAACAGAGACCTAATGCATTAAAATGCATTCTAACACCAGCAACAATTCACAACTCGTTGCTCACCCAAACTATACCAAAATACACATCCAAAACAACCGAAAACTCAATCGATTGCTTCCTAAACCAAGCCCAGCCAACATACATTACTTCCAAGCATTATCAACATCAAAACATATCTAATAAACAACCTAACTCATCATTATACCTCCAGCAAGCAAGATTCCACCACTTCACACCAAAATCTCACTTAAAACTACCAAGAAACTCAAGGATCTCAAGGATTTCGGGATCTATGTTATCTACACATCATTTTAACATATAAATCAACTTAGAACTAAATTAAAATCAATAAAAAATAGAGCTTAACTAATCAAGTCCGAAAATCAAGATTTCATCCACAATTTCACAAGATTTTGATCTCCAAACCAAAACTATATTGAAAACTCAATCAAAAATAGTATTTAGAAGCCAAATATCTTGATAATTTCAATAAAGAACATAGATTAGAGGTTGAGAACGGGATTTACCTCCAATCCTTGCTTCCTTCAATAGATGACAAGTTTTCCTTGCAAAAATCTTGAAGAATTAAGAAAGATCTCTTGAAAATGATTTAGGAAATATTGAGAGAGTTTTTGGGAGAAAGAATTCTTGAAAAACATGAGAGAAAATTGTGTTTGGCTGAAAATGAGAGAATTGGTAGTTAAGTAAGTGAAAGTCTCATTAACTACCTTTTTATTAATTAATATAAAAAATCCAATTAAAATCATTTAATTAAAAACCCTTTTAAATCACATGTCATATTGAAGAAAGGTCAAATTGACTTTAAGCCCCCTAAAAATTCTAAGACTTTGGCTTCCACTTTAAAAATCACATTTTTCCTAGTTTTGAAACTTTACAATTTGGTCACTACTCAAAATGTCTCACTTCCAAAACTCTTTTTGTAAAATTGATATGACCAATCCCTTAAACATATTTTAAAGGATTTGATCAATTTTATAACATTTTTATCCTATCCCGATCCTTGATTTCCAAAAATCACCTTACGCAATTCGAACTGTTCTCAATCGGTCCGATCCGACGTCTAAAACATCTAGGCCCAAAACCAGGGCGTTACAGAGGTAACGAACTCCCAATTACTTTCGCTTGAATGCATTCAAGAAGAATGTCCAAGTCGCATCATCATCATCCATCCCCGCTATTGTGGCTGTCCACCACGTATATGCATCACCACGTACACCCCAACTTCTGAACATTATTACAGTTCATCTGCCCGAGAATCCTCTTGGTACTCTCTAGCCAAGACTCGGAACCTTCCGGGGTCAACCCTCTGAACTCAGTCCCTCCCAGATTGTGGAGTCGCTCCAACGGCAACCTCACATTAGCACCATCCTGAGGTGCAGCTCCATGAGCTCCAGCTACTGCAGCATGAAAAGCTCCAGCAATAGCTTGTATCAACACAGACATATTAGGAGCAGCTTGCCCTTGAACTCCCTCGGGTCCCGCAACCCCTGTACCAGCTCCCGTAGCACCAACCCCAGCTCCACCACCATCGGGTGGTTCACCAGGGGGAGGAGGTAGATCCTCAGCATTCTCAACATTCTCATTCTCAGCCGTAGCACGGGTATTAATTCTAAGCTCTCTACGTGGCCCCATAAGAAAACAATGCAACTGACAAAATACAATAAATTCAATTAGGCATAATAAGGCCAGTAATCCAAGTACTCAAGCTCATTTTTTGAAAACAATTCTTCTCAATAGTAATGATATGACAATGGTATCCCTAACTATACCCTAAACACAGCATAGCGTCACAAATTCATCTTCAATAGAACCAAATATCGACAATCATACATCATACTTTCACCAAAAAGTCACAATCATTCTTAATCACACACATTAACCACTTACCAAGCCCCAAATATTCGCTAACCTGGCTCTGATACCAACAAATGTAACCCCTTAGCCCGGCCTAGACGCTTGACCCAAACTACGAAGATTACACGAGGAAAACCAAAGTAAACCCGAAAGTCAACCTTGATTAACGATCCTTTTTTTCCTTTTATCTTTTCTAAATGCACATTAAGCATGTGTGATTACTCAAGAATCATAGGAGAGAAAAGCGCAGCGATTGAAAATCAATTAGGGATTCAATTGTAAGAATTACACTTTTAGGGACAAAATGTAAATTTTGGAAAATATAAGGACTTTGCAGATTTTAAACTTACCAATATGTAATTAATCATTTTACATGCATCTCTGCCAAATATCAGCTTAAAGGGACATTCCAAGCTCAATCAATTGCATCCACAACATCAAGGACTAAAATGTAAGACATGAGAACTTGAAACAATTCAAAAACACAAACCAACGGTCAACCGTTTCGAAACGTTGACCCTAGTATCGAAACGGTCGTATCAAAACGGAGTTGACCGTTTCGGTACTTGGGTGCGTTCCGAGACCAGTATCGAAACAGGCCTCTCCAGTAGCTAAAGTGTTTCGAAACACCTTCACCCATTCCGAAACACTATGGCCATTTCGGGCCCCTATTTCGAAACAGATATGAGTGTTTCGATACACCCTGCCCTGCAACTGCATAATTTTCTGGTTTTTCACATCTTACCACATTCAAACACATCACAAATCATACCATAACATACCAGCAACATGATTAGACCTTATAGAACATATCTAAGAAGCTTAAGCTAGAGCATAGAATCAAACACATGAACATTTAGTCTATAGGCATGCTTCCTAACCACAACACCAAATAAAGACCTCAACCCTCATACCAAACCATATAAGCTATTTACAAACTTCAAAAGCCATAACAAATTTGCCACAAACATAGGGAGTTCAAAATACATCTCCCAAAAACAACCTTGAAGCCTCATTGCCAAATATCAATACTATAGTATGTAAAAACATCATCATACATGAGCTTTTCACTTCCTTGGATGTTCTTAGCCTTCTCGCTACCCAAAACTCGTCTCAATTATCTGCATTGTTGGTAAAAGAGAGCGTAAGCATATTTGCTTAGTGAGGCAAGCTCTAAAGAAAACCAACACAACAATGCATCATTCAAAACTCTTTCTCAAAAGCCATTTTCAACAACATGTTCTTTCTATCTCATGCTTCAAAACCATCTCAAAGCAAATCTCCATTTGAAAACACATGTACCTCTATTCAATCTCATGCATTTAAACCAATGCAAATCTCATGGCAAAGTCATACACATGCTTGTGAAAACTAAAGCATTTCATATACAAATCTCATATGCATTTCTCATAGCATAAATCATCTCAACGTTTGGTACATGTGAATCAAATACATTTTCATATATTATATTGGCATTTAACATTTCATTTTTACTCGGATATGCGGATTAGCTTGACTCAAGGTCAAGTCCTACCCTGGTGGAATCTCTCATCACCGGACTCTCATGGTGGTATCTCTCATCGCCACAAAGCTTGGGTATTTCACCAAGTCCTACCCCGATGGTATCTCTCATCATCGGATTCACACTTTGGATCGGGATGGCACTACCCCCATTGCCCGACACCAAAGAGCACGTACGAATTTTTAGTTTATAGTGCACTCTCATCCTATTGATCGATCAATTATATCTGGTAAGTATCGCATCTTCTTTTCCAATATATTATGTCAAAATATCATCTCACCTACTGTTTTTATGCAACATTTCTCAAATCTTTCTCATCTCATTTCAAAATCATATCTCATGCTTTGCATTAAGTCAAAATCTTAAAACTCTTCAATGCAACATGCTATCTCATGAAATCTCTACAAAGCATCATCTCATGCTACAAATCATGCATAAAACAGTAGGAATTTGTCTATCTCAAAACAAGAGCATGTAAAAGCATTTAAGGCATCAACCACATATTTGAGAGCAAATCTAGCCATACTTACTTCCGGACTTAGGATGGTGTTTCAAACCAATCCTAAATCCCCAAACCTTGTTTCTTTGTCCCTCAAGGACTTCTAAAACCATTCGCACTCACCGATTACGTTTTGCTTGCTTGCCGAAACGATATCTAAGCTCCCGGCACTTCCGGATCAACACCAAAAGCGTCCGAAGATGTCTCCATGTTTATTACACATAAGAGCAGAGGATTAATGCATCGTCGTGCATTGAAATCACCAGCCAACTAAACAAACTCGCTGCTCTACTCAAAAGCACCATTTCGGCTACCCAAAACAATTGAAATCATCTCTAAACTCCTCCAAAACAAAGCCCAACCAAGATCTATCACTTCTAATCATTTCTAAACCTCAATCAACACCAAAAATCACCATAAACTCCTCCTTATATCTCTAGCAACAACAGAACACCAAAACCACCCCCAAAAACCACTAATCTAGCATGTAAAACTTAGGAATCCAAACCTATTCGGGATTTGTTTGATAAAACCTCATTTATAACATCAATTACCATCCAAAATACATTAGAGATCAACCTCAAAACAGAGCCTAACCAATAGTTACGAAAATCATCAAGATCTCTCCAAGAATCTTGAGTTTTAACACAATTCCATGTTTCTAACATTAAAGCAACTCAAAAATCATTAACAAAGGATTGATAACTTGGGAATTTCAGTAAAGAACTGATCATTAAAGGAGAAGGACGAAGCTTACCTATAATGGCTGATTTCTCCCTAATTTGGGCAAGTTTTCTTGAAAATCCAAGGTGAAAACAAATGGATTTGATGAGAAAAAGATTAGGAATCCATAGGAGAATGAAATCTCATCAAAAGGGATGAAAATAAGAGTTTAATTGATGAAGGAAATGTGTTTGGCTGAGTGGAAGTTGAGAGAAAATGAAAAGAGGGAAAAAGATCGTAAAGTAGTTATGAAAGTCAAAATAGGATTTTTCTCTTTTAATTCCCTTTATTAAATCATTATTAAAACACCCAAAATTAGAGAAAAATCTGATAAAAACATTTTGGTAAAATTAGCTCCTTAAAGATTCAAAGTTTCAATCCTTTACAAAACAGTCACTAGTCAACTTCTGCAAAAACTGCGATTTGGTCACTACACCGAAATGTAGTATTTCCAAATCATATTTTGTAAAATTGTTTTCACCATAATCATTCATATAATAAATGAGGATTTTTAGATATTTTTCCATATTTTTAAATCATCCTGAACTAGGTGTTCCCTAAATCTCCCTTAAAGATTCGAACCGTTCTCGACCGGCCCGATCCAAACTCTAAAACATCTAGGCCCAAAATCAGGGCGTTACAATCTTTACCTTTTCTTGTGCAAATCTCAGAATTGTGGTAAATGGAAAGTTGTTCATCATCCAATGATCTATCAAGCATGGTAAAAAAACGAATGGAAATGGTGGAGTTTGGAGAAAACGGGTTTTGGTGGGGTTGAGGAGGAAGAACGAGAATTGAATATTTATCTTCATTTCTTGCTGTTAAACTCTTATTTTTATATTCCTTAATCTTCCAGCAATGTTGTAACTTGTTTTGCAACATCTCCTTGTAGTGAAAGAGGTTGGAGAAGCTTACAAGGTTCAAGGGAAGAGGAAGACTTGAGGTTTGGGCTAGGAGCTTCTTTCGCAACTGTAGGAGTAAGGTTAGTACACCTCTAACTCCTTTGTCTTCATAGAAATCATAAAAATGATACCTTGTATGTATTTGATGGTTTTGTTGTTTTTGGTTGCTCAAGCCTTGTTAATAGTAAAATATGTATTTGGTGTTAAAAACGTGTAAAACTGGTAGGAAACCACCTAAAATCACTCTCAAATTATGTAGGATTTATTTGAAGGTTTTTAAGGATCGTTTGGGGACCCTTGATATGATTTCGAGTTGTATGCTCGAAGTTCTAGGCTCGAGTACCGGTACGGGATGAACTCGTATTGGTACCCTATGTAAACGTTTATGAAGACCTGGGTTTTATGAAGGGTGTACCGGTACAGGCTTCAATATGTACCGCTACGGGATTCAAAGGTGTACCGATACAGGTCGTCCTATATCGGTATCTCCCCAACGCCCTTGGGTTATTGGGATTCCAGTAACCAAAATTGGTACCAGTACGCACGAGGACGTATCGATACCCTCTAGCCCCTTTGGGATTTCATAGAGCAAATTTTGTACCGGTACAGGGTCCACCCGTACATGTACCCTGTGTTGGTGTTTTGGCGTATCGGTACGCAGGATAGGGTATCGGTACCCACTGCATTCTTCTTGAAATCTTTGATTTTAAGTTCGAGAGATTGATAATTCGAGGACTATGACCCAATGGGTTTCTAAGGTGGTAAAATGAATTGTCAATTAAAAAACCAAGAAATCAACCTCTTATTTAACGATAATGTATAATAAACTTGGTAATTTCCTTGAGTGTTTTGGTGATATAGCAACCATAGGGTTGTATTGGTTCTTTGATGCTATTGTGTGCCATGAGGGCACTTGTTTGGTGGGATCCAGATACCTAGGTAACGTGTTGCAACACAATGGTAAGAACTGAATGGAGGATTCTCGATGCTTTATGTCCTTGGGCCACCCTCCGAGTGATTGTGTCTCGATGTTTTGTGTCCCTGGGCTTTACTCAAGGTTTGTGTATTGATTGTTGATATAACTTATTGGATGTTGGATGCTTGTGGTGATCCTTATACCATGTCATCATTTTTAGATACATGCTTATATTTATGATTTGCATGAAGCATAGTAGAGTGGTAGTGTACCCACTGAGCTTCGTTAGCTCAGCGTTCGGAATCGATGTTTCCATTTGCAGGTTACTAGGTTGGCACGTACATTAGAAGAGCACCATCAGTTTAGGTTTTAGCACATCGTTTGTTCAGAGTACAACACTTAGGTATTATTGGGCTATGTATTCGTAGGACCCTAATATAATGTTGTAACTCTTATTTTTGGATTGTATTAAGCAAGCGAATGTTTTATTATTTTAACTATTTGGAACACCTTTTGTAAACGTTTTAAATTGTTTAACTTTTTTTTAACTTTTGGATGTGAATGTTTTATGGTATGAAACTCTTTTTGGCTAAACTAGGTTGAAATTTGTGGTAGAGGTTTGGGCTTAAGGCCCAAATGTGACCTCCGGGCTTAGGGTGTTACATATTTCTACCCTATTCAGGTATCAATACTTATTTATTTATTTTTTACATTTTTAAAATATTTGAGCCTTCAAGAAGTAGCGATACCACCACATGTGGGTGTAGATACTTCTATTAAGGTATCACTACTCCTAACACGATATTAATACTCGAACCTATTTCTTGAATTATGAAACCAAGGCTACAAAGGGTACTAATATCTTTGTAAGGTATTACTACGGTACCTCAATAACGATTTTCAAAAATATTTGGTTTGCCCATAAACTTCAATAACTTTGTAAAAAGGCTCATTTTCTATTAAAGATTGGTTGTATTGAATGGTTGGATTCATGAATCAAGGCTTGTTTGATTATTATAATCATTGTACTCTTAGTTACAACAATTCCTTTGTAGGCTCACTATGTTTACTAATTAGAAAAATTTTAATTTAGTCTCACTCTCGATCTAATTTTCTAATGTAATCTTCTGTCCAAATAATTCTACCGGATTGGGATACAAACCCACTTGATTCTTCTAACATGGTTACCCCTTTCACCAACAAATACGATGACATCGAGACATGGAAGAAAGGAAAACGTTCTAAATGCCAACATATAAAGTCTTATATCGATGTTAATGTTGAAATTGAACCCACCCTCTATGTCGTAACATGCAAAGAAGCCGAATATTGTAAAGAAGCCGTAGAAAAAGTGAGGACAAATATTATTCGAAACTGACCAATTCGTGCGGAACTCTACTTCATCCTTTGAATATACTTTTTATACAAGGTTCCTTCGGAACCAAATATTCTCTCTTTCGACATAGTGAAATATGCTCGTGATTTTTTTTCTTAGATTTTCCATATAATTTCTAATGTTTATTTTCGTTTCTATTCTTGCAATTTTTTATTATCTAGTCATTATCGTTTTGACAATTATAACACAAAAAAATAAAAATAAAAATTGATAGGTGGGTGACCAAGGGCCCCTCCACCCCTCAAGTAACTTTGTCCCCGGTCCATAATTCCTCTTTCCTGTAGATATTTTATGTTGCTAGTTTGTTGGTTTTTAGGCCTTTTTTTGTAAAGAAGGGGATACTACCGTAGGTTGTAACACCCCTAACCCATTCTAGGAGATAAACCATATTAGAACGTGATACTAAACAAACATACTCTCAAAGACGGAGCAAATTAAAACTTTTTTAAAGGTTTCCAAAGAACTATCTTCGACAACAAAATGAAAATAATCAATATTCCTTATGTCATTCACAAATTATAAGTTATAAATACTAGATTTCTTCCTTGAACCCAAGCATTCGATCAGACAGGAAATGATTTTCTCTTATTAGAGAAATTTATTTAACATTCTTATGTCAATTCAATATTCCTTATCTTGCAAGTTACTTAGCATAGTATCGTAGTCAATGACCCTTATCTCATAAGTCACACAAATGATACAACATAGCTTTACGGAGGTAGGCATTAGAATTGAATTAACATATTTAAACAAAGGGATATATAAGACCATATAGATGACAATTATTTGTCACTCAAGTATTCAAATTGCTTCTTTATCTTGTGATTTTCTTATTAACTTTCTATCAATCAATTTAACATATGTTGGTTGCCAAAACTTCCAAATTAACATTTGAACTTATGTATACTCATTAAAGCATTTGAATTCCTACATCTGATCATGGACATGCTTATCAAAGCATTGAATCAAATAATTGGCCATAGACAGACTTGTCAAGACTTCTGAATTAATCAATCGATCATAAGTAAGTTTATCAAGACACTCATCATAAGTAGTAAGCATAAGCATGCTTATCAAAACATCAATTCAAGCAATTGATCATAAGTAAAGTAGGCTTATCAAGACACTAAAACAAGAGTGTCACATACATTTAACTAAAGACTTTAAGAAATTAATAGCATGTCAGTCGAATGGCCTTAATAACAACATGTATATCTATATAATCCAGGACAATGTCATGTATACTAGTATTATAAGCAAATCCTTCAAAGAATTATTCAAGTTTCATTAGATTCACATTTCCCATTAGGCGGTTTATTATATATATTTCTTTCATAGAAATTAAAGTTATCAATTTATTAACTTAACAACATAGCCTTGAGAATCGAATCTAGCCTAGTAATCTAATCCTCTAAATTCAATATCAAACAAGCAGTGTAACCCCCTCGACTCGGCCCGTGTGAAAGACTGAACCGAACGAGTCACATGGGGAATATTGAAGTAAACCGGGAAGTTTACTCCAATAAACAACCCTATTTTTTTCATTTTATCTTTTCTAGATGCCCATTATCGCCCTATGTGATAAACATCTCAATGGAACAATTTTCAATTCAAACAAACAACGATAAAGGATTCAATTGAACACAAGCACCTTTTAGGGACCATATTGTAAATTTTTTAATTTACAAGGGCTCTTTCCAATTTTAGATTGCCAACCTTTAATTAATTACATTACATGCCACTCTGTCAAAAATCAGTTCTAAACAATCATCCAAACTAATTAATTTGGATTCACAACCATCATGGATTGAAATGTAAAGATTCAGAACAATCGAAGATGCTTTTAACTACCTTAACAGCCAACCGTATCGATACCTTAGAGACAGTATCGATACGCCCACGACAAGCATGTTCCTAGATTCAAATTCAACAAGAGTGTGTCGATACCCTCTAAGCTTGTACAGATACCCAAAAACCACTAGCATAAAACCGTATCGATACGCCCCCGTGTATCGATACACCCCTTCAATTTTACTTGGTCCGTATCGGTACCCTTCCTACCGTACTGATACCCATGACCTGTAATGTCCTATTTTGCTAGTATTTCACACTTTAATCTGCTCTAAAGCATTCTAACAAACTTCAAACATGCATACATCATACTTTAATAACAAACCTCAATCATAAATGGTAATTTCATCATCAACACATAAAAGTAAGCAACAATCAATTCTATAGGCATGCTTCCTAAACAAAATGACCACTCAAGACCCAAAATGCAAACAAAAGCATAAACCCAACAAGTAATGTCCATTTACAAGTCATATAAGGCATCTCAAACTTGCCCAAAAATAGAGAGTTCCAAATACAATCTCCCAAACATAAAGCATTCTCAAAACATGCATAATACAGTAAGTTCATATCTATCTTCAAAACATGAGCATGATCATTAAATTAATGGGATAAAAACCGAGAAACGAGGGTGAAACAACTCAAACTTACTTCCGAGCTTAGATTAGTGTTCCAAACACAATCTAAACCCCTAAACATTGCTTTCAAGTCTTCGACAAAACTTTAAAAACAATTCCACTCACCAATTGTGCTTCGCTTGCTTTGCCGAAGCGAAATCAAGCTTTCGAAGCTTTTGAGACGTCACAAATGTTTCCGATTCAAACCCCCTGGTTATACCACATAAAAACAAAGTATTAATGCATCTCAATGCATTAAAATCACCAGCAACCAAGACTATCTCGTTGCTCTGCCCAAAATCACTAAATTGCCCATTCTAAAACCAAAAACATCTCTGATTACTCTCTAAACTCAACCCAGCCAAAATCTAACACTTCCATCTAATTATAATCATCAATTAACATCTAAAAACAACCTAATTGCATTCATAAACCTCCATCAACACCAAAACCACATTATCAAGCCAAAAATCTAAATCTAACAACCTAAACAACTAGAGATCCAATCTATTTTGGGATTGTTATGATAAATCCTTTATTTCAACATCATTTAACATCGAAATTCTGATTAAAATCAATCTCAAATCACCCAAAACAGTACTTATTCAAAAATCTTGAGAAATCATCATTTAAAGCTAGATTTACCAATTTTCATCAATTAAAACTCAAAACATCGTTATTAAACATATTTAGAGAGCTAAAGACTTGAGAATTTCATTAAAAAAACTTTGATTAGAGAATTTGAACGAAATTTACCTCTAACATTTGTCTTTTCCTTCAAATGACAAGATTTGATGAAAGCTCTTCAAAATTGCTTTAAGGTAGATGATGAGAAAACGAAGGAAACCATTTGTAAAACAAAAAGAAATGGAAAGATGAAGATCTCTTGAACTTTAGATAGAAAATAGAGTGTTTGGTTGTTTGAGAAAATGAGATAAATGAAGTTTACGTCAACTCTCTTTTGGATGATAAAATCTTTTTTTATTTAAAAAGTCTCTTTTAAATTCCTTTTTAATAAATTATTTAAACTGGTCAAATTAAAAGAAAAGGTTCCTTAATTAAATGGTAGCTCCCTAAAGATTCTAAGTTTTGACCCCCTTTCAAAACAAATTTTCCATTTTTACAAAATAGTCACCAACTCGAAATCTCAATCTTGCAAATGCCTTTTTTCGAAATTGACTCTATCAACCATTTATATATATATATTTAGATTATTTTAGGAACTTTCCCCAAAATTGTATCATAAACCAAACCCCATTTTCCCTGATCATTCTCAAGAACTCAGATCTCTAGTTTAGGTTCTACTAACCCTGAACCAACGCTAAAAACTTCTAGGTCCAAAACTCGAGCGTTACAGGCATTACAGCAAGTACCAAACTAAGGATACTCAAGGTATCGAAACAAGGGTACACAAAGTACCAATTTGACCATTATCAAGCAAAGGCACTAGTAGTACCAACTGATCATTTGATCTTTAACAACAAGCGGGCCGTAATCCAGACTAGCGAGCTCGACGGACTATATGGCATGCCAATTGTACCTGGGACTGACTCGAGACCAAGGCTTTTATATATAAACATTTCATCTTTCTTATATTCAAGGGAGCATAGCTCTGAAGTATGTTATCACATTTATAACTCATTACCCTTTGTCATTTTGGGTATTACTTGTTTACCTCCTGTAAAACAAGGCATTCATTCCCATTTGTTCAAGTAGCACCTTTGCTAAATCATATTCAATGCATTTATTATGAGCCTTTTTATTCAACAAGCATTTCATACAAGCTTTGACTCATTATTTCGAGTGGCATTAAGCCATAAACATAACATTATATTTCCATAAGTAAGCACTATTTCACCAATTTCTTTCATGCCACCATAGCATGTTCATAGCAATATATTAAGCTTAACTACAAGTATGTATCAAGCTAGTATTATTCTTACAAGTAAAGCAAGAAACCATTTCATTCATTTCTCAACCCATCATTCTTTTCTAATCAACAAATCTTAGCTAAGTTTACTATCATTTCACCTTCATGAACTTAGCCAAGTGTTATTTTAACATTGGCTTAATCACCAAAAGGTAGAATCTTTCTAACAGAATTTACATCATTCATCTTATCAATTTAAGTTTAGCAAGCATTCATTTGAGAGCATTCAATCATTGTCTCTTTTACTAATTAGCACATTTTAAAAGCTCGTAATACATCATTCTAGGCAAACTCAAGCATCTATATGCAATTATTACTAATTCAAGCATGTCAACAAGTTCAATCAAGACATACTAAGACCAACTTATGTATGTACATACATTCTTAAACACTGAATCTAATCTAACCATGAAGTAAGCCTTCTACCAATTTCAGATTTAAAGTACTTTTCATTAAGGCACTTACCAAGTGTCCAAGCTTAGCCATTGTAACGCAATTTATCCTTTATAACACACAAAAGTCAATTAAATCATAATGAATATGCTCGGGATATTCTATTTTACCCGAGACTTTAAAACTACACTTACATGTTATTCTAATGTTACAGAATACCTGAATCCACAACTCCTTATATTCCTAATTTGATCCTATTTCTAGTCTTTATGCCATTACTCCTTTCCTTAGCAATATGTACCTCTAAATAATAAACGAATCATCAATACTAATTCAAATCATCATTGATTTCAATTAAGTAAAACAACTCAATCTCCATAAGCTTTCGTTCATACACATAAGCAGTCTTTATACTCACATGTAGACATGCACCTATACACATTATGATCCAATTTACTTTCCTACATAATTTATTCTCAAAACAGTTCCATTCCCCCAAACAATCTCAAGCATACATTCATATCAGTCCAGTTACGTACATATACACTCAATTCAGGGCAGGTTTCTTGTATATACATTTAGCCATTCGAACTGATTATTTCATGCTTACAATATACACCAAATTGTTCAGTATCATTCATACTCGCATGCCAAATCACAAACAGTCTCCAAATGACTTCAAAGTATGTTAATAATCCCAAATTTCGTATTTACAATGTATATATTTTAAAGCAATCTATTAGTGTTCTTATTCAAGCTAAATAGCCCTATTTCATGTATATATAAATGTAGTCTTACTAATACAAATTTATTAATTCATCGATAACATCTTAATCAAACTATAATTCAAGCATACAATTAACTCTCTTTTAAACAGGTCAGAACAGTCCTTGCATTAGCATTTTAATTAAACCGTCTCGAGTACCACTTTAATACAATAAAACAGTCCCTGAATTTATATAAATATATATACATAACTTAACAACCTATCATGCTTTCAAGGTACTCAAAAACAATCCATAATGAACATATATATGTGCAATTTCATCCAGACATATATATATATATGCACTCAAAAACAGTCTAAACATGTCCAACAAGTCACAACAGTCTTCTAAACATGCTTCCACAATCTGATATTGCAAAACAGTTCATAACATGATTATTCTAATTTGAAACAGTCCCTTATTATAAGTATTTACCAATGCTTACATAACAGTCCATTTAACTACGTAAAACAGTGTAAATTCTTGCAAAAACAGTCTCAATTCATTTGTATACCTACATATATATTTACCTATCAAAAACAGTTTCGAATTGTTCTCAATTCTGTAGAACGGAGCAGGACATTAAACACCTTATTCAAACAGTCATTAACACTTTTAATTCACAACAGTCCTTAGTACCCAAAAATTTCAATAAAACAGTCTCTAAAACTTATTCCCATGTATCCTACAGCTCAAATAACTTTCCAAACAGATTTTCCCTGCTTTCGAAACCACAAAAGCAATCCCTAACAGTGTACATTAGTGTAAAACAGTCCTCATTCTTTTAATGTATTCATTTTCTGCATAACACAAACCGGATACATGTATTCATCTCCAATTATAGATATAAAACAACCCTAATTTTATATGAACAATCATTCAACAGTTACGGTTACAAGCAAAACATTCAAAGGGTTTACAAATCTTGTGCTTATCACAAATTCTCTCTAACAATTACTTACTACACATGAAATTTTCCCTATAAACAACCGAATCACAATCCAATATTTCTATATCCGAATTCCATATGAAACACTCAACCATCTAACAATTATTCAAGCCTAATTTCACATGAATAAATAAAGAAAACAAGGCAGTTACCTCCAAGCAATACTCTATATGCATATCGTCCTTCAATTGAGCTAAATCAAGCTTAAGATAAACTTTCTCACACATCTCACTAAGCTTCAGTTTTTGGCTTTGAAGGAGATAAAATTTGGTCAATTCTTCTCTCCTTCCTCAAATGCCGTCCAACATTTCTCCCCCTTCACACATGCCATTTCTCCAATCATGACATGTGTGAATGCCCTTCATAACTTTGAATCTTTGCATGCAATCACTAATTCTGCATTGAATTCTTTTATTATTACTCTCTAGTTCTTTGTAAATGCAATTAAGTCCAATCAATTCTCAATTCATGCTAGATATTCTAGGATACATTTTTAGGGTATTACATAGGTCTCATTAAAAATTTCTAAACTTAGATGGAGAAAAAAGTAATTATGGTAGTACTATAGAAAGAAAAATGAGAAACCCTTGACAACGTCAGAACAAAAGACGCAAATAAAGCTACAAAGCAATCGGAATCAAATCGAACATTGGCCAGTACAAATCAATTCCCAATCGCCCTATGCACTTGCCCGAAACCTATGGCATCATTCTGCAACAAACCACGCACCTCATTAGGAGGGTGAACATACGGAATAAGATCAAAGGTGTCCGTTGGTGCAATTTTGGCCAATCGATCAGCTACAGTATTGTCTGGACGACAAACATGTGTGAATTGCACTTCCCATTGCTGGTTGCTCAGCTCGTGTATGTATGACAGAAGGGTCGGAGCTCCAGTTTTCACATCGGAGCTATTCGCCAACCGATTGGCATTCAGACAATCCGATTTCACTTGTAGACGCCGAAACCTCAACTCCCAAGACAAAGACTTCCCATTGTTGGTTTTTAGGCCTATTGTCTGCTCCTAGTCTTCACTTTTTTTTTTGTTATTTAACATTAAAAAAAATGGGCTTAAACTTGAGAAAACGTATTTAAAAATTTTAATTATAAACAAAGTAATTAATATTCTATTTTTAAACAAGTATCTATTGGAATTATTGTGCTTTGGTGTATTGTTTTAGCTTATAGTTATTTTTAAAAATCTTTTTCATAAATTATATGTAATGCAAATGTAACTAAACTACATACATATAGATATATTATATTAATTAAAATTATTAATTAAGTCAATCGTGTTGTGAATAAAATAACAAAGAACAAGAATGGAAGAACAAAGAGATGAGAGAAAGAGAGAGATTTGTATTATTCTCAAATATAGAATTGTGTCTCTAATGCCTTCAATGAATCATCTATTTATAGGCATAAGAAGTGCATAGTACATTAAACTCTAATTCATAGAGATAATATTCCTAATAATAAATAAATCAAACTCCTTTGATAAAGTTCTAATCATGATAGACATCCACATAGATAAATATTCATAACACTCCCCCTTGGATGTCTATGCAGATAACGTGCCTCGTTAAAACCTTACTAAGATAAAAACCCAGTGGGAAAAAAATCTTTAGTGAAGGAAAAAGAGTACACACATCTTTGATACGCATAACATGTTGCCTCATTAAAAACCTTACCAGGAAAATCCATTGGGACAAAACCTCAATTAAGGGAAAAAGAGTGCAACGCATATTTACTCCCCTCATGCAAACATCACAGAAGATCTTTGAATCTTCATAATTTAATATTAAACATTATTTTTCTAAAGATCGTGAGGGATGAAACTTTGGAGTAATATGTTTCATGATGTATCCACTTTCAAATTGAGATATACATCTTGCATTATCTTCACACAAGATAGCTTTTATCATATATTGTAAAAGTAAATCCACATATCTTTTGGATATGTTGGGTCAATGGTCTTAGCCAAACACATTTTTTGGCTTGCCTCATGCATAACAATTATTTCTACGACATTTGAGGAGGCATCAACGAATGTTTGAAGATCTAAATGTAATGATCTTTGTATATTCATAGATATTTCTTGACCAACTAATATATAGTGATTCAAGACCAAGAAAAGATATAATTATCTTTATTCACATCCAACAATCTTACAAATATTGGGATACTCAATAGATATGCTCTATTCATATTGAATCTTCTTTAAGATTCTTTCAGCTTATGTCTATTCATAGACAAAAGAAATATATAAAAATGCTCGATCTTCAGGTCGAGATAAACTTGATGTCAAGATTCAAGTACTTGTATTGAAAGTACTTCATGAGTTTTCAATTTGAAGCTCTTTAGGAGTTCTAAAATTATCATAATGGATCTTGATTCAAACTCCTTTATAAAATACATAAGGAAATCTGATCATTCTTATAGTATTTTCTCAATTAGTATTCACTAAGGCGATTATACCAAATGCGCCAAAATATTCATGAGACATGTCTAAATAAATTTCCTCGGAAATTTCCAAATGCTTATAGCATTTTAGATCCTTCAAGGATAAATATGGATCCACAAATAATTAGACGCATGTAAAATCTTCATAACTGCCAAAGTAATTGCATCCACCATGAAGTAATTAAAACTTTTAATAAATCATAGTTCAAGTCGTATTTACGACTACTTATTTGTGCCTCACTTGCATTACACCTTTAGGTGTTTGGACTGCTGGTCCAATTACTTCTATTTTAGAAGTTCAAAGCGTCTTTCAGCATCGACCAATTCAATATCTATACTTCTGGATAGATTTTATACAAGATCCTCGATTTCTTTCTTTACTTCTATAGAAGTATTTTATATAAAATTGTTTGTAAAATCGTTGTCGACAACTTTCCAATTTTCTGGTTCCATTCTCGTAATGACATAACTCATCGAGATCTCTTCAAGATTTCAATCTTTATTTTAGGTACCTGAAACTCTTCAAGAGTTTTATTATTAGTTATGTCTTGGGTCTCTTTAGGAGCACCCGCCTCCAATATATGACCATCTCATAATACTTTTCATTTACGATAATTCTGATCATTGGAACCATTTCAACTATCATGCTTCAAGCATGATTTACATCCACTTGCTCTAACATGTAATTTAAACTTAGAGCATTTCAGCTGGTATATGAGACTTAATTACTCTCATTGGGTCAGTAAATATGTCTAGCAATTGACATGAAATAACATGAATTATCTTATGAACTTTTAGTTCATATTCGAGGATCTAGATAATGAGAATTCATTTCCTTATTTATCCAGGTGATTATTCTCTCCCCCTGATGTTGAGAAAATCATCTAATAAATGATTCTCCAATTAATCTTTAGAATTTAAACATAAAAGAAGACTCGTACTCAATATATATTCTCAACCCTTTTTACTTGTCCATTTTGTGCGTTATGGTGGAGCAATTCAACTATATATCGCACATTCAAAAATGAGAAATATGACTTCTGACCAAAAGTCAAATCATAATGGGGAGTTTATTATAACTCGTTGGCTTGATGCGTATAAGTGTTGCTATATGGAAATACCATATAAATAATAAATATTTTGTTCTCACAGTTTAGCTGTTAAATAGGAGGCATTCAATTAAAAATTTGCTAAACCGTATTTTTCATAATCAATAGGCTTTGTAACAACCGATATATCCTAAATATAAACCCACAAGCTTTTGCAAAACGAATAGTCTAATTGCATAATCTGAATCCTTTTAGAATCAATCTCACAAACTTCTGGTTGTAAGTTGATAAAACAATGTAGATGCATCTACTAAAATCATATAAAATTTTCCACATTTGTGGATATATGGGCCCATATTTCGTTCAGATATGCAAGACATACAGTCTCAACTTCAGTACAAGAACTTTAAGTTCTAATTCTTTTGGTAAGTGGGATCATTCTTTTAGTAAGTGGAATTTAATCAATTCCTTTAAGCAACACAAGAACTTCACATTCTTTAATAAGTGAAATTTAATTCATTCCTTTGAGAATAAGCACCACAAGAACTACAGGTTCTTTTAATACATGTGCATGTAAATCTCAATAATTTATGCACCATTATTGATCAGGATGGTCTAACTAAGCATGCCAACTATATATATGTGTATATATCTCTGAATTTGTAAACTTCTTGTTTACCATAACATGTAATTCAATCTCACTCGTACATACCTAGTACGACCATCAAAATTGTTTCTTTAAATAGGAATATATTTAGCTCTTTCAGAGCTTTCAATTGAAATTATCTTTTGGTAGCAATATATAGCTCTTCTAGAGTTTTCAACTGACTTTTTGGCTACCAGAACTTATATCCATATTGGCTTATTTCAAATGCCAATTGATAACATATGTTATCTATAATTCCCAAAGGGATATTTTGCGAACTCATATTGCTCTCTTAAAATTTCCACTTATAGTGGTGACGATATTATTACCATTAGCGGTAATTATTGCAATATTCGCAATTCTGCACTTTTCATAATGTGATTTCTCTCAAGAATTTATTGCTCTTCTAGAGCATCAATATTTTTAGTACTTTGAGATATAGTACTCACATTATTCCCTTGCATTTAAATGGGAAAATATATCTTATGCTTATGTTGAGCATAGAGCGTCACCATAGATTGTATTTGACAAGTAATCATGTTAAACAAAATAAATAAATATCATAATATATAAATATAAATATAAAACGTAAATTATTAATGTGTGTAAAATAAATAAACGTAAAGTAAAATAAATATAAATAAATAAATAATTCTCTTCAAAGTTATAAGAATAATTAGAAGATGATTTATTTCTTTCGATGGTTATAAGAAAATCAACAACGTCCAAAAGAGTTGGACCAACTATGTCCAAATAAAGTTGGACCAGTATCATCTTCGTCATGTTTCGCAAATAAAATTTACTTCTATTTTCTTTCCTTTATCATTCAATGATTCGTGATTTTTCAACGTACAACACGTACGAGACCAATGGTTTATAACATCGCATTGGTAATAAGAAGAGTTTTACTTCAATAGAATGATCTTTATCACTCTTGTCATCCTTATAATCTCACTACCAGTGGGTAGAAGTATTCTTAAAATGACCATATTTTTTCATGTCTATATTCATAGCCTCGACCACGACTTCTAATGTGGCTTTTATTCTTTCCATAATATAATCTCACATTCACTTCAGAGAATGGAGTAGAGCCAGTGGGCCTTTGAATCTTTTTCACATATCCTTATCACAGGGAACAAAGATTTAATCTTCGTACGCGACATTGTTAAATCTGTCCACAAGGTCCTTTAAAAACCTCCTTTGAGACCAGTAGCATCACAGAACGGGATGTCCAGTCAATATACTTGGATTATATCAAAATTATGTCTCTAATTGAATAATGATTTACCATGTTTGCATTCACTTCAGGGAATGAAACATATTCAATAATCGCATGGAATAAACATCATGCTTGCATTCACTTCAGGGAATGCCCCATCATTGATAATCGCATGGAATAAATATCATGCTTTGCATTCACTTCAGGGAATGCCTCCCATAAAACTTTTTGGATCAAGACGAATTTTCGTAGCTTGAAATTGGGAGAAGTCTATGGTCGAGTTTTTCGACGAAGAAGAAATATTGCTTTCGAGCAAATATAGACTTTATAATAATCTTCTTGTAAATTCAAAATCACCATAATTTATCGCACTTTAAAATAATAATATAAAAAATAAAAATAAAACCAAAATTTACCGATATTGATTTTTCTCTCGTGGAGAATAGAGACATAGCATATGACTGAGATAGCTTCTCATAGTCCCTTTATATCACATCTATTTCCAAGCCATTTAAGCATATCATGTAAAACTCAAAACACGGTTAAAAATATTAACTTTTACCAAATAAAATGACATAAATAATAATATGAAAAATATCAAATATAATCATATAAGTAAAAGTATGAATAAGCATACCGCTAATTAACCCTTTTAGGAACAAGAGAAAACACACGTAATTTACACCAAACGCAACCTCTTCGTCTCTGTCGATTCGTCTTTTGGTTTGTGAGAAGCCACAAATTTATCTCTTTCCAATGTTCGAATAAAATCAAACATACTTCCAAAATTTTCAAAAATTAAAACTAAGTTAAAATATAAAGAGAAAGACAATCGGTAACTAAAAAAATAATGAGAAAAAAAAACTTATCTTTGGTTCATTCTATAATCGAATTCTTCCCGGTAACTTCTTTTGAATTCGAACGATGAAGACCTCAGTTGATTAGAGTCTCGTGCTGATAACGTGTTGTGAATAAAATAACAAAGAACAATAATAAGAACAAAGAACAAGAATGGAAGAACAAAGAGATGAGAGAAATATGGAGATTTGTATTATTCTCAAATATAGAATTGTGTCTCTAATGCCTTCAATGAATCATCTATTTATAGGCATAAGAAGTACATAGTACATTAAACTCTAATTCATAGAGATAATATTCCTAATAATAAATAAATGAAACTCCTTTGATAAAGTTCTAATCATGATAGACATCCACATAGATAAATATTCATAACAAATCGAGTTAATTAAATTGTTATCATTTAATTTTTAATGTAATTATACAAAAAATAGTTAAGATAATAAAAATTAAAATGGATTTAAAATTTTGTATTAATCGGAACAAATTGATATTGACTTGAATAAATCGAAACACGTTGAAGTGATTGAAACACGCCAAAATTTTAACACAAATAATATTTTTTAAGGAATAAGTATGACTTTATTGATGAAATCATACAAAAAAAAAACATAGAGACATGACTCGTTAAAAAACCACCTTAAATCTTAGTGGAGAAAAAGAATTCAACATGTTAATGCTGAAATCAAAACAAAGCAATAGATAAACCAAGCGAAAGCAAAATACGATACAACCAAAAATAAAAAAATACATAACTGCCCAGGACGCCATAGCACCTTAAACAACACTTGCATCAAACTTCAAAGGCCTACGCCACACTAAGCAATTTACTACAGCTGATAAAAGTAAGAGCATGAATCCATCGCAACATGAACACTTGAATCTCTTCAACCAAGAAAGGAAAATCACCAGGATTATCAATAAGCTCTTCAGTAGAATATCAAACAGTGCAGACTAAAGTGACATCCGAATGATAAACGATCATATCGACAGTGATCGGATTAATATTCTGAAACTAGGAGCTGAGAAAGGGTTCTGAATCCAAGCAACACTTTCAATGATCAACTTAATATTCTGATTCCATGTTACAAGCAGGCCATTTTAACAGCAAATAATTCAGCAGTGGGTGCATCAGATTTTGAGAAGGAACCGGAATGATCTCTCAAAAGTCAAAACACTGTCGATCCCTGTATCCCCAAAACTACCAATAATAACGTCATCTATATTGAACCAAAAGGGGATCCCGCATTAAATCATTAAGACACAATTTCGCCTTCACCCACCAGCTAGTTCTTATAATAAAAAGGCCAAAAGACTTATCTGCAACCGCGGGTTTACCTTTAAACACTATATCATTACGATAGAGAGCCCAAAAAAGCCATCATCTAAAAATCCAGAGCAGCAAGAATCCCATAATAGAATCAAAGGGACTACAAAATGAATCCCCGAAGACTGCGCCACTTTTACTAGTAAGACCAAGTGAAAGAACCACATTCGCAAAATAAATGATCAATCGTTTCAGAACATCATAAACAGAAACAACAGTCGATAGAAGGATAATTCAAAACACCGCGCTTTCAAAGTTCACTTTAGTGGGAATTCTACCATCAATTACTTTACACCAATTTAAGACCCATACTAGTATGATATTGAAAATTAATGCTTTTGAAAAATACTTTTAAGAGTGTTGTTAGAAAATAATTTTAAAAAGTTAAGTGTAACTGTTAAAAAATACTTTTGAAAAGATAAAATGTTTATTTTAGACATGATATTGTAAAGTAAAAATAATTGACCGTAAATGATGTTTAAATTCATTATCATAAAATTTATTAATATTATTATATACAAAAAAAATCAACTTAAATATTAAAAATATAAAAATCATGACGATTCTTTAGTAATTTATATATCTATAATATAAAATTTAAATATTTTATTACTTATTTATATGTAAAAATATTTTATAATATTAAAGTTTTTTATTACTTATTTTTTATTTAAAATATTAAATTTTTAATAATTATTGTATTTAATGATTATTTTATTTAACATTAAAATATTAGTTTAATATAATAATAATTATTATATTTAATATTATTTAATATATTACTATTAATAATAGTGTTAATAACTAAGGATAAAAAAATTTCACACCTAGAAGTGTTCCACTCAAAAATTAGAAATCTTAGCTTTTGAGGTCAGGTGAAAAATCATTTTTTAAGTGAGTTTTCACATGTGTTTGCATGCTTATGGATAAAAAGTAACTTTTTAAAGCAAAAAGTTTTTTTTTAAACAATGCCAAAGGGGCCTGAATCACAATCTCACTCGAGCCATAAAAACACGTGTGCTTATGAATATGCTAGAATAAAACCTTAAATTTCTTTAGCGAGAATGAATTTTTTCCCTAAGAATTTTACAAATTTAATCATTTTAACCCTTATATTTTTATTGGTATTTTCAAAATTTTATTTTCAATTAAATTTATTCAAATGTGACGGAACATTAGGAAAAGTTAATTGACATTTTTGCTGTGGTTGGAAAAAAACAGGAATATTGTTGTTGAGATTTTTATTTCAAGGCTTGTGATACTTTTATTTTATTTTATGACCTATGGTGATTATTACAATATCGGCGAAGTCGTCGAAACTACATGTCAATTTAATTGAACAAAGGACAAAGCATCATCAAAGCATCCCGACTTCATGTCGCCTACAGTAATCATTACAAATTATTTAAACAAAACTATTAGTTACTTCATTGATTTGATAGGAATCACTATATGTCATAAAATAAAATAAAATCACAAATATTGAATAAAAAACTCAACAACAATATTGCTGCATTTTACACGTCGTAATTAGGTTAATTTGACTAAACTAGTAAATTTATGGGACCAATAAAGTCCTGCAATTCATTTTTCTAATGTTAACTTGAGCAAGGGAACAACAAGGATTAATAGCAAAATAAATGTACAAACTATATATGTTTATTTTAGGTGTTTAAAATATTTTTCGTTCAAAACAGGTATCTAAAGTTTCATTTCATTAATTTTAGGTCTCTGGTCATTAGCGACAATTAAAAAATTCATTATCCAATCAAATCATGACTCGTGACATGTTTTTTTTTTATTTTCTTTAGTTATTTTAAAACCTTAACAGTTTAAAATTTTTACAAAATAGTATGTTGAGTGGATCGTAGAATCGATTTAAGCCAAGAGGGGCTGAATTGGATTTTTAGAAATTTTGGTCGAGTGGAAAATAAAAATTTGCTAGACAAGAGATTTAGAGTGGTTCAAGTTCCAATTGAACTCTACCCCCACTACCTTAGCTTCACTAAGGATTTTCCAACAAGTCCACTAGTTGATCTTTCCATTTCCTAGGCTTAGGAGGAAACCTTTACAAGATGGTCAATTCTTCTACCCAAAAATTGACCCAATCCTCACTCAAAGATTACAAAGAAGATTAAGGCTAATAGCTAGCATCTCTCAATACAAATGTAGCCCTTTTTACAAGCACTCAACCTAATTAAACAAATAAGATTGGAAATACAAGGTTCTACAATTGGGGTTTACAAGAAAATATGAGATTTTAGCACAATAGCTTGAATTTGATGTCTGGATATTTCTTTTAGGATCAATAGTTGTTGATGGTGCTTTTAGAAGTCCCTTTTTATACCTTCTCATTGAATTCTAGCCGTTGGGGTTGTTGCCTTCATTATTATAGTCGTTGGGGTGTTATCTTTCCTCCATAAATGCAATCTGTAACTACCCGTTCCGAAATGCCCGATCCTGTTTCAAAACAGGCCAAAATAGAAATAGCCATTGGGGTGTAATAAATAGGCTGTACTGAAATAGATACGATCGTTTTGATACGCTAAGAGCCTGTTTCGAAACGTGCTGAAGCCCGTTTCGAAACAATTTGCCACTGTCAAAACTTGTATCGAAACGGCTTAAAAACGTTTCAATACGCTTTAATTGTATTATTAAAATTAGTTATAAAATTTCAACGGTCATATTTTGAAACCAAGTTTGAAATACGCTTCGAAACGTTTGAGGTCGTTTCGATACTGCCATATCGAAACGGTTCAAACCGTTCCTTCTTCATCCGTTTCGAAACACAAAGACCTGTTTCGATACACCCGTATCGAAACGGGAAAGCTAGTTCCAAAACAGAGGTTAACAGTTTCAAAACGTTCCAAAACGCCTAAAGGTTGTTCCGAAACGGTGACTCAAAAATCACTGTTTTGACTTGGTAAATACTTAGAGAAATTTGAGTGAGCTTAAGTTTTGACTTTGACAATTTTCTTTGAACACATAGAGATGTTTTGAGGACTTAAAAATTCATTTTCTCTTTTTCAATGTAGTCCTTAAATCCTTTGTTATATCAAAGTCAATTCATTTGTTTTACAATCTCCCCTTTTTGATATAACAAAACCAAGTTTGAATTTTTAAGAATTTTGAAATCTTTCAAAAAGTTCTGACTCCCCCTCAATGTAAGATAGGTTTTTAATTTTGAAAAGATTTAAAAATCAAGTGTTTGAAACTTAAAAACAACTTTAAAAATATTATGGCTCTTAGATTACTTCTCCCCTTTTTGTTATATCAAAAAGTAATAATCAAGGCTAATCATAAGAAGAAACAAAGTTATAAGCAATAAACCAAAACAACATAATTATCATAGATATCAATAAGGTTCAAGAAATAACATCAAAAACATAAATACTTAAAACATTAGAGTTCAAGCTCAATCCTAAAAAAATAATCAAAGCATAGGTCTTGAAAAACATAAAAAGATAGATAGGTGCAAACTTAATCCTAATATGAAAGACTAATATGATATGCAATATAAATCCTAAGCCTCGTCATCATTGTCACCACCATCATAAAGAGAATCATCATTGTCTTTATCTTGAGCACGACAATAGTTCCTCCAATCACCATAGAATGTGGAGAAAGATAAACCTATAGATGATTGTTGATTCTCAAGAGCGGAGATGCATTCCTCCAAAGATTGCATGCGAGTGTTGAGAGCACCAAAACCGAAGCCATGTTTGTATCGATCGAGTTGAACCGCTCGGTAAGGAACACCATAAGTGCTTCATTGTTAGGAGTCGGAGCTTGAGGTGGAGGCTCAAATTGAGGTGCCGAAGCTCGCCTATCAACACGAACCCATTGGCCAAGAGTATAGCGAAACCCGGACTTGATAAGAGAAGATTCACCAATCTTTTTCTTGCGGGGTTCCGGAGAATCATAAGAGCAGTCAAAGTTGATAGTATCAAAGACATAACTTAAAACAGCTCTATAAGTGAAAGATGTAAGTGCATCGGTGTTGCGAATATTCACTTGATGGACCATCTCGGCGAACATGATTTGACCAAGTTCGGGCATTGTGATATGATCTCGGTTATGGATTCCGAGTCATATACGAAGTTGCCCGATCGTTATTCTAGTAAGAACTTAATTCCCGAAAGCTTGAACTCTGAAATTGCAAAATAAAGATGTAAGAAGGATAAATATGATAATAATGATAAATGAAGGGTGGAATAAGGGATTGTAGATGTTGTTTGATGGTTATGGAAGAGTGATGGATTTGGGGTAAAATGAAAGAAAGGAAAATTGATGGTGAAGATGGTGAAGGTGGTGAAGGTGGCGTGGACTATATAGATATGTAAGGATGACGGATTGTGACCCGTTAGCTATAGAAAGCTAGGAACCAACAATATAAAAGTATGGAATCGAAGTGGTAGGAGTATGGAACGAGACCCACTAGCTATAAAGGAGCTAGGAACCAACGTTATAAACAAGTGGAATGGATGAAGACTACAAGCACAACTTGAAGCCGATAGAGTTCTCGCAAGAACTAAAATGAAAGCAACCTTTCAAAGGAGTTTTTTATAAAATCAAAATCTATCTTTACAATGAACCTAAGCTACCTATTTATAGTATTTTGGGCAGCATATGAAAAGGTTTACAAAAGATGAAAACAAATGCACTTGAATGCTTTGTCATGCACTTGAATGCATTGTAATGCTCTTGAATGCTTTGTCTTTCTTATCTCCAAGCTTTGGCTGAATATTCTAGATCAAATGGTGATGAATCTAGATATTTTTAAGATGAATGTGGCCTCAATTTCGTCCAAAAGGAGGAGTGACTCTTGGGCTACCTTGCTTTGCTTGATTAGGAGATAAAATGACTTGAATGGAGGCCTTGAATGGTTGTAATGATCTTGCTGTCCACTTTGGAGTGTCTCTTCCCATTCTATACTGATTTATATCACTAAATTGTAGTATTAAGTGAAATAATTCAGCCTTCAATGCATGTCACCTTGCTAGAACGTGAACAGCATCCAAAGGTGATGAATTCAGCCTTAAAAAGGTGAATTAATAAGATTTGAATGCATTGTTCTTGGTGGAATATGAACAGCCTTGAAAAGATGATAAGAATTCAGCCTTGAATTGGTTTGAATATGAGCATTAAGATAGCCTTCAATTGCATGTCTCATGGATGAAGATGAAAGGACTCTTCCTTGGCTCAAACTCATCCAAATCATCCTTGTACAAAATTCTCGTAATGAAAATTCCAGCCTGCATTGTCTTCAGTAAATCGATCATATCTCAAGCTCCCGATATCGGATTGAGGTGATTCAAAATGTGTTGGAAAGCTAAGGGATAGAGGAATAATTTCCAAGTGATCTCAAGACCCTAACATGTCTTTATCGCATCCAGAAGTTGAAAACATTCTGACTGAAATTCTTGCATTTATTGTGACTGTTCGTCTCCCTTCATGCACCTAGACACAAAACAAGCAAATGTTCATGCTAAATTGAAAAGATAATTAAATATGTCATGCAAAAAAAAATTAAAGGAACTAGCTTTATTGAATGAACTAGCTTTATTGAATGAACTACATGTATTAATGAACTAAATGTTTTAAATGAAATACATGCCTTTAATGGGCAGCATGTTTATTAATGCAAATGGATGTTATGCCACTATGAATTGCTCATGCAAATTCATGCAAATAAATTATATCATATGATAAGACATAATGCATAAATGAGCAAATAGAGGATGAAGTAAGGTAAAACTCCCTTCGATTGAGCTTGATAGTTTGTCAAAGATGTGAGCACATCATGAAGAAAATTGGTGCTGGTCAAGATCACATCACATTGTGCTTTGCGAAAACACTCCGACCAAAAATAATCTACTTGACAAATGTGGGCAAATTTACCTCCTGAAGGGCGGATGAACCAAGAGATCATCAAATGGAGGAACCGGTCATGAGCATCCAATGTGAGAACAGATCCGGTGTGAGCACCAAAGTGGTTCTCATCCTCAATACCTTCATCTTTGAGCCCAAGAGCTTTCTCTAAACAGATATATTAATAGTGAATTTTCTACCCAAAAGGTACGACTCAATCCCAATGACCTCGGTGTGATCTTCATTGTCAATGAGAACGACATTGGAGTAGAATAGCAAGACCATGTGCTTGTAGACAACATCCAGAATGCTCAAAAAGGCAAAGAAGCTTCATTCTCGCAAAAGAGCTAGATAGCAGAATTCAAAGCGCTCGGAGTCAAGGAACACGATATCCACAACTTGCTCTCGACGAACGGCTAAATATTTGATGATTTTGAAACGGTCCTTAGTTTCTTGATTCCTTAGACTCTTTTGAAAAAGGAGGGTAAGGTTAGGACGAATATCTGCTTGGGTTGAACCTTCACCCGTTTGAGTCTTGCGTTTCTTGGTAACGTTTTCCATGAAATTCCTAAAAACACAAAGCAAGCAAAAAGAATTTAAATGTATGCATTTAAATCCTTAATTCAATCTAATGAAAATCCCATTAAGGTTTTAAAGAAAAACACTTTAAAAATGTATATACATATAACAAAAGAATTTTTGAAAAAGAAACAACTTTTGAAAAACAGTAAAAAATACGAGTGAAAAAATATATTCGAATAAAAAATTGAAGATTTTAAAAAAAATTACAAGTTTTGAAGAACCCAAGTTGCAAAACATATAATTTATAAAAAAAATTAATATTTTCTAACCTAAGATACGAATAAAATCAAAAAAAGAAAAGAAAAGGATGAAAAATACCTCAAAAGGATTTTTGGATGAATGAATGGAAGAAATTGCACCAAGTTGTTGAAGCTTGCTTAGACTTTAGTTTGTGAGTAAATCCCCTCAAGTTTTTATGAAAAACAATGAAGTTTAGAGGGTTTTATAGAGAAAAATCGGGTTTAGGGTTTTTGGGAATTTTAATGAAAAGTGAATTTTATCAATTAAAGCCCTTAAAAAGCTGTTCGGATACGCGTTTCGGAACGGGCACGACCATTTCGAAATAGGCGTACTGAAACGTTGACTGAAGTTTCGAGTACTATTGATCGTTTCGATACGGCTTTGACCGTATCGAATCCCACGTGATAACCCGTATCGAAACACTTTCGGGTTGTTTCAGTACATTCCTTGGCAGAGGCAAAATGTTTCGAAACCCTTTAGGGCATTACGAAACACCCTGGTCACAAGGCATTCTTTTAAGGCACCCATATCGAAACAGATTGACCCGTTCCGATACGCCTAGGCCTAGAGGTGCAGATGAGGCTCTAAATTGCAGAAAAAGTGAATTCTAAAAGTCTTAGATGCATAAATGCTATGTATGAGCAAGAGAAACATGTAAAAACATAAACATACTCCCTCTAACTATAAGCATGGATGAAATTAGAATTAAAACACATAAGCATGGCATTTTGCAAGAATTCAAGCAATTTAAGCACAAAAAGGTCCTAAAAGGTCAAGATGGGCTAGTTAGGCCTAACTCTCTCCTAAGGGACCAAAAACGCTCCTTATCTAGAGGTTTTGTAAAGATGTCCGCTAATTGGTTTAAGGTGTCTACAAACTCTAAAACAACATCTTCCTTAAGGACATGATCTCTACAGAAATGATGCCTTATTTCTATGTGTTTGGTTCTAGAGTGTTGGATGGGATTTTTTGTTAGGCATATAGCATTAGTGTTGTCGCACTTAAGGGGTATGGTTTCAACTTTAACTCTATAATCTAAGAGTTGTTGCTTCATCCAAAGGACTTGAGCACAACAACTCCCTTAGAATATGTACTCGACTTCGATGGTAGATAGAGCTACACTATTTTGTTTCTTAGAGAACCAAGATATGAGCATACTACCTAAGAATTGGCAAGTGCCAGAAGTACTTTTCCTATCTATTTTGCAACCCCCATAATCCGCATCCGAATAAGCATGAAGGTTAAAGGTTGAGTCTCTAGGGTACCAAAGACCTCAACAAGGCGTATCTCTAAGGTACCTAAAGATCCTTTTAACGGCTATAAGGTGAGACTCTCTAGGACTAGCTTGAAATCTAGCACACAAGCAAACACTAAACAATATATCTGGTCTACTTGTGGTAAGGTAAAGCAAATATCCAATCATAGAGCGATAAAGCTTAGAGTCAACGCACTTACCTCTTTGTAGATGAGCTCATTGGTGTAGCTTGAGGCTTTGCTTGCTCCAAGACAAACTTCTTGAGCATATCATTCACGTACTTTGCTTGATTGATGAAGGTGTCATCATTCCTTTGTTTGATTTGGAGTCCCAAAAAGAATAAGAGTTCCCCCATCATGCTCATCTCGAATTCACCTTGCATTAACTTAGCAAACTCCCCTTGAATGGATCACCCAAGATTTTACCACCTTTGACATAGTTGTACTTCCTTGGGTAGCTCACTTCCTTTTCCCCAAGAGCTAAGTCCTTCAAGGCTTCAAGAGGTGGATCTTGTGCATCTTCTTCTTTAGTTGGAATCTCATCCTCCTTTGAAGTTTGTCCTCCATCAAAGGCATCAAGGATTCCTACATCATCATCATCACAAGATTCCTTCCTCGGAAGGAGGTTATCATCGAAAACCGCATGAATAGATTCGTTTACAACTAAAGTTCTTTTGTTAAACACACGATATGATTTAGAGTTTGAAGAGTAACCTAGGAAAATAGCTTCATCACTTTTTGCATCAAATTTACCTAAATTGTCTTTTCCATTTTTTAAAACAAAACACATACAACCAAAAGGATTGTTGGGTTTTTCGGTGCTCGATTCCTTCAACTGTTCTTGCTCGCCAAGTGGTAGAGAAGTGAAATTTTGGGTGATAGAGGCCTGGAAGCTAAAATTGATAAGACAAGATGATTTATAGTGGTTCAACCTTTGTAAAACCTATGTTTGATTTTGATATAATTAGATCTTTAAGGATCAATTTGAAAAACTTAAATTGTTTTTGTAAGTCCCTTAATAATTTTAAAACACCAACTCTTTGAAACTGATTTGAAAAACTCAAACTCAAAATATTTTCTAAGTGTTCCTGATATGATCTCGGTTATGGATTCCGAGTCATATACGAAGTTGCCCGATCGTGATTCTAGTAAGAACTTAATTCCCGAAAGCTTGAACTCTGAAATTGCAAAATAAAGATGTAAGAAGGATAAATATGATAATAATGATAAATGAAGGGTGGAATAAGGGATTGTAGATGTTGTTTGATGGTTATGGAAGAGTGATGGATTTGGGGTAAAATGAAGGAAAGGAAAATTGATGGTGAAGATGGTGAAGGTGGTGAAGGTGGCGTGGACTATATAGATATGTAAGGATGACGGATTGTGAGCCGTTAGCTATAGAAAGCTAGGAACCAACAATATAAAAGTATGGAATCGAAGTGGTAGGAGTATGGAACGAGACCCACTAGCTATAAAGGAGCTAGGAACCAACGTTATAAACAAGTGGAATGGATGAAGACTACAAGCACAACTTGAAGCCGATAGAGTTCTCGCAAGAACTAAAATGAAAGCAACCTTTCAAAGGAGTTTTTATAAAATCCAAGTCTCTCTTTACAATGAACCTAAGGTACCTATTTATAGTATTTTGGGCAGCATATGAAAAGGTTTACAAAAGATGAAAACAAATGCACTTGAATGCTTTGTCATGCACTTGAATGCATTGTAATGCTCTTGAATGCTTTGTCTTTCTTATCTCCAAGCTTTGGCTGAATATTCTAGATCAAATGGTGATGAATCTAGATATTTTTAAGATGAATGTGGCCTCAATTTCGTCCAAAAGGAGGAGTGACTCTTGGGCTACCTTGCTTTGCTTGATTAGGAGATAAAATGACTTGAATGGAGGCCTTGAATGGTTGTAATGATCTTGTTGTCCACTTTGGAGTGTCTCTTCCCATTCTATACTGATTTATATCACTAAATTGTAGTATTAAGTGAAATAATTCAGCCTTCAATGCATGTCACCTTGCTAGAACGTGAACAGCATCCAAAGGTGATGAATTCAGCCTTAAAAAGGTGAATTAATAAGATTTGAATGCATTGTTCTTGGTGGAATATGAACAGCCTTGAAAAGATGATAAGAATTCAGCCTTGAATTGGTTTGAATATGAGCATTAAGATAGCCTTCAATTGCATGTCTCATGGATGAAGATGAAAGGACTCTTCCTTGGCTCAAACTCATCCAAATCATCCTTGTACAAAATTCCCGTAATGAAAATTCCAGCCTGCATTGTCTTCAGTAAATCGATCATATCTCAAGCTCCCGATATCGGATTGAGGTGATTCAAAATGCGTTGGAAAGATAAGGGATAGAGGAATAATTTCCAAGTGATCTCAAGACCCTAACATGTCTTTATCGCATCCAGAAGTTGAAAACATTCTGACTGAAATTCTTGCATTTATTGTGACTGTTCGTCTCCCTTCATGCACCTAGACACAAAACAAGCAAATGTTCATGCTAAATTGAAAAGATAATT
Source organism: Hibiscus tridactylites (assembly GCA_958450335.1). NCBI lineage: Eukaryota > Viridiplantae > Streptophyta > Magnoliopsida > Malvales > Malvaceae > Hibiscus > Hibiscus tridactylites. The sequence continues at coordinate 67,045,124 of OY288273.1, forward strand.
AAATATGTCATGCAAAAAAAAAAAATTAAAGGAACTAGCTTTATTGAATGAACTACATGTATTAATGAACTAAATGCTTTAAATGAAATGCATGCCTTTAATGGGCAGCATGTTTATTAATGCAAATGGATGTTATGCCACTATGAATTGCTCATGCAAATTCATGCAAATAAATTATATCATATGATAAGACATAATGTATAAATGAGCAAATAGAGGATGAAGTAAGGTAAAACTCCCTTCGATTGAGCTTGATAGTTTGTCAAAGATGTGAGCACGTCATGAAGAAAATTGGTGCTGGTCAAGATCACATCATCCCCTCCCTCTTTAAAGCGATTTGTCCCCAAATCGTTGCTTGCTATGAGCGGGAACAATTTTGATTTCCTTTGGGAAGGGAACTTCTTCACTTGCGTCTTGCATCATATCCATTCTCTAGGGTCAAGATCTTCTCGTTTGTGAACTTTGCTTCCATGTTGCTCCCTTGATTTGAAGTTGATTCTCTTGCAACATTTAAGGATGTTGTGCTCACAACGTTTGAAACCTTTCACAAATATAACGTCTTGTGGAGCGCCATCTCCTCTTGTTCCCTTCCGAATGATGTCCTTCGAGTAGGTGGATAGTCCTCGCTTCATGTCTTTGAATTGAAAAATTACTTGGGAACTATTCAAGACGTCAAGCAATTGAACATCTTCTTTGTCTCCTCTCATCTTCCGGTGGAGTTCCTTCTCAAACTGATGTCTCCTTTCATTTTCTACAATCACAATTGGTTTAGTAGAAAAGAAAATCAAATTTAAAGAGATAAAGAAAACAAACCCAACAATGTTCATGGATAATGGTTGACGCTTGATGTTCTTCTTGGAAAACTCCATTGGTTCATCATGTCTTTCAGTTAAAGGACTCATCTTTTGGACTCCTCCTTTGCTTGAAACGTAATGACCATAGATGAAAGGACTTGTCCTTTTGTGTTTCTCCTTTGGATCAACACCATGCTTAAGAAAGATCACTCCACTTTCACTTCTTAACTCGTCATGTTGGCTGGTGAAAAGTGGTGCCTTTTGAACTCTTTCAAGTAGGTAGATATCACCAACTTTACTCCTTGTACCCTTCCACATTAGGAATCTTGAATAGTTGGATAATGCTCGTTTCCTTTCCTTGAATCGATGATCACAAGCAAGAACAATTCCATGAATCAATGTTCTGCTAAATAAATCTAAGTTAGAACATGAAACACCATTAATAAAATGAATGAACATAGAGGATTCGCAAAAGTTCATGAATGGAATTTGACCCTTGACATTCTCAAGAATCAGATTCATTGAAACTGTAACCCCCTTAACCCGGTCTAGACGGTTGACCCGAATTAAGAAAGTTACACGGGGAAAACCAAAGTCAACCCGTAAGTCAACCTTGATTAACAACCCTTTTTTTTCTTTTTAATCTTGTCTAGATGCACATTAACCCTAATTGTGATCACACAAACATCATACTCAAAGATCACAAACATCAGAGATCAAACAGGGACCCAAATGAACAAATTACAACTTTAGGGACCAAATTGTAATTTCTGATAAATTAAGGGACTTAACCCAAATTAAAGTTACCATCTTGAAATTAATCAGGTTTCATGCTTCTTTGTGAAATTTCAGCTCAAACGGACATTCCAAACTCATACAATTGAACAAACATGATTCAGGACCAAAACGTAAACTAAACGAAACATCCAAAGATACTTTTAACTGATTTTAACGGTCGGGTATCGATACGCCACGTGTCGTATCGATACTCGGGGAAGGCAGAAACCAAACTCTAGCAAAGGTATCGATACCTTCCCCCTAGTATCGATACTCCATTCATATGGTATCGATACTTGTTCAGAGGTATCGATACCCCTGGGCAGAAACATGCATATTTGGCTCAGGTGTATCGATACCCAAGCCCGAGTATCGATACCCCTGCCTGGAAACAACTCGAAAACAGCATCAAACATGCATTAAGCACCAAATTAACATCACCAAACCATATCACTTAATCATACAACATGCAAGGACCTCAATTGCATCAACAATTCAACATTTAAACATCACATGTGAAAAGCCCCAATTCATATAGCATGCTTCCTACTTAAGCTATCATTCAAGCAATAAACCTTCATAAGCAAGCAATAGAAATTCAATCCAAAAACCAGCAATTCAAACAATCAATTAACATCCATAGGGAGTGTCAAACACCTCCCAAAACATACACATTGGTCCCCCATTGCCAAATCAACCAAAAGCTAAAATGTTTAACAAAACCTTCCATACATTGAGCTTTACTTGAACTTGTATGCTTGCCTTCTCTTGCTGCCCTCAATGTACTCTAATGCTCTGCATTATTGAATCAAGAAAACGAGAGAGCGTAAGCCAAAGCTTAGTGAGGAGTGCTCTTTTAAAACCATTCAATAATGCTTTAAAAACCATTTATAAAACATGCTTATAATCAACCATTGTACATGCTCAAAGCATACTTTAAATCAAGCAATTCCATGCTTCAAATAACATTTAAACAAGCATCTCATGCTTCAACATAAACATTAAAACATGCATCTCATGCATCTCAATGTACTATACATGTCATATTGGCTCAAGTGATACATTTCATTTATGAAATCAAGTTCAATAACTTTCCCCAAGGACTTTTAAACACCTTGGCCCCAAGGACTTTTAAACACCTTGGCCATGGACTTTTAAACACCATGAAAGGACCACACAAGGACTTTTAACCACCTTTGTGTCCGTAGCTTGAATCACCCCAAGGACTTTTAAACACCTTGGCCCCAAGGACTTTTAAACACCTTGGCCCCATGGACTTTTAATCACCATGGAAAGGAGCACCTAAGGACTTTTAACCACCTTAGTGTCCGCAACAAGATTCATCCAAGGACTTTTAACCACCTTGATGATCTTAGATAACAAGTCTCACTCAAGGACTTTTAACCACCTTAGTGACCTTCACTTTTACAAACCATCACTTGCCAATACACACTTTATACATCACATAATCCACTGTTTTAAAGCATTAAACCAAGCCATTTCATCATACATTTTAAAGCATTAAATCATCATTTAACAATGCATTTAAAACAAGGTACTCTTACCTAGAGTCACCTTCAACACATGGCTTTAAACATCAGCATAAATCATGCTAAAACACCAGCAATTATCATGCTTAAACATGCTTTCAAAAACAGTAAACAAATCATGCAAAATCATCATTTTACATTACACCAAAACATGGCCACCACTTAAAGAGAGTAATCCGAAAACTTACACTTGAGCTTAGCAAAGTTGTTTAGACTTTAACTAAGCTCCCAAAACCTTGGTTTCAAAGCCGAAAACCATTTTCACAAATCCACTCACCGATTTCCACTTTGCTTCAAGCCAAAGCACCAAATCAAGCCTCCGGATCAACAATTCTTGGATCCAAGGATGCCTCCCCTGTTTCAACACATTAAAGCAGAGGATTAATGCATCATCATGCATTAATTGCTTCAATGAAAGCATCTAAACTCGCTGCTCTCACAAAACCTCCATTTTCGGCCACCAAACACAACCGAAAATGCATCCGAAACACTTCTAAACAAAGCCCAGCCATAAACCAGCAAAACCTTACTTCCATTAACATCATTTAACATCTAAAAACAACCTACAACCATCCTTATACCTCCAGCAACACCAGATCCACAAGATCACCACAAAAGCTACCTTAAAACACAAGCTAAAATTAGGAAACCCAACCTATCCGGGATTGCATCAATCAAGACTCATTTCCACATCAATTTAATGATCATTTAACATCAAAAACACTCCTCAAAACACAGATTAAACAGATCAAACGAAAATCATGTGAAATCATCAAAATCTTGCATAATTAGCCAAGATCCATAAATCAACTTTAAAACCTTTAATCAATTATCAAATTAGGATTGAAAACTTTAGGAATTTCATTAAAGAACTTGAAGTTCAGAGGAGAAGGACGTTCTTACCTCCAAACTTGAGTTTCTCCTCTTTTTGGAATTGAAAAGCTTGATGAAACTTGAAGCAATTGAAGAGGATTTGAAGACACAATGATTTGCAATCAATTGAGAGTTGAAAGGAGGATTTTAGGTGAGAAAATCAGATTAGATCTCTGGAAATTAAGTGTTTGGGTTGAGAGAAAAAGATAGAAAGAAAATTGGAAGTTAGATGAGAAAATACCAAAAAATGAGTTTCCCTCCTTTTTGATTTCTTTAAAAATCAGAATTATGTGTTAAAATATCTTAGAAAAATCTGGAGAAACTCCCTTTGGGTAAATAGCTCCTTAAAGATTCAAAGTTTCAACCCTTTATAAAATAGCCACCAAACTTTCAAAAATTACATTTTGGTCACTAGCCAAAATGTCACACTTCCGAAACTCATTTTCCAAAATTGATTTCACAGTTCACTTAATTATATTAAAAGATGATTTTAGAACATTTTTCCATATTTTTAATGCAACCCGAACTAGGCTTTCCTAATTTAACCTCTTACGATTCGAACAGCACTTTGACCAACCGGTCAACGCCCAAGACTTCTAAGCCCAAAACCGGGGTGTTACAAAAACTTCCCTTTCACGAGGTTCATCGAATGGATGGAGTGTTCTTGGAATGTCAATGAATACGTTCCTTGAAATTTCAAGTGACACTTCTTTTGGAATTTCAAAAGATATGATGCTTGAATCGTCTTTTATGTCTCTCGGAATAACCTGCAAATTCAAAGAACGAATAGAAGAAAATAATTGATTAGCAGAAATCAAAACTTCCTTCTCCTCACATTCTTTTCTCTCATGCTCATGTTTGTTTTGAATTCTCTCTTCAATATCATATTCTTCTTGAATGCTCTCTTCACTCTCTTGTTTTGTTTGAAAGCTTCTTTCACTCTCGCACTCATTTTCATCATTTCTCTCAATCTTTTCAATGCCCTCAATTTCAATCACTTCAATGATTTTCTCACATAAAATCTCTTTTTCAACTCCAACGGTTGCATCTCCAAGTGTTTTTGTCACCTCAAAATGTTCTTCTTCAATGGTTTGCACCCTTAGGCTCCTTTTAACAACAAGAACATCTCCTTCCATGGCATGCTTGGATTCGTCTTCTTCAATGGCAACATCTTCATTTTCAACCTCCTCTTCTTCTAATTCAACTGCTCTATCATCTCGAAGAAGCATGTTGTTGCGGTTCGGACATTGGCTTGCAATGTGAGCATGCCCCAAACAATTAAAACATTGTATATCACGGGAAGGATTTGGATTGACGGTAGTCTTACCCTTGCTGGTTTCCGCAATGGGCTTACTTCCGTTGGGTGGTCCTCCTCTTTCGTGGAATGGTAATGGGGAATTCTTCTTGTATGAACTTAGACCCCATTTTGATGTTTCACTCCCATAAGATCGTGTGGCACTCCGATTAGGACATTGGCTTGGTGGGTGTCCTTTTCCCAAGCAACGATAGCATCTAAAATCTGGATGTAAGTTGCTTTTAATTGAAGTAGTCTTCTCTTTTGACATGTACTCTCTTGATTGAGATACTATGTCATTCCATCTTGGACTTTGACTCGAGTTAGATATTGAACCCACATAGTGCTTTGGAGCATTCCTTTTTCTTGAAAGGGTTCTCAATTCTTCCCTAAATTGCCTTCGTTGAGATCTTTCCTCCAAATGATCTAATCGTTCTTGCATCGGCCCCAACCTTTGTTGCAACAACCTGTCCATCTCTCGGATAATATCTTGAAGATTGGAGTTAGTTGCATCTACGTTAACGTTATTACTTCCTCCAACAGAGTTTCTCGCGGAATTTTGAGACATTATTAGTAACAAAAATAAAAAAATTTAAAACCTCACAAACACAAAGCCTCACCTATTCCACTCCAAGAAAATGCACTCACACTCGTGTTTCACTCGGGATGGCTTTTACCCTTGTTGTGCACTCTTGCCTTTTTCCACTCTTGCTCTCAATCAAGTCCTTTTAAGAACTTCCTCAAGGCTTGCAAATGGCTTGTAGAATTCGGCTGAAAAAAGAAAACTTGGCAAAAAGAATTTGGAAGGTGGGATAAGAAAAAGTGGCAACAAAAAAAGGTAAATTGTGAGAGTTGGTAAAGATGAAAAAATAGTAGCAAAAGAAAAAATGATGTAAGCATTTTTTAAAGAAGAATAGAGAATACGATGCCCCCTCCCTCTTTAACTTTCTCTAATTTTTTTTATTGTTTTTTCTTTTCTTTTTTTCTTTTTTTTTCTTTTTTTTTCTTTTTTTTTCAGAAGAGAGACAACGACTATCTTACTGAATCAACCTTGCTCTGATGCCAATTGATATGATCTCGGTTATGGATTCCGAGTCATATACGAAGTTGCCCGATCGTGATTCTAGTAAGAACTTAATTCCCGAAAGCTTGAACTCTAAAATTGCAAAATAAAGATGTAAGAAGGATAAATATGATAATAATGATAAATGAAGGGTGGAATAAGGGATTGTAGATGTTGTTTGATGGTTATGGAAGAGTGATGGATTTGGGATAAAATGAAGGAAAGGAAAATTGATGGTGAAGATGGTGAAGGTGGTGAAGGTGGCGTGGACTATATAGATATGTAAGGATGACGGATTGTGACCCGTTAGCTATAGAAAGCTAGGAACCAACAATATAGAAGTATGGAATCGAAGTGGTAGGAGTATGGAACGAGACCCACTAGCTATAAAGGAGCTAGGAACCAACGTTATAAACAAGTGGAATGGATGAAGACTACAAGCACAACTTGAAGCCGATAGAGTTCTCGCAAGAACTAAAATGAAAGCAACCTTTCAAAGGAGTTTTTATAAAATCCAAGTCTCTCTTTACAATGAACCTAAGCTACCTATTTATAGTATTTTGGGCAGCATATGAAAAGGTTTACAAAAGATGAAAACAAATGCACTTGAATGCTTTGTCATGCACTTGAATGCATTGTAATGCTCTTGAATGCTTTGTCTTTCTTATCTCCAAGCTTTGGCTGAATATTCTAGATCAAATGGTGATGAATCTAGATATTTTTAAGATGAATGTGGCCTCAATTTCGTCCAAAAGGAGGAGTGACTCTTGGGCTACCTTGCTTTGCTTGATTAGGAGATAAAATGACTTGAATGGAGGCCTTGAATGGTTGTAATGATCTTGCTGTCCACTTTGGAGTGTCTCTTCCCATTCTATACTGATTTATATCACTAAATTGTAGTATTAAGTGAAATAATTCAGCCTTCAATGCATGTCACCTTGCTAGAACGTGAACAGCATCCAAAGGTGATGAATTCAGCCTTAAAAAGGTGAATTAATAAGATTTGAATGCATTGTTCTTGGTGGAATATGAACAGCCTTGAAAAGATGATAAGAATTCAGCCTTGAATTGGTTTGAATATGAGCATTAAGATAGACTTCAATTGCATGTCTCATGGATGAAGATGAAAGGACTCTTCCTTGGCTCAAACTCATCCAAATCATCCTTGTACAAAATTCCCGTAATGAAAATTCCAGCCTGCATTGTCTTCAGTAAATCGATCATATCTCAAGCTCCCGATATCGGATTGAGGTGATTCAAAATGCGTTGGAAAGATAAGGGATAGAGGAATAATTTCCAAGTGATCTCAAGACCCTAACATGTCTTTATCGCATCCAGAAGTTGAAAACATTCTGACTGAAATTCTTGCATTTATTGTGACTGTTCGTCTCCCTTCATACACCTAGACACAAAACAAGCAAATGTTCATGCTAAATTGAAAAGATAATTAAATATGTCATGCAAAAAAAAAATTAAAGGAACTAGCTTTATTGAATGAACTAGCTTTATTGAATGAACTACATGTATTAATGAACTAAATGCTTTAAATGAAATGCATGCCTTTAATGGGCAGCATGTTTATTAATGCAAATGGATGTTATGCCACTATGAATTGCTCATGCAAATTCATGCAAATAAATTATATCATATGATAAGACATAATGTATAAATGAGCAAATAGAGGATGAAGTAAGGTAAAACTCCCTTCGATTGAGCTTGATAGTTTGTCAAAGATGTGAGCACGTCATGAAGAAAATTGGTGCTGGTCAAGATCACATCAGTTCCAAGGCCAAACCATTGAAAAACGTTCAGGTGTATCGATACACTACCAAGCGTATCGATACCTTTTTACAAAACTTGGCTACTGTTGGAACACGTATCGATACGGAAAACCCTCGTATCGATACGCCCCTGTGTTAAAATCTGAAGAGTTTGAATGGCGTACCGATACCCTAAACCCTCGTATCGATACGGCCTTAATAAATTTTAAATATAAGTCGGTTTAAAAAATATGACCGTTGGTGTTAGTTGGTTGGTAACCAAACTTTAAAAGGTCATTGACCCGTATCGATACACCTAACCCTCGTACCGATACGGATATCGACAGTGAGTTTAGTTGAGAAAAAGGTATCGATACGACCTTTACCGTTTCGATACCCCGTACCGATACGCTTACGCGCGTATCGATACCCCTTATTTATTGCACACAACGACTCTTTCTTTTCTGAGACAGGTATCGATACACCTTCCCGCGTACCGATACGCATAGCTGCAGAAGTGCATTTATGGTGGTAAGAGAGGGTTCCAACGGCTCCATTTATGTTCCCAACCACCCAAACGGCTAGAAATCAATGAAGAGGTATAAAAGAGACATCCAAAAGCTACATCAACAACTATTGATCATCAAGAAAACATCCATACACCAAATCCAAGCAATTATGCAAAATTTCATATTGTCTTAAAACCCCAATTGTAATTTTCATTCTTATCTTGTTCAATTGGGTTGAGTGCTTGTAATTGGGCTATCATTTGTATTGAGAGATACTCTATTAGCCAACAAATTTCTTTGTTCTCTTGTTGTGAGGATTGGGTTGAATTTTGGGTAGAAAATTCAACCGATATTGTAAGGGTTGCCTCCTTAGCCTAGAAAAGGGGAAGAGCAATTAGTGGAATTGTTGCAAATCCTTAGTGAAGCTAAGGTAGTGGATGTAGAGTTCATTTGGAACTTGAACCATTCTAAAATCCCTTGTCTATTATTTTTAATTTGCAATTTCCACCACAAAAACTTCAAAAATCCAATTCACCCCCCTCTTGGTTTATATCGATCTTTCGATCCACTCAACAATTGGTATTAGAGCCTACCTCTTTGAGAATTAACAACCACAAGAGGAGTTCCTTGGAATAGTGTGATCATCACAATATCAAGAGATGACTTCAACCTCCGGTTCCGGCATGTATGAGTCTCAATCCACAACAAAGCCTCCCTTCTTTAATGGTGATAACTATTCTTTTTGGAAGAATAGAATGCGTCTCTTCATCAAGTCAAATGACTACCTAGTGTGGGATGTGATTGAAGATGGCCCTTATATTCCATTGAATCAAGATGGTGAAGGCAAGATGGTCTTAAAGAAGAAGATGGAGATGAGTGAAGAAGAAAGGAAAAAGATTCAAGTCAATGACAAAGCTCTCCACATGCTATTTTGTTCTTTCGGTCCGGACATCTATTCTAAGGTCTCATCCATCGAAAGTGCCAAAGAAGTGTGGGACACTCTTGAGACTACTTATGAAGGCACCAACGATGTTAAAGAAACTAAGATTGGAATTTCAAGATGGAGCCCGATGAGACGGTGTCAAAGATGTTTGATCATTTCTCCACTATTGTCAATGGGCTAAAGGGTTTTGGAGAAATCATACCGGAAGACAAGCTTGTCCGGAAGCTACTCTATTCACTTCCCGAGTCTTGGGATGGGAAGAGAACCGCTATCATTGAAGCTAAGAATTTGAAAACTTTGAAGCTTGATGAGCTTGTGGGTTCTCTCCTTACTCATGAGATCATGAAGCAAGGAAGGGAAGATGAGAAGAAGAAAGAAGAAAAAAGGGTAGAGAAGCTTGAGGTTGAGAAGAAAAAGAAGATGGGAATAGCTCTCAAGGCTAAAGCTTCACAACATGAAGAGAGCTCATCTAGTGAGGAGGATGAACTCGAAAAATTGGCTATGATAGCCAAACGATTCTCACGATTTATGAGGTCCAACCGGGGAAGAAAAATCCAAAGAAAGATGGACTTCAAAAGCAAGAACAAAGAAGAAGGAAGGGATCCTATCATTTTCTTTGAGTGCAAACAACCCGACCACATACGTTCGGAGTGCCCTTAACTCAAGAAGAAGGGCTTTGAGAAGAAGAAGAAGCTCAAAGCCAAGCTTGCTACTTGGAGTGATGAGGAGTCATCGGAGGATGACGAACAAGAAGTGGCTAACCTTTGCCTCATGGAACTTGTGGAAGATTCCTCCATGGTAACCTCCAACTCATCTACTTTAGATTTTGAAGAATTAAACGATGCATATGATGAGTTACAAGAGGTGTATGATGAATTAGTTGAGAAGTTTAAAGAGTCGGTCATTAAAAACAAGAAAATTATTTTGGAACTAAATGAGAAAAATGACTCACTCACTCAAGCTAATTCAAAATTTGAGAAAAAGATATTAGGATTAAAAGATGAATTAAAATTCTTTCAAGATGAGAATGTTGATGTTAATAATCTTTTGTCTCAATATAATAGTGAACACCAAAAGGTGTTAAATGAGCTAAATGAGCTTAAAAAGTCCTTTAAAAATGTTGGTAGTGTCAAACATGAGATAGGTGAATCCTCTAGAACAAACCAACCTAAGAAAAGGACTAACTACTACAAACAAGGTAGCTATCCTAGACATAGTAGAGCAAAAAGAATTAGAAGTGTATGGGTTCCTAAGGAACTTGTAAAATCTAATAATATTATTGCTATGTCATCTTGGATTCCTAAGGGAACCAAGGTTTTGGGAGCTAACACTCATGGACCCAAAATGATTTGGGTACCAAAAACCAAAGTTTAATATCTTTGTTTGTAGGGGGAGCATTGCTACAAGGCCAAAGCACAAAGTCAAAACTCATGGTACCTTGATAGTGGATGCTCGAGGCACATGACCGGAGACAAGAGTAGATTCATGGATCTAAAGCCAAAAAGTGGAGGAGTAGTAACATTTGGTGACAACTCCAAAGGCTACATTAAAGGTATTGGCTCCATAGGTAATCTCTCTACTATTCTCATTGAAAATGTCTTATATGTCGATGGTCTTAAACACAATTTATTGAGCATAAGTCAATTGTGTGATAAAGGATTTAATGTTTTATTTGATAAAAATGGATGCAAAATTGTAGACATTAAATCTAATAATATTATGCTCATAGGTCATCGCATAGGAAACATGTACATGGTGCATCTAGATGACATTCATACATCTCATGCATGCTTAGTTGCACAAAATGAAAATGATGCATGGTTGTGGCATAGGAAACTTGGACATGCTAGCATAAGTGTTTTGGAAAAACTAGTCTCCCTTAATCTAGTTAGAGGTTTACCCAAGATAAAATTTTCAAATGATAAAATTTGTGATGCATGCTCAAAGGGTAAACAACATAGGTCTTCCTTTAAATCCATTAATGATGTTTCTACTAGTAGATGCTTACAACTTATCCATATGGATTTATTTGGGCCAATTAGGACTATGAGCTTGGGTGGTAAGTCTTATGCTTTTGTACTTGTTGATGATTTTTCTAGATTTACTTGGGTTCTATTTTTAAGTACTAAAGATGAGGCTTTGGAAAAATTCATCACATTTTCAAAACTAACCCAAAATGATCTTGAACTCAAAATTTCACATATTAGAAGTGATCATGGAACTGAGTTTCAAAATTTAGGGTTTGAAGATTTTTTAAATGAAAATGGTATTAGCCATAATTTTTCGGCTCCTCGAACTCCTCAACAAAATGGGGTAGTTGAGAGGAAAAATAGAACTTTGCAAGAAATGGCTAGAACTATGCTTTGTGAAAAAATTTACCTAAATATTTTTGGGCGGAAGCCACAAACACCGCTTGCTATATTGTAAATCGAGTAATGATTAGGCCAATTTTAAAGAAAACGCCTTATGAGATTTTAAAATCTAAAAAGCCTAACATTAGCTATTTTCACCCTTTTGGTTGCAAGTGTTTTGTTTTAAATAATGGAAAAGACAACTTAGGTAAATTTGATGCAAAAAGTGATGAAGCTATTTTTATAGGTTACTCTTTGACCTCTAAAGCCTATCGAGTATTTAACAAAAGAACTTTAGTAGTAGAAGAATCTATTCATGTTGTATTCGATGATAATCTCCTTCCTAGGAAGGATTCTTGTGATGATGATGATGTAGGAATCATAAATGCCTTTGATGGAGGACAAACTTCAAAGGAGGATAAGATTCCAACAAAAGAAGAGAACACACAAGATCCACCTCTTGAAGCCTTGAAGGACTTGGCTCTTGAGGAAAAGGAAGTGAGCTACCCAAGGGAGTTGAACTATGTCAAAGATGGTGAAATCTTGGGTGATCCATCCAAGGGGGTAACCACTCGATCTTCTCTTAGATTAATGAATCATGTTGCATTTATCTCATGCATAGAGCCTAAGAATATTAAAGAAGCATTGAAAGATGACTTTTGGATTATGGCTATGCAAGAAGAGTTAAATCAATTTGAGAGAAGTAACGTTTGGAAATTAGTTGATAGGCCTAGTAATCAATCTACAATAGGAACTAAATGGGTCTTTAGGAACAAGCTAGATGAGAGTGGTAACATTGTAAGAAATAAAGCTAGACTAGTAGCACAAGGTTACACTCAAGAAGAGGGAATAGATTTTGATGAAACCTATGCACCCGTAGCTAGAATGGAAGCCATTAGGATGTTGCTTGCATATGCATGTTATCATAATTTCAAGCTTTTTCAAATGAATGTTAAAAGCGCATTTTTAAATGGTTTTATAAATGAAGAAGTGTATGTGGAACAACCATCGGGTTTTGAAGACTCAAAATTTCCAAATCACGTTTTCAAACTTACCAAAGCTCTTTACGGTTTAAAACAAGCTCCTAGAGTTTGGTATGAAAGACTTTCAAACTTTTTAATTGAAAAAGGATTTGAAAAAGGTAAGGTGGACACTACACTTTTTATAAAAATGTATAAAAATGACATCTTAGTAGTTCAAATTTATGTTGATGATATTATTTTTGGTTCTACTAATGAATGTCATTGTCAAGAGTTTGCTAAGTTAATGCAAGGTGAATTTGAGATGAGCATGATGGGGGAGCTCTCATTTTTTTGGGACTCCAAATCAAGCAAAAGAAGGATGGCTCCTTCATCAATCATGCAAAATACATAAAGGATATGCTCAAGAAGTTTGGCTTGGAGAATGCAAAGCCTCAAGCCACTCCTATGAGCTCATCTACAAAGCTTGACAAAGATGAAGGAGGTAAGTGTGTTGAATCTAAGCTTTATCGTTCTATGATTGGATCATTGCTTTACCTTACCGCAAGTAGACCGGATATCTTGTTTAGTGTTTGCTTGTGTGCTAGGTTTCAAGCTAGTCCTAGAGAGTCTCACCTTATAGCCGTTAAGAGAATCTTTAGGTACCTTAGAAGCATTACCAACATTCCCCCACTAATGCGGCGGCGGCGCGCGAGGACTTCCCTTGTTCTTTCCCACTCAACAAGGGAGGGAGGAAGCATGGGTATAAATACCCTTCCCTAGCTATTTTCCCAACCAATGTGGGATATAGCTTTGGCTTTGGTAACTTCTTGAAGCATTACCAACATTCCCCCACTAATGCGAAAGAATTCATCTGTATCTCAAACACAGCCCTCCTCAGACGAGCAGTAGCGGAATTAGTTGCTTAAGCACTAGTGAACGTATCTTGAACTAGTACATAGTGATAATGAGCGATCCTTCTCTTAGATAAGTGAAACTAGTCTTGAACTTTCTAAGATAGGGGTAAACTCATAACACACAACTAACTCCTTCATCCACCGAAGTTCTCGATGTGTAAGATATATATACACAAGTGTATATTTGGCCATCTTACCCTCAGGATTCTAGTAAGTGTTTTTAGAAAAACGGCCCAACGTTTTTCACAGAAGGTGGCTAATCCTTCTCACTTACATAGGTTATTTCATCAGGTTTATCTCAATATAAACCACCCTAAATATGGGCTATGAAATAATTAAGAACCATTTGTAATAGTTCAACCTCTTATAAACTTATGGTGATTTCTTCAAGTCCATTTAAAATGAACCACCCAGTCTTGGGATAAGAAATCATTAAGAATAAATATTCAACCTCGTTTTCGTTGAATTCAAAATGTCCTTCTCAATAGGATCATTTAAACTTGAATCCATTAAGAGTTTCTTGAAACTCAACCTTTCTGGCGGTAAGTCCATATTGTCCTTCTCAATAGGACAACACATTCATACTTGTGTTATGAACTTATTAAGAATAAGTATTCAACCATGATTCGGTAAATTCATCAAGTCTTTCTCACAAAGACCACCCAAAACCTAGGCTATGAATTTATTAAGAGTAATAGTACTCAACCTGGACATGTACATTATTCGTCATAGGGATAGGCAGTGAGAAATGTACACTATGAGTCTTTCCATGGTTTCGTTTGACCACATTGAACTTAGATAACTAAGTTGGGTATCCACCATGAATTCCTCAACAAATGGGCTTTAAACCCATCCCCCTCGACGAATCAAGGACCAATTTCCGACTTAACCCTTTGGTAAGCGGATCTGCTAGGTTTCTTTTCGACTTCACATACTCTAAAGAGAGTACTCCATTCCTTATTAAGTGTCTAACAGATTCATGCCTTATGCGAATGTGTCTCTTTTTACCATTGTAAACTTGACTTTTGGCAACACAAATCGCGGCTTGTGAATCACACAACAAGGAAACAGGAGGAGTCGGAGTTCCCCACAACGGAATATCGGCTAACAAACTCCTTAGCCACTCAGCTTCTTGCCCAGCTAAGTCAAGAGCTATAAACTCTGACTCCATAGTAGAGCGAGCAATACAAGTCTGTTTTGAAGACTTCCAAGAAATTGCTGCTCCTCCCAAAGTAAATACATACCCACTCGTAGAGCTTACTTCATCACTATCGGAAACCCAGTTGGCGTCACAATATCCTTCTAATGTAGCAGGAAAGCCAACAAACTCAAGTCTCCAGTCCATAGTACCCTTAAGGTACTTAAGTAAGCGTCTAAGAGCAACCCAATGCTCACCACTAGGGTTATGAGTGTATCTACTGAGTCTGCTAACAGCATAGGCAATGTCTGGGCGAGTACAGTTCATTAAGAACATCAGACTGCCAATTATTTTGGCATATTCCGTTTGAGAAATGCTACTTCCTTCATTCTTAAAGAGATGTATGCTAGAGTCATAAGGAGTTCGAACAGGGACGACATCAAAACTATCAAATTTCTTTAACACTTTCTCAGTATAGTGTGCCTGGCTTAAAGAAAATCCCTTTTCGGATTTGATTACTTTGACTCCTAAGATTACATCGACTTCTCCCAAGTCAGTCATCTCAAACTTAGTGGACAAGAAACTTTTTGTTTTGTTAATGGACTCGATGTTAGTACTGAAAATCAGCATGTCGTCAACATACAAGCTTATGATGACACAATCAGTACCAAACATCCTCGAATACACGCTTGCATCCGAACCATTCACAACAAAACCAAAACTAAGAATAGTTTTGTGAAATTTCTCATACCACTGTTTAGGAGCTTGCTTCAGGCCATAAAGTGACTTTTTAAGTCTACATACTTTGCCTTCCATACCAGGCGCCTCGAAGCCAAGAGGTTGCTCCATATAGATCTCCTCATCTAGATCCCCATTCAAAAATGCAGTCTTTACATCCATTTGATGTACTTGCAACTTGTGAATGGAGGCTAGTGCAAACAATGCACAGATCGTTGAGATTTTTGTGACGGGAGAGTAAGTATCAAAGAAGTCTTGACCAAATTTTTGAGTGAATCCTTTGACTACTAGCCTTGCCTTATACCTTTGGATAGAACCATCTGGTCTAAGTTTCTTTCGAAAGACCCAATTACTGTTAATGGTTTTAAATCCTCTAGGCAAGTCAACTAATTCCCAAGTATGGTTAGACATTATTGATTCTAGTTCATCTTTTATAGCGCTTTTCCAGAAACTAGCATCAATAGATCGTATAGCTTCTTCGTAAGTTTTAGGATCCTCATCTAACAAATATGCTTGAGCTATAGGATCAGAAAGAGTGTCTAAGTCATTTATCTCAGAAATGAAGGAAGTTATGAAGTCTGGTCCAAAAGAGGTTTCAACTCTTTGTCTCTTACTTCTTCTAGGCTCAAATTCAATCTCTTGAGAAGACCTAGCAGGCACACTAGAAGAAGTGGATGGCAAGTTTTCTGTTTGTGTTTCAACATTTAATCTAGGTTTCTTGAGAGGAAAGATTTCTTCAAAGAAGACAGCATCCCTAGATTCACAAATAGAGAAGTATTGTAGAGTCATGAACCTATATGCGGCACTGTTAGAAGCATAGCCTATAAACACTGCATCAACGGTCTTAGGTCCAATGGTGGACTTCTTAAAGTCTGGCAACCCCACTTTGGCCAGACACCCCCACACTTTCAGGTATTGTAGATTTGGGGCATACCCTTTCCATAATTCGTAAGGGGTAGAATCAATTTTCTTATGAGGTACTCGGTTCAGAATATGATTAGCCGATAGAATGGCTTCCCCCCACATGTTGTCAGACAACCCAGAACTTATCAACAATGAGTTCATCATCTCTTTTAAAGTTCTGTTTTTCCTCTCGGCTATACCGTTCTGTTGAGGAAAATAAGGGGCTGAAGTTTCATGTATTATGCCATTCGTCTCACAAACCTCTTTTAGAAAATTGGATCCATATTCACCACCTCTATCAGACCTAACACGTTTTATTCTCCTATCTAACTGATTTTCAACTTCTGCCTTATAAATAAGAAAGAAATTTTCAGCTTCATCTTTAGTTCTTAGGAGATAAACTTTTGTATATCTAGAGAAGTCATCTACAAAAGTTATGTAGTAGTGTTTTCCTCCTTTACTTTCAGTGTTTCTAAAGTCTGCTAGATCAGAATGAATAAGTTCTAACAGTTCAGTCTTTCTTTTAGAAACATTTTTAAAGGTAGGTTTTGCATGCTTTGCTTCTACACAAACTTCACATTTATTATAGTTTGTTATGTCTAGTTTAGGCAAAATATTCATATTCATCATTTTCTTTAGCGATTGAATATTTACGTGTCCTAATCTAGCATGCCACATATCAATAGACTCAACAATATAAGCAGAAGTGGTAGCTTTATTATTTTCATTAAGTTGAGTTTCTATGACAAATAAACCTTCGCTTAAAAAACCTTTCCCGACATAATCACCGTTACGGGAAAGTACAAGTTTATCTGCCTCAAAAACTAACTTAATGCCTGCCTTATTTAAGAGGCCACCACTAATCAAATTTCTATGTAGGGCAGGCACATATAGGACATTGTTAAGGGCCAAAGTTTTACCAGAAGTCAGCTTGAGTAAAACCTTGCCTTTGCCCATCACTTGAGAGCTGCTGGAGTTCCCCATGTACACACGTTCACCATTTTTCACGTCCTCGAACTCGGTGAAGAACTCCTTCTTTGCGCATAAGTGTCGAGAAGCTCCGGTGTCTACGACCCACTCGGTGTTCTTCTCTACGAGGTTGACCTCCGAAACCACCGCGGCTATGACATCATTATCCATGTCCTCCGTCACATGCATGCGTGGTGTAGTCTCATTCTGGCGGTCCAAGCGGTGCTGACATTGGTACGCCTTGTGACCAGCTTGCTCACACACGTAGCACTTCATGGTTTTCACATCGGGCTTAGCCTTCATGGGTTTCTTGAAATTGGTAGTCTTTTGTGGTTTGGGCCTTTTGCTTGGAGGGCCTTTCTTAAAGGGCTTTTTGGACCCTGAAGCACCACCAGACTCAACTATGTTAGTTTTAAAAGATAAGTGACTAAAATTGTTCGTAACCTTATCTTTCAAATGGTTGGCCTCCTCAATTTTCATGTGACCGATCAGCTCCTGAAGTGGTATGTCCCTTTTCTTGTGCTTGAGGGAGTTGCGGTAATCGGACCATGATTTTGGCAACTTCTCGATAAGGACGTTTGCTTGCAAAACTTCACACATTTGCATGCCTTCCGCTATGATGTCCGAGACAAGATTCTCATAGTCATGGACTTGGTCTATGATGGTCTTGTTGTCGGTCATCTGGAACTTCAACCATTCTCCCACGACATATTTTTTGATCCCCGCATCATCGGTGCCATACTTGGTGTCCAAGGAATCCCATATCGCCTTTGCACTCCTCTCCTTTAGATACATGTCAAATAATTTGTTGGACATGTGACTAAGGAGATGGCCACGGACCGTCTTGTTGTCCTTCTAATATTTGGCAAAGGTGGCAGCAGCAAGGGCATCGGCGGCAGCATCGGTTTGGCCTTGGTTATCGGCAGGAACAGCAACGGTAGGTGGTGCAACTGGTGGCTCGTTGAGCAACACATAATCGAGGTCCAATTGCTCAAAGAAGATAAGTATACGTTGGGGCCACCTTCGATAGTTGAAGCCATCTAAAGCATCGAGCTTGGAAAGGTCGGGAATAAGCTTGCTTTGTAGTTCGGATGAAGAAGCCATTTTGCAGAATCGGAGAAAGTTTTGTTTCTAAATTGTTGGTAAAATGAACTGCAAAAAGGCTGTTAGCACTGACTGGAAATTATAAACAAAAGCAGAATGTAAATATTGTGGATCGTGTCGTGGAACTGCTCGAACAAGTGGAGAAACCAGAGAGAATTGAAATGGTTTTGTGTTGTGTTTGATAATATGAAATGGTGCATGCAACACCTCTATTTATAGGCTGTATAACATGTCTATAATAGACATTTCACTGCACAAAATAATTACAGAATTTAATCTGTATAACATCAATCTTAAATCTGTTGTAACAGATTCTCATAAACACCATTTTAATTCTGTAAGAATCATGCTATTACAGTGCTGTTACACCTTGAATTTGACTGAAAAACAATCTAAATTCATCCACTGAAATAAGAAAGATGTGTTCATAGAGTATATACGCGCGCGTACGTGTCGAAGACACGTGTTACCCTTACCCTTACCCTTACCCTTACCCTTACCCTTACCCTTACCCTTACCCTTACCCTTACCCTTACCCTTACCCTTACCCTTACCCTTACCCTTACCCTTACCCTTACCCTTACCCTTACCCTTACCCTTACCCTTACCCTTACCCTTACCCTTACCCTTACCCTTACCCTTACCCTTACCCTTACCCTTACCCTTACCCTTACCCTTACCCTTACCCTTACCCTTACCCTTACCCTTACCCTTACCCTTACCCTTACCCTTACCCTTACCCTTACCCTTACCCTTACCCTTACCCTTACCCTTACCCTTACCCTTACCCTTACCCTTACCCTTACCCTTACCCTTACCCTTACCCTTACCCTTACCCTTACCCTTACCCTTACCCTTACCCTTACCCTTACCCTTACCCTTACCCTTACCCTTACCCTTACCCTTACCCTTACCCTTACCCTTACCCTTACCCTTACCCTTACCCTTACCCTTACCCTTACCCTTACCCTTACCCTTACCCTTACCCTTACCCTTACCCTTACCCTTACCCTTACCCTTACCCTTACCCTTACCCTTACCCTTACCCTTACCCTTACCCTTACCCTTACCCTTACCCTTACCCTTACCCTTACCCTTACCCTTACCCTTACCCTTACCCTTACCCTTACCCTTACCCTTACCCTTACCCTTACCCGAACCCGAACCGAACCGGCCGGACGGCGGCGGCGGCGGCGCGCGAGGACTTCCCTTGTTCTTTCCCACTCGACAAGGGAGGGAGGAAGCATGGGTATAAATACCCTTCCCTAGCTATTTTCCCAACCAATGTGGGATATAGCTTTGGCTTTGGTAACTTCTTGAAGCATTACCAACAATACCTGTTCTTCATTCTGTTTCCCATAATTTTCCTCGCTTCACGGGTATCGATATGATTCATCTCGTATCGATACGGGTCGTTTCGATACGGACCCCTCCGTTTCGATACGACTTTCCAACGGGCATTTTTGCGGAAAAGACGATTCTACCCCCGTATCGATACACCCTCAGGTGTATCGATACTCGATTGCGCTGATGGCATTAAATTTGGCTTTTAATGAGTTCAACTTTTACCTAAATTAAAACTCTTCAGGACCTAATTAACCCTAGCCGTTTTTGCCTATAAAAAGGCCCTTCCTCCTTCATATTTTTCACACCTCAACTCAAATCTAAAAGAGTTTGTGAATCAAGCAAGGCTTTGTGCTCTCTCTCTCATCTATTGTGCTAGATTTTCTTCAATCTCCCAAGTTCTATCAAGGTAATCTTTTTCCTTCTTTTTTTCGTTTTCAATTTGTTTTGTTTTGTTTCATCTTTTCTTTTAATTTTTTTTTTGTTTTTCAAAACTTTTCTTCAAATTTTTCTCAAAATTTTTTTATCCTTGATTTTTACTCAAATTGAAGAAATCCTTTTTGCTTAATTTCTCTTTTAGATCATGGCACCAAAAGAACCTTCGAGGAAGCGTACAAGAGTTTCTCAAGCCGGTGAATCATCCACCCTTGGAGCGATTGCTCGTCCGAACTACTCTACCATCTATGAGCGATCCTTTGAAACCAACTCGGGTCTAACTCATTTTCGTCAATATGAAAATTATAAGATTCATGCCGAAAGGGTAATATCCGTTCCTTTTCTCAATTCGGAGCATTTTAAGTTTGAATATCTTCCTTTGTTTCATCGTTGGAACTTCATGGAGTTCATCTCTATTCCTGGTGTTTATTATCGGCTTTTGGTTTTGATTTTCTACTCTAATGCCAAATGTATTTCTCGTGATGGGGAAGTTGTTGCCATTAGCTCTTACCTCATGGGGAAGAAAATTATTCTTGATGTCAAATCCATTTGTGAGGTTTTCAAATTAGAGGATGAAGGCATTGATAATGAGCATGCTTTGGGGCATGTTCTTAGTGGATCCGTCACCACCCTAAATGCTCAAGACCGGATCTTACATTTGATGGTGTCTTGGTGGTTTCGTCCCTCCGGAGGAAAATATTCCACCATCCGTCAAGTGGATGATTTTTGGATCCGTTGTTTCCATGAGAAAAAGCGCCCAAATCTTGCTTGACTCATGTTCGCGGAGATCGTCTACCTCGTGCAAAATCGTCACACAACTCTCGTCACCTCCTTTACATATGGTACGGCTTTGAGTTATTTCTTTGTTAAAAAGGATATTGATTGCTCTTTTGACTACCCAACTCCACTCACCGATCCCATTGATGAGCGATCTCTTGCTCGGGCAAAATTTTCATATTTTAATGGTGAATGGGTACGTCTTGCCGAGTTACCACCCGAGGCTGCCGCCGTGTTAGAGCCTCAAGAGCCTCAAGCTCCTCAAGTCCCACAACCCTCCATGGATGCTCTCATGACTTATCTCAATGAGCAATTTATCGGGTTGCGCACGGACATGAACACTCATCTTACTTCCATGGAAACCACCTTTGATACAAGGATGACGGGTATGGAGAATCGCCTCACATCCCTTGAAAGCGGGCACAATTCTTTGAATATTTCCCTCGCCGCTTTCCATGATGAGTGACGCAATAGTATGCGGGATAATGAGCCTATGGGAGTTGATGATGAAGAGGATGAAGACGAAGAAGACGATGCCTAGACGTTTCTTCTTGCATATCATTCATATCATTTAGGATTTTCTCTTTTATGCACCTTTGATTTATGTTCTTAGGATTAAGTTTGTTTTAGGATTAAACCTATGCTTTGATTTTCTATTTTTGTTTGGATTTTAAGGATTAATGCTATGATGAATAATATAAGTGTTGCTTATTATTATACCTTTGCCTTCTTTATGCACTTCAAATATTTTGATTTTAACTCAAAAGTTACCAAGCTTATATTAAGGGGGAGTTAACTTTGTAAAGATTTTTCAAAATATCAAAAATTTTAAGTTTTAGTTTTGTTATATCAAAAAGGGGGAGATTGTAAAACCTATGTTTGATTTTGATATAATTAGATCTTTAAGGATCAATTTGAAAAACTTAAAATTGTTTTTGTAAGTCCCTTAATAATTTTAAAACACCAACTCTTTGAAACTGATTTGAAAAACTCAAACTCAAAATATTTTCTAAGTGTTCCAAGGCCAAACCATTGAAAAACGTTCAGGTGTATCGATACACTACCAAGCGTATCGATACCTTTTTACAAAACTTGGCTACTGTCGGAACACGTATCGATACGGCAAACCCTCATATCGATACGCCCCTGTGTTAAAATCTGAAGAGTTTGAATGGTGTACCGATACCCTAAACCCTTGTATCGATACGACCTTAATAAATTTTAAATATAAGTCGATTTAAAAAATATTACCGTTGGTGTCAGTTGGTTGGTAACCAAACTTTAAAAGGTCGTTGACCCGTATCGATACACCTAACCCCCGTACCGATACGGATATCGACAGTGAGTTTAGTTGAGAAAAAGGTATCGATACGACCTTTACCGTTTCGATACCCCGTACCGATACGCTTACGCGCGTATCGATACCCCTTATTTATTGCACACAACGACTCTTTCTTTTCTGAGACAGGTATCGATACACCTTCCCGCGTACCGATACGCATAGCTGCAGAAGTGCATTTATGGTGGTAAGAGAGGGTTCCAACGGCTCCATTTATGTTCCCAACCACCCAAACGGCTAGAAATCAATGAAGAGGTATAAAAGAGACATCCAAAAGCTACAGCAACAACTATTGATCATCAAGAAAACATACATACACCAAATCCAAGCAATTGTGCAAAATTTCACATTGTCTTAAAACCCCAATTGTAATTTTCATTCTTATCTTGTTCAATTGGGTTGAGTGCTTGTAATTGGGCTATCATTTGTATTGAGAGATACTCTATTAGCCAACAAATTTCTTTGTTCTCTTGTTGTGAGGATTGGGTTGAATTTTGGGTAGAAAATTCAACCGATATTGTAAGGGTTGCCTCCTTAGCCTAGAAAAGGGGAAGAGCAATTAGTGGAATTGTTGCAAATCCTTAGTGAAGCTAAGGTAGTGGATGTAGAGTTCATTTGGAACTTGAACCACTCTAAAATCCCTTGTCTATTATTTTAAATTTCCAATTTCCACCACAAAAACTTCAAAAATCCAATTCACCCCCCTCTTGGTTTATATCGATCTTTCGATCCACTCAACAACCTTCTAACCAAGGTCTACATCCACTACCTTAGCTTCCCACTAAGGATTTCCAATCAATCCACTATTGATTCGTCCCCTTTTCTAGGCTTAGGAGGAAACCCTTACAAACTGATCAAGCTTTCTACCCAAAGCCTTGATCAAACCCTCTTCACAAAGAGATAAAGATTAGCAAACTCGAATCCTTCTAATAGGTATTTGTTTGCACAATTAAGATCTCACCCAATCCTAAAACACTTGAGCAAATCTAACATTTTTGGCTCACTAGTGTTTGTCTATACAAAGAATTGAAACTTAAGCGCTAAGATACGTTTTGATCATATGGTGTGTTACAATTGAAGCATTGACCATTACTAGGTGCTTGGAGGTCCCTTTTATACTCCTCTTTGAGTTTGTAGTCGTTACTAGCCGTTGGGGTTGAATTGGAGTCGTTGGAGATTTCATTTCCCACCATAAATGCAGTTCTGCAGCTCCCCGTTTCGAAACGCTCGACCCTGTTTCGAAACACTCTTGAAATAGAAAGAGCTGTTGTAGTCTGATGCAGCACCCGTATCGAAACGCCCTTGGCCGTATTGAAACGCTTGTCCCCGTATCGAAATGTCCCGCATTTATAAGGTAGTTGGGAAATAGACGTTGGGGGTTTTGTGACCGTTGAGGTCGATGCCACATAGGCGTATTGTAACGGCAGAGGCTGTATCGAAATGCTATGCAAAAATCTCATCCAGATTAAAGCCCATTTCGAAACATGTTTCGAAACGTTATGCCACTGTAAAGCCCATTTCGAAACATGTTTCGAAACATGCCAATGGTGGGAATCAAACCCGCGTATGGGTGATTTAGAAGCAGTGGCTAAGCCAATGCAACAAGCATGTAATTTGTGTTAAAAATTATGTTTGTGCTTCTAAGTGTAATGCATGACTCTGTGGTGGAAATCATCTAGAAAAGAGAAAAAAAGTGGAACATGGAGAATGATTTGCTCGGATTGCTTTTACGAGCATATCACGATGTCGATGAACACAAACAGATTCTAGTACAAGATTTGATAGACGAGTGCAAGACGTTTTACATTGCTAGACAAGCAACCACCAATTCCTTGCTTTCATGGACTATCTTGCTGCTAGGAATCCACACAGATCGGCAAGACAAAGCAAGATCAGAAGTGTTCGAGTTGTTCGGTCACCGAAATACAAATCCAAACGACGTGTCTAAACTAAACATTGTAAGAAAATTAAGTAACCACACATTAATTGTATGTAAAAATAATCCAAATGGCTTATCTTTTGTTTTTCTAACAACTGCAGATGACATTGATAATCAATGAGACCTTGAGACTATACCCTCCTGCAATAGGCATTCTAAGCAACTGTGAAAGTGAAGTTAAACTGGGGAAATTCCCTCTGCCTGCCAACCTTCAGTTGTAAGAAGTTGTTTTTGGGTGGTCATTCATTTTGTACACAATAGAACATATATTTAAAAGGGTTGTTTTTAGCACAAAAACATGCTTGGTGTAGTGGCTTAGCCATTGCTTCTAAATCACCCATAAACATATAAAAACCTTTTAAAATATCCCATAAACATAGTTTCAAGTTGTTTGGACTTTAGAAATTGTTTTGAATTCTTTTTAACTTTGTTCAAAACATTTTTCAATTTTTATATCAAAACATTAGTTCTACAAGGATGAAAATAGCTAATGTTAGGCTTTTTAGATTTTAAAATCTCATAAGGAGTTTTCTTTAAAGTAGGCCTAATCATTACTCGGTTAATAATATAGCAAGTGGCGTTAGTGGCTTCCGCCCAAAAATACTTAGATAAATTGTTTTCACAAAGCATAGTCCTAGCCATTTCTTTTAAAGTTCTATTTTTCCTCTCAACTACCCCGTTTTGTTGAGGAGTTCGAGGAGCCGAAAAATCATGGCTAATCCCATTTTCATTACAAAATTCATTAAAACCCATATTTTGAAATTCTGTTCCATGATCACTTCTAAAATGTGAAATTTTAAATTCAGGATCATTTTGGGTTATTTTTGAAAATGTGATGAAGTTTCTAAAGCCTCATCCTTGGTGCTTAAAAAGAGAACCCAAGTATATCTAGAGTAATCATCAACAAGCACAAAAGCATATGATTTTCCACCCAAGCTAGTTGTTCTAATTCACCCATATAGATCCATATGAATTAATTGCAAGCACCTACTTATAGAAACATCATTAATGGATTTAAAGGATGATCTATGTTGTTTACCCTTAGAGCATGCATTACATATTTTATCATTTCAGAACTTAATCTTGGGTAAACCTGATATGACCATCAAGAACAAGGACCCAGAGAAGTACCCAAGTGGCCCCATTACACGTGCACGGGCCAAGGAGTTTCAATCAGCCATGGAAAGCTTGTTTACAACAAGCCATGAACGTGAGAAAGAAGACATAATAAGGGAGGAATGCCTTACCTTGCTCATGCATGCATTTGCATGAGAATTTAAGTATTTCAAACTTCCATTGCATTGATAAAGTGTGTTGGCCATTAAAGCATGCACTTCATTTATAGTTTTAGTTCATTTAGGGAAGTAGTTTAATTATGTATCTTAAATCATTCTTAAAACTACTTCATTCATGCATTTAGTTAAATTCAATAAAGTTAGTTCTTTAGTTAAACTAGTTCATTCATTTAACTAGTCCACTCAATTAACTAACTCTTTAATTGTTTCATGCATCTATTATTTTAAGTTTGAATAAATCTTTTGTGTGTGTCTAGGTTCATGTGACATGTGGATTAAAGAAGAGACTTTTCAACTTCAACTTGGAAACAAGTCATTGATGACCATCTTTACTCATGCAAACAAGGCAATTGAAGGCAATTCAAGGCTGAATTATTTTCATCTTTTCAAGGCTGTTCATCTTCTTAGAGAACAAAGCATTTAAGCTTCATAATTCACCTATTCAATGTTGAAATTATGAACCAATGAAGGCCATTCACGTTCAAGAGAAGGGACATGCAATAATCAGCATTCAAATTATGCATTCAAGGCCTTTATTTATCATTTTGAAGGCTGATCATATTCCACAAATGGGCAAGCAATGAAGGCTGGTTTAATATCATTTAATCATCAAATTAAGTGATAAAATCATCAAGGAATTCAAAGAGACAAGCTGATTTGGATGTGTGGGATGTCTACATTCATCCTATGTCCACATTCATTCTCTTTTATCCATTTGCAAGCAAAATGAAGCAGCCCAAGAGTCACCACTCCTTTTGGACGAATTTAAGGCTAAATTCATCTCAATTTAAAGCAAAATTCATCCATCAAAAGGATAAGAAAGAAACATTTCATTTATTTGTATTCAATAGCATTTAGATGAGCATTCATCTCTCTTTTGTGTGACTTTTCATATGGTGCCTAGCCACACTATAAATAGGCACCTTAGGTTCATTTGTAAACACTTTTTTTTGGAGAATATAAACCTTTTAAAGATTGCTTTCATCTTGTTCTTGTGAGAACTCTATCGGCTTCAAGTTGTGCTTGTAGTCTTCTATCCATTTCATTTTGCTATAGCGTTGGTTCCAAGCTCTCTTATAGCTTGTGGGTCACGTTCCACACTCCTCCACCTCGACTCCATCAAAGTATGTTGTTGGTTCCTAGCTCGTTATAGCTAGCGGGTCACAATTCGTTATCCTTGCAATTATACAAATCCACTCCGCCTTTAGCATCTCCCATCACTCCTTTGATTTACATCTTCCCATGATTATCATCCTCCATCCTTAGCCACCATACTATCCAAATTACCTATCCAATTCCTTTCTTCATTAATTTTTTATTATGTTGTTATTCATCTCACATGTATGTTTTATGATATCTTAGAGCTCAAAGCGTAGCAAAGAATATTTCTTACTAGAATCACGATCGGGCACATCTATATGACTCGGGTCACATTATCGGGTTCATATCAATTGGCATCAGAGCAAGGTTGATTCAGTAAGATAGTCGTTGTCTCTCTTCTGAAAAAAAAAAGAAAAAGAAAAGAAAAAAGAAAAGAAAAGAAAAAAAATAAAAAAAAATTAGAGAAAGTTAAAGAAGGAGGGGGCATCATATTCTCTATTCTTCTTTAAAAAATCCTTACATCATTTTTTCTTTTGCTACTATTTTGTCATCTTTACCAACTCTCACAATTTACCTTTTTTTTGTTGCCCCTTTTTCTTATCCCACCTTCCAAATTCTTTTTGCCAAGTTTTTTTTTCAGCCGAATTCTACAAGCCATTTGCAAGCCTTGAGGAAGTTCTTAAAAGGACTTGATTGAGAGCAAGAGTGGAAAAAGGCAAGAGTGCACATCAAGGGTAAAAGCCATTCCGAGTGAAACACGAGTGTGAGTGCATTTTCTTGGAGTGGAATAGGTGAGGTTTTGTGTTTGTGAGGTTTTAAATTCTTTTATTTTTGTTACTAATAATGTCTCAAAATTCCGTGAGAAACTCTGTTGGAGGAAGTAATAACGTTAACGTAGATGCAACTAACTCCAATCTTCAAGATATTATCCGAGAGATGGACAGGTTGTTGCAACAAAGGTTGGGGTCGATGCAAGAACGATTAGATCATTTGGAGGAAAGATCTCAACGAAGGCATGATTTAGATCATGAGGAAGAGTATGAGGGAGAGGTGGACGAAGAACTCATAGACGAGCGAGCCTCCCAGCAAAGTTTGAGGCGTCAAGAACCTAGGTACCAAAGAGCTCGGCCAAGAGTTGATGATAATCTTAGCAACATCAAAATAACCATTCCTCACTTCCAAGGAAGAACGAATCTTGAAGCCTATCTTGCATGGAAAAAAAAGTTGAGCACATCTTTGAGTGCCACAACTACTCCGAGCTTAAGAAGGTAAAACTTGCAGCCATTGAATTTACAGATTATGCACTAATATGGTGGGACCAGTTGACATCTAGCAGGAGACGCAATGGCGAACATCCAATTTCTACTTGGAATGAGATGAAGGCCGTTATGCGTAGGAGGTTCGTTCCAACTCACTATCACAGGGAGTTGTTCAACAAGCTTCAAAATCTCACCCAAGGCAACCGTAGTGTTGAGGACTACTTTAAAGAGATGGAAGTAGCCATGATCCGAGCTAACATTGATGAGGATCGAGAAGCCACCATGGCAAGATTTCTATCCGGCCTTGACCCAAATATTGCGGCCGTCATTGAGTTGCAACATTATGTGGAGATCGAAGACATGGTACATATGGCCATAAAAGTGGAAAAGCAACTTAAACGGAAGGGTTCCACACGAACCTATGGGGGAGCATCATCAAGATGGGGGCAAAGTTCTTACAAACGGAGTCCTCCAATACCACCTAATAAAAGAGGCGCACCACCCAAAGGAAGCAAGGCCATTGCCGAAACTAGCAAAGGTAAGGCTCCAAATGTTCCAAACCGTTCCCGAGATATACAATGCTTCAAGTGCTTGGGAAGAGGGCATATTGCAAGCCAATGCCCAAACCGCAACACCATGCTTCTTCGTGATGATGGAGAGGTTGAATCGGAACAAGAGGAGGAAGATGAAGTTGCTGCCATACAAGAAGATGAAGGTGGTGATATAGAGTATGCAGTAGAAGGAGAGGCCCTTATTGTGAAAAGGAGCCTAAGTGTGCAAGCGAATGAAGGGAATGAGCAACGCGAGAATATCTTTCATACTCGTTGCCATGTTAATGGAAAGGTATGCTTTGTCATTATTGATGGAGGTAGTTGTACTAATGTTGCTAGTACTTTTATGGTAGAAAAACTTGGATTAGCAACCACAAAGCATCCACATCCCTACAAGCTGCAGTGGCTTAATGACGGAGGAGAACTCAAGGTTACCAAGCAAGTTCTTGTTGCTTTCTCCATTGGAAAGTATAAGGATGAAGTTCTTTGCGATGTTGTTCTGATGCACGCTGGCCATTTACTACTTGGGAGGCCATGGCAATTCGATAAACGAGTCATACATGATGGATATACCAATCGGTATACACTCACCCATGGAGTAAGAAAGATTACCTTAGCCCCTCTTTCACCAAAACAAATTCACAAAGACCAAATACATTTGAGAGAAAGTATTGAAAGAGCCAAAGAGAGAGAATCAAAAATGGAGGTAAAAGCAAGTGAGAGTAAGCAAAGTGAGGGTGCGAAAATGAGTGTTTTTACCAAAGAAAGAGAGTTGAGAAAGTGTTTGTTGTCGGGAAAGGAATTACTTGTACTTGTGTACAAGGAAAGTTTATTGAACACTAACCAACTTGATCACACTTTGCCTTCTTCTATTGTGTCTTTGTTGCAGGAATTTGACGAATTATTTCTGGAGGAGATACCAAGTGGGCTGCCACCAATTCGTGGCATTGAACATCAAATAGATTTCATTCCCGGTGCCGTCATTCCTAACCGTCCAGCTTACCGAAGCAATCCCGAGGAAACCAAGGAGTTACAAAGGCAAGTGGCTGAACTAATGGCCAAAGGCTACGTGAGGGAGAGCCTTAGCCCATGTTCCGTTCCGGTATTACTTGTGCCAAAGAAGGATGGAACTTGGCGCATGTGTGTAGATTGTCGAGCGGTAAACAAAATTACGGTAAAGTATCGCCACCTTATTCCCCGTTTAGATGATATGTTAGATGAGCTTAGTGGTTCTAACCTTTTCTCTAAGATTGATCTTAAGAGTGGTTATCACCAAATAAGGATGCGGGAAGGTGATGAATGGAAAACAGCATTTAAAACAAAGCAAGGACTCTATGAATGGTTGGTTATGCCTTTTGGCTTAACTAATGCACCAAGTACTTTCATGAGGTTAATGAACCATGTTCTTAGACCGTTTTTGGGTAAATTTTGTGTGGTTTATTTTGATGACATCTTAATCTATAGTAAATCAATGGAAGAACATGTTCAACACTTGAGGTCAGTTTTGTTGGTTTTAAGAAAGGAGAAGTTATATGCTAATTTAGACAAGTGTACATTTTGTACTGACAAAGTTGTCTTTCTTGGTTTTGTTATCAGTTCTAAAGGCTTAGAGGTTGACAAAGAGAAGGTTAAAGCCATTGAAGAATGGCCACGACCAACAAGCATTTCCCAAGTTAGGAGTTTCCATGGACTTGCAAGCTTTTACCGGAGATTTGTGCCAAACTTCAGCACCATTGCCGCCCCTTTAACTAGTGTCATCAAGAAGAATGCTAACTTTTTCTGGGGGGAAGACCAAGAGAAATCTTTTAATGTCACTAAAGAATGTTTAATTCATGCCCCTTTGTTTACCTTACATGATTTTAACAAAACGTTTGAAATTGAATGTGATGCATCAGGTGTGGGAATTGGAGTGGTATTATCTCAAGGTGGACGTCCTATAGCATATTTTAGTGAGAAATTAAGTGGAGCTACGTTGAATTATCCAACATATGATAAGGAGATGTATGCCCTTGTTCGCGCAATGGAAACATGGCAACACTATCTATGGCCTAAGGAGTTCATTATTCACACCGATCATGAGGCATTGAAGCACATTCGGGGGCAACATAAACTCAACAAACGACATGCCAAATGGGTGGAGTTTCTTGAATCTTTTCCCTATGTCATCAAATATAAGAAAGGTAAGGAGAATATAGTTGCCGATGCATTGTCTCGGAGGTACGCTCTTCTAAACACCTTAGAATCTAAGTTGTTGGGTTTTGTTTTCATTAAGGATTTATACGAATCTGATTTTGAAAAAATTTACAAAGCTTGTGAGAAAGGCACGTTTGAAAACTATTATAGGGATAATGGGTTCCTATTCAAGGAAGGAAGACTTTGTATTCCACAAGGTTCCACACGTGAATTACTTATCAAAGAAGCCCATGGAGGAGGCTTAATGGGACATTTTGGAATAGCAAAGACTTTGGCCATACTTCAAGAGCATTTATATTGGCCAAAGATGAGACGAGATGTAGAGAGGTTATGTGAACGTTGCATCACTTGCAAGAAGGCTAAGTCTAAATCCATGCCACATGGACTCTACACACCACTACCTATTCCAGAAGCACCATGGATGGACATTTCAATGGATTTTGTGCTAGGGCTTCCACGCACAAAGAATAACAAAGACTCCATCTTTGTAGTAGTGGATAGATTTTCCAAAATGGCTCATTTTATTCCTTGCAACAAGACTAATGATGCCTTACATATTGCTAACTTGTTTTTCAGGGAAGTCTTGAGATTACATGGTGTGCCAAGAACTATCGTTTTCGATCGAGACGTGAAGTTCTTAAGCCACTTCTGGAGAGCCTTATGGAGTAAGATTGGAACTAAGCGCTATTTTCCACCACTTGTCACCCTCAAACGGATGGCCAAACCGAAGTGGTGAATCGAGTACTCTCTAAGTTGCTTAGGAGCATTATTAAGAAGAATCTAAAGACATGGGAAGAGTGCTTACCACATGTGGAGTTTGCATATAACCGATCAGTCCATACCACCTCGGGACACACTCCTTTTGAAGTTGTGTATGGGTTCAATCCATTAACTCCGATGGACTTATTGCCATTACCCGCTGATCAAATTGTGAATAAAGATGGACATAACAAAGCTGAATTTGTTAAGAAACTTCATCAACAAGTGCGGGATAATATTGAAAAGAAAACCAAGCAATATGAGCAGCAAGCAAACAAGGGTCGAAGGAGAGTTGTCTTTGAGCCGGGAGATTGGATGTGGTTGCACATGAGAAAAGAAAGGTTTCCAGCCCAAAGAAAATCTAAATTGATGCCTCGAGGAGATGGGCCATTTCAAGTAGTTAAAAGGATCAATGATAATGCTTATCAACTAGACCTCCCAGGTGAGTTTAATGTTAGTGCAACCTTTAATGTTGCTGATTTATCTCCTTTTGATGTAGGTGACGATTTGGGGACAAATCGCTTTAAAGAAGGAGGGACTGATATGACCATCAAGAACAAGGACCCGGAGAAGTACCCAAGTGGCCCCATTACACGTGCACGGGCCAAGGAGTTTCAATCAGCCATGGAAAGCTTGTTTACAACAAGCCATGAACGTGAGAAAGAAGACATAATAAGGGAGGAATGCCTTACCTTGCTCATGCATGCATTTGCATGAGAATTTAAGTATTTCAAACTTCCATTGCATTGATAAAGTGTGTTGGCCATTAAAGCATGCACTTCATTTATAGTTTTAGTTCATTTAGGGAAGTAGTTTAATTATGTATCTTAAATCATTCTTAAAACTACTTCATTCATGCATTTAGTTAAATTCAATAAAGTTAGTTCTTTAGTTAAACTAGTTCATTCATTTAACTAGTCCACTCAATTAACTAACTCTTTAATTGTTTCATGCATCTATTATTTTAAGTTTGAATAAATCTTTTGTGTGTGTCTAGGTTCATGTGACATGTGGATTAAAGAAGAGACTTTTCAACTTCAACTTGGAAACAAGTCATTGATGACCATCTTTACTCATGCAAACAAGGCAATTGAAGGCAATTCAAGGCTGAATTCTTTTCATCTTTTCAAGGTTGTTCATCTTCTTGGAGAACAAAGCATTTAAGCTTCATAATTCACCTATTCAATGTTGAAATTATGAACCAATGAAGGCCATTCACGTTCAAGAGAAGGGACATGCAATAATCAGCATTCAAATTATGCATTCAAGGCCTTTATTTATCATTTTTGAAGGCTGATCATATTCCACAAATGGGCAAGCAATGAAGGCTGGTTTAATATCATTTAATCATCAAATTAAGTGATAAAATCATCAAGGAATTCAAAGAGACAAGCTGATTTGGATGTGTGGGATGTCTACATTCATCCTATGTCCACATTCATTCTCTTTTATCCATTTGCAAGCAAAATGAAGCAGCCCAAGAGTCACCACTCCTTTTGGACGAATTTAAGGCTAAATTCATCTCAATTTAAAGCAAAATTCATCCATCAAAAGGATAAGAAAGAAACATTTCATTTATTTGTATTCAATAGCATTTAGATGAGCATTCATCTCTCTTTTGTGTGACTTTTCATATGGTGCCTAGCCACACTATAAATAGGCACCTTAGGTTCATTTGTAAACACTTTTTTTTGGAGAATATAAACCTTTGAAAGATTGCTTTCATCTTGTTCTTGCGAGAACTCTATCGGCTTCAAGTTGTGCTTGTAGTCTTCTATCCATTTCATTTTGCTATAGCGTTGGTTCCAAGCTCTCTTATAGCTTGTGGGTCACGTTCCACACTCCTCCACCTCGACTCCATCAAAGTATATTGTTGGTTCCTAGCTCGTTATAGCTAGCGGGTCACAATTCGCTATCCTTGCAATCATACAAATCCACTCCGCCTTTAGCATCTCCCATCACTCCTTTGATTTACATCTTCCCATGATTATCATCCTCCATCCTTAGCCACCATACTATCCAAATTACCTATCCAATTCCTTTCTTCATTAATTTTTTATTATGTTGTTATTCATCTCACATGTATGTTTTATGATATCTTAGAGTTCAAAGCGTAGCAAAGAATATTTCTTACTAGAATCACGATCGGGCACATCTATATGACTCGGGTCACATTATCGGGTTCATATCAAAACCTCTAACTAGATTTAGGGAAACTAATTTTTCTAAAACACTAATGCTAGCATGTCCTAGTTTCCTATGCCATAACCATGCATCATTTTCATCTTGAGCAACAAAACATGCATGGGATGAATGAATGTCATCTAGATGCACAATATATATGTTTCCTATGCGATGACCAATGAGCATTGTTTTATTAGATTTAATGTCGACAATTTTACACCAATTTTTATCAAATAAGACATTAAACTCTTTATCACACAATTGACTAATGCTTAATAAATTGTGTTTTAGACCATTGACATACAATAAATTTTCATTGAGTATGGTAGAGTGATTACCTATGGAGCCAATACCTTCAATGTGGCATTTGGAGTTGTCACCAAATGTCACTACTCCACCACTTTTTGGCTTTAAGTCCATGAATCGACTCTTGTCTCCGGTCATTTGCCTCGAGCATCTACTATCAAGGTACCATGAGTTTTGGCCTTGTAACAATGCTCCCCCTACAAACAAATAGTTAAGCTTTGATTTTTGGTATCCAAATCATTTTAGGTCCATGATTGTTAGTTCCCAAATACTCGGTTCCCTTATGAATCCAAGATGAAATGGCTACAATATTGTTAGAAACTACAAGTTCCTTAGGAACCCATACACTTCTAACTTTCTTGTTCTTGTGATACTTATGGGAGCCACTTTGTTTGTGGTGAAAAAAGATTCTCTTCACATATTGGGATTTTGAAGAAGATGCTTTTTCAAAACCGTTTTGTCAAAATTGGTTAGAGAAGCTTTGAGTTTACTCATCTCCTCTTGGTGGTAAACATGGTATTTTTCAAGAAGGTCATTTAAATCATTTGATTTCTTTTCAAACTCATTTGAGGAATTTTGTAAAACTAAGACCTTCTTTTCTAATTCAGAGTTGGTTTTAGAAAGGGAGTCATTTTGGGTCCTTAAAACCAAAATCATTTTCTTATTTTTTAAAACCAACTCCTTGTATTTCTTAACCAACTCATCATATACCTCTTGCAACTCTTCATAAGCATCTTGAAGTTCATCAAATGTAAAATCAAAAGTTGATGAGTTAGAGGTTACCATAGAAGAATCCTTCTCAAGAGCCATGAGGCAAAGATTAGCCACTTCATGTTCCTTATCCACAGATAACTCCTCATCACTCCAAGTAGCAAGCTTGGCTTTGAGCTTATTCTTCTTGTCAAAACCCTTCTTCTTGAGTTGAGGGCAATCGGAACGTATGTGACCCGACTTCTTGCACTCAAAGCAAATGATTGGATCCCTTTCTTCTTCTTTGCCTTTGTTCTTGAAGTCCATCTTTCTTTGAAATTTTCTCCTTCGGTTGGACTTCATGAACCGTGAGAATCGTTTGGCTATCATAGCCAATTCCTCAAAATCTTCCTCCTAAGTAGAAGAGCTCTCCTCTTGTAGAGAGGCTTTGAGAGCAACTTCTAGCTTCTTCTTCTTCTCTACCTCATGCTTCTCAATCCTTCTCTCTTTCTTCTTCTTCTCTTCCTCTCTTCCTTGCTTCATGATCTCGTGTGTAAGAAGATACCCAACAAGCTCATCAAGCTTCAAGGTTTTCAAATTCTTTGCTTCAATGATGGCCATCCTCTTACCATCCCAAGACTCCGGGAGAGAGTATAGAAGCTTCCTCACTAGCTTATCTTCGAGAATTACTTCACTGGATCCTTTAAGGCCATTGACGATGATCGAAAAACCGATCAAACATCTTTGAGACGCTCTCATCGGGGTCCATCTTAAAATTCTCATAACCCAAGTTTAGCAACCCAATCTTCGTCTCTTTCACATGGCTAGTGCCTTCATAAGTCGTCTCCAAAGTGTCCCACACTTCCCTTGTGCTTTCGATAGATGAAACCTTTGAGTAGATATCCGGACCAAGTGCACAAAATTTGATATGTAGAGCTTTGTCGTTGACTTGCATCTTTCGTCTATCTTCCTCGGTCATTTCCGACTTTATTTTCAGAACTAGTCTTCTTTCATCGGTTCTCTTAACCGGAATGTAGGAGCCTTCTTCCACTACATCCCAAACCACGTAATCAGTTGACTTGATGAAGACACGCATCCGATTCTTCCAATATGGGTAGTTGTCCCCATTGAAGAAGGGTGGTTTAGTGGTTGATTGTGACTCATAGAGGTTGGAGGTTGAAGTAGATGTTATGGTTTGTCTTTAGAATAGATCGCACTCTCCTAAGAACTCCTCTTGTGGTTGTTAATCCTTCAAAGACGTAGGCTATGATACAAATTGTTGAGTGGATCGTAAAATCGATTTAAGCCAAGAGGGGGTGAATTGGATTTTTAGAAATTTTAGTGGTGGAGTGGAAAATAAAAATTTTCTAGGCAAGAGATTTAGAGTGGTTCAAGTTCTAATTGAACTCTACATCCACTACATTAGCTTCACTAAGGATTTTCCAACAAGTCCACTAGGTGATCTTCCCCTTTTCTAGGCTTAGGAGGAAACCTTTACAAAATGGTCAATTTTTCTACCCAAAAATTGACTCATTCCTCACTCAATGATTACAAAGAAGTTTAAGGCTAATAGCTAGTATCTCTCAATACAAATGTAGCAATTTTTACAAGCACTCAACCTAATTGAACAAATAAGATTAGAAATACAAGGTTCTACAATTGGGGTTTACAAGAAAATATGGGATTTAAGCACAATAGCTTGAATTTGATGTTTGGATATTTCTTTTAGGATCAATAGTTGTGTCTGGTGCTTTTAGAAGTCCCTTTTATACCTTCTCATTGAATTCTAGCCGTTGGGGTTGTTACCTTCATTATTATAGCCGTTGGGGTGTTATCTTCCCTCCATAAATGCAGTCTGCAACTACCAGTTCCGAAACACTCGATCATGTTTCGAAACAGACCAAAATAGAAATAGCTGTTAGGGTGTAATAAATAGGTCGTACCGAAACGGACACAATCATTTCGATACGCTAAGAGCTTGTTCCGAAACTTGTTGAAGCCTGTTTCGAAACAATTTTCCACTGTCAAAACCTGTATCGAAACGACTTAAAAACGTTTCGATACGCTTTAACTGTATTATTAAAATTAGTTATAAAATTTCAACGGTCATATTTTGAAACCAATTTTGAAATACGTTTCGAAACGTTTGAGGTCGTTACGATACTGCCGTATCAAAACGGTTCAAACCCGTTCCGTTGTTCTTCATCCGTTTCAAAACATAAAGACTTGTTTCGATACACCCGTATCGAAACGGGAAAGCTAGTTCCGAAACATAGGTTAACAGTTTCAAAATGTTCCAAAACGCCTAAAGGTCATTCCGAAACGGTGACTCAAAAATCACTGTTTTGACTTGGTAAATACTTAGAGAAATTTGAGTGAGCTTAAGTTTTGACTTTGACAATTTTCTTTGAACACATAGAGAGGTTTTGAAGACTTAAAAATTCATTTTCTCTTTTTCAATGTAGTCCTTAAATCCTTTGTTATATCAAAGCCAATTCATTAGTTTTACAATCTCCCCCTTTTTGATATAACAAAACCAAGTTTGAATTTTTAAGAATTTTGAAATCTTTCAAAAAGTTCTGACTCCCCCTCAATGTAAGATAGGTTTTTATGTTTGAAAAGATTTAAAAATCAAGTGTTTGAAACTTAAAAACAACTTTAAAAATATTGTGGCTCTTAGATTACTTCTCCCCTTTTTGATAGATCAAAAGGTTTTTAAGTTTTACATAGTCTCAAATTCCTAACCCAAAATCCTCAAATTGCTACCGATGTCATCATCGATATTCTCCCTAGATGTCGCCTGTAACACCCCAATTTTGGGCTTAGAAGTTTTGGGTTTGAACCGGACCGGTCGGATTTTCGGTTCGAATATAAAAGGTGGTTTTAAGGAAAGCCTAGTTCGGGATGCATTAAAATATGGAAAAATATCTAAAAATCCTCTTTTAATATATATAAGAGG
Organism: Hibiscus tridactylites; assembly: GCA_958450335.1. Lineage (NCBI taxonomy): Eukaryota > Viridiplantae > Streptophyta > Magnoliopsida > Malvales > Malvaceae > Hibiscus > Hibiscus tridactylites. Next base: position 67,082,897 of record OY288273.1, read on the forward strand.
GTGGTGAAATCAATTTTACAAAATGAGGTTTGGAAATATGACATTTTGAGTTAGTGACTAAAATGTAAATTTTGAAAAGTTTGTGATTGTTTTAAAAGGATTGAAACTTTGAATCTTTAAGGAGCTAATTTACCCAAGGGAGGATTTCTCCTGATTTTTCTTGATTTTTAAGACTCATTTAATTTTTTATTAATAAAAAGAAAAGAGGGAAAAAGATATTTTTAGTTTCATATCTAACTTTTACCAAAATTTTCCCATTTCATTTTCTCTCAAAATTTCCTCAGTCAAACACATTTCCACAGCAACTTTTCCTTTGATTTTCACACCCAAAGTTGAGATTTCAATTCCTAAATGATTCCTAATCATTTCTACACCAAATCCTCATCATTTGCTTATTGAATTTCTAAGGATTTTGGCTCTAAACAAGGAGAAATCCACATTTAGAGGTATGAACGCCCTTCTCCTCTAAATACTCAGTTCTTTACTAAAATTCTCAAGTTCTCAATCCTTAAATTAAGTTTTATTAAAGGTCTTAATGTTGAGATCTTGATTTTGGCTTAAAATGCAAGATTTGGATTTAATTTTGAAGAAATTCGTATTGGATGATTGGGCTCTGTTTTGAGCTGTCTTTTTGATGTATTTTGGATGTCTAAATGATGTGTAATTGAGGTTTAATCAATGCAATCCCGAATAGGTTGATTTTCCTAAGTTTTTACTTGTGAAAATGGTGGTTTTTGGGTGATCTTGGTGTTTTGCTAATGCTGGAGGTATGAGGACGTGTTTGGGATCATTTTGGATGTTAATTGATGTCTAAAAATGGTTAGAAGTGATGGATCTTGGCTGGGTTAAGTTTTGGAAGTGTTTGGATGTGATTTCGGTTGTGTTTGGTAGCCGAAATGTTGGATTTGCAAAGAGCAGCGAGTTTAGGTGTGTTGTTGGTGTTTTTAATGCATAATGATGCATTAATCCTCTGTTTTTTATGTGTTTGAAACAGGGGAGAATGATCCATGAGCAATAGAGGTGGCGTTGATGGTTTCGGATGCTTGGAAGGCTTGTTGGCTAGCCTAGTTTTGTGTATCGGTGGGTGAAGTTGGGTTTTCAGCTTTGAAACCAATGTTTGAAGGTTTTTGGGAGCTTAGTTTAAGTCTAAACAACTTAGCTAAGCTCAAGAGTAAGTAAATGGAATTTCTCTCTTGGTTTGTGTTATGAATTGGTTTTTAAAGCACTTGTGATTGTTGGATGCAATGCATGTGATTTGCATGTTTAAATTATGTTTTGAAAGCATATTTTAGCATGGTTTAATGCTGGTTTTGAAAGTGAAGGATGCTCAAGGTAAGAGATCCTTGGTTTTGTACATTGGAATTGTGGAATTGATGCATAGTGTTGCATGTTGTTTAATGGCTTTGTTTAATGCTTCAAAACAGTGAAGTGATGATGGTAATTGGTGGTTTTGGCATTTTGGTTATGCTTGTAAAAACAATGGATTAATGTGGAAAATGGTTATATTGGCAAGTGATGTAAGTGATTCTTGGTTACTTTAATCGGATATAGTTAGCCGGCTATAGGATTGGGTGCACCGTGAATTGAGTCGCCTAGGATGTCGAGGGGGTTGTAATTGTACCGTAAACTCCATCCAAGAATCCTAGCGATTGAGGAAATTGGTGTCACCACGATGGAGGTTGGCTCTCGTGGGTGGGCTTGGTTTAGTGCCACCACGATGGAGGATGGCTCTCGTGGGTGGGCTTGGTTTAGTGCCACCACGATGGAGGATGGCTCTCGTGGGTGAACCTTGTTAAATGTCACCATGATGGAGGATGGCTCTCATGGGTGGACTTTGTTAAGTGTCACAACGGTGGAGGGTTGCTCCCGTGTGTGAGCTTGGTTAAGGTGATTACAATGGTTGTGGTAGCTTCCATGTGTAAGCCTTGTGATGTGTCCCGGCTCTCGCTAGTGTGTTATACAACTTCTGATGAGTGATGTTGAGGGGTTGTGATTGTACTGTTAACTCCATCACGGGTGTTGAGGGGGTTGTGATTGTACCGGTAAACTCCACCTTGTGTTGTTCGGTTGTGTGTATGGAGCGTGTGGGACAACGCTTGTAATCCGCGTATCCGATTGTGTCTTGTGTTGTGATGGTTTGTGAATTATCACTCGAAAGCCAATATAGTATTCTTGGATGTAATGAAGCATGAGATGCTTGAAATGATGCATGGTTGCATGGGAAGTGTGTGATGTTCTAAGAATGCATGTATAACTTGTTAACTTGTACAAGTGTTTATCTTATATTAAGAATGGTGCATATATGCATGGAAATCTCTTTAGTGCATTGAAGTATTGTGAAGGCTTGTTTTAAATGGCATGTAATGCAAATGTTGATTTTGTGGTTCATGTATTGCATTTGTTTAATGCATGAGATAGATTGAAGGAGTAAGTGGGTTTCAAAGGTTTCTTGCTTTGAGATGATTTTCAAGAATGAGAAAAGTATAATGTGATGTGGAAGTGTTTTCCAAGGAATTTGTATTTAACTTTGCATATGATGTTCATGCATGGAAAGGTTAAATTGATGGTTTTGCAAGGATGTGCTTTGAAGTGAGTTACTTAGCCTTTCTAAGCTAAGGGTTGGTTTTCATGTTTGAGCAATGCATGATTTAAAGCATGTTGTTTAAAAAGGGGTTTTCAAACACTGCTTTGGTTTATCGAAATGTGTTTACTTTTTAAAGAGGTTTTATGACTCGTTGCATTGATGGTGTTTTGGTTTTGAGCATTCCTCACTAAGCATTATGTGCTTACGCTCCTTTTTGTCCATCAATGCAGATATATGAAGTTGGGACAGCAAGAAGCAAGGGATTCAAGGAGAGCTCCACTTGAGATGTATGTCTCGGTTAATAGCTATAGATAATAAAGGCAATGGGGGGAGAGTCTTTTATGTTGATGTTTAATGAGATTGTGTATGTTGAACAATTTCGGTTTATGATTTGAACTATGTGGTTTAACGCTTGCAACGTTTGAATCTTCCTATTCATAAGTCGTTATGATATGCTTCTTGTTTTAAAAGCATGATTAAGTGTTGGATGTGTTGAAAGAGTTGGTGCACCTAGGGGTGGTTTTGTATCTAGATTTTAATGCAAGTTGGTGGTTATGATGCTTGGCATGTTGTTGATTTGTTGTGGAATGGTTTGGAGCATGTTCGATGGGGTTTAAATGTGTTAAAACAGGCCTATCTGCTGTTTCTGGGTAGGGTGTTTCGAAACACCCTTGCCTATTTCGAAACAGGTACTTGATTTGGCCTGGGTGTTTCGAAACGGGTAGAGGTGTTTCAAAACACTTTGGCTACTGCCAAGCCCCGTTTCGGAACACTTGACCGTTGGGCACTGATTTGAATGGTTTTGAGGATTGCAAGTTTTACGTTTTAGTCCTGATTTTTGTATGTGCAATTGCTTGAGTTCGAGATGTCCGTTTAAGGTGAAATTTGGCAGAGAGGCATGAAACATGACTAATTTCATAATGGTAACTTAAAAATTGGTAAAGTTCTCTTAATTTTCAGAATTTACAAATTGGTCCCTAAATTCGTATTTTGTGCAATTGGGTCCCTTATTGTTTTCCGATTGCTGTGATTTTTGAGTATGCTTATCTCAAGAGTATACCTAGGTTTAATGTGCATCTAGACAAGTTTAAAAAGAAAAAAAAGGGTCGTTAATCAAGGTCGACTTTCGGGTTGACTTTGGTTTTCCCCGTGTAATCTTCGTAGTTCGGGTCAACCGTCTAGGCCGGGCTAAGGGGGTTACATTTGGTGGTATCAGAGCTGAGTTGTGAATGCTTGGGGAAATGGTAAATTGTTGTAATATGTGTTTGATGTTTATTCTGATGTGTGGTTGAAAGTCAGTTGAAATGTGTGTCTTTCAGGAAATTGTTGATGTTTTTGTCATGCTTGTTGATTGTGAATCTTCATTAAGCTAATGTGGATTTGTGCTGATGATATGCTGGTGTTGTGAGCTGATTTTATGAATAATGAAAGTGTGATGGGTATGATATGTTGATGTTATGTTGTTGCGGGTGAATGTTGTTTGATGAGAGCATGATCGAAGTATGTTGATTGATATGCTCAATGTTGTGATATCCATGTTTTATTTTGACTGTTATGTCATGTAAAAGGGGAGAATTCGGGATACCCATTGCCTTATTATTATAGCTATTGTGTTATGTTGGAATTGGAGTCTTGAATCCTTGCTTGAAGCTGGCCTGATCGTTTTGTTTGTTTTGTTATGATAGCTTGTTGTTAATAGCATGGTGAAATTGATGAGAGAATGGCAGTTGGGTGAGATGGTTGCTGCTTTAGAGCAGGTTGTTAAGGCGTGGAATTCACCTTTTAGTGGAGGTGTTTCGTCTCAGTCTTCTGTGCCTAGAGTTGAGGTAGTGAGGCAGGAGGAAGAAGCTGGTTCTGTGATGAAGAGTTCATCACCTATTGTTCAAGAGGTGTTGGGAACATCTCAGGCTGTGGCGAAAGTGAGGCCTGTAGACGTGCCGGCTGTGGGACGTGTGAGTTTGTCGAAACAACGTTTGTATAATTTGGGAGCTGTGGAGTATCATGGTTCGACACCTGAGGCGTTCGAGGCCTGGTTGGCCAGTGTAATTCTGATTTTGGATCAAAAAGGTTGTGACTACGCTTGTAAGCTGGGAAGTGTTGTCTCATTGATGTTGGAGGACGCCTGTGCCTGGTGGACATCTGTGGCGGTGGCATCGCATATCCACGATATAGATTGGGACTTCTTTGTGTCTGCCTTTAATGAAAGGTACCTTGGAGAGAAGTTTCCCAGGGTTAAGCAACGTGGGGGTGTGGTTTCAGGTTATGAAGGTGAGAAAAGTTTAAGCAAGAGAGTTGTGGGTACTGACCTCGGGAGCGGTCAGCGTAAGAGGCTACGTGATAGAAGGTTATGCTTGAATCGAAGTCTGGGTGGTGGTGCAGACGTAGGTCAAGTGCGGTTTGATCAAGGAGTGGTAGCTCGGTTGCTGAAGTGTGACCATTGTGGAAGGTGTCATGTTGGAGGTTGTTGGGGCGTGGGAGTTTGTTGGAACTGTGGTTCTAAGGAGCATGTGAAGCAAAAATGTCCTCAAGTGGTGAGATCAGCTTCAGTGGTAGCAAAAGGGTCTCTGAAGGGTCGTGGGCACGGCCGAGACAAGGTTCGAAGGTGGCAGGAAGGGCAGAAGGGTGTGAGGAGCTTGGGGAATGAAACCTGTTGGAATTGTGGGTCTGTTGGGCATTTGAGACGAAATTGTTTAAAGTTGGCTCGGGGTAGTCAGGGTTCTTTACCGCAGGGAGATGGTGATGACCTTAATGTGTTAGCTGATGCTGCAGCGGTACGGCTGGAGAATGATGGTTCTGCGAGGAAGAGAGCTCGTCTGTTGAAGCTCCGGGGCAGTCAGGTGTTTACAGGTATCCTTGTTAATTAACCTTTGCCCTAGTTATCTTGGTTTGGTTTCGGTTGGTATTTCCTTGCGTAGTGGGTATGGTCTCATTGCTAGCATGTTTGGGGTAGTAGTTGGTGTTGTTTTGAAAACAACTTTAGTGTGAAGAGGGTATTAGTGGGTATTTTGTGGTTAATGGGTTATTAGAATGGCAGAGTTGGACAAGTTGGAAGTGAGATAGGAGGTTGTTCTTAGACGGATCCTGAGGATGTTATTGGTGGGTGTGAACCGACATACATGCACAGTTAAAACCATTGTTATATGCTATATTATATATGTTGGTACATGCATACATGCGACATGACATTAGAGGTTTTGCATACATGTACACAGGCATTGATAGGGCATATTGGTGACCATGCATACGAACGTTCACACTTGCTGATAGCTAATCGGGTCCGTTAGTGTTGTGATAGGGTTAGGTTGGATGATGGGTTTTAAAAGTTGTTTTGGTGCTAGGAGAATGTTAGAAGTAATGGAGGGTATTAAGCGAGCTGTCAGTAATAGTGAGTGCGGTATATCATGTTGGCAGAGGGAAAGTGTTTTGGCACTTAAAGAGTTTAGTGGTGTGGTGGTGAGGAGATTACCGGTTGAAGTTAGAATCGGTCAGAGTGGTTGTGAATAGCTAGTAGAAGTGGTAGTTTCTTGGTGTTAAGTGATGTTGCAGGTTGGTGGATGTGTTTCCAAAGTGCTGAGGTAACTTGGCATTGATGTTGTAATAGAAGGGTTGTTTTTATAGGTGATGGTTCGTAGCAACCTTCGAAGAATTGAGAAGAGGTTATGTTGTGGGTTGTAGAAAAGGTTTGGCCTGGGAGAATAGAAGTTTCGTAATCTTAATATGTATGTATAGGATGGGCGGTGTCCTGGTAAGGCTAGTGTTCTAGTCAGAGCTTGAAGTGGAAAGGCAATGTAAGTTCAAGGGCCATTGTTGGTTGGACGGGTTCTTGTGAGAAGTGGTTGGCTAGTTGTGTATAAGTAAATTCCTTCTGAAGTCAGCTGGTGGTGTGTGGAACGGCTGGCGGAGTCAAGGTTGGGGTTTTGTGACGTGATTTTTGGATGTTAGGTGAGTAGTCCTGGTGAGTCGTTATGGTGATGGTAGCGGCGGATGTGAAGGAATGTCAGCAATACGTTGAGAAGTTTGAGTAAACAGTTGATGCTTAAGAATTCTTGCTTGATGTGGTAACCTTTGGAAGAGGTTGAGCAGTTGTGCAAGGGGTTTTAGAAGCAGTTAAGGTTGTGGGTCACATGGTGGCTGAACTGGATTGGTTGGTGTCACCGTGTGTACGAGTTTTAGGAGTTATGAGTTAAGGTGGTGTATGCTGTAAAAGTTTGGAGGTTCTTCAGGTTGTTGTTGGGGCTATGTGCAGTCCGGAAGTGTGAAAGGTTAAGATGTGGTTAACATCTGAGTGTTCTGGAATTCGTGAACAGTATGTGGTGGTGTTGGGTTTAGAGGAGTTTTGTGTGGAGAGTGTTCAGTGGTGGTTAAGTCTCCTGTGTTGCCTTGTGGGTTGATTTGAGAAGTTTGGTTGTGCTCTTTTCGCCGGTTGAAATTTCGAGGACGAAATTTCCTAAGATGGGGAGAGTTGTAACACCCCAATTTTGGGCTTAGAAGTTTTGGGTTTGAACCGGACCGGTCGGATTTTCGGTTCGAATATAAAAGGTGGTTTTAAGGAAAGCCTAGTCCGGGATGCATTAAAATATGGAAAAATATCTAAAAATCCTCTTTTAATATATATAAGAGGGTGGTGAAATCAATTTTACAAAATGAGGTTTGGAAATATGACATTTTGAGTTAGTGACTAAAATGTAAATTTTGAAAAGTTCGTGACTGTTTTAAAAGGATTGAAACTTTGAATCTTTAAGGAGCTAATTTACCCAAGGGAGGATTTCTCCTGATTTTTCTTGATTTTTAAGACTCATTTAATGTTTTATTAATAAAAAGAAAAGAGGGAAAAAGATATTTTTAGTTTCATAACTAACTTTTACCAAAATTTTCTCATTTCATTTTCTCTCAAAATTTCCTCAGCCAAACACATTTCCACAGCAACTTTTCCTTTGATTTTCACACCTAAAGTTGAGATTTCAATTCCTAAATGATTCCTAATCATTTCTACACCAAATCCTCATCATTTGCTTATTGAATTTTCAAGGATTTTAGCTCTAAACAAGGAGAAATCAACATTTAGAGGTATGAACGTCCTTCTCCACTAAATACTCAGTTCTTTACTGAAATTCCCAAGTTCTCAATCCTTAAATTAAGTTTTATTAAAGGTTTTAATGTTGAGATCTTGATTATGGCTTAAAATGCAAGATTTGGATTTAATTTTGAAGAAATTCGTATTGGATGATTGGGCTCTGTTTTGAGCCGTCTTTTTGATGTATTTTGGATGTCTAAATGATGTGTAATTGAGGTTTAATCAATGCAATCCCGAATAGGTTGATTTTCCTAAGTTTTTACTTGTGAAAATGGTGGTTTTTGGGTGATCTAGGTGTTTTGCTAATGTTGGAGGTATGAGGACGTGTTTGGGATCATTTTGGATGTTAATTGATGTCTAAAAATGGTTAGAAGTGATGGATCTTGGCTGGGTTAAGTTTTGGAAGTGTTTGGATGTGATTTCGGTTGTGTTTGGTAGCCGAAATGTTGGATTTGCAAAGAGCAGCGAGTTTAGGTGTGTTGCTGGTGTTTTTAATGCATAATGATGCATTAATCCTCTGTTGTTATGTGCTTGAAATAGGGGAGAATGATCCGTGAGCAATAGAGGTGGCGTTGATGGTTTCGGATGCTTGGAAGGCTTGTTGGCTAGCCTAGTTTTGTGTATCGGTGAGTGAAGTTGGGTTTTCAGCTTTGAAACCAATGTTTGAAGGTTTTTGGGAGCTTAGTTTAAGTCTAAACAACTTAGCTAAGCTCAAGAGTAAGTAAATGGAATTTCTCTCTTGGTTTTTGTTATGAATTGGTTTTTAAAGCACTTGTGATTGTTGGATGCAATGCATGTGATTTGCATGTTTAAATTCTGTTTTGAAAGCATATTTTAGCATGGTTTAATGCTGGTTTTGAAAGTCATGTGTGAAGGATGCTCAAGGTAAGAGATCCTTGGTTTTGTACATTGGAATTGTGGAATTGATGCATAGTGTTGCATGTTGTTTAATGGCTTTGTTTAATGCTTCAAAACAGTGAAGTGATGATGGTAATTGGTGGTTTTGGCATTTTGGTTATGCTTGTAAAAACAATGGATTAATGTGGTAAAATGGTTATATTGGCAAGTGATGTAAGTGATTCTTGGTTACTTTAATCGGATATAGTTAGCCGGCTATAGGATTGGGTGCACCGTGAATTGAGTCGCCTTGGATGTCGAGGGGGTTGTAATTGTACCGTAAACTCCATCCAAGAATCCTAGCGATTGAGGAAATTGGTGTCACCACGATGGAGGTTGGCTCTCGTGGGTGGGCTTGGTTTATTGCCACCACGATGGAGGATGGCTCTCGTGGGTGGGCTTGGTTTAGTGCCACCACGATGGAGGATGGCTCTCGTGGGTGAACCTTGTTAAATGTCACCATGATGGAGAATGGCTCTCATGGGTGGACTTTGTTAAGTGTCACAACGGTGGAGGGTTGCTCCCGTGTGTGAGCTTGGTTAAGGTGATTACAATGGTTGTGGTAGCTTCCATGTGTAAGCCTTGTGATGTGTCCCGGCTCTCGCTAGTGTGTTATACAACTTCTGATGAGTGATGTTGAGGGGTTGTGATTGTACTGTTAACTCCATCACGGGTGTTGAGGGGGTTGTGATTGTACCGGTAAACTCCACCTTGTGTTGTTCGGTTGTGTGTATGGAGCGTGTGGGACAACGCTTGTAATCCGCGTATCCGATTGTGTCTTGTGTTGTGATGGTTTGTGAATTATCACTCGGAAGCCAATATAGTGTTCTTGGATGTAATGAAGCATGAGATGCTTGAAATGATGCATGGTTGCATGGGAAGTGTGTGATGTTCTAAGAATGCATGTATAACTTGTTAACTTGTACAAGTGTTTATCTTATATTAAGAATGGTGCATATGTGCATGGAAATCTCTTTAGTGAATTGAAGTCTTGCGAAGGCTTGTTTTAAAAGGCATGTAATGCAAATGTTGATTTTGTGGTTCATGTATTGCATTTGTTTAATGCATGAGATAGATTGAAGGAGTAAGTGGGTTTCAAAGGTTTCTTGCTTTGATATGATTTTCAAGAATGGGAAAAGTATAATGTGATGTGGAAGTGTTTTCCAAGGAATTTGTATTTAACTTTGCATATGATGTTCATGCATGGAAAGGGTAAATTGATGGTTTTGCAAGGATGTGCTTTGAAGTGAGTTACTTAGCCTTTCTAAGCTAAGGGTTGGTTTTCATGTTTGAGCAATGCATGATTTAAAGCATGTTGTTTAAAAAGGGGTTTTCAAACACTGCTTTGGTTTATCGAAATGTGTTTACTTTTTAAAGAGGTTTTATGACTCGTTGCATTGATGGTGTTTTGGTTTTGAGCATTCCTCACTAAGCATTATGTGCTTACGCTCCTTTTTGTCCATCAATGCAGATATTTGAAGTTGGGACAGCAAGAAGCAAGGGATTCAAGGAGAGCTCCACTTGAGATGTATGTCTCGGTTAATAGCTATAGATAATAAAGGCAATGGGGGGAGAGTCTTTTATGTTGATGTTTAATGAGATTGTGTATGTTGAACAAGTTCGGTTTATGATTTGAACTATGTGGTTTAACGCTTGCAACGTTTGAATCTTCCTATTCATAAGTCGTTATGCTATGCTTCTTGTTTTAAAAGCATGATTAAGTGTTGGATGTGTTGAAAGAGTTGGTGCACCTAGGGGTGGTTTTGTATCTAGATTTTAATGCAAGTTGGTGGTTATGATGCTTGGCATGTTGTTGATTTGTTGTGGAATGGTTTGGAGCATGTTCGATGGGGTTTAAATGTGTTAAAACAAGCCTATCTGCTGTTTCTGGGCAGGGTGTTTCGAAACACCCTTGCCTGTTTCGAAACAGGTGCTTGATTTGGCCTGGGTGTTTCGAAACGGGTAGAGGTGTTTCGAAACACTTTGGCTACTGCCAAGTCTCGTTTCTGAACGGGCTAACCCCGTTTCGGAACACTTGACCGTTGGGCACTGATTTGAATGGTTTTGAGGATTGCAAGCTTTACGTTTTAGTCCTGATTTTTGTATGTGCAATTGCTTGAGTTCGAGATGTCCGTTTAAGGTGAAATTTGGCAGAGAGGCATGAAACATGACTAATTTCATAATGGTAACTTAAAAATTGGTAAAGTCCTCTTAATTTTCAGAATTTACAAATTGGTCCCTAAATTCTTTTTTTTTGTGCAATTGGGTCCCTTATTGTTTTCCGATTGCTGTGATTTTTGAGTATGCTTATCTCAAGAGTATACCTAGGGTTAATGTGCATCTAGACAAGTTTAAAAAGAAAAAAAAGAGTCGTTAATCAAGGTCGACTTTCGGGTTGACTTTGGTTTTCCCCGTGTAATCTTCGTAGTTCGGGTCAACCGTCTAGGCCGGGCTAAGGGGGTTACATCGCCGCCCATTTCTACCAACCACTCATCGACGATAATCGATGGTAGGTATGCTGATTGACTTCTTTTCGCGAGTTCGACTTCCTTCAACATTAGGTACATTATCCGTTGACTTTCAACGATGGATTATTGAGGAAAATAGAAGGCTACATCTATGGCGATAGTGGTGGGCTCCGACGAGGCTACCGACGACAATTTTGGATTTTGAGTTATAGATTTAGGGGTTATTTTGTGAATTTTATGAAATTTAGGGTTTTTTAAATTAAGTTCAAAATAAATTAAATCAAAAAATAAAAAATAACTATAGTTAACGGCCAAACACTTAAAATTAACGAAATAAAACGTTACACACTTTTAACAAAAATAATAATTTAGACACCGAAAGGTAACATGTATTGTAATATCTTATTTTTTTGGGTAAAGTATACAAATGACCACTAAACTATCCCAAAAAATAGAAAATGATCATCACACTTTTAAAAGTCACGTAATGGGCATTAAACTTTAGTTTTTGTTACAAAATGGTCATTAAGCCGTTAACTATCGTTAAGTGAATGGCATGACAATTACGATAATTTGAATAATAACATTTAATCCTCCATTTTTACACATTAAATCAATTTAGTCATAATTTAACTATCATTACTGATGTCTAAATTGATTGAATGTGTAAAATATAAATAATTAAATGTATTGTTATACAAATTTTTGTAACTGTCACGTCACCCAGTTAATAACAGCTAACGATTCAATGACCATTTCGTAACAAAAACTTAATTTAATGCCCATTATGTAACATTTTAAAGTTTGGTGACCAGTTTATATCTTTTTGAATAGTTTATTAACCATTTGTGTACTTAACCCTTTTTTATTTGAACCTTTCAATGGAAACTCGAATCTTAATTGATTTTTTAAAAGTAATAATGTAAATGATTTGGAGTTCAAATCCAATTAGATAATAAAATCTTTCAATGAAAACCCAAATTTTAATTCTTCGCCTAGTTACTCGGTGAATCACTTTTAAAAGGAAAAATCTAATTGATATGGAGTTGGAATTCCAACGTCACCAAAGGATAATGCCTTTTTTTAAACGCCAGACAACTTTCTCCCAATTAACATGATTTGTTCCATAGCTTCTTTAAAAGCAGTTCCACAAAATTGCTGACTGCGTAAGTAGAACAAAACCAACTTCCTTTCTGCTAAAAGGTCCACTTATTGTTCCCATCCAATTTCTATGGCAAGCAATGAAATATAGGACACAGAGAAAATTGACGATGCTATCAATCATGTATGATCTTTCCTTGCCCTAGGGTTCGAGTTCAATTCAGATTTCCGGTTTCTAATATGTTATGTTCCGTTTTATAGCAGCCTTCTCATGTCTTCTCCCAATCTTCTAGGAAGTGACAATCAGACTTCTTTGGGTGCATGGTGTGACATATTTTGCATTATGCAACTTCACGGTCACAGATGTGGTGAAATCAGTTCAAAGGACTGGTTATGGTTCAAATGTAGAGAAATTAACCCATCATAATGGAGAATGCTTTAGTCCTCGATTTCCAAACCAAAATATTCCTTCAGGATACTTTTAGGAGTCCTTCCGAATCCGTTGGCCACTTCTTCCATTTCTTTGAGTCTCATGACTTCGTATTTTATTTGATCGACTCTGTTCAAGACAGCATTCAAAGATGCATCTGCTTCATTTCCAGGTGGTTGATCCTGAAGTTCAGATCTCTCCTTCTCAAGTTGTTGATAAAGATGGTGGAGGTAATTCTTCTGACCATAAAGATGTTCTTCTGCAATATTGTATTCTGTTTCCTGTGCCTTTCTGAGAGCCTGAAGAACCTGATCAATCTCGTATTCAAGTTTCAGGTATTCACTGTGATAATCAGAAGATATCGATAAAACAGATCCCAAACACGGTTTATTATCTACAGCATCCTGATGATTCGTTGGTTCTAGCTCTCCATTTTCATTACAGAAGATACCTGCACAAAAACCAAAATGATGATTTTATATTGTTGCATGAATTGACCATACCTGAGAGAGAGAGAGAGAATTAATGCAAGGTACTACAGAACGATATCAAGGAACCTAGAAAAGTATCAGTTCTTCAAGCTCAGATATTTTAAATTCTCAAACTTCAATAAATTTATCTGGAATTCTCCGGCTAGTTTTGCACAAAATTACATTCTGTATATTTTGGTTACCCTCAAAGACCAGTCTAGTCAGCATAAGGGATTTAAATTGAGGTTGTGGTGGCATTGCGTTTATCGCGGTTGCGGTCATTGCGGGTATGGCGGTCATAAATTTTTCATAGAATGGATGCGACGGTACCAAAACCGCTATAGCGGTCGCAAACCGCAATTTAAATCCCTAGTCACTATATGCCAACAACATCCTAGTACAGAGTCACGAAGGCAATGAATATTATCAATAGCCCAAAATGACACCAACAACATAACAACAGAATTCATATGCAAATTCTAAAGTATAGTATAGACCTATGTTGCTTTGCCTTCATTTTCCTTCAAACACCTGTTTCTGATACACATTCGGACATAGGTATACATATATGACACTCCTAACTATGTCGGACACATTCATATCTGTTTCTCATACTAGAGTTTGAGTGACACAGGTTAGATACTATCTGTATCCACTAGGATGATTTTACAGAAAAGCCACTGTATGGATAATATGCATTAACATCTAACAGATTGAAAAGAAGAGAAAAAAATGAAGAAAAGAACAAAATAAACTGCCCATCTAAGAAAGGGAATAAGGGAGGTTCTTTCTTAAGCCCCTCAAAATCCAAATCTGTAGCAAATATTTTGATGCAAATTAATATAATGAAATGTTGCATGAATTACTAGATAAAATGGTTGTCACTTCATTCGTTTTCATATGCATAAGATTTACAGTTAAATTACCTGTTGAAATAGCGGAATCACTTTCTTTCACTTTCCAGATATCTTCAAGAGAAGTCCCACATTTAAGCTGTTGTTAATACCAAAAGCACTTACTACCCATTTTCACAAACCCTCAAAAAGCAGAAAGAATTTTTGAAAAAACAGGAAAGCTGTCAAGTCTTATAGATTATATCTAGAGTGCATTGACCTTACCTCTTTGATAGTGGACTCAATACGGTTCAATATGCCTCTTGTATTGGTGTTCTGCGAACCACGTAGAACACAGAGACCAATGTTAAGAATCTTCTCAATTTCATCTCGAGAATCTATGGATTCACAGGTTTTTAAAAGCATTGTCACATGTGTAACCAGAGATGTCTTTGTATCACAACGCCGACAATAGTACTCCGCATCCAACCCAATACTACCTCCAACTGTCCCAGCCATGTAAGACCGAAGAGCACAGTTTAGATGAGCAACATGCCCACATATATACCCATCTACCATTGCTTCACATTTGATATAACTGTAGCCTCCAAATTTCAAGTCTATAGTCTTGCTACACAGAATACAGCAACAATCACGACAGAAACGAGATTCGCTGCAGCAAAGATCACAAGGCAAGGAAACCAAAGAAGGGCTTTCTGCTTTGGCATGTAAACTGTTGCACTTCTTATTTCCGGCCTTACATGTCAAACCATCAGACTGGGGGTCAAAGACTGGAACTTCTCTCTCATCAGGAGGGGCAACAGAGAAAGCCTGTGCCACTGCATTATTCATTAACAAGAAAAATTTTGATGGAAAAAAGAAAACAAATTTCATAGTTAGAACTAGACATCTTGAATATCCATCAAACAATGACGTGAAAAAAAATGAAATATGATAAAAATTACTATCATTTTATCATTATAACCTCAAGTTAAGACAAAAATGGAAAATCTAAATAAGAACAGAATCTTATAAATAAGCAATACTTGACTCATAGACCTCTCATTTTCTCTCTTCTTTCTTATCTTTTCAATTTGGAATGAATTTTTTGTGAATAAGTGTGCAAATGATCAACTTTCATATTTTCTTTCTTCCAGCTTTTCCCTCCAACAAAGAAAATGAAAAATAATTTTCTTTCGAACCTATGGGCTGTGTTCATCCAGGTTTGTTTACTATGGGTGGCTTGGATGCATTCTCATGTTATGAAAGGTAATACTTAATAGTGTAAGATGTAACTATTTTGCAGAGGTCTAAATTGGGCTGGAAGAAGTTATTGAAACTCTTTAATTCATTCAGTATGGGGGGAAATAAGACAAACAAGAGAAAGCAAATTGGCACGGGCTAGTATGAATAATTTCACACAACTAAACATGCCTTGATCTCCTGGATGACTTTGCTAGAAGGCTGCATACAAGAATTAGACTCGGGAATGGGACACTTGGAATCGGTGAATTGCCTATTCTGAAATCAGGCATAGGCGACCTGTGACTAGTGACCACCTTTTCATATGATTTGTTCCAAGTTGCTATGGGAGAAAGGAGAAAGTACAGCAAGAATGTGGTACATACAGAGCTGTTGCAGGCAGGCAAGAGGCATTGCACTCAACACGGTAAAAAGGGAAAGCTCTCATTTCTGTTACTTTATGTTTAGCATGGAACGCATACATCTATTACCTAAGGAAAGGAACAATAGAAGTAAAGGAGGAATTCAGTTACTATTGTTCTAGCCACAGTAAGATATAGATGGTACGGTTTCAGGAATTTAGCAGGGAACTCTTGGGCTCTAAGTGATTCTATGCATGCATAGCGGCTAAACTATTTTTGTTTTGCAAATCAGTTTGTATTGTAGAAGCTTATCTTCTTTTGGATAATTAAAAAAATTAAAATAACGAATGTTAAAAGTAGAGAAATTTACTGGAAAAACTCTCTTATTTCTATACAAGAGGTTACATTCTTATATACAGCTTATGTCCTTAACTTATGTAACTCTTAAGTTAGGAAAGAGACTATTCTAGGAAACTTAAAATCCCTTAAAGTTAGGGATTGTAACTACAAACAAGGATCTACAAAATCCTGTCTAATTATACATAGAATCTCTAATTTATGCGCATATTTCCCGACACTCCCCCTCAAGCTGGGGAATGGATGTCCTCCATTTTTAGCTTGCTAGTTAACCTCTGAAAAATCTTCCCAGGTAGCCCCTAGGTAAGAATATCTGCAACTTGATCTCCAGTTGATACATAGGGAGTACAAATTAGGCCATTGTCAAGTTTTACTTTTATGAAGTGTCTATCCACTTCAACATGCTTTGTCCTGTCATGTTGAACTGGACTATGAGCAATATTAATTGTTGATTTATTGTCACAGTATAGTTTCATTGGACCTTCCCACTTGACCTTTAAATCTTCCAAGATAATCTTCAGCCACAATAATTCACAAATCCCAAGTGCCATAGCTCTAAACTCGGCTTCTGCACTAGACCTGGCCACAACAATTTGTTTTTTGCTTCTCCAGGTCACTAAGTTTCCTCCTAGAAATGTACAGTAGCCTGATGTTGATCTTCTATCAACCAAGGACCCTGCATAATTTGCATCAGTATAGGCTTCCAATGTCAGATTTCCTCCCTTTCTAAACAAAACTCCTCTTCCTGGTGTGCCCTTCAGGTACTGTAATATTTGAGTCACTGCCCTTAGATGTAATTCTTTAGGGTATGCATGAATTAGCTCACAACCCCAATTGCATAGGCAATGTCTGGTCTAGTGTGTGATAAATAGATCAACCTTCCCATAAGTCTCTGATATGAGCCTCTGTCCACTACTGCATCATTTGTTGCATCTCCAAGCTTGTTTGTGATTAACCTCTATTAGTATCTCGACTGGTCTGCACCCTAGTTTTCCAGTTTCTGTCAGCAAACCTAGAGTATATTTCTGTTGAGATATGAAAATTCCTTGCTGTGAATATGCAACTTCAATTCCAATGAAGTATTTTAGACTTCCAAGATCTTTGACTTCAAACTCCTTGATCAAACACCTCTTTAAGTTGTCAATTTCTTTCGAGTCATCCCCTGTGACTATGATGTCATCTACATAGACTATTAGGGCAGCAACTCCCCCTGAAGAATGTTTTACAAATAAAGTATGATCACCCTGACTTTGTCTATAACCTAGCTTCAACATCACCAAACCAGGCTTTTGGGGATTGTTTTAGCCCGTACAAGGCCTTTTTCAATTTGCAAACTGTTTGTCCACAGTTTGGACTAAATCCAGGAGGGATGTCCATGTAAACTTCCTCTTCAAGATCTCCATGCAAAAAGGCATTCTCGATGTCATACTGTTGTAATCTCCATCCTTGATTGGCAGCCAATGACAACAAGATCCTTACAGTATTCATCTTTGCAACAGGGGCAAAAGTTTCAAGGTAATCTATCCCATAGGTTTGAGAATACCCTTTAGCCATTAGCCTTGCTTTATATCTCTCCAAGGAGCCATCTGATTTGTACTTCACTGTAAATATTCATCTACAACTCACTGTTTTCTTTCCTTCTGGCAACTTCACAAAGTCCCACGTTTTGTTCTTTTCCAGTGCTTCCATTTCAACTTTCATAGCATTCTTCCAATTCTCATTTTCTAAAGTGTCCGATACATTTTTAGGAATGGCAATGGAATTTAGGCTAGTAAGGATGGCTTTATGGTTGGGAGACAAGTTTCTGTAGGATATGAACAAATAAAGAGGATTTTTTGTGGTACAAGTTCTTTTCCCTTTTCTAATTGCAATAGGAAATTCAAAATATTTTTCATCCTTATTTATGATTAAGGACGATTTAGTAAAAACAAGCTATTATGTTGCCTTATATTGTCTCAACCAAATAAAAGAATCATACATTCTAACCAACTGAACCAAACAAGAAAATTTAACATTTCCGATAATTTGCTGAGTAACCTAAATATGATAATTATATTACCAAAGATGCACATTTTCTTATCCAAACGTCCCCTAAGTGCAACAAAGGCTTAATATTGGCAACATGCCAAACATGTCCTACCAAAAGTATCAGACAATTATCAAGGTGGCCCAAAGATATTGGTTAACAGCATCTTGATACTCAAGTCTAAGTTGATCTCAGAGAATCAGTGTTAAGTATAGGATTTAATAAATATAGCAGAGAACCATTTTCCAACCAAAAAGGCTAAATAACTGAAAGACTGAAGCAAATCATATATATTGAGAATAAAGGACTATGACATTATACATGTTCAAAAAAATGCAGTGGACCACATAAATAATCACAAAAAACTAACATGAGAACATGGAGACAGTAGAATAGAATAAGAAAATCAACACAGTTATTGGCGCTGACCGTTTGTCAAAGAATGCTTCTTTGCAGGGACTTTCCAGCTGAAGGAAGCAAAAAATGAATTAATGTCTGCACCAGGGAACACCATTTTGATATACCGCTCGACTGAAAGCTTGCTTGGAAGACCACGTTTCCTGCCTGAGTCCACAAGCTTTTGGAGGCGCTTTGGAGGATACAAATACCTATCTAAGAAATGACCAGTAATGGCTACTCTCCTTCCCACCTTCCAAGTCCATATGTCACCCTTCTTAGGCCAATCCTCTGGAGCATAAGGCAAGCCAAGCCCAGATGCATCTGGCAAAACTGGATTAAGATGAAGACCGTTTTCTCTTCTGCTAGGCGCGCTTACATTATTTTCCATGGTATTATCAAGCTCCATAAGATTCAAGTTTAGCAGAAGTAGCCAAGAGCTAGCACACTGCACTCAATGCTATTTAAAATTTTTATATGTTCTGCAATTAAAAGATAACAAAACAGATCAGTTATTGCAACATAAAGTCCATCATTCATGATCCTACTAATATGACATCAAACAAAAAAAAAGATCTACCGCTGAAATTCATATTGATATAATTGCATCCACAGTGCATGTTAAATTTCAATGATCTGATACATATATAATGTCAATCAGAAATATTATTCTTTTTTACATATCTAGCAATTAAAATCGTTCAGATAGAAAAAATAGTTATACATTTTTAATTTACAAGAAGTCGTTATAAATAGTATAAAATTTACAAAAGTCATTTAAATTTAAATTCATGATTAAATTCAATGCAGACTCCGTTAACATCCAAAAAATCAAGAAACTATTCTCAAATTCCAATTAACGTGAACCGTGTTTGGTGATTAAACATGGAATATTAAGTTATTGACGTCAACTACAATCGAATTTTTTATCTTTTAACTTAATTATTGAAGAAAAAATCAGGGAAAAGGGAATTAAACAAAAAAAAACCTGGAACTGTAAAAAATTTGACGGGAGCAAGATGGCGATATATGCACCTGGTAAAACTGAAATTAGCTTTTGGGTTTCTAAACTGGAAATCAAATAATCTCGACGTTTCCAAATAACAAAGATAGAGACAACAAATTATGGAGAAAGATGGTGAAGTTTGGGGTTTTGATTAAAGGAAGAAAAAGGAGAAAAAGGTTTATTGCTGGTTGACGAAGATGAAACCCTAATTCAAAAGAGAGGAAATATTTAAAGTTGGGCCCGGCCGAGTTTGGATAATAATTTTAAGTATAAAATAACAACATGGAAAAAAATTAAAATAAAATGGTAACTAAATTTTTAAATTTATAAAATGATAATTAAACTTTTATTTTTTTTTAATAAAATTGTAACTCAACCATTAAGGGTGGTTAATGGCGCAATATTGCAATATAAAAATATAGATAATAGCATATTTAGTTATCTATATTTATATATTCAATCAATTTAATTAAAAAATTAAAAAATTTAACCTCTTTCTTCCTTCATCATCTTCGTCTTCTCAAAGCATCTCAAAGCTATAACAACGGAAAACTCCATGAATAATTATAAGGTGATACATGCATGAGTAGGGTCAAATTACTCATATTGGATAAGAAGTTGAAGTTGTTCAATGCAAGCTACAAGGGCCAAAACAATTCATGCATTGGAGGTGTAAAGTGATGCATTGTAGATAAGAAACTGAAGCTGTTTTGCAAGCTTGAAGCATCATCCGACTTGAGACAACTTTTCAAATGGGATCTAGACATTTCTGGGTCGAGTTGTCTTCTGAAGAATTGACTGTTATTCAGTTACTTTTCCAACGCATTAATACAATGTCAAGAACTCAACATATGTCTAATTTAATGAAGACTGCACATGCAGAAAACTAGATACGGGATTATTACGAGATTTTGTAATTTCGACCCAATATTTCTTATGTGAAGGCCTATGACTTCAAATCCGACAAGAAGTTACATTATCCCATTATTATATTAGTTTTTAGAATATTTTATTATTATTTTTAATGTTATTTGTTAGGAATAGAGTTTGATTCTATTTAGGAATTCCTATTAGTTTATTCATCCTTCCCTTATAAAAGGATGAGAACTTCTTCATTGTAAATTAGATTGAAGATTTGAGTTTTTAAATAAAAGGGTATTCTTTTGTGTACATGTTTACAAATGTCGGTAAACTTGTGTCTTCAAAGCTTTTTTCAACGTGTTCGACCGAGTTGAGCGAGAGAAAATCTTCACACTCCGGGTTGCCTATTTAATCGCGGGTAGGAGGGTCGCTTTAAGCCTTATCACGAAGGTTGCCTAATTAATTGGGACTAGGAGGGTTTTGCGGGCAAATTCCTCAATTACACAAGCCTTCGTCATCTTCTTCTTCAAGCCATTGTCACCATCTCCACCAAATTAAAAGTCTAAATTTTTAAGATTTGTTTTATATCCTTTAACTTTATCTTTATTGATCTTTTTTGTTGATTTCTTATTAATCTCTATTGATTCTATCTTAGTCATCTTCTTTCTTTTACTTTGTTTTTTTTGCTAATTTCAGAATTTTCAAGAAACTCCCAACAAGTTTCTCTTGATTTTTTAGATTTGTGCCTAACTTTCTTGTTCGGGTCTAAAACCCTAGGTTTACTTTCAAGTAACCAACTTGAAGGTTCCAACGTGCCAAGGCAGCCTCATATTATAAGGACTTCACCCAATGCAACAGATAATAGTAATAATGTGGCAACATGGTAGACTGATAAGTCACCAACCTTTACAACTAGAATCCCAACGATCCATGTCAATCACTTCGGTGGCCTCACCTTGAACCTAGGCCCGTATCAAAAGATGTGTAGGCCATGTGATACTTTTTAAAATGAGGCTCTTAAAATATTTTATAATAAGATAAAATTGTAAAATGAGGCCCCAATTAGAAATTCAACCTTCAAAACACTAATTAAAAGTAGCAGCAGGAACTTTCTTTTTTAACCTTTAGAAGATGAAAATCACTATTTAGTAATTGAATCTAAAGTAATTGAAGAAGATTGAAATTAGGATAGACATAAATAAGATTTTTTTACTCGTTAAACACCATTAATTTGGTGGTTTTTTAGGAAGAATTGATTACAATTAAATTCTTGAGATAATAAGAGAGAAAATTAGAAGATTTTT
The DNA here is from genome assembly GCA_958450335.1 of Hibiscus tridactylites. NCBI lineage: Eukaryota > Viridiplantae > Streptophyta > Magnoliopsida > Malvales > Malvaceae > Hibiscus > Hibiscus tridactylites. Next base: position 67,104,308 of record OY288273.1, read on the forward strand.
AGAAAAATAATTTTTAAGGTAGAAGTTTTTTTTTCAAAGTGTGGCACCCTAAATTTTAGGGTCCTATGATGTGTCACATGCTACACTTGTGAATGGACAAGCCTACTTGAACCTCAAATATGCTACTGGTAGTCAAGAGAACTTGATGGAGTCAGCCTTGTTAACCAGTGATTAGAATTAGCCCTTCGAATATAAATTAACTCCACAATCTTTCCTCGTATGACATCAATCAACCATGTTACAAGTAATTCATGTGCATCTGATGCCCAACTGTGATTGTGAATGTTTAAAGTTTGATGCCATATGGTTATATCTGACACCCTGAAATAATGAATTTGCCCAATTCTTGAGTTCACTTTGCTTGACCCAATTGTAAGCTTCTAGTAAAATCATTTTATTCTCTCAACACCTACATGAAAATCTTCAAGTTTAGGCGCATAAATTGCATGATGAAGGTCTTCAATAATGATACGTTTAACCTCACGAGAAAATTGCCCTTTTAAGTTCCTAAAAAGATCCGACCCACATAGAAACATGTTGATCTTGGATTTGACCCGTCCCCAAAACACATTGTTTCACCATGGGTATATAAACCCTCCTTCAACCGAAATTTACTTCTTTTTTCCATTTTGTGATTTTAACTCTCTCACTAACACTATAACCCCTCTCTCTATCTCTCCACAAACCTCTTATTCCCAGAAATTCTCCCCAAATCGAATTAGAAAACCAAGTTTTCACTTGGTGATCATTTGTGTTCTTCGTTAAAACGAAGAACATGATGAACACAACCAATGGTCACCGCCACAACCGCCGCACTGATTCTTCCGATCACCCTCTAACTACTTCCCATCATTCATCGAACTCTGGGAAACGATTCTTGGTCATCACAGGCGATAGCCGTAGGGATGAGCATTTTACCTGACTCCTGATCGAGTTGGATTTTTTAATGAAAAAATCAGGTTCAGGTTGGGTCGGGTAGGGTTTTTATTAAGGGTAAAGTCGGGTCGGGTTCGGGTTTAAGTTTAAAAATATCCTACACGACCCGACCCGGGACTAATTGTGTAATTTTCCCCTAATTTTTTTAGGAATATTTATAATAATATTCTCTCTTTATATATTTTTTATAATCGGGTCCTTAAAATTAAATCTTTATTTACAATATAGTCCTTAAATTTATATTTTTTATGATTAAGTCCCCTAAAATTATTTGTTTAGAATTAGGTCCCTAAATTTTTTTTTCTATAGTTCGGGTCTGATCGGGTTTAGTGTATTTATTTTCGGGTCGGGTTGTGTCTGGTTTTTTAAATAATATGTTTGGGTCGGGTTAGGTGTGGGTATATGGTATTTATTTTCAAGTCGGGGTCGGGTAGGCCAAAAACTCGACCCGTGCCCATCTCTAGATAGCCCGGCTACCGCATCAAAAACCTAAAAACAAAAAAAAAACTATTTTTTACTCCTAAAACTAGGCTCGACCCATCTGGATCTCCCACCTTCCCCTCCTAAAACTAGAGTCTACCTAGTCCCGAACCCATTTTCAACTCCACTGTCACTGGAAAGTACTCCGACCGCGAACAAATCTCTCCGACTTGATCTCTTTTTAAGCCTTAATTACCTTTTATTTATGTTTCCTTCAACACGTACTAATGTTTTGTCCTTTTTGATTTTGTAGGAATCGAAACGAGAACGAAATATATCTTCCCAACGAAATTTCGGTGTCGATCTGCTTCTTTGATGAGCTCCAGTGACCTTTTGGATCCTGGTGCTGGTTCGAATTTTTGGCGACTCTTTGATTCTCGTCAATTCGAATCTCAAGTACTCACACTCTCCCCTCTTTTATTATAATGATTATTATTATTATTATTTAATTATTGGCATTCATTAAACAGGCAATTTCTCTCTCTTCTTATTTATAGGGTAAAGGGGTACTTTTACGCTAAAACATAATTGAACCAATTAGAAGCCTTATGCTATTGATATGCGTTGCGCCTTTACACTAAATGTTGAGCAGCATCTGTAGCCGCCTAGAGCATCGAGATGCATCCGCTATGTACGTAGCGTCAAGTTGCCTATTTACATAATTTGTGGTGATTTTATTCATATTTAATTTAATACTATTATTATGTATAATAATTAGGAATTTGATAGTTTCGATTTTAATTTTGATACTTTCATAATTTGTAAATTTTAAATGTGTAATCTTACTTTAACAATAAGTAATATTTTTTCTTTTAATAATAATTACACTAACAACATTAACAAATTAGCAAGTAAACAAGAAAAAAATATTTTTATTTTTTAAAATAAGTAATAAATTAATAACAACAATAACATTTTTAGTTTTAATAATAATAATAACAATAATGATGATTATAATATTTTTAAGGGTAGAAAGTTTGAGGTTTAATATTTATAGCAAATAACAATAGTCAAATCAAGATGAGTAAGGTGTCTATTTCGCATAACAACACAAGCACAGACACGGTGATTCGGGAAAAACAAACACTCGAAAGGGAAGCTCGAACTAAATCGAGAGAAAATAACACATAAACAACAATTAAAACTAACATCATAACAAGAAAATGAATCATGTAGCAAAACAATCTCTTCATAAATATTTAATTCAACTGAGTCATTGTTTTCGACGTCTTATCAAAAAAGAAAACGACATCATGTGTCTTGTATTAGAGGCCGAGGGAAAGAAGAATTGAACAAACTATTAGAAAAACAACATAAAAGACATAAGAACCGAATTAAGAGCGGAGAGAGGGAAGTAAGAAGTAAACATTATAGAAAAAATGATGAAAAGATATCTAGCAAAAAGAGAGAAAATAACGAGAAAATCATCGATCAACATCAGTCATTAGTCTTGACAGGAAAGAAAAGTTATAAAGAAAAAGAGGATGTAACAGAAATAAAGAATTAAAGGAAGAAAAAATAAAGATTGAAAGAAGAAAAAACGAAAGAGAGAAACAAACACAAAGTTTGACACCACATGTAAAATTAGTGATAATTTAAACATCGTACCTTCAAATAAAAAAATTAATTGTTACTTTTTTCTAAATAAAATTTCTATAAATAAATTAAAATTAGGGTAAAGTACTAAAATGGTAACTAAACTTTGTTAAAAAAACAAAACGGTAATCAAACTTTCAAATATTAAAAAATGACAATTAAACTTTCTATTTTCTAACAAAATAATAATCGACCGTTAAGGGTCGTTAATGGGAATAACGTTGCAATTATGAAAAATGGGATAATAACACATTTAGTCCTTTATATTTATAAATTTAATCAATTTAGTTCTAATTAAAAATAATAATAAATTTAACCACTTTCCTCCATCATCTTCGTCTTCTCAAACCATCCCAAAGCTATAACAAACTCCATGAATAATCATTGAGCCATTGAACCCGTAAGCATATGGAATACAACTAAAAAATATTATTAATTAAGTTGAAAGTTTTTCCAGATTACAGACCTTAAGGATATTGTAAATGACATTAAACAAGAATATGGAATATAACTGAACTACTCTTTGACTCGACGTGGAAAGAAATTTTCTTTGGGCAGCTTTAGGGTTCATATCAGGATGCATATAGGACCAGTTACCATCTTTATGTGACAGGATAATAGAAACCAATCCTAGCAGTGTTACTACCTTCACAACTAAGGAAGACTCAAGTTTCTATCGTCTCTTTATCTCATTTTCATGCATCTTTGAGTGGTTTTGTACAAGGTTGCAGGCCTCTCCTTTTCCTTTATAGCATACCCTTGACGTCTAAATATCAAGGAATGTTGTTGACAGTAACTGCTGCAGACGGAGATGACGGTGTATTTCATGTTGCTTTTGCTGTTGTGGATGCAAAAACGAATGATAAATGGTATTTGTTTTAGTTACATCTCAAATCAATTTTGTCAACATCTTGTCCTCTAAAAGTTATTGTTGACAGACATAAGGTGTTGCAGTAGTCGATCTTTGAAAATTTTGAGTGCTCTTATCATGGTTATTGTCTGCGCTACTTAATTGAGAAACTTGTTAGGGACTTAAAAAGGAAATTTTCTCGTGGGATTAAACGTATCATGCTTGAAGACCTTTATCGTGCAGATTCTGCACCTAACCCAATGATTTTACAAGAATAGGGCAAAGACTGAAAATACACGATTTTTTCCGAGCCAACCAACCGTCATTCTGAGTTGCAAGTTCTTCTCATTATGAACTTCCACTTGTTCTTCCTCTTTAGAAAGCTTGAACAAGTTCTTCTCGTTATGAACTTCCCAATCTTTCTGCCAAGGCTAAACTAAAGACCGAACTAGTTCTTCTCATTATGAACTATTCATTCTTAGAGTTCTTCTCATTATGATCTTTCACTCTTCCTTCCAATTTAGAAAGCTTGAACAAGTTTTTCTTATGAACTTCCCAATCATTTTGCTTGGTAGAGCCATTGATTGATGGGATATGGATACACTACACCAAGCTTGGCCTATTGCGGCACTTTTAGCGGCGTTTTTTTGAGTAAACGCCGCTAAGTTTGAACATATAGCGGTGTTTGTAGGAGAAACGCCACAAATCGATAAAATTAGCGGCGTTTATAAATAAAAATGCCGCAAAAAGTTTATGTATAGTGGCGTTTGTATGTAAAACGCCGCAATAGGTATATCTATAGTGGCTTTTTTTATAAAAACACTGGTATAGGTTTTAATAAAACGCGTCTTACTCTCTCATCTCCACCGGCTCACCGCCTCCAGCAAACCGTAGTGTCGTTCGCTTATCATCCACGAGTTCGCCTTTCCTCTCTTTTATCTTTCACATTTCTTTCGATTTATTAAAAAAATGGTTTCAAGTTTATTTGTTTTGTAGTTCTTTTACTAATTTAGGGTTTAGAAGGGGTTGACACAATTAAGTCTTTTTATCCAAAAAGAGAGTACAAAGAAATGGCTCTCCTCGCCTTTAATCCACTTCCCTCTCTATCTTCTTCTTCATTTCTATCTTGCTCGGCGTCGTTGCCCATCGTCGTTTTACCAAGTAAGTCTGTTTTTCATTTCACTCCCTCGTCTCTGGGAATTTTCATCGAACACCTCTTGTCATTGATGTCAACATTCATCTTGTTAGAGAAATTTTCTATTCCTTGTCAGTTTCCAGGTTGCGGGTGAAAGAGGTTGGTTACCATCCTTCAAAATGTTCAATTGGCGCACAATTTGTCCCCAGCAAGAAAAGATCGGTGGTGATTGTGAAAGCGTCTGCCGAAAGTACCGATGGTGAGCAACAGGAAATGGAGGAAGTGATCTGTGTACATCTCTGAATTTGCTATCTCGTAGGTGAAATGCAAGTTATTTGTTCCTTTCATTCTTTAATGCATCCCCTTCCCAGAATAAGAGAAATTGTCGATTGCCGGTCGAACTTTTTCTGAATTTTTCATTTATAATTTTTGATGTTTGATCATGAATCATATATAAATATTTCTGATCCGAATATCATCGTTTTTACGAAGTATTTTTTCTTGTTCTTCGCTGTTTTGCTAGATCAACTAGATTTCGATCGAGTGCTTTTTTCCAGAAATTAACCAGGTTCATTTCTCTTCATCCATTTCCTTTAGCCTGCTTGTTTTCAATTCAATATATACTCATTGGATTATTTGCTTATTTTATTTTCATTCATCATTTACTTCTTATTCTTTTAATAATATAACTTGAAATTAGAGTCTGGCTTTTTAAACTAGTAAATAAATTAGTAGACAAGGTAGATTGCTCATTGCTATATATATAAAATATTTAACATTTTAATTTTACTCTAGATAAGATCAAAAGAAAATACAAAGATATACAAAAGCAAATAACAATAGCAGTATCTAGTATGAAGTAGGAGATTATTATCACATGAGAATCTCTTAATTGGTATAAAGTACTATAGGACCATTCACATGTTATCCAAAAAGGGTAAGATTAGACCCCATATTGTTTTTATTTTCTTTTGTCTTGTAGAAGTTTTGTCCCAAAAAAGAACATCTTATTGCAGAATATAGTCTCTCATGCATAGCTTGTAGGCAACAAAAAAGTTATGCATGAGAGAAGACAGGAAACAAGAGTTCAGAAAGTTATGCATCAATGCTTGTGTTGTTATTTGAAGATCTTATCTGCATTGTTGGCCTACAAGAGTTCAAGGTATTACATGTTCAAACAATCAAGGAATTAATTGAGAGAGGGAATGCAACAAGAAGCACTGACACTACTACCTCAAGAGTTATATATGGTATACATCGGGAAGGTGTCAAATTATCCTTTGTAGTATGCTATCTTGATTTTGGTGAGCTTCAAGAAAGTGTCTTTTTAGTTAATTTAGTATGAACTTGTGATTGTTGAATTAAGAACACTTTGTCTCCCCTCGACAATTCAATAATTTTATTTATTGTTAAATTTACTAATTGTCTTTGCAATGCGATGATTTGGTTGATAATTAGTTATCTATGTTCACCTTGATGATCACATTTGAAATTAGATGTTAGTTTATTCATTTGAAAGTTTAATTGATGAATTTTATTTAATTAATTAAAACAACAAAAATCCTACCATAAGCCACTCTTGCTGCGTTTCAAAAAAACCGCTAAAAGTCTGTCTTTTGCGGTGTTTTAGAAATGAAACGCCACCAAAAGTCAATCTTTTGCGGTGCTTTTTTCACAAACGCCACTATAGAATAGTTTCTCACGGCGTTTGTTTTTCACAAATGCCACTTTAGAACAATTTTTAGCGGCGTTTGTAAAATGTCATGAACTTTTTGCAGCATTTCCTGCCCAAAAATTCCGCTAACTATTGCGGCACTACTTTAGCCGGAACTTTTTGCGGCGCTTTTTCTAGTGCCACGGATGTTTTTAGCGGTGCTTAGAAATGCCGCTATAGAACAAAAAAAAAAACACCGCAAAAAACCTATTTTGTTGTAGTGATACCTAGAGAGCGTGTTGCAACACCATGGTTAAAGATGTCGAATGTATGTTTCCGAGGCTGTGTGACATCGGGCCTCTCCTAAAGAGGGTGTATGTTCCCAAGGCTTTGTAACTTCGGGCATTACTCCAGGTTTGTGATTATGACTTTGTGTGTTTTTACTCGGATGATCTAGTGAGATTCCAGGTATGGTTAGGCCTTGTGTGCCATGTATGATGACTTGCATGATGAGAACATGTGTTTAGGCAACTAGTGGTAGCGCCACAAGTTTATTTATCTCTCCTTATTGATCGTACTAGCTTGCATGCTTATTTTTATGATTAGTATGAAGTATAGTAGAGTAGATGTGCACCACTGAGCTTTGTAAGCTCAACATTCGAAATTGTTGTTTCCGTGCATAGGTTGGTAGATCGATTTGAATGAAGTATCTCACATATGTTTCTCACATATGTATCTCACATATGTTTCTTTCTTTTTCCTCTTTTTTTCCTTTTTCTTTTTTTGACTTGATTTAGAATACCCTCCTTCATTCAACTTGCCTTTCTTGCTCTTGTACTCAATACATTAACTTTTGTTTCATACTCCAAACATCTTTCACTTGTAAGCAAACTTTCATCTTCTTTTCCCTCCAGTGTGGGGGCGATCCTTGGTTTGGGTTCAATCGAAAGAAAATTATTAGTCTCAAAGGGGACATCAAAGGATATTTTCTTATTTTCTTTCCTTGTCAAGGGAAATGAAAGAATGCCAAATTTCCTCCCATACATGGATATCATTGAAGAAAAGTTATCTTCAGGTGGTAGATGTTTTAGGGTTATCACTTCATTCAATGTTCTTAAACAACATTGCGTGCGAGGAAAACTCACTCAAAGTTTGTATTTTGGGATTTTCCCATTATTCCTGAAAATTCTTTATCGTCCTTCCCCTTGCCTAAATCGAGCTGAAGATATTCACATTTGCAGTATCCCCAAAACATTCGATTTTCTCTAGACACAAGCTGCTCGAAATTGATCTTTGGATTTGAATCAGAGTCACTCTTGATATTCATGGTCCTGATAGAAAATAATAGAGAAAATATATACATATATGTGTGGGAGAACATAAACTAACCGATAAGAAAGAATAAATGGAATATTAAAAGAATCAAAGAATGTAAAATGTTTGCCAATTGAGACGCATTGGAGTATTTTTTTCATTGGAATCGAAACAAGAAGACATAACTCCTACAAAAGCTCTTCATTCATTCTAATTTCTCCAGTTCTATAACTAGTGACAACTTGCCCCATCTTGCTTTAATTATCTTGTCTATGAGTTTGTTTGTTTCTTCAATCAACTGTTAATTTTTTGACATAATTATAAACGTCTTCTGACTCATGACTAGAAGAACTTTGATTCGGATGAGAATGTATTTTTTGGATGTGTTGAAAATTAAAATAAGCATGTCCAATCGAGGCCTCTTCTTAAATGAACACTAATCCTCAATTAATTTCGCCTCACTCATCTTTCCCTTTTATTTCTTGACATTTTCCAACACTTGATTCCTACACATCTCAATCGTATTAACTCCAATCAAGTGATTAACTTTGGAATTACGAATCTTAATGAAATGATCTCCAGTTTCCAATTCCTGAATACCCTAGCTCAGAAAATTTTGAACTCGACGTTTAAAGGGGAAACAATTTTCAATGTCATGATCATGAACTCCGTTACGATATTCACACCCGACCACGAGGTTGTACCAACTTAGATGCGTATTCCTGATAAGCTTAGTGACTCTGTATCTCGAGAATGTATAGTATTCTATGGAGTGATCTGCTCTTTATTCCTCTTTTCTTCAGTGGAGGTAATTTCTTTGCGAGAAAGTTCTTATCCTTTATTCAACCTCTGGTTTTCATCACTTCAGAGAAATATTCTACAAATGTATGCAATTCCTCAATTTTCCCAAAATTATTACATCCTCTAACAATTACCTGACCATTAAAAAATATGATTTTGGTGGAAACACCAAAATTTTGGCTTTTATTCAGTCCTTCTATGCTTGTCTGCTTGGCTATCTTCGTTTTGACTTTTTCAAAATCCTTCAGCGCATTAAAGTCGGGCGCTCCATTATTTTCCTTCATAATTCACTCTCAGGTCTACTAGATTTCTTGAAGATGCCCCAACTATATTGATCTGAACTCTTTTTTTTTTTGCAAAAGATGCCCTTCAGGCTGGACCCCCATACGAGATGTTGCACACCATTCAAATTTACCTTAGGAACTTTGTCTTTGCTAGTATCCTTGAGTCTAATCAACACAGTAATTTGGCCAATTATTTCTCTCTATGCCTGTGTATTTTGATCCCTCATGTTCTACTTGATCTGGTCTAGACGGTCTTGCATCTCAATTCAATTTATTCCAAAACTGACAATTCTATCCACCACAACCATGGTCTTAATTCATAAACAGGTGCTCGGAATGCTTAATGTTGGCAAATCAAAACCAAAACTCTCTCCGCCAAGGATCCTTTCTTTATCAATCCAATTATATTTAAGAATTTTCAATGCATAGATGCATGAATGCAGGAGGTATTGATTCAATAACAAGTTCTTAGAACAACTTTCATTAGCCGAAAAGTTCGAATACAAGGAATAGAGAGATCCATAAAAAAGAACAAAAAGGGGGCAAACAAGCAATCAGGAACTAAAACGCAACATCTGAGAACCTTTGAAGATGCCAAAAAGCCCAATCACTTGCATGTGTTTCGAAACAGGCGTGCCCGTTCTAAAACGCGGGCTCAAGTTTAAAAGCCAGACCAGGTCGTACCGATAGGGTCCACTTCGTTCTGGTACGGGGGTCTAAAGTGTCGAAACATTTCGAAACATGTTCCGAAACAGGCACTCACAGAGGCAAACCGTATCGATACGCATACTGAAACGGGAGCTCACAGTGTCAAATCGTACCGAAACGGCACCACCCCCGTTCCGATACGAGTATCCTTGGAGCTACAGCCGTTTCAAAACAACCCCGAGCGTTTCGATACGCCTACTCACAGAGTGACCCGAAAACAGGTTTCTGCATCCTCAAACATTCCCAAACATGCCCCAAAACAACAAGAATTATAAAACAACAACCATACATACAATCTAAAGGCATCATGTCCTACAACAAGCATGATTAAATATACGGGCATGCATATGAGACATTTAACTATTAAGGAACATACATCCACATAAGCATTACATAAACAAGGTTTACATGCCTTCCACACAAAAACATTAACATTAAACATCATAAAAGCCAACATAGGAGTCTAAAAAATTCTCCTACAACACATAGCATCCCCATTGCCATCTATTACATTATTTAAGAAAACCATACTTAAGCAGCAACACACGCTCTTGGGTGCCCCTTCCTTGCTCCTTGCTAACTTCCACACTAATGATCTGCATTGTCGGAAATGAGAGCGTAATGTCACGACCCACCTATTTTCTCCCACAAGTCCAAACCGAGGTTCGAGACACTCCTTGGGCCATTTTGACGCCAACTAGCACCAAGGAGGATATCACAAGGGTCATGGACGGCCAAGCACTTAAAGGAACATGCCACAACGTTCTAGAAAGGTCTGGGACGTTCTATCCAAGTCTAGACAAACCCGGGAGGCACCAGAAGGCCCCAGAAGGCTCGGGAAAGCTCGGGAAGGATCGAGACTACTCTGTAAGACCCTGGAGTTCTCTAGAACATGTTGGATAGTTGTAGATATCTATAGACATGTATAGATATGTATGGAATACTCTAGAAAGATGTGGATGTATGCTAGATATTTTAGGAGGCACAATCGTGACCGTCGGATCAAATAGATCCTAGCCGTCCATTAGGGAGGTGGGAGCCTATAAATAGGGCCACCCCCTCATTTTGTACCCACTCTGAAAGTTAAGCATTGTAAGCATCCAAAACACTCTTCTAAGCCTTCTTTCTTAGCTAATACAAGTTCCTTTACTTGTAAAGCTTCTTGCCTTCTCTTGTGATCGTTTTAGCCAAGTGTTGCAAGGGACATTAAGGCTTGTTAGCATCATCAAGGCTTGCTAACGCCGCACGGATCGGGTTTGAGAGAATAAGTCCATGACAATAAGCTTGGAATCTTAGTGAGGGAGCTCAAAAACAAATATCGACAATGCATGGTCCAAAGCATGGTATCCATAAAACATCCACAAGGCATACATTTACCTAACATAACAACATAACCAACCGCTACAAGAATGCATGAACATGTCATCTCACCTCAGGTTATGCTAAACAAGGATGTAACAAATCATTTTACACATCAACCCCACATAAACAAGTATATTGGCAACTATATAGCTTACTCGGATATGCGGATAGCTTCCGTTGGGATTTTCGCCCCAACGTAATCAAACAACAATATTACCTTCCGATGGGATTTCACACATCAACGTTTCTTTACGGATGGGATTCCACTCATCATCACACATATACATTTTCCGATAGAAAGTTACTTCATCGTACTCCTCCTTGGTGACTACACATCACCAAGGCCACACGCGAATTTGCCTCTTACCGTGTGCACACTCATCCTAATGATCGATCATTTATACCCGGTAATTATAACTAGTGCCAACATACTAAACGAGGAAATCACCATGATTTCACAAATCGTGCAACACACTTACAAACCACCATCACGCAACATAAATACATCACAACATGCGTGATCGAGCACATATCCCACAAGACTACATTTATGCATATTTAGCAAGGAATATATAAAGCTAAACAAGAGATTAAGCTACCAACTTAATCCCCACATTAGATTGGCCTACCAAGCACAATCTAATACCTCCACAACATACTTTGAACCAAATTAAAACCATTAAAAACAATCCACTCACCAAACACCCTTAATACAAGCCAAGAATGTCGATCAAGCTTCCAAGTTTCCCAGAATCGAGCCCGAAGCTTCCCCAACGGTTTCCCTTGTTTCTAATCAACCAAAAACAGCGTATTACTCAAAAAATCATCCACAAAACCACTGCCACAAATCAGATTACAATCACAAGGCCATTTCACTACATTTCCAACCCAAGAACTAACCAAAAATCTTCATTTTCGGACTTGAACACAACCCAGCCAATACCGATCGATTCCAACACCCAAATCATCACTAAACATGCTCAAAACAACCCCCAAGCATAACCATACCATCAGCCCAACCTTCCCTCACAGAACTACCTCAAAAACTCAAGATTTCTACCCTTAAAGACACCCACAAATACCCATTTCGGGATTTCAACAAAACTCCACCATTTTAAGATATGATACACTTAAGGGCAAGACTATAACATATAATATCTTTACAAATCAAAAACCCATTAAATTTTCCTCCTTTTACCTAAAATTTGAATACTCTAAGAACTTCAAAAATGGAGTTTATGAAAAACTAAAACCATAGAAACGTTTAGGATGAAGAGGAGAAGTCAAAAACATATTTACCTTGATGAAAACACTAGAAATCGATGAGGAATTTGATGGAATAGTAAATTGGGGTTGGGGTGGTTTTTGTGTCGTGAGTTTTGGTTTGGAGGAAGAAGAAGATGGTGACTTTCAAAAAGGCACTTTTACATGTTTTATTTTTCCTCATTGTAAAATTCCCATTTTACCTTTAATGAATCACAAACCCTTTTAAAATCAAAACCAAGCCCCATTTATATTTAAACCAAGCCCAACAACTCAAACCCGATTTAACTCTCCTAACACCTGACCCCTAAACCCATGTGTTACAACTCTCCCCCACTTAAGGAATTTCGTCCTCGAAATTACCTGACGTGAAGAGATATGGAGACTGCCTCTCCATATCTTTGTTTCTCTCCCATGTGGCCTCTTCCACGCCTCGGCGTTGCCACTTCACTTTGACAAACTCAATCTGTCTACCACACAACACTTTACTATCTGATGCCAAGATCTCAACTGGTTTTTCATCGTACGTCAAATCTGGGTTCAACTCAATCTCTTCCACATGTATAACGTGCGACGGATCTGATCTATACTTTCGAAGCATCGAAACATTGAACACATTGTGAATCTTCTCTAACTCGGATGGAAAACGTAACTGATAAGCAACCAGACCGATTCGCTTCACAATCTCATACGACCCAATGTATCTTGGACTCAATTTCTCTTTTCTGCCAAACCTCATAACTTTCTTCCATGGAGAGACTTTCAAGAACACTCTATCTCCCATGGCATACTCAACTTCTTTCCTCTTCAAATCGGCATAGGATTTCTACCTATCCGAAGCTGCCTTCAAGCGATCAAATATTAACTTCACCTTATCGGTAGCCCCCTTAAGAAAATTCGACATCGGTAACAACTTCTGACATGCTTCGGCCCAACATATCAGAGTTCTACATTTTCTACCATACAATGCCTCATACAGAGCCATCTGAATGCTCGACTGATAACTGTTATTGTATGTGAACTCGACCAACGACAAGTGTTTCTCCCAAGTACCTTGAAAATCAATAATGCAACAACGTAACATGTCCTCTAAAATCTGTATAACCCTCTCTGACTGACCATCTGACTAAGGATGATACGACTTACTGAAATTTAATCGGGTACCCAAAGCAGTATGCAAACACTCCTAAAATCTGGCTGTAAATCTCGGACCTCGGTCAGACACAATCGATTTCGGCACACTGTGCAGTCTCACAATCACACTGATGTATAAATCGACCAACTTATCTAAGGAGTAAGTCGTATGGACAACTATAAAGTGAGCCCACTTTGTGAAGCGGTCAACTATAACCCAAACTGAGTTCTTCTTCGAAGGAGTCAAAGGCAAACCCGAAACGAAGTCCATGGTGATATTTTCCCACTTCCATTCCAGAATCCTCAACGGTTGCAACAATCCTGATGAAACCTGATGTTCTAGCTTCACTCTCTACATACCATACACTTACTCACAAAATTGGCTACGTCTTTCTTTAAACCAACCCAGTAGTATTCATTCTTCAAATCACGCTACATCTTTGTACTACCATGATGTATAGCGAACGGGCTACTGTGTGCTTCGGTCAAGATAGTACGTCTCAAATCGCTGTCATCCGACACAACTATTATGTCTCTGAAACACAAGACCCCATCAATACTGAAACTGTAGTCCGATGGTTTACCCTCGGTTATATCTTGCACGTGAGGTGCCAAGGATCTATCTAACGACTATTTTTCTCTAATCAACTGGCCTAAGGTAGGTCTAACCTGATGTTTGGCCACTAGACCACCATCACCGGACAAACTCAAACTAGCAAACATGGCTCTCAACTTGTAACGCCCCGGTTTTGGGCTTAGAAGTTTGAGCGTTGACCGGTTTGGTCAAAGTGCTGTTCGAATCTAAAGAGGTTAATTTAGGAAAGCCTAGTTCGGGTTGCATTAAAAATATGGAAAAATGTTCTAAAATCATCTTTTAATATAATTAAGTGAACTGTGAAATCAATTTTTGAAAATGAGATTTGGAAGTGTGACATTTTGGCTAGTGACCAAAATGTAATTTTCGCAAGTTTGGTGACTGTTTTATAAAGGGTTGAAACTTTGAATATTTAAGGAGCTATTTACCCAAAGGGAGTTTCTCCAGATTTTTCTAAGATATTTTAAGTCTAAAATCTGATTTTAAAGGATATTAAAAGTGGAGGGAAAGCCATTTGGCTATTTTTGGATTTTGTAACCAACTTTTCCTAATTTTCTTTCTCTCATTTTCTCTCAACCCAAACACTTCTTTTCCAGAGAATTGGATCTGATTTCTTCACCTAAATCCCTCCTTTCAACTCTCATTTGAATCCTAATCAACATATCTTCAAAACCTCTTCAATTGCTACTTGTTTCAACAAGGATTTTGATTCCAAAAAGAGGAGAAACTCAAGTTTGGAGGTAAGAACGTCCTTCTCCTCTAAACTATCAGTTCTTTACTGAAATTCCTAAGTTTTCAATCCTTAATTGAAGTTTAATTAAAGGTTTTTAAGTGGTGAAATGGATCTTGGCTTATAATGCAAGATTTTGATGATTTTTGATGTTTTTCGTTAGATCTGATTAATCTATGATTTGAGATGTGTTTTTGATGTTAAATGAACTCTAAATTGATAAGGAATTGAGTTTTGATTGATGCAATCCCGGATAGGTTGAGTTTCCTAAGTTTAGCTTGTGTTTCAAGGTTGTTTTTGAGGTGATCTTGTGGATCTGTTGTTGCTGGAGGTATAAGGATGTTTATAGGTTGTTTTTAGATGTTATATGATGTTAAGGGAAGTGTGGTTTTGCTGGTTTGTGGCTGGGCTTTGTTTAGAAGTGGTTTGGATGCATTTTCGGTTGTGTTTGGTGGCCGAAAATGGTGTGTGGATGAGAGCAGCGAGTTTAGGTGCTTCATTGAAGCAATTAATGCATGATGATGCATTAATCCTCTGCTTTGATGTGCTAAAACAGGGGAGGCATCTTTGGATCCAAGAGTTGTTGATCCGGAAGCTTGATTTGGTGCTTTGGCTTGAAGCAAAGTGGAAATCGGTGAGTGAAGTTGGGTTTTCAGATTTTAAAACCAAGGTTTGAAGGTTTTGGGAGCTTAGTCTAAGTCTAAACAACTTTGCTAAGCTCAAGTGTAAGTTTTCGGAATTTCTCTCTAGTGGTGGCCATGATTTTGTTGTGATGCAAAATGGTTATTTGCATGTTTTAATTACTGTTTTGAAAGCATGTTTTAGCATGGTTTTTGCTGATGTTGTAAGCCATATGTTGAAGGTAACTCTAGGTAGGAGTTCCTTGATTTTATACATTGAAATAATGTGGTTTGATGCTTTGAAATGCATGTTGAATATGGCTTGGTTTAATGCTTTAAAACAGTGGATTAAATGATGTAAAAGATGTATATTGGCAAGTGATGTTTTGAAAAAGCTAAGGTCACTAAGGTGGTTAAAAGTCCTTGAGTATGCCTTGTATTCTTAAGAACATCAAGGTGGTTAAAAGTCCTTGGATGATTCTTGTTGCGGACACTAAGGTGGTTAAAAGTCCTTAGGTGATCCTTTCCATGGTGTTTAAAAGTCCATGGGGCCAAGGTGTTTAAAAGTCCTTGGGGCCAAGGTGTTTAAAAGTCCTTGGGGTGATTCAAGCTTTGGACACAAAGGTGGTTAAAAGTCCTTGTGTGGTCCTCATTCATGGTGTTTAAAAGTCCATGGCCAAGGTGTTTAAAAGTCCTTGGGGCCAAGGTGTTTAAAATTCCTTGGGAAGTTGATGAACTTGTTTTAAGAAATGGAAATTATCACTTGAGCCAATATGACATGTTATGTTTATGTTGAAGCATGAGATTGCTTGTTTAAAGTATGCTTTTGAGCATGTGCAAAGGTTGATTTTAAGCATGTTTATAAATGGTTTTTAATTGCATTATTGAATGGTTTTTAAGAGCATTCCTCACTAAGCTATTGCTTACGCTCTCTTCGTTTTCTTAATTCAATAATGCAGTCTATTTCATTGTACAAAATAAACAAAATAAAAAAAGGGTCGTTAATCAAGGTTGACTTTCGGGTTGACTTTGGTTTTCCCCGTGTGACTTTCTTAATTCGGGTCAACCGTCTAGGCCGGGTTAAGGGGGTTACATTTGGTGGTATCAAAGCCGAGTTTTCGAATAATTGGGAATGTATGTATGCATGATTGAAGTGTATGAGCTATGTATGCTTGTTGTATGAAAGCATGTTCAGTGGCTTGAGATGTTGATGCATTTGAGATGTATGTGGTGATGATTGCATGTTGAGGGTACCCATTGCCAAACAAAAGCTAATGAAATGATGTTGGTTTTGAAAGAAATTGAGCTTGAATACTTGGATTGCTTACCTTGTTGGGCCTGACTTTGCTTTATTTGTATTGTTATGCATGGTAAAAGTATGGCACCACGTAGAGAGTTAAGGAGTAGCGTGAGAGCTACGACCCCGGATGGGAATGAGAACGAAGAGAATGCGGGTAGTGCTGTGTTACCTCCTCCTCCACCTGGTGGTGGTGGTGCGGAGAGGGAAAGAGCTGGAGCTGAAGCAGCTGGTGCTAGAGCTGCAGGACCTGAGGTTGGTCAGGGGCAAGCTATGCCTGATATGTCAATGCTGGTACAAGCTATTGCGGGTGCTTTCCGATCAGCAGTAGCTGGAGCTCAAGGAGCTGGGCATCAGGGAGATGCTGGTGTTAGACTACCCTTAGAGCGTCTGCGCAGTCTTGGTGGGACTGAGTTTAGGGGTATGTCTGCTGAGAGTTCTGAGGATTGGTTAGAGAGTACCAAGCGAATCTTGGGTCAGATGAGCTGCACGGATGTGCAAAAGCTGGGTTGTGTTGTGTCCTTGCTTCAGGATGATGCTTATACGTGGTGGACGACTACAATCTCTGGAATGGCTGAAGCTGATGTGACTTGGACATTCTTTCAGAATGTGTTCAAGCGGAGATATCTTGGTGTGAGATATCTGGATGAGAAAAAGCGTGAATTCATGACTCTTACCCAAGGGAGCATGAGTGTGGCTGAGTATGAGGTGCAGTTTGTGCGACTCAGTCAGTATGCACCTGAGCTGATTCCTGATGAACGGGAAAGGTGCGAGAGGTTTCGTTATGGTCTTATAACGGAGGTAAAGATGTATGTGCTGGCCACTGAATATGATGATTTTGATGTGTTAGTGGGCCGAGCCAAGGACATAGAGATGAATTTGAGTTTGTCTGCGAAAGGTGCTGGAGCAAGTTCTGGTAAGAGGGCTGCTGAGTATAGTTCCGGAGGTGGACGGAACAAGAGGGGACGCGATCAGAGGTATCAGTCCTCAGCTAAGAGAGGTGGAGGTGCACCTGCTAGGGGTGGCAATGCTAGAGCTTATCCTAGTGCTTGCTGGATCTGTGGTTCACGTGGTCACTTGAAACGTGACTGTCCTCGTGCTGTGAGGGAGGTGCAAGCTCCTGTTGCGGCAGCTGGTTTTGGATGTTGGAATTGTGGTTCTGCAGACCACTTGAGGCGTGATTGTCCGAGGTTGGCTGGTGGCCAAGAGCGTGCACCTGCTGTTGCTGCACCGCAGAGAGGTCGTGGGCGCGGCCGTGGTAATTTCCAGAGGCGTGAGGAAGGTGGTCGAGGAGTAGCCCATGTTGTGGCTATTCAGCCTGAGGGTGGAGGCCAAGCGAGGGTGTATGCTCAGCGTGAAGGGAGGAATGATGCAGATGTGATTGCAGGTACCTTTACTTTGCAATCCTTGTCATTGCTTTCTTTGATTGATTCTGGATCTACGCATTCATACATTTTGCGTGAGCATGCTGAATTGCTTGGGTTGCCTGTTGAGTCTTTGGATGTTGGTGTTCGTGTCACTAGTTCTTTTGGTGAAACTGTTGTGACTCGAAAGCTTTATAGAAGGTGTCCCTTGGTTGTTCAAGAACATGTCTTTCATGTTGATCTTATGGAGTTGCCTTTCTATGGTTTTGATGTGATCCTTGGTATGGATTGGCTTGCTGAGCATCGTGCTGTTGTGGATTGTAAAAATAAGCGGGTTTCGCTTAAGCTTGCGGATGATTATGAAGTGGTTGTTGTTGGTGAGAATGTGAAGTTTCTTGCCAATGTTGTTTCTACCTTGGAGGCGAGCAGGATGCTGAGACAAGGTTGCGAAGCTTATCTAGCTTTTGTGATGAATCCTAGTTCTAAGGAGTTGAGGGTGCAGGATATCAGGGTTGTGAAGGAGTTTCCTGGTGTTTTTCCTGAGGAGTTGCCTGGTTTACCTCCTAATCGCGAGGTGGAGTTTGGGATTGAGCTGTATGAGAATACAACTCCTGTGTCCATTACTCCCTATAGAATGGCACCTAAGGAGCTGAAGGAGCTGAAGACGCAGTTGCAAGAGCTGCTTGATCGTGGTTTCATCCGGCCGAGTGTGTCACCTTGGGGAGCACCGGTCTTGTTTGTGAAGAAGAAAGATGGCACTATGAGGATGTGCATTGATTATCGTCAGCTGAACAAGTTGACTATCAAGAATCGATATCCTTTGCCGAGGATTGATGATCTCTTTGATCAATTTCGGGGAGCTGCTGTGTTCTCTAAGATTGACTTGAGGTCAGGGTATTATCAGTTGAAGGTGAAGGATGTGGATGTGCCTAAGACAGCTTTCAGGACAAGGTATGGGCATTATGAGTTCCTTGTGATGCCGTTTGGTTTGACAAATGCTCCTGCTGCTTTCATGGACATGATGAACCGTGTGTTTCATGAATACCTGGACAAGTTCGTTGTGGTGTTCATTGATGATATCCTCGTGTACTCGCGTACTGAGGAGGAGCACGAAGAGCATTTGAGGATTGTGCTGCAAGCTTTGTTGGAGAATCAGCTTTATGCTAAGCTGAGCAAGTGTGAGTTCTGGCTTAGGGAGGTGGTGTTTCTTGGGCATGTGGTCTCAGCTGAGGGGATTCGTGTTGATCCTCAGAAGATTGAGGCGGTGATGAATTGGAAGGTTCCTAAGTCTGTTCATGAGGTCCGTAGTTTCCTTGGTTTGGCAGGATACTACCGAAGGTTTGTGGATGGTTTTTCCAAGATTGCTGCTCCTTTGACGAAGTTGTTGCAAAAGGATGTTAAGTATGAGTGGACAGAAGCGAGACAGCAGGCTTTTGAGAAGCTGAAGGCGGCTTTGACGCAAGCTCCTATCTTGGTTCAGCCTGAATCAGGGAAAGAGTTTGTTGTCTACAGTGATGCATCCTATGTTGGTTTGGGATGTGTGCTGATGCAAGAGGGTAAGGTTGTGGCTTATGCGTCGCGGCAGTTGAAGGTGCATGAGCGCAACTATCCTACGCATGACATTGAGCTGGCTGCAGTGGTTTTTGCTCTGAAGATCTGGAGGCATTATCTGTATGGTGAGAAGTGTACTGTGTACACGGATCACAAGAGTTTGAGGTATCTGATGTCTCAGAAGGAGTTGAATCTTAGGCAGCGGCGTTGGTTGGAGTTGCTCAAGGATTATGATCTGACGATAGAGTACCACCCTGGAAAGGCTAATGTTGTTGCGGATGCCTTGAGTAGGAAGGTAGCTGTTGAGCTAAGGGCTATGTTTGCTAGCTTGAGCTTATCGCGAGATGGTGGTCTTGTTGCAGAGTTACAGGTGAAACCATCGTTGGTTCAGTTGATCAAGGATAAGCAGTTGTTGGATGATTCCTTGGTGTCTCATGTTCAGGATATCGCGGAGGGTAGGCCTTCGGATTTCTGTTTTAATGATGATGGAGTGTTGTGTTTTGGGAGTCGAATAGTAGTGCCTGCTGATGCTGAGTTGAGGCGTGCTATTCTGACTAAAGGTCATAGTAGTCCTTTTGCTATGCACCCTGGTAGTACTAAGATGTATTGTGATCTTCGTGATGAGTACTATTGGGTGGGTTTGAAGAAGGATGTTGCAGAGTTCGTGAGCAAGTGTTTGGTGTGTCAGCGAGTTAAGGCTGAACATCAGGTTCCTTCTGGGTTGTTGCAACCGTTGAAGATCCCTAAATGGAAGTGGGAGAGGGTTACCATGGATTTTGTATCTGGTTTACCTTTGTCTCCTTCGAAGAAGAATTCTGTTTGGGTGATTGTGGATCGCCTGACGAAGTGTGCGCATTTCTTGCCTGTGCATACTACGTTCTCTTTGGATAAGCTGGCAGAGCTGTACATTGCTGAGATTGTGAGGCTGCATGGTGTGCCTAAGTCGATTGTGTCGGATAGGGATCCGAGGTTCACATCGCGTTTCTGGCAGTGTTTGCATCAAGCTTTGGGTACAAGGTTGCATTTCAGTACATCCTATCATCCTCAGTCGGATGGTCAGTCTGAGCGAGTTATTCAGATCTTGGAGGATATATTGAGATGCTGTGTGATTGAGTTTCAAGGTTCTTGGGAGAAGCATCTGCCTTTGGTTGAGTTCGCTTATAACAATAGTTATCAGGCGAGTATACAGATGGCACCTTATGAGGCTCTGTATGGGAGGAAGTGTAGGACTCCTCTTTGTTGGGCTGAAACTGGTCAAAAGTTGGTTTCGATGCCAGCTTTGTTGAAAGGGACCACTGAGAAGGTGAAGCTCATTTGTGAGCGGTTGAAGGCTGCTTCTGATCGGCAAAAGTCTTACACGGATTTGAAGCGTAAGGAGATAGTGTATGCGGTGGGTGACCGTGTGTTCTTGAAGGTTTCGCCTTGGAAGAAGGTGATGAGGTTTGGTCGGAAGGGTAAGTTGAGCCCTCGGTACATTGGACCATATGAGGTTGTTGAGCGAGTGGGTCCTGTTGCGTATCGGTTGAGGTTACCTCAGGAGTTGGAGAAGATTCATGATGTGTTCCATGTTTCTATGCTCCGGAAGTATAGATCTGATCCTTCGCATGTGATGCCTGTGGAGGAAGTGGAATTGAATCCGGATTTGACCTATGATGAGGAACCGGTGAAGGTTCTGGATTCGGATAGTAAGGTTCTTCGTGGCAAGACCATTGAGTTGGTGAAGGTGCTGTGGAAGCATCGAGGTGTTGAGGAAGCCACGTGGGAGCGGAAGGAAGACATGCTGAAGCAGTTTCCTTATCTTTTTCCTTCAGGTAAATTTCGAGGACGAAATTTCTTAAGGGGGGGAGAGTTGTAACGCCCCGGTTTTGGGCTTAGAAGTTTGAGCGTTGACCGGTTTGGTCAAAGTGCTGTTCGAATCTAAAGAGGTTAATTTAGGAAAGCCTAGTTCGGGTTGCATTAAAAATATGGAAAAATGTTCTAAAATCATCTTTTAATATAATTAAGTGAACTGTGAAATCAATTTTTGAAAATGAGATTTGGAAGTGTGACATTTTGGCTAGTGACCAAAATGTAATTTTCGCAAGTTTGGTGACTGTTTTATAAAGGGTTGAAACTTTGAATCTTTAAGGAGCTATTTACCCAAAGGGAGTTTCTCCAGATTTTTCTAAGATATTTTAAGTCTAAAATCTGATTTTAAAGGATATTAAAAGTGGAGGGAAAGCCATTTGGCTATTTTTGGATTTTGTAACCAACTTTTCCTAATTTTCTTTCTCTCATTTTCTCTCAACCCAAACACTTCTTTTCCAGAGAATTGGATCTGATTTCTTCACCTAAATCCCTCCTTTCAACTCTCATTTGAATCCTAATCAACATATCTTCAAAACCTCTTCAATTGCTACTTGTTTCAACAAGGATTTTGATTCCAAAAAGAGGAGAAACTCAAGTTTGGAGGTAAGAACGTCCTTCTCCTCTAAACTATCAGTTCTTTACTGAAATTCCTAAGTTTTCAATCCTTAATTGAAGTTTAATTAAAGGTTTTTAAGTGGTGAAATGGATCTTGGCTTATAATGCAAGATTTTGATGATTTTTGATGTTTTTCGTTAGATCTGATTAATCTGTGATTTGAGATGTGTTTTTGATGTTAAATGAACTCTAAATTGATAAGGAATTGAGTTTTGATTGATGCAATCCCGGATAGGTTGAGTTTCCTAAGTTTAGCTTGTGTTTCAAGGTTGTTTTTGAGGTGATCTTGTGGATCTGTTGTTGCTGGAGGTATAAGGATGTTTATAGGTTGTTTTTAGATGTTATATGATGTTAAGGGAAGTGTGGTTTTGCTGGTTTGTGGCTGGGCTTTGTTTAGAAGTGGTTTGGATGCATTTTCGGTTGTGTTTGGTGGCCGAAAATGGTGTGTGGATGAGAGCAGCGAGTTTAGGTGCTTCATTGAAGCAATTAATGCATGCTGATGCATTAATCCTATGCTTTGATGTGCTAAAACAGGGGAGGCATCTTTGGATCCAAGAGTTGTTGATCCGGAAGCTTGATTTGGTGCTTTGGCTTGAAGCAAAGTGGAAATCGGTGAGTGAAGTTGGGTTTTCAGATTTTAAAACCAAGGTTTGAAGGTTTTGGGAGCTTAGTCTAAGTCTAAACAACTTTGCTAAGCTCAAGTGTAAGTTTTCGAAATTTCTCTCTAGTGGTGGCCATGATTTTGTTGTGATGCAAAATGGTTATTTGCATGTTTTAATTACTGTTTTGAAAGCATGTTTTAGCATGGTTTTTGCTGATGTTGTAAGCCATATGTTGAAGGTAACTCTAGGTAGGAGTTCCTTGATTTTATACATTGAAATAATGTGGTTTGATGCTTTGAAATGCATGTTGAATATGGCTTGGTTTAATGCTTTAAAACAGTGGATTAAATGATGTAAAAGATGTATATTGGCAAGTGATGTTTTGAAAAAGCTAAGGTCACTAAGGTGGTTAAAAGTCCTTGAGTGAGCCTTGTATTCTTAAGAACATCAAGGTGGTTAAAAGTCCTTGGATGATTCTTGTTGCGAACACTAAGGTGGTTAAAAGTCCTTAGGTGATCCTTTCCATGGTGTTTAAAAGTCCATGGGGCCAAGGTGTTTAAAAGTCCTTGGGGCCAAGGTGTTTAAAAGTCCTTGGGGTGATTCAAGCTTTGGACACAAAGGTGGTTAAAAGTCCTTGTGTGGTCCTCATTCATGGTGTTTAAAAGTCCATGGCCAAGGTGTTTAAAAGTCCTTGGGGCCAAGGTGTTTAAAAGTCCTTGGGAAGTTGATGAACTTGTTTTAAGAAATGGAAATTATCACTTGAGCCAATATGACATGTTATGTTTATGTTGAAGCATGAGATTGCTTGTTTAAAGTATGCTTTTGAGCATGTGCAAAGGTTGATTTTAAGCATGTTTATAAATGGTTTTTAATTGCATTATTGAATGGTTTTTAAGAGCATTCCTCACTAAGCTATTGCTTACGCTCTCCTCGTTTTTCTTAATTCAATAATGCAGAGCATTAGAGAACCTTAAGGGGCAGCAAGGAGGGCAAGCAATCAAGTTCAAGTAAAGCTCAATGTATGGAAGGTTTTATAAGCACTTTTTAGCTTTTGGGTAATTTGGCAATGGGGGACCAATGTGTATGTTTTGGGAGAGGTTTTAAACTTCCTAAGTATGTTGAATTTTGTTATGAATGCTGGATTTTGTGTTGGATCATTATATGCTTGTTTTGGAAGTTTGTGCTTGAATAGCTAGCTTGTGTAGGAAGCATGCCTATAGAATTGGGGCTTTTTGCATATGATGTTGTTTTGATGAATTGTTGATGCTAGTATGTCCTTTATATGTTGAATTGCATGCTGGTAAAGTTTGGTGGCAATCGGAGCATGTTTGAATGATCAATTGCATGTTTTAGAATGCAAATCGGGCAATTTTGTGCAGGGCGTATCGGAACAGTGTGCACCGTTTCAGAACGGGTGCCTTGATTGAACCCAGGCGTCTGAAACGGTATGCATCGTTCCGAAACGGTTTGGCCTCTGCCAGACCCCCGTTGCAGAACGCGTTGCGGAACGGCCCGTGTTTCGAAACGGGTTCAGCCTGCTTCGGAACGGGTGACCGTTGGGGGCTGACATTGGCGGTTAAATGTTTTGAATTGTTTGCGTTTTGGTCCTGAAACTTGTTTGTGCAATTGTATGAGTTTGGGAAGTTCTTTTGAGCTGAAATTTCACAGAGAAGCATGAAACCTGACTAATTTCAAGTTGGTAAGATTAATTTGGGTTAAGTCCTTTTAATTATCAGAAATTACAATTTGGTCCCTAAAGTTGTAATTTGTTCAATTGGGTCCCTGTTTGATCTCTGATGTTTGTGATCTTTGAGTGTGATGTTTGTGTGTGATGTTTGTGTGATCACAATTAGGACTAATGTGCATCTAGACAAGTTTAAAAAAAAGGGTCGTTAATCAAGGTTGACTTTCGGGTTGACTTTGGTTTTCCCCGTGTGACTTTCTTAATTCGGGTCAACCGTCTAGGCCGGGTTAAGGGGGTTACACAACTCTACAACTACCTTCATACTCAAAGCATCAGCCACTACATTGGCTTCACCAGGATGGTACTCAATCGTGAGATCGTAGTCCTTAAGCAACTCTAACCACCTACATTGTCTAAGGTTCAACTCTCTTTGTGTCATTATATACTTCAGACTCTTGTGATCCGCATACACTGTGCATTTCTCACCATACAAATAATGTCTCCAGATCTTCGAGGAAAAAACAACTTCGGCTAGCTCTATGTCGTGTGTCGAATAATTTCGCTAGTGATTCTTTAACTGTCTCGAGGCATAAGCTACAACTCTTCCGTTCTGCATGAGCACACAACCTAATCCTACATATGAAGCATCACTGTAGATCACGTACTCTTTCCCTGACTCTGGCTGAATCAAAATCAGTGCATCTGTCAAAGCTTCTTTCAGTTTCTCAAAGGCTTGCTGTCTCGCATCTGACCACTCAAACTGAACATTCTTCTGAAGCAATTTTGTCAAAGGAGTGGTTATCTTTGAGAATCCATCCGCAAACCTCCTATAATAACCTGCTAAGCCTAGGAAACTACGAATCTCTGTCACAGACTTTGGTTGCTTCCACTCAACAATGACTTCTATCTTTTTCAGATCAACTCTAATCCCCTCGACTGACACTACATGTCCTAGAAAGACTACTTCTTTGATCCAGAACTCACACTTACTCAACTTAGCATACAACTGGTTGTCTAGCAAAGTCTGCAATACTATCCTCAAACGCCTGTCATGATCTTCATCGGTACGCGGATACACCAAAATATCATCTATGAATACAATCACAAACGGATCTAAGTACAGATGGAAGATTATGTTCATCATGTCCATGAAAGTAGCCGATGCATTTGTCAACCCAAACGACATAACTAAGAACTCGTAGTGACCATATCTAGTCCTGAAAGCTGTCTTCGGTACATCAACCTCTTTTACCTTCAACTGGTAATAACCGGATCTCAAATCAATCTTCGAAAAGACTGATACCCCTCTCAACTAATCAAACAAATCATCGATACACGACAAAAGATACTTGTTTTTCACTGTTAACTGATTCAACTGTCTATAATCGATGTACATCCTCATACTACCGTCTTTCTTCTTTACGAATAATACCGGAGCGCCCCAAGGCGAAGAACTCAGACGGATAAAACCTCTATCTGACAACTCTTGCAACTGAGTCTTCAACTCTTTCATTTCTTTCGGTGCCATACGGTATGGAGCAATCGAAACGGGAGGAGAATCTAAGTATGTCTCTATAGCAAACTCTACTTCTCTGTCAGGCGACAAACCAGACAATTCTTCCAGAAACACACTCAGATAATCACACACTATTCTAATATCCTGCGGTCTAACTTCATTCATGTTCGGATTCATCACGTAGGCCAAGTACGCCTCACAACCCAACTCAACTAATCTCTGAGCCTCTAAGGCTGAAACAACATTCGATAAGAATTTTACATTCTCCCCTACTACTACAATCTCGTAGTCATCCGTAAGCTTCAAGTAGACTCTTTTTGGTTCGAAATCTATCCTAGCCCTATGCTCTGTAAGCCAGTCCATACCCAAAATCACATCGAAGCCATAGAACGGTAACTCCATCATGTCCACTGGAAATATATGCCCCTGAACCATTAACGGACACCTTCTGTACATCTTCCTAACCACTACTATATCCCTAATTGAACTAGTGACACTAACACCTACCTCTAATACCTCACAAGGTATATTTAACATCTTTGCATGCTCACTCAATATGTATGAATGCGTAGACCCGAAGTCAATCAAGGAAAGCAAACTCAGAGACTGTATCGAGAAATTACCTGCAATCACATTCGTGTCGTTCTTTCCCTCTCGCTGAGCATAAACTCTAGCCCGACCTCCGCCCTCCAACTAAATGGCAACTACATGAGCTATATTCCTCTGGCCATCGTTTCTTGGCTGAAAGTTACCTCGACCGCACCCACGACCTCTTGGGTACCCAATAGCTCTAGCAGAAGCGTGAACCTGAACCGGTGCAAACCCATCATGATGTGGACAATCACGCCTAAGGTGATCTCTGGCTCCACAGTTTCAGCACGCATGAAAGTTTCCCCAACACTCTCCGGTGTGATGCCCCCCGCACCTAGCGCACTCAAGCAAACACCCACCAGCTCTCTGGCCCTGATGGCCTCTTCCGTGGTTACCACCCCCACGTCTGTGATCAAAATGATGTCTATTGTCTCTATGTCTCTTAGCATCACCTCTATCAAAGTCAGCAGACCTCTTCCCTAAACCAAAACCACCTGAACATTTACTCAGACCCAAATTGTGCTCTATGTCCTTGGCCCTAGCGATCAAGACATCGAAGTCCGTGTAATCCTTAGCCAAAGTATACCTCTTTACTTTCTCACTCAACCCGTAACGGAAACGGTCACATCGTTCTCTCTCAATAGGAACTAGCTCAGACGCGTACTGACTCAATCTGACAAACCGTATCTCATACTCGGTCACTGTCATGGTACCCTGAAGTAAAGCCATGAACTCTCTCTTCTTTTCATCAAGATAGCGGGGACCCAAATACTTCTTGCGAAAAGCAGACTCAAAGAACTCCCAAGTAATCTCGACATCTGGCATGCCGGTAGTAATGGTGACCCACCAAGTGTAGGCATCACGCTGAAGCTAGGAAACAACACATCCCAATCTGCGTGCTCCAGTACAACCCATCAGAGACGAGATAAGAACAGTCTTATCAAACCAAGCCTCTGATCTCTCGGGTACCAACACTCGGAATTCTTCACCTCCCAAACTACGAAGCCTCTCAAGTGGTAAACCGGTGCCCTTACCCTGAGGTTGTGCCACAACCTGTCCCCCGGCTACAATTGCTTGAAAAGCCTCAACTATAGCCTGAACCAACTGAGCCAAATCTATACCGGCCGGACCTTGGCCAACGTAAGGTCCTACGCCCTCAGCTCTCGCCTCACCTCCCTCTTGACGAGAAGGAGAGGGTGGAGGAGCCTCCGCCTCTACAACCGGCTCAACTTCCGGAGCTGCTGCCCGTGGTTCCGGATGAACCACTCTAAGCCTGCCTCTAGGTCTCATCTTACGTCAAGCAAGATACGAACTACAAACAAAATAAACACACAAGGATTGAGTTAGCAAAGACAAGAGTCCAAGGCGCTCAAGTATTCCTTTACAAAATCTGTAGAACTAATGTTTTGATATAATAATTGAAAAATATTTTGGACTAATTTGAAAAGAATTTAAAACTTGTTTTTAAGTCCAAACAACTTGAAATTATGTTTGAGGTATTTTAAGAGGTTCTTGGAAAAGAGTTTCCATGATTTTAACAACCAAACTTGTGATTTCAGTGTACCAGTATCGATACGGTAAACCCCAGTACCGATACCTTTTTGCCCCAATTTGGCCATTGTCAAAACCTGTATCGATACAGGCCCTTGCCGTATCGATACGCCTAGTCAGCGTACCGATCCCCTATCAACCACCCCAACGGCTATATCCAGACGGCCATTCAAATATGAACCTGTACCGATACGCCCTCAAGCGTATCGATACGCCTATGCTGGAAAGAGCCCAATGGCTAGTTCCTATGAAGGTCGTATCGATACCGTTCCATGTGTATCGATACGAATAGCTATAGAACAACATTTATGAAGGGAAATAAAGTCTTCAACGGCTCCAATTCATCCCCAACGGCTAGTAATGACTACAAACTCATTTAAGAGTATAAAAGGGACCTCCAAGCATCAAGAGAAGGTTAATGCTCATATTGTCAAACATCAAATGATCAAGAAATTGTCTTAGCTCTTAAATTGTCATTTCTTGTATAGACAAACACTTGTGAACCAAAATTGTCAAATTTGCTCTAGTGTTTTAGGTTTTGGGTGAGTGCTTAATTGGGTAAACAAACACCTATTAGAGGGTTTTAAGTTTGCTTTCATTGTCTCTCTGTAAAGAGGGTTTTGATCAAGGCTTTGGGTAGAAGCTTGATCGGTTGTAAGGGTTTCCTCCTAATCCTAGAAAAGGGGACGAATCAATAGTGGATTGATTGTGAAATCCTTAGTGGGGAGCTAAGGTAGTGGATGTAGATCTTGGTTAGAAGGTTGAACCACTATAAATCATTGTGTCAAATTTCTTTTTAGCTTCCACAACCCTTCCACCCAAAAATCCATCTCTCCACCACTTGGTGAGCTAAATTGGTTGATCGAATTGAGCCCCACACAACTCAACAATTGGTATCAAAGCTTGGCTCAATTGAAGAGGATTCACATCCTACTGAGAAGATCCGGCAAGCTCGATCACTATTTCATCAACCGGCTCAAATGGCACAATCAATCGACAAATCGCCTTTCTTTGACGGAACTCACTATGCCCATTGGAAGACAAAGATGAAGTTCTTCATCAAATCAAAAGATTACAAGATATGTGATGTAGTTGAAGATGGTCCGTTCGTGCCTCAAAGAAGTAAAGCGGAGTGGAGTGCCGACGATCGCAAGAAGATGGAGCATAATTGCAAAGCCTTGCACATCTTATTTTGTGCTTTTGGCCCAACCGTCTATGAGAAGATGTCTTCTTGTGAGAGTGCCAAGGAGGTGTGGGACAATCTTGAAGTCACATACGAGGGAACGATTGATGTTAGGGAGACCAAGATTGGGCTCCTAACTCTTGAGTATGAGAACTTCAAAATGGATCCGGAAGAGAACATCGAGAAGATGTTTAATAGGTTCTCCACAATCACCAATGGTCTCAAAGGCTATGGAGAATCCATCTCGGAAGAAAAGCTTGTTCGAAAGCTCATCTACTCACTTCCTGAGTAATGGGACTCAAAGAGGACCGCCATCATCGAAGCCAAAAATTTAAAGACATTGAAGCTTGATGAACTCATGGGGTCACTCCTTACTCATCAAATCATGAAGAAGAACAAAGAGGATGAGAAGAAGAGGGAAGAAATTAGAGCTATGGGAGAGAAGAAAATCAAAGGGCTTGGCATCAATGCAAGTGCCATGTCTCTCAAATCCTCCACTTGCCATCATGTCTACACAAGTGAAGAGGTGGATGAAGGTGAAGATATAGTTCATCTCTTCAAGAAGTGTGCCCCGTTCATGAAGAAAGCCTTGAGAGAGCTTGAACGAGAACCTAAAAGAAAGGAGAGGGCAAGCACTTCAAGCTAAAAGAAGAAGGCACATGTGGCTACTTGGGGTGATGAGGACTCCACCGACGATGATCAAGCCAACCTTTGCCTTATGGCCATCGAAGAAGATTTAAGGGTAACATCTAATTCATCTACTTCATGTTCTTATTCTTTTGATGAATTACAAGATGCCTACGATGATTTGGTTTTAGATTTTAAAAGCCACATTTTGAAAAACAATAAATTGATTTCAAAGTTAAAAATTCAAAATGATTTGCTTTCTAAAACCAAACTTGAACTTGAAGCAAAACTTGAAGAGTTTGAATTAAAATGTTTTGATTTACAAAAATTGCTTCAAAAAGTTCAAGAAGAAAAGGATTTGATTTCCAAAGAGCTATAAAAGAAAAATAATTTTGGAAAATCAAATTTCTATGTTAGACAATGTAGTGCCCCTAGATTTATAAAAGGTAAATGTTTTAGAAGTGTTTGGGTCCCAAAAGGACTAACCACTTCAATTAAAAATGATGACATTGAAAAATGGATTCCTAAGGGGACTAAAATTTGTGCTACTAACGTTCATGGATCCAAAGCAATTTGGATACCAAAAATTACTTGACTGTCTATTGCTAGGTGTGATGGAGATGTTCAACAAGTCAAACATTGAGGGGGAGCTCCATGCACACAAGGAAGAACACTTGAAGAAGGAAGGCTTCACATCCTCCCTTGGGTTCAAGTGTTGGTAAAATTTCTAGTTGATTTTGAATTAATTTGTCTTATTCTCTTTTTATTCAACTAGATGATCATATATGATGGACTAACATTTTGATGATGCTTTGAGTAAGGGGAGCCATTTTAAAACCAAAATTCTTATTTTCATCAAATTTTTTACCTTTATTGTTATTTTGAACTTAATGTTTAATTTATTTTTGATATAACAAAAAGGGGGAGAAATGATATGGTTTGAAAATTTGAAATTTCAAAAGAATAAGGGGGAGCTTTATTTGATTTCATTCATTTAATTCTCTTATTCACATTTTTAAAGTTAAAGGGGGAGAATCCCAAACAATTTTTCAAGTTAGTTTTATTATATCAAAAAGGGGGAGATTATAGAACTAATGTTTTGATATAATAATTGAAAAATTTTTGGACTAATTCGAAAAGAATTTAAAACTTGTTTTTAAGTCCAAACAACTTGAAATTATGTTTGAGGTATTTTAAGAGGTTTTTGGCAAAGAGTTTTCATGATTTTAACAGCCAAACTTATGATTTCAGTGTACCAGTATCGATACGGTAAACCCCCGTGCCGATACCTCTTTGCCCCAATTTAGCCACTGTCAAAACCCGTATCGATACATGCCCTTGCCGTATTGATACGCATCGGTATCGTTTCGATACGCCTAGTCAGCGTACCGATCCCCTTTCAACCACCCCAACGGCTATTTCCCAACGGCCATTTAAATATGAACCCGTACCGATACGCCCTCAAGCGTATCGATACGCCTATGCTGGAAAGAGCCCGACAGCTAGTTCCTATGAAGGCCGTATCGATACCGTTCCACGTGTATCGATACAAATACCTGCAGAACAGCATTTATGAAGGGAAATATAGTCTTCCTCTGCTCCAATTCATCCCCAACGGCTAGTAACGACTACAAACTCATTTGGGAGTATAAAAGGGATCTCCAAGCATCAAGAGAAGGTTAATGCTCATATTGTCAAACATCAAATGTCAAGAAATTGTCTTAGCTCTTAAATTGTCATTTCTTGTATAGACAAACACTTGTGAGCCAAAATTGTCAAATTTGCTCAAGTGTTTTAGGTTTTGGGTGAGTGCTTAATTGTGCAAACAAACACCTATTAGAGGGTTTTAAGTTTGCTTTCATTGTCTCTTTGTAAAGAGGGTTTTGATCAAGGCTTTAGGTAGAAGCTTGATCGGTTGTAAGGGTTTCCTCCTAATCCTAGAAAAGGGGACGAATCAATAGTGGATTGATTGTGAAATCCTTAGTGGGGAGCTAAGGTAGTGGATGTAGATCTTGGTTAGAAGGTTGAACCACTATAAATCATTGTGTCAAATTTCTTTTTAGCTTCCACAACCCTTCCACCCAAAAATCCATCTCTCCACCACTTGGTGAGCTAAATTGGTTGATCGAATCGAGCCCCACACAACTCAACAACTGGTATCAGAGCTTGGCTCAATTGAAGAGGATTCACATCCCATTGAGAAGTTCCGGCAAGCTCGATCACTATTTCATTAACCAGCTCAAATGGCACAATCAATCGACAAACCGCCTTTCTTTGTCGGAACTCACTATGCCCATTGGAAGACAAAGATGAAGTTCTTCATCAAATCAAAAGATTACAAGATATGGGATGTAGTTGAAGATGGTCCGTTCGTGCCTCAAAGAAGTAAAGCGGAGTGGAGTGCCGACGATCGCAAGAAGATGGAGCTTAATTGCAAAGCCTTGCACATCTTGTTTTGTGCTTTTGGCCCAACCATCTATGAGAAGATGTCTTCTTGTGAGAGTGCCAAGGAGGTATGGGACAAGCTTGAAGTCACATACGAAGGAACCAATGATGTCAAGGAGACCAAGATTGGGCTCCTAACTCTTGAGTATGAGAACTTCAAAATGGATCCGGAAGAGAACATCAAGAAGATGTTTAATAGGTTCTCCACAATCACCAATGGTCTCAAAGGCTATGGAGAAGCCATCTCGGAAGAAAAGCTTGTTCGAAAGCTCATCTACTCACTTCCCGAGTTATGGGACTCAAAGAGGACCGCCATCATCGAAGCCAAAAATTTAAAGACATTGAAGCTTGATGAACTCATGGGGTCACTACTTACTCATCAAATCATGAAGAAGAACAAAGAGGATGAGAAGAAGAGGGAAGAAATTAGAGCTATGGGAGAGAAGAAAATCAAAGGGCTTGGCATCAATGCAAGTGCCATGGCTCTCAAATCCTCCACTTGCCATCATGTCTACACAAGTGAAGAGGAGGATGAAGATGAAGAGATAGTTCATCTCTTCAAGAAGTGTGCCCCGTTCATGAAGAAAGCCTTGAGAGAGCTTGAACGAGAACCTAAAAGAAAGGAGAGGGCAAGAACTTCAAGCCATAAGAAAAAGGCATATGTGGCTACTTGGAGTGATGAGGACTCCATCGACGATGATCAAGCTAACCTTTGTCTTATGGACATCGAAGAAGATTCAAGGGTAACTTCTAATTCATCTACTTCATGTTCTTATTCTTTTGATGAATTATAAGATGCCTACGATGATTTGGTTTTAGATTTTAAAAGCCACATTTTGAAAAACAGTAAATTGATTTCAAAGTTAAAAATTCAAAATGATTTGCTTTCTAAAACCAAACTTGAACTTGAAGCAAAACTTGAAGAGTTTGAATTAAAATGTTTTGATTTACAAAAATTGCTTCAAAAAGTTCAAGAAGAAAAGGATTTGATTTCCAAAGAGCTAGAAAAGAAAAATAATTTTGGAAAATCAAATTTCTATGTTAGACAATGTAGTGCCCCTAGATTTATAAAAGGTAAATGTTTTAGAAGTGTTTGGGCCCCAAAAGGACTAACCACTTCAATTAAAAAGGATGACATTGAAAAATGGATTCCTAAGGGGACTAAAATTTGTGCTACTAACGTTCATGGATCCAAAGCAATTTGGATACCAAAAATTACTTGATTGTCTATTGATAGGTGTGATGGAGATGTTCAACAAGTCAAACATTGAGGGGGAGCTCCATGCACACAAGGAAGAACACTTGAAGAATGAAGGCTTCACATCCTCCCTTGGGTTCAAGTGTTGGTAAAATTTCTAGTTGATTTTGAATTAATTTGTCTTATTCTCTTTTTATTCAACTAGATGATCATATATGATGGACTAACATTTTGATGATGCTTTGAGTAAGGGGAGCCATTTTAAAACCAAAATTCTTATTTTCATCAAAATTTTTACCTCTATTGTTATTTTGAACTTAATGTTTAATTTATTTTTGATATAACAAAAAGGGGGAGAAATGGTATGGTTTGAAAATTTGAATTTTCAAAAGAATAAGGGGGAGCTTTATTTGATTTCATTCATTTAATTCTCTTATTCACATTTTTAAAGTTAAAGGGGGAGAATCCCAAACAATTTTTCAAGTTAGTTTTATTATATCAAAAAGGGGGAGATTGTAGAACTAATGTTTTGATATAATAATTGAAAAATGTTTTGGACTAATTCGAAAAGAATTTAAAACTTGTTTTTAAGTCCAAACAACTTGAAATTATGTTTGAGGTATTTTAAGAGGTTTTTGGCAAAGAGTTTTCATGATTTTAACAGCCAAACTTATGATTTCAGTGTACCGATACCTCTTACGGTAAACCCCCGTGCCGATACCTCTTTGCCCCAATTTAGCCACTGTCAAAACCCGTATCGATACAGGCCCTTGCCGTATTGATACGCATCGGGATCGTTTCGATACGCCTAGTCAGCGTACCGATCCCCTTTCAACCACCCCAACGGCTATTTCCCAACAGCCATTTAAATATGAACCCGTACCGATACGCCCTCAAGCGTATCGATACGCCTATGCTGGAAAGAGCCCGACAGCTAGTTCCTATGAAGGCCGTATCGATACCGTTCCACGTGTATCGATACAAATACCTACAGAACAGCATTTATGAAGGGAAATATAGTCTTCCTCTGCTCCAATTCATCCCCAACGGCTAGTAACGACTACAAACTCATTTGGGAGTATAAAAGGGATCTCCAAGCATCAAGAGAAGGTTAATGCTCATATTGTCAAACATCAAATGTCAAGAAATTGTCTTAGCTCTTAAATTGTCATTTCTTGTATAGACAAACACTTGTGAGCCAAAATTGTCAAATTTGCTCAAGTGTTTTAGGTTTTGGGTGAGTGCTTAATTGTGCAAACAAACACCTATTAGAGGGTTTTAAGTTTGCTTTCATTGTCTCTTTGTAAAGAGGGTTTTGATCAAGGCTTTAGGTAGAAGCTTGATCGGTTGTAAGGGTTTCCTCCTAATCCTAGAAAAGGGGACGAATCAATAGTGGATTGATTGTGAAATCCTTAGTGGGGAGCTAAGGTAGTGGATGTAGATCTTGGTTAGAAGGTTGAACCACTATAAATCATTGTGTCAAATTTCTTTTTAGCTTCCACAACCCTTCCACCCAAAAATCCATCTCTCCACCACTTGGTGAGCTAAATTGGTTGATCGAATCGAGCCCCACACAACTCAACAACTGGTATCAGAGCTTGGCTCAATTGAAGAGGATTCACATCCCATTGAGAAGTTCCGGCAAGCTCGATCACTATTTCATTAACCAGCTCAAATGGCACAATCAATCGACAAACCGCCTTTCTTTGTCGGAACTCACTATGCCCATTGGAAGACAAAGATGAAGTTCTTCATCAAATCAAAAGATTACAAGATATGGGATGTAGTTGAAGATGGTCCGTTCGTGCCTCAAAGAAGTAAAGCGGAGTGGAGTGCCGACGATCGCAAGAAGATGGAGCTTAATTGCAAAGCCTTGCACATCTTGTTTTGTGCTTTTGGCCCAACCATCTATGAGAAGATGTCTTCTTGTGAGAGTGCCAAGGAGGTATGGGACAAGCTTGAAGTCACATACGAAGGAACCAATGATGTCAAGGAGACCAAGATTGGGCTCCTAACTCTTGAGTATGAGAACTTCAAAATGGATCCGGAAGAGAACATCAAGAAGATGTTTAATAGGTTCTCCACAATCACCAATGGTCTCAAAGGCTATGGAGAAGCCATCTCGGAAGAAAAGCTTGTTCGAAAGCTCATCTACTCACTTCCCGAGTTATGGGACTCAAAGAGGACCGCCATCATCGAAGCCAAAAATTTAAAGACATTGAAGCTTGATGAACTCATGGGGTCACTCCTTACTCATCAAATCATGAAGAAGAACAAAGAGGATGAGAAGAAGAGGGAAGAAATTAGAGCTATGGGAGAGAAGAAAATCAAAGGGCTTGGCATCAATGCAAGTGCCATGGCTCTCAAATCCTCCACTTGCCATCATGTCTACACAAGTGAAGAGGAGGATGAAGATGAAGAGATAGTTCATCTCTTCAAGAAGTGTGCCCCGTTCATGAAGAAAGCCTTGAGAGAGCTTGAACGAGAACCTAAAAGAAAGGAGAGGGCAAGAACTTCAAGCCATAAGAAAAAGGCATATGTGGCTACTTGGAGTGATGAGGACTCCACCGACGATGATCAAGCCAACCTTTGCCTTATGGCCATCGAAGAAGATTCAAGGGTAACTTCTAATTCATCTACTTCATGTTCTTATTCTTTTGATGAATTATAAGATGCCTACGATGATTTGGTTTTAGATTTTAAAAGCCACATTTTGAAAAACAATAAATTGATTTCAAAGTTAAAAATTCAAAATGATTTGCTTTCTAAAACCAAACTTGAACTTGAAGTAAAACTTGAAGAGTTTGAATTAAAATGTTTTGATTTACAAAAATTGCTTCAAAAAGTTCAAGAAGAAAAGGATTTGATTTCCAAAGAGCTAGAAAAGAAAAATAATTTTGGAAAATCAAATTTCTATGTTAGACAATGTAGTGCCCCTAGATTTATAAAAGGTAAATGTTTTAGAAGTGTTTGGGTCCCAAAAGGACTAACCACTTCAATTAAAAAGGATGACATTGAAAAATGGATTCCTAAGGGGACTAAAATTTGTGCTACTAACGTTCATGGATCCAAAGCAATTTGGATACCAAAAATTACTTGATTGTCTATTGCTAGGTGTGATGGAGATGTTCAACAAGTCAAACATTGAGGGGGAGCTCCATGCACACAAGGAAGAACACTTGAAGAATGAAGGCTTCACATCCTCCCTTGGGTTCAAGTGTTGGTAAAATTTCTAGTTGATTTTGAATTAATTTGTCTTATTCTCTTTTTATTCAACTAGATGATCATATATGATGGACTAACATTTTGATGATGCTTTGAGTAAGGGGGAGCCATTTTAAAACCAAAATTCTTATTTTCATCAAAATTTTTACCTCTATTTTTATTTTGAACTTAATGTTTAATTTTTTTTTGATATAACAAGAAGGGGGAGAAATGGTATGGTTTGAAAATTTGAATTTTCAAATGAAAAAGGGGGAGCTTTATTTGATTTCATTCATTTAATTCTCTTATTCACATTTTTAAAGTTAAAGGGGGAGAATCCCAAACAATTTTTCAAGTTAGTTTTATTATATCAAAAAGGGGGAGATTGTAGAACTAATGTTTTGATATAATAATTGAAAAATGTTATGGACTAATTTGAAAAGAATTTAAAACTTGTTTTTAAGTCCAAACAACTTGAAATTATGTTTGAGGTATTTTAAGAGGTTTTTGGCAAAGAGTTTTCATGATTTTAACAGCCAAACTTGTGATTTCAGTGTACCAGTATCGATACGGTAAACCCCCGTACCGATACCTTTTTGCCCCAATTTGGCAACTTTTAAAACCCGTATCGATATAGGCCCTTGCCGTATCGATACGCATCGGGATCCTTTCGATACGCCTAGTCAGCGTACCGATCCCCTTTCAACCACCCCAACGGCTATTTCCCAACGGCCATTCAAATATGAACCCGTACCGATACGCCCTCAAGCGTATCGATACGCCTATGCTGGCAAGAGCCCAACGACTAGTTCCTATGAAGGCCGTATCGATACCGTTCCACGTGTATCGATACAAATAGCTGCAGAATAACATTTATGAAGGGAAATAAAGTCTTCAACGGCTCCAATTCATCCCCAACGGCTAGTAACGGCTACAAACTCATTTGGGAGTATAAAAGGGATCTCCAAGCATCAAGAGAAGGTTAATGCTCATATTGTCAAACATCAAATGATCAAGAAATTGTCTTAGCTCTTAAATTGTCATTTCTTGTATAGACAAACACTTGTGAGCCAAAATTGTCAAATTTGCTCAAGTGTTTTAGGTTTTGGGTGAGTGCTTAATTGTGCAAACAAACACCTATTAGAGGGTTTTAAGTTTGCTTTCATTGTCTCTTTGTAAAGAGGGTTTTGATCAAGGCTTTGGGTAGAAGCTTGATCGGTTGTAAGGGTTTCCTCCTAATCCTAGAAAAGGGGACGAATCAATAGTGGATTGATTGTGAAATCCTTAGTGGGGAGCTAAGGTAGTGGATGTAGATCTTGGTTAGAAGGTTGAACCGCTATAAATCATTGTGTCAAATTTCTTTTTAGCTTCCACAACCCTTCCACCCAATAATCGATCTCTCCACCACTTGTTGAGCTAAATTGGTTGATCGAATCGAGCCCCACACAACTCAACAAAATCTTTTCCAATAAAGTAATAATAGCTATGGGAACTCAACAACTACACCTCAAGACAACCACCCCACAAACACATTCTTTCAAACATCATGCAAGCAAGCAAACAACAAGCATACATAGCAAAAGCATTCACACACAACATATACAGAGATAGAGCAACATAATACTTTAAACTTACCTTACTTACCTTCCCGAGGTTGCGGAAACCTCAGGCTCCAATACCAACAAATGTAACCCCTCGACTCGGTCTAGCCGATAGGCCGGTCCGAACAGGATACACGGGGAAAACCGGAGCGAGACCCGCCAAGGCTCCACTCCGATTAGCAACCCTAGAAAATTTTCATTCAATTATCTTGTCTAAATATTGCATTTAGCCCTAAGTGCGAAGGCAACAGCGGAAAACGATAATGAAACAATACAAGCAGAACGTATGGCAATCTTAAATTTACCAAGTGGCATGTTAGTCCAATTGCATGCTTACGAAGCAAACCATTCAGTAAATATACATATGAACTCAACAAGGAGGTGAACAAGCAATTGGGAACTAAAACACAACATCCGAGAACCTTTGAAGATGCCAAAAAGCCCAATCACTTGCCTGGATTTCAAAACAAGCTTGCCCGTTCCGAAACACGAGCTCCAATTTAAAAGCCAGACCAGGCCGTACCGATACGGTCCATTTCGTTCCGGCATGGGGGTCTACAGTGTCGAAACATTTCAGAATTTGTTCTAAAATAGGCACTCATGGAGGCAAACCGTATCGATACGCATATCGGAACGAGAGCTCATAGTGTCAAATCATACCGAAACGGCACCACCCCTGTTCTGATACGAGCATCCCTGGAGCTACAGCCGTTCCGAAACCACCCCGAGCATTTCGATACGCCTACTCATAGAGTGACCCGAAAACAGGTTTCTGCATCCTCAAACATTCCCAAACATGCCCCAAAACAACAAGAATCATAAAACAACAACCATACATACAATCTAGAGGTATCATGTCCTACAACAAGCATGATTAAACATACAAGCATGCATATGAGACATTTAACTATTAAGGAACATACATCCACATAAGCATTACATAAATAAGGTTTACATGCCTTACACACAAAAACATTAACATTCAACATCATAAAAGCCAACATAGGAGTCTAACAAACGCTCCTACAACATATAGCATCCCCATTTCCATCTATTACATTATTTAAGAAAACCATACTTGAGCATCAACACATGCTCTTGGGTGCCCCTTCCTTGCTCCTTGCTAACTTCTACAATTATGATTTACATTGTCAGAAATGAGAGCGTAAGCTTAGTGAGGGAGCTCAAAAACAAATATCGACAATGCAGGGTCCAAAGCATGATATCCATAAACATCCACACGTCATACATTTACCCAACATAACAACATAACCAACTGCTACAAGAAAGCATGAACATGACATCTTACCTCATGTTATGCTAAACAAGGATATAACAAATCATCTTACACATCAACCACACATAAACAAGTATATTGGCAACTATATAGCTTACTCGAATATGCGGATATCTTTCGTTGGGATTTTCACCCCAACGTACTCAAACAACAATATTACGTCCCGGTGGGATTTCCCACATCACCGTTTCTTTATGAATGAGATTCCACTCATCATCACACATATACACTTTCCGGTGGAATGTTACTTCACCGTACTCCTCCTTGGTGACTACACATCACCAAGGCCACGCGCGAATTTGCCTCTTACCGTGTGCACACTCATCCTAATGATCGATCATTTATACCCGGTAATTATAACTAGTGCCAACATACTAAACGAGGAAATCATCATGATTTCCCAAATCATGCAACACACTTACAAACCACCATCATGCATCATAAATACATCACAACATGCATGATCGAGCACATATCCCACAAGACTACATTTATGCACATTTAGCAAGGAATATATAAAGCTAAACAAGAGATTAAGCTACCAACTTAATCCCCACATTAGACTGGCCTACCAAGCACAATCTAATACCTCCACAACATACTTTGAACCAAATTAAAACCATTGAACACAGTCCACTCACCAAACACCCTCAATACAAGCCAAGAATGTCGATCAAGCCTCCAAGTTTCCCGGAATCGAGCCCAAAGCTTCTCCAACGGTTTCCCTTGTTTCTAATAAACCAAAAATAGCGTATTACTCAACAAATCATCCACAAAACCACTGCCTCAAATTAGATTACAATCACAAGGCCATTTCACTACATTTCCAACCCAAGAACTAACCAAAAATCTTCATTTTCGGACTTGAACACAACCCAACCAATACCCATCGATTCCAACACCCAAATCATCACTAAACATGCTCAAAACAACCCTCAATCATAACCATACCATCAGCCCAACCTTCCCTCACAAAACTGCCTCAAAAACTCAAGATTTCTACCCTTAAACACACCCACACATACCCATTTCGGGATTTCAACAAAACTCCACCATTTTAAGATATGATACACTTAAGGGAAATACTATAACATATAATATCTTTACAAATCAAAAACCCATTAAAGTTTCCTCCTTTTACCTAAAATTTGAATACTCTAAGAACTTCAAAAATGGAGTTTATGAAAAACTAAAACCATAGAAACCTTTGCTTCCTATTGCATCAGTACACTATCTCACATTCGGGCTCAACCCTTGTAACTTTTTTCTCACATTGTCAGATCTTTCGTTCTAATGCGCCTTTTCATGTTTTCAATTTAAATTGCTTTTCTCAAAGCGCCCTTTCGGGTTTTCACATTGGTTTTTCTTTTCTTTTTTTTAAATACGCTCTTTTACATTTTCACCTCTTTTTCTTCTTTTTTTCTTTTCTTTTCTTTTTTCTTTTCTTTTCTTTTTCTT
The DNA here is from genome assembly GCA_958450335.1 of Hibiscus tridactylites. NCBI lineage: Eukaryota > Viridiplantae > Streptophyta > Magnoliopsida > Malvales > Malvaceae > Hibiscus > Hibiscus tridactylites. The sequence continues at coordinate 67,145,402 of OY288273.1, forward strand.
ACAATGATATTTTTCCTTGTTCCAAATAAGACTGACTTCCATTCTGATGGAACTTGTACTTGCCTCTTCATGAATTCAAAACACAAACTTTTTTCTTGCCATATCTCACCATGCACTTCTTAAAGCCTCGAGTACTGATGATAACTCCTTTCTTAGAAAGCCAGTCTTGATATTTTCCGCTCAGCTTCTATATTAAAATTATTCCTCATGGTTCAAAAAGAGATCATTAACTTTTGTTGTTATAGTTTGAAGACTTTATTCACCAGAATAAAACATATTCTCATGTAATGTTCTTTTTTGTAGCATTTCCCCTACTTCACCCTTGAATTCAACTATCATTTTTTTATCATTCTAACATAAGCTCAACAATCATCCTTTCTTTGATAAAATCTTCATTCTTGAACACAAATCATTAGTTGAATACACAAATTGAGTTTCTGATCATCAATACCCTTTCAATCCTTGTGTGGAAACACCCTTCCAATTCTAAGTCCATCTACCTTTAGTAACAAACAAATATTCTCAATGTGTCATCAATGAAGAATTGCATGAATGATCATGTATCAAGAGTGACTTGGAATTATATATCACGATGAGTATTGACTTGAATCATCATGCATGTCAGTCTGCTTGTGTCCATTTCAATGAATTAATTTTAAAAGAATAGGCTAAAGAGTTAGAATATTTTTGAAAACGAAAAACATTTACAAATAAAAATCAAAATTAGTCCCCCAAATATCAAGTGCAATAGCGCATTTGCTTCAAATTTACAAATACTAACCCAAGTGAAGCTTATGTTTAAAGGATCTTGAATGTTGTGGCGATATGTGCACATGTGAAGTCCTTTATGGGCTATTAGGCTTTCAAGAGGAACATTTCCCACATGCCTAATTTCTATCCCATTTAAGTGGCTCTGTTTAACTCACAAACTTACCATGCCCCATCTTCCCTCTTTTCTGATCTCAATCAGGCATTAGAAGTGTGGCAATCCTTGAAGAAAGGTTAACCTTGGTTGGCAGGATGTATTCTAAAGACAAACTCCTCTTACTCAGATAACCATATATGATCAAAATGATCTTTTGAGGCTTTTAATGTAGGCTATGGCTCCGGCTATTAGAGAAAGGAAATATAGACTCAAATAAGTGTTTAAGGGTGATGAAACCAAGGATAATTTCTTCCAAGTGAAATCTTATTCTTGCACTCCTTACTATGAGTATGCTCCGATGAAATACTCTTTTCTTTTCTCTTTTTCCCTTTTTGTTCTTTTTTTGTGGATCTCTATATTCCTTGTATTCGAACTTTTCAGCTAATGAAAGTTGTTCTAAGTACTTGTTATTGAATCAATACCTCCTGCATTCATGCATCTATGCATTGAAAATTCTTAAATATAATTGGATTGATAAAGAAAGGATCCTTGGCGGAGAGAGTTTTGGTTTTGATTTGCCAACATTAAGCATTCCGAGCACCTGTTTATGAATTAAGACCATGTTTGTGGTGGATAGAATTGTCAGTTTTGGAATAAATTGAATTGAGATGCAAGACCGTCTAGACCAGATCAAGTAGAACATGAGGGATCAAAATACACAGGCATAGAGAGAAATAATTAGCCAAATTACTGTGTTGATTAGACTAAAGGATACTAGCAAAGACAAAGTTCCTAAGGTAAATTTGAATGTTGTACAACATCTCGCATGAGGGTTCAGCCTGAAGGGCATCTTTCTGCAAAAAAAAGTTCAGATCAATATAACTGGGCATCTTCAAGAAATCTAGTAGACCTGAGAGTGAATTATGAAGGAAAATAATGGAGTGCCCGACTTTAATGCGCTGAAGGATTTTGAAATAGTCAAAACGAAGATAGCCAAGTAGACAAGCATAGAAGGATTGAATAAAAGCCAAAATTTTGGTGTTTCCGCCAAAATCATATTGTTTAATGGTCAGGTAATTGTTAGAGGATGTAATAATTTTGGAAAAATTGAGGTATTGCATACATTTGCAGAATATTTCTCTGAAGTGATGAAAGCCAGAGGTTGAATAGAGGATAATAACTTTCTCGCAAAGAAATTACCTCCACTGAAGAAAAGAGGAATAGAGAGCAGATCACTCTATAGAATACTATACATTCTCGAGATACAGAGTCACTAAGCTTATCAGGAATACACATCTAAGTTGGTACAACCTCGTGGTCGGGTGTGAATATCATATTGGAGTTCATGATCATGGCATTGAAAATTGTTTCCCCTTTACACGTCGAGTTCAAAATTTTCTGAGCTAGGGGCCAGGAATTGGAAACTGGAGATCATTTCATTAAGATTCGTAATTCCAAAGTTAATAAAAGGGAAATGTCAAGAAATAAAAGGGAAAGATGAGTGAGGTGAAATTAATTGAGGATTAGTGTTCATTTAAGAAGAGGCCTCGATTGGACATGCTTATTTTAATTTTCATCACATCCAAAAAATATATTTCTCATCCGAATCAAAGTTCTTCTAGTCATTAGTCAGAAGACGTTTATAATTCTGTCAAAAAATTAACAGTTGATTGAAGAAACAAGCAAACTCATAGACAAGATAATTAAAGCAAGATGGGGCAAGTTGTCACTAGTTATAGAACTGGAGAAATTAGAATGAATGAAGAGCTTTTGTTGGAGTTATGTCTTCTTGTTTCGATTCCAATAAAAAAACACTCCAATGCATCTCAATTGGCAAACATTTTACATTATTTGATTCTTTTAATATTTCATTTATTCTTTCTTATCGGTTAGTTTATGTTCTCCCACATATATATGTATATATTTTCTCTATTATTTTCTATCAGGACCATGAATATCAATTGCAAGAGTGACTTTGATTCAAATCCAAAGATCAATTTCGAGCAGCTTATGTCTAGAGAAAATCGAATGTTTTGGGGATACTGCAAATGTGAATATCTTCAGCTTGATTTAGGCCAAGGGAAGACGATAAAGAATTTTCAGGAATAATGGGAAAATCTCAAAATACAAACTTTGAATGAGTTTTCCTCGCACGCATTGTTGTTTAAGAACCTTGAATGAAGTGATAACCCTAAAACATTTACCACCTGAAGATAACTTTTCTTCAATGATATCCATGTATGGGAGGAAATTTGGCATTCTTTCATTTCCCTTGACAAGGAAAGAAAATAAGAAAATATCCTTTGATGTCCCGTTTGGGCCTAATAATTTTCTTTCGATTGAACCCAAACCAAGGATCGCCCCCACACTGGAGGGAAAAGAGGATGAAAGTTTGCTTACAAGTGAAAGATGTTTGGAGTATGAAACAAAAGTGAATGCATTGAGTACAAAAGTAAGAAAGACAAGTTGAATGAAGGAGGGTATTCTAAATCAAGTAAAAAAAAGAAAAAGAAAAAGAAAAAAAGAGGAAAAAGAAAATGAAAATAGTGAAAAGTTTATGTTTAAGGATTCAACTAAATCAAGTTGAAAATTGTCGACATGAAAGTTGAAGCAATTGAAAGAGAAAACACTGAGTTGAAAAAGTGCAATTTTCATAAAAGAAAAGCAAGAAACATGAGAGATACTCCATTCAAATCGATCTACTAACCTATGCACGGAAACAACGATTTCGAGTGCTGAGCTTACAAAGCTCAGTGGTACACATCTACTCTACTATACTTCATACTAATCATAAAAATAAGCATGCAAGCTAGTCCGATCAATAAGGAGAGATAAATAAACACGTGGCGCTACCACTAGTTGTCTAAACACATGTTCTCATCATGCAAGTCATCATACACGGCACACAAGGCCCAAACATACCTAGGATCTTACCAGATCATCTGAGCAAAAGAACACAAAGTCATAATCACAAACCTAGAGTAAGGCATGGTGTCACACAGCCTCAGGAACATACACTTTGAGTGAGGCCCGATGTTACACAGCCTTGGGAACATACACTCTCTCTGGGTGAGGCCCGGTGTTACACATCCTCGGGAACGTACACCCATACTCGACATCTCTCCTCGAGTATCTTCGAATGAGGCCTAGTGTCACACAACCTTAGAAACATACGTTCGGCATCTCTAACCATGATGTTGCAACACACTCTCTAAGTATCCGAGTCCCATCAATCAGCGACTCTACCAAGAAAAAGGATTGGGAAGTTCATAGTGAGAAGAACTTGTTCAAGCTTTCTAAAGAGGAAGGACGAGTGATAGTTTACAATGAGAAGAACTCTAAAAATGAATAGTTCATAATGAGAAGAACTAGTTCAGTCTTTGGTTTAGCCTTGGCAGAAAAATTGGGAAGTTCATAATGAGAAGAACTTGTTTAAGCTTTCTAAAGAGGAAGAAATAGTGAAAGGTCATAATGAGAAAAACTTGCAACTCAAAATGAGGGTTGGTTGGCTCAGAATTTTTTTGTCTTTTCAGTCTTTGCCCTATTCTCGTTCCACAATAATGAGCAAAGAGGGGCAACTGTAATACACAAATTTTATCCAGGTATGTATATTATATTTCTCTCAAAAATAAATAAATAAACAAATATTAAAACCCCAAAAAATAATAAATGTCCATTTACAAAAATTTCCATGTACATATGAAATCCAAAGCCCGATTACAAGATTAATTCCAAAGCCCAAAAATTACAATTGTTTCCAATCCACACTAGCCATTTCCAGTTCATTCCCGCCCAATTTACAGCCTAGGGGACACGTGGCAGATGTTCGTTGGTCGAAGAAGAAGCACACATATTGTGCTTCTTCATTTCATTAGGTAGTAACATCTATTTAATAACTGTTTGTGTCGTCACAAACATGACATGAGTAGTGACGTCATTCGTGGGCCACCTATATAAAGAAAAAGAGAGAAAAGTTAAAAAAATTAATGACAACATAATTGATGCATTATAAAAAGAAAGAAATCAAATAGGAGAGATTAAGCTCACCAAAAAATTCAAATAGCCACCGGATATTCCAATGGTCACTGAAAGATTCGTTAGAGAAGGATGCTTCTTGGTTTTAGTTTGGATTGAAAAAGAAAATAAAGAAGAACTGTTTTAAAAAAAGATAAGATTCAAGGTTTTTATCCAAATAAACATAAAATTCTTGAATTTTTATGTTTATTCGGATCAAAAAGGGTTTGAGTGAAGAACAAAAAGAAAAAAATTAGAGAGGTTTTGGGTTTTGATCAATATAAAAACCAAACCTTTGATGATTTTTTGTTTATCCTGATCAAAAATGATTTTAGCGAAGAACGAATGATGAATTCGTGAAGAACAAATTGTTTGATCTGAAAAGTAAAAAAATTTTGGGTTTAGGTGCTTGTTTTCTTGTGAGAATGAGAGAATTTGAGAGAGGAGTATGATTAGAGAGAGAAGAAAATTCTAAAAAAATGAAAGGAAAGGTTCAAATTTGAACGGTTTAGGGTTTATATACTATGACCAGCGAGATGGTCCATATCCAGATAAAGATCCGCGCCCTACTATCCGGACCCTTGTAATTTGGACACTCAATTTTAATAAAATTCAATGTATTCCCCATTTTTTATTGTTTCAAATTTTTATTTGTTCAATTTAGTCCTCATTCTATGCTTTAATTAATTATTCTATTTTGAATATGGTATGTATTTATTTTAATTGTTTTGATTGAATGTTTATATATTTGTACCATATATATATATATATATATGTTTACCATAATGTTTTTTTTATCATTTTATACATAATATATTTTTCTATAAATACTTAAGCTACGTTTATATACACATCGTGTATATATATATATTTCAAATGTTGATATATTATATGTATATAATCTATCCTTACTGTATTTTAATAATTTTTTATATATGATATTTTATAATTATATGTAAAGTTTTTTTTATAATACATGTATTACATGTTTTCTTTAAAATTCCATTTACCTATTAATCTCTACCATGTATGTATATATTTTTAATGATAATACAACAATTATAACATTTGAAGTACTATTTGTGTAGTAAGACTTTTTTATATGTATTCCTCTTTGTTTAGTATTTGGGGGTTTTCTGGGTGAAAAAGGGATTCCACGTTGCACCTTGCAAAACCAAATAACCATTTACCATGTTCATCATGAATGACCCCTCCCGCAGCTGCCCTATTGCTACCAAAGTTACAAGCACCATCTGCATTGGCTTTAACACAACCTTGTCTTAGTGTATTCCAATTCCATTCTGCAGGCCCGTCCCTATGATGAATATCGCTCGTGTTACCCAAGCGAGCGGATACTCACGCAGAGAACTTAGAAGCCATTCAACTGCAACGTGAAAGTAAGTCTCCCGAGTAAATGAAGGTCGCATCCATGATGATACTACACATCCTTTTCCATAGCTTCAACTAACATTGGGAAACAAACAATCCCAAACAACAACATCCTCCACAAACTGCCATTGATTTTGAAGATTCACCATGAACCACACAACAAACGGTAAAGACATGATTTTCGATAGCTTAGATGGGCGAAGACAACGTCTCCAAAAGGAAGAAACTATCGAGAAGTATCTCAAGGCATGCTCGACAAACTCCTTATCATCTTGACAAAGGGGAAAATGAGGCGAGCTCGCTAGATGTCTCCTAACCCTCTCTACGTTGGTAAGGAGTCGATCACTCTAGCTTGACATGAACGTGTTGCAAGATATTTTTCTTCCAACTCACATTCCAGTCATTACTAGGCACCCAATCCTCATTCCATAAAAGTTTATCATAGGCCGTCTTGGAAGAGAAAACTTGATTGTCGGGCCAATGCCAGACAGAGACATCACTGCCCAAAAAAATATGAGGAGGTCGAATTGCAGCAATACGTTAAATGATGTTTTCTAGGAGGAGAATAGGTAAACACGATAAATCTCATTGCCTAGAAACTATCACCATAGATGCAACGTTGGACGGAAAAGTTGCACCAACACCAAAATAGTAGGCCGCAAGGGGGCCCTCCTTTGCTAACCACATATCATACTAGAAATCTGTAGAACCGCCATCCCAGCTCTTCCAATATTCACTGGTATAAATCTTCTCCCATGTAGCACTAAGGCCTATCTATAGCTGAGAGCAATTATTCTTCTGAATAGAGCAAGGGAGAGTACCCTACCAATTATATTTTAATTTGAGGACCCGGACCAAAAGGCGATCACCACTCGTGATCAATTGGTGACTGAGTTTCATTAAGAAAGCTTGGTTTTATTCTCCAAATTCTGTAAACCTAGACCACACAATCAACCGGACATTGCACCATGTCCCAATTAACAAGAGAAATCCTCGATTGACCATTACTCCTATCTCAAACATATTGACGAATAAGCTTTTTAATGTCTGAGCAAAAGCCTTTTAGGAGCCATGATGATTGCATAGTCTAGACAAGAACAACTTGTAGCACAACCTTGGGGAGAGTAATACGACCCGCCAGCGAGAGAGAACACACAACCCAACCGAAGAGACACCTTTTAGTCTGATCAAGGAGATAAGTATACGTTTTCTTATTAACCAGGCTATGAAGGAGAGGAACTCTAAGATATTTCCCAAAGTCATAAACCATCTAAAAGCCAAAGTTGTACGTAATATTTGAAGATAAGTCAGGAGGACAGTTCTTAGAAAAGAATATTTGTGTCTTGGCAACGCTTATTAGATGGCCCGACTAAGAACAAAAATGATGAAGAATATTTTTCACAACATTCACTTGCATAAGAGAAGTCTCAACAAAAAGAACTAAATCATATGAAAAAAAAAGTGGGACAAACCCTAACCATTACGTGAGAGGTGGATTCAATTCCAAAGATTGTCATTCACATGAGCATTAATGTTATGACCAAGCTTTTCCATGCAAAGAATAAAGATATATAGTGATAAGGGATCACCCTGACAAATACCTCGGGAAGGTCTAAATTCAGTTGTCATTTCATCATTCCACAACACCTGAGTTGACATAGATCTAACACAATGCATAATCAGAGAGATAAACCTGCTCAGAAGACTGATATCAACCAAAGTCTCTTAAATGAAATCCCATTCTAGGCGGTCGTAAGCTTTTTCTAGGTCCACTTTGATTGCCATCCAAGCTTTTTTACCAGTCTTAGATGCCATCGAGTGAATGGCCTTTAAGAAATGATGATATTACCCCAAATACACCCTCTCAAGACAAAACTGGCTTGATTCTGATACACCCAAGATGATAAAAATGGTTTCAAATGATTAAAAAGAGTCTTGGGAATCACCTTATACAACACATTACATAAGCTGATAGGACATAATTACTAAAATTTTCAGGTCCCTCCACTTTAGGAATCAGAACTGGGAGAGTCTGTTTAACCCACTTAACCAATGAATTGCTCGCAGCGAATCCTTTACAAATCGTACCGTAGAATCCTATACAACAACCCTATTTTTCTGATTAAATGTCGTGTTAAAACCATCAATTCCAAAAGATTTCAAAGATACATGAAGAACACAACCTGTCGCACATCTTCTCTCGAGATATCGACCAAAAGAGATTGTAGCTCGCTCACGGCAAAATGCTAAAACTTCCCAAAAGGAGCGTTGGAAGATTGCACACGTCTTTGACCAGTGAATAAATATTGGAAATAACTGACAACTTCGGATTTGAGAACCGTTGGATCGTTGCACCATTCACCACTTCCAATTTTGAGACGATGAACGTTATTATACCTTTTCCAAGCCATGGTCGCTGCATGGAAATGCTTGGTTTTCTTGTCCCCCATCTCGATCCACTTATTTCTAGAACCACAAATTTCTTCTTGATCTAATACAATACTGAGATCATTCTTCAGGGAAAATTCAAGATCATCAAGCCAAGAAGAGCGCGATTTTTCAAGAGGTTGTTCAACACCTCTAATCCTATCAAGTAACCGACATTTCTGTCTCTCAATGTTACCAAAAGTCTCACGGTTCTAGACCTTTGCAAGATTCCTATAGAGTAGCAATATTCTGACCAATGTCTCTATCCCCAACCCACGAGTCAGATACGAGTTTAGAGAAATCTGAATGATCACTCCATGCATCAATATATTTGAAGGGGCGGGCTACAACATTAGGACACTACGAATGAAGAGCCAAAAGAATAGGCCTGTGGTCCGATCCCAACAACTACAGATAATTAGGACTTTAAGTAAATCAACATACATGTTTAGAAAATTAATTAGAGACTTAGTTTTAGGTTCTTCAGTTAGGACTTTAATTAAATAATTTGAATATTATTTAGATAACTGTAGCAATTTAATAAATGCTGTTTAAAATATTTGGGAATCCAAATTTGAATGGTATCCAAAGAAATTGGGTGTTGTTCAACATTGATTCTTAAATTGAATAAATAATATTTATTAGAACATAGAATATATTTAAGTGTTTAACTTAGAAATATTTTAGAGCCTTAAGTAAGACTAATTACTTAAATACCATATCCTAAAGCAGTTGGGTATTATTCTATGTGAATTTTTAAATTAAATAATATTCATAGCATACAAAACACATGAAATAAATAGAGCCTAATAGGTTATTTAATTAAAATAAATCTCATAATTGGTTGCATACATATATCAAAACCTTTTTTTATAAAATATATTTTAGGAATATAAAAGGGTGATACCCTGATCGTATATGGGTGTTTTCTATTTCATATTCAAAATAAAATATGTTTTGTCCTAAAAGGAATATTTTCATTTTAAATATAAATACAGTTAGAAGTGAATGATTAAATTAAATTCTAATTATTATTTTAAAATTCCAAAATGCAACACGAAATTAAAAGGTACCGATTTCGGGCATTTGTGGGGTGCTAACCCTTCCCCACATGTAATCGACTTCTAAACCACAACATTTTAAATCTATAGTTGTTTTTGCGGTGTCCGGTCTACCAAAGTGACTGGTGGTGACTCTATTTTTATAAAAAAAAAATCAAATTTAAGAGAAAACCCCAATTTAAAAATAAACCATCCACGCTATTTTAAAAATGATTTCGACAAGGGTTATAAAGAAATAAATTAAAAGGAAAGTGATTCCCTTCAGGGGTTGTGAGGAAATCAACAGCATCCAAGTGAGTTGAACCAACAATGTCATAATCATCTTCACCATTTTCGCAAATAAAATTTATTTCTATTTTCTTTCCATTATCCTTCAATGTTTGTTGCTAAAGGATCACAATGTTTCATCGTATGACAAGTATGTGAGCAATTCTTTGCACCACCACGTTGATAACATAAATATTATAATTTCTTAATATGATTTTTATCACTCCTATTAACCTTATAATTCTATTTCTGATGGGTATAAGTGTTCTTAAAATGATCATCTTGTTCATATTTATGTTCATGGCCTCGACGCGACAACAAATATTGATGTGACCATTATTCTTTATTTTATATATTATCACATTAACTTTAGGGAATGTAGTGGAGTCAGTAGGACAATAATTATGATTTTTCATTAACAGTTCACTGCTTTACTTAGGCAAGAGAAGACAAGATATTAACTCAAAATATTTTAAACCTTTTTCCACGATATTGTGTCTGTAAGAGAATGTAACCCCCTGTACCTGGCCTATGTGTTAGGTCGAATCGAGCGAACTACATTAGGTTTGCCGTAGCAAACCTAAACCAAATATCTCGAATTAGGTTCATATTTTTATTATTTTATCTTATCTAGATGCATCATTAGAACCTATAATGTTCAAATTGGCAACGGTTAAATTTGCGTCTGAATCAGACATCGAATCAACATCCAATTGTATGAATTTGAAATTTAGGGACCAAATTGTAAATCTAAAAAATTACAAGGACTTAATTAGTTTTAAGGTTACCAATCATTAACTAATCGATTTTAATGCTCATAAGTTCAAGTTTGGCTAAAACGGGTCGATCGAATACATACAATTTTCATACTTACGAATCAGAGACTAAAATGGAAAAATCTCAAACTACAACAGTCAAATAACTGACATAACAACCTTTGGTATCGGTACACGGGGTGTCGTATCAATACCAAGCTTCATAACCAGTGTTGTATCGATACAGATATATGTGTACCGATATCTAGGTCAAAATACACAAGGATCATACCGATACGGCTAAGGGGCTTATCGATACCCAAGCTTAATTGGCCAAAATACATTTTTAGTAGACAAAACCCGTACCGATATAGTTTTTCGAGTCTCGGTACCTACGCCAAATTTCCACTTCTCAAACCTGATTCAAGTCTCGCGTACAGATACAAGGAGTTTTGTACTGATACCTAAAGGCCTGTAAAGCCCATTTGAACTGGTTTTTGACCTTTAATCCAATACAAACTTTTTCCAAACATCCTAGCATGCATACTAAACATATTTAACATACAAAGCTAACATCCACAATATAGAAAACCATCAAATATGTATTTTCAGACACAAATCAAGCCTCACATGGCATATCAAGGAAGGAGAGCATAGCAATCAAGGATGACATCCCATCAACATGCTTAGAAATCCAAAAAAACCATCAGCAGTCAACAAGATTTAACCCTTGGAATAGACATGACAAACAAATCATAAAAGCCCCCAAACTTGGACAACACATTACCTTATTAAAAAAAAGATTAACACTCAAGCCATACTTGATAACAATAGTGTCTTAGGATCTCCTTGCTCCGAATGCTCCCTCGATTTTAAAATTTTTGCAAAGAAGAATGAGAGCGTAAGCAAACGTATGCTTAGTAGTGCCACTCTTCCACATTCATCAATGCATTAGAAACCTGAGTATAAAGTCAACACCCTTGAAATATCTTTTTAGAACATGGTATTCATAACAACCATATACATATATAATTGCACTTGTTTCTCATATATTGGAAAATAATGTGACCATTATATAACCATTGTTTCATTAAAACCACATCGGATACACGAATTTCTCTGGTAGACTCACCTCTACCAAACCATACCTTGACCCGGATAGGCTCACCTCTATCCTACCTCAAGGTACACCATCAACTTGGGTAGCCTAGTTAAACTGCATACCACAAGTAGTAAACCAACAACCCGAGTAGCCTAGTTAAATCGCTTCCTTAAGGACCACGGTGCGATCGACTTAACATATTATAGTGCACTTCAAACCCTATGGCATGAGAACTATATTCGATGCTTTATTTCCATTTGTCACATAGCCAACATACACTTTTAAACACATTTACTTGTTGTTTTCCATATGCAAAAATCACATTGCCCAAGGCAACAACTACATTCTATTTAGGAACCATTTCTCAATTCTCTAAGGAATCCTTATACTTGATAAATAATTGCATATAATTTAAAATATGCATAAAACACTAAGTAAACCAAAACATGTTTTTAAACAAAAGATGCAAAACAAGTCTCATATAAAATCGATACAAAAAGGCAAAAATAGGGAAAACTCCATAATTTAAACCTCTTTATTGTACCAAAACACATTTGCACTCACCGATACATAACGCATCGCTTGCCGTTGCGTTCCAAGCTTTCAAAACGAGCCAACTTCCACAAAATGAGCTAGGCTTGACTCTCCCTTATTTTGGCAACACAAAACAAGAGGCAAAATGCATGAAAATGCATTCTCAAACCAGCATACCATCATCCCCCCGCAACCTTTACGAAATTGCATCCAAAAACCATCCGAAAACACTGAAAACTACTCCAAACAACATCCGAACGATCTCCAGCCATAACCTAACGATCTTAGTACCCTAAAAACATCAAAGAACATCCAAAAACATTTTCCAACCATCTTTATACCTCCAGAAATCAAGAATATATCAAAACAACCCCAAAACCAGTCTTAAACTACCTTATAAATTAGCCAATTAAATAGTTTCGGGATTGACTATAAAAATATCATTTCACATTATATTTACACATCCAAAATATGAATTAACCCAGTAGAAATATGCAACAATCATCTTGTAAAACAAGAATTTAGGCAAAACATCATAATAATCAATTAATCTCACTTTCTTGAATTAATTTGCAAAACCATGTTATAATTTACAAAACACAAGTCAGTCACTAGGGAATATCAATAAAAAAAAACCTTAGTTTAAAGAGAGAAGAAGAAATTTACCTTTGAAGAACCCTCTACCGAAATAGACGTAAGTTTTCTCTTGAAAATAACTTGGAAAATATAAGAGATCTTTATGAAATCTCAACAAGGTTTTGTTAGGAAATAGATGAGGAATCAAATGATGAAATCTAAAAAACAACAAAGAAATCTGAAAATCTTGTTTGGGAAAAAATGATGGAAAATGAGAGAAAATCCAAGAAAATTGATAGAATAGCAAAATGATTTGGAAAAACAATTAACTGTCAAAACCTTACTCAATTAAGGTGGAAAACTTTTAATTAAAACATTTGGACAAAATAGATCTATAAGGATTCTTAGTATTGACCCAATTACCCTTAGTCATTAAAAATAGTTTCACATTTATTACATTTTGGTCACTAAATCCAAAATGTCACCTCAATTAATTAAATCGATTTCCAATTTTCAACCCATAACACTTAATATAATTATTAAAAAAAATTTAAAAGCTTTAACTAAATTTTATCCCTTTGAAATTCCCATTTCAAAAAAAATATTTATTTTCTAAAACGTATTTTAATCGCTAAACCTGGTTCCCCGGTCCGAACATAAACCACCAAAACTCCTATACCCATTTTCGGGTCATTACTACTCTCTCCCTCTTAATAAATATTGACCCTTAAATTTACCTAAAGGAAAAAGATGTGGGAATTATTTCTTCATGTCCTCTTTTGTCTCCCATATGGCTTCCTCGACTCCTCGATGACGCCACAATACCTTGACCAACTCAATGGTCTTACTGTGAAGAACCTTCATACTAGAATCCAATACTTTTACAGGTTCCTCATCACAAGACAAATCCAGACACAACTCAATTTCTTCAATTGGTACCACTGCGACATATCTGACCTATACCTCCGAAGCATGGACACATATAAAACATCATTTATCTTCTCCAACTTATCTAGCAACTTCAACCTATAAGCAACTAGACCAACACGCTCAATCGCTTCATATGGTCTAATAAACCTGGGACTTAACTTACCCTTATGGCCAAACCTCATCATCTTTTTCCAGGGTGAGACCTTCAAAAACACTTTACCCCGTACGACGAACTCAATCTCCCTTCGCTTCAAATTTGTATAAGACTTATGATGATCCGAAGCCGCTTTTAAACAATCACTAATAAGCTTCACCTTGGTATTCGTACCTCTAAGCAAATCAAGTCTGATGACATGCTTCTCACCTGCCTCAGCTCAACAAAGAGGCGTCCGATATCTACGTCTATAGAGAGCTTCATAGGGACCCATCTGTATACTTTCCTGATAACTGTTATTATAAGAAAGCTCCACCAATGGATGTTGCTTTTCCCAATTCCCTTGAAACTCAATGATAAAACAGTATAACATGTCCTCCAAAATCTGAATAACACTCTCACACTGTCTTCCAAAACCCTAACGTAAAGTGAGAATCTCTATCCAAAATGATAGACTTTGGAACCCTATGCAACTTCGCAATCTCAACGATATACATCTCCACCAAATTATCCAACGTATATGTTGTATGCACATCTATGAAATGCACACACTTCGTAAAACGATAAACATTCACCCAAATAGAATTCTTTTTGGACGACATCAAAGGCAAACCCATCATGATATTCACAGTGATAATTTTACATTTCCACTCCAGAATTCGCACAGTTTGTAATAACCCAACATGAAATTGATGTTCAACCTTAACTTGCTAACACACCAAACAACGAGCAACATACTCTGCTACGTTCTTTTTTAAACCAACCTAATAATTCTCTTCCTTTAAATCACGATACATCTTGGTACTACCAGGGTGCACAAAAAAGAATTATAATGAGCTTCAATTATAATGATGCACCTTTGTAACCCCCTCGACCCAGCTTAGACGCCTAACTGAATTGAGTGAGCTACATTAGGTTTGCCGAAGAAAACCTTAAAGGATTAACTTGAAATACGTCCATTTTTTCTTTTATCTTGTCTAGATGCAAATTATTAACCTATGATGAATATGCTGGCAGCAGTTCAAGTCTCACTCAAATCGGACATTAATAGGGCATTCAATTGCAATCATGAACATTAAGGGACCTAATTGCAATACTAGCACACTACAAGGACTTAACCCCTTTTTATGTTACCAACCTTTAAATAATCAGGTTTCATGCATACATGTCAAATATCAACTCTATTCGATCATCCAAACATATATAATAACATCTTCAACATTTAGGGACCAAAACATAAGAAAACAAAACTTTGGATTAAGCCAATTAACCAAATTAAGGCTAACTGTATCGGTACACTATGGTCTGTATCGATACAATTTTGTTATTTTATAAACCCCAAATTATAATAGCCAAAACCCGTACCTATACGCCCCCGCGTACTGAAACACTATGTCATTTACACATGAATCGTACCGAAACGGGTCCCCGCGTACCGAAACGCTAAGCCTGATTTGGCTTATCCGTACAAATACAATGGTCCGCATACGGATACACCTGAACCTGAAATGTCCAATTTTGTTGGTTTAACATACTTTTAAGCAATCCAAATATCTTAAGCATGCTTCTAACATATATCTAACATATTCAAGGATTGTTCCTCAACCAAGCATACCAAAATCAACATCAATTCATTGCATCATGATTCCATTGGTAAACTATAGGCATGCTTCCTATAAACCAAGCCAAGAAAAGCTCAAAAACCAAACCAAAGCAATTACCAACCATTAGAGGCCGTTTACAAGTCTAAAACAACAACTCAAACATGATTAAATAGGGAGTTTACACATATTTCCCAAATTAACAATGGATCCCCCATATCCCTTATTACTTATAGTCTAATTGAAAACATACTTTCAAGTACTAAAGTTTTTTACGAATCTATAGCTCCCCGATTTTGGGCCTAGGAGTTAGCCGGTTCGGGCGAATCGGGTTAGGCAATCAGTCTAGTTTCGGGAATTTAATCAGATTAAATGATTTTCGGGTGAAATAAAAATGTGGAAAATGTTCTAAAATATTAGAATAATATTTTAATGGTTTTGATGGACTAAATTTGGCAAAAATAAATTGGGTTAATTGACATTTTTAAAGTGACGACTAAATTGTAAAATTTATAAAGTTGTTTGGTGACTAAATTAAAAAGGAGTCAAAACTTAGAATCTTTACGGAGCTATTACACAAAAGTGTTTTAATCAACTTTTCTCTTATTTTTAATTATTTTTTAATGATTTTAAATAGGTTAATTAATTATAATAAAAGGATTTAATAAAAAAGATTTCCTAAAAAGCCAAATCATTTTCTTACTAACTTCTCTTTCTCTCTACTTTCCCACTTACCAAATTAAATTTCTTTCACAAAAATGATAAGGAATCAATTGATTTGATTTCCTTTTTGATTTCCTAAAGTGATCTTTGATTTTCTACAACAAATCAAGGGAAAAGCAACTTGTTAGAGGTGATCTTAATTCTCCTCTAATAAAAGGTTCTTTATTGAAATTCTCAAGTTCTAGACTCTTTTGTTTTGGTTTCTAACTTGATTTGATTAATAAATGTTGATATCTTGATTTAATTGAGATTTAATAGTGGTTTAATTGAAGGAATTAATTGAGAATTGAATTAGACTGGTTTTGCTGGGTTTTAGATTAATTTTAATCATAATCTTGATTTGTAATAATGTTGATAATTTGGTTTTATTAATTGAGAATTGAATTATACTGGTGCTATAAGGTTGTTTGAAGGATCATTTTAGATGAAAAATGATGTTGATTAGATGTTTAATTCTCTGGGTAAAGGCTGGTAGATGTTTAGATGAGTTTTGGCGTTGTTTTCGATTATTATAAAGGGGCGATTGTTGGTTTATTGATAGAAGAAGTGAAAGAGTGTTGTTGCTGGGATTTTAGATGCCTAAAAGTGCATTAACCCTCTGTTTAATTGTAGATAAAACAGAGGAACTGAATCTGACATCGTTAGAAGAAGATTCAATAGCATTAGGTGCTTGAGATCGCTTCGGCAAAGCAAGCGAAACATTGTTGGTGAGTGGAAATGGTTTTAAAAGCTTTTCAAAGGTTGAGAACACTTTTTGGTGGTTTATATTGAGCTTGAAATGCTAATCTAAGCTCAAAAGTAAGTATGAATGATTTCGCTCTCGGTTTTCGGTTTCCATTGTTTTATTAAATCCATGCTCATACTTTGAAGATAGAAAAGTTTTACCTACTGTTTTATGTATGCTTTTGAAGTGAGAAATGTTAGTTTATCCGAATAAAAGAGTTAGTTTTGTAAATAAACTCTAGTTTAGTAGTTATATTAATGTCTCCTACTTAAGGGATTAGAGTTAGTAGTTAAATGTAACTAGGACTCCTAATGTAACTAAAAGTCCTACACTAAGAGTCTTTAAATCAGTTTTGTAACGATGAATTATGTATGAATGAAATTACAGAATAAAGATTATTATGTTTCTCTATATGGTATCAGTCTAATTTCGATCCTCTTGAGAATTTTTTTTCTCTGATGGTCAATCAGAATCAATCAATGTCTAGTGAGCTGCAATCCTCCTCAACCTCTACTGACGGTATGGAAGATTTTTCAGAAGTAACATCTGCGAATGTTACTTGTCACAGATTTGTAGGCACCAATTATCTTGAATGGTCCCAATCTGTTAAGATTTTCCTTGTCGGTTGAGGAACTCTAGGGTACATCACTGGCAAAGTTAAGAAACCCTCTGAGGATGATCGGGGTTTTGAGAAGTGGGCTTCAGAAAATGACAGAGTCGTGTCGTGGCTGCTCAACACAATGTCTCCAGAAGTTGGATCTCAATTTCTTCTCTATGAAACATCAAGTGAAGTTTGGAATGCTGTTCAAGATACCTACTCGAGTACCAACAACAATTCTGAGTTGTTTGGTATTGAGAGCAAGGTTTCAAATTTCAAGCAAGAAGAGATGAATGTTACACAGTTTTATGCTGCTTTAACACATTCATGGTAGCAAATAGATTTTTTTGAGGCAAATGAATGGGAAACTGCCAATGATGCTGCATTATACAGGAAGATCACTATACAAAAGAGGATTTTCCAATTTCTAAATGGTCTTAATAGAGAATGGAATCCGATCAAATCCAGAATTCTAAGCTGCAACCCTTTACCCTCTCTTAGGGAAGTATTTTCTTTGGTCAGGCAAGAAGAAAGTAGAAGATCCTACATGATTCAAGATGCCCCTATTTTTGAGAGTTCTGCCTTAGTTACTCAAACTTCTTCTTCTCCAAAAAGGAAGGGAAGGATGGTGTGCGAGTATTGCAAGAAACCATGTCATTTGAAGGAGACTTGTTGAAAGTTTATGGCAAGCCAACTGATTGGAAACAATCAGCCCAAAGGGTTCCTAGGGAATCTTACTCTAATGTAGTCACAACTAATTCAACTAGTGGTTTCACTAAACAACAAATGTTAGAGTTGCAGAAGCTGTTCAGCAAATTTAATGGTGCTAGTGACAGGCATCTGGCCTTGGTGGAAGATGAAGGTAACCAGAATCAATCCTCCTCCATTGCTCTTCTTTCTACTACAAATATCCCGACTTGGATAGTTGACTCTGGTGCTTCTGATCACATGACTGATAACAGAGATTTATTATCTACTTTTACTTCTTCTTGCTCAAAGAATTCTTTTAGAACATCCAATGGTTACCTTGCATCAATTAAAGGAACATGTTCTGTTTTTATTAACAGTAACCTTCTTCTTGAAGATGTTCTTTTTGTGCCTAGTTTGGATTGTAACCTGCTATCATTAAGCAAGCTTTCTAAGGATCTGAATTGTTCATTTAGTTTTACTAATAAAGGTTGTTTTATACAGGAACTAGCTTCGAGGAAGAGGATTGACAATGCTAAATTGCAAGGTGGTCTTTATGTACTTTCCAGCACCAACAATTCTGCCCATACATCTTTACCACATTGTTTTAATTCCTTAGGACAGTTTGATCTTGTTATGTTATGGCATTTTAGGTTAGGTCATCCCAATTTTTATTATCTTGCAAAAATGTTTCCAGATTTATTTATTAATAAAAAACTGTCTTCTTTTAAATGCCATATTTGTCCAATTGCTAAGCAAACTAGAGCAACTTGCTAAAGGTTTCTTGCTATTAAATTCAATTCAGATGGTAGTATTTCGAGACATAAAACAAGGCTTCTTGCTAAAGGTTTAACTCAAAATGACGGTTGGTTGGCTCAATTTCTTTTTTGTCTTTTCAGTCTTTGCCTTATTCCCGTTTCACAACAATGAGCAAAAAGGGACAACTGTAATATACAATTTTTATCCAAGTATGTATATTATATTTCTCACAAAAATAAATAAATAAACCAATATTAAAACCAAAAAATAATAAATGTCCATTAACAAAAATTTCCATGTACATATGAAATCCAAAGCCCAATTACAAGATTAATCCCAAAGCCCAAAAATTACAATTGTTTCCAGCCCACACTAGCCATTTCCAATTCATTGCCGCCCAATTTACAACCTAGGGGACACGTGGCAGATGTTCGTTGGTCGAAGAAGAAGCACACATATTGTGCTTCTTCATTGCATTAGCTAGTAACATCTATTTAACAATTGTCTGTCTCGTCACAAACATGACATGAGTAGTGACGTCATTCGCGGGCCACCTATATAAAGAAAAAAAGAGAAAGTTAGAAAAAAAATTAATGACACTATAATTGCTGCATTAGAAAAAGAAACAAATCAAATAGGAGAAATTAAGCTCACCGAAAAATTCAAATAGCCACATGATATTCCAATGGTCACTGAAAGATTCGTCAGAGAAGGATGGATCTTGGTTTTAGTTTGGATTGAAAAAGAAAATAAAAAAGAACCGTTTAAAAAGATAAGATTCAAGATTTTTATCCAAATAAACATAAAATTCTTGAATTTTTATGTATATTCGGATCAAAAAGGGTTTGAGTGAAGAACAAAAAGAAAAAATTAGAGAGGTTTTGGGTTTTGATCGATATAAACACCAAACCTTTGATGATTTTTTGTTTATTTGGATCAAAAATGATTTTAGTGAAGAACGGATGATGAATTCATGAAGAACAAATTGTTTGATCTGAAAAGTGAAATTTTTTCTTGGTTTATGTGTTTGTTTTCTTGTGAGAATGAGAGAATTCGAGAGAGGAGTGTGATTAGAGAGAGAAGGAAATTCTAAAATATGAAAGGAAATTTTCAAATTTGAACGGATTAGAGTTTATATACTCTGACCCGCGAGATGGTCCATATCAAGATAAAGCTCTGCGCCCTACTATCCTGACCCTTGTATTTTAGACACTCAATTTTAATAAAATTCAATGTATTCCCCATTTTTTGTTGTTTCAACTATAAATTGTTCAATTTAGTCCTCATTCTATGCTTTAATTAATTATTCTATTTTGAATATGGTATGTATTTATTTTAATTGTTTTGATTGAATGTACCATATATATATATATATATATATATATATATATATATATATATGTTTACCATAATGTTTTTTTTCATTTTATACATAATATATTTTTCTATAAATACTTAAGCTACGTTTATATACACACCACATATATATATTTCAAATGATGATATATTATATGTATATAATCTATCCTTACCATATTTTAATAATTTTTTTATATATGATATTTTATAATTATATGTAAAGTTTTTTTATAATACATGTATTACATGTTTTCTTTAAAATTCCATTTACGTATTAATCTCTACCATGTATGTATATATTTTTAATAATACTACTACAATTATAACATTTGAAGTAATATTTGTGTAGTAAGACTTTTTATATGTATTCCTCTTTGTTTAGTATTTGGGGTTTTTTTGGGTGAGAAAGGGATTCCACCTTGCAGCTTGCAAAACCAAATAACCAATTACCATGTTCATCAGGAATGACCCCTCCCGCGGCTGCACTATTGCTACCAATGTTACAAGCACCATCTGCATTGGCTTTAACCCAACATTGTCTTGGTTTATTCCAATTACATTCTGTAGGCCCGTCCCCATGATGAATAACGCTCGTGTTACCCAAGCGAGCGGCTACTCACACAGAGAACTTAGAAGCCATTCAACTGCAACGTGAAAGTAAGTCTCCCGAGTAAATGAAGGTCGCATCCATGATGATAATGCACATCCTTTTCCATAGCTTCCAGCTAACATTGGGAAATAAACAACCCTAACAACAACATCCTCCACAAACTGCCATTCATTTCGAAGATTCACCATGAACCACACAACAAACGGTAAAGACATGATTTTCGATAGCTTAGATGGGCGAACAACATGTCTCCAAAGGGAAGCAACTATCGAGTAGTATCTCAAGGCATGCTCGACAAACTCCTTATCAGCTTGACAAAGGGAAAAATGAGGCGAGCTCGCTAGATGTCTCCTAACCCTCTCAACGTTGGTAAGGAGTCGATCACTCTAGCTTGCCACGAACGTGTTGCAAGATCTTTTTCTTCCAACTCGCATTCCAGTCATTACTAGGCACCCAATCTTCATTCCATAAAAGTTTATCATAGGTCGCCTTGGAAGAGAAAACTTGATTGTCGGGCCAACGCCAGACAGAGACATCACTGCCCAAAAAAATATGAGAAGGTTGAATTGAAACAATACGTTAAATGATGTTTTTTGGGAGGAGAATAGGTAAATATGATAAATCTCATTGCCTAGCAACTGTCACCATAGATGCAACGTTGGATGGCAAAGTTGAACCAACACCAAGATAGTAGGCCGCAAGGGGCCCCTCCTTTGCTAACCACATATCATACTTGGAATCCGTAGAACCGCCATCCCAGATGTTCCAACATACACTGTTATAAATCTTCTCCCATGTAGCACTAAGGCTTGTCCATAGCTGAGAGCAATTATTCTTCTGAATAGAGCAAGGGAGAGTACCCTACCAATTATATTTTGATTTGAGGACCCAGACCAAAAGGCGATCACCATCCGTGATCAATTGGTGACTGAGTTTCATCAAGAAAGCTTGGTTTTGTTTCTCTAAATTCTGTAAACCTAGACCACCACAATCAACCGGACATTGCACCATGTCCCAATTAACAAGAGAAATCCTCGATTGACCATTACTCTTATCTCAAACATATTGACGGATAAGCTTTTTAATGTCTGAGAAAAAGCCTTTTGGGAGCCATGATGATTGCATAGTATAGATAGGAAAAAATTGTAACACAACCTTGGGGAGAGTAATACGACCCGCCAGCGAGAGAGAACACACAACCCAACCGGAGAGACGCCTTTTAGTCTGATCAAGGAGATAAGTATACGTTGTCTTATTAACCGGGCTATGAAGGAGAGGAACTCCAAGATATTTCCCAAAGTCATAAACCAGCTAAAAGCCAAAGTTGTACAAAATATTTGAAGATAAGTCAGGAGGACAATTCTTAGAAAAGAATATTTGTGTCTTGGCAACGTGTTGGGTTGTGTGGAGCTCGATTCGATCAACCAATTATGCTCACCAAGTGGTGGAGAGGTGGATATTTGGGTGGAAGGGTTTAGGAAGATAGAAAGATTAAAGACACAATGATTTATAGTGGTTCGGCCTTCTAACAAGCACCTACATCCACTACCTTAGCTTCCCACTAAGGATTTCACAATCAATCCACTAATTGATTCGTCCCCTTTTCTAGGATTAGGAGGAAACCCTTACAACCGATCAAGCTTCTACCCAAGCCTTGATCAAAACCCTCTTTTACAAAGAGACAAATGAAAGCAAACTTAAACCCTCTAATAGGTGTTTGTTTGCACAATTAAGCACTCACCCAAAACCTAAAACACTTGAGCAAATTTGACAATTTTGGCTCACTAGTGTTTGTCTATACAAGAATTGACACTTAAAGCACTAAGACAATTTCTTGATCATTTGTTGATTGACAATTGAAGCATTGGTCTTCTCTTGATGCTTGGAGGTCCATTTTATACTCCCAATTGAGTTTGTAGTCGTTACTAGCCGTTGGGGATGAATTGGAGCCGTTGAGGACTTTATTTCCCTTCATAAATGCTGTTTTGCAGCTACCAGTATCGATACACGTGAAATGGTATCGATACGGCCTTCTTGAGGAAATAGCCGTTGGGCTCTTGCCAGCATAGGGTATCGATACTTGTGGATCGGTATCGATACGGCTTGATATTTAAATGGCCGTTGGGAAATAGCCGTTGGGGTAGTTGAACAGGGATCGGTACGCTGACGTGGCGTATCGAAACGACCCCGGTCCGTATCGATACGCTAAACCCTCGTATCGATACGGGTTTTGACAGTGGCCAAACTGGGCCAAAAAGGTATCGGTACGGGTACAACCGTATCGATACTGGTGACTTGAAAACACAAGTTTGGCTGTTTAAAACATGAAAAATCTTTGCCAAAAACCTCTTAAAATACCTCAAACATAAATTCAAGTTGTTTGGACTTAAAGCCAAGTTTTAAGTTCTTTTCAAATTAGTCCAAAACATTTTTCAATTATTATATCAAAACATAAGTTCTACAATCTCCCCCTTTTTGATATAATAAAACTCACTTGAAAAATTGTTTGGGTTTCTCCCCCTTTAACTTTAAAAATGTGAATAAGAGATTAAGTATATGAAATCAAATAAAGCTCCCCCTTATTCAATTGAAAATTCAATTTTTCAAACCAATTTCTCCCCCTTTTTGTTATATCAAAAAGATTTTAAAATGACATTTAAGTTCAAGATAACATAGGAGGCAAAAAAATTTGACACACTTAAAATTTTAGTTTTAAAAATTGGCTCCCCCTTACTCAAAGCATCATCAAAATGTTAGTCCAACATAAATGATCATCTAGTTGAATTTAAATTAAAATAAACAGACAAAAGCAAAAACAACTAGAATTTTACCAACACTTGAATTTAAGGGAGGATGTGAAGCCTTCCTTCTCCAAGTGTTCTTCCTTGTGTGTATGGAGCTCCCCCTCAATGTTTGACTTGTTGAACATCTCCATCACACCTACAATAGACAATCAAGTAACTTTTGGTATCCAAATTGCTTTGGATCCATAAACGTTAGTTGCACAAAATTTAGTCCCCTTTGGAATCCATTTTTCAATTTCATCCTTTTTAGTTGAAGTATTAAGTCCTTTTGGGACCCAAACACTTCTAAAACATTTACCATTTATAAATCTAGGGGCACTAGATTGTCTAACATAAAAATTTGATTTTCCAAAATTGTTTTTCTTTTCAAGCTCTTTGGAAATCAAATATTTTTTCTCCTTGAACTTTTTGAAGCAATTTTTGTAAATCAAGACATTTTAGTTCAAACTCTTCAAGTTTTGCTTCAAGTTCAAGTTTGGTTTTAGAAAGCAAATCATTTTGAATTTTTAACTTTGAAATCAATTTATTGTTTTTCAAAATATGGCTTTTAAAATCTAAAACCAATTCATCATAGGCATCTTGTAATTCATCAAAAGTGTAAGAACATGAAGTAGATGAATTAGAAGTTACCCTTGAATCTTCTTCGATGGCCATAAGGCAAAGGTTGGCTTGTTCATCGTCGGTGGAGTCTTCATCACTCCAAGTAGCCAAATGTGCCTTCTTCTTATGGCTTGAAGTGCTAGCCCTCTCCTTTCTTTTAGGTTCTCGTTCAAGCTCTCTCAAGGCTTTCTTCATGAAAGGGGCACACTTCTTGAAGAGATGAACTATCTCTTCATCTTCCTCCTCTTCACTTGAGTAGACATGATGGCAAGTGGAGGATTTGAGAGCCATGGCACTTGCATTGATGCCAAGCCCTTTGATTTTCTTCTCTCCCATAGCTCGAATTTCTTCCCTTTTCTTCTCCTCTTCCTTGTTCTTCTTCATTATTTGATGAGTGAGAAGAGACCCCATAAGTTCATCAAGCTTCAAAGTCTTCAAATTTTTGGCTTCGATGATGGCGGTCCTCTTTGAGTCCCAAGACTCGGGAAGTGAGTAGATGAGCTTTCGAACAAGCTTCTCCTCCGGGATGGCTTCTCCATAACCTTTAAGACCATTGGTGATGGTGGAGAATCTATCAAACATCTTCTCGATGTTCTCTTCCGGATCCATTTTGAAGTTCTCATACTCCAAGGTTAGGAGCCCAATCTTGGTCTCCTTGACTTCGTTTGTCCCCTCGTATGTGACTTCAAGCTTGTCCCATACCTCCTTGGCACTCTCACAAGAAGACATCTTCTCATAGATGGATGGACCAAATGCACAAAACAAGATGTGCAAGGCTTTGCAATTAAGCTCCATCTTCTTGCGATCGTCGGCACTCCACTCCGCTTTACTTCTTTTAGGCACGAACGAACCATCTTCAACTACATCCCATAGCTTGTAATCTTTTGATTTGATGAAGAATTTCATCTTTGTCTTCCAATGGGCGTAGTGGTCTCCGTCAAAGAAAGACGGTTTGTCGATTGATTGTGCCATTGAGCCGGTTGATGAAAAAGTGATCGAGCTTGCCGGATCTTCTCAATAGGATGTTAATCCTCACCGATTGAGCCAAGCTCTGATACCAATTGTTGGGTTGTGTGGAGCTCGATTCGATCAACCAATTATGCTCACCAAGTGGTGGAGAGGTGGATATTTGGGTGGAAGGGTTTAGGAAGCTAGAAAGATTAAAGACACAATGATTTATAGTGGTTCGGCCTTCTAACAAGCACCTACATCCACTACCTTAGCTTCCCACTAAGGATTTCACAATCAATCCACTAATTGATTCGTCCCCTTTTCTAGGATTAGGAGGAAACCCTTACAACCGATCAAGCTTCTACCCAAGCCTTGATCAAAACCCTCTTTTACAAAGAGACAAATGAAAGCAAACTTAAACCCTCTAATAGGTGTTTGTTTGCACAATTAAGCACTCACCCAAAACCTAAAACACTTGAGCAAATTTGACAATTTTGGCTCACTAGTGTTTGTCTATACAAGAATTGACACTTAAAGCACTAAGACAATTTCTTGATCATTTGTTGATTGACAATTGAAGCATTGGTCTTCTCTTGATGCTTGGAGGTCCCTTTTATACTCCCAATTGAGTTTGTAGCCGTTACTAGCCGTTGGGGATGAATTGGAGCCGTTGAGGACTTTATTTCCCTTCATAAATGCTGTTCTACAACTACCAGTATCGATACACGTGAAACAATATCGATACGGCCTTCTTGAGGAAATAGCCGTTGGGCTCTTGCCAGCATAGGGTATCGATACTCGTGGATCGGTATCGATACGGCTTGATATTTAAATGGCCGTTGGGAAATAGCCGTTGGGGTAGTTGAACAGGGATCGGTACGCTGACGTGGCGTATCGAAACGACCCCGGTCCGTATCGATACGCTAAACCCTCGTATCGATACGGGTTTTGACAGTGGCCAAACTGGGCCAAAAAGGTATCGGTACGGGTACAACCGTATCGATACTGGTGACTTGAAAACACAAGTTTGGCTGTTTAAAACATGAAAAATCTTTGCCAAAAACCTCTTAAAATACCTCAAACATAAATTCAAGTTGTTTGGACTTAAAGCCAAGTTTTAAATTCTTTTCAAATTAGTCCAAAACATTTTTCAATTATTATATCAAAACATAAGTTCTACACAACGCTTATTAGATGGCCCAACCAAGAACAAAAACAATGAATAATATTTTTCACAACATTCATTTGCATAAGAGAAGCCTCAACAAAAAGAACTAAATCATATGAAAAAATAAGTGGGACAAACCCTAACCATTACGTGAGAGGTGGATGCAATTCCAAAGATTGTCATTCACATGAGCATTAATGTTATGACCAAACTTTTCCATGCAAAGAATAAAGATATACGGTGAGAAGGGATCACCCTGACAAATACCTCGGGAAGGTCTAAATTCAGTTGTCATTTCATCATTCCATAACACCTGAGTTGAAACAGATCTAACAAAATGCATAATCAGAGAGATAAACCTGCTCAGAAGACCGATATCAACTAGAGTCTCTTAAATGAAATCCCATTCTAGGCGATCATAAGCTTTCTCTAGGTCCACTTTGATAGCCATCCAAGCTTTCTTGCCAGTCTTAGAAGCCATCGAGTGAATGGCATTTAAGCAATGATGATATTATCACGAATACACCCTCCAAAGACAAAACTGGCTTGATTATGATACACCCAAGACGATAAAAATGGTTTCAAATGATTAACAAGAGCCTTAGGAATCACCTTACACAACACAATACACAAGCTGATATGACAAAATTACTAAAATTTTCAGGTTCCCCCACTTTAGGAATCAGAACTAGGAGAGTCCGGTTAACCCACTTCACCAACGACTTTCCTTCAAAGAATCCATTACAAATTGTACCATAAAATCCTATACAACAACCCTATTTTTCTGATTAAATGTCGTGTTAAAACCATCAATTCTAGAAGATTTAAAAGATACATGAAAAACACAACCTGTCGCACATCTTCTCTCGAGATCTCGACCAAAAGAGATTGTAGCTCGCTCGCGGCAAAATGCTAAAAATTCCCAAAAGGAGCGTTGGAAGATTGCACACGTCTTTCACCAGTGAATAAGGATTGGAAATAACTGACAACTTCGGATTTGAGAACCATTGGATCGTTGCACTATTCACCACTTCCAATTTGAGCCGACGAACGTTATTATACCTTCTTCGAGCCATGGTCGCTGCATGGAAATGCTTGGTTTTCTTGTCCCCCATCTCGATCCACTTATTTCTAGAACCACAAATTTCTTCTTGATCTAATACAATACTGAGATCATTCTTCATGGAAAATTCAAGATCCTCAAACCATGAAGAGTGCGATTTTTCAAGAGGTTGTTCAACACCTCTAATCCTATCAAGTACCCGACGTTTCTGTCTCTTAATGTTACCAAAAGACTCACGGTTCTAGACTTTGCAAGATTCCTATAGAGTAACAGTATTCTGACCAATGTCTCTATCCCCAACCCACGAGTCAGATTCGAGTCTAGAGAAATACGGATAATCACTCCAAGCATCAATATATTTAAAGGGGCGAGCTACAACATTAGGACAATACGAATGAAGAGCCAAAAGAATAGGCTTGTGGTCCGATCCCAATAGCTGCAGATAATTAGGACTTTAATTAAATCAACATACACATTTAGAAAATTAATTAGAGCCTTAGTTTTAGGTTCTTCCGTTAGGACTTTAATTAAATATTTTGAATATGATTTAGATAATTGTAGCAATTTAATAAATGTTGTTTAGAATATTTGGGAATCCAAATTTGAATTGTATCCAAAAGGATTGGGTGTTGTTCAACATGGATTCTTAAATTGAATAAATAATATTTATTAGAACATAGAATATATTTAAGTGTTTAACTTAGAAATATTTTAGAGCCTTAAATAAGACTAATTACTTTGAATACCTATATTAAATATTTGGATGAGAATATTATTTATGATTTGAGAATTCAATTAGGAATGATATCCTAAAGCATTTGGGTATTATTCTATGTGAATTTTGAAATTAAATAATATTCATAGCTTAAAAAACACATGAAATAAATAAAGCCTAATAAGTCATTTAATTAAAATAAATCTCATTATTGGTTGCATACATATATTAGAACCTTTTATTATAATATATATTTTTGGAATATAAAAGTGTGATACCCTGATCGTATATGGGTGTTTTCTATTTTATATTAAAAATAAAATATATTTTTCCCTAAAAGGAATATTTTCATTTTAAATATAAATACATTTAGAAGTGAATTATTAAATTAAATTCTAATTATTATTTTAAAATGCCAAAATGCAACATGAAATTAAAAGGTATCGATTTCGAGCATTTGTGGGGGTGCTAATCCTTCCCCACATGTAATCGACTTCTAAACCCCCAACATTTTAAATCTCTAGTTGTTTTTGCGGTGTCCGGTCTACCAAAGTGACTGGTGGTGACTCCATTTTTATAAAAAAATCAAATTTAAGAGAAAACCCTAATTTAAAAATAAATCATCCACGCTATTTTAAAAATGATTTCGACAAGGGTTATAAATAAATAAATTAAAAGGAAAGTGATTCCCTTCAGGGGTTGTGAGGAAATCAACAACATCCAAGTGAGTTGAACCAACAATGTCATAATCATCTTCACCATTTTTGCAAATAAAATTTATTTCTATTTTCGTTCCTTTATCATCCAATGTTCGTTGCTAAAGGATCACAATGTTTCAGCGTATGACAAGTATGTGAGCAATTCTTTGCACCACCACGTTGATAACATAAAGATTATAATTTCTTAATCTAATTTTTATCACTCCTATTAACCTTATAATTCTATTTCTGATGGGTATAAGTGTTCTTAAAATGATCATCTTGTTCATATTTATGTTCATGGCCTCGACGCGACAACAAATATTAATGTGACCATTATTCTTTATTTTATATATTATCGCATTAACTTTAGGAAATGTAGTGGAGTTAGTAGGACAATACTTATGATTTTTCATTAATAGTTCATTGTTTACTCAGGCACAAGAAGACAAGATATTAACTCAAAATATTTTAAACCTTTTTCCATGATATTGTGTTTGTAGGAGAATATAACCCCCGGTTTCCGGCCTAGGCCTTAGGCCGAACCGAGCGAGCTACATTAGGCTTTCCGTAGCAAACCTAAACCGAATATCTCAAATTAGGTTTATATTTTTATTGTTTCGTCTTATCTATATGCATCATTAGAACCTAGAATGTTCAAATTGGCAATGGTTAAATTTGCGTCTGAATCAGACATCGCATCGACATCCAATTGTATGAATTTGAAATTTAGGGACCAAATTCTAAATCTAGAAAATTACAAGGTCTTAATTAATTTTAAGGTTATCAATCATTAACTAATCGATTTTAATGCTCACAAGTTCAAGTTTAGCTAAAAAGGATCGATCGAATACATACAATTTGTATACATACGAATCAGAGACTAAAATGGAAGAATCTCAAACTACAACAGTCAAATAACTGACATAACAACCTTTGGTATCGGTACACGGGGTGTCGTATCAATACCAAGCTTCATAACCAGTTTTGTATCGATACTGATATACGCATACAGATATCTAGGTCAAAATACACAAGGATCATACTGATACGGCTAAGGGGCGTATCGATACCCAAGCTTAATTGGCCAAAATACATTTTCAGTAGACAAAACACGTACCGGTACACTTTTTCGAGTCTCGGTACCTACGCCAAATTTCCACTTCTCAAACCTGATTCAAGTCTCGCGCACCGATACATGGAGTCTTGTACTGATACCTAAAGGTCTGTAAAGCCCATTTCAACTGTTTTTTGACCTTTAATCCGATACAAACTTGTTCCAAACATCCTAGCATGCATACTAAACATAAACTAACATCCACAATATAGAAAACCATCAAATATGTATTTTCAGACACAAATCATGACTCACATGGCATATCAAGGAAGGAGAGCATAACAATACAGGATGACATCACATCAACTTGCTTAGAAATCCAAAAAAACCATCACCGGTCAACAAAATTTAACCCTTGGAATCAACATGACAAACAAATCATAAAACCCCCCCAAACTTGGACAACACATTACTTTATTACAAAAACGATTAACACTCAAGCCATACTTGATAATAATAGTGTCTTAGGATCTCCTTGCTCCGAATGCTCCCTCGATTGTCAAATTTTTGCTAAGAAGAATGAGAGCGTAAGCAAACATATGCTTAGTAGTGCCACTCTTCAACATTCATCAATGCATTAGAAACATGAGTATAAAGCCAACACCATTGAAATATATTTTTAGAACATGGTATTCATAACAACCATATACATATATAATTCCACTTGTTTCTCATATATTGGAAAAGAATGTGACCATTAGATAAACCATTGTTTCATTAAAACCACACCGGATACACGAATTTCTCTGGTAGACTCACCTCTACCAAACCATACCTTGACCCGGATAAGCTCACCTCTATCCTACCTCAAGGTACACCATCAACTTGGGTAGCTTAGTTGAACCGCGTACCACAAGTGGTAAACCAACAACCCGAGTTGCCTAGTTAAACAGCTTCCTCAAGGACCATGGTGCGATCGACTTAACATATTATAGTGCACTTTAAACCATATGGCAAGAGAACTATATTCGATGCTTTATTTCCATTTGTCACATAGCCAACATACACTTTTAAACACATTTACTTGTTGTTTTTCCATATACATTTAACTAGATATTTCCATATTGAAAAATCACATTGCGCAAGGCAACAACTACATTCTATTTAGGAACCATTTCTCAATTCTCTAAGGAATCCTTATAGTTGATAAATAATTGCATGTCATTTAAAATATGCATAAAACACTAAGTAAACCAAAACATATTTTTAAACCAAAACATGCAAAACAAGTCTCATATCAAACAGATACAAAAAAGGCAAAAATAGGGAAAACTCCATAATTTAAACCTCTTTATTGTACCAAAACACATTTGCACTCACCGATACACAATGGCTCGCTTGCTGTTGCGTTCCAAGCTTTCAAAACGAGCCAACTTCCATAAAATGATCTAGGCTTGACTCTCTGTTGTTTTGGAAACACAAAACAAGAGGCAAAATACATAAAATGCATTCTCAAACCAACATACCATCATCCCCCCGCAACCTCTACGAAATTGCATCCAAAAACCATCCAAAAACACTGAAAACTACTCCAAACAACATCCGAACGATCTCTAGCCATAACCTAACGATCGTATCACTCTAAAAACATCAAAGAAAATCCAAAACATTTTCCAACCATCTTTATATCTCCAGAAATCAAGAATATATCAAAACTACCCCAAAACCAGTCTTAAACTACCTTATAAATTAGCCAATTAAATAGTTTCGGGATTGACTATAAAAATATCATTTCACGTTATATTTGCACATCCAAAATGATAATTAACCCAATAGAAATATGCAACAATCATCTTGTAAAACAAGAATTTAGGCAAAACATCATAATAATCAATTAATCCCACTTTCTTGAATTAATTTGCAAAACAATGTTATAATTTACAAAACACAGATCAATCACTAGGGAATATTAATAAAAAACCTTAGTTTAAAGAGAGAAGAAGAAATTTACCTTTGAAGAACCTTCTACCGAAATAGACGTAAGTTTTCTCTTGAAAATAACTTGAAAAATATATGAGATCTTTATGAAATCTGAACAAGGTTTTGTAGTATACACAGCCAAGAAATGCACAAGAAATTTACCTTTGTAGTATACACAGCCAAGAAATGCACACACTTCATAAGACGATCTACAATCATCCAAATGGAGTTCTTCTTTGATGGTGTTCAAGGCAATCCGGACACAAGATCCATCGTAATCCCTTCCCATTTCCATTCCGGTATCCTCAAAGTTTGGAACAAACTGGAAGGAATCTGGTGCTCAGCTTTCACACGTTGACAAACCATACACTTGCTCACAAAATCAGCAACATCCTTTTCCAACCCAACCCAATAGTACTCATGTTTCAAACCATGATACATCTTTATACTACTAGGATGCATAGAAAAAGGACTACTATGAGCTTTAGACAAAATAGTGCGCCTCAACTCAACATCCTCCGGCACAACTATCAGACTTTTAAAGCATAAAACACCATCATCATTGAAACAGAAATTTGCAGCATTACTATCAGCTATATCCTGAACTTGAGGCACTAAAAAAATCATCAAGCAACTGCTTAACCTTAATCAATTGGATTAAGGAAGGTTTCACTTGTAACTTGGCTATCAACCCACCATCACGTGATATACTCAACCGAGCAAACATCGCTCTCAACTCAACATCCACCTTTCTACTCAAAGCATCAGCCACAACATTGGCCTTTCCTGGATGGTACTCTATCGTCAGATCGTAATCCTTAAGCAACTCCAACCATCTTCGTTGCCTAAGATTCAACTCTCTCTTGGTCATTAGATATTTAAAACTCTTTTGATCTGTGTAAACCACACACTTCTCACCGTAAAGGTAATGCCTCCAAATCTTCAAGGCAAACACAACTACAGCAAGCTCTAGATCATGAGTAGGATAGTTGCGCTCATGCACCTTCAGTTTCCTAGATGCATATGCCACAACCATCCCACCTTACATCAACATACAACCTAAACCAACATATGACGCATCATTGTAAACCACAAACTCCTTACTCGATTCTGGTTGAATCAAGACAGGAGCTTGTGTCAAAGCTTCCTTCAACCTCTCGAAAGCTTGTTTTCTAACACCCGTCCACTCAAAGCGAACATTCTTTTGCAACAACTTAGTCAATGGCGCAGCAATCTTAGAGAAACCCTCAACAAACCTTTGATAATATCCAGCCAAACCAAGGAAACTACGCACTTCCGTCACCGATTTAGGTGTTTTCCAATTCATCACCGCCTTGATCTTGTGTGGGTCAACCCAAATACCCTCAGTTGACACTACATGTCCAAGAAAGACAACTTCCCTGAGCCAAAACTCGCACTTGCTCAACTTAACATAAAGTTGATTCTCCAACAATACTTGCAACACAATCCTCAAATGCTTATCATGATCCTTCTCGGTACGCGAGTACGCGAGAATATCATCGATAAACACTACAACAAAACGATCTAAAAACTCATGGAACACACGATTCATTGTATCCATGAATGCAGCCGGTGCGTTTATCAACCTAAACGACATCACTAAGAACTCATGATGCTCTTATCTTGTTTGAAAAATTGTCTTAGGTACATCTATGTCCTTAACCTTCAGTTGTTAATATCCAGATCTCAAATCAATCTTCGAAAACACTAAAGCACCTCGAAACTGGTAAAAAAAATCATCAATCCTTGGCAAAGGGTACTTTTTCTTAATCGTCAACTTGTACAGTTGTCGATAATCTATACACATACGCATCGTGCCATCCTTCTTCTTTACAAACAAGGTCGGTGCACCTAAAGGTGAAACACTTGGCCTTATGAATTCTCGATCAAGCAACTCCTGAAGTTGTGTTTTCAACTTCTTAAACTCTTTAGGTGCAATCTGATAAGAATAAATAGACACTAGCATCGTATTATCATACAACTCAATTCCAAACTCAACTTTTCTGTTCAGTGGCAAACCATGCAACTCTTCCGGAAAGACACCCAAAAACTCACATACTGTTCGTATGTCATGTACTCGCACCTCCTTTGTACTATGGTTCATCACATAAGCTAGGAAATCTTCACAACCCAACTTCATCATATGTCTTGCTTCAAGAGCCGAAATTGCATTAAACAAGACTTTCACATTCTCGCCTACGATTATTGTAGAGCATAAAGGAGTTCTCTAAATTGAGTGCAAGTTTACAATGCTGCCAAGTTATAGTATAAAATATTATCGTCTCCTTAGGGACCGGATGGCTACTTCAAGATTAAATTCTTGCACAGAGAAAAGTAAAAACACAATTGATTTGAGTTGGTTTGCGAAAGTTGCATAAACTAAAGTAATCGAATAATAAAAAGATTGAGTAATCAGAATAAGAAGATGGGTCAGATTGAATTGTGTCGTAGTGTGGAACTTCAAAAAAGTCTTATGATGCAAAGTCGATATCACCGCCACGGCGGGTGACAGATTGAACACTGCCATGGCGAAGAACTCGGCGGGCCTTCAAGGTTCGGCAGAACGTCCTGTTTTGATTCCGAATTATCTCTCTCTAAGTTTGAATACTGTTGATGCCCACTCTTTGACAATATCTCTCTGTGTAAACCTAGATTGAACAACAACCTTCACATATTCCTTCTCAACCGCCTTAAACCTAAACTTATCTCTAAGTTAAGTTGATTCACGCCTTAATTGAAGGTAACCATGTTTATCCTTTTCTTGAGTTTAACTCTCTCGAATTGAAACAAATGGATGTGCTCACAAAGATCTCTCGATTCTATTACAAATAAGATGGAGAACATAGGATAAACAAACCTTGAATTGAATTGCATTAAAAACTTTGACTAATTACAACCGTAGTCACAACTACTAAACAAAATAATCTTAACCCTAAGAAAAGTTTAGAACATAATGTGAATAAGAAACACAAACATAATATCTAAAAATCCTAATCTCTCCTCGTTGTCTTCCAATTCGCTCAAGCCCTCCTTTTATAGGTGGTTATATGTGAAAACCCTTTTTGGGGAAGAAGTCTCTCTTTGGGAGGAGGTTCAGTTGGAAATAAATTTTGAGTATTTTATTCCAAAAATAACTCCTCTTTTTGG
Source organism: Hibiscus tridactylites (assembly GCA_958450335.1). Lineage (NCBI taxonomy): Eukaryota > Viridiplantae > Streptophyta > Magnoliopsida > Malvales > Malvaceae > Hibiscus > Hibiscus tridactylites. The sequence continues at coordinate 67,180,741 of OY288273.1, forward strand.
GCTTTTCTTGGGCTGCAAGCTTCTTCCTTTTTTGGGTCTTCTTGCGTCATCTATGGGTGCTCATGGGCTTTATTCGTCATATGGTTTGGTTCTTCTGATTCAGGGAATTCTCCTCTTCATATCGCACTCCCCTTTGGCCAATCTCCAATGTGTCGTCGCGACGGCAGTGCTGGCGGCAGTCTGTCTCGGCGGTTCATTCCTTGAACTGCGGCAGTACAGTTCTTCTCTACAACAATGGTTCGTACTGTGTGATTGGATGTGATCATTCTGCTTTCTCCTCCTCTCCGATCATTCTTCTACTACGCTGCCACGGCGGGTGCCGGTGGCAGTCTTTCGTAACCTGTAATGCAAATGCAACAAAAAAATAGTGTCTTTTCTCCACATATAATCGTAAATATTGTAATAAGCTAAGTGAAGGAAAGATACTATAAAATATGCACGGAAACCTAAGTATGAACTAAAATGGGCTTAAGTACAGTGACAATATGAGCTAAAATGGGCATAAAATATAAGACTTTTAAGCACTTTACAATTACCACTTCGTAGACATCAGCAAGTTTCAAGGTAACTCACTTACCATCAAAATCAACTACAGCCCTATGCTAGGTCAACCAATCCATCTCATGGATTACATCCAAACCATAGAAAGGCAACTCCATCAACTCAACTGAAAACACATGGCCTTGAACAAATAAAGGACATCTCTTATACAACTTCCTTGTGACAACAGTTTCACCAAAGGAACTAGTTACTTGCATTCCCACATTTGACACTTCTGAAATAATCGTTCGAGCCACAACTCTCAAAATCATTAGCAACAACAGGCACAAAAAGCTATGCCCCACTGATCAAACATGGACAATCTTGCCTCACTTGGTCACATGATCCACATACTTAATAGGCATCAATTGCTACTCAAGCCTTACACACTGACCATATGTTCCTCGTTCCACATTACTACAACTTCGCCTTAACCCAAGCGATACCCTTTTAGCATGACCATTTTTTTACACTGGCTACAACTAGAACCAGAGTCCACAACTCACTTTCTATAGCCAGAACCTCTCGCACACATTATTAAACCCTGGTTCTGCTCAAAGTACCTCGCATGTGTTACCAACACGTCAAAAACGGTGTAGCCAATATAAACATCATATCTAGTCTATCATCATGCACAAACCCATAAAAGAGTCAATCATATTGATGTCTCACATCCAATTCCAATCAAGGAGCATACCTTCTCAACTAAACAATCTGTGACTTAACTCGACTACAAACTTACGATTTTGAACCCAAGCCACAAATTCACATTTCTTGTCATCCAAGTATCTAACTTTCAAATACTTCTCCTTTAGAATAGTTAAAAAGAACTCCCAAAACACAACATCATGTTCTATGCCCACAACCACATTTATCCACCAACTATACACATCTTCTTATAACTGAGATATAATTCATCTTCACACGATGGGCATCATTACACCCCATTTGTTCCATAATCCCATTCGTGCAGGTCATCCACTCTAGGGATACCTCCGGTGACAACCCTCAAGCTCAACTTCTTCCAAAATACGTAAGCGTTCTAACCGTAGCTCATAATCGTCCATTAGCTAGTGCATTCACATGCACTCCAGCATTAATAACTTCACAAGTTCCGGACATCGCCTATATCCCAGGCGCTATGCCATCCAACACATGCCCAACCGACACAGGTTGTACATACATTGAGGCGTCAAGCCCCCAGGAGATTTTACACACTCCTCTACCCCTTGCCCATCTGCAACAGCAATCATACATAATTGCTACCCTCTCCTCGGTTTATTGTGCTATCATAATTAAGGCATGATAACAAACTAACAAAACAAAACAAAACACTCAGCCCAACTCCAAGCAAGGATCCAAGACTTTGAATTCAATTTAAAAACACTTTACTGGAGTAATAAGGAAATGGGCATCCCAATTTCCCCCAATCATAGCATAAGGCATACCACGTACATGTCACTTCCACTGTGTATCACAATCAATCAAATTCATCTCACAACATCATCATATATATATAACAGCATATACTTACATCACAATCATCCTACATGGCATCATCATCATTACATCAACATTAACATGCTTTCAACATCCACCATGCAAAGCAAACATCACCAAATACATAAAACCACACCATAACAACCTTCCACCAACTTACCATCATCTTATTCTTTCGAAACTTGGCTCTGATACCACCAAATGTAACCCCCTCGACTCGGCCTAGCTGATAGACCGAACCGAACGGGTCACACGGGGAATATTGAAGTAAACCAGGAAGGTTTACCTCAATAAACAACCCTAAATTTTTTCATTATCTTATCTAGATGAAAATTAGGTTCCTATGTGTTAAACATTGCAGTGGATCATTCGCAACTCGATCATCCATCAATTTCTCCAATTACGGCTTTTAGGGACCATTTTGTAATTTTTCCGATTCATATAGACTTAAGCCATTTTTGTTTTATCGTCCTTTAATTAATCATACTACATGCATCTCAGTCAAATCTCAGCTCAAAATAATCATTCATGCTCATTCAATTGCATCCACAACATTCAGGGACTAAAACGCAAAGAACCAAAACTTCAGAATATTCTAACAACTAACATAACTACCATCTGTTTCGGTACAGGCTAGCCCTGTTTTGAAACACGGGCCCATATCGAAACGCCCTTGAGCTGTTTCGAAACTCTAGTTTACAGTAGCAAAACGTATCGAAACAGGCCTTATCTGTTTCGAAACACTAAGGCCATTTCAGGCTCACCGTTTCGGTAGAGGCTCGAGTGGTCTGAAACACCTGGGCCTGTAACGACATATTTTGCTGGTTTTTCACCCTAAAATCATCCTAAACCAACCCAACATGTTTCCAACATGCATACATCATACATAAACATTAATCCTCAAACACTTTCAGCATATTTATCATCAAAGCATGGCTAATTGCATCAATGAAAAATTAAAGGCATGCAACCTAACAAATAAGCTACTCAAGAGTCAAAACTCAAACCAATACCCCAAACACCAAATATGAGCCTTTTACAAGTATAAAATCATATAACAAACATGCTCAAAGGGTGTTCATACACATCACCCAAACAAACCATGGAATCCCCCATTGCCCTTATTACTCTAGTCCATAACCGAAACATACTTTCAAAGTGAAGTCTCTTATGATTCCCTTGCAATTTGCTGCCTCCAAACACTTAGTTATCTGCATTGATGGACAAAAGAGAGCGTAAGCATGCAAGCTTAGTGAGGAGTGCTAAAAACCCAAAAACACCATCAATGCTTAAAACCATTTTTCACTTTTTGAAAACCATTATGCTTTCTTGAAATCCATGCACTTCATTAACAAAAATCAGCATGTTATACCACATGTATCAAGTATCAAATACTTCAACAACAAATCCATTTTCTAACACACAACTTAAGCCTTCCCACGCATAGCTACTAGTATGCAAAGCTTAAGAGTAAAACATGCATTTACACGCTATGCATTCATATACATTTCATAACAATTAATCAATTATATTGGCTCATAAGTGATCAAAAACATTCTCATTTCTCAAAATGTATCGGATATACGGATTTCCAAGTGTTGTCCCAACACTTCATAAATTCTCACCACTATCTCAAGGTTCACACACGGGAGCTACCCTCCACCGTTGTGACACCCATGGTGGAGTATTTGGTACCTTACAACCCCTCAACGCCACTCATCGATAGATGTATAACCCCACTAACGATAGACGTGTAACCCCCTTGACCCGGCCTGGCCGATAGACCGAACCAAACGAATCACACGGGGAATATTAAAGTAAACCGAGAAAGTAAGCCTCAATAAACAACCTTTTTTTCTTTTTTTCTTGTCTAGATGCAGTTTAGGTTTCTATATGTGTTCACAAGAAGCGGATAAGACAACATCACAATCGTTCATTGATTAAAACAAATTTAAGATTTAGGGACCATTTTGTAAACTTGTCAAACTGTAAGAATTAACACCAAATTCGGATTACCAATCTTTAATTAAATTCATTTCAAAATTCTTTATGAAAACGCAGCTCAAAACGACCACTAGAACTCGTTTAATTGCATACATGACCAATAGGGACCAAAATGTAAGAAAACAAAAACCCAGAATATTCCAAAAACTGTATTAACTACCAAACGTTTCAGAATAGTGAGCCCTATATCGGAACGGGCGTTTCGGAACATTGATAACCGTTTCAAAACGCGGGTATGTTTTGAAACCATCTAAGACCCATTTCGGAACAGGGTTTTATAGAGGCAAACTGTATCGAAACATGTCTCACTGTTTTGAAATAGGTAAGGGTGTTTTGAAACACCTACGCATGCAATGTTTAAAAATGCTGGTTTAACTCTATTTAAAACATCCGAAACCATCCCGACACATGCCTAAACACGTTTGCAACTCAAATATACATCAATAACCAAGTGTACGTGGCATAGGCATCATCATAGCATCGATGCCCGTTAAAAGTATCTTCTTAAGTCTTGAAATGTTACGTTTTGGTCCTTGAATGTTATTTGATCAATTGGATGAGTTTGGATGATCGGCTTGAGCTGAAATTTGACGTGATATTATGTTACATGACTAATTGAGGATTGGTAACACTAAAACCTAAAAAGTCCCTGTAATTTCTGTAATTTGCAAAATGGACCCTAAAAATCATAAGTATGCAATTGAACCCCTAATTGAACTCTGATCGATGTGCCGTTTCTTTCTAATGGTCTTGTTGGACACATAGGCTAATATTGTGCATCTAGAGAAGATAAAAAGGAAAAAAGGGTTGTCAATCGAGGTTGACTTTTACGAGTTGACTTTGATTTTCCCCGTGTAATCTTCTTAGTTCGGCTCAGGCGTCTAGGCCGGGCTAAGGGGGTTACAAGTACTATAGATATGGTGCTAAGTACATTAAGAAGGAGAAAGAAAAATGCCAGATGTTCATTGCAGGGCTCAATGATGAACTACGCCCAATGTTTACTGCACTTAGCATTTCTGATTTCCAAGACCTTGTGAATCAAGTTAAGGCCACTGAAGCTGCACAAAAAGCTCAACGAGCTGGTGGGTCTAGTAAGTCCAAGAAGAGGTTCAAGGATGATTCCTGACCTTCGAGATGGAATAAGAAAGGGGGATATCAAGGTCCCAAGCAGAATGTCTATCTGCAGCCCTCCCGTTCTGGAAACATTGAGAGACCTCAGTCTATGGCACAGTCTTTTGCTAAAGCAGCATCTGTTGACAGCATTGGGGTTCAAATCGAGGCAATCAACATCCAATTTGCAATTATTGTCAGAATAGGCATCCAGCGGGTTAATGTCGTAAGCAGACTGGAGCTTGTTACTACTATGGTGAGCATGGTCACTTTATCTGTGACTGCCCTTTGAATGCAACCAAATTTGTTGTTACACCGACTACTTCTGCTTCTCCTGCTCAATCTTTTCAAGGTAAAGGATTGAAGCAAGGATCATCGAGAACTTTTGGACGATCGAGTGGTCCAAGGAAACCCTTTAATAAGCAAGATTCAAAAGCCCCTTGCCAAATGTATCATGTGAGGAGCAGAGAAGAAGGGGACGAACCTGACGTCATTGCATGTACCATCGAGCTATATTCACATTCCTTATATGCATTGATCGACGCTGGTTCTACTCACTCTTTTATAAGTACCATTGTAGTTAAGAAATATAATATGTCTTCTGAAGCAATAGCATCAAGAATTTCTGTAACCAATCCCTTAGGAGATTACATCACCGTAAGGGTAGTGTGTAAGAACTACCCCTTAATGATCCAATGGATTCCTTTTCCGGTCAATTTTTTGGCTTTACCGATCCATAAATTCGACGTCATCCTAGGTCTAGATTGGCATAGTGAGCATCAAGCCTGGGCAGATTGTTGTAAGAGGAAATTGTACCTTCGAGGTCTGGGTAAGGAAAGTGTTGTACTGATGAACGCGAAGAATCCAACATTGTATGCATTGACATTGGAAACCAAAGGTGAATCACAATTGCGAGACATTGACAGCGTATGCGAATTTTGTCGATGTTTTCCCTGATGAACTTCTGGGATTGCCCCAACCCGTAAAGTGGAGTTTGGCATCAAGGTGCAACTTGGGACTGCTCCAGTTTCCATTGCACCATATCGTATGGCAGTTGTGGAATTGAAAGATTTAAAGGCACATATTCAAGAGTTGTTAATCAAGGGTTTCATTCAACCGAGCTCTTCGCCCTGGGGAGCTTCGGTTCTCTTTGTTAAGAAGAAAGATGGTTCTATGCGATTGTGTATTGACTACGACAATTGAATAAAGTAACCATTAAGAACAAGTATCAATTGCCTAAAATAGACGACATGTTCAATCAATTAAAGGATGCTTCTTTGTTTTCCAAGATCGATCTAAGTTCAGGCTATTATCAGTTGAGAGTTAAGGAGTGTGACATACCGAAGACTGCCTTCCGTACAAGATATGGACACTACGAATTCTTGGTGATGCCTTTTGGGTTAACCAATGCACCGAAAGCCTTTATGGATTTGATGAATCGGGTTTTTAGACCCTATCTTGATAAATTCGTAGTGGTGTTTATAAATGACATATTAATTTATTCCAAGAATGAAGCAGAACACCGAGATTATCTTTGTATTGTGCTTCAGACCTTAAGAGAGAAGCAGTTGTATGCGAAGTTCTCCAAGTGTGAGTTTTGGCTCACCGAAGTTGACTTTCTGGGACATATTGTGTCAGCTTCGGGTATTCAGGTGGACCCAAAGAAAATTCAAGCTATTGTAGATTGGTACCCACCAAAGAACATTGGTGAAGTCAGAAGCTTCCTTGGGCTTGCTGGTTATTATCGTAGATTTGTGAAAGGGTTTTCTATGATAATCGTTCCTTTAACCAAGTTATTGAGGAAATAAGCTCATTTTGTTTGGATCGAGGTTCAACAATAGAGTTTCGATCAGTTGAAGCAAGTATTGTGACCCATGCACCAGTCCTAACCCAACCTGAGTCCGAAAAGGACTACACAGTTTACAGTGATGCATCGCACCTCGGGTTATATTGATGCAAGAAGGGAAAGTCATCGCTTATGCTTTGAGACAACTTAAGCCACAGGAAATGAATTATCCCACCCACGACCTTGAATTGGCTGCAGTTGTCTTTGCATTGAAAATCTGGAGACATTACCTCTACGGAGAAAAATGTTATCTCTTCACTGACCATAAAAGCCTTAAGTACCAACTGACTCAAAAGGAGTTGAACCTTTGGCAACGGAGGTGGATGGAACTTCTTAAAGATTACGACCTTGTCATTGATTACCATCCGAGCAAGGCCAATGTTGTAGCTAATGCACTCAGCCGCAAACCTTTTCATGGTAAGCATTGACAATAAATTTGGAGTTACATGTATTGTATGGTATATTAACTTATTGTAATATCGCTATATTGTATCCCCTCGAGTAATTAACGCTCACCTTCAACTTCGAAAGCATCATTGTCTTGTAGCTGAACTTCAAGTTCAATCTACCATCGTTTCACGAATCAAGGGTTTGCAAGAGCAAGATCCAGAGCTTCAATCCATTGTCTCTAAGCTATTGGACAACCCCGACTTTATAATTAATTCCGAATGACTCTTGTGTTTTCATGACCGAGTCTATATACCTAATAATGAATCTCTTCGCACCGATATTCTCTCTGAAGCTCATTCGAGTTCTTTTTCTATTCACCCCGGGTCTGTGAAGATGTATAAGGACCTACGTGAACTCTATTGATGGCCATGCATGAAGCAAGCCATAGTTGATTTCATCTTCAAATGTCTCACGTGCCAACGTGTTAAGGCAGAACATTGTGCTCCTACCGGATTATTGCAGCCTATCGATCCACCGAAATAGAAGTGGGAAAAGATCACTATGGATTTTGTTAGTGGTCTGCCGTTAACTCCCACGAAGCATGATGCCATATGGTCATTGTAGATCATTTCACGAAGTCAGCTCCTTTTATACCGGTTAGAATGGACTACGGTCTCCCTAAATTAGCTGACTTGTATATCAAGGAAGTTATCCGACTCCATGGAATACCTAAGTCTATTATCTTTGACTGAGATCCCCGATTTACATCGCGGTTTGGGACAACCTTATAAGGAGCTCTGGGCACCAGAGTTAATCTTAGCACAGCTTTTCACCCGCAATTTGACGGCCAATCAGAAAGGGTAATCCAGGTAAATTATCGAAAAACTTGTCCATTGAAACTTTAGAAATTTGCATTGTTATTGAACCTTCCTATACATATCTTGGAAGAAATGCTTCGAGCATGCATTATTGACTTTGGTGGACCTTGGAAGAAATCTCTACCCCTTGTTGAATTTGCCTACAATAATAGTTACCAAGCATCAATCCAAATAGCCCCATATGAAGCATTGTATGGTAGGCGATGTAGAACTCCATTGTGTTGGTCGGAGCTTGGCAAGGGCAAGGTGTTAGGCCCTGACTTGCTTCGAGAGACTGAAGAGCGGGTCGCCATTATTCACGATCGTTCAAAGGCTGCTTTTGATCGACAAAAGGCTTATGCTGATCTTAAGAGAAGAGATATTGAGTATGAAGTTGGTGAAAAATCCTTCCTCAAGGTATCACCGTGGAAAAAGGTTTTGAAGTTTGGCAAGAAGGGAAAATTGAGTCCCCGATTCATTGGACCCTTTGAAGTCATTGAAAGAGTTGGCCTCGTGGAATATCGACTATTGTTGCCCTCTGAATTGAGTAAAATACACGATGTTTTTCATGTAGCGATGCTTCGAAAGTAACGTTATGATCCTTCGCACATTGTGGAACCTGAGTCTGTAGAAATTCGACCAAATCTATCCTACAAGGAGGAACCAGTTCAAATTCTAGCAAGAGAAGTCAAGAGGCTTCACAACAAAACTGTATTGTTAATTAAAGTGCTCTGGAAGAGCCACACCGTTGAGGAATCCGCTTGGGAACCTGAAGAGACCATGAGACAACAATATCTACATCTCTTCGGTTCAGGTAAAAATACGAGGACGGATTTTTCATAAGGGGGAGAGTTGTAACACCCCAAAATCCAGTCTAGTCGGAATTGGGTTCCGGTGATCAAAAAATATTGCATCAATAAAGTCTAAATATAGCATTGACTAGTTAAATCATTGTTATTGGACCCTATTGGATAGTATCGAAAACATTATAGTGACTAATTGTGGAAAAACTAGGAATTTGGAGTTACAATTATAAAGAGCATCCATCGTCTCCATCCAAAGCTAGGAACAAGGGGATTGTTATCTGAGAGACATAGGAGCATCAGATTTTGAGGTGAGTGTAGTCGGAGTCTCGGGATTAGGCGAAAAGCCTTCCGGAACCTTTTATTGTTTTTTTCGATCATTTAGCTAACATTATTATTGAGGAAGTTACATCGGATTGTTAAACGGACACCTTGGTAAGTGTCGGTAAGTTTGTTATTGAATATCGGACATAGTCATTGGTATCATCATTGTGCATTGTCACTGATAGTCATTGTTATTGAAATATTGTAAAGAAATCATCGGATATTGATATTGGCATTGAACCATGAAACATTGGTAATGAGACATGTTTGTCATTGATATTACTGAAATCATTGGCTATTGGAATCCTCGTTGAATATTGAACATAGATATGAGCATTGAAACCTTGGATTTGAATAGACACTGGATACAATTGGCATGCCATAAAATTCATGAGCTCAGTGTACGGGTGGACTACGACCCTTATTGATTTGGCGAGGCGGAGGGATGTGTATTGATATTGGTCATATTGGTGAGGCGGGGACTAGACCATTAATTGATTTGGTAAGGCATAGGAATTCACGTATCCACTATCTTGATTCAATTCAAGGGTTAATGATGAAATGAATATGTTAAACATTGTATATTGATGCATAATATTGACATTGATGAGCATGAGAGCATGTATATACATACTTGTTACATTGTAGTTCATATGGTTTATGACTACCTCACTAGGCAATGTATGCCTAATGTGTCTCATCTCATGCATTTCAGGTTGAAGGATCGTGTGATTGAAGATCGGATAGTCGAGGAAAGACAAGTCATTACAAGCCCTTAAGTAATGTACTTTGACCTTATGAACTCCTAGGAAGGTGACAAAGTAGTTGAACTAGTCGTTTATGCCCATTTTGATATGTTTGTGTGATGCTTATGTTACAATATGGTTAATGGCCCTAAATGGCTCTTTTGTTTAGCTTAAAATGGTTTAAAAAGTGCATACTTAGCTCATAAAGGTTAAAACATTGTAAATGTATTCGTATGGTCATGAAATTTGGCATGCTATTAGTTTATACCATTGAAATATTGTATGTATAATTTCATTGCAATTGGACGTCGTTCGGTAAGTCAAATCGAATAAAAATCAGCAAAAATTTGTCATTACAGGTCAAGCCGTATCGAAACGGGTGATGGCATTTCGATACGGGTATGCATAATGAACCTAAAGAATAGGGCGTACCGAAACAGACTATAGTCGTTTCGACACATTTTGGTATTGGAATCCCTTGTTTCGATACGAGTTTATAGCGTATCGAAACGGGTCAAAAGTCAAAGTCAAAGGAAGTCAACTTGTGCCGATATTGGTATTGCCGTATCGATACGGTCTAAAGGAAAAAGTCAACACGGGTTGACCATCGTTCACTTGTTTCGAAACAGCCTTAAGGTGTTTCGATACGGGGTTAGTTAAGTTAGTTAAAGGCTTAATTCAACAGTTTGCAATGTTCACAGACTAGTCACTAAATTTTGAAAGATTAAATTGAATGAGTTAATGAACTCCAAATTGTATGAAATTCTACAGGTCTGTTAATATTGTAGTGAATTTCTATGAAGCATGATCAATTACATCAAAGGACCCCTAATTTATCGAATTTACAATTTGATCCCTAAAACTTATAGTAATTAGGAATTAACCTAATTGATTAATTATTGCTTCTTGTGGATCAACTGGACTAAGTTACATTGTGGTAATATTCATTGTATGTTATTGATGAAAAAGATAATAATACAAATAAAATTTTGTTGCACCAATTTATGTATTGAACATCGGTATCACCTTTCGACCTGGTTCTCGACCAGACCGGAAAGGGGTATTACAAAAATTATAAAATTTAGAGACCCATAAAGTATTGTCGTACGATAAATAATGATATGGTTTTTAATTGATTTATTTAAAGATTAAATAAAAGCTAAAAATGAAAACATTCTTATAAAATGGGTAGGTACGCCATGCTCGATAAAAACAAGTCAGAAGAGAAAAATAAATGTTGTTTATCTTAAAAGACACGAATTTAAATTATTTTTCTGCAAAATGTATACGCACTATCAAAGGGACAATTATATCTTAAGACTACTAAAAAATCAATTTAAACTTCAGGAATTTAAAATTTAATAATAATTAAAATTTAGAGTTTATAGTTGAAATTTAAAGTTTATATGCCAAAACTTAAATTACTTATATATTATTTTAAATCCTAAATCTCTAAAACCTACACCATATTAAATCCCATATGATTTTTTTTTATTTCCACCACCTCCACCGCCACACAAATATATTCCCCTATAAAAATATCAATTAAAATAATATTCATTTTCTCTATCATAGTACATTTGTATATTCATGCCATACACATAATACATATTACTTTTGTATTTTTAAATCTATATTTTGATTATTTTTTCATGTTGGTGAAACCATACCGAAACAGGATTTTCTCTGGAGTCATCAAATATGTAACAACTGAAGCATGGTTTTATAAGTAAACACCATTCTTCCCCTATCCAGACTTTTCATCGATGAAATAAAACAGACTTGAAATTCATTTTCCAATATCAGATATCTACCGAACAGTTATTCCCAAGATTACATAACTACAATTCAGAATTCATTACAGTACCTTTGCACTGTTAAAGCCAGAAGCAACTATCTGGGTCCTTTAGGCTCTCTCCGACTCTCGATCACCATCTTGTTCCTCGTTTCGAAATCAACCTTCTCCAGATCACCAACTGTTCCAAGGTACCCGTAAAAGATCCTCTTTCTTTCTCCCGTCCTCTCATCCACCTTCACCAGATTGGGATTTTTATCATCCTCCTTCCCTAAAGTCAATGGCTGTAGACGCGACCAAGCCTTACGACCACGGTTTTCCTTCTCAAAGTATTCTGCAAGCCTGATGGCATCGTTCAGTCCCGACTGATCACCGGCAAACTTGACCCCTGTAATACCCAGATGACCTTCTCTACCGTACATGGACTTGCACTTCCCACTTCCAAATCCAAGGTCTGAAAGCACAGGCATCACAGTAAAATGAAATATTTCGAAACATGTTAACTCATTTAAACTTTCAAATGCATGGTGAAAAGTCATTTTTCCAGGGTTGTTATGTTTATGCAAGATCTTTGGAATCGTTATATAGATTCCCCAAAGTCAGAAAAAAAGCATCTTCTAACATTACCAGCGACATACTCAGATGAAACAAGCTTGGGAAAAAAAATCTCAGACAATAAAATAAAGACAGGTCAAAAAGTTTTGCTCTCAAAGTGGCTGCTGTTAAAGCACTAGCATTGTACAAGTGAAAACAGATAATAGAGTGGCTCACTTGTATGGATCAATCAATAAAAACAAATAAGTGCAACCTCAAGAACCCACTTAAACTGGCTGGAACGAAACAGTAACACATCCAGCGAAGAACCTACATGTTTAAATCTACAATATGAAACCCACCAGGTAAAAACATAGTTCTGAAAAAGATGATGGGTAACAAAATTTATCCATAATGCCGAGTACGATGAGCATAAGCAAAATGACAAACATACAGCAATCCAAACTTCGAAATTCAAGGTGATGAGAAAGAAAATTAGATAATACAAAAAAGTAACTGAGCAGAGAAAAAAGAGAAGTTTGCGGATCACAACAAACAAGTTTAAAAGCAATGTAATAAAGAAAGAGACTCCCATCCATAAACACCACAGCAGAATATGACTATGCATCTGTGTGCTGGACGAGGATCTTCATCACTACTTAAAAGAGACATCAACTACTTTCTCCTAGGGTTGCACTTTCAAATAATTATATGGTTCATATTTGTTCAAATTTGTTTTACCTTTTCAATTAATCTTCATTTATTTTTATATTCAATTTAAGGCCATTAAAATTTCAGCCATAGATTAACCTTCAATTTGAATTAGTCACCCTAGAATAAACAGGTGGCATATCCACTAATGTAGAGCAGATCTTGACCCCTGTACAACAGTACATCAAGTGGAGCAAGGACTGTTTTAGAGAGGGGAAGGTGGCTCCAACAAGGTGCCAATGAATTTAAAAGTCTACAATGATTGATCTAAGCATGCAAAAAAAACAACATTTTAGTGAATCCATGTCAGTGAGCCACATGAAATGAAACAAAAGTGTAAAATTATATGATTACCGAATAGTTATCTCAAATATGATATCCTACTACTAATAGTAGCTCAGGTAACTAGATCATTAATGAGGTCTTCTGTGCTTATGTAAAACCTCATTGATGGGAATATCCCTTTTGTGCACAGTGGCCTAGCCAAACGCCCAATCTTCCTCTCCCACCAAGGGAAAAGATCACTCCATATATAGTTGTTCACCATGTTACTTGAGCATGGGTGAGAGTCAGATACAGATATGTCATTTTTTTCCAAGTTCTATTTATTTGGAGGGTAATATTTCTCTGATGCATGAATATGTATCAGACAAGGGAGTCGGACATCAGTACACCAAGAGAAATAAAGAGTCGGAGCAACACACGTTGTTACACAATTATTAGCAATAAAAAGAAACACAATATCCTCCCTTCCACACAACAAAAGCTTCTGAACATCATTGCACCATGCTACTCGAATACACTCCAGAATTCAATCAATACCTAATTTGAGAATAGTAATTCAAGAACTTCATGAAGAGAAACCATGGGCATTAAGTATTTCAAAAAGCATGTACTGCATTTTCTCCTACATTTTCCTTTAGTAAAATAAACGGATGCCAACTGCAGCAGTCCGAGAAATCTTAAAAAATAGAAAACCTAAACATTGTCTATAATGGAAAACCGGGCATTGTCTAGCCTCATCTTCTCTAAGCCTTTTCTCCAGAAACAAAGAGGCATGTTGCCAAGATAAAAATAAAAATAAAAAATTGCCATTAGCATCATCCTATCATTATTTCCAGTAAATTTAATAATAATAATAATAACAATAACAATAATAATAATAACAATATCACAAACCTAAAACCATCATTTTAACTTTTACTGACTGTACATGCCTAAACTGGCATAGACTGACTAACAACACAAACCTGCAACTTAACTACTTGTGCTGGTGTTGGAAGTAGACTATAATTAGAAGCAGTGCTTGCAACAGGAAACTACAACCAATATTAGGAATATGCAAGCATCAAGGAACCACAAAAAAACTAAACTAAAGTCAATATAATCTCAATGGTATCAAGAGAACAAGTAATTTTGGATATATAGAATCCAATATAAGCACGAAAAATCTAAGGATCTTCTGGAGATTGTTACTGGGTCCTCTTAACACAATTAAACCAGCATCTAAAGATTTCGACAAAGTAAATCTCCACAACTCTCATCACCTTAGCACTAGCCAAACAGGAACGCTAACAAAAAAACATGTGGCTTAACCAGAAACAATTTTATTAACCCCAATGAAATTACAGGCCAAAAGCAACTGTCACTGGATAGTGGGCGGGCCTGAATAAACTATTTCAAGAGAAAAGTAACCTATTGGACATAATTGAATGCTGTCTCCCTGGTATCATACTTACCACCAAAACAACTAGAAGAGTTAAACAAGCAACTGTGAGCAAAAAAATACTAAGATGTGATTGAAGAATTTCAATAATGACAAAATAACAGTACAGTGAAGAGTGCAATTTTGTTGCAGACCGAAAAGGTGATACTCAGAACCAGTTATCTAAGACTAGTGACTAAATCGTAAACCATAAACAGCAAAATGGCAGAAAGGTTAACATGGGGCGAGAAAAAAATAAAAAAATATATTATAAGTAAATAAGATGTTTTCACAGGGATGCGTTGTTATTCAGGAACAAGTCTCTGGGACATGAAACTTAGAGTTCAAGACATAAAGGTGCTTAAAAGACGAACCATTGACATTTTCATAGGAAAATATTGGAGAACTGAAATGAGATTTTATGCATCTCGACTCAACAAGAATTTTGCCATCAAAGATGCCTATATAATAAATAGGCATGAACTCAATGAAATACTAAAAATTAACTATTTACTCCTCCATTAATAACACAGAAGCATGCATAAACAAACTTAGCATCATTTTAAAAATAGAGCCCAAATGTCAGAATGGAAGCAAGCACAACTGAGCAGTCGACCATGCTAATCTACTTTGCTTACCAAAAGAAAGGAAGCCAAGCTAATTTCTGCAAACCAGAAGATTTCACCAGGTTATAGGTTTCAACAGGTATAAGGTTCAAGGATATATTATCAAGCCAGTGCTTTGATCTGGATATTAATAAAGACCAGTTTGAGGACCATCTACCAAATTTAATAGAACCGGTGTTTTGATCCGGATTGCAATTTAGACCAATTTGAGGACTATCTGCTCAAACTGCCAAGACCAGTCCAACTTGAATAATATCAGGTAAAGCATATAAATCATCAAGCAACAATAGCTAAAGCTTTGAAAAAAATCGAACAGGACATCAGACAAATAGAACCAGCTTGGTTTTTCCAAAACAGATATCAATGCACAAGTAAAACTTTTAATAGATCAAATCAAGCAAGACTTGTCCCATTACCGAGTCCATGCCAGACAAACATGGCTCAGGTCCCATTAAGTCAGGTCCATAGAAATTAAGATTTAGCAGTAGTGGTTAGAGACTGTAAACATCAACCGACGAGGGAAGAGGGAGAAATGTAAATGAATTAAAAGAGTGCACTAAACAAATTTTAGACCTTAAGAAGAAAAACTAAAGTTCAGTATTAGCCGCATTGACCATTCAAGCAAGAAACAACGAAGAATATGTGCAAACATAATCAGAAATATTATCCACAACCGACGATAACAAATGTTCATGTCACACCTATTTCAAAAGGTTTGAACGAAGGGGAAAATGAAAGAACCAGCATGCACCAAATTTGTCACAATTTTCAGAAGTGTTACCCCCCTTGCGCCCCCCAACCCCCCCCCCCAAAAAAAAAAATTAAAATAAATATATATATTGCATAATAGCTGCATAGCTGGATAGATAGCTTCATGAGTTGGAAAGAATTCTCAAAAAATGGCACTTTACTCGTAACAGAGATTACACAGTCGTTATGCTAGACAAAATGGAATTTGATTAATCTAACAAGTTCAATTAATGAAAATTATAACTGGTCTATGCAGTATGAAAACATAATTTAAAACTTATAAGGAAAGAGAAAGGGAAGTAAATAGAAAGGAAGGATTAACTAAAAATATCACTAGCCCCTGTGCTGATCAACAATAATGAAGAATAATGAACAGTGGGGCGCATTATACCTCTTATTTTGCTATCCATTGCTTTGTTTCCCAAACCTTCCATGCGCCCATCTTTCCCCTTTCCTGTTATAGTATTATGTACTATCACCATAGGAGGCCACATAATCAAATCCTCTTGGTTTGAGGCTGCTTCATCTGCAGGTAAGAACCGATAGGCCTTTGAATTATCAGGAGGCTTTGAGTGGTTCCATCCCATTAATACACAGAGAGCTTTGTGTAAGCCTAAGTGATCCACACGCAAGTCAGCATTATCTGAGTAGTACGTGTGCATTATCAGACCATGCATATCAGAGAAGTCTTTAGAGGACCTGTAATTTTTCATATCAAGTGCATTGAAAAATAAAATTCAGGTCTTCCCTTGAGATATCACTAGAATCAGCTTACAAGATTGAACTACGGAAACAAACAAAAAAATTATTCAGCAGTTTGAGAATAAGATGAACAGATAATAATTATCCAAAAAAGGTTGAACAAATAATAGGAGTGAAGTAATTTGCACGGCATCGAGCCAATATATTGTACTGTCATCCAAGTAGACTGCAAGCATCAAATAAAAACATGCACAAAAGGCAAATTTGAATATTGGATTGCAATGAACCTATTCCATATGATAGCATGTCCATACAACAAACTCCTAGTCGCTAAATCATTGGAAATAAGGGTATCGTCATCACAAAAAAGATACTGCAACAGGGTTAGGAGAAGAGACGGAGAGAGGAAAAGGGATTGCAGTTAGATGAAAATGTACCTCACAAGTAATTACCAACTATAGTATACAGTTCAAAAGCCGTAGATTTAACAACAATCATAATAACAGACATCTGATTGCATATAGATTTTGAAGAAATATATAGCTAGAACAGGATGTCTGATTACAACATTGGCACAGACAATAGACTATACCAGAAAATGTTGAATCAAGACCATGAAAAGTGTAGCATGGAAGAGAAGAAGATAAGAATATAAAAGCATATGAGATCAGTACTTGGTTCTTCTGATATGAACCAGATATACCCTCTTTATAAGCCGAGACTTCCGCACTCCAATTTGTGATAAGAGAACAATAATGTGGTTTTCATTTCTAGTGCCATAAGCAATACAAACAGAAAGATGACTCAATCAATAACTTTAGAGAATGGCAGCAAACACAAAAGTAAGCCCCGCATGTTTGATGCATGCCTGCATGTGGACATCATACTTAGTGGATAAAACAAATAACAATCACCCCAAGGGCCACTGCACAGAAAAGTAGTCAACTCAAAAAAGAGGGAAAAAATCTAGCCATCAAACCGCTTCGTACAAGGTAATGCAAAATAAATAAATAAATAAAAGAGTAAAAGACTAATTAGTAATTACTTTAACTTACACTAGCAGCCAATTTAACTTATCAACCACCAAAAGAATGGCTATTAAAATTATCGCAATCAGGCCAACCCAGCTATGTCCTTAGTTTTAAAAGGCGCAAGGCGCACCTAGGCACAAGAGGTCTATATATATAATATCAAATATAAAAATAAAAACAAAAATATAACATGTTTGCATGTAATTATTTAAAAAACTGCAATTTGTTGTATATATATATAGTTAGATGTCAATTGTTTTGTGTTTTGGGGAAATATCAATCCATACACACCATAGATTCATAGAATATAATTTTTTCTACCAAAGCCATGTAATATATAATAATGAATATTCACATTTATTCATATACATTATTAATTAGGGAAAAAAGTATAATTATTTGGTCAGTTAATATATATTAGAGAAAATTCTTGAAGGGTGTTATAGTAATTATGCAATATATTTTTTTCTAAATAAAACTAACTAAATTATTAATTTTTACAATGTTTTATAATTCTTAAGAATTTGTTTTAGCTTTTTTTTATTACTAAAATTATTGAAAAGATTTTAGTTTTAGATTTTTCAAATATTTTTTATATTGTTTTAAAAATAAATAAATTTCAACCAGTTAAATATTTTAAATATTGTCACATCAATAAATTTAAAAAAATTATTTTTAAGTTAGCTCTTTAGTGTTTTATCTGACCTAAAAAGCTGTGCAATCTTTTCCATCTTATCTTTTTTTCTCTACTTTTCCCGTATTTAACCTCTGCCACTATAAAACCCCCAAACAACTCTCTCTCTATATATATATATTGTATTTCATTGCAGCAGGTTCGGTTTTCTTTTAACTCCCTAGAAGCGCAAAAGGCGTGCGCCTAGCCAAAAAGCACTCAGAAGCACGCACCTTGCTTCGCCTCCGGTATCTCGCTCCACCTCCTCAGGCGATTTTTCCGGCGCCTATATGCGCCCTACGCTTTAAGGGTGCCTAGGCACGCTTTTAAAAACTAAGGCTATGTCATGCGGATAAGAAAGAAGTTACAAAAAAGAACATATCGGTACCAAGCAGCATAAAACATTTGTCATATACTACTACAACTAAGCCAAAATGACTGAAATCTACAACGAATATCCATATCAAAGCCTCCAGTAATCTAAAGTAACTGTAACATGTTGCAATGAAAGAGAAGGTAGTTATAAAATGCAGAAGGGTGAAATGTAGCAGCAACCTACATAATTGTAAGGAAAGGGACTTGAAAAGCGATATCAACTATGGACATGCTTACTACTCAACATCGGTGACAGGTGAAACTGCAAATGGCCATACTCATTAAAACTGTTGTCAATCCATAAATTAAATTATAATATTTTATTATTAAAAATGAAAGGGAATCTAATATTAAAACCCATCAGTAGAACAGCATAACCAAATATGAATAAGTAAAACAGGACACACAGAGACCATCAACAGAAAAAAGAGCTGCTATAATACAAAATCTAAAACAGCAGTATTATCTCTGATATATTTTCCACTGCATGGATAAATAAACTAATATTCTTATTTGCCGCTTCAAACACTGTTGTACTGAAGCACTATTGAGAAGAAAATACATCTGGTACAACCAACCCTTCATTTTAATATTATGAACACATAGATTGACTTGAGTTTGATAAAATCCCGTTATACAAAATAACACAAGCAATGACACATGGGAAGCACTTCTCCGAACCGGTTAGTAAAAGCCAGAAACTTATAGCAAACCAAGATTAACTATGCCACATACATAGCAAACCAGCAGAAGGATTATAGAAAATCCAAGATTTAGATTCATGCTAAATGTATCAAATAGCAGATCTTAAGGCTTAACCTAAAACCCTAGAAATGTCAGATAGTGGTGCTTGTCAAGAAAATCATTAATAAAGGGAAGAAAACTCTGCATCAGCATTGCCTTACCTCAACCAAATTGTTGTACCTACTGTCAATCGCCATCTACTTATTCAGAACTTATAATTGGAACTCAGCAGCTAATCATTATTAGTAATAGTTTATAATATAAAACATCTATCAGACCCCAAAAATAGCATTTTATGAGAACAAGGACATAATCCAAAAGAGTGGCACTTGACAAACATTCGTGATTCTAGAAAGAAATTGGCAACATCAGATAGACACAGACAACAATCTCAGTTCTATGAGCCCAAGTAAATGAAATACAAAACAACTGAACACAATTCAAGACATCTGTACCCTTAACTTTAAGTAATATCACCTATACAATACAGCATTCTAGCTTTAAAAATATTAATAGCAACATAACAAGTAATCTAATCTAACTATTTGCATCACAACATATTATGTACGAACTAAAAGACCTAAGTAGTAAAGCGCTATTCAGATTTTAAATCATAATATGGAACTCAAACAATACAAAAAAACATCCAAAAAGTTAATTCCAATTCAGAATCAAACCTAAATTTGGCATTAAACTTGCCACAAGCCAAGCATTCTAGCTATTCGGGTTTAAATCATAATATGAAACTCAAACAATACAAAAAAAAAAAGCTTCCAAAAAATTAATTCCAATTCAGAATCAAACCTGAATTTGGCATTAAACTTGCCACAAGCCAAGCATTGAAGCCGCCCTTGTTTCCCATCCTCCAAGTAATTATGTTTCTGTGCCGCATTTTCAAAAACAGCTTTCACAAAGTGCAAAAACGCCTTCTTTAGAGCGCTTTGATCAACCTCCAAATGCTTATTATTAAACCCCAAATTACTGTTTTGAAGCCCCCCACCAACCCGCATATACTTGGCCGCCCTCATTTCCTCATTCGGGCTACTCGTTCCTGCTAGGAGATCTGGCCCTCCAGACCCCAAACTGTAGACTTTTGCATTGGCATGCCCAAACCTTTGCGTCGCAGGTTCCTCCTTTTTCTCCACTCTAAGATCCTTTCCTTCTTCGTCGTACTTTCTCTTTAACGGTCCAGACCCGTCACCAGTGGAATTCCAATAATCACGATTATCGCGGAAACCCATCATTGGGCTACCGAAATCGCGAGGTCCGAGTATGGGTCGGGTCGGAAAGTCCTGATAATCAGGCGGGAGTGCAAAGTAGGAGCGTACGCTGCCATCGTAAAGGACGATTGTCCGACGCTCCAGCATGTGGAATCCATACGCCGGTGGAGGCGGAGGGCCAAGGGCGGCAGGATCCAAGAAGGGGAAGGGAGGATAAGGCTGATTTGGGTCAGACTGTGACTTGTTTTGAGCGGCTGAGCTTGGAGATGGGCCAGTCTTGGTGGAGGATTTGGGGTCGGCAGTTGTGGAGGGTGGGTTTTTATTGGCGGAGGTGGAGGAAGGGTTTTTAGTAGCGGTGGTGGAGGAGGAGGATTCCCAACGGGATTTCCGGTGGTTGTTGGAGGACGATGACGGTAGTTTTGGCTGATTCGGACCGGCCATCATCGGAGTAGATGGATTTTAAGGTTTTTCGGACTCATTTAGGGGAACAAAGGAGGATGGAGATTTATACGGTTGTAAAGTTAACTGTTTGAACCAGGTCGGTTTGGACCGGTTGAATCAGAAACCATTACGGAGATTAATTCGATAAGGAGAAATAATTGCATTGCACATCCTCAAACTATGAAAATTTATATTGTCTTTAAAATTTAAATATTCTAATTTTTTAATTAAATTATATCTTACATTTTAAATTAATTTTCAATTTTCAAATGTTCCAGTATTTCTCAAATTATGATCTTTGTTGATTTTAAACTTTTAAATGTTTCAATTTCACATCAAATTATGATTTATACCATAAAATGTTATTATATAATACACATAAATATTTACATGGTAATTAACAATTTCTAAAAAAAATTCTATTAACATGAGATATTATTAGCATATATTGATAATATGGGGATGGAGTTAAAACATACATAAGATTGAGGATTTATTTAGAATAAAAATTATAGTTTAAGATGAAATTAGAACATTTAAAAGTTCAAAGATCAATTTATTACGAGGAATGAAATGTGTAAAACTGTAGCAACTAATATAAGTGAAGGTCGTAGTGTGAGAACAAATGGTGTAATTAACTCCAATAAATATTATAAAACGAGAAGAATGGTGAAGTGAAAAATCATTTTTAACTATGAAACAGATAAATCAAAGAAAACAGGTTGGGTTGAGTTATCTGAAATTTGATTTACTTTTACTTGACCAAACCCAAAAAAGAAATATATACATATATGTAATAACCAAAAATAAAGTTTCTTTTTTATTTTGAAAAAAACGGTTTGAATTTGAAAAAAGATTTAATGGAAGTCGTCATTGGTCACTTGAGCAGGGTAAACGAGACACCAAAAGGTAACTAGAAAAAATATAGTTCGGGACTTGGTTATGAGTGGGGAAGATTTTGCACCCCCACCACGCCCGAAATTTATACCTATTCGATTACGAGTTGTCTTTGTTGAGGTGATCAAACAATTTCGAATTGGCCAAGAGGGGTGAATTGACTTTTTAAAATGAGAGGGAGAAAAATAAAAATTGAAGACAAAAAGATTTAGAGTGGTTCAAGCTTCTAACAAGCTCTACATCCACTACCTTAGCTCACACTAAGAATTTCAACCAATCCACTACTGAATTCTTCCCTTTTTCTAGGATTAGGAGGAAACCGTTACAAAGATCAAAGTTTTCTACCCAAAGCTTGATCAAAATCACTCTTTTACAAGAAGAAATTGGCAAATTAAAAATAGACCTCTCAATAGGTAAAATATTTACCCCAATTACAGTAGCACGCTCCCTAAACTTGAAATGAAAGATTACAAAATTAATTATACAAGTTGGGTATAAGGGTTTGACTCTAAAAGGCTCAAAGAGATTAGATTTTTACTTAATTGTGCTTGACTTGATGAATAGTTGTTGTAGCTTTAGAGGCTTGCTTTTATACCTTCTCATTGAATTCTAGTCGTTTGGGTGGTTGGCATCATCAATAAAGCTATTGAGCTCTCTTTTTCCCACCATAAATGCAATTCCGCAACCTACCATGTCGGTACACGGGGTACCCATATCGATATCTGTATCAAAACAGAAAGAGTCATTACAGGTAATAAAGAGGGCGTATCGATATGCGAGAAGGTGTATCGAAACGTATAAGGGGTCGTATCAAAACGGCTATCGATTGTATCAATGCAATTCTTGCAAACTTAGACACTTCCAAACTACGTAACGGTACACTACTAGGGTATATCGGTACAGGTAACTGAAATTCAAAAGTTTGTTGATCTCTTTTAACTAACAAGGCAACAGTCATATAATAAATAAAAAGATTTGAAAATCTTAACCCGGTATCGATACGGTATAGGTCCGTATGGGTATGCTTAAAAAAACCTTAAGCCTAGATGAATGCCGTATCGAAACAGATATAGCTGTATCGAAACAAGCTCAGTCGTATCGAAACGTGAAATTCCAGTAGCCAATTAAGATGAGGCCGTATCGAAACGCTGGGATAGCGTATCGAAACGCCTGTGTAGTTTTGTAAAGTTTAACTTTGGAAAGGCAAGGCCGTATCGAAAGACTTATATAGTATATCGAACGTCTAGGCGATTTTGTTAAGTTTGGCTTTGAAAACACTTAAAAAATTGTGCGGGGTTTAAGTTTTGACTTGGAAACAATTTTGTCTTAAAATCATTGTCAATAGTGAGACTTTCAAATACTTAAAAGTTTATTTACTTTGCAATTATGTCTTTAAAATATTTGTTATATCAAAATCAAATATAGATTTTACAATCTCTCCCTTTTTGATATATCAAAACTAAAGTAAATTTTTAAGTACTCCCCCTTAGTTTAAGCTAGGTTTTTGAAAGATGATTTAGAGTGAAATTTTTAGCTTATACCCTTCTCCCCCCTTTGTGTTAGATCAAAATCAATGATAGAAGCAAGATAATATAAGCAAGATTAGGCAAACAACATAAACTTCATTAATAACTTAAAGCATAATAATTCAAAGCAAACATAAAATCCAAACTTAAATCCTAAAACATAAATCAAAACAAATATTCAATGCATAGGTTCAAATAGAAAAAACATAGGTGCATAAAAGAAAATCCTAATATGATATGTAATGATATGCAAGACCTAAGACTCGTCTTGATCTTGATCTTCATCTTCCTTTTCATCTTCATCTTCACCTTCATTGTTGACATTATTACCTCGAGATTGTCGTCGCTTTTCATGAAAAGCTTGAAGAGAGATGCCCATAGAGGTTTGTTGAGTTTCAATCGAGGTAACTCGATTCTCAATGGAAAGGACTCTCTCCTCCAAGATGGTGAACCTTGTGTCAATCGTGACAAATCCAAAATTCATGTTTGTGCCCAAAGAGATGAATTGCTCGTTGAGAAATTGTTGGGTTTTATGATGCTCGATTTCCTTCAACCGATGTGTTTGCCAAGTTTGAAGAAGATTGGATTTTTGGGTGTTTTAGTGGAAGTTAAAATATTGGAATTGGACACAAGGATTTACAATGGTTCAGCCTTCTAACAAGCACCTACATCCACTACCTTAGCTTCCCACTAAGGACTTCAACCAAATTCACTAAGAATTTCGTCTCCTTTTTGTAACGCCCGTGTTTTGGGGTTAGGAGTTAGTGGGTTTGCGGTTCGAGTCGGTAAAATAAAATTAAAATAAATTCAATCTTAAATTGGACCTAATTGAGCTTTAGTAAAAAGGGGAGGGACCTATGTTGTGATTTTACCCAAAAGATTTTAAAAGGAAGACAACTTTTGAAAGTTGTCATCTTCTCTCCCTTTTCCCCATTTTTCAATGTGAATACACCAAACCCCATCTCCAAAACCTCTCCAAGTTTCAAGTTACTATTCCATTGGTTTACAACTTCATTTCAAGGTGTTTTTGAAAGGTAAAATCATATTCTCACTCTCCTCTCTATTCTCTATCTACTCATGGTTTTAGATTTCAAAGATATGAACTTTTGAAAATTAGGGTTTGATTTAAAGTTTGGGTTTTTATGGGAATTTTCATCTTGTTTTGAAAAATTGAGTTGGGTCTTTGTTTATTCATGTTAAAAGGTGCAACATATGTTAATTTGGTTGAGTTTTGTTGAAAACCCGAAGTGAGTTCTTAAAGCCATTTTTGAGATGTCAAAAACCCCATTTTTGGTGGGTTTTAGAGTGTAAATGAAAGGCTGATGGTTTATATAGGTTAGGAGTATGTTTTGGGATCATTTGGGAGTCATTTGGGTGACTGGAAATGGAAATTTTAGCAAGGTTTTGGGGAAGCACGAAAATTGGTATTTTGGGTGATTATGTGGATTGGGAATTTGTTGAAGTTGGCTTATACATGTGATGTGAGATGGTGATTGAGTTTTAGCATTGAATTGTGAAGTAATGAATGTGTTTTGTTTGGCTAGAAGCAAGAGGAAGCGTTGGAGAGGCATTGGGACCGAATCCGGGTTCGTAGAAGCAAGAGGAAGCGATGAGTGGTTTCAAACTTGTTTTAAAGTTTGGTTCGAGTATGTGTAGTGTGTGTGTGAAGTGTGCTTGGTAGGCCACTTCTATTTAATTCAAGTTGTTAATTTAGCCATTGATTTCATTAAATGCTACTATGTTTGCCTATCTATGCTATTGTGAAATGTGGTTGAATTGGTGCATGTATATCATGAATTGTATATATGTGATGAGCATGGGATGTGGTTGATGATATGTGATGCGGTTATGAAAATTGGCACTAAATAAATTACCGATTGTAAATGATCGATCATTAGGATTAGTGTGCACTCAAATTGAGTCAAAACGTACGTGACCTTGATGGTGTTAAGTCATTAAGGAGGAGTACGGTGATATAATATTCCACCGGAAGCTTTATTATATTTTCTACGGGATGATGAGTGGAATCCCATCCGTAGGGCATGTGGTGATGAGTGGAATCCCGCACATGCAAGGTCCGGTGATAAGTGTAATCCCACCGAGGTAATGTGATTGTTAAGGTTAAATCCGCACATCCGGGTAATTAATAGTGGCCAATTAAACTTGTTCATTTGTTGTGATTTATGATGTTGATATGTGGCGTTGATATTGATGATTGAGCTTGGTAGGATAGGAGAAACCATATTATGCCACTTGAAAGACTAGCTAGGTCTACTTGATTATATGCCAATGTATGATGTATGTGAGATTAGGATTTACGTGCTTGAACCCTGCATTGTTGATGTTTTTCGTTTTAGAGCACCCTCACTAAGCTTATAGCTTACGCTCTCAATGTTCAACAATGCAGATCATTAGCGTGGTGTTAGCTCGGAGCAAGGCAAGAAGGGCTTTCCAAGTTTGTGGCTCAAGTACGGTGGTTAATTTTGTAGTAGTTTATCAATGTGGCAAGGGTGTTTTGTATGAGCTATGTATGACTCATTATATGTTGATGTTTGGATTGACTATGTTTTGTAAAGCATGATATGCCATGATGGATGTTTGTGTGTGATGGCATGCTTTTAGGTGTTTAGGTTGCCTTGTTGGTAAATGCAAACCTCCTACATGTTGTCTTGTGCCTTTTAAGGCCTTTTGAGCTTTCATGTATGCCCATTAATGCTTAAATTGCTCTTTTGTTGGAATGCCATGAATGGATGCCTTGCTTCTGGTTTGGATGCTTCCCTTGGTTGTAGAATGTTGCTTAAAAGTTTGTGTGTGGCTTAGGGAGTCCCTTTATGCATCTAGAGTTGGAGTCTTGAGAGTTCTTTCTGATTTTGGGGCATTGCAGAGCAGGGCATATCGATACGCCTAAGGGCCGTATCGATACGGTCTTGCCTGTAGAGCTCAGTTTTGGCTGGGCGTATCGATACACGGGGGTGTATCGATACGGTTTTTGGTCACTGGAATTCTGAGAAATTGGGGAGTGTTTGGCGTATCGATACGATGTTGGGGCGTATCGGTACGTGTTTATCTCATTGACCACGAGATGTTGACTGAAGAGGGCGTATCGATACGCTCAAGGGCTGTATCGATACGGTCTTCTTCGAGTTGACTATTTGGGTTGACCAAGTCAAGGCGTATAGATACCCTTGATTAGTGTATCGATACGCCCTGCCCTGTAAGCTTACAATGGACTGCTTGTGCATGGCCGTGTTTCGAATGTGATTTCCTTTGATTGTTTTCCGCTGTCGTGATCACCTAGGACTTAACAATCCTCTAGACAAGATTAAAATGAAAGAAAAAAATAGAGTTGCTAACCGAGGGGGAACCTTAACGGGTTTCACATCGGTTTTCCCCGTGTGGCTCACTCGGACCGGTCATCCGGCTAGACCGGGACGAGGGGGTTACACTTTTCTAGGCTTAGGAGGCAACCCTTACAACCCTCAAAGCTTTCTACCCAAAGCTTGAGTAAATCCTCTTTACAAGTGAAATTCTAGCCAAACTTGAAATCCCTCTAATAGGTGTTTGTTTGCACTATTAAGCTCTCACCCAAAACCTAAACACTTGAGCAAATTTAACAATGTTTAACTCACTAGTGTTGTCTATACAAGAAAATGGACAATTAAGCTCTAAGCCAAAATCTTAATCGTAGTGTTGCTGACAATTGAAGGATTGGCCTTCTCTTGATGCTTGGAGGTCCCTTTTTGTAGAACTAATGTTTTGATATAATAATTGAAAAATGTTTTGGACTGATTTAAAAGGTATTTAAAACATTTACAAAGTCCAAACAACTTGAAATTATGTTTAGGGAAGTTTTTAAAAGGGTTTTTCATGTTTTTCAAAGCCAATCTAAACAAAACTGTCCAGGTGTTTCGAAACACCTTAGGGCGTTTCGAAACAGGGGATTCCAATGGCAAAATCGTTTCGATACTCGTATCGAAACGAGCCTTCCTTGGATAGGATTTTTGCCCAGCGTTTCGAAACGGGCTAGGCCGTTTCGATACGCCTACGTGGCACTGACCACAACGGTCATAAACCCCAACGGCTCTTTCCCAACCAACTTTCAAATGCAGACGTTTCGATACAGGCCTTTAGCGTTTCGATACGCGTTTCGAAACGGCAAGGGGGTGTTCCAAAACGGGTACCCTGACAGACTGCAACGGCTCTTTCTACATTGAGAGTGTTTCGAAACGGCTTCGAGCGTTTCGAAACGGGGAGCTGCAGAACTGCATTTATGGTGGGAATTAAAGTCCTCAACGGATCCAATATGATCCCAACGGCTAGTAACGGCTACAAACTCATTTGGAAGTATAAAAGGGACCTCCAAGCATCAAGAGAAGACTAATGCTCATATTGTCAAACATCAAATGATCAAAGATTGTCTTAGAGCCTAAATTGTAATTTATTGTATAGACAAACACTAGTGAGCCAAAATTGTCAAATTTGCTCAAGTTTTTTAGGTTTTGGGTGAGTGCTTAATTGTGCAAAGAAACACCTATTAGAGGGTTTTAAGTTTGCTTATATTGTCTCTTTGTAAAGAGGGTTTCAATTAAGACTTTGGGTAGAAAGCTTGATTGGTTGTAAGGGTTTCCTCCTAATCCTAGAAGGTTGATGTAGACCTTGGTTAGAAGGTTGAACCACTATAAATCATTGTGTCACATTTCAATTTAGCTTCCACAACCCTTCCACCCAAAAATCCACCTCTCCACCACTTGGTGAGCAACATCGGTTGAACGAATCGAGCCCCACACAACTCAACAATTGGTATCAGAGCTTGGCTCAATCGAAGAGGATTAACATCCTATTGAGAAGATCCGGCAAGTTCGATCACTATTTCATCAACCGGCTCAAATGGCACAATCAATCGACAAACCGCCTTTCTTTGACAGAACTCACTATGCCCATTGGAAGACAAAGATGAAGTTCTTCATCAAATCAAAAGATTACAAGATATGGGATGTAGTTGAAGATGGCTCGTTCGTGCCTCAAAGAAGCAAAGCGAAGTGGAGTGCCGACGATCGCAAGAAGATGGAGCTAAATTGCAAAGCCTTGCACATTCTATTTTGTGCATTTGGTCCATCCATCTATGAGAAGATGTCTTCTTGTGAGAGTGCCAAGGAAGTATGGGACAAGCTTGAAGTCACATATGAGGGAACCAATGAAGTCAAGGAGACCAAGATTGGGCTCCTAACCTTAGAGTATGAGAACTTCAAAATGGATCCGGAAGAGAACATCGAGAAGATGTTTGATAGGTTCTCCACTATAACCAATGGTCTCAAAGGCTATGGAGAAGCCATCCCAGAGGAAAAGCTTGTTTGAAAGCTCATCTACTCACTTCCCGAGTCTTGGGACTCAAAGAGGACCGCCATCATCGAAGCCAAAAATTTGAAGACTTTGAAGCTTGATGAACTCATGGGGTCACTCCTTACTCATCAAATCATGAAGAAGAACAAGGAGGATGAGAAGAAGAGGGAAGAAATTAGAGCCATGGGAGAGAAGAAAATCAAAGGGCTTGGCATCAATGCAAGTGCCATGGCTCTCAAATCCTCCACTTGCCAGCATGTCTACTTAAGTGAAGAGGAGGATAAAGATGAAGAGATAGTTCACTCTTCAAGAAGTGTGCCCCATTCATGAAGAAAGCCTTGAGAGAGATTGAACGAGAACCTAAAAGAAAGGAGAGGACAAGCACTTCAAGCCATAAGAAGAAGGCACATGTGGCTACTTGGAGTGACGAGGACTCCACCGACGATGAACAAGCCAACCTTTGCCTTATGGCCATCGAAGAAGATTCAAGGGTAACTTCTAATTCATCTACTTCATGTTCTTATTCTTTTGATGAATTACAAGATGCCTACGATGATTTGGTTTTAGATTTTAAAAGCCACATTTTGAAAAACAATAAAATGATTTCAAGGTTAAAAACTCAAAATGATTTGCTTTCTAAAACCAAACTTGAACTTGAAGCAAAACTTGAAGAGTTTGAACTAAAAATTTTTGATTCACAAAAATTGCTTCAAAAAGTTCAAGAAGAAAAGGATTTGATTTCCAAAGAGCTAGAAAAGAAAAACAATTTTGGAAAATCAAACTTCTATGTTAGATAATCTAGTGCCCCTAGATTTATTAAAGGAAAATGTTTTAAAAGTGTTTAGGTCCCAAAAGGACTTAATACTTCAATTAAAAAGGATGACATTGAAAAATGGATTCCAAAGGGGACTAAAATTTGTGCTACTAACGTTCATGGATCCAAAGTAATTTGGATACCAAAAATCACTTGATTGTCTATTGCTTGGTGTGATGGAGATGTTCAACAAGTCAAACATTGAGGGGGAGCTCTATACACACAAGGAAGAGCACTTGAAGAAGGAAGGCTTCACACCCTACCTTGAGTTCAAGTGTTGGTAAAATCTAGTTGTTTTAGCATTTATCTGTTTTATTTTTAGTTTATTCAACTAGATGATCATAAATGTTGGACTAACATTATTAATGATGCCTTGAGAAAGGGGGAGCCACTTTTAAACCAAATTCTTATTTTTTGTCAAAGTTTTTACCTCTATTGTTATTTTGAACTTAATGTTTTAAATTCTTTTTGATATAACAAAAAGGGGGAGAAATGGTTTGAAAAATTGAATTTTCAAATGAATAAGGGGGAGCTCTATTTGAATTAAAATTTTTTGATCTCTTATTCACTTTTTTAAAGTTAAAGGGGGAGAATCCCAATCAATTATTCAAGTGAGTTTTATTATATCAAAAAGGGGGAGATTGTAGAACTAATGTTTTGATATAATAATTGAAAAATGTTTTGGACTGATTTAATAGGTATTTAAAACATTTACAAAGTCCAAACAACTTGAAATTATGTTTAGGGAAGTTTTTAAAAGGGTTTTTCATGTTTTTCAAAGCCAATCTAAACAAAACTGTCCAGGTGTTTCGAAACACCTTAGGGCGTTTCGAAACAGGGGATTCCAGTGGCAAAATCATTTCGATACTCGTATCGAAACGAGCCTTCCTTGGACAGGATTTTTGCCCAATGTTTCGAAACGGGCTAGGCCGTTTCGATACGCCTACATGGCACTGACCACAACGGTCATAAACCCCAACGGCTCTTTCCCAACCAACTTTCAAATGCAGACGTTTCGATACGGGCCTTTAGCGTTTCGATACGCGTTTCGAAACGACAATGGGGTGTTCCGAAACGGGTACCCTGACAGACTGCAACGACTCTTTCTACATTGAGAGTGTTTCGAAACGGCTTCGAGCATTTCGTAACGAGGAGCTGCAGAACTGCATTTATAGTGGGAATTAAAGTCCTCAACGGCTCCAATATGATCCTAACGGCTAGTAACGGCTACAAACTCCTTCTAACTAATGCTCATATTGTCAAACATCAAATGATCAAAGATTGTCTTAGAGCCTAAATTGTCATTTATTGTATAGACAAACACTAGTGAGCCAAAATTGTCAAATTTGCCAAGTGTTTTAGGTTTTGGGTGAGTGTTTAACTGTCAAAATTGTCATTTATTGTATAGATAAACACTAGTGAGCCGTTACTAGCCGTTAGGGTTGGATTGGAGATGTTAGAGACTTAATTTCCCACTATAAATGCAATTCTACAGCCTACCGTATCGGTACTCGAGGAGGCGTTACGGTATGCCCTTCTCCAGAACTAGCTGTTGGGCTCTTTGTCAGCCTATACGTATCGATATGCTTGAGAGCATATCGATACGGTCTGCAATTTAAAAGATCGTTGGGAAATAGTCGTTGGGGGTTGTTAAAGCTGTGATCAGTACGCTTAAGAGGCGTATCAAAACGACCCCTATCCGTATCGATACGGGCAAGCCTGTATCGGTACGAGTTTTGGCAGAATCAAACTTGGGTAAAAAGGTATCGATACGGGGTATACTATATCGGTACGGGCTTGCTGAAAAGCCAGGTTTGACTTCTTTAAAACATTAAAAACTTTTCCAAAAACCTTTTTAAATACCTCAAACTTATTTTCAAGTTGTTTGGACTTAAAGACATGTTTCAAATTCTTTTCAAATTTGTCCAATTTTTTTTTTCAATTATTATATCAAAACACTTAGTTCATCAATCTCCCCCTTTTTGATATAATAAAACCAACTTAAAAATTGTTTAGGATTCTCCCCCTTTAAATTTAAAAAAATTGAATAAGAGATTAAAAATTGAAAAGAGGTTAAAGCTCCCCTTATTCATTTGAAAATGCAATTTTTCAAATCAATTCTCCCCTTTTTGTTATATCAAAAAGAATTCAAAAATCATTAATTTCAAAATAATATAGGAGGTTTAAAGAAAAAATTTCATAAAAAGAGTTTTGGTTTTGAAATGGCTCCTTGTTGAGTGTATAAAAGTTCTATATTTTACCCCTCATTTACCCACATTTCTGCTGCATTCAAGCATATTTTATTGCATTTAGGATAGATTTCTTCATATACATCACAATTAGATAAAATGGCACAGTTGCTACTGATTTTGGTCACTTTTGCAGGTATCTGCAGCAGCAGACTCAGGGCAGCAAAAGGAGCAGAGCTGGATCACAGAACTGGAGTCGAGGAGCAAACACTATCGTGGCCACTGCCATGGCAGCCATGACGACAAAAGGGTGAAATGGAAAAGTGAAGTGGAGCTCGACAGATAGAGGATTTCAAGCCGGTCTGTCGTGGACCACTCCTATATTTTTCTGAGCCTTAAGGTAGAATGAAGGTCAAGCCCAAAGTCCAAGGAAGAAACTCAAGGCAAGAAGAGAGAACTAATTAAAGGCATCTACTCAGAAGATTTAATCTTTAATAGAGTTGTACTTTAGTTTAAACTTGTATTCTTGCCATATTAGAAAACTTAGACCCAAGGCCTATATAAAGGCATGTAATTCGACCTAGGGAAGGATATCTCATTCCTAGCCGTCTTCCCCAAAACCCTTGTCATTTTCCCCTCTTCATCTTGTTCTAAACTCCCCCTAGGGCTAAGGGTTGATTCTGTAAAGTAGTTGCAAGGATTGTATTGTTTTAGGAATTTTCAATCAAGCAATAAAAACTTCAAGTTTATTTATTCTGGTTTTTCATGTCTCGCAAGAGTATTGGGAGAGCATTGTGAGGTTATCCATTTGTTTGATATCGAGAGAGTCAAGCATACGGATGAAATAAATACGCGTTTTCCAGTTTGTTGAGTGGATCGTAAGATCGATATTAACCAAGAGGGGGTGAATTGGAAATTTAAAAGTTTTGTGGTGGAAATTGCAAATTGAAAATAATAGACAAGGGATTTAGAGTGGTTCAAGTTCCAAATGAACTCTACATCCACTACCTTAGCTTCACTAAAGATTTGCAACAATTCCGCTAATTGCTCTTCCCCTTTTCTAGGACAAGGAGGCAACCCTTTACAATTTCGGTTGATTTTTCTACCCAAAAATCAACCCAATCCTCACACAAGTGAACAAAGAAATTTGATGGCTAATTAGATATCTCTCAATACAAATAATAGCCCAATTACAAGCACTCAATCCAATTGAACAATATATGAATGAAAATTACAATTGGGGTTTTAGACAAAATGGGATTTGTGCACAATTGCTTGGATTTGATGTTTGGATGTTTGCTTTTGGATCAATAGTTGTTACTGGTGCTTTTAGAAGTCTCTTTTATACCTTCTCATTGAATTCTAGCCGTTGTGGTTGTTGCACTCATCAATAGAGCCGTTGGGGATGTTATCTCACCACCATAAATGCAGTCTGCAACAACCCGTTACAAAACGCGGGGTACCTGTTTCGGAACGAACTAAAATAGAAAGAGCCGTTGGGGTGCATTTAAGAGCCCGTTTCGAAACACTTTTGCCACTGTCAAGGGTCGTTTCGAAACAGTCTTAGCCCGTTTCGAAACACCTTAACGGTTTTCAGAAAATCGGTTAAAAACAACTTCAACGGTCATATTTTATATTTAAACTTAAGACCTGTTTTGAAACGCTTTGGCTTCGTTTCTAAACGGATTTGCTACTGTCAAGGGTCGTTTCGAAATAGCCTTAGCCCGTTTCGAAACACCCTATTTATCTTGAAATATTCACCAAAAATATCTCAACCGTTGTGCTTTTTCAAATCAAATATGAAGAACAGTTTCGAAACGTGAGAGCCCGTTTCGAAACGGGGTCAAGTGTTTCGATACACGTTTCGGAACAGGAGTTGACAGTGATGAAAACATTTCGAAACTGTTGCGTGTAAAAGAGTCTATCGCAATTGTAGTGCAAGTGTACACGACGCAAGTAGTAAGTGATACGGAGTATCGGATATCGTCTCCACAGGGATTGGGCTAATGACTTCACCTAATTTCACTGCACGAAGTAAAGGGAATAGTTTAAAAAGATTGTCACGAGAATATTAAAGTAAACGTAAATAAAAAGAGTAGAAATATCAAGATAGAGAGAATGGGCTGGTATTGAATTGCTCAGTAGTGCAGGTATTGAATTGCTTAGGAACTCCAGTTCTGTCGTCGTGCCCGTCGCTGACAGCACCTGTCGCGGCGGCTGTCTGTTAGCTGTCGCGGCAGCGAACACACCAACTCCGTACTCCAAGTTTGGCAAGAATCTCAGATCTGCCTTGGCCTATCCCTAGGTCCAAGTCTGTCGATGATCACGTCTTTGACGATACCTCCCGGCGTGAGTCGAAGGATGAACACCGATATGTATGAATTCTTCCTTAGCCACTTAACCTCGCCCTATCCCTAGGCACGAGATGGTTCAACTATAAACTAGAGAACGCGCTCTTATCTCTTTCGTATACTTAACTCTCCCGATGCTAAGTAAATAGATAACCTCACAATGCTCTCCCGATGCTCTTGCAAGATGTTAAAACCAAAATAAGAGAACTTGAAGTTTATTTTATTGAACTTGGAAAATCCTAAAACAAAACAACCCTTGCAACTACTTTACAAAACAACCCGTGGCCCTAGGGGGTTTTTATAACATGTCGACGACGGGTAAACGGCGGAGGGGTTTAGGTTTGGGTTATGGGGTATTGGATGCCTCCTAGGTTAAATCTATGCCCTTATATAAGCTTTGGGCTCAAGTATTCTAAGTTAACAAGGATTACAACTTTAATGAAAAGTAAGATTCTATTAAATGCTTAATCTCTAAGGATTCCTACTTTTCAGCCGCCTCCTTATTTCATGGGAATTCCTCTCCTTGAGCTTTGGCTTGACATATCTTTTGATCCGGGGCTTGGAAAAATATTTGGCTTTCACACGACAGACGAGCAGATTTTTCTCTATCTATCGAGGTCCATTTTACTTTTCCTCTTCATAAAGCTGCTGTCACCTTGCTGTCACGACAGGTCCATGGCAGTTTCGTCGTCATCGTCTGCTTGTCCAGTTCAACTCTTCTGCTTCGCTGCCCTGTGCCTGCCTTCTTCATCAACCATGGCAATAACCTGCAAAATCAGCCATCTTTTAGTAGAATCCGTGCCTTTAGTGAATTTGTGATGTTTTATTGTAAACTGACCTAAATGCAATGCAATGATGCTTGAATGCATCAGAAATATGGGTTAAAAAGGGTGTAAATAATAGAACTTTTACACACTCAACACACCCCCAAACTCAAGTTCTTGCTTGCCCTCAAGCAATTAAACCTAAAAGAAGAGAAAATATTTTTGTGTTGGCTTTCAAACAGTGAACTGTCCCTTACCCGTCGCTCATTCTCTGTGGCAGCAGCAACCTGTCGGAAGGTTTTAGGATCTGTCCGGAATCTCCCTATAGCTCTCTTGTAGTGTGTGCATGCTTGTGAACAGTTATATGCCAAGACTCTCTTAGTTTCACTAGAATATTCAACTTTTTTAACTCGAATTTTTATGCCAAAGTTTATTTTTGAAGGCACATTTTCATGCTTCTTTTCTTTTGTTTTCAAGCTAAGTTTTACTAGAGCCAGTTTTGGGCACCTCTAGTTAGCTTCCTAGAGCCGGTTTCGGGCACCTCTAGGTTATTTCCTTTTGCTAAACTTCTTTCCTAGAGCCAGTGTTAGGCACCTCTAGGGGCTATTCAAGTTCTAAGCATCCTATTCTAGTTTGGCTAAAAGAAGTCTAAGCAATATAACAGTCACAAATGTGTTTAAGTTTTCAGAACTATAGAAAGGCTCTAAACTTCTCCCTAAACTGTCCTAAAGATGCTGCCACGACAGAGCTGTCATGACAGGTAAGCTAAATTCACAGTTTTAAGCCAACAGTTTTATATTTTCTGATTTTTTAAGAGAAGTTAAATAAATAAAAGACACAACAATTAATAAAAAGATGTACTTAAGACTCCATTAATGATGGAGGGTTGCCACCCCCAAACCTGAGGGTTGCATTGCCCTCAATGCAAAATGACAGATAAATGGCAGGTACATCACAAAATAAATATAAGCAGGCAGCAGGATAATAAAAAAAAGAAAAGACTTAAATTTAATCGTTGTCCTCGCTACTGCTGCTGACACGGATCTGGCGGCGGCGTCTGGGCTGTGGAGGAGGTTGGGTAGGTTCAGGGGCAGGTTGCTCCACGAGCTGAACGTCGGAACTGCTGCCACTGTCCCAGGTGCTGCTGCTGGTGGTGCTAGCCTTTGGCATTAATTTCCTGTCTGCCACGTGTTTGATCCTCTTGACCGGCGTAAATTCCCTCTCCAAATTCCTCCTGATCAGAGGGCTGTCATCGGAGGCAGGTCTCTTCGTTCCTCTGGCAGAGGTGTCGGCCGGTGGACTGCCTGCTGCCGTCGGGGCAGGTGACGGGGTGGAAGCAGTAGAGTGGGAATGTGGGGAGGCAGGTGGTGTGGGTGTGTGGACAGGGGAGGGGATATGGAAATAATGGGCAGGAAAAGTAGGGAACTGGACATCGGGATAATTTAAAGTGTGGGTAATGAAGTTTACCGTGGAGTTCGTGAAATCCCGGATGAAAGTCATGAGTCCCATTTGTCTCTCTTCTACCCGTTGTAAAGCAGCAAGGATGAGGGCAGACTAGTCTGTCGGGGCGGCTGCGGCGTCAGCTTCAGGGGCAGGCTCCTCATCTGACTCTGCTGGTGAGGCAGCTGGGTTGAAGGAAGAGATAGGTGTAGCCACTACCAGCTCCATGAGGCTGTTGATGTTGTTGTCTGTCCAGCCTCTGCCCTTGATTAGTTTGTCGGAGGGCTCCTCAGGGACAGCTGCATAGCAGCAGAGGGAAGTTATTGTGAACGGCAGACAGAGGCGGGAGTCGGAGCGGAAGGTGCAGTCTAGGATGCTGTCCCTCATATAGCGGCCCACATTGATAGGTCTGTCGTGCATGATTGAGTGAATAAGGGCGAGCCGCTGCTGGTTTACCGTCGTGTGGTGGGAGGAGGGCATGATACGCTTTTTGATGAAAGCGTTCCAGAGTTTGGCTTCAGGGAGGAGCTGCCCCCTTTTGACAGAGTGGGGGTTCTTTTTGCTTGTGGTCCAGGTTGTTCCTTCCTCTGTCACCTCCGCCACGACAGCAGTATAGGCAGCAGCATCGAGGGTGTCTAGAAATTTCTGGTGGGCATCATCATCAGGGCCAAAGTAGAGGCCAAACATGTGGTTGATGCTGTCAGCTGTGAAGGGCACCTTTACTCCTCGAACGGTGACAGATGTTGCCGTTCTGCTGTCGATAGCAGCATAGAACTCCTAGACTAATGTATCATTTAGCTCTGCCGGTTGTTCGGCGAATTGTTCCCATAATTGAGCCGTGATTGCCCTTGTGATGAACGGGTGGAGGCCCATGTTGGGTGCTTGTCGGATGTAAATGAAACCTCGTTCCTCCCATAACTCCTTTGTGGCGAAGGGCGTTGCGGCTGCTGAAGATGAGGCTGAGGCAGCACTGCGGCGGGTCTGTCTAGACGACATGTTAGTTGCAAGGGTTGTGAAAATAAAGAAAGAAAATGAAAACGGGAGGAGAAAGCAAGGAAGAATAAGCATAAGTGAGGAAAAATGAAAGTGCAAACGGGGTTTTATAGCGGTCGAGGAGCTGCCCATTTAATGCCGTAACGGCAGGCGGGAATAACGGGGTGACTGCTGCGTTTTTAGCGTGTCTGACACGTCTGACACGTAATTATGCGTCTGTTACGCGTCTGTCGCACGCTTCTGCGTCTGCCGTGTCAGTCTGTTGACAGCCTGTCTTATCCGTCTGCGGCGGCAGCCGAAATGACAGGTTTCAATAAATGGGCTTTGTTGGGCTGATGGATGGATGGTGGGCTTGGGTCACTTCTCCTTTTCTTCTTGACTCCTTTATTTCGAATAAAATAAATCTAATTTCCTAATAAATAATAAATAATAAAAATAAAAAAAATAAAATTAGGTCAAGTTAGGGATGCCTTGTGGGACATCTCCTAAAGTAACCATTTCCTGTATTCCTGGGGCTTCAGTCCCCTGATAATGCTTGAGGCGCTGTCCGTTGACTTTGAATTGGTGCCCGTCCTTTAATGATTGGATTGTGATGGCACCATGGGGAAAAACTTGAACCACTTGGAACGGGCCGGACCATCTAGATTTTAGCTTCCTTGGGAAGAGTTTCAACCTAGAATTAAATAACAACACAAGCTGCCCTGGGCAGAACTGTCGTGGCAGCAACTTCCTGTCATGCCACTTCTTAGTCTTTTCCTTGTAAATTCTTGCATTGTCGTAGGCCATTGTTCGTAATTCCTCAATCTCATTCAGATCTAACATCCTCTTCTGGCCTGCCTTGTCCAAGTCCATGTTCACTGCCTTGATTGCCTAATAGGCTTTGTGTTCGATCTCGACAGGCAAGTGACAGGTTTTCCCATAAATCAAACGGTATGGAGACATGCCCAATGGAGTCTTAAAAGCTGTTCGATACGCCCATAATGCATCATTCAGAAGTAAAGACCAATCCTTCCTAGTTGGTTTAACCATCTTCTCAAGAATGTTCTTAACTTCCCTATTGGAGATCTCAGCTTGTCCATTGGTCTGTGGGTGGTATGCTGTCGCGATCCTGTGCTTGACACCATATTTCTTCAAAGCGGCAGCAATTACCCTATTATCAAAATGTCTCCCTTCATCACTGATAATCGCCTTAGGGATGCCAAATCTAGAAAAAATGTTTTTGTGCAAAAACTTTTGGACCGTCTTGGCATCATTCTTTTGAGTGGCGATGGCTTCAACCCACTTGGAGACGTAATCTACTGCTAGGAGGATGTACAAATTTCCACACGAAGATGGAAAAGGTCCCATAAAATCAATCTCCCAAACGTCGAAGATCTCGACTTCTAAAATGTTCTGCAGTGGCATCTCGTTTCTCCTTGAGATGTTACCTGTCCGCTGGCACCTGTCACAGTTCTTGTAAAAGTCTTGTGCATCTTTATACAGTGTCGGCCAGTAGAACCCTGACTGCAGCACCTTGGCAGCAGTTTTGTTGCCTCCTAAGTGACCTCCATATTGTGAAGCATGACAGTGATGGAGAATGTCTTCTTGCTCTTCTTGTGGTACACACCTCCTAATAACTTGATCTGCGCACATTTTGAAAAGAAGAGGTTCGTCCCAATAATAATGCTTAACATCATTTTGGAACCTCTTCCTGGCTTGATGGTTAAGATTAGAAGGAAGTATTCCGCTAACTATAAAATTAACGAAATTAGCATACTAGGGGAGTTCAGAAGACTTACCTGCCGCCATGGCTGTCGCGACAGCGATTGCGGCAGCAAAGAGCTGCTCATCTGGGAAGGTCTCCAGTATGTGTGTCTCATCAATGGGTAGACTCTGTCCCGTCTCCAACCTTGACAAGTGATCAACCACCTGATTTTCTGTCCCCTTCTTGTCCTTGATCTCAAGGTCGAATTCTTGTAGTAGCAAGATCCACCGTATCAATCTCGGCTTTGCATCCTTCTTTGCGAACAAATATTTAAGGGCAGAATGGTCGGTGTGTACTATTACTTTCGTCCCAAGTATGTAAGAACGAAACTTGTCAATGGAGAACACCACGGCTAACAGCTCCTTTTCTGTGGTGGTATAGTTCACTTGGGCGTCATTTAAGGTCTTGCTGGCATAATATATGACATGAAACAGCTTATCTCTGCGTTGCCCAAGTGCTGCCCCGACAGCATAGTCACTAGCATCACAGATGATCTCGAACGGCTGCGTCCAGTCTGGTGGCTGTACTATAGGGGCTGTTACTAACTTTTCCTTCAGAACCTTGAATGCTTCAGTACATTCTTCATTAAAGTCAAAGGGTCGGTTCTGCTCTAAGAGATGACATAGGGGCTTCGTGATTTTTGAGAAGTTTGCAATGAATCTGCGATAAAAACCAACACGCCTTAAAAACTTCTAATACCCTTGACTGTGGTCGGCAGCGGCAGCTTCTCTATGACTTCTATCTTGGCCCTGTCGACTTCTATCCCACGGCAACTAATCTTATGGCCAAGGACTATCCCCTCATCCACCATAAAGTGGCATTTTTCCCAATTTAAAACAAAATTAGCTTTTTCACATCTTTCAAGTACCTTTTGAAGATTGCCGAGGCATCTCTCAAAATCGTCTCCAAAGACGGAAAAATCATCCATGAAAATCTCTAGGAAGTCCTCTACCATATCGGAGAATATGGCCATCATACACCTTTGGAAGGTGGCAGGTGCATTACAGAGTCCAAACGACATCCTCCTAAACGCGTATGTTCCGTAGGGGCATGTGAAAGTCGTTTTCTCTTGATCTTCTGGTGCAATAGCAATTTGGTTGTAACCTGAGTACCCATCAAGAAAACAATAGTAAGGTTTACCCGCTAATCTATCAAGCATTTGATCAATAAAGGGTAAAGGAAAGTGGTCCTTTCGGGTAGCTTTGTTAAGCTTCCGATAGTCCATACAAACCCTCCAACTGGTCACAGTCCTGGTTGGGATTAACTCATTGTTCGCGTTGGTTACCACGGTCATTCCTCCTTTCTTTGGAACGCATTGCACCGGGCTTACCCATTTGCTGTCGGAGATGGCGTAAATAATACCAGCATCTAACCATTTAATTATCTCCTTACGCACTACCTCCTTCATCGCATGGTTTAGCCGCCTTTGGGCATCTATAGTCGGCTTATGATCTTCCTCTAAAAGGATTTTATGCATGCATAACGCCGGACTAATGCCTTGAATGTCTGCTATCGTCCATCCAATCGCCTTCGTATGCTGCCTTAGCATGTCGATTAGCTGTCGTTCTTGTTCCTGCAGCAGCTTAGAAGAGATGATTACGGGCAACGTATCATTTGAACCAAGAAAAGCATATTTAAGCTGCCCTGGCAGGGGCTTCAGTTCTAAGGCAGGTGGTTCAACAGTAGATGGCTTTTGGATTAAATAGTTATCCGAAGTATAATTTAAAGGTTCGAATAACTTACCTGGACGATTGCCCATCCAATTTACCTCCTCTTGACCTTCAGTATCAGATGTATCGGATTCAGAGGAGTCGCTGTCGTCGGTGCTGTTGTTGTTGCTGTCGTGACAGGCCTGCAGGTGGCTGTCGCAGCAGTGACCAAATTTTATATCATGACAGCCCGACCTGATGCAGGGTTGATCAAGGGTCACCTCAATGATAGCCTTGCATTCTTCGTCCACATCAGAATGTTTCATCGCTTGGAGAACATTCAACTTAATCTCTTGATCGTTTACGTGCATGGTGAGTTCTCCTTTCTCCACATCAATCAGTGATCTTCCTGTGGCTAAGAAGGGTCGCCCAAGGATGACTGGTGCGTTTTCGTCTGCCTCACAATCTAAGATAAGAAAGTCAACAGGAAAAATAAGCTTATCCACTCTTACCAAAATATCTTCAATTTTTCCTTCGGGGTGAACGTAAGAGCGGTCGGCTAGCTGCAGAGTTACTGTCGTGGGCCGCGCCTTCCCAATACCTAATTTCTGAAAAACAGATTTGGGCATTAGATTAACACTAGCACCAAGATCACAAAGTGCCTTACCCACGAATTTATTTCCGATTACGCAAGGTATGATGAAGCTCCCCAGATCCTTCTTTTTCTGGGGTGGCTGCCGATGAAGAATGCTCATGCAACCTTCTGTCGTCTTTACCGTTTCAAACTCCCCAAGTTTAGATTTTTTCGACATAACATCCTTGAGAAATTTAGCATAACCGGGCATCTCCCTAACGGCATCTAACAATGGAATATTAATATGAACCTGCTTAAAAATATCATAAATCTTTTTAAGTTGAGATTCATGCTTAGCTTGTTGTATCCGTTGAGGGAAGGGTGGTGGGGGACGGTAATCAGCAATGCGTCCTTCCCAATGCATGCGAATCTGAGGACGATATTCATCTTTTTTCTCCTCTGTCGCTTTTGGTGTCGTGACAGGCTCATCGACAGCAGTCTGTTTGTCACCTGTCGGGGCAGCTTCCTCGGCAGGTTTGTCTAAGGCAGGTTCCTTTTCTGCTTCAACTTTTTCTGGCCCTGGTAGCTTCTTCCCACTCCTAGTAGTAATTGCCTTACATTGCTCATGTGGGGGCGGTCTAGCATTTTCAGTATTGCTAGGAAATCCTCCATTCTGCCTCGGCTTAATATGTTGCGACACCTGACCCATTTGTGT
Organism: Hibiscus tridactylites; assembly: GCA_958450335.1. NCBI lineage: Eukaryota > Viridiplantae > Streptophyta > Magnoliopsida > Malvales > Malvaceae > Hibiscus > Hibiscus tridactylites. Next base: position 67,223,164 of record OY288273.1, read on the forward strand.
CTCCAGAGATTTCAAAGTAGCCTCATGGTTTGTCATCCTCATCTCCGTCTTATCCATGAAATTCTCTGTTTTCTTGACAAACTGATTCATATTTTCAATGTAAGTACCTGTTTCAGACATAAAAGTGGCCAGAGTCTGTTCCAATATACTACTCGTGGCAGCTGGTGGCTGTTGTTGCTGCGGCGGCGGCAGGTTCTGCGGCAGCTGCTATCGCGTCAGCAATCTAGGACCTCCCTGATTCTGATTATGTGCTTGAGGATTTAGGGCATTGTTGGGATTACTCCATGAAAACTTAGGATCCTTCCTCCAATTGAGATTATAGTTGTTGGAATTATAGTTTGGCTTGTAATTTCCAACATATTTCCCCTCTTCTACATTTATTGGGCACTCATCCCTATATGATTTCCCTCACAGATATCACATACTTCCTCAACAACAAATCCTTGTAAACTACCATAATTCAATAACCTTTTCATTGCTTTAGTAAGGAATGTTACCTGTGATTTCATCGTGCTGTCGGCCTCATAGTCCTTGACAGCAAGTACCCGTTTACCCCCTCTTCTTGCAGCCGGAAACTGCTCCTCATTTTTGGCCAGATTTTTCAAAACTTGCAGTGCCTCGTCCGGATCTTTATCCAATAATAGTCCATTTGCTGCAGAATCAATTCGAATGCGAGTTTGTAAGTTAGCAGCATTATAGAACTTAGTTACCTGATTCCAGACGGGGAATCCATGCATTGGGCAGTTTCGAAGAAGAGTAGTAAATCTGTCTCAGGCCTCGTGCATCGGCTCGTCATCTTCCTGTTGAAAAGTAGCAATTTCGTTATGTAATCGCTCAGCTAAATGCGAAGGATTAAAACGAGATAAGAATTCACGAGTTAGATCTGCCCTAGTCATGATTGAACCCGGCGTAAGTTTATTCCACCAAGTTTTAGCTCTGTCCCTCAATGAATGAGGAAATAACCGAAGCCTCAGTATCTCCGGACTAACTCCTGGTAGTCTAAATGAACCACAGATCTCCTGGAATGTCTTGAGATGCTCTCTAGCATCCTCTGTTGCAGCACCACTAAACTACCCGGCGTTGTTGATCATACTAAACATGACAGGCTTAAGCTCGAAGTTATCAACATCGATATCCGGCAGCGTGGTCTCCAGCTCTACATGATCGTTCAGCATGTATTCACGACATGACCGTCGTCCATCTGCTGCAGGCGGGTCACCGACAGGCGGCATACCATCACCAGCGGGCGGATTACGGGCCATCTTCTCTAGCTGTTCCTCAAGGTATTCGTTTCTGTCTAAAAGGCGGCGAAGTTGTTTCTTGAGATTGAAGGAACGTTCAACTTCTAGATCTAATGGATACTCAGGATCTTCACCTCTTTTAGATCTGCGCATAAACCAGAAAACCTCGTGAAAAGCAAGAGTTGAAAGTACTAAAGAAAAATTAAAGAAAAACAAAAATAAAAATAAAAAGAAAAACGAAAATAAAAATAAAAACGAAAAGTGCAATAAAAGGAAGGTGTAGTTATGTTGCCAATCCCCGGCAACGACGCCAAAAACTTGTTGCGTGTAAAAGAGTCTATCGCAATTGTAGTGCAAGTGTACACGACGCAAGTAGTAAGTGATACAGAGTATCGGATATCGTCTCCACAGGGATTGAGCTAATGACTTCACCTAATTTCACTGCACGAAGTAAAGGGAATAGTTTAAAAAGATTGTCACGAGAATATTAAAGTAAACGTAAATAAAAAGAGTAGAAATATTAAGATAGAGAGAATGGGCTGGTATTGAATTGCTCAGTAGTGCAGGTATTGAATTGCTTAGGAACTCCAGTTCTGTGATCGCGCCCGTCGCTGACAGCACCTGTCGCGGCGGCTGTCCGTTAGCTGTCGCGGCAGCGAACACACCAACTCTGTACTCCAAGTTTGGCAAGAATCTCAGATCTGCCTTGGCCTATCCCTAGGTCCAAGTCTGTCGATGATCACGTCTTTGACGATACCTCCCGGCGTGAGTCGAAGGATGAACACCGATATGTATGAATTCTTCCTTAGCCACTTAACCTTGCCCTATCCCTAGGCACGAGATGGTTCAACTATAAACTAGAGAACGCGCTCTTATCTCTTTCGTATACTTAACTCTCCCGATGCTAAGTAAATAGATAACCTCACAATGCTCTCCCGATGCTCTTGCAAGATGTTAAAACCAAAATAAGAGAACTTGAAGTTTATTTTATTGAACTTGGAAAATCCTAAAACAAAACAACCCTTGCAACTACTTTACAAAACAACCCGTGGCCCTAGGGGGTTTTTATAACATGTCGACGACGGGTAAACGGCGGAGGGGTTTAGGTTTGGGTTATGGGGTATTGGATGCCTCCTAGGTTAAATCTATGCCCTTATATAAGCTTTGGGCTCAAGTATTCTAAGTTAACAAGGATTACAACTTTAATGAAAAGTAAGATTCTATTAAATGCTTAATCTCTAAGGATTCCTACTTTTCAACCGCCTCCTTGTTTCATGAGAATTCCTCTCCTTGAGCTTTGGCTTGACATATCTTTTGATCCGGGGCTTGGAAAAATATTTGGCTTTCACACGACAGACGAGCAGATTTTTCTCTATCTATCGAGGTCCATTTTACTTTTCCTCTTCATAAAGCTGCTGTCACCTTGCTGTCACGACAGGTTCATGGCAGTTTCGTCGTCATCGTCTGCTTGTCCAGTTCAACTCTTCTGCTTCGCTGCCCTATGCCTGCCTTCTTCATCAACCATGGCAGTAACCTGCAAAATCAGCCATCTTTTAGTAGAATCCGTGCCTTTAGTGAATTTGTGATGTTTTATTGTAAACTGACCTAAATGCAATGCAATGATGCTTGAATGCAGCAGAAATATGGGTTAAAAATGGTGTAAATAATAGAACTTTTACACACTCAACAGAAACACCTTAGGGCCGTTTCGAAACAGGACTTTGAAAATCACTGTTTTGACTTGAAACACTTAGAAAAATATTTGAAAAACTTTGTTTTTAACTTGGGCATAATCTTAAAATTATATGGGGATATTTTGAGGACTTAAAATTCGTTTTGACATTTTCAATTTAGTCCTTAGGTTTTTAGTTATATCAAAATTAAAATATTTGTTTCACACAGTTTATGGTTAAACCATCTCTGCTTAGGGATAAGTACGAGGTTAAGTGGCTAAGAAAGTATTCAACAACATTGGTGTTCACCCTTTGATTCACGCCGAGAGGTATCATCCAAGAAGTGTCCATCAACAGAACTTGGGCCTAGGGATAGGACAAGTCATAGCCGGGATTCTTGCCAAGCTTGAAGTACAGAGTTGTGTGATCGCTGCCGCGACATCAACAGACTTCTGCCGTGACAGGGACGACAACAAAGGCATAAGTTTCTCTTATGAGGCAACACCTGCACTATTGAGCAAATCAATACCGGCATATTTCTTAAACTTGATTTCTTATTCTTTTACTTTAGTTGTTTATAAAGATTACTTCACCACTCCAATTAAACTATTTCTCTCTCTTGTGCAACAATTCGAGGACAGAGTTATTTCCAGTCCCTTTGGAGACGATATCCGATACTCCAAGTTGAACTATTTGCGATAGGACTCTTTTACACGTAACAAATTTTTGGTGCCGCTGCCGGGGACTGGCAACATATCTTTACCCTTTTTATTAATGCGCATTTTTTTTCTATTTTAGTGGTACTATTTACCTTGTGCTTTTCACAAGGTTTTTCTGTTTTCTTATGCGCAGATCTAGACGAGGTAAAGAATCTGAGTACGAACTAGACCCAGAAATCGAACGCACGTATCAACTCAGGAACCAAGCCAGACTCTTGATAGTAAGGAATAACTATCTTGAGGAGCAACTAGAAGCAATGGTGAACGGAAGGCAGAACGACGGGGTAGATGACCCACACAACAATAACCAGAGGGTTATTGATGATCCTCCCCAAGATGTCCAGAATGAACGGCCTGCTACCGCTGCCGCACGGCAGTCTTACCACGACTACATGGTCAATGACCATGTTGAACTGGAAACCACCTTGCCAGACGTGGAAGTTGACCACTTCGAGCCAAAACCTATCATGTTCAGCATGATAAATTCCGCTGGCCAGTTTAGTGGTTCTACAACAGAGGATGCCCGAGAACATCTTAAAACGTTCCAAGAAATCTGCGGATCGTTCAGACTGCCAGGAATAAATCCGGAAGCACTGAGGCTCCGTTTATTTCCTCATTCATTGAGAGACATAGCTAAAACTTAGTGGAATAAATTAACACCGGGTTCAATACGAACTTGGGCAGATATCTCTCGTGAATTCTTATCTCATTTTAATCATTCTCATTTATCTAAAAGATTGCGTAACGAGATTGCTACTTTTCAACAAGAAGATGATGAACCAATGCACGAGGTGTGGGACAGATTTACAACTCTTCTTCGGAACTGCCCGATGCATGGATTCCCCGTGTGGAATCAGGTCGTCAAATTCTACAATGTTGCCAATGCACACACTCTTCTGAGAATAGATTCAGCAGCAAATGGGCTATTACTAGATAAGGAACCAGAAGAGGCAATGATAGTGTTGAAAAACCTAGCGAAGAATGATGAGCAATTTCCTACAGCTAGGGGAGGGGGCAAAAGAGGGATATCTGTAAAGGATTATGAAGTTGATAATTCACTGAAATCACAGGTTGCATACCTCACAAAGATGGTGGAAAATATGCAGCGGAAAGATTCTAAAGCCGTATATTCTGCAGAAGAGGTATGTGATACCTGTAGTGGGAATCACAGTTCAGAAGACTGTCCTTTACAGTTGGAAAAAGGGATATATGTTGGGAATTATAACAAGCCAAGAAACTATGATTCCAACAATTACAATCCCAACTGGAGGAAGGATCCTAAGTTTTCCTGGAGTAATCCGAACAATGCACTGAATCCTCCAATGCAAAACAACTAAAACCAAGGGGTACCTAGAATCATGTCGCGACAGCAGCCGACAACTGCACCTAGTGTACTGGAACAAACATTGGCAACATTTATGTCACAGACAGGAGCATACATGGAGAACATGGATCACTTTGTCAAGAAAACTGAATCATTCATGGACAAGATAGAGATGAGAATGACAAACCATGAGGCCACCCTGAAATCTCTGGAGACATTGATGGGCCAAGTTTCCCAGCATACCAAGCCGAGGCAGAACGAAGGATTCCCTAGTAATACTAAGGTCACTAGAAAACCCACACATGAGCAGTGTAAAGCAATTAAAACTAGGAGTGGGAAACAGTTACAAGGGCCATAGATGAAGAACATACCAAGTAAGGAACCGACCCTAGATACACCTGCCGTGAACACTGTTTGAAAATCACTGTTTTGACTTGAAACACTTAGAAAAATATTTGAAAAACTTTGTTTTTAACTTGGGCATAATCTTAAAATTATATGGGGATATTTTGAGGACTTAAAATTCGTTTTGACATTTTCAATTTAGTCCTTAGGTTTTTAGTTATATCAAAATTAAAATATTTGTTTCACAATCTCCCCCTTTTTGATATAACAAAACCAAAGTTAGAATTTTTAAGAATTTTGAAAGTTTTGAAAATATTCTAACTCCTCCTTAATTTAAGATAGGTTTTTAAAGTTAAAAAAATGTTTGACTTGAAATCCAAGTTGTGAAGCTTTTAAAAAAACCTTTTAAAATTTAAAACGAATTTTAGTTTGTGGCTCTTAAATTTCTTCTCCCCCTTTTTGTTAGATCAAAAAGAATAATGAAAGCTCATAGAGAAGACAAATGATTAGTACCAATAAGCATTAATAAGCAACCATAATATTAATTCATAATATCAAAAAAATCCAAAACATAAACCAACATTAAGTTCAACATAAAATCCCAAATAAAAAGTCAAAAGAATAGGTTCCTAAAACATAATAAAACATAAAGATGCAATCTTAATCCTAAAATGCATAGATAATATTATATGATATGATATGAAGATCCTAGGCCTCGTCATCATCATCCGAAGTATCATCATCGCTCTTGACTTGAGAACGGTGAAACTTCGTCCATTGCCCACAGAGAGTAGAGAAGGATAGATCCAAGTTTGAATGGGAAGCCTCAAGAGTATGAAGACGATCCTCGACATTCTTCAAATGATTGTCCATAGCAGTAAAACCCGAAGCAATGCTAGTATCCAAAGCATTGAACCGCTCGGTAATGAGAGCCGTGAGGGCTTCATTGTTTGCAACCTGAACTTGCGGTGGAGGAGCAACGGGAGGAGGAACGACTTCTCTATCAATTCTTTCCCAAACATCATTCACATATATAAACCCGGACTTGCGAAGGGATGACTCACCAATCTTGGTCTTGCGAGGTTCCGGAGAGTCGTAGGTACAATCGATACCAAGATCATGAAAGATGTAGCTCAAGAGTGTGCCATAGGTAAAAGACTTCAACTCATTTGTGTCAATAAGCTTAATATTATTGACTATCTCGGCAAAAATTATTTTAGGCACATTAGGGCGCTCACCTTTACGGAAACACTCAAGCCAAAAATGATCAGTTTGACGGATATGAGAGTATTTACCTCCGGAAGGTCGAATGAACCAAGAAACCATCAAGTGAAGAACGCGATCGTGCACATCCAAAGTAAGTTCCCGACCGGTGAAAGTGCCAAAGTGGCGTTCATCCTCAAGACCCTCATCTTTAAGTTTAAAAATAGATTCCAAGAGAGCAACATTGACAACAAACTTTTTGCCCAATAAGGAAGATTCAATTCCTATAATCTCGGTTTTGGTCTCATCATAAATAAAACAAGCATTAGAGTAAAAAAGGAGTACCATGTGTTTGTAGCAAATATCCGGAATGCTCAAGAACAAGATAAGATTCCACTCACTCAAACGGTCGAGATAACGGAATAGGAATCGCTCGGAATTGAGGAAATCAAGATCAATGACACGTTCTTTACGAATTTCGAAATCCTTGACATAAGAGAAGCGAGCACGCATCTCCGGAGTTTTAAGGGATTTCTGAAAAAGTAGAGTAAGATTCGGACGAACGCTCGAATCACCGGTTTGAACGGCCTTACGCTTTTTGTTAGCTTGATCTGTCATCTAAAAACATTAAGCAAGTATATTTTAAAATTAAGTGTATGCATTGATATTTAAAATCAATCCAATAATAAATCCCACTTAGGTTTTTGAAACAAAATTAAAATAAAATAAAATAAAAAATTAAAAAAAATAGTAAAGAAAAAGACGACTGAAAATTTTTATATTCGAATCAAAAATTTTGAGATTTTGAAATTTTTTACAAGTTATGGAAAACCCACAAAGGAAAAACTATAATGTATACAAAAATAAAATTGTCTAACCTAAGATTCGAACATAAATTGAAAGAAAAAGAAAAGAAAAAAAATTACCTTAGTTTGGGATTTTGGATGATTTGATGAAAATCCTTGCACAATGTTGATGAAACTTGCTTAGACTTGAGTTTTAGAGTAAAACCCCTCACAATTTTGTGAAAATCAATGAGTTTGAGAGGGTATTTATAGAGAGGGAGGCGGTTTAGGGTTTTTAAGAGTTTGATAAAAAAGTGAAATTTCACATTAAAAGCCCTAAATAAAGCAATCCGAGTTGCCGTTTCGGAACGGTCAGGACCGTTTCGAAACGGGACGACTAGGGATTGACCGTTTTGAGACCATAGGCTGACCGTTTCGATACGATGTTGACCGTATCGAAGCCCTGTTGACCCGTATCGAAACACGTTTCGATACACCCCTTGGCAGTAGCAAAAACATTTCAAAACACATTCTAGGCGTTTCGAAACGCCCTTCTCTCAGAACTGGATTTAAGGTATCCGTATCGAAACAGGGTCACCCGTTTCGATACACCTGGGCCTGGAAGTGCAGATGAGGCTCTAAAAGTGCAGAAAAATGAAGTTTTAATAGGCCTAACATGCATAAATGTCATGAATGAGCAGGCAAAACATATTCAAGCATAAACATACTCCCACTAACTATAGGCATGGATGAAATTAGGAGTTTAAACACATAAACATGGCATTTCACTAAATCAAGCATATTTAAGCACAAAAGAGGTCCTAAAAGGTCAAGATAGGCTAGCTAGACCTAACTCTCTCCTAAGGGACCAAAAAACGCTCTTTGTCTAAGGGTTTTGTAAATATGTCCGCTAATTGATTCAAGGTGTCTACGTACTCTATAACCACATCTTCCTTATGGACATGATCTCTAATGAAATGATGCCTTATTTCTATATGTTTGGTTCTAGAGTGTTGGATGGGATTTTTAGTTAAACATATTGCACTAGTGTTGTCACATTTTAGGGGTATGGTTTCAACTTTAATTCCATAATCTAAGAGTTGTTGCTTCATCCAAAGGACTTGAGCACAACAACTCCCTAAGGATATGTACTCGGCTTCGGTGGTAGATAAGGCTACACTATTTTGTTTCTTAAAGAACCAAGATATGAGCATACTACCTAAGAATTGACAAGTTCCCGAAGTACTTTTCCTATCAATTTTGCAACCCCCATAATCCGCATCCGAGTAAGCATGAAGGTTGAAGGTAGAGTCTCTAGGATACCAAAGACCTAAACAAGGAGTGTCTCTAAGGTATCTAAAGATTCTCTTAACGGCTATAAGGTGAGACTCTCTAGGACTAGCTTGAAACCTAGCACACAAGCAAACACTAAACAAGATATCCGGTCTACTTGCGGTAAGGTAAAGCAAAGATCCAATCATAGAACGATAAAGCTTAGAGTCAACACACTTACCTCCTTCATCTTTGTCAAGCTTTGTAGATGAGCTCATAGGAGTGGCTTGAGGCTTTGCATTCTCCAAGCCAAACTTCTTGAGCATATCCTTTATGTATTTTGCTTGGTTGATGAAGGTGCCATCCTTCTTTTGCTTGATTTGGAGTCCCAAAAAGAATGAGAGCTCCCCCATCATGCTCATCTCAAATTCACCTTGCATTAACTTAGCAAACTCTTGACAATGACATTCATTAGTAGAACTAAAGATAATATCATCAACATAAATTTGAACTACTAAGATGTCATTTTTATATATTTTTATAAAAAGTGTAGTGTCCACCTTACCTTTTTCAAATCCTTTTTCAATCAAAAAATTTGAAAGTCTTTCATACCAAGCTCTAGGAGCTTGTTTTAAACCATAAAGAGCTTTGGTAAGTTTGAAAACATGATTTGGAAATTTTGAATCTTCAAAACCCGGTGGTTGTTCCACATACACTTCTTCATTTATAAAACCATTTAAAAATGCGCTTTTAACATCCATTTGAAAAAGCTTGAAATTATGATAACATGCATATGCAAGCAACATCCTAATGGCTTCCATTCTAGCTACGGGTGCATAGGTTTCATCAAAATCTATTCCCTCTTCTTGAGTGTAACCTTGTGCTACAAATCTAGCTTTATTTCTCACAATGTTACCACTCTCATCTAGTTTGTTCCTAAAGACCCATTTAGTTCCTATTGTAGATTGATTACTAGGCCTATCAACTAATGTCCAAACATTACTTCTCTCAAATTGATTTAACTCTTCTTGCATAGCCATAATCCAAAAGTCATCTTTCAATGCTTCTTTTATATTTTTAGGCTCTATGCATGAGATAAATGCAACATGGTTCATTAATCTAAGAGAAGAACGAGTGGTTACCCCCTTGGATGGATCACCCAAGATTTCACCATCTTTGACATAGTTCAACTCCCTTGGGTAGCTCACTTCCTTTTCCTCAATAGCCAAGTCCTTCAAGGCTTCAAGAGGTGGATCTTGTGTGTCTTCTTCTTTTGTTGGAATCTCATCCTCCTTTGAAGTTTGACCTCCATCAAAGGCATTTATGATCCCTACATCATCATCATCACAAGAATCCTTCCTAGGAAGGAGGTTATCATCGAATACAACATGAATAGATTTTTCTACTACTAAAGTTCTTTTGTTAAATACTCGATAGGCTTTAGAGGTTAAAGAGTAACCTATAAAAATGGCTTCATCACTTTTTGCATCAAATTTACCTAAGTTGTCTTTTCCATTATTTAAAACAAAACACTTGCACCCAAAAGGGTGGAAATAGCTAATGTTAGGCTTTTTGGATTTTAAAATCTCATAAGGTGTTTTCTTTAAAATTGGCCTAATCATTACTCGATTTACAATATAACAAGCGGTGTTTGTAGCTTCCGCCCAAAAATATTTAAGTAAATTGTTTTCACAAAGCATAGTTCTAGCCATTTGTTGTAAAGTTCTATTTTTCCTCTCAACTACCCCATTTTGTTGAGGAGTTCGAGGAGCCGAAAAATTATGGCTAATACCATTTTCATTTAAAAAATCTTCAAACCCTAAATTTTGAAACTCGGTTCCATGATCACTTCTAATATGTGAAATTCTAAGTTCAAGATCATTTTGGGTTAGTTTTGAAAATGTGATGAATTTTTCCAAAGCCTCATCTTTAGTACTTAAAAAGAGAACCCAAGTAAATCTAGAAAAATCATCAACTAGCACAAAAGCATAAGACTTACCACCCAAGCTCATAGTCCTAATTGGCCCAAATAAATCCATGTGAATTAGTTGTAAACATCTACTAGTAGAAACATCATTAATGGATTTAAAGGAAGACCTATGTTGTTTACCCTTTGAGCATGCATCACAAATTTTATCATTTGAAAATTTTATCTTGGGTAAACCTCTAACTAGATTTAGAGAGACTAGTTTTTCCAAAACACTTATGCTAGCATGTCCTAGCTTCCTATGCCACAACCAAGCATCATTTTCATTTTGAGCAACTAAGCATGCATGAGATGTATGAATGTCATCTAGATGCACCATGTATATATTACCTATGCGATGACCTATGAGCATAATATTATTAGATTTAATGTCTATAATTTTGCATCCATTTTTATTAAACAAAACATTAAATCCTTTATCACACAATTGACTTATGCTCAATAAATTGTGTTTAAGACCGTCGACATATAAAACATTTTCAATGAGAATAGTAGAGTGATTACCTATGGAGCCTATACCTTTAATGTGGCCTTTGGAGTTGTCACCAAATGTTACTACTCCTCCACTTTTTGGCTTTAGATCCATGAATCGACTCTTGTCTCCAGTCATGTGCCTCGAGCATCCACTATCAAGGTACCATGAGTTTTGACTTTGTGCTTTGGCCTTGTAGCAATGCTCCCCCTACAAACAAAGATATTAAACTTTGGTTTTTGGTTCCCAAATCATTTTGGGTCCATGAGTGTTAGCTTCCAAAACCTTGGTTCCCTTAGGAATCCAAGATGACATAACAATAATATTATTAGATTTTACAAGTTCCTTAGGAACCCATACACTTCTAATTCTTTTAGCTCTACTATGTCTAGGGTAGCTACCTTGTTTGTAGTAGTTAGTCTTTTTCTTAGGTTGGTGTGTTCTAGATGATTCTCCTACTTCATGCTTGACACTACCAACATTTTTTAAAGACTTTTTGAGCTCATTTAGCTCACCCAACACCTTTTGGTGTTCACAATTACATTGAGATAAAAGATTATTAAGATCAACATTTTCATCTTGAAAAAATTTAAGTTCATCTTTTAATCCTAATATCTTTTTCTCAAATTTAGAATTAGCTTGAGTAAGTGAGTCATTTTTCTCATTTAGTTCTAGAATAATCTTTTTATTCCTAATGACCGACTCCTTATATTTCTCAACTAATTCATCATATACCTCTTGTAACTCATCATATGCATTATTTAATTCTTCATATGAAAAATCTAAAGTAGATGAGTTAGAGGTTACCAAGGAGGAATCTTCCTCAAGTGCCATGAGACAAAGATTAGCCACTTCTTGTTCGTCATCCTCCGATGACTCCTCATCACTCCAAGTAGCAAGCTTGGCTTTGAGTCTTTTCTTCTTCTCAAAGTCCTTCTTCTTGAGTTGAGGGCACTCCGAACGTATGTGGCCGGGTTGTTTGCACTCATAGCAAATGATAGGATCCTTTCCTTCTTCTTTGTTCTTGCCTTTGAAGTCCATCTTCCTTTGGATTTTTCTTCTCCGGTTGGACCTCATGAAATGTGAGAACCGTTTGGCTATCATAGCCAATTCTTCAAGTTCATCCTCATCACTAGATGAGCTCTCGTCATGTTGTGAAGCTTTAGCCTTGAGAGCTATTCCCATCTTCTTCTTCTTCTCAACCTTAAGCTTCTCTACCCTTTTCTCTTCTTTCTTCTTCTCATCTTCCCTTCCTTGCTTCATGATCTCATGAGTAAGGAGAGAACCCACAAGCTCATCAAGCTTCAATGTTTTCAAGTTCTTTGCTTCGATGATAGCGGTTCTCTTCCCATCCCAAGACTCGGTAAGTGAATAGAGTAGCTTCCGGACAAGCTTGTCTTCCGGTATGATCTCTCCAAAGCCCTTTAGACCATTGACAATCGTAGAGAATCGATCAAACATCTTTGACACCGTCTCATCGGGCTCCATCTTGAAATTTTCATAACTAAGATTGAGAATTCCAATCTTAGATTCTTTAACATCATTGGTGCCTTCATAAGTGGTCTCAAGAGTGTCCCACACTTCTTTGGCACTTTCAATTGATGAGACCTTTGAGTAGATGTCCGGACCGAAAGCACAAAACAGCATGTGGAGAGCTTTATCATTGACTTGAATCTTTTTCCTCTCCTCTTCACTCATCTCCACTTTCTTCTTTAACACCATCTTGCCTTCACCATCTTGCTTCAATGGAATATATGGCCCATCCTCAATGCCATCCCACACAAGATAGTCATTTGACTTGATGAATAGACGCATTCTATTCTTCCAAAAAGAATAGTTATCACCGTTGAAGAAAGCATGCTTTGTGGTCGATTGTGACTCGTACATGCCGGAACCGGAGGTTGAAGTCATCTCTTGATACTTTGATGATCACACTCTTCCAAGGAACTCCTCTTGTGGTTGTTAATCCTCAAAGAGGTAGGCTCTGATACCAATTGTTGAGTGGATCGTAAGATCGATATTAACCAAGATGGGGGGTGAATTGGAAATTTAAAAGTTTTGTGGTGGAAATTGCAAATTGAAAATAATAGACAAGGGATTTAGAGTGGTTCAAGTTCCAAATGAACTCTACATCCACTACCTTAGCTTCACTAAGGATTTGCAACAATTCCACTAATTGCTCTTCCCCTTTTCTAGGACAATGAGGCAACCCTTTACAATTTCGGTTGATTTTTCTACCCAAAAATCAACCCAATCCTCACACAAGTGAACAAAGAAATTTGATGGCTAATTAGATATTTCTCAATACAAATAATAGCCCAATTACAAGCACTCAACCCAATTGAACAAGATATGAATGAAAATTACAATTGGGGTTTTAGACAAAATGGGATTTGTGCACAATTGCTTGGATTTGATGTTTGGATGTTTGCTTTTGGATCAATAGTTGTTGTTGGTGCTTTTAGAAGTCTCTTTTATACCTTCTCATTGAATTCTAGCCGTTGTGGTTGTTGCACTCATCAATAGAGCCGTTGGGGATGTTATCTCACCACCATAAATGCAGTCTGCAACAACCCGTTTCGAAATGCGGGGTACCTATTTCGAAACAGACTAAAATAGAAAGAGCCGTTGAGGTGCATTTAAGAGCCCGTTTCGAAACGCCTTAGGGCCGTTTCGAAACACTTTTGCCACTGTCAAGGGTCTTTTCGAAACGGTCTTAGCCCGTTTCGAAACACCTTAACGGTTTTCAGAAAATCGGTTAAAAACAACTTCAACGGTCATATTTTATATTTAAACTTAAGACCTGTTTCGAAACGCTTTGGCTTCGTTTCGAAACGGATTTGCTACTGTCAAGGGTCGTTTCGAAACAGCCTTAGCCCGTTTCGAAACACCCTATTTATCTTTAAATATTCACCAAAAATATCTCAACCGTTGTGCTTTTTCAAATCAAATATGAAGAACAGTTTCGAAACGTGAGAGCCCGTTTCGAAACGGGGTCAAGTGTTTCGATACACGTTTCGGAACAGGGGTTGACAATGATGAAAACGTTTCGAAACGCCTTAGGGCCGTTTCGAAATAGGACTTTGAAAATCAATGTTTTGACTTGAAACACTTAGAAAAATATTTGAAAAACTTTGTTTTTAACTTGGGCATAATCTTAAAATTATATGGGGATATTTTGAGGACTTAAAATTCGTTTTGACATTTTCAATTTAGTCCTTAGGTTTTTAGTTATATCAAAATTAAAATATTTGTTTCACACAGTTTATGGTTAAACCATCTCTGCTTAGGGATAAGTACGAGGTTAAGTGGCTAAGAAAGTATTCAACAACATTGGTGTTCACCCTTTGATTCACGCCGAGAGGTATCATCCAAGAAGTGTCCATCAACAGAACTTGGGTCTAGGGATAGGACAAGTCATAGCCGGGATTCTTGCCAAGCTTGAAGTACAGAGTTGTGTGATCGCTGCCGCGACATCAACAGACTTCTGCCGCGACAGGTGCTGCCGCGACAGGGACGACGACAAAGACATAAGTTTCTCTTATAAGGCAGCACCTGCACTATTGAGCAAATCAATGCCGGCATATTTCTTAAACCTGATTTCTTATTCTTTTACTTTAGTTGTTTATAAAGATTACTTCACCACTCCAATTAAACTATTTCTCTCTCTTGTGCAACAATTCGAGGATAGAGTTATTTCCAGTCCCTTTGGAGACGATATCCGATACTCCAAGTTGAACTATTTGCGATAGGACTCTTTTACACGTAACAAGTTTTTGGTGCCGCTGCCGGGGACTGGCAACATATCTTTACCCTTTTTATTAATGCGCATTTTTTTCTGTTTTAGTGGTACTATTTACCTTGTGCTTTTCACAAGGTTTTTCTGTTTTCTTATGCGCAGATCTAGACGAGGTAAAGAATCTGAGTACAAACTAGACCCAGAAATCGAACGCACGTATCAACTCAGGAACCAAGCCAGACTCTTGATAATAAGGAATAACTATCTTGGGGAGCAACTAGAAGCAATGGTGAATGGAAGGCAGAACGACGGGGTAGATGACCCACACAACAATAACCAGAGGGTTATTGACGATCCTTCCCAAGATGTCCGGAATGAACGGCCTGCTGCCGCACGACAGTCCTACCACGACTACATGGTCAATGACCATGTTGAACTGGAAAGCACCTTGCCAGACGTGGAAGTTGACCACTTCGAGCCGAAACCTATCATGTTCAGCATGATAAATTCCGCTGGCCAGTTTAGTGGTTCTACAACAGAGGATGCCCGAGAACATCTTAAAACGTTCCAAGAAATCTGCGGATCGTTCAGACTGCCAGGAATAAATCCAGAAGCACTGAGGCTCCGGTTATTTCCTCATTCATTGAGAGACATAGCTAAAACTTAGTGGAATAAATTAACACCGGGTTCAATACGAACTTGGGCAGATCTCTCTCGTGAATTCTTATCTCATTTTAATCATTCTCATTTATCTAAAAGATTGCGTAACGAGATTGCTACTTTTCAACAAGAAGATGACGAACCAATGCACGAGGTGTGGGACAGATTTACAACTCTTCTTCGGAACTGCCCGATGCATGGATTCCCCGTGTGGAATCAGGTCATCAAATTCTACAACGTTGCCAATGCACACACTCTTCTGAGAATAGATTCAGCAGCAAATGGGCTATTACTAGCTAAGGAACCAGACGAGGCAATGATAGTGTTGAAAAACCTAGCGAAGAATGATGAGCAATTTCCTACAGCTAGGGGAGGGGGCAAAAGAGGGATGTCTGTAAAGGATTATGAAGTTGATAATTCACTGAAATCACAGGTTGCATACCTCACAAAGATGGTGGAAAATCTGCAGCGGAAAGATTCTAAAGCCGTTTATTCTGCAGAAGAGGTATGTGATACCTGTAGTGGGAATCACAGTTCAAAAGACTGTCCTTTACAGTTGGAAAAAGGGATATATGTTGGGAATTATAACAAGCCAAGAAACTATGATTCCAACAATTACAATCCCAACTGGAGGAAGGATCCTAAGTTTTCATGGAGTAATCCGAACAATGCACTGAATCCTCCAATGCAAAACAACTAAAACCAAGGGGTACCTAGAATCATGTCGCGACAGCAGCCGACAACCGCACCTAGTATACTGGAACAAACATTGGCAACATTTATGTCACAGACAGGAGCATACATGGAGAACATGGATCACTTTGTCAAGAAAACTGAATCATTCATGGACAAGATATAGATGAGAATGACAAACCATGAGGCCACCCTGAAATCTCTGGAGACATAGATGGGCCAAGTTTCCCAGCATATCAAGCCGAGGCAGAACGGAGGATTCCCTAGTAATACTGAGGTCACTAGAAAACCCACACATGAGCAGTGTAAAGCAATTAAAACTAGGAGTGGGAAACAGTTACAAGGGCCAGAGATGAAGAACATACCAAGTAAGGAACCGACCCTAGATACACCTGCCGTGAACACTGCCTCGGTAGAGGAAGAACAACCTACTGTCGGCACACCTGCCGCGATAGCGGAAGGGACAGAGGAGCAAGAAGAGGATACTAAAGAACCTAAACCTCCTAAGATCCGAATTCCATGTGATGGACGTCTCGAAGATTACCGTCATTTACCTTCTTTTCCACAACGGTTACAAAAATAAAAACAGGAGTACCAGCTTAAAAAGATTTATGATATTTTTAAACAAGTACACATTAACATACCACTATTAGGGGCCATCAAGCAGATGCCCGGATATGCTAAGTTTCTTAATGACGCAATGTCTAAAAGGTCCAGACTTGGGGAATTCGAAACGGTGAAGATGACAGAAGGATGCATGACAATCTTGCACAAGCATCCACCACAAAAGAAGAAGGATCCTGGGAGCTTCATCATACCGTGCATATTTGGCGATAAGTCCGTGGGTAAGGCACTTTGTGATCTTGGTGCTAGCATAAATCTAATGCCCAAATCTGTGTTTCAGAAATTAGGTATTGGACAAGCAAGGCCCACGACAGTCATGCTACAGCTGGTAGACCGCTCTTACGTACAACCAGAAGGGAAGATCGAAGATATTCTGGTGAGAGTGGATACATTTATTTTTCCCGCTGACTTCCTTGTTTTAAACTGTGAAGCAGATGAAAACGCACCGATCATCCTAGGGTGACCCTTCCTAGCCACAGGAAGAATTGTGATCGATGTTGAGAAAGGAGAACTGACCATGAGAGTGAATGATCAGGAAATCAAACTCAATGTTCTCCAAGCAATAAGACAGGCCGATGTAGAAGAAGAGTGCAAGGAAATCTTTGAAGTAATCCATGACCAACCCTACATCAGGTCGAGCTGCCATGACAGACAGTTTGGTCACTGCCACCGCAGCCACCCGGGAGACTGTCACGATATCAACGACGACAGTAACTCCTCCGACTCAGAAACATCTGACACTGAAGGTCATGAGGAGGTAAATTTGATAAGCACTTGTCCAGGTAAGTTCTTCGAGCCTCTAAATTATACCTCGAATGAACACATAATCCAGAAGCCTTCCATTGAAAAGCCACATGTTCTAGATCTTAAGCCCCTGCCATGGCTGCTTAAATATGTCTTTCTTGGTTTAAATGATATGTTGCCCGTAATCATCTCTTTCAAGTTAATGCAGGAACAGGAGCAGTAGCTAATCAGAATGCTACATCAGCATAAGAAGGCTATTGGATGGACTATAGCTGATATCCAGGGCATCAGTCTGGCGTTATGCATGCACAAAATCCTCTTGGAGGATGATCATAAGCCAACTATTGATGCTCAAAGACGTTTGAACGAGGCTATGCGAGAAGTGGTGAGGAAAGAGATTATCAAATGGCTCGATGCCGGAATCATATACGCCATCTCGGATAGCAAGTGGGTGAGCCCGGTGCAGTGTGTGCCCAAAAAGGGAGGCATAACCGTGGTAACCAACGAAGAAAATGAACTAATCCCAACCAGGACTGTGACCGGTTGGAGGGTTTGTATGGATTACTGGAAGCTTAACAAAGCCACCTGGAAAGACCATTTCCCCTTACCCTTTATTGATCAAATGCTTGATAGATTAGGGAGGAAGCCTTACTACTATTTTCTTGATGGTTACTCAGGTTATAATCAGATAGGAATTGTACTGGAAGACCAAGAGAAAACTACCTTCACATGCCTGTACGACACTTATGCCTTTCGGAGAATGCCATTTGAGCTCTGTAATGCACCAGCGACCTTCCAACGGTGCATGATGGCAATATTCTCCGACATGGTGGAGGATTTCCTAGAGATTTTCATAGATGGCTTTTCCGTCTTTGGAGACAGTTTTGAAGGTTGCTTAGGCAACTTACAGAAGGTTATTGAAAGATTTGAAGAGGCGAACTTGGTCTTGAACTGGGAAAAGTGCCACTTCACGGTGGATGAAGGAATAGTACTAGGACACAAGGTGAGCTGCCGCGGTATAGAGGTGGACAGAGCCAAAATAGAGGTCATAGAAAAGCTACCGCCACCCATCACAGTCAAGGGGATTCGAAGTTTCTTAGGGCATGCCGGGTTTTATTGACGATTTATACCAAATTTTTCGAAGATTACCAAGCCATTATGCCACCTATTAGAGCAGAATCGCCCCTTTGATTTTAATGCTGAATGTACTGAGGCATTCAGAATACTGAAGGAGAAGCTGGTAACAACCCCGATCGTACAACCACTAGACTGGAGTTTGCCATTTGAAATAATGTGTGATGCCAGTGACTACGCTGTCGGGGCAACATTAGGGCAGAGGAAGGATAAGCTCTTCTATGTGATTTACTATGCCAGCAAAACACTGAATGATGCCCAAGTCAACTACACCGCGACAGCGAAGGAACTGTTAGCAGTGGTGTTCTCAATCGACAAGTTCCGCCTGTACATACTTGGAACAAAGGTGGTGGTTCATACAAACCATTCAGCACTGAAGTATCTGTTCACGAAAAAAGATGCAAAATCTAGATTGATACGTTGGATTCTGATGTTGCAAGAATTTGACATTGATATCAAGGATAAAAAGGAGCAGAGAACCAAGTAGCAGACCACTTGTCAAGGCTAGAGACGGGAAGGAGTCAATCCACAGACAGGACCAACATATTGTAGACCTTCCCAGACGAGCAGTTGTTTGCTGCCACCAGCACTAACATGACAGCCATGGCGGCAGCTAATCTTTCTGAAACCCTTTGGTATGCTGACATTGTTAATTACCTTGTAAGTGGGTTATTACCTCTTCAGCTTAATTACCAAGCAAGGAAGAGGTTCCAGAATGATGCAAAACATTATTATTGGGACGAACCTCTTCTTTTCAAACACTGTACAAACCAGTTTATTAGAAGATGCATACCACAGGATGAACAAGAAGCTGTACTTCACCACTGCCATGCTTCCCCTTATGGAGGAAACCTAGTTGGAAACAAAATCGCTGCCAAGGTTTTGCAATCCGGTCTTTATTGGCCCACATTGTTCAAGGATGCACAAGCTTTTTACAAAGGCTGCGACAAGTGCCAAAGGACTAGAAACATATCGAGAAGGCATGAGATGCCACTGCAGAACATATTGGAAGTCGAAATCTTCGATGTATGGGGAATCGACTTCATGGGACCATTCCCAACATCTTGTGGCAGTGGACTATGTGTCAAAGTGGGTAGAAGCGATCGCCACCCAAAAGAATGATGCCAAGACTGTTCAAAGATTTCTTCACAAGAACATCTTCTCTAGATTTGGCATCTCAAGGGCGATAATCAGTGATGAAGGGAGACACTTCGATAACAGGGTAATTGCTGCTGCCTTGAGAAAATACGGAGTAAAGCACCGGATTGCAACATCATACCACCCTCAAACCAATGGGCATGCTGAGATATCAAATAGAGAAGTAAAGAACATACTAGAGAAGATTGTTAAACCCACTCGAAAGGATTGGTCTCTACATCTCAATGATGCACTCAGGGCCTGTAGAACAACGTTCAAAACACCATTGGGGATGTCACCCTATCGACTCATCTATGGAAAAACCTGTCATTTACTTGTTGAGATAGAACACAGAGCTTATTGGGCTATCAAGGCAGTAAATATGGACTGGATAAGGCAGGACAGAAAAGGCTACTAGACTTGAATGAGATTGAAGAAATTCGAGCAATGGCTTACGACATTGCCAAGATCTACAAGGACAAAACAAAGAAGTAGCACGACAGGAAGCTGCTGCCACGACAGTTCTACTTAGGGCAACATGTGTTGTTGTTCAACTCCAGGTTGAAGCTTTTTCCAAGAAAGCTTAAATCTAGATGGTCTAGTCCTTTCCAAGTTGTCCAAGTTTTCCCTCATGGTGGCATTACAATCAGATCACTAAAAGATGGGCACCAGTTCAAGGTCAATGGACGGTGACTCAAGCATTATCAGGGGACTGAAGCCCCAAGGATGCAAGAAGTGGTTACTATAGGAGATGCCCCTCAAGGCATCCCTAATTTAACTTATTTTTTATTTTATTTTATTTATTTATTAGGAATTAAGATTTTTGTTTATTTATTTTAGGAACCAAGATTTTAATTCAGTTTATTTAATTATTTTTAGGAAATAAAGGAAGTAAAGCAAAGAGGAGGAATGAACCAGCCCACCGCATTCACAACTGTTGCGTGTAAAAGTGTCTATCGCAATGTAGTGCAAGTGTACACGACGCAAGTAGTAAAGTGATACGGAAGTATCGGATATCGTCTCCACAGGGACTGGGCTAATAGCTTCACCTGGAATTACTGCATGAGAGGGAAAATAAATAGTTTAAAAGGTTTGTCACGAGATAATAGAGAATAATGAAAATAAAAGAGTAAACATTCAGGATAGAGAGAATGGGCTGGCATTGAATTGCTCAATAATGTAGGTGTTGCAAAGTCTAGGAATATCTGTTCTATCGTCGCGCCTATCGTGGCAGCACCTATCACGGCAGCGGTCTGTTGTTAGTTGCGATAGCGATCACACAACTCTGTACTTCAAGCTTGGCAAGAATCCCTGATGTGCCTTGGCCTACCCCTAGGTCCAAGTCTGTCGATGAACACGTCTTTGATGATACCTCTCGGCGTGAATCGAAGGATGAACACCGATGTTGTTGAATTCTTCCTTAGCCACTTAACCTCGTCCTATCCCTAGATCTGAGATAGTTCAACCATAAACTGGAGAACCCGTACTTATTCCTTTCGTATACTTAACTCTCCCGATATTAAGTAAATGGATAATCTCACAATGCTCTCCCGATACTCTTGCAAGATGTTGAAAACCAGAATAAGCAAACTTGAAGTCTATTTTATTGAACAGAAAATTTCCTAAAACAAATGCAATCCTTGCAACTACTTTACAAATCAACCTGTGGCCCTAGGGGAAGTTTAGAATATGATGAGAAGGGGAAAACGGCTAGGGTTTTGGGAAGAAGGCTAGAGATGAAGATATCCTTCCCTAGGTCGAATTACATGCCTTTATATAGGCCTTGGGTTCAAGTTTTCTAATATGGCAAGAATACAAGTTTAAACTAAAGTACAACTCTATTAAAGACTAAATCTTCAGAGCATATGTATTTAATTCGTCCTTCCTTCTTGCTTGGAGTTTCTTCCTTGAACTTTGGGCTTGCCCTTCATTCTGATCTAGGGCTTGGAAAAATATAAGGGTGCTCCACGACAGACCGACTTAATTTTCTCTTTCTGTCGAGGCCCACTTTGCTTCTTCTCTTCACCACTGCTGTCGTCCTTGGCTGCCACGGTAGCGACCATGACAGCCTCGTCTGCACATCTAGTTCCAGCTCTGTTTCTTCACAGCCATGCGTCTGCTTCTCCATTTGCTACAACAGCTACCTGCAAAAGCAACCAATTTTAGTAGAAACTGTGCCACTTAATATATTTGTGATGTATAAATGAAATCTAACCTAAATGCAATGAATTATGCTTGAATGCGGCAGAAATATGTGTTAAATAGGGGGTAAATTATAGAACTTTTACACACTTAACACGCCCCCAAACTCAAGTTTTTGCTTGCCCTCAAGCAATTCAGACCCAAAAAAGAAAAACAGAATTTTTGTTTGGCTTAAAACAGTGAACTTCTCCTTACCTACCATTCATTCCCTATTGTGAGCAACACCTTGTTGGATAATTCAGGATTCATCCGGAACCCTGCTATAATTCTTGTGTAGTGTGTGCATGCTTGTGAACAATTATATGCCAAGACTCCCTTAGTTTTCTAGAATAGTTAAGCCTCTAACTTGAATTTTTATGCCAATTTTCATCTTTTTGGAGGCAATTCTTAAGCTTCTTTAGTTTTTATGCAGACTCAATTCTATTTTCTCAAGCTTAAGTTTGACTAGAGCCGATTTCAGGCACCTCTAGCTAACTTCCTAGAGCCGGTTTCGGGCACCTCTAGGTGTATTCAGTCTATTTTTCTTAACTTCTTTTCCTAGAGCCAGTGTTAGGCACCTCTAGCGGCAACTCAAGTGCTAAGCTTTCTATTCTAGTTTACTAGTAGAGTTCTATGCAGTATAAAAGTCACAAATGGTGTTTAAGCTTTAGAACTATAGTAAGGCTCTAAACTGCTCCTAAAACTATCCTAAAGGCACTGTCGCGATAGAGGCTGTCACGGCAGGTAAGTTCAGTTCAAAGACAAGCCAAATTTTCTCCATTTTTTTAAAGCATAAATAAACTAAGTAAAAGACACAATTTTTAAACTTAAAAAGACTCCATTAATGGAGGGATGCCACCCCCAAACTCGAGGGTTGCATTGCCCTCAATGCAAATGACATAGATGAAAAAGAAAAATAAAAACAACATCACAAAATATAATAAAAGGCAGACAACAATATAAGATAAGAAACTTAAAATTTTAGGTGTTGTCGTCGCCGCTTTTGCTGAGCTGGATCTGCCGACGGGCAGTGACTTTCTTGGCTGGTGCTTGCAGGCGGATGGGAGAGGCAGAAGTATTCTTGGTTTTGGACTCCCTTGGAGGTTGAATACGGGTAGGGGAGATATGAGGTGGTTTCTCCACTACCTGAACCTCGGAGATGCTGCTGCTCTCGCTACTACTACTTCTTCTGCTACTACTGCCGCTGTCAGATTTTTCTTTGTCTGCTACTGTTTTCTGCCGCTTCTCTGGTGTGAACTCCTTGGACAAGTTCCTCTTGACAGAGGGCTCGTTGTCGGATGCCGCCTAGATTTTAGAAGAAGAGAAACCAACAATATACCTATCAAGGTCGTCTTCAGGCTCCTTTCTCTTGGTCCCCCGGGCAGATGTGTCGGCTGTGCGGCTGTCGCTTGCAGCTATTGTGGCAGGGGTCGGTGTGGACGCAACATATGGCGTTTTGGGTGTGGCAGTAGGTGTAGGGGTATGGGTAGGGGTGGGTGCAGCAAAATATTGATTGGGGAAAGTAGGGAACAGAGCATCGGGGAAATTAAGAGAGGTGTGGATGAAATGTACCGTAGCAGTGGTGAAGTCTCGGATGATGCTCATGAGGCCGAGCTTTCATTCCTCTAGTTTTTGTATGGCAGCAAGGATTTGTGAGGAGGTGTAAGCTGGAGGAGCTGTTGCAGTAGGCTGCCTGGGTTCTGTGGCAGCAAGCTCGGTGTCGGTGGGCTCTGTCGGCTCTGCTGTTGTGGCAGTAGGGTCGAAAGACGACAGGGGCGTGGTAGCAGTGAGTTCCAAGAGGCTGAGTATGTTCTTGTCTGTCCAGCCTTTCCCTCAAACTCGTAAATCTTCGGCAGCTTCCGGTACATGGTGGCCGCGGCAGAGGGCGGTGATGAGATATGGGTAGAAGAGTGGTCCGGACGGCCGGTAAGCACAGTCCAGTATACCCTTCCGGACGTATCTGCCAACGTTAATTGGCCTCTCATTTAAAATAGAATGGATGAGGGCTAACCTTGGTTGGTCGACGGTTGTGTTGTGTGAGGAGGGCATGATTCGTTTCTTGATGAAAGCATTCCAAAGCTTTGCCTACGGGGTGAGTTGGACTCTCTTTACCGTTCTCGGATGCTTCGAATCGGTGTTCCACTCGGTACCCTTATCCGTGAGTTCTGCCATCACAACATCGTAGTCGGCAGGCTCTAGACTCTCGAGAAATCATTGGTGGCCATCTTCTTTTCTACCCACATAGAACCCGTAGAGTGTGTTGGTGTACTCGGGCTCGAAAGGTACCTCTTTCCCTCAGACTGTGATTGTTGTCGCGTTCCTGCTGCCAATGGCAGCATAAAATTCTCGGACAAGAGTCACGTTCATCTCTTCTGGCTGCTCCGCGAATATCTGCCACTTCAGGGCTCTAATTTTGCTGGCTATAAACGGTTGCAGCCCCAGGTTCTCCGTTTTGGAAGTGTAAATGAAACCTCTCTCCTCCCACATATCACGGATCTGGAAGGAGCTTGGAGTGGATGCTGCCGGGGCAGATCCTGAGGCAGAGCTTCTGCGGGTATTCCTAGTACTCATGTTGCAAGGACTGTGGAAAGAAAGTGAAAGCAAGTAAAAATTCGAGAGGAAATAAGTAGAAAGAGTAGAAGTGAGTGAAAAGTGAATAGTAAAATAGGGTTTATATAGAGAGAGAGTTTGCTGCCCATTGGAGCTGTAACAACAGGCGCGAATAACGGGGCTGGCTGTTACGCGATTTCAGACGCGTCTGTCACGCGTTTCCGTGTTTGCTGCGTATCTATTACGCATTTCCGTGTCTGACGTGACAACGCATTGAGGGGCTAGATTTTCCGCGTCCGTCGCGGCAACTGTAACGACAGGCTCCAAAGTTGGGCTTTTTGGGCTGATGGAAAGATGGTGGGCTGAATTCACTTCTCCTCTTCTCCTTGTCTCCTTTATTTCCTAAAAAGATAAAAATAAAAACTTTATTTCCTAAAAATAAAATAATTCTAATTACCTAATATATAAATAATAATAAAAATAAATAAAAATAAAACTTAGGTTAAATTAGGGATGTCGGGAGGGGCATCTCCTAAAGTAACCACTTCTTGCATTCTTGGGGCTTCTGTCCCCTGATAATGCTTCAATCTTTGTTCATTGACTTTAAATTGGTGCCCGTCTTTTAGAGATCTGATTGTTATGGCACCATGGGGAAAAACCTGCACCACTTGGAATGGGTCAGACCACCTAGATTTCAACTTCCCTGGGAAGAGTTTTAACCTAGATATGAACAACAACACAAGCTGCCCTGGGCAGAACTGTCGTGGCAGCAACTTCTTGTCATTCCACTTCTTAGTCTTATCTTTGTAGATTCTTGCGTTGTCATAGGCCATTGTTTGAATTTCTTCAATCTCATTTAGATCAAGTAGCCTTTTCTGTCCTGCTTTTTCCAAGTCGATATTCACTGCCTTGATGGCCCAGTATGCTCTGTGCTCAATCTCAACAGGTAAATGGCATGTTTTCCCATAAATCAGCCCATAAGGTGACATTCCCAATGGAGTTTTGAACGCTGTTCTATATGCCCATAATGCATTATTGAGGTGTAGAGACCAGTCCTTCCTAGTTGGCTTAACCATCTTTTCAAGAATGTTCTTAACCTCTCTATTGGATATTTCAGCCTGTCCATTGGTTTGAGGGTGGTATGCTGTTGCTATCCGATGTTTGACACCATACTTTATCAAGGCATCAGCTATAACCCTATTATCAAAATGCCTCCCTTCATCACTGATGATCGCCTTGGGGATGTTGAATTTGGAAAAAATGTTTTTATGCAAAAACCTCTGAACCGTCTTGGCATCGTTTTTCTGAGTAGCGATCGCTTCAACCCATTTGGACACATAGTCCACTGCCAGGAGGATATATAAGTTCCCACATGAAGTTGGGAATGATCCCATAAAATCTATCCCCCAAACGTCGAAGATCTCGACTTCAAGAATGTTTTGTAGTGTCATCTCATGTCTCATTGAGATGTTTCCAGTCTGTTGACACTTGTCACAATTTTTGTAGAATGTCTGGGCATCCTTGAACAGTGATGGCCAATAGAATCCCGACTGCAAAACCTTGGCAGCAGTTTTGTTACCTCTTAAGTGTCCTCCATACTGTGAAGCATGACAGTGATGTAGTATAGCTTCATGTTCATCATGTGGTACACATCTCCTAATAACCTGATCTGCACAATATTTGAAAAGAAGAGGTTCGTCCCAATAATAATGCTTAACATCATTTTGGAACCTCTTCCTAGCTTGATAATTAAGGTTAGGAGGAGTTATTTCGCTAACTAAATAATTAACGAAATCAGCATACCAGGGGAGTTCAGAAAACTTACCTGCTGCCATGGCTGTCGCGGCAGTGCTTGTGGCAGCGAACAACTACTCATCAGGGAAGGTCTCCAGTACGTGTGTCTCGTCTGCCGGCAGACTCTTTCCCTTCTCTAACCTTGACAAGTGATCTGCAACTTGATTCTCTGTCCCCTTTTTGTCCTTGATTTTAAGGTCGAACTCTTGCAGTAGTAGAATCCAACGTATCAGTCTCAGCTTTGCATCCTTTTTGGTGAACAAATACTTCAATGCAAAGTGGTCTGTGTGGACTATGACCTTCGTTTCAAGTATATATGAACGAAACTTGTCAATAGAGAATACCACAGCTAATAGTTCCTTCTCTGTGTTGGTGTAGTTTACTTGGGCGTCGTTCTGGCATAGTATATGACATGAAAGAGCTTGTCTTTCCTCTGCCCAAGTGCTGCCCCGACAACATAGTCACTAGCATCACACATAATCTCAAATGGCAGTTTCCAATCTGGTGGCTGTACTATTGGGGCTATTACCATCTTTTCTTTCAGAACCTTGAATGCCTCAGTACATTCAGTTTTGAAGTCGAAGGGACGGTTCTACTCCAGAAGATGGCATAAGGGTTTGGTGATCTTCGAAAAGTTCGTGATAAACCTCCGATAAAAACCAGCATGCCTTAAGAAACTCCTGATTCCCTTGACTGTGGTGGGTGGCAGCAACTTTTCGATTACCTCGATCTTAGCTCTGTCGACTTTTATGTCGCGACAGCTTATTTTATGGCCTAGGAATATCCCTTCATCCACCATGAAGTGACACTTCTCCCAGTTCAATACCAAGTTTGCTTTCTCACATCTTTCGAGCATTTTTTGTAGGTTGCCTAGGAAACTTTCAAAATTGTCTCCAAAGACAAAAAAATCATCCAGGAATATCTCCAGGAAGTCTTCCACCATATCAGAGAATATTGCCATCATGCCCCTTTGAAAGGTCGCTGGTGCATTACAAAGTCCAAATGGCATCCTCCGAAAAGCATAAGTACCGTATGGGCATGTGAATGTCGTCTTCTCTTGATCTTCTGGTGCGATGGCTATTTGATTATAGCCTGAGTAACCATCAGGAAAACAATAGTAAGGCTTACCCGCTAATCTATCAAACATTTGATCAATAAAGGGCAAGGGGAAGTGGTCCTTCCAGGTAGCTTTGTTAAGCTTCCGGTAGTCCATACAAACCCTCCAACCGGTCACAGTCCTAGTTGGGATTAGCTCGTTTTCTTCGTTGGTTACCACGGTCATTCCTCCTTTCTTGGGAACACACTGCATCGAGCTCACCCACTTGCTATCCGAGATGGCATAGATTATTCCAGCATCTAGCCATTTTATGATCTCCTTACGCACCACCTCTCATATAGCATCGTTCAGTCGTCTTTGTGCATCAATGGTCGGCTTATGATCATCCTCTAAGAGGATTTTATGCATGCATAGTGTTGGACTGATGCCTTGGATATCAACTATCGTCCATCCAATAGCCTTTTTATGCTGCTGCAGCATCCCTATCAGCTGCTGTTCCTGTTCCTGCATCAACTTGGAAGAGATGATTACGGGCAACGTATAATTTAAACCAAGGAAAACATATTTTAGCTGCCCTGGCAGGGGCTTAAGATTTAGAACAGGCGGCTCTACAGTTGATGGCTTTTGAACTATATGTTCATCCGAGGTATAGTTTAAGGGCTCGAATAACTTACCTGGACGGTTGCCTATCCAATTTACCTCCTCCTGATCTTCAGTATTAGATGTATCAGATTCTGAGAAGCTACTGTCGTGACAGTCTTCTAAATGGCTGTTGGGGCAGTGGCCAATTTTTATGTCGTGGCAGCCCGACCTGATGCAGGGTTGGTCAAGGGTAACTTCAGTGATAGCCTTGCATTCTTCTTCTGCATCAGCATGTTTTATTGCCTGGAGAACGTTCATCTTGATCTCTTGATTGTTCACTCTCATAGTGAGTTCTCCTTTTTCCACATCAATCAGTGATCTTCCTGTGGCTAAGAAGGGTCGCCCCAGGATGATTGGTGCGTTTTCATCTGCTTCACAATCTAAAACAAGAAAGTCAACAGGAAAAATAAATTTATCCACTCTTACCAGAATATCTTCAAATTTTCCTTCTGGATGAACGTAAGAGCGGTCTGCCAGCTGCAATACTACTGTTGTGGGCCGAGTTTTTCCAATACCTAATTTCTGAAAAATAGATTTGGGCATTAAATTTATACTAGCACCAAGATCACAAAGTGCCTTACCCACAAATTTGTCTCCAATTATGCATGGTATGATGAAGCTCCCAGGATCCTTCTTCTTCTGGGTGGATGCTTGTGCAAAATACTCATGCATCACTCTGCCATTTTAACCGTTTCAAATTCCCCAAGTCTGTATTTCTTCGACATGGCATCCTTGAGAAATTTGGCATAACCAGACATCTCCTTTATAGCATCTAACAGCGGAATGTTGATATGGACCTGCTTAAAAATATCATAAATTTTCTTAAGCTGGGATTCCTGTTTCAATTTTTGTAACCACTGAGGAAAAGGAGGTGGAGGACGATAATCAGCAATACGTCCTTCCCACTGCATTTGGATATGAGGAGGTTTTGATTTTTCATCTTTCTCCTATGTCCCTTCTGCTGTCGTGACAGGCTCATCGGCAGCAGGCTGCTTGTCGTCTGCCGGGGCAGCATTCTTGGCAGTTGGATCCAAGGCTGGTTCCTTAACTGATTTAGTTTCCTTCTCTGGCCCTGGTAATTTCTTCCCACTCCTAGTAGTGATGGCTTTACACTGCTCATGTGTGAGTTGTCTAGCGTTTTCAGTATCGCTAGGAAATCCTCCATTCTGCCTGGGTTTAATATGCTGGGAAACCTGACCCATCTGCGTCTCTAATGATTTTAGAGTAGCTTCACGGTTGGTTATCCGCATCTCTGTTTTATCCATGAATGTTTCTGTCTTTTTGACGAAGTGATTCATGTTCTCAATATAAGTTCCTGTTTGAGACATAAACGTAGCCAAGATCTGTTCCAGTATACTAGTCGTGGTAGCTAGTGGTTGTTGCTGCTGCTGCTGCGGTTGCTGCCGAGTCAGTAATCTAGGTCCCCCCTAATTCTGTGCGTTTGGTGCTTGAGGATTTAGGGCATTATTAGGGTTACTCCAAGAGAACTTGGGATCCTTTCTCCAGTTGGGATTGTTGTTGTTGGAATTACAATTCTGTTTATTGTAGTTCCCAACATACATCCCTTCTTCTAACTGTAGCGGACAATCTTTCGAACTGTGATTTCCATCGCAAGTCTCGCATACCTCTTCAGTATAGTAGACAGGCTGTGAATCTTCTTTCAAGATATTTTTCATTTCCTTAGTGAGATATGCCACCTGTGATTTTAAAGAACTGTCGGCCTCATAATCTTTTTTACAGCTAGAACTCGTTTACCCCCTCTTCTTGCTGTAGGAAACTGTTCCTCATTCTTTGCCAGATTTTTCTATACTGCCATTGCATCTTCTAGGTCTTTGTCCAACATCAATCCATTCGCTGCTGAATCAATTCTCATACGAGTCTGTAAATTGGCAGCATTATAAAATTTAGTTACCTGGTTCCAAACGGGAAATCCATGCATCATGCAGTTCCTCAGAAGAGTGGTAAATCTGTCCCAGACCTCGTGCATTGGCTCGTCATCTTCCTGTTGAAAAGTAGCAATTTCGTTACGTAATCGCTCAGATAAATGTGAAGGATTAAAATGAGACAAAAATTCACGAGTTAAATTTGCCCAAGTTCGTATTGAACCCAACGTTAGTTTATTCCACCAAGTTTTCGCCCTGTCCCCTAATGAATGAGGGAATAACTGAAGCCTCAGTATCTCCGGATTAACTCCTGGTAGTCTAAACGAACAACAGATTTCCTGGAACGTTTTCAGATGCTCCCTAGCATCCTCTGTAGCAGCGCCACTAAATTGGCCAGCGTTGTTAATCATGCTGAACATAACAGGTTTCAGCTCAAAATTGTCAACATCTACGTCTGGCAGGGTTGTTTCTAGTTCTACATGATCATTGAGCATGTAGTCTCGGCATGACCGGCGTGCGGAAGCGACAGGAGGATCGGTAGGTGGACCGTTCCCTCCATCTCCGGCAAGATTTTTAGCACCCTGGGGATTCTCTTGATTGTTCCTTCTTTCTTCACGTCTTTCGTTCACCATTGCTTCTAGTTGTTCCTCCAGGTATTCGTTTCTTTCAACGAGGAAGCAGACTCTTTTCCTGAGAGTGTACGTTCGTTCGATTTCAGGATCTAACTGGTGCTCAGGTTCTTTTCCTCGCTGAGATCTGCGCATACGCAAACAAAAGACCTTGTGAAAGGTATAGGTTGAACAATCCAAGTAATAGTAGAAAAATAAAAGAAGTGCAGTAAAAGGTATGGTAAAGATATGTTGCCAGTCGCCGGCAATGGCGCCAAAAACTTGTTGCGTGTAATGGTGTCTATCGCAATGTAGTGCAAGTGTACACGACGCAAGTAGTAAAGTGATACGGAAGTATCGGATATCGTCTCCACAGGGACTGGGCTAATAGCTTCACCTGGAATTACTGCAAGAGAGGGAAAAGAAATAGTTTAAAAGGTTTGTCACGAGATAATAGAGAATAATGAAAATAAAAGAGTAAAGATTCAGGATAGAGAGAATGGGCCGGTATTGAATTGCTCAGTAGTGTAGGTGTTGCAAATTCTAGGAATATATGTTCTGTCGTCGCGCCTGTCGCGGCAGTACCTGTCGCGGCAGCGGTCTATTGTTAGTCGCGGCAGCGATCACACAACTCTGTACTTCAAGCTTGGCAAGAATCCATGCTGTGCCTTGGCCTATCCCTAGGTCCAAGTCTGTCGATGAACACGTCTTTAATGATACCTCCCGGCGCGAATCAAAGGATGAACACCGATGTTGTTGAATTCTTCCTTAGCCACTTAACCTCGTCCTATACCTAGATCCGAGATAGTTCATCCATAAACTGGAGAACCCGTACTTATTCCTTTCGTATACTTAACTCTCCCGATATTAAGTAAATAGATAATCTCACAATGCTCTCCCGATACTCTTGCAAGATGTTGAAAACCAGAATAAGCAAACTTGAAGTATATTTTATTGAACAGAAAAATTCCTAAAACAAATGCAATCCTTGCAACTACTTTACAAATCAACCAGTGGCCCTAGGGGAAGTTTAGAACATGATGAGAAGGGGAAAAAGGCTAGGGTTTTGGGAAGAAGGCTAGAGATGGAGATATCCTTCCCTAGGTCGAATTACATGCCTTTATATAGGCCTTGGGTTCAAGTTTTCTAATATGGCAAGAATACAAGTTTAAACTAAAGTACAACTCTATTAAAGACTAAATCTTTAGAGCATATGTCTTTAATTCGTCATTCCTTCTTGCTTGGAGTTTCTTCCTTGAACTTTGGGCTTGGCCTTCATTCTGATCTAGGGCTTGGAAAAATATAAGGGTGGTCCACGACAGACCGACTTAATTTTCTCTTTCTGTCGAGGCCCACTTTGCTTCTTCTCTTCACCATTGCTGTCATCCTTGGCTGCCATGGTAGCGGCCATGGCAGCCTCGTCCTCCTCGTCTGCACATCTAGTTCTAGCTCTGTTTCTTCATTGCTCAGCGTCTGCTTCTCCATCTGCTACAACAGCTACCTGCAAAAGCAACCAATTTCAGTAGAAACTGTGCCACTTAATATATTTGTGATGTATAAATGAAATCTAACCTAAATGCAATGAATTATGATTGAATGCAGCAGAAATATGGGTTAAATAAGGGGCAAATTATAGAACTTTTACACACTCAACAACAACAGCCCAAAAAGCCCAACGAACAAGCCTGTCGTCACAACTTGTCACCAGCTGTCGCGACAGACGCTGAGAAGACAGCCTGTCACGGAGCTGTCGCGACAGATACGCAAACGTGTAACAGACGTGCAGCAGACAATAAAACTCTCGATAGACGTATCAGAAACCGCGTAACAGCTGGCCCCGTTATTCGCGTATGCCGTTACAGTCCCAATGGGCAGAAAAACCCCATTCTATATAAACCCCCACTCCCTTCTCATTTTTCATCTCATTCTCATTCTCTCAACTTGCTTCCTCTATTTTAGATCATAGAAATTTCTTTTCATTTTTGCTACAGTCCTTGCAATGGCCAGCAGAAACACCCGACGCAGCGCTGCCTCCACTTCAACCCCGGCAGTGTCAACCCCAAGCCACAATAGCATACCAAACCGATTCGCATCCACCAACTCTGCATCAAGGTACTACAGCTCCTTCCAAAAGAGGGAAATGTGGGAGGAACGAGGGTTCATCTACACCCAACAAACGGGTGATCTAGGGCTAGAAGGTTTCATAGCTAAAAAGATACAAGCCCTCAAGTGGCAGAAATTTGCTGCCCAGCCTGAGGAAATGAACGTAACCCTCGTTCAAGAATTCTACGCTACCGTCAACAGTAAGGATGCCACGATAGTGACCGTTCGAGGCAAGGAGATCTCTCTCGAGCCTGCGTACATCAACACACTATACGGGCTGTACGTGAGCAAGAGCCCACCAACGGTTCGTGAATAGTCCGTCGTCGGTAGACTATGACGCTGTCATGGTAGAGGTTACAGAGGAAGGAATGAAGTAGAACGATGACCCAAAACACCGATGTACCATGAGGAGGACCTAGCTGACCCCACAAGCCAAGCTGTGGAACCACTTTGTCAAGAAACGCCTTATGCCTACCTCTCACAACAACACTGTTGACAGACCGAGGTTAGCCCTTGTCCATTCTATTTTAAATGAGAGGCAAATCAATGTCGGCTGCTACATCCGGGACGAAATCCTCGAGTGTGCTCTCCGACCGTCAGGACCCCTCGTCTTCACCTATCTAATCACCACAATCTGTCGGGGCAACAACGTACCAGAAATTGAAGAGGATGTCAAGGTCCAAGGAAAAGGGTTGATGCAACAAAATATTTACAGTATGATGGAACTGAAAGCTGCCACTCCTCTGTCATACATCAACCCCTCTGCCACGACAGAACCGACAGCAGACCCTAGCTCCCCTAACCCTATCGTAGCAGACCCTGAGCAGACGGCAGCAGCACCACCAGCAGACACCTCTGGCCAGATTTTGACGATGCTGCCAAGAATGGAGGAACGACAGCTCGACCTGATGGGCTTGATGAGGGACTTCACAGCCGCAACGATAAATTTCATTAAAAATGATTTATATTTTACCCATATGCAATTCCCCTCCCTCCCAAAAAACTTCTTCGCTGCCCCCACTCCTTCTACGAGTCCCAGAACTCCCTCTACTGCATCCACACCCACACCTGCCACGACAGGCGAAGGCGGCAGAAAATCTTCCACACCCAGAAGAGAGAAGAGGATGGACCCCCTACCGAAGATCGACCCCAAATACTTTGAAGGGTTCTCCTCCTCCTCCGTCTGGCAGGACTCTGACTCCGAGCCATATGTAGCCCGAGACATCTCAAAGGACTATCCTCTAATGAAAAGGAAGAAGCTGAATGAGACTCTCGAATGACCCTGCCAAGGCAGATCTGCCAGCAGCAGTAGCAGTTCTGATGATGATCTCGAGGTCCTAGACTAGCCCCCACGCATCTCACCGACACGTGTCCACCACCTCGAGAGGCAAAGAAGAAATTGGCTTCTGCGTTCCTCAGAAAACCTGCCAGCCCCTGCCATTAAGGTCACTGCCCGCCGGCAGCTCCAAGTCAGCAGCAGCAACGACGACAACTCCTCAACTTAAGTTTCTTTTCTTATATTTTGTTGTCTTTGCTGTTTTATCTATTTTGTGATGTATTTTTTGTTTTTCTTTTTTTCATTGTCATGCATTGAGGGCAATGCAACCCTCGAGTTTGGGGGTGGGCATCCCTCCAGTAATGAAATTGTTAGTTGTGTCTTACTTCGTGTCTAATTGTTAGTTTATTTTTAAGTTTATTTTTGTGTCAAAAAAATGAAAATAAAAACAAAAATTTGCCTTAAGTCTTTCAACTGAACTTACATGTCGCGACATACTCTGTCGTGACAATGCCTTTAGGATGTTTTTAGGAACTGTTTAGAGCCTTGCTATAGTTCTGATCTTTAGAACACCCTGTGTGACTCTTATGCTATCTGGACTTCTGTAGTGCACTGGAATAGGAATGTTTACCCGCTTGAGTTGCCCCTAGAGGTGCCTATCACTAGCTCTAGGAAAGAAATAAAAGAAAGAAACAATTCAGACTCATTTGCTTGCAAAACTGCCTTACACTGATTTTAGGGAGATTTCTCTTTGAGCTTAAGTTAGAAAAAACTAAAGGAGCCTAAGAATTGCCTCCACAAAAGGATGAAGTCCAAGGTCAGAAAAAACTAAAAGAGCCTAAGAATTGCCTCCATAAAAGATGCAGTTGAGTCAAGAGTCCGAAAAAACTAAAGGAATCTAATAATTGCCTCTAGAAAAAAATGAATTGGCATAAAACTCAAGTTAGTAAGCATGACTATTCTGGTAAGCTAAGGGAGTCTAGGCACATATTTGTTCACAAAACCTGCACACACTGCACAAGAACTATAGCATTGTTCCGGATAAATCCAGAAACACCCGACAAGGCATTGCTCTTAATAGGGAATGTGTGGTAGGTAGTGAAAAGTTCATTGAATTAAGCCAAACAAAAAAGTTTTTATTTTTAGTTAGGTAGTATTTGCTTGAGGACAAGAAAGAACTTGAGTTTGGGGGTGTGTTGAGTGTATAAAAGTTCTATACTTTACCCCTCATTTACCCACATTTCTACTGCATTCAAGCATATTTTATTGCATTTAGGATATATTTCTGCATATACATCACAATTAGATAAAATGGCACAGTTGCTACTAATTTTGGTCACTTTTGCAGGTATTTGCAGCAATAGACTCAGGGAAGCAAAAGGAGCAGAGCTGGATCACAGAACTGGAGTTAAGGAGCAAACACTGTCGTGGCAGCCATGACGACAGAAGGGTGAAGTGGAAAAGTGATGTGGAGCTCAACAGATA
This sequence comes from Hibiscus tridactylites, assembly GCA_958450335.1. Lineage (NCBI taxonomy): Eukaryota > Viridiplantae > Streptophyta > Magnoliopsida > Malvales > Malvaceae > Hibiscus > Hibiscus tridactylites. The sequence goes on from OY288273.1 coordinate 67,258,495, forward strand.
GAGGATTTCAAGTCGGTCTGTCATGGACCACTCTTATATTTTTCTGAGCCCTGAGGTAGAATGAAGGTCAAGCCCAAAGTCCAAGGAAGAATCTCAAGGCAAGTAGAGAGGACTAATTAAAGGCATCTACTTAGAAGATTTAATCTTTAATAGAGTTGTACTTTAGTTTAAACTTGTATTCTTGCCATATTAAAAAAACTTGGACCCAAGGCCTATATAAAGACATGTAATTCGACCTAGGGAAGGATATCTCATTCCTAGCCGTCTTCCCCAAAACCCTTGTCGTTTTCCCCTCTTCATCATGTTCTAAACTCCCCTTAGGGCTAAGGGTTGATTCTGTAAAGTAGTTGCAAGGATTGTACTGTTTTAGGAATTTTCTGTCAAGCAATAAAAACTTCAAGTTTATTTATTCTAGTTTTTCATATCACGCAAGAGTATCGGGAGAGCATTGTGAGGTTATCCATTTGTTTGACACCGGGAGAGTCAAGCATACAAATGAAATAAATACGCGTTTTCCAGTTTATGGTTAAACCATCTCGGCTTAGGGATAAGTACGAGGTTAAGTGGCTAAGAAAGAATTCAACAACATTTGTGTTCACCCTTCGATTCACGACGAGAGGTATCATCCAAGAACTGTCCATCAACAGAACTTGGGCCTAGGGATAGGACAAGTCATAGCAGGGATTCTTGCCAGGCTTGAAGTACAAAGTTGTTTGATCGCTGCCGTGATGTCAGCAGACTTCTGCTGCGACAGGTGCTTGTAACGCCCCGGTTTTGGGCTTAGAAGTCTTGGGCGTTGACCGGTTCGGTCAAAGTGCTGATCGAATATTTAAAGGAGAAATTAGGAAAGCCTAGTTCGGGTTGCATTAAAAATATGGAAAAATGTTCTAAAATCATCTTTTAATATGTAAAAGTGAACTGTGAAATCAATTTTGAAAAATGAGGTTCGGAAGGTTGATATTTTGGCTAGTGACCAAAATGTAATTTTTGAAAGTTGCGTGGTTGTTTTATAAAGGATTGAAACTTTGAATCTTTAAGGAGCTATTATTCCAAAAAGAGTTTCTCCAGATTTTTCTAAGATATTTTAAGGCTTTATTCTGATTTTAAAACATAAAGAAAGAGGAGGGAAAGCCATTTTGACTATTTTATAACTAACTTTCCATTTTTCTTCCAATTCTCTTTTTCTCTCATTTTCTCTCAACCCAAACACATCTCTCCAGATTTTCTCCTCTGATTTTGTCACTCAAATCTTCCTTTTCAATTCTCTTTGGATTCCTAATCATCTCTACAACAAAACCTCACCATTTGCAAGTGGTTTCATCAAGCTTTTTGGTTCTAAAAAGGAGAAATTCAAGTTTGGAGGTAAGAACGTCCTTCTCCTCTAAACTATCAGTTCTTTACTGAAATTCCTAAGTTCTCAATCCTTGATTTGTGATTTGTTAAAGGCTTTTCAATTGAAATCTTGATTTTGGCTTAAAATGCAAGATTTGGTGATTTTTGGTGAAATTTTCGTATGATCTGTTTAAGCAGGGTTTTGAGGTGTGTTTTTGATGTTAAATGAATGCTAAATTGATTAGAAGTTGAGGTTTAATTAATGCAATCCCGGATAGGTTGAATTTCCTAAGTTTGGCTTGAGTTTTTGGTTGTTTTTGGAGTGTTTTTGGTGATCTGTTATACCTGGAGGTATAAGGATGTGTTTGTGATCATTTTGGATGTTAATTGATGTTTAAAAATGGTTAAAAGTGATGGATCTTGGCTGGGTTAAGTTTTGGAAGTGTTTGGAGGTGATTTCGGTTGTGTTTGGTAGCCGAAATGTTGGATTTGTGATGAGCAGCGAGTTGTGTTGTGTTGCTGGTGTTTTTAATGCATAAAGATGCATTAATGCTCTGTTTTTGTGTGCTTGAAACAGGGGAGTTTGATCCGTGAGCTTTAGAGGTGTTGCGGAAGGTTTCGGATGCTTGGGAGGCTTGTTGGCTAGCCTTGTTTTGTGTATCGGTGAGTGAAGTTGGGTTTTCAGCTTTTAAACCAAGGTTTGAAGGTTTTGGGAGCTTAGTTAAGTCTAAACAACTTTGCTAAGCTCAAGAGTAAGTAAATGGTTTTCGCTCTTGAATTGTGTTGTGATTTGGCTTTTAAAGCAATTGTGTTTGATGGTTGCAATGCATGTGATTTGCATGGTTTATATTCTGTTTTGAAAGCATATTTTTAGCATGGTTTAATGCTGGTTTTGAAAGCCATATGTGAAGGATGCTCAAGGTAAGAGATCCTTGGTTTTGTACATGGAAATTGTGGTTTTGATGCATGGTGTTGCATGATGTTTAATGGCTTTGTGTAATGCTTTAAAACAGTGAATTGATGATGGTAAATGATGGTTTGTGCATTATGGTTATGCATGTGAATCATTGGACTAATGTGGTAAGATGGTTATATTGGCAAGTGATGTAAGTGGTTCTTGGTTTCTTTGATCGGATATAGTTAGCCGGCTATAGGATTGGGTGCACCGTGAATAAAGTCGCCTTGGAGGTGGAGTGGTTAAGTGTGAACCGGTAAACTCCCTTCAGGTATCCTAACGAGATGGTCAAGGTCATAATGGAGGTTGAATGCCCATTCGAGGACCTTGGTTAAGCAAAGGTTATATGGTGGTTAAAAGTCCATATATGGGAACCTTATGCTTGTTAAGATCACAATGGAGGTGTTAAGTCCATGTGTGGATCTTGTGTAGGGTGTCCCGGATCTCGTTAGTGATGTTATACAACTACCAATCGGTGATGCAAAGGTTGTATGGTGTTTGAAAGTCCATACATGGGAACCTTGTGCATGTCAAGGTTGTATGGTGTTTAAAAGTCCATACATGGGAACCTTGGGAAAAGTTGAGGTTGTATGGTGTTTAAAAGTCCATACATGGGAACCTCGGGAAAAGTTGAGGTTGTATGGTGTTTAAAAGTCCATACATGGGAACCTCGGGAAAAGTTGAGGTTGTATGGTGTTTAAAAGTCCATACATGGGAACCTCGGGAAAAGCTAAGGTTGTATGGTGTTTAAAAGTCCATACATGGGAACCTTAGGATGGTGAGGTTAAATGGTGTTTAAAAGTCCATTTGGAGACCTTGGATTGGTAGTGTGTATGAGCGTGGGGGACAACGCTTGTGATCCGCGTATCCGATCGGGTGTTGAGTTGAAAAGTGGATGTGGTTGATCACTTGGAAGCCAATGTAATTTTCTTGATTATAAAGAAGCATGAGATGCTTGAAAAGATGCATGGTTGCATGGAAAGTGTATAATGCTTGTGACTGCATGTTTACTTGTTAAGTTGAACAAGTGTTGATTATCATTTGGTAAATGATGCATGTGTGCATGAAATCTATTTAATGCATTGGAGTCTTGTTAAGACTTGTTTTAAAAGGCATGTGATGATGATGTTGTGGTTCATATGTTGCCTTTGTTTAATGCATGTGATGGATTGATTGGATAAATGGTTTTTAAATGGTTCTTGCTTGGTATGACATTCAAGCATGGGAAAGGTATGATGTGAATGGAAGTTTTTTCCAAGGTTTTGAATTTAACTTTGCATATGGTGTTTATGCATGGAATGGTTAAATGGATGATTTTGCAAGTTGTTCTTTGAAAAGGTTTCCTTAGCTTGCTAAGCTAAGGGTTGGTTTTCATGTATGTGCAATGCATGGTTTTAAGCATGTTGTTGAAAAAGGGTTTTCAAACTTTGCTTGGTTATCAAATCGGGTTTGTTTTAAAAGTGATTTTATGACCCGCTGCATTGATGGTGTTTTGGGTTTTGAGCATTCCTCACTAAGCATTATGTGCTTACGCTCCTTTTTGTCCATCAATGCAGATTCTTGAAGTTTGGACAGCGAGAAGCAAGGGATTCAAGGAGGACTCCAATTGAGATGTATGTCTCGATGAATAGCTATAGTTAATAAAGGCAATGGGGTAGAATCTCTTGGGTTGATGTTTATGTGTTCGAATATGTTCGGACAAGGATGGTTTAATGTTGTTGTTAATGTTGTTGGAACATGTATTTGGCTTTTATGAGATTGATTTGGAAGTTTATGCTTGAATGGTTGCTTGTGTAGGAAGCATGCCTATAGATTTGGGGCTTTTCATATATGTGGATATTTTGTTGAATTGCTGATGCAAGTATGTCTCATATATGTTGAATTGCATGTTGGTATAGTTTGGTGGCTTTTGGAGTATGTTCGAATGGTCAATTGCGTGTTTAAGCATGTCTTTTTCTGCATTATGTGCAGGGCGTTTCGGAACAGGGACTACCGTTTCGGAACGGATGCCCTGAATCAGCCCAGGCGTCCGAAACGGTAGACACTGTTTCGAAACGGAAAGCATTCCGCCAGTCACCTATTTCGGTACGCGTTGCGAAACGGCCCCACATTTCGAAACGGGCTCTGCCTGTTTCGGAACGGGTGACCGTTGGGGGCTGACATTGGCAGTTAAATGTTTTGAATTATTTGCATTTTGGTCCTGAATCTTGTTTGTGCAAGTGTATGAGTTTGGAATGTCCGTTTGAGCTGAAATTTGGCAGAGAAGCATGAAACATGATTAATTTTAAGTTGGTAACTTAAAATCTGGTTAAGTCCTTAAAGTTTTCAGAATTTACAGTTTGGTCCCTAAAGTTGTAATTTGATCAATTGGGTCCCTGTTTGATCTCTGATGTTTGTGATCTTTGAGTATGATGTTTGAGTGATCACAATTAGAGCTAACGTGCATCTAGACAAGTTTAAAAAGAAAAAAAAAGGTCGTTAATCAAGGTTGACTTTCGGGTTGACATTGGTTTTCCCCGTGTGACTTTCTTAATTCGGGTCAACCGTCTAGGTTGGGTTAAGGGGGTTACATTTGGTGGTATCAGAGCTGAGTTGCGAATGCTTGGGGAAAACGGTAAGTTATTGTGATGTGTGTTTGATGTTTACCTTGGTGTGTGGTTGAAAGTTGGTTGAAACACGTGTTTCTGAGCAAGTTGCTGATGTTTTCAAGCATGTTTTGTGGTTATGATTATTGGTTGAGCTTGTGTGGATTTGTGCTGATGCTGTGAGCTGGTGATATGCATGATGAACATGTAATGAGTATGTTATGTTGCTAATATGCTGTTGCAAGTGGATGCTGTTTGGTGTAAGCATGATCAAAGTATGTTGTTTGATATGCTTGATGTTGTGATATCCATGTTTGTGTTGACTGTTATGTCATGTAAAAAGGGGAGGATTCGGGATACCCATTGCCTTATTAATATAGCTATTGTGTTATTTTGGAGTTGGAGTTTGAATCCTTGCTTAAAGCTGGTCTAACTGGTTTGTTTGTTTTGTTGTGAATGTTTGTTGTTGTTAGTAGTATGGCGAAGTCGATGATAGAATGGCAGTTGGGTGAGATGGTTGCTGCCTTAGGGCAGGTGGTTAGGGCATGGAATTCACCCTTCTGTAGAGGTGTTTTGTCTCTATCTTCTGTGCCTGGGGTTGAGGTGTTAAGGCAGGAGGAAGAAGCTGGTTCTGTGGTGAAGAGTTCATCACCAGTTGCTCAAGAGGTGTTGGGAACATCTCAGGCTGTGGTAAAGGTAAAGTCAGTAGATGTGCTGGCTGTGGGATGTGTGGGTTTGCCGAAGCAGCGTTTGCTTGATTTGGGTGCGGTGGAATATCATGGTTCTTCACCGGAGATGTTTGAGGCCTGGTTGGCCGATGTGATTCTGATTCTGGATCAGGAAGGCTGTGATTATGCTTGTAAGCTGGGAAGTGTTGTTTCTCTGATGTTGGAGGACGCATGTGTCTGGTGGACATCTGTGGCGGTGGTGTCACATATCCATGATATTGACTGGGATTTCTTTGTATCTGCCTTTTATGAAAGGTATCTTGGAGAGAAGTTTCCAAGGGTTAAGCAATGTGAAGGTAGTGCTGTTGTGGAGCAAGTGTTACTTGAGCAGGGAGTGGAAGCTCAGCCACCGGTGTGTGATCGTTATGAAAGGCGCCATGTTGGAGGTTGTTGGGGCGCGGGTGCTTGTTGGAACTGTGGTTCTAAAGTGCATGTGAAGCGTGATTGTCCCCTTGGGGTGAAGTCAGCTTTGGTGATAGCCAAAGGGTCTCTGAAAGGTCGTGGGTACGGCCGATGCAAGGTTCAGAGGTGGCAGAAAGAGCAGAAGGTTGTGAAGAGTTTGGGAAATGAGAATTGCTGGAAATGTGGGTCTGCTGGACATATGAGACGTGATTGTTTGATGTTGGCTCGGAACAGCCAAGGTTCCTTACCGCAAGGAGTTGGTGGTGACCCTAGTGTGTTAGCTGGTGCTGCAGCGGTGCGGCAGGAGGATGATGGTTCCGCGAGAAAGAGAGCTCGTTTGATGAATATTCAGGGTGGTGTTGTGTTTTCATGTAACCTTGTTAAGTAATCTTTGCTCTAGTTACCCTGGTTTGGTTTCTGTTGGTTTTCCTTGCGTGGTAAGTCTAGTCTTGTTGCTAGCATGTTTTGGGTAATAGTTGTAGTTTGGAAACATCTTTGGTGTGAAGAAGGTTTTAGTGAGTATCTTGTGGTTAATGGTTGTTGGAATGATGGAGTTAGATAAGTTAGAAGTGAGGTAGGAGGTTGTTCTTAGACGGATTTTGAGGATGTTATAGGAGGGTGTGAACTGGCATTCATGCACAGTTAAAATCATTGTTATATGCTATATTATATATGTGCTGGTCCATGCATACATGTGGCATGACATTAGAGGTTTTGCATACATGTACATCAGGCATTGATAGGGCATGTAGGTGATCATGCATACGATGTTCACACTCGCTAATAACTAATCGAATCTGTTAGTGTGGTGGTTGGGTTAGGTTGGATGATGGGTTTTTAGAGGTTGTTTTGGTGCTGGGAGAGAGTTAGAAGTAGTGGAGTATATTAAGCTAGTTGCTAGAGATAGTGAGAATGGTGTAGCCTATGGTAGAAAGATAGTGTTTGTTGCTTAAGGAGTTTAGTGGTTTGGTGGTGGAGAGTACCGGTTGAAGTTAGAATCGGTCAAGTGGTTTGAATGGCTAAGTGGAAGGGGTAGTTCCTTGGTGCTAAAGGATGTTGCAGTTTAGTGGTTGTGTTTCCAAGTGCTGAAGTAGCTTAGCATTTAAGTTGTTGTGGAAGGGTTGTGTTTGTAAGTGTTGGTTCTTAGTAACCTTCGAAGAATTGAGAAGATGATCTGTATGTTTAAGCTGGGCGATGTTCTAGTAAGGCAGGTGTTGTGGTCAAAGCTTGTGGTGGATAGGCAATGAAAGATCGAAGGCCATTGTTGTTTGAAAGGATTCTTGTGAGAAGTGGTTGGTTAGTTGTGAGTATGTGAATTTCTTTTGAAGTCAGCTGGTGGTGTGTGATACGGTTGGCGGAGTCGAGTTGGGGTTGTGATGTAAATTTTGGAATCTGGGTGAGTAGTCCTTGTGAGTTGCTATGGTAGTGATGGTGGCAGATGTGAAGGATTGTTAGCATTCGTTGAGGAGTTTGGGTAAGCAGTTGATGCTTAAGAATTTTTGCTTGTTGGGAAAATCTTTGGAAGAGGTTTGGGAGTTTGCAAGAGTTTTAGAAGTAGAGAGGTTTGCATAGTGGTTGAATTGGTTTGGTTGGTGTCACTGTGTAAACAAGTCTTGGGGGTTGTGTGTTGCAGTGATGTGTGCTGTAAAAGTTGAAGTTCTTCAGGGTGATGTTTGGGCTGTGTACAGTCTGGATATGTGAAAGGTTAAGTTGTGGCTATCTTTTTGTGTTCTGGAATTTGCGAACAGCGTATGGTGGTGTTGAGTTTGGTGGAGTTTTTGTGTGGAATGTGTTCAGTGATGGTTGAGGCTGTTGTGTTGCCTTGTGTGTTGGTTTGAGAAGGTTGTGGTTCCCTTTTCGCCAGTTGAAATTTCGAGGACGAAATTTCCTAAGGGGGGAGAGTTGTAACGCCCCGGTTTTGGGCTTAGAAGTCTTGGGCGTTGACCGGTTCGGTCAAAGTGCTGATCGAATATTTAAAGGAGAAATTAGGAAAGCCTAGTTCGGGTTGCATTAAAAATATGGAAAAATGTTCTAAAATCATCTTTTAATATGTAAAAGTGAACTGTGAAATCAATTTTGAAAAATGAGGTTCGGAAGGTTGATATTTTGGCTAGTGACCAAAATGTAATTTTTGAAAGTTGCGTGGCTGTTTTATAAAGGATTGAAACTTTGAATCTTTAAGGAGCTATTATTCCAAAAAGAGTTTCTCCAGATTTTTCTAAGATATTTTAAGGCTTTATTCTGATTTTAAAACATAAAGAAAGAGGAGGGAAAGCCATTTTGACTATTTTATAACTAACTTTCCATTTTTCTTCCAATTCTCTTTTTCTCTCATTTTCTCTCAACCCAAACACATCTCTCCAGATTTTCTCCTCTGATTTTGTCACTCAAATCTTCCTTTTCAATTCTCTTTGGATTCCTAATCATCTCTACAACAAAACCTCACCATTTGCAAGTGGTTTCATCAAGCTTTTTGGTTCTAAAAAGGAGAAATTCAAGTTTGGAGGTAAGAACGTCCTTCTCCTCTAAACTATCAGTTCTTTACTGAAATTCCTAAGTTCTCAATCCTTGATTTGTGATTTGTTAAAGGCTTTTCAATTGAAATCTTGATTTTGGCTTAAAATGCAAGATTTGGTGATTTTTGGTGAAATTTTCGTATGATCTGTTTAAGCAGGGTTTTGAGGTGTGTTTTTGATGTTAAATGAATGCTAAATTGATTAGAAGTTGAGGTTTAATTAATGCAATTTCCTAAGTTTGGCTTGAGTTTTTGGTTGTTTTTGGAGTGTTTTTGGTGATCTGTTATACCTGGAGGTATAAGGATGTGTTTGTGATCATTTTGGATGTTAATTGATGTTTAAAAATTGTTAGAAGTGATGGATCTTGGCTGGGTTAAGTTTTGGAAGTGTTTGGAGGTGATTTCGGTTGTGTTTGGTAGCCGAAATGTTGGATTTGTGATGAGCAGCGAGTTGTGTTGTGTTGCTGGTGTTTTTAATGCATAAAAATGCATTAATGCTCTGTTTTTGTGTGCTTGAAATAGGGGAGTTTGATCCGTGAGCTTTAGAGGTGTTGCGGAAGGTTTCGGATGCTTGGGAGGCTTGTTGGCTAGCCTTGTTTTGTGTACCGGTGAGTGAAGTTGGGTTTTCAGCTTTTAAACCAAGGTTTGAAGGTTTTGGGAGCTTAGTTAAGTCTAAACAACTTTGCTAAGCTCAAGAGTAAGTAAATGGTTTTCGCTCTTGAATTGTGTTGTGATTTGGCTTTTAAAGCAATTGTGTTTGATGGTTGCAATGCATGTGATTTGCATGGTTTATATTCTGTTTTGAAAGCATATTTTTAGCATGGTTTAATGCTGGTTTTGAAAGCCATATGTGAAGGATGCTCAAGGTAAGAGATCCTTGGTTTTGTACATGGAAATTGTGGTTTTGATGCATGGTGTTGCATGATGTTTAATGGCTTTGTGTAATGCTTTAAAACAGTGAATTGATGATGGTAAATGATGGTTTGTGCATTATGGTTATGCATGTGAATCATTGGACTAATGTGGTAAGATGGTTATATTGGCAAGTGATGTAAGTGGTTCTTGGTTTCTTTGATCGGATATAGTTAGCCGGCTATAGGATTGGGTGCACCGTGAATAAAGTCGCCTTGGAGGTGGAGTGGTTAAGTGTGAACCGGTAAACTCCCTTCAAGTATCCTAACGAGATGGTCAAGGTCATAATGGAGGTTGAATGCCCATTCGAGGACCTTGGTTAAGCAAAGGTTATATGGTGGTTAAAAGTCCATATATGGGAACCTTGTGCTTGTTAAGATCACAATGGAGGTGTTAAGTCCATGTGTGGATCTTGTGTAGGGTGTCCCGGATCTCGTTAGTGATGTTATACAACTACTAATCGGTGATGCAAAGGTTGTATGGTGTTTGAAAGTCCATACATGGGAACCTTGTGCATGTCAAGGTTGTATGGCGTTTAAAAGTCCATACATGGGAACCTTGGGAAAAGTTGAGGTTGTATGGTGTTTAAAAGTCCATACATGGGAACCTCGGGAAAAGTTGAGGTTTTATGGTGTTTAAAAGTCCATACATGGGAACCTCGGGAAAAGTTGAGGTTGTATGGTGTTTAAAAGTCCATACATGGGAACCTCGGGAAAAGCTAAGGTTGTATGGTGTTTAAAAGTCCATACATGGGAACCTTAGGATGGTGAGGTCAAATGGTGTTTAAAAGTCCATTTGGAGACCTTGGATTGGTAGTGTGTATGAAGCGTGGGGGACAACGCTTGTGATCCGCGTATCCGATCGGGTGTTGAGTTGAAAAGTGGATGTGGTTGATCACTTGGAAGCCAATGTAATGTTCTTGATTATAAAGAAGCATGAGATGCTTGAAAAGATGCATGGTTGCATGGAAAGTGTATAATGCTTGTGAATGCATGTTTACTTGTTAAGTTGAACAAGTGTTGATTATCATTTGGTAAATGATGCATGTGTGCGTGAAATCTCTTTAATGCATTGGAGTCTTGTTAAGACTTGTTTTAAAAGGCATGTGATGATGATGTTGTGGTTCATATGTTGCCTTTGTATAATGCATGTGATGGATTGATTGGATAAATGGTTTTTAAATGGTTCTTGCTTGGTATGACATTCAAGCATGGGAAAGGTATGATGTGAATGGAAGTGTTTTCCAAGGTTTTGAATTTAACTTTGCATATGGTGTTTATGCATGGAATGGTTAAATGGATGATTTTGCAAGTTGTGCTTTGAAAAGGTTTCCTTAGCTTGCTAAGGTAAGGGTTGGTTTTCATGTATGTGCAATGCATGGTTTTAAGCATGTTGTTGAAAAAGGGTTTTCAAACTTTGCTTGGTTATCAAATCGGGTTTGTTTTAAAAGTGATTTTATGACCCGCTGCATTGATGGTGTTTTGGGTTTTGAGCATTCCTCACTAAGCATTATGTGCTTACGCTCCTTTTTGTCCATCAATGCAGATTCTTGAAGTTTGGACAGCGAGAAGCAAGGGATTCAAGGAGGACTCCAATTGAGATGTATGTCTCGGTGAATAGCTATAGTTAATAAAGGCAATGGGGTAGAATCTCTTGGGTTGATGTTTATGTGTTCGAATATGTTTGGACAAGGATGGTTTAATGTTGTTGTTAATGTTGTTGGAACATGTATTTGGCTTTTATGAGATTGATTTGGAAGTTTATGCTTGAATGGTTGCTTGTGTAGGAAGCATGCCTATAGATTTGGGGCTTTTCATATATGTGGATATTTTGTTGAATTGCTGATGCAAGTATGTCTCATATATGTTGAATTGCATGTTGGTATAGTTTGGTGGCTTTTGGAGTATGTTCGAATGGTCAATTGCGTGTTTAAGCATGTCTTTTTCTGCATTATGTGCAGGGCGTTTCGGAACAGGGACTACCGTTTCGGAACGGATGCCCTGAATCAGCCCAGGCGTCCGAAACGGTAGACACTATTTCGAAACGGAAAGCATTCTGCCAGTCACCTGTTTCGGTACGCGTTGCGGAACGGCCCCGCGTTTCGAAACGGGCTCTGCCTGTTTCGGAACGGGTGACCGTTGGGGGCTGACATTGGCAGTTAAATGTTTTGAATTGTTTGCATTTTGGTCCTGAATCTTGTTTGTGCAATTGTATGAGTTTGGAATGTCCGTTTGAGCTGAAATTTGGCAGAGAAGCATGAAACATGATTAATTTTAAGTTGGTAACTTAAAATCTGGTTAAGTCCTTAAAGTTTTCAGAATTTACAGTTTGGTCCCTAAAGTTGTAATTTAATCAATTGGGTCCCTGTTTGATCTCTGATGTTTGTGATCTTTGAGTATGATGTTTGAGTGATCACAATTAGGGCTAACGTGCATCTAGACAAGTTTAAAAAGAAAAAAAAGGGTCGTTAATCAAGGTTGACTTTCGGGTTGACTTTGGTTTTCCCCGTGTGACTTTCTTAATTCGGGTCAACCGTCTAGGCTGGGTTAAGGGGGTTACAGTGCTGCCGCAACAGGGGCGAAGATAGAGTCAAAAGTTCCTCTTATAGTGCAACACCTGCACTACTGAGCAAATCAATACCGGTCTATTTCTTAAACCTGATTCCTTATTCTTTTACTTTAGTTGTTTATAAAGATTACTTCACCACTCCAATTAAACTATTTCTCTCTCTTGTGCAGCAATTCGAGGATAGAGTTATTTCCAGTCCCTGTGGAGACGATATCCGATACTCCAAGTATCACTTTACTACTTGCGTCGTGTACACTTGCACTATTTGCGATATGACTCTTTTACACGCAACACTCCCCCTTACTCAAAGCATCATCAAAGAATGTTAGTCCAACACATGATAATCTAGTTGAATTAAAATAAAATAAATCAAATTAAACAAACAAAAACAACTAGATTTTACCAACACTTGATCTTCAAGGGAGGATGTGAAGCCTTCTTTCTTCAATTGTTCTACCTTGTGTGCATGAAGCTCCCCCTCATTGATTGGACTTGTTGAACACTTCCATCACACCTAATCAAGACAATCATACAAATTTTGGTATCCAAATTGCTTTGGATCCATAAACGTTAGTTGCACAAAATTTAGTCCCCTTAGGAATCCATTTTTCAATTTCATCCTTTTTATGTGAAGTGATTAGTTCTTTTGAAACCCAAACACATCTAAAATATTTTCCATTTAAAAATCTAGGGGCACTAGATTTTCTTTGGTAAAATTTTGATTTTCCAAAATCATTTTTCTTTTCTAGTTCCTTGGAAATCAAAATCTTTTCTTTCTTAAGATCATCAACTTCTTTTTGATGATCTTTTTCAATTGTTTGAAGCAAGTTTTGTAAACTAGAAACTTGTTGCTCAAAATCCTTCAATTTTGCTTCAAACTCAAAATTGGTTTTCAAAAGCAAATCATTTTCATTTTTCAACTTTGAAATCAATTTTTTGTTTTTTTGAAAATGAAGCCTTGAATTCGAAAACCAATTCATCATAGGCTTCTTGTAACTCATCAAAAGTATAAGAGTTTGAAATGGATGAGTTAGAAGTTACCTCCCCCCCATTGAGGGCCATCAAGCATAGGTGGGCTACTTCATCATCGGTGGAGTCTTCATCACTCCATGTGGCCACATATGCTTGCTTTGAAGATTATCCCTTCTCGTTGAACTTGTGGGATTCCTTCATCTTCTTCCTCGATTCATGCTTGGATTTTTCCATTTTGTTCTTCATGAACCGGGTAAATTTGTTGAAGAGATAGGTCATCTCTTCATTTTCACTTTCCTCCTCATTTTAGATTTTAGCGACCAAATTGTAAAAATTATAAAACTATTTTTAACAACTATTTTGTAAATGAACCAATACTAAGAACCCTTAGAGAGCTAAATTTTCCAAATGTTTTAATCTAAAAATAACCACCTTAATTGAGTGTTAATTATTTTCTAAATCATTTTCCCTATTGTTAAACTAGGAATACTAGGAATTATTTTCCAAACAAGATTCTCCACAATTCTTTGCTGATTTTCAATGGAGAATCTATCATTTGATTTCACTCTTGTTTCTTAACAAAACATCATAAGTATTTCTCAAGGATTTCATCAGTTTCACAAGTTGGATTTAAAGAAAATCTTACGACAATTTTGGTGGGAGCCTCTTCAAAGGGGATGATCAAGGCGAGGTTGCCTAGTTGTGTGCATTGCTTACCGGAGGCTTAATTCGCATTGGCGAGCTAAGCGAGGCGTATCGATGAGTGAATAAACGCGTAAAGCTCTTTAAAGTTTTGATCCGTGGATCATGGGGGTTTAGTTATAGCCTAAAAAGATTAACTAAGCTCAAGATAAGTTTCTCTATTTTCGCCTTTGTAACCCCTCGGTTTTGGGCCTAGGAGTTTTAAAGACGATATAAAGCCCACAGAAACCTAGACTAGAGATTCGAGTTGGTTCATGGAAAACTTGGTTCGGGATGAGATAAAATTATACAAAAAATTCCTAAAATCCTCTTTAAATATATATTAAGGAAAAGTGAAGCCAAATTTTGGAAAATGATTTTTAGGTCAACATTTCAGTTTAGTGACTAAAATGTAAAAATGGAAAACTATTTTGAAAGAGGGCCAATGCTTAGAATCTTTACGGAGCTAAGTTATAAGTAATTAGCATTTTACTTTAATTGAGCACATTTAATTGTGGTTTAGTTAAAGAGATTTAAAAGATTCAAAAGAGTTTTATTAAAAAAGGGATTTAGTTTTATAAAATCATTTTTGACGTAACTTTTATTTTCTCTCTTTTCTCATCAGCCAAACATCTCCTTTCTCTCATAACCTCCAGGGATTTTCTTCTTTTCAATTCTTTTTGTTCGACAAATGATTTAATTGGTGATTCCTTCATTTATCTCAAAGGATATTTTAAGGTTTTCAACAAAATCTTGCTAATTGAAGGAATATGCAAGGATTAGAGGTACATTTTGTTCAACCCCTCTAATCAAGGTTCTTTATTGAAATTCAAAAGCATTTGGCTCTCTAATTATGTATTCTTAACAAGATTTCATGTTTAATTTGATGAAAATGGTTAAATCAAGCTTAAATGGTGATTTTGGATGATTTTCGAATTGAATCTGATTTGGCTGGGTTGTGATTGATTTTAATCATGTTTTGGATGATAAATAATGTTAAAAGAAAGGTTTGATCATATTAACCCCGAATCAAGATGGATCTCTAGTTGTTAGGGTGTTAGATTTTGGATTTTTGTGGTGTTAGTGTGAAATTTGAGTTGTTGAAGGTATAAGGATGTAATTAGGTTGATTTTGGATGTTAATTGATGTTTAAAAATGGATGAAAGTGATAGGCTTGGCTGGGTTGAGTTTGTAGTGTAATCGAAGGTGTTTTCGGTTGTTTCGAATAGGCGTTTTGGTGTTTTTGGGCAGAGCAGCATAGCAACTTTGTTTGCTGGAGATTTTAATGCATTGTGATGCATTAATCCTATATTCTCGTGTGGTATAAACAAGGGAGATCGTATCGGAAGCAATCAATGAAGGTTTATGAGCTTTGATTGCTTGGATTTGCATCAGCTAGTCGAGTTTGTGCGTGTCGGTATGTGTTAAATGTGAATTATTTTGGCAAGTGATGTTGTGAAAGTGGTTTATAAATGATATTGGATATAGCTAGCCGACTATAGGATTGAGTGCATTTTAAAAAGTCGCCTTGAATGTCGAGGGGTTGGTGTCCCGTGTCTCCGTCCAAGTACCCTAACGATTGAGGAGGTTGGTGTCCCGTCTCTCATTAGTGGGTAAGTGTCTAACCAATGATAGGGTTGGTGTCCCTATGGGTTGTAATTGTACCCGGTTGATAGAGTACCTTTGGTTGTGTATGTACCAATTCCGATTGATATGGCTTGAAGTGTCGAGTAGACACTTGTTGAATCTGTGTATCCGATATGTGGTTTTTAGTTGTAGACTTGTCTAATGATCACTTGTAAGCCAATACAATTGATGATGTATCATGGAGTGGTTTGTGTTGCATAATGTGGTTTATGCATGTTTTACACTTTAAGCTTTGCATATGGTACCTATGCTTGGGAAGGCTTAAATAATGTGTGGATTTGGAATGTGTTGATGATTCATGATACATGATCATGAGATTTAATATGTTGATTTTGTTTAAGGAATGTAACGCCCCGATTTTGGGCTTGGAAGTCTTGAGCGTTGACCGGTTGGTCAAAGTGTTGTTCGAATCGTAAGAGGTTAAATTAGGAAAGCCTAGTTCGGGTTGCATTAAAAATATGGAAAAATGTTCTAAAATCCTCTTTTAATATAATTAAGTGAACTGTGAAATCAATTTTGGAAAATGAGTTTTGGAAGGGTGACATTTTGGCTAGTGACCAAAATGTAATTTTTGAAAGTTTGGTGGCTATTTTATAAAGGGTTGAAACTTTGAATCTTTAAGGAGCTATTTACCCAAAGGGAGTTTCTCCAGATTTTTCTAAGAAATTTTAACACATAATTCTGATTTTTAAAGAAATCAAAAAGGAGGGAAACTCATTTTGGTATTTTCTCATCTAACTTCCTATTTTCTTTCTATCTTTTTCTCTCAACCCAAACACTTAATTTCCAGAGATCTCATTCTGATTTTCTCACCTAAAATCCTCCTTTCAACTCTCAATTGATTGCAAATCATTGTGTCTTCAAAACCTCTTCAATTGCTTCTAGTTTCATCAAGCTTTTCAATTCCAAAAAGAGGAGAAACTCAAGTTTGGAGGTAAGAACGTCCTTCTCCTCTGAACTTCAAGTTCTTTAATGAAATTCCTAAAGTTTTCAATCCTAATTTGATAATTGATTAAAGGTTTTAAAGTTGATTTATGGATCTTGGCTAATTATGCAAGATTTTGGTGATTTCACAAGATTTTCGTTTGATCTGTTAAATCTGTGTTTTGAGAAGTGTTTTTGATGTTAAATGATCATTAAATTGATGTGGAAATGAGTCTTGATTGATGCAATCCCGGATAGGTTGGATTTCCTAAGTTTAGCTTGTGTTTTAAGGTAGCTTTTGTGGTGATCTTGTGGATCTGGTGTTGCTGGAGGTATAAGGATGTTTATAGGTTGTTTTTAGATGTGTGTTGATGTTAATGGAAGTGAGGTTTTGCTGGTTTGTGGCTGGGCTTTGTTTAGAAGTGTTTCGGATGCATTTTCGGTTGTGTTTGGTGGCCGAAAATGGAGGTTTTGTGAGAGCAGCGAGCTTAGATGCTTTCATTGAAGCAATTAATGCATGATGATGCATTAATCCTCTGCTTTAATGTGTTGAAACAGGGGAGGCATCCTTGGATCCAAGAATTGTTGATTCGGAGGCTTGATTTGGTGCTTTGGCTTGAAGCAAAGGGGAAATCGGTGAGTGGATTTGTGAAAATGGTTTTCGGCTTTGAAACCAAGGTTTTGGGAGCTTAGTTTAAGTCTAAACAACTTTGCTAAGCTCAAGTGTAAGTTTCCATATTACTCTCTTTAAGTGGTGGCCATGTTTTGGTGCAATGTAAAATGATGATTTTGCATGATTTGTTTACTGTTTTTGAAAGCATGTTTAAGCATGATAATTGCTGATGTTTTAGCATGATTTATGCTGATGTTTAAAGCCATGTGTTGAAGGTGACTCTAGGTAAGAGTACCTTGTTTTTTTTAATGCATTGTTAAATGATGATTTAATGCTTTGAAATGCATGATGAAATGGCTTGGTTTAATGCTTTAAAACAGTGGATTATGTGATGTATAAAGTGTGTATTGGCAAGTGATGGTTTGTAAAAGTGAAGGTCACTAAGGTGGTTAAAAGTCCTTGAGTGAGCCTTGTTACCTAAGATCATCAAGGTGTTTAAAAGTCCTTGGATGAATCTTGTTGCGGACACTAAGGTGGTTAAAAGTTCTTAGGTGCTCCTTTCCATGGTGTTTAAAAGTCCATGGGGCCAAGGTGTTTAAAAGTCCTTGGGGCCAAGGTGTTTAAAAGTCCTTGGGGTAATTCAAGCTACGGACACAAAGGTGGTTAAAAGTCCTTGTGTGGTCCTTTCATGGTGTTTAAAAGTCCATGGCCAAGGTGTTTAAAAGTCCTTGGGGCCAAGGTGTTTAAAAGTCCTTGGGGAAAGTTGTTGAACTTGATTTCATAAATGAAATGTATCACTTGAGCCAATATGACATGTATAGTACATTGAGATGCATGTTTTAATGTTTATGTTGAAGCATGAGATGCTTGTTTAAAGGAAATGTGGAAGCATGATATTGCTTGATTTAAAGTATGCTTTGAGCATGTATAAAGGTTGTTTGTAAGCAAGTTTCATAAATGGTTTTAATTGCATTATTGAATGGTTTTTAAAGAGCACTCCTCACTAAGCTTTGGCTTACGCTCTCTCGTTTTCTTGAATCAATAATGCAGAGCATTAGAGTACATTGAGGGCAGCAAGAGGAGGCAAGCAAACAAGTTCAAGTAAAGCTCAATGTATGGAAGGTTTTGTTAAACATTTAGCTTTTGTATGTTTTGGCAATGGGGGACCAATGTATATGTTTTGGGAGGTGTTTGAGACTCCCTAAGTATGTTAAGTGTTGTTGTTGTTGCTGGTTTTTGGATTGAACCTTATATGTTGTTTTGCAAGTTTGATGCTTGAGTGGATAGCTTGTGTAGGAAGCATGACCATTGAATTGGGGCTTTTTGCATGTGAAGTTGGTTTGTTGGTTTCTATATGTCTTAAAGATGTTTAATTGCATGCTGGTAAAGTTTGGTGATGTTTGGAGCATGTTTGGAAGTCCAATTGCATGATTAGGTATGCTTGTTTGCTGAATTTTGTGCAGGCGTTTCGGAACAGGGGTGTATCGTTTCGGAACGGGTGCCTTTCATGAACCCAGGCGTCCGAAACCGTATGCACCGTTTCGAAACGGTTTGGCCTCTGTCGAGCCACGTTCCGGAACCCGTTTCGGAACGGCCCGTGTTTCGGAACAGGGTTAGCCTGTTTCGGAACGGTCGACCGTTAGGGGGCTGACATGGTAGTTATATGTTTTGATTTGTTTGCGTTTTGGTCCCGAATCTTGTTTGATCAATTGCATGAGCTGTGGATGTCCTTTTGAGCTGAAATTTCACAGAGAAGCATGAAACCTGATTAATTTCAAGATGGTAACTTTAATTTGGGTTAAGTCCCTTAATTTATCAGAATTTACATTTTGGTCCCTAAAGTTGTAATTTGTTCAATTGGGTCCCTGTTTGATCTCCGATGTTTGTGATCTTTTAGTACGTTGTTTGTATGATCACAATTAAGGTTAATGTGCATCTAGATAAGATTAAAAAGAAAAAAAAGGGTCGTTAATCAAGGTTGACTTTCGGGTTGACTTTGGTTTTCCCCGTGTAATCTTCGTAGTTCGGGTCAACCGTCTAGACCGGGCTACGGGGGTTACATTTGGTGGTATCAGAGCTGAGTTCTCGAGTAATTGGGAATGTGTGTATGCATGATTGAAGCATGGTTTGGTTTGTATGCTTGTTGAGTGAAAGCATGTTCAGTGATATGATATGATGATGTGTATGTGATGCATGTTGTGATGATGCATGATGAGGGTACCCATTGCCAAACAAAAGCTAAAGAGATGATGTTGTTTTTTTTGAAAGAAATTGAGCTTGAATACTTGGAATTTGCTTACCTTGCTGGTCCTGACTTGTTTTATTTGTATTGTTATGCATGGTAAAGTATGGCACCACGTAGAGAGTTAAGGAGTAGCGCGAGAGCTACGACCCCGGAAGGGAATGTGAATGATGAGCACACGGGTAGTGCTGTGATACCTCCTCCTCCACCTGGTGGTGGTGGTGCGGAGAGGGGAAGAGCTGGAGCTGAGGCAGCTGGTGCTGGAGCTGCAGGACCTGAAGTGGGTCAGGGGCAAGCGATGCCTGACATGTCTGTGCTGGTACAAGCTATTGCGGGTGCTTTTCGAGCAGCAGTAGCTGGAGCTCAAGGAGCTGGGCATCAGGGAGATGCTGGAGCTAGATTACCCTTGGAACGTTTGCGCAGTCTTGGTGGGACTGAGTTTAGGGGTATGACGGCTGAGAGGTCAGAAGCATGGCTGGAGAGTACCAAGCGTGTCTTGGGACAGATGAGTTGCACTGATGTGCAAAAGCTGGGATGTATGGTGTCTCTGCTACAAGGCGATGCTTATACGTGGTGGACGACCACAATCTCTGGTATGGCTGATGCTGATGTTACTTGGACGTTCTTTCAGCATGCGTTCAAGAGGAGATATCTGGGAGTTAGATATCTGGACGAGAAGAAGCGTGAATTCATGTCTCTGACTCAAGGGAGCATGAGTGTGGCTGAGTATGAGGTACAGTTCGTACGTCTTAGCCAGTATGCACCGGAGCTGATACCTGATGAGCGCGAGAGGTACGAAAGGTTCCGTTATGGCTTGGTGACGGAAGTTAAGACCTATATGTTGGCTGCTGAGTACAATGATTTCGATGTGTTGGTTAGTCGATCAAAGGACATTGAGATGAATCTGAGTTTGTCTGCTAAAGGTGCTGGAGCTAGTTCTGGGAAGAGAACTGCAGAGTATAGTTCCGGTGGACGGAACAAGAGGGGGCGTGATCAGAGGTTTCAGTCCTCGTCTAAGAGAGGTGGGGTGCACCTGCTAGGGGTGGCAATGCTAGAGCTGACCCTAGTGCTTGTTGGATTTGTGGTTCCCGAGGTCACTTGAAGCGTGACTGTCCTCGTGCTGGGAGGGAGGTGCAAGCTCCTGTGGTGGCAGCTGGTTATGAGTGCTGGAACTGTGGTTCTGCTGACCATTTGAGGCGTGATTGTCCGAGGATGGCTGGTGGTCAAGAGCGTGCTCCTGTTGTTACAGCACCGCAGAGAGGTCGTGGGCGCGGCCGTGGTAATTTCCAGAGGCGAGAGGAAGGTAGTCGCGGAGTAGCTCATGTTGTGGCTATTCAACCTGAGGGTGGAGGCCAAGCGAGGGTGTATGCTCAGCGCGAGGGAAGGAATGATGCTGATGTGATTGCAGGTACCTTTACTTTGCAATCCTTGTCATTGCTTTCTTTGATTGATTCTGGATCTACGCATTCATACATTCTTCGTGAGCATGCTGAGTTGCTTGGTTTGCCTGTTGAGTCTTTGGATGTTGGTGTTAGAGTCACTAGTTCTTTTGGTGAAACTGTTGTGACTCGTAAGCTTTATAGAAGGTGTCCTTTGGTTGTTCAAGAGCATGTCTTTCATGTTGATCTAATGGAGTTGCCCTTTTATGGTTTTGATGTGATCCTTGGTATGGATTGGCTTGCTGAGCATCGTGCTGTTGTGGATTGTGAGAATAAGCGGGTTTCGCTTAAGCTTGCGGATGATTATGAAGTGGTGGTGGTTGGTGAGAATGTGAAATTTCTTACCAATGTTGTTTCTACCTTGGAGGCGAGCAGGATGCTGAGGCAAGGTTGTGAAGCTTTTCTAGCTTTCGTGATGAATCCTAGTTCGAAGGAGCTGAGGGTGCAGGATATCAGGGTTGTGAAGGAGTTTCCTGATGTTTTTCCTGAGGAGTTGCCTGGTTTACCTCCTAATCGCGAGGTGGAGTTTGGTATTGAGCTGTATGAGAATACCACTCCTGTGTCCATTACTCCCTATAGAATGGCACCTAAGGAGCTGAAGGAGCTGAAGACGCAGTTGCAAGAGCTGCTTGATCGTGGTTTCATCCGGCCGAGTGTTTCGCCTTGGGGTGCTCCTGTCTTGTTTGTGAAGAAGAAAGATGGCACGATGAGGATGTGCATTGATTACCGTCAGCTGAACAAGTTGACTATCAAGAATCGGTATCCTTTGCCGAGGATTGATGATCTCTTTGATCAATTTCGGGGAGCTGCTGTGTTCTCTAAGATTGACTTGAGGTCAGGGTATTATCAGTTGAAGGTGAAGGATGTGGATGTGCCTAAGACAGCTTTCAGGACAAGGTATGGGCATTATGAGTTTCTTGTGATGCCGTTTGGTTTGACAAATGCTCCTGCTGCTTTCATGGACATGATAAATCGTGTTTTTCATGAATACCTGGACAAGTTCGTTGTGGTGTTCATTGATGATATCCTTGTGTACTCGCGTACTGAGGAAGAGCACGAAGAGCATTTGAGGTTTGTGTTGCAAGCTTTGTTGGAGAATCAGCTTTATGCTAAGTTGAGCAAGTGTGAGTTCTGGCTTAGAGAGGTGGTTTTTCTTGGTCATGTGGTCTCAGCTGAGGGGATTCGTGTTGATCCTCAGAAGAATGAAGCGGTGATGAATTGGAAAGTTCCTAAGTCTGTTCAGGAGGTTCGTAGTTTCCTTGGTTTGGCAGGATACTACCGAAGGTTTGTGGATGGTTTTTCCAAGATTGCTGCTCCTTTGACGAAGTTGCTGCAGAAAGATGTTAAGTATGAGTGGACAGAAGCGAGGCAGCAAGCTTTTGAGAAGCTGAAGATGGCTTTGACTCAAGCTCCTATCTTGATTCAGCCTGAATCAGGGAAAGAGTTTGTAGTCTACAGTGATGCATCCTATGTTGGTTTGGGGTGTGTGCTGATGCAAGAGGGTAAGGTTGTGGCTTATGCGTCGCGGCAGTTGAAGGTGCATGAGCGCAATTATCCTACGCATGATATTGAGCTGGCTGCAGTGGTTTTTGCTCTGAAGATCTGGAGGCATTATCTGTATGGTGAGAAGTGTACTGTGTACACGGATCACAAGAGTTTGAGGTATCTGATGTCTCAGAAGGAGTTGAATCTCAGGCAGCGACGTTGGTTGGAGTTGCTCAAGGATTATGATCTGACGATAGAGTATCATCCTGGAAAGGCCAATGTTGTTGCGGATGCCTTGAGTAGAAAGGTAGCTGTTGAGTTGAGAGCTATGTTTCCTAGCTTGAGTATATCGCAGGATGGTGGTCTTGTTGCTGAGTTGCAAGTGAAACCATCGTTGGTTCAGTTGATCAAGGAAAAGCAGTTGCTGGATGATTCTTTGGTGTCTCATGTTCAGGATATCGCGGAGGGTAGGCCTTCAGATTTCTGCTTTAATGAGGATGGGGTGTTGTGTTTTGGTAGTCGGATAGTAGTGCCTGCAGATGCTGGGTTGAGGCGTGCTATTCTAGCTGAAGGTCATAGTAGTCCTTTTGCTATGCATCCTGGTAGTACTAAGATGTATCGCGATCTTCGTGATGAGTACTATTGGGTGGGCTTGAAGAAGGATGTGGCAGAGTTTGTGAGCAAGTGTTTGGTGTGTCAGCGAGTCAAGGCTGAACATCAGGTTCCTTCTGGTTTGTTGCAACCGTTGAAAATTCCTGAGTGGAAGTGGGAGCGGGTTACCATGGATTTTGTATCTGGTTTACCTTTGTCTCCGTCAAAGAAGAATTCTGTTTGGGTGATTGTGGATCGCCTGACGAAGTGTGCGCATTTCTTGCCTGTGCATACTACGTTCTCTTTGGATAAGCTGGCAGAGCTGTACGTTGCTGAGGTTGTGAGGTTGCATGGTGTGTCTAAGTCGATCGTGTCGGATAGGGATCCGAGGTTCACATCGCGTTTTTGGCAGTGTTTGCATCAAGCTCTGGGTACAAGGTTGCATTTCAGTACATCCTATCATCCTCAGTCGGATGGCCAGTCTGAGCGAGTTATTCAGATTTTGGAGGATATGTTGAGATGCTGTGTGATAGAGTTCCAAGGTTCTTGGGAGAAGCATCTGCCTTTGGTTGAGTTCGCTTACAACAACAGTTATCAGGCGAGTATACAGATGGCACCTTATGAGGCTCTGTATGGGAGGAAGTGTAGGACTCCTCTGTGTTGGGCTGAAACTGGTCAAAAGTTGGTTTCGATGCCTGCTTTGTTGAAAGGGACTACCGAGAAGGTGAAGCTCATTTGTGAGCGGTTGAAGGCTGCTTCTGATCGGCAGAAATCTTACGCAGATTTGAAGCGTAAGGAGATAGAGTTTGCGGTGGGTGATCGCGTGTTCTTGAAGGTTTCGCCTTGGAAGAAGGTGATGAGGTTTGGTCGGAAGGGTAAGCTGAGCCCTAGATACATTGGACCGTATGAGGTTGTTGAGCGTGTGGGTCCTGTTGCGTATCGGTTGAGGTTACCTCAGGAGCTGGAGAAGATTCATGATGTGTTCCATGTTTCTATGCTCCGGAGGTATAGATCTGATCCTTCGCATGTGTTGCCTGTGGAGGAAGTGGAATTGAATCCGGATTTGACCTATGATGAGGAACCGGTGAAGGTTCTGGATTCAGATAGCAAGGTTCTTCGTGGAAAGACCATTGAGTTGGTGAAGGTGCTGTGGAAGCATCGCGGTGTTGAGGAAGCCACGTGGGAGCGGAAGGATGATATGCTGAAGCAGTTTCCTTATCTCTTTCCTTCAGGTAAATTTCGAGGACGAAATTTCTTAAGGGGGGGGAGAGTTGTAACGCCCCGGTTTTGGGCTTGGAAGTCTTGAGCGTTGACCGGTTGGTCAAAGTGCTGTTCGAATCGTAAGAGGTTAAATTAGGAAAGCCTAGTTCGGGTTGCATTAAAAATATGGAAAAATGTTCTAAAATCCTCTTTTAATATAATTAAGTGAACTGTGAAATCAATTTTGGAAAATGAGTTTTGGAAGGGTGACATTTTGGCTAGTGACCAAAATGTAATTTTTGAAAGTTTGGTGGCTATTTTATAAAGGGTTGAAACTTTGAATCTTTAAGGAGCTATTTACCCAAAGGGAGTTTCTCCAGATTTTTCTAAGATATTTTAACACATAATTCTGATTTTTAAAGAAATCAAAAAGGAGGGAAACTCATTTTGGTATTTTCTCATCTAACTTCCTATTTTCTTTCTATCTTTTTCTCTCAACCCAAATACTTAATTTCCAGAGATCTCATTCTGATTTTCTCACCTAAAATCCTCCTTTCAACTCTCAATTGATTGCAAATCATTGTGTCTTCAAAACCTCTTCAATTGCTTCTAGTTTCATCAAGCTTTTCAATTCCAAAAAGAGGAGAAACTCAAGTTTGGAGGTAAGAACGTCCTTCTCCTCTGAACTTCAAGTTCTTTAATGAAATTCCTAAAGTTTTCAATCCTAATTTGATAATTGATTAAAGGTTTTAAAGTTGATTTATGGATCTTGGCTAATTATGCAAGATTTTGGTGATTTCACAAGATTTTCGTTTGATCTGTTAAATCTGTGTTTTGAGAAGTGTTTTTGATGTTAAATGATCATTAAATTGATGTGGAAATGAGTCTTGATTGATGCAATCCCGGATAGGTTGGATTTCCTAAGTTTAGCTTGTGTTTTAAGGTAGCTTTTGTGGTGATCTTGTGGATCTGGTGTTGCTGGAGGTATAAGGATGTTTATAGGTTGTTTTTAGATGTGTGTTGATGTTAATGGAAGTGAGGTTTTGCTGGTTTGTGGCTGGGCTTTGTTTAGAAGTGTTTCGGATGCATTTTTGGTTGTGTTTGGTGGCCGAAAATGGAGGTTTTGTGAGAGCAGCGAGTTTAGATGCTTTCATTGAAGCAATTAATGCATGATGATGCATTAATCCTCTGCTTTAATGTGTTGAAACAGGGGAGGCATCCTTGGATCCAAGAATTGTTGATTCGGAGGCTTGATTTGGTGCTTTGGCTTGAAGCAAAGTGGAAATCGGTGAGTGGATTTGTGAAAATGGTTTTCGGCTTTGAAACCAAGGTTTTGGGAGCTTAGTTTAAGTCTAAACAACTTTGCTAAGCTCAAGTGTAAGTTTCCGGATTACTCTCTTTAAGTGGTGGCCATGTTTTGGTGCAATGTAAAATGATGATTTTGCATGATTTGTTTACTGTTTTTGAAAGCATGTTTAAGCATGATAATTGTTGATGTTTTAGCATGATTTATGCTGATGTTTAAAGCCATGTGTTGAAGGTGACTCTAGGTAAGAGTACCTTGTTTTTTTTTAATGCATTGTTAAATGATGATTTAATGCTTTGAAATGCATGATGAAATGGCTTGGTTTAATGCTTTAAAACAGTGGATTATGTGATGTATAAAGTGTGTATTGGCAAGTGATGGTTTGTAAAAGTGAAGGTCACTAAGGTGGTTAAAAGTCCTTGAGTGAGCCTTGTTACCTAAGATCATCAAGGTGTTTAAAAGTCCTTGGATGAATCTTGTTGCGGACACTAAGGTGGTTAAAAGTCCTTAGGTGCTCCTTTCCATGGTGTTTAAAAGTCCATGGGGCCAAGGTGTTTAAAAGTCCTTGGGGCCAAGGTGTTTAAAAGTCCTTGGGGTAATTCAAGCTACGGACACAAAGGTGGTTAAAAGTCCTTGTGTGGTCCTTTCATGGTGTTTAAAAGTCCATGGCCAAGGTGTTTAAAAGTCCTTGGGGCCAAGGTGTTTAAAAGTCCTTGGGGAAAGTTGTTGAACTTGATTTCATAAATGAAATGTATCACTTGAGCCAATATGACATGTATAGTACATTGAGATGCATGTTTTAATGTTTATGTTGAAGCATGAGATGCTTGTTTAAAGGAAATGTGGAAGCATGATATTGCTTGATTTAAAGTATGCTTTGAGCATGTATAAAGGTTGTTTGTAAGCAAGTTTCATAAATGGTTTTAATTGCATTATTGAATGGTTTTTAAAGAGCACTCCTCACTAAGCTTTGGCTTACGCTCTCTCGTTTTCTTGAATCAATAATGCAGAGCATTAGAGTACATTGAGGGCAGCAAGAGGAGGCAAGCAAACAAGTTCAAGTAAAGCTCAATGTATGGAAGGTTTTGTTAAACATTTAGCTTTTGTATGTTTTGGCAATGGGGGACCAATGTATATGTTTTGGGAGGTGTTTGAGACTCCCTAAGTATGTTAAGTGTTGTTGTTGTTGCTGGTTTTTGGATTGAACCTTATATGTTGTTTTGCAAGTTTGATGCTTGAGTGGATAGCTTGTGTAGGAAGCATGACCATTGAATTGGGGCTTTTTGCATGTGAAGTTGGTTTGTTGATTTGTTGGTTTCTATATGTCTTAAAGATGTTTAATTGCATGCTGGTAAAGTTTGGTGATGTTTGGAGCATGTTTGGAAGTCCAATTGCATGATTAGGTATGCTTGTTTGCTGAATTTTGTGCAGGCGTTTCGGAACAGGGGTGTATCGTTTCGGAACGGGTGCCTTTCATGAACCCAGGCGTCCGAAACCGTATGCACCGTTTCGAAACGGTTTGGCCTCTGTCGAGCCACGTTCCGGAACCCGTTTCGGAACGGCCCGTGTTTCGGAACAGGGTTAGCCTGTTTCGGAACGGTCGACCGTTAGGGGGCTGACATGGTAGTTATATGTTTTGATTTGTTTGCGTTTTGGTCCCGAATCTTGTTTGATCAATTGCATGAGCTGTGGATGTCCTTTTGAGCTGAAATTTCATAGAGAAGCATGAAACCTGATTAATTTCAAGATGGTAACTTTAATTTGGGTTAAGTCCCTTAATTTATCAGAATTTACATTTTGGTCCCTAAAGTTGTAATTTGTTCAATTGGGTCCCTGTTTGATCTCCGATGTTTGTGATCTTTTAGTACGTTGTTTGTATGATCACAATTAAGGTTAATGTGCATATAGATAAGATTAAAAAGAGAAAAAAAAGGGTCGTTAATCAAGGTTGACTTTCGGGTTGACTTTGGTTTTCCCCGTGTAATCTTCGTAGTTCGGGTCAACCGTCTAGACCGGGCTACGGGGGTTACAAGGAAAATGCATGGTGTTAAAAAGGGCATGATGGTTTTCAAATGATGTTTGAGAAATTGAAATTAGACTTAAACGTGGACTTAAAAAAGGGTTTAAATACATTGACGATGTTTTGGTTTTTGAACCTCCTCACTAAGCCTTATGTGCTTACGCTCTCATTTGTACATCAATGCAGATAATTGAGGATTTGGAGGCAGCGAGTGGCAAGGGATCTCAAGAGACTTCGTTTGAGAATATATGTTTCCGTTTAGACTATACGTAATAAGGGTAATGGGGGATCCGTTGTGTTGTTGGGAGATTTGTGTAAACTCCCTTTTGAGCTAGTTTAGTTTGTTGTTTTAGACATGTAAATGGCCATTGGTATTTGGTTTATGCATTGCTTTGCATATTGGTGTCTTACTTGACTTGACATTAGGTTGCATGCCTATAGTTTACCTTTGATGCCATTTTCCATGCTATGATTAAGTTTATGCTCTGGATGTATGCGGATTGATGTTTAAATATGTTGTATGCATGTTTGTAACCCCCTCGACCCGTCCTAGCCGATAGACCGAACTGAACGGGTCACACGGGGAATATTGAAGTAAACCAGAAAGGTTTACCTCAATAAACAACCCTATTGTTTTACTTTTTATCTTATCTAGATGCAATTTTGTTGAGTTGTCAAATGATTGCAAATGGATAAGAGGAGGGTGAATTGACAAATAAAAATTTGAATGTGGAAATTGGATGAATGAAAATTTGACACAAAACAATTTATAGTGGTTCAAGTTCCTGAATGAACTCTACCTCCACTACCTTAGCTCCCACTAAGATTTTCAACCAATCCACTAATTGATTCTTCCCCTTTTCTTGGATGAGGAGGAAACCTTACAAAAATCGATTAAGCTTTCTTCCTAAAGCTTAATCCAACACACTATTTACAAAGAAAGAATTTGGTAAACCTTACAAGTACCTCTCTAAGGTTGATGTTTACCCAAATACAATCAAACATTCCTCAAACTCTCAAAAAAATTATAATGAAGAACTCAATAGAGTTGGGTACAAGATTTGACTCTAAAATAAACAAGGTTTGGATTTGAATGCTTTTATGTTGCTTTAAGGCTCAATAGTTGTTGTTGTAGCATTTGAGACTTGTTTTTATACACTTGCATTGATTTCTAGCCGTTTGGGTGGTTGAGATCATCACTAGAGCCGTTGGGCTACAATTTCCCGCAATAAATGCTCCTCAACAACCTACTGTATCGGTACGACTCGTGGGCGTATCGGTACCTGTCTCAAAGAAGAAAGAGCCATTGTGACTGAAAAATAGGGCGCAACGATACGCTTGATGGGCATATCGATACGGTATTAAGGGACGTATCGATACAGATTTTGCTCACTGGAATCTCGAATTGGGTTTTGCTAAAAAGCGTATTGGTACGCTACCTTAGCATATCGATACCGTTCAACGGTCATTTAAAATTTTGGATTCCAATAACTGACAAGCCAACGTTCGAATATTAAATGTGAGGATTTTTGCAAAGGTCAGCATATCGTATTGATACGGTGACATGCCGTATCGGTACGCTATACCAAAAAATATTTTTATATGAAAGTTATATCGATACGCTATAGCTTAAATCTCGCCCAGAGAATATCGTATCGATACGGGGTTAGACCGTATCGATACGCTATGAACGATTAAAATTCCAGTGTTGAAAAATTGTATTGATACGCATAAGGGTATTGATATGCCTGGGTGTTTTGTTGAAATTTGGCTTGAAAACTCATGAAAAGACTTAGTGAAAATTGAACCTTTAAATATATTTTGACTTGAATTAGTGTTTGTTTCAAAATGGCTTGTCAAATTGTGAGTCTTGAAGATACTTAAAAATTTATTGTTTTGCAATTTAGTCCTTAACGTAAATTGTTATATCAAAATCAATTTTAGTTTTAAAAATTTAGAATCCTATGTGTTGAACATTGCAGCGGAACATTCGTATCTCGATCAATTATCAATTTCGTTCAATTATGGCTTTTAGGGACCAATTTTTAATTTTTCCGATTTATAGGGACTTAAGCAATTTGTGTATTTCCATTTTTTAATTAGTCTCATTACATGCATCTTAGTCAAATCTCAGCTTAAAACAATCATTCATATTCACTTAATTGCATCCACAACATTTAGGGACTAAAACGCAAAGAATCAAAACTTTAGAATATTCCATCAACTAATATAACAGCCAGCTATTTCGGTACATGCTAGCCCTTTATCGAAACGGGTGTATTGAAACAGTAATTCACGACTCGGAACATGGGCCCGTATCGAAACAACTTTAAGGTGTTTCGAAACTGTGGTTTCCAGTAATCACTCGCGCAACGAATATATTTTCATTTAAACCGAACCACAACCATTCATTCATTTGCAAACAATCTGATTTAAGGTCAAATTACAATTTAAGATACCAACCTTTAATTAGGTTCATTAAATGCTTGCAGGTGAAATATTAGCATCATATGATCATTAAAACATACACAATTGTAAATTATTTAAACAATGATTGAAATGTAGACATTCAAAACTGAGGAATCGTGTCAGTTTAACGCATTCAACGACCCCATTTCGAAACAGACACTCCTTGTTTTGAAACCATGCATTCCAGTAGCATTTGGTCTCAGAACAGTCTCACCCGTTTCGGAACCAAGTGCCCAGATTGACTTTCCCTACATTCAGGCATAACAGAATCGTACCGAAACGACCCCGAGTTTCGATACGGGCTCAATTTATAACTAAGGGTCTCGAAACGACCTAACACTGTTCTGAAACATTAATACCAACTTTGAAACACTCTTAAAGTTGTTTTTGAACTTTGTGTAAGCTTGAAACGATTTACTAAGTTCGGAAGTAAGTAAAGTGATTTTCTCCCTCGGATTGTGCTATTATGAGCTTCTTAATGCACTTGATTTTTTATGTGTTTACCTACTGTTTAAAGCATGTTTTTAATTAAGGGATTTACTATTTATAATGCCATATTGATGAATAATGCACATGGTAAGTGATCCTTGTATGCATATGCTTATACATGTTTAATGAAGCATGGTTTAATGCTTAGAATATGGCTTATTGGTAATGCTTTGAAAAATAGTGAGGTTGGTGCTAAATGAGAATTATATTGGTAAGTGATGTTGCGAAAAGTGATTTATAAAAGAAATCAAATATAGTTATCCGGTTATAGGATTGAGTGCACTATAAACAAGTCGCCTTGGTTGTTGAGGGGTTGTTAATGTACTAAAAACTCCATCCAAGTACCCTAACGATTGAGGAAATTGAGTTGTGTCCCGTCTCTCGTTAGTGGGGTTATACATCTACCGATGAGTGGTGTTGAGGGGTTGAAAGGTACCGAATACTCCACCACGGGTGTCACAACGGTGGAGGGTAGCTCTCGTGTGTGAACCTTGAGATGCCGGTGAGAATGTATGAAGTGTTGGGACAACACTTGGGAATCTGTGTATCCAATATGTTTTGAGAAATGAGTATATTAATGATCACTTGTGAGCTAATATAATTGATGAATTGATATGAAATGTATATGGATGCTCAACTTGAAAATGCATGTTTTACTCATCAAGCTTTGCATATGGTAGCTATGCATGGAAAGGCTTAAGATGAGTGTTAGCAAATGGTTTTGCTGTTGAAGTATGTGATACTTGTTGCATGATGTATAACATGCTTATTTTGTTAATGAAGTGCATGGATTTCAAAAAAGGGCATGATGGTTTCCAAATGGTGTAAAATGGTTTTTAAGCATTGATGGTGTTTTTGGTTTTGAGAACTCCTCACTAAGCTTGTCAAATAATGCAGATAACTAAGTGGTTGGAGGCGGCAACTTGCAAGGGGATCGTAAGAGACTTCGTTTTGAATGTATGTTTCGGTTATGGACTAGAGTAATAAGGGCAATGAGGGATTCTATGTTTTGTTTGGGTGATGTGTATAAACAGCCTTTTGAGCATGTTTGCTTTATGGTTTTATACTTGTAAAAGGCCTATATTTGGTGTTTGGAGTATTGGTTTTAGTTTTGCCTCTTGAGTGGCTTATTTGTTAGGTTGCATGCCTTTAGTTTTCCATTGACGCATTTTGCCATGATTTGATGCTAGATATGCAATGGTTGTTAGTGGATTAATGTTCAAGTATGATATATGCATGTAGGAAGCATGTTAGATTGGTTTAGAATGGTTTAAAGGGTGAAAAACCAGCAAAATGTGTCATTACAGGCCCCAGGTGTTTCGGTACACTCGTGCCTGTACCAAAACAGTGAGCCTGAAATGGCCTTAGTGTTTCGAAACAGTGTAGGTATGTTCTGGTACGTTTTGCAATAACAAAGAGACTAAAGGCATGCTTCCTAGGAAAAATATGTACCGTAACCCCCTTAGCCCGACCTAGACGCCCGACCCGAACTAGGAAGATTACACGGGGAAAACCGAAGTCAACTCGTAAAAGTCAACCCCAATTAACGACCCTTTTTTCTATTATCTTTTCTAGATGCACATTATTAACCTATATGATTAGCGAAGCAATTAGGCGAAAATGGCACAACGATCGGAGTTCAATTAGGGGTTCAATTGCATTCATTGGACTTTTAGGGACTAATTCGTAAATTTTAGAAATTACAAGGACTATCCAGGTTTTAAAGTTACCAAATCAAAATTAGTCATATAACATGCCAGCATGTCAAATCTCATCTCAAACGGACCATCCGAACTCAACTAATTGAACAATCATTACCCAGGGGCCAAAATGTAAGAAACATGAACTCAGAACAATTCAAATTCAGCGTCCAACGATCAAGTGTTTCGGAAAAGAGAACACTGTATCGGAACAACCGTTTTGAAACAAGAGTGACCATTTTGATACGCGGGGGCGTTCCAAAACCTCAAGAAACCCATTTCGATACATTGGTTCACAGTGGCGAAATGTTCCGGAACGTGCCTTCCTGTTCTGAGACACCATGGTCATTACAGACCTTCGTTCTGAAATGGACAAGGGCGTTGCGAAATGCCTGGGCCTGCAACTTTCCAAATTGATGGTTTTCAACAAGTTTTCATCTTCGAAACCATTCTGACACTTGTTCCAACACACAAACAACATGGATAAACATCAAAGATCACCCATACGAAGCACAAGCTATATCAAGGCATCATTCTTGCAAGCTATAGAACTATAGGCATGCTTCCTAGGTGTCAAAAAAACAAAAAGGCTAAAAACTATATTCAAGCTCAAACCAACACTCAAAGGCCATTTACAAATCTAAATAAGCAAACCAAACATGCTCAAGGTGTTTAATGTTGTGTGTAAAAGATTCCTATCCAAATAGTGCAAGTGTACACGACGCAAGTAGTAAAGTGATACTAGAGTATCAGATATCGTCTCCACAGGGACTGGAAATAACTTTATCCTTGATTGCTGCACAAGGGAAAGAAAATAGTTTAATTTGAATGTTGGAGTAATCTTGAGTAAAAACTAAAAAAAGATAAAGGAATCAGATTTAAGGAATATGCCGGTATTGAATTGCTCAGTAGTGCAGGTGTTGCATTGTTAGAGGAACTTCTATTTTTTGTCGTCGTTCCTGTCACGGCAGCACCTGTCGCGGCAGAGGTCTGTTGATGTCGCGACAGCGATCAAACGACTTTGTACTTCAACCTTGGCAAGAATCCCTGCTATGACTTGTCCTATCCCTAGGCCCAAGTTATGTTGATGAACACTACTTGGATGATACCTCCCGGTGTGAATCAAATGGTGAACACCAAAGTTGTTGAATTCTTCTTTAGCCACTTAACCTTGTGCTTATCCCTAAGCCAAGATGGTTTAACCATAAACTAGAAAACGCATATCTACTCTTTTCGTATGCTTGACTCTCCTGATATCAAACAAATGGACAACCTCACAATGCTCTCCCGATGCTCTTATGAGATATGAAAAACCAGAGTAAATAAACTTGAAGCTTTTATTACTTGACAAAAAATTCCTAAAACAATACAATCCTTGCAACTACTTTACAGAATCAACCCTTAGCCCTATGGGGAGTTTAGAACATGATGGAGAAGGTAAAACGACAAGGGTTTAGAGGAAGACGGCTAGGAATGAGATATCCTTCCATAGGTCGAATTACATGCCTTTATATAGGCTCTGGGTCCAAGTTTTCTGATATGGCAAGAATACACGTTTAAACTAAAGTACAACTCTATTAAAGATTAAATCTTTTGAGTTGATGTCTTTAATTCGTCCTCTTTTCTTGCCTTGAGTTTCTTCCTTGGACTTTGGGCTTGGCCTTCGTTCTGCTTCAGGGCTCAGAAAAATATGGGAGTGGTCCACGACAGACCAGCTTGAAATCCTCTATTTGTCGAGCTCTACTTCACTTTTCCACCTCAGCATTCCTCTGTCGTCATGGCTGCCACGACAACCCTTTTCTTCTCGACTCTAGCTCCGCAATCCGCCTATGCTCCTTTGCTGCCCTGGGTCTGCCGCAGAAGATACTTGCAAAAATAACCAAAATCAGTAGCAACTGTGCCATTTTATCAAATTGTGATGTATATGCAAAAATCTATCCTAAATGAAATGAATTATGCTTGAATGCAGCAAAAATATGGGTAAATGAGGGGTAAAATATAGAACTTTTATACACTCAACACACCCCCAAACTCAAGTTCTTGCTTGTCCTCAAGAAAATACGACCTAACTAAAAATAAAAACTTGTTGGCTTTGCTTAATTCAATGAACTTTCCATTACCTACCACGCATTCACTATCAAGAGCAGTACCTTGTCGGGTGTTTATGGATTTATCCGGAACAATGCTATAGTTCTTGTGCAAGTGTGTGCATGTTTTGTGAACAAATATGTTCCTAGACTCCTTTAGCTTACCAGAATAGTTATGCTTACAAACTTGAGTTTTATGCCAATTCATTTTTTCTAGAGGCAATTCTTAGGCTCCTTTAGTTTTTTCTGACTCTTGACTCAACTTCATTTTTTCAGGAGGAAATTCTTAGGCTCCTTTAGTTTTTTCTGACCTTAGACTCGACTTCATTTTTTATGGAGTCAATTCTTACGCTCTTTTAGTTTTTCTGACTTAAGCTCAAAAATCTTCCTAGAGTCATTGTAAGGCAGTTTTGCGGGCAAGTGAGTCTAAAATGTTTCTTTCTTTTATTCTTTTCCTAGAGCCGGTGTTAGGCACCTCTAGGGGCAACTCGAGTGGGTAAACCTTCCTATTCTAGTTCACTACTGAAATCTATACAACAAAAGAGTCACAAATAGTGTTCTAAAGTTCAGAACTATAGCAAAGCTCTAAATAGTTCCTAAAACATCCTAGAGGCACTATCACGACAGAGAATGTCATGGCAGGTAAGTTCAGTTCAAAGACTTAAGCCAAGTTTTTTGTTTTTATTTTCATTTTTTTTGACACAAAAATAAACTAAAAATGAGACATAAATTAAAGACACAAATTAACAAGTTCATTAAGGAGGGATGCCCACCCCCAAACTCGAGGGTTGCATTGCCCTCAATGCATGACACAATTAAAAATAAAAAACAGAAATTAACATCACAAAATAGAGAAAATAGCAGCAAGGACAACAAATATATAAGAAAAAACACTTAACTTCATGAGTTGTCGTCGCTGTTGCTGACGACTTGGAGCTGCCGACGGGCAGTGACTTTGATGGCAGGGGTTGGCTGGGTGTTGGGAGACGAGGAGGCCATCTTCTTCTTTGCCTCTCGGGGTGGCTGGACTCGAGTAGGTGAGATGTGTAGGGGCTGGTCCAGGACCTCGAGATCATCACCATTGCTAATGATGCTGCTGTCTGATCTGCCGTGGCAGGGTCCTTCGACAGTCTCCTTCAGCTTCTTCCTTTTCATCGGAAGGAAGTCCTTGGAGATATCTCGGACGACGAATGGCTCCGAATCAGAATCTTGCCAGACAGATGAGGAGGAGAACCCTTCAAAATATTTTGGGTCGATCTCCGGTAGGGGGTCCTTTCTTTTCTCTCCTCCAGGAGTGGCAGATTTTCTGCCCCCATCTCCGGTCGTGGCAGGTGTGGAGGCGGCATTAGGGGTTCTAGGGATGACAATAGATGTGGGTGCAACAAAGAGAGCTTATGGGAAAACAGGGAATTGCACATTGGGAAAATTTAAATCATACTTTTTAAAATTTACCGTGGTGGCAGTGAAGTCCCTCAGAAATCCCATTAGGCCGAGCTATCGTTCCTCCATCTTCTGCGGCATCTTCAGGATCTGGCTGGAGGTGTCTGCCGGTGGTGGTGCCGTCGACTGCTCTTGTTCTGCTGCGACAGGTTCAGGGGAGTCAGGGTCTACTGTCGATTCTGTCACGGTAGTGGGGTCCACATACGACAGAGGAATGACAGCTTTTAATTCCATCAAACTGTAAAGATTCTGCTGCGTCTATCCTTTCCCTCGAACCTTGACATCCTCGTTGATTTCTGGCACATTGTTGCCCCGGCAGAGCGTGGTGATGAGATAGGGGAAGACTAGGGGGCCTGAAGGTCGGAGAGCACACTCGAGGATTTTGTCTCGGATGTATCAGCCGAAGTTGATTTGCCTCTCGTTGAGTATAGAGTGGACGAAGGCTAATCTCTGCCGGTCAACAGTGGTGTTGTGTGAGGTGGGCATGAGGCGCTTCTTGACGAAATGGTTCCTTAACTTGGCTTGTGGGGTGAGCTGGGTTCTTCGCACGGTCCACCGGTGCTTGGGGTCATCGTTCCATTCTGGGCCCTCATCTGTCACATCTACCATGACAACATCATAGTCTGCCGGTGACAGACTGTTCACAAACTTCCGATGGGTGTCTTCCTTCTTGCTCACGTACATCCCATACATCGTGTTAATATATGACGACTCAAGGGAGATTTCTTTGCCTCGGACAGTCATTGTCGTGGCATCCTTGTCGGTGACGACAACGTAGAATTCTTGAACGAGGGTGACGTTCATCTCTTCTGGCTGGGCAGCAAACTTCTGCCACTTGAGTGCGAGGATCTTCTTGGAGATGAAGCCTTCGAGCCCTAGTTCTTTCGTCTTTTGGGTATAAATGAACCCTCTTTCTTCCCACATTTCTCTCTTCTAGAATGACCCATAATACCTCTTTGCTGAGTTTGTGGATGCAAAGCGGTTGGGTATTCTGCTGTGGCTCGGTGTTGACACTATCGTAGCAGAGGTGGAGGCAGCGCTGCGTCGGGTTGATCTGGTGGCCATTGCAAGGAACTGTAGCAAAATAAAAGAAATTTTCTGAGATCTAGAATCCGATAAGCAAGTTTGAATGCTTCACTGGCATCACACATTATCTCAAATGGTAAACTTCAGTCTGGTGGCTGTACGATCAGGGCTGTTACCAGCTTTTCCTTCAGTATTCTGAATGCTTCAGTACATTCAGCATTAAAGTCGAAGGGGCGATTCTGTTCCAACAGGTGGCAAAGGGGCTTAGTGATCTTCAAAAAATTGGCTATGAATCTCCGATAAAACCCTGTATGCTCTAAGAAGCTTCGAATCCCTTTGAATATGGTGGGTGGCAGCAGCTTTTCGACAACCTCAATCTTGGCTCTGTCCACCTCTATGTCGCGGCAGCTCACCTTGTGGCCTAGTACTATACCTTCATCCACCATAAAGTGGAATTTTTCCTAGTTTAAAACCAAGTTCGCCTCTTTGCATCTCTCAAGAACCTTCTGTAAATTGCCTAAACAATCCTTGAAGTTGTCTCCAAAGAAAGAAAAGTCATCCATGAAAATATCTAGGAAATCCTCCACCATGTCGGAGAATATTTCCATCATGCACCGTTGGAAGGTTGTTGGTGCATTGTAGAGCCCAAATGGCATTCTTCGAAAAGCATAGGTGTCGTACGAGCATGTGAAGGTGGTTTTATCTTGGTCCTCCGGTGCGATTGCTATTTGGTTATAACCTGAGTAACCATCAAGAAAACAGTAGTAAGGTTTCCCCGCTAATCTATCAAGCATTTGATCAATAAAGGGTAAGGGGAAGTGGTCCTTCCGGGAAGCTTTATTAAGCTTTCGGTAATCCATACAAACCCTCCAACCGGTCACAGTCTTGGTTGAGATTAGTTCGTTTTCTTCGCTGGTTACTACGGTTATGCCTCCCTTTTTGGGTACACATTGCATCGGGCTCACGCACTTACTATCCGAGATGGCGTACATTATTCCGGCATCAAGCCACTTGATAATTTCTTTCCGCACCACCTCTCGCATAGCCTCATTCAGTCGTCTTTGGGCATCTATAGTCGGCTTATAATCATCCTCCAAGAGGATCTTGTGCATGCATAACGACGGACTGATGCCTTGGATATCAGCTATAGTCCATCCAATTGCCTTTTTATTTTGTTGTAGCATGTTGATCAGTCGTTGTTCCTGTTCCTGTTCCTGCATCAACTTGGAAGAGATGATTACGGGCAACATATCATTTAAACCAAGAAAGACATATTTAAGCTGCCCTGGCAGGGGTTTAAGGTCTAGAACAAGTGGTTGTTCAATGGAAGGCTTTTGGATTACATGTTCATTCGAGGTATAATTTAAAGTCTCAAAGAACTTACCTGGACGTGTGCATATCCAATTTACCTCCTCTGGACCTTCAATGTCGGATGATTCCGTGTCTGAGGGGTCACTGTCGTCGTTGCTTCCGTGACAATCTTCTGGGTGACTGCGGTGGCAGTGACCAAACTGTTTGTCGTGGCAGTTCGACCTGATGCAGGGTTGGTCAAGGACTACTTCAGAGATTGCCTTGCATTCTTCTTTTGCACCAGCCTGTTTTATTGCTTTGAGAACATTGAGTTTGAATTGCTGATCATTTACTCTCATCGTCGGTTCTCCTTTCTCAACATCGATCACAGTTCTGCCTGTGGCTAGGAAGGGTCGCCCCAGGATGATCGGTGCGTTTTCATCTACTTCACAGTCTAAACGAAGAAAGTCAGCAGGAAAAATAAATTTATCCACTCTTACCAGAATATCTTCGATCTTCCCTTCTGGTTGTACGTAAGAACGGTCTGCCAGCTGCAGCATGACTGTCGTGGGCCTTGCTTGTCCAATACCTAGTTTCTGAAATACTTATTTGGGCATTAGATTTATGCTAGCACCAAGATCGCAAAGTGCCTTACCCACGAACTTATCGCTAATTATGCATGGTATAATGAAGCTCCCAGGGTCCTTCTTCTTTTGGGGTGGATGCTTATGCAAGATTGTCATGCATCCTTCTGCCATCTTCACTGTCTCAAATTCCCCAAGTTTGGACCTTTTGGACATTGCGTCCTTGAGAAACTTTGCATATCCAAGCATCTACTTAATGGCCTCTAGCAGTGGTATGTTAATGTGTACTTGCTTAAAAATATCATAAATTTTCTTATGCTGGCACTCTTGTTTCGATTTTTGTAACCGCTGTGGAAAAGAAGGTGGAGGACAATAATCTTCAAGGCGTCCTTCACATGGAATTCGGATTTGAGGAGGCTTGAGTTCTTCAGCATCTTCTGTCTACTCCTCTGTCCCTTCTGTTATCGCGGTAGGTGTGTTGACAGCAGGTTGTTTTTCTTCTACCGGGGCAGTGTTCACAACATGTGTCTCTAGGGTCGATTCCTCACTTGATACTTCCTTTATTTCCAGCCCTTGTAATTGTTTCCCACTCCTCGTTGTAATTTCTTTGCACTGCTCATGTGTGGGTTTTCTACTGACCTCAATATCACTAGGGAATCCTTCGTTCTGCCTCGGCTTGATATACTGTGAAACTTGGCCCGTCTGTGTCTCCAAAGATTTTAGGGTAGCCTCATGGTTTGTCATCCTCATCTTTTTCTTGTCCATGAATGATTCAATTTTCTTGAAAAAGTGATCCGTGTTTGCCATGTATGCTCTCGTTTGTGACATGAATGTTGCCAAGGTCTATTCCAGTATACTAGGTGTTGTTGCCGGCTGCTGTCGCGATAGAATTTTGGGTACTCTTTGGTTTTGGTTGTTCTGCACTGGAGGATTAAATGCACTGTTCGGATTGCTCCAGGAAAATTTGGGATCCTTCTTTCAGTTGGGATTGTAATTGTTGTAATCATAGTTTCTCGGCTTGTTATAGTTCCCAACATACATCCCTTCTTCCAGCTGTAAAAGGGCAGTCTTCTGAACTGTGGTTCCCACTACAGGTTTCACATACCTCTTCTGTAGAATATACAACTTTAGAATCGTTCCGCTACAGCTTTTCGACTATCTTTGTGAGGTATGCAACATGTGATTTAATCGAATTTTCAGCTTCGTAATCCTTTACAGATATTCCTCGTTTGCCTCCTCTCCTGGCTGTAGGAAATTGCTCATCGTTCTTTGCTAACTTCTTCAACACTAGCACTGCCTCGTCTGGTCCCTTATCCAGTAATAACCCATTTGCAGCTGAATCTATTCTCAGTCGAGTGTGTGCATTGGCATCGTTGTAGAATTTGACAACCTGATTCCACACAGGGAATCCATGCATCGGGCAATTCATAAGAGAGTTGTAAATCTGTCTCATGCCTCTTGCATTGGTTCGTTATCTTCCTGTTGAAAAGTAGCAACCTCGTTATGCAATCTTTTAGATAAATGAGAAGGATTAAAACGAGAAAGGAATTCACGAGAGAGATCTGCCCAAGTTCTTATTGAACTCGACGTTAATTTGTTCCACCAAGTTTTGGCTCCATCTCTCAAAGAATGAGGAAATAACCGGAGCCTCAGTACTTCCGGATTTATTCCTGGCAATCTGAATGATCCACAGATTTCTTGGAACGTTTTAAGATGTTCTCGTGCATCCTCAGTTGCAGAACCACTAAACTGGCCAGCGGAATTTATCATGCTGAACATGACAGGTTTCAGTTCAAAGTTTTAAACTTCCACGTTTGGCAGGGTAGTTTCCAGTTCAAAATGGTCATTGTCTATGTTGTCTCGAAAAATCTACCGTGCGGCAGCGGTAGCGGGCGACAACTGTTCGTTCCGGGCATCGTTAGGAGGATCACCAATAACCCTGTGGTCATTGTTGTTGGGGTCATTTATCCCATTGCCTTACATTCCGTTCACCATTGCTTCCAGTATCTCCTCAAGATAGTTGTTTCTTTCTATCAAGAGTCAGGCTTGGTTCCTGAGTTGGTACGTGAGTTCGATTTTTAGATCTAATTCGTACTCAGGTTCTTTAACTCGTCTAGATCTACGCATAAGCAAATAGAAAAACTTGTGAAAAGCACGGGGTAAAAACACCACTAAAAACAGAAAAATAAAAAGAAAAGTGCAGTAATAAAAAGTGTTCTATCGCAAATAGTGCAAGTGTACACGACGCAAGTAGTAAAGTGATACTAGAGTATCAGATATCGTCTCCACATGGACTGGAAATAACTTTATCCTTGAATTGCTGCACAAGGGAAAGAAAATAGTTTAATTTGAATGTTGGAGTAATCTTGATTAAAAACTAAAATAAAAGATAAAGGAATCAGATTTAAGGAATAGGCCGGTATTAAATTGCTCAGTAGTGCAGGTGTTGCATTGTTAAAGGAACTTCTGTTTTATGTCGTCGTTCCTGTGGCGGCAGCACCTGTCACGGCAGAGGTCTGTTGATGTCGCGACAGCGATCAAACAACTCTGTACTTCAAGCTTGGCAAGAATCCCTGCTATGACTTGTCCTATCCTTAGGCCCAAGTTTTGTTGATGAACACTTCTTTAATGATACCTCCCGGCGTGACTCAAAGGGTGAACACCAAAGTTGTTGAATTCTTCTTTAGCCACTTAACCTTGTACTTATCCCTAAGCCAAGATGGTTTAACCATAAACTGGAAAACGTGTATCTACTCTTTTCTTATGCTTGACTCTCCCGATATCAAACAAATGGATAACCTCACAATGCTCTCCCGATGTTCTTATGAGATATGAAAAACAGAGTAAATAAACTTGAAGCTTTTATTACTTGACACCTTGTAACTACTTTACAGAATCAACCCTTAGCCCTAGAGGGAGTTTAGAACATGATGGAGAAGGGAAAATAACAAGGGTTTAGGGGAAGACGGATAGGAATGAGATATCCTTCCCTAGGTCGAATTATATGCCTTTATATAGGCCTTGGGTCCAAGTTTTCTAATATGGCAAGAATACAAGTTTAAACTAAAGTACAACTCTATTAAAGATTAAATCTTCTGAGTAGATGCCTTTAATTCGTCCTCTTTTCTTACCTTGAGTTTCTTCCTTGGACTTTGGGTTTAGCCTTCATTCTGCTTCAGGGCTTAGAAAAATATGGTAGTGGTCCACGACAGACCGGCTTGAAATCCTTTATCTGTCGAGCTCGACTTCACTTTTCCACCTCAGCATTCCTCTGTCGTCATGGCTGTCATGGCAGATGTCACGACAACCCTTTTCTTCTTGACTCCTGCTCCGCAATCCGCCTCTGCTCCTTTGCTGCCCTGGGTCTACCGCAGCAGATACCTGTAAAAATAGCAAAAATCAATAGCAACTGTGTCATTTTATCTAATTGTGATGTATATGCAAAAATCTATCCTAAATGCAACGAATAATGATTGAATGCAGCAAAAATATGGGTAAATGAGGGGTAAAATATAGAACTTTTATACACTCAACATTTAACATCACCAAATATAACCAAGAGTTGAAATCCCTCCCATTGCCTCTTATTACACTAAGGTGAAATCACATACTTTTCTTAGTCAAATGTACTTGGGATCCTCTTGCTCTCTTGCTGCCTCAAAAGCTTAATTCTCTGCATTGATGAAATAAACGAGCATAAGCATAAAGCTTAGCGAGGATCGCTAAAACAAAACATTCATCAATGCATTTTACTAACCAAGATATCATCATTTGCAAACTCATTCCTTCCTTTAAAACATGCTCTCTAAAGCATCAATGCACTTTTAAAACCACATGCTCTTAGCATCATTAAAACAATAGCAAAATCCTTTGTTCATGCTTAAACCAAGCATCACATGCATTCTAGCATCATTCCCAAGCACCACATGTTTAAATCATTAATCAACAACATTATATTGGCTCGCAAGTGATCAATCCTCAAACCATTCAAACCATCACAAAAGACACAATCAGATACGCGGATTACAAGCGTTGTCTCACACACTTCATACACACTACCGAACTACACAAGGCTCACACACGGGATTAGACCATCAACCGTTGTGACACCCGTGGTGGAGTTTAATGGTAAAATCACAACCCCTCAACACCACTCATCGGTAGTTGTATAATTCCACTAACGAGAGCACAGGACACAAACCACAAGATCCACACACGGAATTAAACCTTCCACCATTATGATCTTAGCCTCAATCATTAGGGGTACTTGGATGGAGTATACGATACAATCACAACCCCTTCGACATCCAAGGCGACTTTATTCACGGTGCACCCAATCCTATAGCCGGCTAACTATATCTGATTAAAGTAACCACAGACCATTTCCATCACTTGCCAATATAATCATTTAACATCATTATTCCGCTATTTTACAAGCACAAATCACAATTTCATTTCCACAAGCATACACATGCTTAAACTCAAATGCATACATCTCATAAAACCAAGGACCACCTACCAAGTGCATCCTTAACAAAATGGCATTAAACACTAGCATTATCAATGCTCAAAACATGCTTTAAAACAGTAAATTAAACCACGTTTAATTCAATTGCATTTTCCAACAAAAACATAACACATTCCGAGAGAGACGTTCGAATCACTTACTCTTGAGCTTAGCTAAGCGTTTCAAACTTACACTAAGCTCCCAAGACCACGCTCAAAGCGTTACAAAGATGGAAAATCCATTTCCACACACCACTACATGAAACCTTGCTCGCCGACGCGAAATCACCCTCCCGAAGCATCCAAAAATGCTTCGTTTGTTTTCGGATCAAGATCCCCTGTTTTAGAGCATCAAAACAGAGATCCAAATGCATTAAAATGCATTTCAACACCAGAACCAATTTACCCAACCGGAACAACCGAAAACTCAATTGATTGTTTCCTTTACTACCCAGGGTTTCGATACATTTCGAAATCGCGAAATTTCTACTGGAGAAGGTGCTACTTGAGAACAATTAGCCGACCTAGATTTGCGAATTCTTATCGATTTTTCTTTGGTAGAATGGAAAGAATTAGGAGAAGAAGGCCTCAAGGGTAATGAATGGGAAGATTAAAAAATTGGAAGAAGAAATGATTTTTTGGTTAGACGCATGGAATTGGCTAAGCATTTTATTCGAACAAATATAGA
This sequence comes from Hibiscus tridactylites, assembly GCA_958450335.1. Taxonomy (NCBI): domain Eukaryota; kingdom Viridiplantae; phylum Streptophyta; class Magnoliopsida; order Malvales; family Malvaceae; genus Hibiscus; species Hibiscus tridactylites. The sequence goes on from OY288273.1 coordinate 67,301,891, forward strand.
ACTAGAATGGATGGTTTTATGTCTATTATCAGTTCTTCCTCCTAAGTTGAGACTGATCATTCAGATGGATGGGGGTAAACTAATGAGTTCGGATATTAATGAACTCTATAGAAGAGTTATCTATCGAAATAATACTCTTACGGATCTATTAACAACAAGTAGATCTACGCCAGGGGAATTAGTAATGTGTCAGGGAAAATTGGTACAAGAAGCCGTGGATACACTTCTTGATAATGGAATCCGCGGACAACAAATGAGGGACGGTCATAATAAGGTTTACAAGTCGTTTTTAGATGTAATTGAAGGCAAACCCAGCCAACATACATCACTTTCAACCATTATTAAACATCAAAACACATCTAAAAACAACCTAAACCCTTTCTTATACCTCCAACAAGCATAACTTCAGCTTTTCACCTAAAAAAACTCAGCTAAAACCATCAAGAAACTCAAGGATTTCAGGATTTATATCATCAAAGCCCCTTTTCAACATGATAATCAACTCAAAACTCAATTACAATCAATCCAAAACAGAGCTCATCAATACCAATCCGAAAAATCAAGATTTAAATCATAATTTTGCAAGATTTTGATCTCAAAACAAAACTATAATAAAAAATCAGCCAAAAACAACATTTAGAAGTCAAAGATCTTGGGAATTTCAATAAAGAACCTAGATTAAAGGTTGAGAATGGGATTTACCTCCAATCCTTGCCTTCCTTAGTGACTGACAAGTTTTTCCTTGACAAAGATTGAAGAATTTGAAGAGAACTCTTGAAACTGGTTTAGAAATTAAAGTGAGAGTGTTTGGGAGAAAAGAAATCTGGAGAAAAGAGTTGAGATAATGGTTTTGCTGAAATGATAGTTAGTTACGTGAAATGAAATCTCAATTTCCTAATTAACCAATTTTAATTAAATAATAAAAATCATTTTTATTTTAATCATCTAAAAATCCTTTTAAAACACATGTCAATTTAAGGAATGTGTAATTGCACCATAGTTCCCTAAAGATTCTAAGATTTTGACTCTTTTTCAAAAATTTGTAATATTCCAAAATTTTGAAATTTTACATTTTGGTCACTACCCAAAATGTACCACTTCCGAAACTCTTTTTGTAAAATTGATTTGACCAACCTCTCAAACATGATTTTAGAGGATTTTAACAATTTTTACCATATTTTTATCCTTTCTCAATCCTTGATTTCCCTAAACCACCTTATACGATTCGAACCGTTACCGACCGGTCCGATCCGATGTCTAAAAGATCTAGGCCCAAAACCAGGGCGTTACAACTCTCTCCCACTTAGGAAATTTCGTCCTCGAAATTTTACCTGAAGGAAAAGGGTGCGGAAACTACTTCAGCATGTCCGCCTTGCTTTCCCAAGTGACCTCCTCAACTCCTCGGTGTCGCCACAACACCTTCACAAGCTCTATCGTCTTGCCACGAAGAACTTTTCTGCTCAAATCCAAAATCTTCATCGGTTCCTCATCATAAGACAGATCCGGATTCAACTCTATCTCCTCAACAGTCATCGCATGCGAAGGATTCGATATGTACCTCCGCAACATCGACACATGAAACACATCATGAATCTTCTCCAGCTTGGGAGGCAACCTCAACCGATATGCCACAGGACCAATACACTCCTCAACCCCATATGGTCCAATAAACCTCAGGCTAAGCTTACCTTTACGCCCAAATCTAATCACCTTCTTCCAAGGTGATACTTTCAAGAACACACGTTCGCCAACCGCGAACTCAATCTCCTTATGCTTCAAAACCCCGTAAGACTTTTGCCGATCAGATGCTGCCTTCAAACGCTCACAAATGAGCTTCACCTTCTCGGTGGTTCCTTTCAACATAGCCGACATCGAAATCAACTTTTCCCAGCTTCTGCCCAACAAAGAGGGGTTCTACACCTTCTCCTATACAAAGCCTCGTATGGAGCCATTTGAATACTTGCCTGGTAACTATTGTTATACGCAAACTCAACCAACAACAAGTGCTTCTCCCAAGAACCTTGAAACTCTATAACGCAGCATCTCAACATGTCCTCAAACACCTGGATCACACGTTCTGATTGTCCATCGTCTGAGGATGATAAGATGTATTGAAATTCAACCGTGTACCCAAGGCTTGATGTAAATATTCCCAAAATCGTGACGTAAACCTCGAATCTCTATCCGACACTATGGACTTTGGAACCCCGTGCAACCGCACAACCTCAACAATATATAGCTCTGCCAGCTTATCGAAGGTATACGTAGTATGCACATGCAAGAAATGTGAACACTTCACGAGACGATCAACAACCACCCAAACTGAATTCTTCTTTGATGGTGACAACGGCAAACCAGACACAAAATCCATGGTAATCCTTTCCCACTTCAATTCTGGAATTCTCAAAGGTTGCAACAACCCAGAAGGAACCTGATGTTCAGTCTTTACTCGCTGACACACCATGCACTTGCTAACGAACTCGACAACATCCTTTTTCAACCCCACCCAGTAGTACTCATCCTTCAAATCACGATACATCTTTGTACTACCAGGGTGCATAGCGAAAGGACTGATATGAGCTTCAGTCAGAATAGTGCACCTCAACTCAACATTATTTGGCACCACCATTCGACTCCCAAAACACAAAACACCATCATCATTAAAATTGAAATCCGAAGGCTTACCCCCCGCTAATGTCTTGAACATGAGGGACAAGAGAATCATCAAGCAACTGCTTATCCTTGATCAACTGGATCAGAGATGGTTTCACTTGTAATTTAGCAACAAGACCACCATCTCGCGATATGCTCAAGCGAGCAAACATAGCCCTCAACTCCACAACCACTTTCTTGCTCAAAGCATCGACCACAACATTGGCCTTTCCCGGATGATACTCGATCGACAGATCATAATCCTTAAGCAACTCCACCAAACGACTTTGCCTAAGATTCAACTCCTTTTGAGACATAACATACTTCAAGCTCTTATGATCTGTGAAAACCACACACTTCTCGCCATACAGATAATGCCTCCAAATCTTCAAGGCAAACACAACAGTCGCAAGCTCAAGATCGCGAGCACGGTAGTTACGCTCATGCACCTTCAACTGCCTAGATGCATAGGCTACTACCTTACCCTTCTGCATCAACACACATCCCAAACCAACAATGGACGCATCACTATAAACCACAAACTCCTTACCAGACTCAGGGTGAATCAAGACAGGAGCTTGCGTCAAAGCTTCCTTCAGCTTCTCAAAAGCTTGCTGCCTCACATCCGTCCACTCAAAGCGAACATTCTTCTGCAACAACTTAGTCAAAGGTGCAGCAATCTTTGAGAAACCCCCGACAAACCCCCGACAATACACAGCCAAGCCAAGAAAACTTCGCACTTCTGTCACCGACTTAGTCACCTTCCAACTCATCACAACCTCTACTTTATGCAGATCAACGTGAATACCCTCAGCTGATACAACATACCCAAGAAAGACAACCTCTTTGAGCCAAAACTCACATTTAATTAGCTTGGCATACAACTGGTTCTCCAACAACGCTTGCAAAACTATCCTCAAGTATCTATCATGATCCTCCTTGGTACGACAGTACACAAGGATATCATCGATGAACACCACCACAAACTGATCCAAGAACTCATGGAACAAACGATTCATCATGTCCATGAAAACAGCAGGTGCGTTGGCCAAACCAAACGGCATCACCAAGAACTCGTAATGCTCGTACCTTGTCCGAAAAGCCATCTTAAGTATGTCCACATCTTTCACCTTCAACTGATAATACCCTGACCTCAAGTCTATCTTAGAAAACACCGAGGCTCCTCGAAACTGATCAAAGAGATCATCAATCCTTGACAAAGTGTATTTGTTCTTAATCGCTAGCTTGTTCAACTGCCTATAATCTATACACATCCATATTGTATCATCTTTATTCTTTACAAACAAGACCGGTGCACCCTACAGTGACACACTCGGTCGGATGAACCCTCTATCAAGCAACTCATGTAGTTTCGTGTCAACTCTTTCAGCTCCTTAGGTGCCATGCGATAAGGAGAAATGGACATCGGAGTCGTATTCTCATACAACACGATGCCAAACTGAATTTCTCTGTTTGGTGGCAACCTAGGAAATTCTTTCAGAAAGACACCTGGAAAATTGCTAACAGTACTGATGTCCTGCACACGTACATCCTTTGCACCAGTATTCATTACATACGCAAGGTAAGCCTCACATCCCAACCTTAGCATACGGCTTACTTCCAAGGCCGAAATCACATTAGACAAGAATTTCACATTCTCGCCTACTATCACAACCTTATAATCATCAGCAAGCTTTAAGGTGACTCGCTTAACATCAAAGTCAACCACTGTATATGCTCAAATAGCCAATCCATACCAAGGATCAAATCAAAACCATAAAGGGTAACTCCATCAAATCCACAAGAAAAACATGGCCCTGAACAAATAGGGGACACCTTCGATACACGTAACGCCCCGGTTTTGGGCTTAGAAGTTTTGGGCTTGGACCGGTTCGGTCAAAGTGCTGTTCGAATATAAAAGAGTGAAATTAGGAAAACCTAGTTCGGGTTGCATTAAAAATATGGAAAAATGTTCTAAAATCCTCTTTTAATATATATAAGTGAACTGTGAAATCAATTTTACGAAATGAGGTTTGGAAGGATGACATTTTGGCTAGTGACCAAAATGTAATTTTTGAAAACTGTGAGACTGTTTTAAAAAGGATTGAAACTTTGAATCTTTAAGGAGCTATTTACCCAAAGGGAGTTTCTCCAGATTTTTCTAAGATGTTAAATGATTTATTAAAGGTTTTTAAATAAAATAAAAAGTGGAGGGAAGATATTTTGTCATTTCCAACTAACTTTCCATATTTTCTATTTTATCCTCTTCTCTCATTTTCTCTCAAACCAAACATCTTTCTCCAGAGCTTTTTCCTCTGATTTTGCTACCTAAATACCTCTTTTCAATTCTCTTTTGATTGCTAATCATCTCTTCAACAAAACCTCACCAATTGCTAATTGGATTTTCAAGATTTTGGTTCCAAAAAAAGGAGAAACTCAAGTTTGGAGTTAAGAACGTCCTTCTCCTCTAAACTCTCAGTTCTTTACTGAAATTCCTAAGTTCTCAATCCTTAAATTGTGTTTTATAAAAGGTTTTATGGATGTATTCATGATCTTGGCTTTTAAATGCAAGATTTGCTTGATTTTGATGAAAATTTGTATGATCTGTTTAAGCAGTGTTTTGAGGTGTATTTTTGATGATAAATGAATGTTAATTTGATAAGGAATTGAGGTTTAATCAATGCAATCCCGGATAGGTTGAATTTCCTAAGTTTAGCTTGTGTTTTTGTTGGTTTTTGGAGTGATCTTGTTGATCTGTTGTGGCTGGAGGTATAAGGATGTGTTGAGATCCATTTTGGATGTTATTGATGTTTAAAAGTGTTTAGTTTTGATGGATCATGGCTGGGTAATGTTGTGAAGTTGTTTGGATGCATTTTCGGTTGTGTTTGGTAGCCGAAAATGGAGTGTGGATGAGAGCAGCGGGTTTAGGTGCTTTCATTGAAGCTATTAATGCATGATGATGCATTAATCCTCTGCTTTAATGTGTTAAAAATAGGGGAAACATCTTTGGATCCAAGTGGTGGTGATCCGGAAGCTTGATTGGTGTTTCGGCAAGAGGCGAAACGGAACCGGTGAGTGGATTTTGGTTTTCAGCTTTGAAACCATTGAATTGAAGGTTTGGGAGCTTAGTTTAAGTCTAAGCAACTTAGCTAAGCTCAAGAGTAAGTTTTCGGAAAACGCTCTTGATGATGAGCCATGGATTGGTTGTATGCAATGTGGTTGTTTGCATGTTTTAAATCCTGTTTTGAAAGCACTTTTAGCATGTTTATTTGCTGAGATTATAAGCCATGAGTTGAAGGATGTTCAAGGTAAGAGATCCTTGTTTTTGAACATTGTTTAAATGTGGTTTGATGCTTAGAAATGCATGATGTTTATGGCTTGGTTTAATGCTTTAAAACAGTGAATTAATGTTGTTAATGATGCATATTGGCAAGTGATGTTTAAGGTCACAAAGGTGGTTAAAAGTCCTTGTGTGAGCCTTGTTTATTTAAGAACAACATGGTGGTTAAAAGTCCATGGTTGGTTCTTGGTTAAGATCATCAAGGTGGTTAAAATTCCTTGGATGAGTCTTGTGCATTTAAGGACAATATGGTGTTTAAAAGTCCATGATTGGTCCTTGGTTAAGGTTACAAAGGTGGTTAAAATTCCTTGTGTAAGCCTTGTTACTTAAGAACATCAAGGTGTTTAAAAGTCCTTGGATGGTTCTTGTTAAGGACACAAAGGTGTTTAAAAGTCCTTGTGTGGTCCTTGCCATGGTGTTTAAAAGTCCATGGGCCATGGTGTTTAAAAGTCCATGGGGTTAAGGACACAATGGTGTTTAAAAGTCCATGTGTGGATCTTATGTGAAATGTATCACTTGTTGCCAATATGACATGATATGAACTTGAAGCATGAGTTGCTTGTTTTAAATGCTTATGAGCATGTATAAATGTTGATTTGAAGTATGATTTATAAAGGTGTTTTATAAATGCATTATTGTGTGGTTTTAATGAGCATTCCTCACTAAGCTTTTGCTTACGCTCTCTCTCTCTTTCTTAAACCAATAATGCAGAGCATTAAAGTGCATTTGAGGGCAGCAAGGTGGTGAAGAATCCAAGTGGTGAACAAAGCTCATGTATGGTGAAGGTTTCTTAAACACTATTAGCTTTTGGTAATTTGGCAATGGGGGACCTTTGTAGATGTTTTGGGAGATGTTTTGGACTCCCTAAGTTGGATTTATGTTGCTAATAATGTTGGTATTTGTAATTGGCCTTTATGTGGTTTGATTGGAGATTTGATGCTTGAATGGTTTGCTACGTAGGAAGCATGCCTATAGAATTGGGGCTTTTCATAATTGATGCCATGTTGATGTATGGTTGATGCAATTATGTTCCATGTATGTTGTGTGACTTGCTGGTAAAGTTTGGTGGCTTTTGGAGCATGTTTGATAGGTCAATTGCATGTTAAACCAGCTGTTTTGCTGCAATCTGGGCAACCTGTTTCGGAACAGGTGCTACCGTATCGGAACGGGGGCCTGAAATGGCCTGGGCGTTCTGAAACGGGAGGCACTGTTTCGGAACAGTTTGGCCACTGCCAAGCCATGTTTCGGAACCCGTTGCGGAACGGTCCCGTCTTTCGAAACAGGTCTTCCCTGTTTCGGAACACTCGACCGTTGGGCTCTGAATTTGATGGTTAAATGTTTTGCAATGTTTGCATTTTGGTCCTGAAACTTGTTTATGCAATTGTATGAGTTTGGGATGCCCGTTTGAGCTGAAATTTGACAGAGAAGCATGAAAGATTATTAATTTCGAGTTGGTAACTTTAAATTGGTTTAAGTCCTTAGAATTTTCAGAATTTACAATTTGGTCCCTAAAGTTGTAATTTGTGCAATTGAGTCCCTGAATGTTCTCTGATGGTTATGATCTTAGTATATGATGATCTTATGAATATATCTAGGGATAATGTGCATCTAGACAAGATTAAAAAGAAAAAAAAAGGGTCGTTAATCAAGGTTGACTTTCGGGTTGACTTTGGTTTTCCCCGTGTAATCTTCTTAATTCGGGTCAACCGTCTAGGCCGGGTTAAGGGGGTTACAATACAACTTCCTAGTGACGACAGTCTCACCAAAAGAACTAGTCACTTGCATTGCTACGTCAAGCAACTCAACAGGTAAATCAAGCGAATGTGTATGCTCACTCAAGATATAAGAATGTGTGGATCCAGAATCAATCAAAGCCAACAATGATAAAGACTGAAAAACAAAGGTACATGCGATGACATCGGTATCGTTGCGCTCCTCGCGCTGAGCATAAACCCTCGCAGGACTGCCTCCCTCAGGCCAAACTGCTACAACATGAGCAATACCACGCTGCCTCTCATCTCTCCTCTGAAAGTTTCCTCGGCCGCGCCTACAGTCTCTCTAAAGTGCAGCCACAACAGGTGCACGTCCCTGGCCTCCACCAGCCAACAGAGGACACTCGCGCCTCATATGATCTGCTGAACCACAGTTCCAGCAAGAATTCCATGTTACCACAACAGGAGCCTGAGCCTCTCTAGCCGTACGAGGACAATCTTGCCACAGATGACCCCGAGAACCACACGTCCAGCACGTGTTTTGTTCCGCCCTCATCCTGTCTCCCTGAGTCGGTGCACCATGTCCAACATTACCTCGCCTAGCAGCATGCTTATATCTCCTATCTCGACCTCTCTTGTTTCGTCCACCACCAGAACTAGACTCTGCTGGTCTCTTTCTAGAGCTAGAACCACCTCCACGAGATGACAGATCCAAATTCTGCTCGATGTCCTTAGCTCGACATACGAGCACATCAAAATTCGTGTAGTCTGTAGCCAACATATAAGTCTTCACTTCCTGCACCACCCCATATCAGAAGCGATCACAACGATGCCTCTTACTCGGCATCAACTCAGGGGGCGTACTGGCTCAAACGTACGAACTGGACCTCGTACTCAGCCACCGAGAGATTTCCCTGAACAAGCGACATGAATTCGCGCTTCTTCTCATCCAAGTATCTCACACCAAGATACTTTCTCTTAAAGGAATTTCTAAAAAACTCCCAATCTACCTCGTTAGGTTCCATACCAACAGTGATAGTTGTCCACCAACTATAAGCGTCACCTTGGAGTAGAGAAATTGCGCATCCTAGCTTGCGCACATCGTTACATCCCATTTGATCCATAATATGGATCGTGCTAGCTAACCAGGCTTCTGACGCCTCAGGAGACATTCCATAGAACTCAAAAGCTCCTAAACTCCCAAGCCTTTCCAAAGGCAAACCCGCCTGCTTAACTAACTCCTTAACTTAATTAATTAAAGCCATTTTAATATTTATTAAACCATTTAAGACACATGCCAAATTAGAGAAAAGGCTTACTTGCCAAATAGCTCCAGATTCTAAGATTTTGACTCCTCTTGAAAAACACACTTTTCCCAACTTTTAAATCTTTACATTTTGGTCACTGCCCAAAATCTATAATATCAAAAACTCGTTTTGCAAAATAGATTTAACCAACATCTTAGATATAATTTTAGAGGATTTTAGGAATTTTTATCATATTTTTATCCCATCTTGAGCATTGATTTTCCCTAAACCCCCTTTTAATGGTTCGAACAATTGACTACTGGTTCCACCGGCCCAACCCGACTCGCAAAACACCTAGGCCCAAAACCATGGCGTTACAGGACAGGGCACAACTCAATTTCCTCAATCGTTAGGGTACTTGGACGGAATTTTCGGTACATTCACAACCCCTCAACATCCAAGGCGACTTGTTTATAGTCCACTCAATTCTATAGCCGGCTAATTATATCTGATTTCATTTGTAAACCACTTTACACAACATCCCTTGCCAATATAATTCTCACTTAGCATAAACCTCAATGTTTTCAAAGCATTCACAATAAGTCATATTTCCAAGCATCAAACCATGCTTCATAAAACATGTATAAACACATACTTACAAGGATCACTTATGTAGTGCATCCTTTAGCAATATGGCATCATAAACAGCAAATCACTTATTCAAAATCATGCTTTAAAAATAGTAGGTAAACACATAAAATCAAGTGCATCCACAAGCTTATAATAGCACAATCCGAGGGAGAAAATCACTTTACTTACTTCCAGACTTAGTAGAGCGTTTCAAGCTTACACTAAGTTTCCAAACAACTTTTAAGATGTTTCAAAGATGAAAATCCCATTTCCACTCACCGACTCATGAAACCTCAATCGCCGACGCGAAAATCAAGCATTTGAAGTCCCCGAAACTTTTCCAAATGCTTCCGAAGAATCATCTCCTATTTATACCTCACAAGAACAGAGGATTAATGCATCTCAGTACATTAAAACCACCAGCAAACACTAAAAACCTGCAGCTCTGTCCAAAGGTACCAAAATACCATTCGAAACAACTGATATTACCTTCGATTAATCAATAAACTCAACCCAGCAATCAACAAACACTTCCATCACAGTTTAACCATAAATCAACATCCAAAAACACCCTAATACCATCCTTATACCTCTAACAACTCAGATTTCACATTTCCAAGCCAGAAACCCAAAACTAACAACCTAAACTTTAAGAAATCCAACCTAATCCGAGATTATTATGATTAAGTCTTTACTTTAACATCATATAACATCATAAAAAAACTTTAAAATCATTCTTAAATCAATCAAAATAGTGCCTAAACGAAAATCTTGGAAAATCGTTAACTAAGCCATTTTAACCAATTTTTCATTAATCAAATCATAAAACTCAATTAATAACAATATTTAGGAAGTACAAAACTTGGGAATCTCATTAAAGAACCTTGATTAGAGGATTGATCAGCTCTTACCTCCAATCTTCGCTTTTTCCCACAACTGACAAAGATTTTGCAAGCAAACCTCAAAACTCAATTGATCAAATTGATATATCACTTTTAGGAAATCAAAAAGAAAGAGAAAAGTGTTTGGCTGTTAAGAAAGTGAGAAAATGGAAGTTACGTGAAATCCTCTTGATTTAGTTAAAAATCCATTTTAATTAAAAGCTTTTCCTTTTATTCCTTTTTAAAAATACTATTTTATAATTGGTCAAATTAAGGGAAAAGGCTTTTAAACACATGCAAGCTCCCTAAATATTCTATGTCTTGTCTCCTTTTTAATTCAGTCCTTAAAAACAAATTTTGCACTTTTTACAAAATGACCACTTTCCAAAATCTTGACTTTTCAAGACCCATTTTCTAAAATACATTTCACCATCCTTTAATATATATTTTTAAAATATTTTAGCAATTTTTATTATAATTTTATCATATCCCAGACTATGTTTTCCTTGAATCACTTCTAAAGGTTCGAATCTCCAATTCTAGGTTCGACAAATGTAACCCATGCCCTAAACATCTAAGCCCAATATCGGGGCGTTACATGCCATGTTATGATCTTGTTTCTATGAGGTTTTGGTGTGGTTTGATCGTTACAATAGTTGTACATATGTTTGTGGCATTTTAGAACATGTTTGAATCCATTATGGTATGAAAAACCTTAAAATTAGACATTACAGGTCTGGGCATGTCGATATGCATGGCCTTGTATTGATACGAGAATGTGTTTTCAGGCTTGGCGCATCGATATGCGGGAAGGTGTATCGATACGGGTAAGTGTATTTTTGCTAGACATTTTGGTACACGAGGAACTATATCGGTACGGTTTTGAGCTACTAGAATCTGGATTTGGGAAATGTAAAAATGTATTGATACCCTTGCTCGAGTACCGATACGGGTAGTCGTTAATGTAATGATGTTTTTTAAAAAAACTTTTAAATATCCTGCTTTTGAAAAAGATTTGTTCAAAAGGGTAATTTCTTTAAACAAATTCGTGTTTTTTGAAAATAATGAAGAGTTGGAGTCGCCACCGGCCACTAAGGTAGACCGGACACCACAAAAACTAGAGATTTGTTTTAAAAAGGATTCGGGAGTTGGTTACAAGTGGGGAAGGATTAACACCCCCATCACGCCCAGAAATCGGTACCAAAATATTTGTTGCTTTTAATTGATGGAAATTGTTGAAATTTGAATTAAATTTAATTAAGGGTTCTTAATTGAAAATTGACCTTAATTGAACGGGCTTTATCAAATTGGTGGGTTCAAATTAATTAGACATTTAATTAATAAGGATGACGATACATCGGACCATAGATTAAACCGGCATCATATAAGTCCGATTTTCGTGTTAATTTATGGCTCGACTTTCGTATGTCACCTTTATGCATGATGCAAGCATTTAGATATGATGTCGTGATATTGTCCCTTTTTAACTGTCATTTACCTTGAGACAGTAAGGATTAACCCAATTATTCGGTCAACATCCATTGAGTTAGGACTGTTACGACACGAATATTGGGATTAATAAGTACCTCCCTTGTGTATGGTTTAAATCAATTAACATGTATTTAACATACCAACGTCCATATGAATGATAGTTAAAATGCATGTGACAAAAAGGCTTAAAAAACACACACAAAATCCCACATGAAGTCCTATCCTAAAATGCCCAAATTATGGGAGTCCAATTAGCGATCTAATTATTGCCTAAGTGATTCTAATATTTAACCCTAATTATATTAGCCCTAAAAGACTAAAAACCTAAGAAGTCATGATAATTAATCTAAAATTTAATGTCAATCTAAACCTTGAAATTAATTTTATCCTAAAAGTAATTAAGAAATGCTCGATCAGTCTAATGAATTTAACATTTATCTCAATGAGGCAAAGATAAATTTAGATTCACTAAATTAACCCGAACCCTAAGTCTGACTACAACTCTAAAAAACTAACCCTAAAATTAATTTGATTAATTTATGGATAGTGCCCCTATGAGACAAGCACACGATCTAAATTAATTAAACTAATTTACCTAAACCTAATCATTAGCCTTAAAGCCCAAAACCACCAAAGCTAGGCCTAAAAAACTAAGGCCCAAGACTAAAGGAATTAACCCTACACTAAAAAACTTAACCAATCACACAGATAACACAAAGAATATATTAAAAACATTATAAACTTTTTATAAAAAAACATATATCGTGTACTTTAAAATATACTATAAACACTTAAAATAACATGTATATTATACTTATATTTTATATCTTTTAAAACTATACATTATTTATATTATAAATCATGTATCATAAGGATTACATAAAAAACTATACTAAAGTAAAACAATAAATATAAACATTTCACCAAAATATATTAAAACAATAACCAATAAACCAACAGATTTAGACAAAAAAATAACAAAAATAAAATTCATGGGATTAAAATCTTAACACTCTAAAATTTTGACCAAATCGTGAAGAAGTAAAACAAAGGGGCGAAATTAAAAAGAAAACAGAGACGTGATTGTAAACTGTTTAGAAATATCAGGGACCAGAGACGAAATTAAAAAAAATGAAATGGCATGGGCGGCGTGATTATGAAGGCGTAGATGGATTTATTACGCAAAAAAACCCTTTTATTAAAGTTGAATATAAAAGTGAGAATAAACAAAAAAACATTTGATCTTAGTTTTATTAAAAAAATAGTATTATCTCCTTCATTCTCTCATTTCCCACAAACTGGTTGGATAACCACCATGCCGGCCGCCGCTCACCGGCTGCTGATGAACTCGAAAAACCTTAAAATGACTCATTTTCCCTTTTAACCCAAATCTAAACTTAGACCCTTCGAAAACAATGAAAATCCACTTTGTTTTGTGAAGCCAAAACCCAAAACCAACCCCTTTTAGATCACCACTTTGTCCAACTCACCATTTGCGGCGTCGAAAGAGCCGAAAAGCTTATCGTCAGCGAGAGACGACCCCAATCGCGTAGAAGATGAAATGTCCGAAGATGAACTGACGCAAAAGGAGACTCAAAGTCGAAGGTAAAAGATCTAAAACTCTAAACCTCTTCGAATTCTTTCGAATGCAAAATATGTGTGGAGATATACCTCTAAAATTCTTTCTTTTCTCACTTCTATTGCTCGAATGAATCCCATGTTTTTTCTTAGGGTTATAATTGTTTTGGGTTCAGTTTTTATAACCGAAAATTACATGGTTTTTAGAAAAGGAAAAACCAGAATAGAAAATCTCTATTGGTTCTGTGCAATTTTGCCGCTCATATTGTTTCCTGTCACAGTCTCATTGTCTTTGTTGCATGTTTGTGGTTGCCTTTGTACGTTTTCATTTTTTGTTTTTTTCCTCTTTTTCATGTCATGGTTGCTCGTGAGGAAGAGGGGACCAGCGAGAGGACACGAGGCGACAGAATATGGGCTGTTGGTGGAGATCAGATCAGTGGTTGGGATGAATTACAAACGAACGGTTCAGATCTACACCTCCAAAGCCAATTGGTCGACATCCAACTACCAGAAGAATCTATAGAGTTGGTGTGTGGAGACCACTCACGCGTAGGGCCCATGAGAAGCTGAAGAGCCACATGTGAATCGAACGCCTGTGTCGCGGTAGATTGTAGAAATATATGTTTTGATATAATAGTTGAAAAATGTTTTGGGCTTAATTGAAAAGAATTTAAAATATTCTCTAAGTCAAAAACAACTTGAAAATAAGTTTGAGGATGTTTCAAAAGGTTTTGGAAATGTTTGAAATATTTTTAAGTAGCCAAACCAGTGTTTTCAATGTACACGTTTCGATACAGGCATAATCTATATCGATACGTTTTGAAACTGTCAGAATTCGTTTTGATATAGAGTTCATATGTTCCGATACAGATAGGTGTGGTTTCGAAACACCATAGGGTGTTTCGATACGCCCACGTGGCATACACCATAATGGCTATTTCCCAACGACTATTCGAATTGCAGGTTGTTCTGATACGACACTAGGTGTTTCGGTACGGACGTTCCGATACGACCCAAGATGTTTCAATACGACCTCTTTAATGTGCATAAAAACTCTTTCTTATTTATTCATGTTTCGAAACAAGCAGGTACCATTTCGTTTCGGGTAATTGCAGAACTGCATTTATGGTGGGAAATAAAGTCTCCAACGGCTCCAATTCAGCCCCAACGGTCCTCAACGGCTATAAACTAAATTAGGAGTATAAAAACGACCTCCAAGCATCAAAGGAAGAAAAATACTTCAATTGTCAACAACCATATGATGTGAAATTGTCTTTAGAGCAAAATTGTACATTTATTGTATAGACAACACTTTTGAGCCAAAATTGTCAAATGTGTTCAAATGTTTTAGAATTGGGTGAGTGCTTAAGAGTGCAAACATCAACCTTGTAAGAGGGATTTTAGTTTGCCTATCTTTATCTCTTGTAGAGAGGGTTAGATCAAGCTTTGGGTTAAAAAGCTTTTAGCGTTGTAAGGGTTTCCTCCTAAGCCTAGAAAAGAGGACAAATCAATTAGTGAATTGGTTATGAAATCCTTAGTGGGAAGGTAAGGTAGTGGATGTAGGTGCTTGTTTGAAGGCCGAACCACTCTAAATTATTGTGTCTTTTATCTTTCAGCTTCCACACCTCAATCACCCAAAAAATCAACTTCTCCACCACTTGGCTATCCATAACGGTTGAAGTAAATCGAGCCTATCAAGCCTAACAATTGGTATCAGAGATAGGCTTAATCGAAGGGGGTTAAAATCCTATTGAGGTGATCTGAGTAGCTCGATACAAGTATTCAATCAACCGGTCAAATGGCGCAATCTATCGACAAGCCACCATTCTTCGACGGAACCAACTATGTCTATTGGAAGACGAGATTGATGTTCTTCATCAAATCCAAGGATTACAATCTTTGGGACATAGTTGAAGATGGTTCGTTCGTGCCACAATGAAGAAAAGCGGATTGGAGTGCGGATGATCTCAAGAAGATGGAGCAAAATTGCAAGGCTTTGCACATTCTCTTTTGTGCATTTATCCCCAACATCTATGAGAAGATGTCTTCTTGCGAAGATGCCAAGGAAGTTTGGGACAAGCTTGAAGTCACATACGAGGGAACCAACAAAGTAAAGGAGACCAAGACCGGTCTTCTCAACTTAGAGTATGAGAACTTCAAGATGGACCCGGATGAAGATATTAAGAGGATGTTCGACCGATTCTCCAAATTGTCAATCAACTCAAAGGTTTTGGAGAGGAGATTTCAGAAGAAATACTTGTTCAGAAGGTGATCTATTCACTTCTCGAGTCATGGGATTCAAAGAAGACGACCATCATTGAAGCCAAAGACTTGAAGAAGCTCAAGCTTGATGAGCTAATCGGATCTCTTCTTACCCATGAGATGATGTCTCTACCTTTAAAGAAGGTGAATCTATGATGATGATGATGATGAAGAAGAAGAAGAAGAAGAAGAAGAAGAAGAAGAAGAAGAAGAAGAAGAAGAAGAAGAAGAAGAAGAAGAAGAAGAAGAAGAAGAAGAAGAAGAAGAAGAAGAAGAAGAAGAAGAAGAAGAAGAAGAAGAAGAAGAAGAAGAAGAAGAAGAAGAAGAAGAAGAAGAAGAAGAAGAAGAAGAAGAAGAAGAAGAAGAAGGAGAAGGAGAAGAAGGAGAAGGAGAAGGAGAAGGAGAAGCAGAAGGAGAAGGAGAAGGAGAAGAAGAAGAAGAAGAAGAAGAAGAAGAAGAAGAAGAAGAAGAAGAAGGAGAAGAAGAAGAAGAAGAAGAAGAAGAAGAAGGAGAAGAAGAAGAAGAAGAAGAAGAAGAAGGAGAAGGAGAAGAAGAAGAAGAAGAAGGAGAAGAAGAAGAAGAAGAAGAAGAAGGAGAAGGAGAAGAAGAAGAAGAAGAAGAAGAAGAAGAAGAAGAAGAAGAAGAAGTCCCATCGAAGAAGATTCAATGGTAACTTCTAATTCATCTACCTCATGTTCATATTCTTTTGATGAATTAAAAGATGCCTATGATGATTTGGTTTTAGAATTTAAAAATCACGTTTTGAAAAACAAGAAGATTATTTCAAATTTGAAAATTCAAAATGATTTGATTTCTAAAACCAAAATTGAACTTGAAGCAAAACTCAATGATTTTGAGAAAAAATGTGTTGATTTACAAAATTTTCTTCATAAAGCTCAAAAGGAAAAATATTTAATTTCCAAAGAGCTTGAAAAGAAAAAAAAGTTTTGGAAAATCAAACTTTTATGTTAGACAAGCTAGTGCCCCTAGATTTATAAATGGAAAATGTTTAGAAGTGTTTGAGTCCCAAAAGGACTAACCACTTCAACTAAAAAGGATGAAATTGAAAAATGGATTCCTAAGGGGACTAAATTTTGTGCCACTAACGTATACGGATCAAAAGCAATTTGAATACCAAAAATTACTTGATTGTCTTATCTTAGGTGTGATGGAGAGTGATCAACAAGTCCAAATTTGAGGGGGATCTCCATACACACAAGGAAGAACACTTGAAGAAGGGAGGCTTCACATCCTCCCTTGAAGTTCAAGTGTTGGTAAAATTTCTAGTTATTTTTGTTTTTAATTAGATTATTTTTCTTTACAACTAGATTATCATATTGTTGGACTAATAATATTTGATGCTTTGAGTAAGGGGGAGCCAATTTTAAAACCAAAAATTTTAAATTGTGTCAAAACTTTTTAAACCTCCTATGTTATTTTGAGCCTAATACCTTTTAAATTCTTTTTGATAGAACAAAAAGGGGGAGAAATGGTTTGAAAATTTGATATTCAAGAGAATAAGGGGGAGATTTAACTTCATTCAAATTTTAAAAATCACTTATTCAAATTTTTAAAATACTAAGGGGGAGAATCCCAAACAATTTTTTCAAGTTGGTTTTATTATATCAAAAATGGGGAGATTGTAGAAATATATGTTTTGATATAATAATTGAAAAGAATTTAAAATACTTCTCTAAGTCAAAAAAAACTTGAAATTAAGTTTGAGAATGTATCAAAAGATTTTGGCAATGTTTAAAACGTTTTTAAGTAGCCAAACCAGTGTTTTTAATGTACATGTTTCGATACAGGCATAATCTGTATCGATACGTTTTGAAACTTCCAAAATCTGTTTCAATACAAGGTTCATCTGTTTCGATACGGATAGGTGTGGTTTCGAAACACCCTTTGATGTTTCGATACTCCCACGTGGCATACACCCCAACGGCTATAACCCCAACGGCTATTTCCCAACAACTATTTGAATTGCAGACTGTTCTGATACACCACTAGGTGTTTCGATACGGGCGTTCCGGTACGTCCTAAGATGTTTCGATACGGCCTCTTTAATGCGCATAAAAACTCTTTCTATTTTAGTCGTGTTTCGAAATAGGCAAGTACCGTTTCGATACTGGTAATAGCAAAACTGGATTTATGGTGGGAAATAAAGGCTCCAACAGCTCCAATTCAACCTCAACGGTCCTCAATGGCTATAAACTCAATTGGGAGTATAAAAGGGACCTCCAAGCATCAAAGGAAGAAAAATACTTCAATTGTCAACAACCATATGATGTCAAATTGTCTTAAGAGCTAAATTGTACATTTATTGTATAGACAACACTTGTGAGCCAAAATTGTCAAATGTGTTCAAATGTTTTAGGATTGGGTGAGTGCTTAAGAGTGCAAACATTAACTTTGTAAAAGGGATTTTAGTTTTCCTATCTTTATCTTCTGTAGAGAGGGTTTGATCAAGTTTTGGGTTATAAAAATACTTCAATTGTCAACAACCATATGATGTCAAATTGTCTTAAGAGCTAAATTGTACATTTATTGTATAGACAACACTTGTGAGCCAAAATTGTCAAATGTGTTCAAATGTTTTAGGATTGGGTGAGTGCTTAAGAGTGCAAACATTAACCTTGTGAGAGTTTCCTCATAAGCCTAGAAAATGGGACGAATCAATTAGTGAATTGGTTGTAAAATTCTTAGTGGGAAGTTAAGGTAGTGGATGTAGGTGGTTGTTAGAAGGCCAAACCACTCTAAATTATCGTGTCTTTTTATCTTTTAGCTTCCACACCTCAATCACCAAAAAATTCAACTTCTCTGCCACTTGGCTATCCATAATGGTTGAAGTAAATATAGCCTATCAAGCCTAACACAGATGAAGGGCTACTCCAACTTTAATCTGAGTCATCTGATGTAATATGTCTGAACCAATGTCCTTGTGGTGATATGGACCGTCATATCTGATCTAGATCTGATGGTAGAGATTGAGCGACTGCAAAATAGAAAGAGGGCATTAGGGTTTTGTTTATTTAGGGCGTTAAGGCTTGGGCCAAATGGGCTCTATGTAATATGTGTATTTTTGGTTTTTAATGTAAATGGACTGATAAATAAACTCAAAATTTTATTTGACTATTACATAAGTATTGGGCTTTATTTAATGTGGTTTATATTTTTTTTATTTCTTTTCTGATTTTAATTTAAATATAACACAGACATACTAATACTAATACTAATACTAATACTAATACTAATACTAATACTAATAATAATAATAATAATAATAATATATGATAATATTAATGATAATTTATAATAACAACGCTAAGGATGACACGTAATGATAATATTAACAACATATAGTAACAAAGTAATATACTAATAATATTTAGGGGTTTATTCAATTGGATAAGAACATAATAGAACATAACAATAATATGATAGCAACACATATATACATTACTTAGTAATTTTTTGGGTTTTGATAAGAAATCTCATACATATATAATATAAACTAGTTAAAGTTAAACAAAGTTTGTATCACACATTTTTTTATTTATGGATAGTAGTAACATATAAAAAGCCCATTACTTATAAAAATAAAAATGAAAACGGGTCTACCCCGAACAAAATTAGTGATTACAGTGAATATGGTTAAAGTGTGAATTGAAGTTTCTGATTCTTACATTTTAGTCTTTAATCTTTGTGAATGCAATTGAGTGAGTTTGGATGATCGTTTTGATTTAAAATTTGACAAGCAAGCATGTAACCTAACTAATTGAGGATTAGTAACTTAAAATTTGACTAAGTCCTTGTAAATTTTCAGATTTGCAATTTAGTCCCTTAATGTTCGTGTTTGCAATTGAATGTTTTGTCGAAGACCGATTTGAATGAGAATTGAACTGTTGCCAGCATGTACGCCATTTGTTAAAAATTGCATCTAGATAAGATAAAAGAAAAAAATGGACGTAATTTGAGTAACCTTTTAACAATTTTGTTTAGGCAAACCCAATGTAGCTCACTCGGTTCGGTCTGACGGCTAGGCCGGGTTGATAGGGTTAAAGATTCATTCTCCATGCAAGGGTCATTAGGATTCTTTTTAAAGAGAATTCAAAGGCTTCATGATTATCTAATTCATCCATTAAAATAGATTGAATGACAACCAACCAAGCTTGGAATCTCAAAAGTCACTCCCTTGTGAACACATGGATGTCTACATTCATCTTAAGGATGTCCACATTTATCCCACAATTCATCTTAGAGAATCAAGCCTTAGAAGCTCAAAGGTTTCTTCCATGTGGACAAATGGGTATCTACATTCGTCCTAGAATTGCCCACATTCATCCTAAAGCATAATCAAGACATTTCGGTTACCATGGGAGAAGGAAGGACACAAGCCATTATGGTGTCTTCATTACCATAAAGATGACACTTTACTCTTTGTTGTGACCTTTCAAATTCTAGCCTTGAACACTATTAATAGGCATCATTTTTCCATTGTAGATAACAACTTTGAACATTTGAATACACTTTTGTGAGAGTTTAATCTCTTTGTTATTCATTGAACTTCTTGACTTATCAAGGAATTCTCCTTGTGGCATCAATTCTATTCCATTATTTTATATGCCTCGATCCATCCTTGAATTTTGAACATTATAAGGTTCGGGTATTCACTTTAATATAGTGTTGGTTCTTCCCTCGTTTCGAAAACCAAACTATCATCATTTTCATCACCATCACTTCACCATCATTTCTCCATTCATCTATCATTTTCCTTTCATCTCCTTTCATAACCTTCCACAACCATATCAATTCCATAATCACTTTCCTTATACAACTATCCATTTAAAACCATTTTCCGCATGCTTGAGAAATACTTACTGCGTTCACGATCGGGCAATTATAATTCCGGTTATTCTGCAATCGAGATCACATCAATAGTAATTTAGGTCATTTTAGTTTAAACATTAGTTGAATAAGGCATTTATTCATCCCAATATTTAATCTTAACTTTTTTATGAATATAAAATGACGTGATTTCATTGTTTTGGCTTGCCTTTTTAGCTTCTGAATCATACATATTTTTCTAGTTTGTAACCTATTTTTTTCTCTACTTCGATATTTAAACTATCACTTTATTCAAAGAAGATATTGATTTTCTGGATGTCACGATAAAGTCATTTTCCACATGTCATACTTTTATTTACTAATATTATTATTTTTATTTTAGGCTTTAAGGTATGCTTACCCCCATAAACTATTTTTTCCGAGTTGACCTTTAACGACCTGGATTTCAAAATCCATGAGTCTCTTCATCCGAGCCGTGCGCTTGGGTGTTGGGTCAAAATGTTAAGCATTTTTTGCTGTAAGAGAGCCTTAGTAGGCTTCCTATTTGTCTCTTGGGTTGGGTTTACATGAGTTGGGAAGAAGAAATGAGGGAAATGAGGCAATTTACCCATTTTCAAAAGAGAAAGGTTGATTTCTTTTTAAGTTTCATGCAAATTTTAGAGAAGTGTTATCACTCTTGTCTCTTATTTCTTCCCACATCTCTTTCTTCTTATTTCCACCATAAACCCCAAGGTAAATGTTTGATCTTTGTTATTTTTACTCTACTCCTGAAATTAAGGTTTGAGATAAGTTGTTCATCATCCAAGGATATACAAGAAGAGGTAAGTTTCATAATATTTGGTGAAAGAGAAAGGTAATGGGTTTTTGTGGGGTTTCGATAGAAATGGGTTTTAAGGAGATTTAATCTCGTTTTTCAACTTAGGAAGTAAGTTTTAGATACCATTTCATCTCATGCAAGGTGATATTTTAAATTACAACTTCCTTGTGTAATGAAAGAAGTTGGAGAATCTTCCAAAGAGCAAGCCAATATGAAAGTTTAAGGATTTGGGAGCAAGAAGCTTATTTTCAATTGTAGGAGTATAGTTAGTACACCTCTAACTCCTTTGTTTCTTGCATATCCTAAGTATGATGCTTTGTTTGTTTAATTTGATGTGTATGGTTGTTTTGGGTGTTTGGGTGCTAGAGACCCTTTTAAATGGTATAACTCGGATTTGATGTTAATAACTCGTATAAAGCATAGTAAATCATCCTAAATAACTTTCATAAAATGTAGGATCGAGCTAAGGGGTTGTTGTGTATGATTTGGAGGCTTTGGGATCAATTTCCCAATCCTAGGAAGCCATTTATAGGCTTCGATACTGGTACGTGGGGACCATGTGTCGGTACCCTAGTGTTCTGGGTTGAAGAACATGAATGAGAAGATTAACTATTAGAGGGGTGCTAGTATGATGTTCAACATGTACAAGTACGCCATCTGAGACCATATCGATACGGGTCAACCCGTATTGGTACACAAAGGCTTGGAAAATTCAAGTGAGCCATTTGTATCAGCACACATGAGAGTATCGGTACGCGGGAGCCAGTACCGGTACGAATTGGGCATTCCACCAAAAAATAGTGAAATTGTAATGCTCAGGTTTTTGGGCTTAGATGTTTTGGTGAGTCGGGTTGGGCCGGTGGAACTGGTGTTGGTTGTTTTATCTGTTAAAAGGTGGTTTAGGGAAATTAAGGTTCAGGATGGGATAAAAATATTATAAAAATTCTCTAAATTATATTTAAGAGGTTGGTTAAATCAATTTTACAAAACGGATTTTCAAAAGTATACATTTTAGACAGTGCCCAAAATGTAAAGATACAAAAGTTGAGAAAATTGCGTTTTTCAAGAAGAGTCAAAATTTAGAATCTTTAGGGAGCTATTTGGAAATTATGTCTTTTCTCTAATTTGGCATGTGTTTTAAATGTTAATTAAATAATTAAAAAGGTTTTTAATTAATTAATTAAATGAGAGTTAGTTAATCAGTTAACAAATTTTTTGATGAACTTTTCATTTCTCACTTTCACTTCAGCCAAACACTCTTCATTTTCCAAAAATTCTTTTCTCTCAAATCCTCTTTTAATTTCCATCTTTTCCTTGTTGATTTCTTCCATTTTACTTCAAGTTTCTTCAAGCTAATATTGCTAAATTAGAGGAGAAGCAAGGATTGGAGGTAAATTTCGTGCTAACCCTCTAATCTAGGATCTTTAATAAAATTCCATAGATATTTGACTCTTTATTAATGGATTTAATTGAGGTTTTGTTGTTAGACTGGTAAACTATAGAAATCTCGATAGAAAAATGAATTTTAATGTGATTTTTGGATTTTAATTGAAATCTTGAGGTTGTTTCTAAATGAGTTTTAAAAGGTTTTTGGTGTTGAAGTGGAGTCTTAATCATAGAGATCCTGAAATCCTTGAGTTTCTTGATTTTTGAGGTGTTTTTGGTTGAGTTTTTGGGGTGTTCTTGAGGAATTCGAGTTGCTGGATGTATAAGGATAGTTTTAGGTTGTTTTTAGATGTTGATAATGCCTAAAATGTGTTGGATGAGTTGGTTAATGTCTTTGATGAGGTTAGAGGTCAATCGATTGAGTTTTCAATTGTTTTGGATGGGTGTTTTTATGCTTTAGAGCAGGCCTACGGGATTTCTTGTGACTTCTGGTGTTTTGGATTCATTTTAATGCATTGAACCTCTGTTTTGGTGTGTTGAAAACAAGGGATATTATTCCCGAAGAAAACGAAGTGGTTTTGAAGGCTCCGGGCGATCGATAGTTGCGTTAGCAAGCGTGGTTTTACAAGTTGGTGAGTGGAACTTGGTTTTCCAGCGTGGAAACGTTTTATAAAAGGTTTTAAGAACTTTTTAAGAGCTTGAAATGGTTTACTAAGTTCGGGTTATATTAGCAAGTGATGTTTAATAAAGTGTTTTATAAATGAAATCAGATATAGTTAGCCAGCTATAGGATTGAGTGCACTATAAACAAGTCGCCTTGGATGTTGAGGGGTTGTGATTGTACCAAATACTCAATCCAAGTACCCTAACGATTGTGGATTGTTTAAGGTTGCAACGGTTTAGGGTACCTCCCAGGTGCGAACCTTGTGTGTGTCCCGTCTCTCGTTAGTGGGTTATACATCTACCGATGAGTGATGTTGAGGGGTTGCGATTGTACCGAATACTCCACCACGGGTGTCACAACGATGGAGGGTCGCTCTTGTGTGTTAGCCTTGTAATGTTGGTAGAGTGTATGAAGGGTGTCGGACAACCCTTGGTAATCTGTGTATCCGATATGTGTTTTGATTTGTTTCTTATCACTTGTGAGCCAATAAAATAAAATGAGTTATTGTGGAAAATGATGTTAATGCATATTTTGAAAGATGCAAGTTTTGATTAAAGCTTGGCATAATGGTGTTTATGCTTGGAAGGCTTTGAATACATGTAGCAATGGTTTAATTGCTAAATTTATATGAATCATGTTGCATGACGTATAATACGATGAGTTTGATGTTAAAGTGCATGTTTTGTCAAGAAAGGCATAATGGTTTTGAAAGAACAAAATATGGTTTTGTGCATTGATGATGCTTGTGGTTTTGAGCAATCCTCACTAAGCTTGTATGCTTATGCTCTCTTTGCTCATCAATGCAGACAATTAAGCTTTTGGAGGTAGCATCTTCAAGGGAATCTTACCTAGACACTCTCTAAAAGTATGTTGTGTTCTTGAACTAGTGTAATAAAGACAATGGGGGTGTCCAATGCAATGAATGTTATTGGTTTGTTAATTTCTTGTTTTGTGCAAGTTTGAGATGCATGTTTGGACTTGTAAATGGCCTTTGAGTTTTGGTTTATGCATGCATTTAGATTTTAGCCTTCTGGTGCTTTTAACTCTTAAGAATCATGCCTCTAGTCTCTTTACTATTGAGAATGATGCTATGATGTTGCCTATGCTTCGTGTAAGTCGTCTTTGATATGTATTTGAGTTTCCATTTTTGTTAGGTATATGTCGGGATGGTTTCGGATGGTTTGAATCGAGTTTAAACAACATTTTCAAACATTGCAGGCCCAGGTGTTTTGAAACACACTTGCATGTTTCGAAACGGTGGCTCAAAATGGCCTTGGTGTTTTGAAACGGTGAGGTCTATTTCGAACATTTTGCCTCTGTGAACCATCGTTCCGAAACGAGCTTGAGGGGTTTCAAAATGAACCAGCGTATCGAAATGGCCAGCTCTATTTCGAAACGGCTGTTCCCAAATGGGGCTCTCTGTTCCGAAACATCCGACCGTTGATGCAGTTTTTGAATTGTTTTGAGTTTCTGTTTCTTACAATTTGGTCCCCGTTTGCCTCGTATGCAATTGGATGGGTTCTAGATGTCGTTTTGAGCTGAGGTTTCATCGAGAAGAATGTAATGAACCTAACTAAAGGTTGGTAATCTGAATTTGCTAATAACCCTTATATTTTGTCAAATTTACGAAATGGCCCTTAAACATTAATTTAGTTGAAATCAAAGGGTGATTGTGTTGTTGTTTAATCACCTGCTTATGTGTGTACACTTAGGAACCTAATTGCATTTAGACAAGATAAACCTTCCCAGTTTATTGAGGGTCGTTTATTGAGGTAAACCTTCCCATTTTACTTCAATATTCCCCTTGTGATCCATTCAATTGGGTCTATCGGCCAGGCCGGGTCGAGGGGTTACATTTGGTGGTATCAGAGCCCGGTTTCGAAAGGTTTAGATGATGGTAAGTTGTTGGTATGTGACGTTATTGTAATCATGTGTGTTTTGGTGATATTTGCTTTGGTCGGTGAATAGTAAAGCATGTTAATGTTAAGTTTTTTATAGAGATGTGATTTATATGATAATTGAATATGAATACAAGTTGTTATTATGTTTGATTGGGCTGAATCTTGATGCTTGAGTCGCATGATGGTTGAGATATGCATGTAATATGCTTTATGCTATGTTGGGGGAGGGGGGGAATTGGACTTCCAATTGCCTTATTACCTAGAGAAATGTTTTAAATTGGTTTTGGAAGTCTTGGGATCCTTGTTAAGAGCTGGCCTGATCTTTTGTTTTTTATGTTCATGCTTTATTGTTAACTAGCACAATGGGACCGAGACGTGAGT
Source organism: Hibiscus tridactylites (assembly GCA_958450335.1). Classification (NCBI taxonomy): domain Eukaryota; kingdom Viridiplantae; phylum Streptophyta; class Magnoliopsida; order Malvales; family Malvaceae; genus Hibiscus; species Hibiscus tridactylites. The sequence goes on from OY288273.1 coordinate 67,327,681, forward strand.
TACGATCTGGAACAGTTGCGCCTACTGATGGGCAACGTGACTAGGAGAACGAGATTATGCCTAGTGAAAACTTACCTCCACCTCCGCCACCACCACCTAGGGGTGGGGAGCAGGAACAACAAGGGACGCCTTTGGTGCAGGCGATGACGGGAGCATTCGAGGCTGCTGTTGCTGGAGTGCATGTACAGGCTCCTGCTGTTGGGCAAGTGGGATTGCCACTGGAGCGATTGAGGAGTTTGGGAGGAGAAGAGTTTCACAGATTATCTCCTAGGCGTCCGAGGCATGGATGGCCAGTACGATCTGGATATTGGATCAGATGGGGTGCAATGATGCATGAAAGCTGGGATACGCAGTATCGTTGTTGCATGGTGATGCATATACAAGGTGGATGACTGCGACCACAACATTGGAGTCGAAAGAGGTAGATTAGACGTTCTCCTGGTATGCTTTTAAGAGAAAGTATCTTGGAGTTAGATACTTGGTCGACAAGAAGAGAGAATTTATGTCTTTGGTTCAGGGGAATATGACCGTAGCTGAGTACGAGGTCTGGTTCGCATGGTTGAGCCAATATGCTCCGGAGTTGGTGCCGAGTGATAGGTATTGATGCGATCGTTTTCGGTATGGCCTGGTGCAGGACGTAAAGATGTACATGCTCATGACTGATTATATAGATTTTGATGTGCTCATGACTCGAGCCAAAGATATAGAGCAGAGCTTGGGTCTGGCCTCACGTGGGGGTGGTTCTGGTTTGGGCAAGAGAGCTGCTGATGTTTGCTCTAGTGGTGGGTAGAATAAGAGGAACTGAGACCGTAGATATCAGTTTGCGGCTAGGTGTTGCGTGTAAAATAGTCTATCACAATTGTAGTGCAAGTATACACGACGCAAGTAGTAAAGTGATACTAAGTATCGGATATCGTCTCCACAGGGATTGGGCTAATAGCTTCACCTAAATTCACTGCACGAAGTAAAGGAAATATTTAAGAGAATTGTCACGAGAAATAATAAAGTAAAACGTAAATAAAGGAATTGAGATATCAAGATAGAGAGAATGGGCTGGTATTGAATTGCTCAGTAGTGCAGGTTTTGCAATGCTTAGGATCTCCAGTTCTGCCGTCGCGCCCGTCGCCAACAACACCTATCGCGATGGCTGTCCGTTAGCTGTCGCGGCAGCGAACACTAACTCCGTACTTCAAGTTTGGCAAGAATCCCAGATCTGCCTTGGCCTATCCCTAGGTCCAAGTATGTCGATGATCACGTCTTTGATGATACCTCCCGGCGTGAATCGAAGGATGAATACCGATGTGTATGAATTCTTCCTTAGCCACTTAACCTTGCCCTATCCCTAGGCACAAGATGGTTCAACTATAAACTAGAGAACACGCTCTTATCTCTTTCGTATACTTAACTCTCCCGATTCTAAGTAAATAGATAACCTCACAATGCTCTCCCGATGCTCTTGCAAGATATTAAAACCAAGATAAGAGAACTTGAAGTTTATTTTATTGAACTTGGAAAATCCTAAAACAAAACAACCCTTACAACTACTTTACAAAACAACCCGTGGCCCTAGGGGGAAATTAGAACATGTCGACGACGGGTAAACGGCGGGGTTTAGGTTATCGGTTATGGGGTATTCGATGCCTCCTAGGTTTAATCTATGCCCTTATATAAGCTTTGGGCTCAAGTGTTCTAAGTTAACAAGGATTACAACTTTAATGAAAAGTAAGATTCTAATAAATGCTTAATCTATAAGGATTCCTACTTTTCAGCCGCCTCCTTGTTTCATGGGAATTCCTCTCCTTGAGCTTTGGCTTGACATATCTTTTGATCCGGGGCTTGGAAAAATATTTGGCTTTCACACGACAGACGAGCAGATTTTTCTCTATCTATCGAGGTCCACTTGACTTTTCCTCTTCATAAGGCTGCTGTCACCTTGCTGTCACGACAGGTCCATGGCAGCTTCGTCCTCATCGTCTGCTTGTCCAGTTCAACTCTTCTGCTTCGCTGCCCTGCGCCTGCCTTCGTCATCAACCATGGCAGTAACCTGCAAAATCAGCCATCTTTTAGTAGAATCCGTGCCTTTTATATATTTGTGATGTTTTATTAAAAACTAACCTAAATGCAATGCAATGATGCTTGAATGCAGCAGAAATATGGGTTAAAAAAGGGTGTAAATAATAGAACTTTTACACACTCAACACACCCCCAAACTCAAGTTCTTGCTTGCCCTCAAGCAATTAATCCTAAAAGAAGAGAAAATATTTTTGTGTTGGCTTTCAAACAGTGAACTGTCCCTTACCCGTCGCTCATTCTCTGTGGCGGCAGCAACCTATCGGAAAGTTTTAGGATCTGTCCGGAATCTCCCTATAGCTCTCGTGCAGTGTGTGCATGCTTGTGAACAGTTATATGCTAAGACTCTCTTAGTTTCACTAGAATATTCAACTTTTTTAACTCGAATTTTTATGCCAAAGTTTATTTTTTGAAGGCACATTTTCATGCTTCTTTTCTTTTTATTTTCAAGCTAAGTTTTTACTAGAGCCAGTTTTGGGCACCTCTAGTTAGCTTCCTAGAGCCGGTTTCGGGCACCTCTAGGTTATTTTCTTTTGCTAAACTTCTTTCCTAGAGCCAGTGTTAGGCACCTCTAGGGGCTATTCAAGTTCTAAGCATCATATTCTAGTTTTGCTAAAAGAAATCTAAGCAATATAACAGTCACAAAGGTGTTTAAGTTTTCAGAACTATAGAAAGGCTCTAAACTTCTCCCTATACTGTCCTAAAGATGCTGCCACGACAGAGCTTTCATGACAGGTAAACTAAATTCACAGTTTTAAGCCAACAATTTTATATTTTCTGTTTTGTTTTTGTTTTGTTTTTTTTAAGAGAACTTAAATAAATAAAAGACACAACAATTAATAGAAAGATGTACTTAAGACTCCATTAATGATGGAGGGTTGCCACCCCCAAACTCAAGGGTTGCATTGCCCTCAATGCAAAATGACAGATAACATGACAGCAGGTACATCACAAAATAAATATAAGCAGGCAGCAGGATAAAAAGAAAAGACTTAAATTTAATCGTTGTCCTCGCTGCTGCTGCTGACACGGATCTGGCGGCGGCGTCTGGGTTGTGGGGGAGGCTGGGCAGGTTCAGGAGCAGGTTCACGGGCAGGCTGCTCTACGAGTTGGATGTCGGAACTGCTGCCACTGTCCCAAGTGCTGCTGGTGGTAGTGCTAGCCGTGGGCATAAGTTTCCTATCTGCCACGTGTTTTATCCTCTTGACCGGCGTAAATTCCCTCTCCAAATTCTTCCTTATCAGAGGGCTGTCATCGGAAACAGGTCTCTTCGTTCCTCTGGAAGGGGTGTCAGCCGGTGGACTGCCTGTTGCCGTTGGGGCATGTGATGGGGTGGAAGCGGTAGAGTGGGAATGTGGGGAGGCAGGTGGTGTAGGGACAAGGGAGGGGATATGGAAATAATGGGAAGGAAAAGTAGGGAACTGAACATCGGGAAAATTTAAAGTGTGGTGAATGAAGTTTACCGTCGAATTTGTGAAATCCCGGATGAAGGTCATCAATCCCATTTGTCTCTCCTCTACCCGTTGTAGTGCAGCAAGGATGTGGCCAGACTGGTCTGTCGGAGCGGTGGCGGCAGCAGGTTCGGCGGCAGGTTCCGTGGCAGGTTCCTCATCTGAATCTGCTGAGCCTGCTGCAGGGTTGCAAAAGTTGATAGGTGTAGCGGCTATCAGCTCCATGAGGCTATTGATGTTATTGTCTATCCAGCCTCTTCCTTGGATTAGTTTGTCGGAGGATTCTTCGGGGACAGCAGCACAACGGCATAAGGATGTTATTGTGAATGGCAGGCAGAGGCGGGAGTCAGAGCGGAAGGTGCAGTCCAGGATGTTGTCCCTCATATAGCAGCCCACATTGATAGGCCTGTCGTGCATGATGGAATGAATTAGGGCGAGCCGCTGCCGGTTAACCGTCGTGTGGTGGGAAGAAGGCATGATACGCTTTTTGATGAAAGCGTTCCAAAGTTTGGCTTCCGGGAGGAGCTGCCCCCTGTTGACGGAGTGGGGGTTCTTCTTGCTAGCTGTCCATGATGTTCCCTCCTCTGTCAACTCCACCATGACAGCATCATAAGCGGCAGCATCGAGGGTGTCGAGGAATTTTTGGTGGGCATCATCATCGGGGCCAAAGTAGAGGCCAAACATGTGGTTGATGCTGTCAGCAGTGAATGGCACGTTTACTCCTCGAACGGTGACAGATGTTGCCGTTCTGCTGTCTATGGCCGCATAGAACTCCCGGACTAATGTGTCGTTTAGTTCTGCCGGTTGTTCGGCAAAGTCCTCCCATAGCTGAGCCGTGATGGCCTTTACAATGAACGGCCGGAGTCCCATGTGGGGAGCTTTTCGGTTGTACACGAAGCCTCTTTCCTCCCATAACTCCTTGTTGGCGAAGGGCGTCGCTGCTGCTGAAGAAGAGGCGGAGGCAGCGCAACGGCGGGTCTGTCTAGACGACATGTTAGTTGCAAGGGTTGTGAAATAGAGAAAGCAAATAAAACTAGAGGAGAAAACAAGAGAGAATAAGCAGAAGTGATGAAAAATGAAAGGGAAAACGGGGTTTTATAGCGGTCGAGGTGCTGCCCATTTAATGCTGTAATGGCAGGCGTGAATAACGGGGCGACAGATGGGATTTAGCGCGTCTGACACGTAATTATGCGTCTGTCGCACGCTTCTGCGTCTGCCGTGTCAGTCTGTTGACAGCCTGTCTTATCCGTCTACGGCGGCAGCCGAAACGACAGGTTTCAATAAATGGGCTTTCTTGGGCTGATGGATGGGTGGTGGGCTTGGGTCACTTCTCTTTTTCTTCTTGACTCCTTTATTTCCTAAAAACAGAAAATAGAAAAACATTATTCAAATTAAAATAAACCTTATTACCTAAATATAATAAATAATAAAAATAAATAAAAATAAAACTTAGGTTAAATTAGGGATGCCTTGTGGGGCATCTCCTAAAGTAACAACTTCATGTATTCCTGGGGCTTCAGTCCCCTGATAGTGCTTGAGGCGCTGCCCGTTGACTTTGAATTGGTGCCCGTCTTTTAATGATTGAATTGTGATGGCACCATGGGGAAAAACTTGAACCACTTGGAATGGGCCAGACCATCTAGATTTAAGCTTCCCTGGGAAGAATTTCAACCTAGAATTAAACAACAACACAAGCTGCCCTGGGCAGAACTGTCGTGGTAGCAACTTCCTGTCATGCCACTTCTTAGTCTTTTTCTTGTAAATTCTTGCATTGTCGTAGGCCATTGTCCGTAATTCCTCAATCTCATTCAGATCTAACAGCCTCTTCTGGCCTGCCTTTGCCAAGTCCATATTCACTGCCTTGATTGCCCAATATGCTTTGTGTTCGATCTCGACAGGCAAGTGACAGGTTTTCCCATAAATCAAACGGTATGGAGACATGCCCAATGGAGTCTTAAAAGCTGTCCTATATGCCCATAATGCATCATTAAGGAGTAAAGACTAGTCTTTCCTAGTTGGCTTGACCATCTTCTCAAGAATGTTCTTCACTTCCCGGTTGGATATCTCAGTCTATCCATTGGTTTGTGGGTGGTATGCTGTCGCGATCCTGTGCTTGACACCATATTTCCTCAAGGCAGCAGCAATTACCCTATTATCAAAATGTCTCCCTTCATCACTGATAATCGCCTTAGGGATGCCAAATCTAGAAAAAATGTTTTTGTGCAAAAACTTTTGGACCGTCTTGGCATCATTCTTTTGAGTGGCGATAGCTTCAACCCACTTAGAGACATAGTCCACTGCTAGGAGGATGTACAGATTTCCACATGAAGATGGAAAAGGTCCCATAAAATCAATCCCCCAGACGTCGAAGATCTCGACTTCTAGAATGTTTTGCAGTGGTATCTCGTTTCTCCTCGAGATGTTACCTGTCCGCTGGCACCTGTCACAGTTCTTGTAGAAGTCCTGTGCATCTTTGTATAGTGTCGGCCAGTAGAACCCTGACTGCAGCACCTTAGCAGCAGTTTTATTGCCTCCTAAGTGACCTCCATATTGTGAAGCATGATAGTGATGGAGAATGTCTTCTTGCTCTTCTTGTGGTACACACCTCCTAATAACCTGATCTGCGCACATTTTGAAAAGAAGAGGTTCGTCCCAATAATAATGTTTAACATCATTTTGAAACCTCTTCCTGGCTTCATAGTTAAGGTCAGAAGGAAGTATTCCGCTAACTATAAAATTAACGAAATCAGCATACCAGGGAAGTTCAGAAGACTTACTTGCCGCCATGGCTGTCGCGACAGCGATTGCGGCAGCAAAGAGCTGCTCATCTGGGAAGGTCTCCAGTATGTTTGTCTCGTCTATAGGTAGACTCTATCCCGTTTCCAATCTTGACAAGTGGTCTGCCACCTGATTTTTTGTCCCCTTCTTGTCTTTGATCTCAAGGTCGAATTCTTGTAGTAGCAAGATCCACCATATCAATCTAGGCTTTGCATCCTTCTTTGCGAACAAATACTTTAAGGCAGAATGGTCGGTGTGTATTATTACTTTCGTTCCAAGTATGTAAGAACGAAACTTGTCGATGGAGAATACCACAGCTAACAGCTCCTTCTCTGTGGTGGTATAGTTCACTTGGGCATCATTCAACGTCTTGCTGGCATAGTATATGACGTGAAACAGCTTGTCTCTACGCTGCCCAAGTGCTGCCCCGACAGCATAGTCACTAGCATCACACATAATCTCGAATGGCTGCGTCCAGTCTGGTGGTTGTACTATGGGGGCTGTCACTAGTTTTTCCTTCAGAACCTTGAATGCTTCAGTACATTCCTCATTAAAGTCAAAGGGTCGGTTCTGCTCTAAGAGATGACATAGGGGCTTCGTGATTTTCGAGAAATTCGCGATAAATCTCCGATAAAAACCAGCATGCCCTAAAAAACTCCTAATGCCCTTGACTGTGGTTGGCGGCGGCAGCTTCTCAATTACTTCAATCTTAGCCCTGTCGACTTCTATCCCACGGCAGCTAATCTTATGGCCAAGGACTATCCCCTCATCCACCATTAAGTGGCATTTTTCCCAATTTAAAACAAGATTAGCTTTTTCACATCTTTCAAGTACCTTTTGAAGATTGCCGAGGCAGCTCTCAAAATCGTCTCCAAAGACGGAAAAATCATCCATGAAAATCTCTAGGAAGTCCTCTACCATATCTGAGAATATGGCCATCATGCACCTTTGGAAGGTGGCAGGTGCATTACATAGTCCAAACGGCATCCTCCTAAACGCATATGTTCCGTAGGGGCATGTGAAAGTCATTTTCTCTTGATCTTCTGGTGCAATAGCAATTTGATTGTAACCTGAGTAACCATCAAGAAAACAATAGTAAGGTTTACCCGCTAATCTATCTAGCATTTGATCAATAAAGGGTAAAGGAAAGTGGTCCTTTCGGGTAGCTTTATTAAGCTTCCGATAGTCCATACAAACCCTCCAACCGGTCACAGTCCTGGTTGGGATTAACTCATTGTTCTCATTGGTCACCACGGTCATTCCTCCTTTCTTTGGAACGCATTGCACCGGGCTTACCCATTTTCTGTCGGAGATGGCGTAAATAATACCAGCATCTAACCATTTAATTATCTCCTTACGCACTACCTCCTTCATCGCATGGTTTAGCCGCCTTTGAGCATCTATAGTCGGCTTATGATCTTCCTCTAGGAGGATTGTGTGCATGCATAACACCGGACTAATGCCCTGAATATCAGCAATCGTCCATCCAATCGCCTTCTTGTGCTGCCGTAACATGTCGATTAGTTGTCGTTCCTGTTCCTGCGGCAGCTTAGAAGAGATGATTACGGGCAACGTATCATTTGAACCAAGAAAAGCATATTTAAGCTGCCCTGGCAGGGGCTTCAGTTCTAAAGCAGGTGGTTCAACAATAGATGGCTTTTGGATTAAATGGTTATTCGAAGTATAATTTAAAGGTTCGAATAACTTACCTGGACGATTGTCCATCCAGTTTACCTCCTCTTGACCTTCAGTATCAGATGTAACGGATTCAGAGGAGTTGCTGCCGTCAGTGCTGTCGTCGTCGCTGTCGTGACAGGCCTGCAGGTGGCTGTCGCAGCAGTGACCAAATTTTATATCACGGCAGCCCGACCTAATGCAGGGTTGATCAAGGGTCACCTCAATGATAGCCTTGCATTCTTCGTCCATATCAGCATGTTTCATTGCTTGGAGAACATTCAACTTAATCTCTTGATCGTTTACGCGCATAGTGAGTTCTCCTTTCTCCACATCAATCAGTGATCTTCCCGTGGCTAAGAAGGGTCGCCCAAGGATGACTGGTGCATTTTCGTCTGCCTCACAATCTAAGATAAGAAAGTCAGCAGGAAAAATAAGCTTATCCACTCTTACCAAAATATCTTCAATTTTTCCTTCGGGATGAACGTAAGAGCGGTCGGCTAGCTGCAGAGTGACTGTCGTGGGCCGCGCCTTCCCAATACCTAATTTCTGAAAAACAGATTTGGGCATTAGATTAACACTAGCACCAAGATCACAAAGTGCCTTACCCACAAATTTGTCGCCGATTACACAAGGTATGATGAAGCTCCCCGGATCCTTCTTTTTCTGGGGTGGCTGCCGATGAAGAATGCTCATGCAACCTTCTGTCATCTTTACCGTTTCAAATTCCCCAAGTTTAGATTTTTTTGACATAACATCCTTGAGAAATTTAGCATAACCAGGCATCTCCCTAACGGCATCTAACAATGGAATATTAATATGAACCTGCTTAAAAATATCATAAATCTTTTTAAGTTGAGATTCATGCTTAGCTTGTTGTATCCGTTGAGGGAAGGGTGGTGGGGGACGGTAGTCAGCAATACGTCCTTCCCACTGCATGCGAATCTGAGGACGATATTCATCTTTTTTCTCCTCTGTCGCTTCTGCTGTCGTGACAGGCTCATCGGCAGCAGTCTGTTTATCACCTGTCGGGGCAGCTTCCTCGGCAGGTTTGTCTAAGGCTGGATCCTTTACTGTTTCAGCTTCCTTTTCCGGCCCTGATAGTTTCTTCCCACTCCTAGTAGTAATGGCTTTACATTGCTCATGTGTGGGTGGTCTAGCATTTTCAGTATTGCTAGGGAATCCTCCAGTCTGCCTCGGCTTAATATGTTGCGACACCTGGCCCATTTGTGTCTCCAGAGATTTCAAGGTGGCTTCATGATTTGTCATCCTCGTCTCCGTCTTATCCATGAAATTCTCTGTCTTCTTGACAAACTGATTCATATTTTAAATATAAGTACCGGTCTGAGACATAAAAGTGGCCAGAGTCTGTTCCAAAATACTGCTCGTGGCAGGTGGTGGCTGCTGTTGTTGTGGCGGCGGCAGGTTCTGAGGCAGCTGCTGTCGCGTCAACAGTCTAGGACCTCCCTGATTCTGATTATGTGCGTGAGGATTCAGGGCATTGTTGGGATTACTCCACGAAAACTTAGGATCCTTCCTCCAATTGGGATTATAGTTGTTGGAATTATAATTTGGCTTGTAATTTCCAACATATTTTCCCTCTTCGACATTTATTGGGCACTCATCCCTACTATGATTCCCCTCACAGATATCACATACTTCCTCAACAGCAAATCCTTGTAAACCATCATCATTCAATAACCTTTTCATTGCTTTAGTAAGGAATGCTACCTGTGATTTCATAGTGCTGTCGGCTTCGTAGTCCTTGACAACAAGTACCCTTTTACCCCCTCTTCTAGCTGTCGGAAACTGCTCCTCATTCTTAGCCAGATTTTTCAGAACTTGCAACGCCTCGTCCGGATCTTTATCCAATAATAGTCCATTTGCTGCAGAATCAATTCGAATGCAAGTTTGTAAGTTAGCAGCATTATAGAATTTAGTTACCTGATTCCAGACGGGGAATCCATGCATTGGGCAGTTTCGAAGAAGAGTAGTAAATTTGTCCCAGGCCTCGTGCATTGGCTCGTCATCTTCCTGTTGAAAAGTAGCAATTTCGTTACGTAACCGCTCAGCTAAATGCGAAGGATTAAAACGAGATAAGAATTCACGAGTTAAATCTGCCCAAGTCATAATTGAACCCGGTGTTAGTTTATTCCACCAAGTTTTAGCTCTATCCCTTAATGAATGAGGAAATAACCGAAGCCTCAGTATCTCCGGACTAACTCCTGGCAGTCTAAACGAACCACAGATCTCCTGGAACGTTTTGAGATGCTCTCTAGCATCTTCTGTCGCAGCACCACTAAACTGCCTGGCGTTGTTGATCATACTAAACATGACAGGCTTAAGCTCGAAATTATCAACATCAATATCCGGCAGCGTGGTCTCCAGCTCTACATGATCGTTCAGCATGTAGTCACGACATGACCGTCGTCCATCTGCTATGGGCGGGTCACCGACATGTGGGATACCTCCACCAGCAGGCTGATTACGGGCCATATGCTCTAGCTGTTCCTCAAGGTACTCGTTCCGGTATAAAAGGTGGCGAATTTGTTTCTTGAGATTGAAGGAACGTTCGATTTCCGGATCTAATTTATATTCAGGATCTTCGCCTCTTTTAGATCTGCGCATAAACAAGAAAACCTCGTGAAAAGCAAGAGTTGAAAGCACAAAAGAAAAATTAAAAACTTAAACGAAAATAAAAATAAAAACGAAGAGTGCAATAAAAGAAAGGTGTAGTTATGTTGCCAATCCCCGGCAACGGCGCCAAAAACTTGTTGCGTGTAAAATAGTCTATCGCAATTGTAGTGCAAGTATACACGACGCAAGTAGTAAAGTGATACTAAGTATTGGATATCGTCTCCACAGGGATTGGGCTAATAGCTTCACCTAAATTCACTGCACGAAGTAAAGGAAATATTTAAGAGAATTGTCACGAGAAATAATAAAGTAAAATGTAAATAAAGGAATTGAGATATCAAGATAGAGAGAATGGGCTGGTATTGAATTGCTCAGTAGTGCAGGTTTTGCAATGCTTAGGATCTCCAGTTCTGTCGTCGCGCCCGTCGCCAACAGCACCTGTCGCGGCGGCTGTCCGTTAGCTGTCGCGGCAGCGAACACTAACTCCGTACTTCAAGTTTGGCAAGAATCCCAGATCTGCCTTGGCCTATCCCTAGGTCCAAGTCTGCCGATGATCACGTCTTTGATGATACCTCCCGGCGTGAATCGAAGGATGAATACCGATGTGTATGAATTCTTCCTTAGCCACTTAACCTTGCCCTATCCCTAGGCACAAGATGGTTCAACTATAAACTAGAGAACACGCTCTTATCTCTTTCGTATACTTAACTCTCCCGATGCTAAGTAAATAGATAACCTCACAATGCTCTCCTGATGCTCTTGCAAGATATTAAAACCAAGATAAGAGAACTTGAAGTTTATTTTATTGAACTTGGAAAATCCTAAAACAAAATAACCCTTACAACTACTTTACAAAACAACCCGTGGCCCTAGGGGGGAAATTAGAACATGTCGACGACGGGTAAACGGCGGGGTTTAGGTTATCGGTTATGGGGTATTCGATGCCTCCTAGGTTTAATCTATGCCCTTATATAAGCTTTGGGCTCAAGTGTTCTAAGTTAACAAGGATTACAACTTTAATGAAAAGTAAGATTCTAATAAATGCTTAATCTATAAGGATTCCTACTTTTCAGCCGTCTCCTTGTTTCATGGGAATTCCTCTCCTTGAGCTTTGGCTTGACATATCTTTTGATCCGGGGCTTGGAAAAATATTTGGCTTTCACACGACAGACGAGCAGATTTTTCTCTATCTATCGAGGTCCACTTGACTTTTCCTCTTCATAAGGCTGTTGTCACATTGCTGTCACGACAGGTCCATGGCAGCTTCGTCCTCATCGTCTGCTTGTCCAGTTCAACTCTTCTGCTTCGCTGCCCTGCGCCTGCCTTCGTCATCAACCATGGCAGTAACCTGCAAAATCAGCCATCTTTTAGTAGAATCCGTGCCTTTTATATATTTGTGATGTTTTATTAAAAACTAACCTAAATGCAATGCAATGATGCTTGAATGCAGCAGAAATATGGGTTAAAAAGGGTGTAAATAATAGAACTTTTACACACTCAACACTAGGCATGGTAATTTTGGGTGAGGTGCACTGGCTCAGGGCAACAAGCAGAGGTTTGAGCAGAGTACATGTTGAACGTGTGGTTCACGAGAGCACTAGAGGAGGGATTTCCCTCGTGCGACTCGTAAGGTGCAGGCTCTTGTGGTTAGGGTTAAATCGTGTTGGAACTGCGGGTCTACTGATCACATGAGGCGTGAGTGACCCCTATTAGCGATAGGTGGTGAGGGTCGTGCACCAGTTGTTGCACAGCAGAGAGGCTATGGGCCCGATCGTGGCAATTTTTAGAGGATAGAGGATGGTTAGAGGGGTGTGGCACATGTAGTTTCTGTTCAGCCAGAAGGAGGTGGTCCCGCGAGGGTGTATGCACATCGCGAGGGATGTAACGACACCAATGTGATTACAAGTATCTTCACATTGCAATCCTTATCTTTGTTAGAATTGATTGATTTTGGATCTACGCATTCATACATCTTGAGTGAGCATGCACATTTGCTTGATATTCCTGTTGAGACGCTAGATGTAGGAATGCAAGTTACAAGTTCTTTTGGTGAGACTGTTGTTACAAGGAAATTGTATAGGAGGTGCCCATTGTCTGTTCAAGGTCATGTGTTCTATGTTGATTTGATGGAACTACCTTTTTATGGTTTTGATGTGATTCTTGGAATGGACTGGTTGGTTGATCATCAAGTTGTAGTGGATTTTTATGTTAAACGGGTTACCCTAAAGCTTGCATATGATTACAAAGTAGTAATCGTAGGTGAGAACGTGAACTTCTTGTCTAACGTAATCTCAGCTCTTAAAGTGAGTCGGATATTAGAGTTGAGATGCGAAGCTTTCTTAGCGTATGTGATGAATCTTGGTACGAAGGAAGTGCATGTACAAGACATACGAACCATATGCGAGTTTCTGGGTGTCTTTTGGGAAGAGTTGCCTGGATTGCCACCCAATCGAGAGGTTGAGTTTGGTATCGAGTTGTATGAGAATACGACTCCGGTGTCCATTGCTTCTTATCGCATGGCACCTAAGGAGTTGAAGGAGCTGAAGATGCAACTTCAAAAGGTTCTTGACCGAGGATTCATAAGGTCGAGTATTTCACCTTGGGGTGCGCCGATCTTGTTTGTGAAGAAGAAGGATGGTACAATATGTAAGTGCATAGACTATCGGTAACTGAACAAGTTGACAATTAAGAACAAGTACCCTTTGTCGAGGATCGATGATTTGTTTGACCAGTTTTTTGGCGTTTCGGTGTTTTCGAAGATAGATTTGAGGTCTGGGTACTATCAGCTTAAGGTTAAGGATGTGGATGTACCTAAAACAACTTTTCGGACTAGGTACGGCCATTATGAGTTCTTGGTGATGCCGTTTGGTTTGACAAATGCACCGGCTGCATTCATGGATATGATGAATATGGTGTTCTATGAGTTTTTGGATCAGTTTATGGTGGTGTTTATCGATGATATTCTCTTGTACTCGCGTACCGAGGAGGATCATGATAGACACTTGAGAATTGTGTTGTAAGTGTTGTTGGAAAGTCAACTTTGTGCTAAGCTGAGCAAGTGTGAGTTTTGGCTCAAAGAAGTGGTTTTTCTTGGACATGTGGTGTCAGTCGAAGGTATCCGGGTTGATCCACACAAGGTTAAGGCGGTGATGAGTTGGAAGACGTCTAAGTCAGTGAAGGAAGTGCGTAGTTTCCTTAAGTTGGCTGGATACTACCGAATGTTTATCAAAGGTTTCTCTAAGATTGCTGCCCCTTTGACCAAGTTGTTGAAAAAGAATGTTCGCTTTGAGTGGACTAATGTTAGGCAACAAGCTTTCGAGAAGTTGAAGGAAGCTTTGATGCAAGCTCCTGTCTTGATTCAACCAGAATCGGGTAAGGAGTTTGTAGTTTATAGCGATGCATCATATGTTGGTTTGGGTTGCGTATTGATGCAAGGTGGGAAGTTTGTGGCTTATGCGTCTAGATAGTTGAAGGTGCATGAACGCATCTACCCTACGCATGATCTAGAGCTCGCAGCGGTGGTGTTTGCTTTGAAGATTTGGAGACACTACCTTTATGGTGAAAGGTGTGTGGTTTATACTGACCATAAGAGTTTGAAGTATCTTAGGTCTCAGAGGGAGTAGAATCTTAGGCAGCAAGGATGGTTGGAGTTGCTTGAGGATTACGATCTAACCATTGAGTATCATCCTGGCAAGGCCAATATTGTGGTCAATGCTTTGAGTAGGAAGGTAGCTGTTGAGCTGAGAGCTATGTTTGCTCGTTTGAGTATATCGCGTGATGGTGGCTTGATAGCCGAGTTGTAGGTGAAACCTTCCTTGATTTAATTGATTAAGGAGAAGCAGTTGTTGGATGATTCGTTGGTGCCTCATGTTCAGGATATAGCTGATGGTAAGGCTATAGACTTCTGCTTTAATGATGATGAAGTTCTATGTTTCAAAAGTCAGATAGCGGTGCCGGAAGATGTTGAGTTGAGGTGCACTATTTTGACTGAGGCTCATAGCAGTCCTTTTGCTATGCAACCTGGTAATACTAAAATGTATCGTGGCTTGAAGGATGAGTACTATTGGGTGGGGTTGAAAAAGGATGTGGCTGATTTTGTAAGCAAGTGTATGGTTTTCCAACGAGTGAAGGCTGGGCATCAGTTCGCTTCCGGTTTGTTACAACCTTTAAGGATACTAGAGTGGAAATGGGAAAGGATTACAATGGATTTCGTATCCGAGTTGCCTTTGACACCATCAAAGAAGAACTCCGTGTGGGTGATTGTGGATCGTCTTACGAAGTGTGCACCTTTCTTAGCTGTTGGCAGAGTTGTATATTGCAGAGATTGTGCGTTTGCACGGTGTGCCCAAGTCCATAGTGTCGGATAGGGATCCGAGGTTCACAACGAGGTTTTGGGAATGTTTACATCAGACGTTGGGTACGCGGTTGAATTTCAGCACATCATATCATCCTCAATCAAATGGGCAGTCGGAACGAGCTATCCAGGTGCTGGAGGATATGTTGCGATGTTGTGTGATTGGTTTCCACGGTTCTTGGGAAAAGCATTTGTCGTTAGTTGAGTTTGCTTATAATAAAAGCTTTCAGGAAAGCATACAGATGGCATTGTATGAGGCCCTGTATGGGAGAAAGTGTAGAACGCCTCTTTGTTGGGATGAGGCGGGGCAGAATTTGCTTTCTTTGCCGGTTATGTTAAAGGGAACAACTGAAAAAGTACAGCTCGTATGTGAGTGGTTGAAGGATGTATCGGATAGTCAGAAGTCTTACGCGGATCTAAAGTGTAAAGAGATTGAGTTTGCGGTTGGAGATCACGTGTTCCTTAAGGTATCGCCTTGGAAGATGGCGATGAGGTTCGGACGTAAGGGAAAGCTTATTTCGAGGTTTATTGGACCTTATGAGGTTGTGGAGCGAGTTGGTCATGTGGCTTATCGGTTGAGGTTGCCTTCCGAGTTGGAAAAGATTCATGATGTGTTTCATGTGTCTATGTTGTGGAAGTACAGATCGGATCCTTCGCATGTGATGCCAGTTTAGGAAATTGAGTTGAATCTGGATTTGTCCTATGATGAGGAACCCATGAGAGTTCTGGATACAAGTAGTAAAGTTCTTCATGGCAAGACGATTGAGCTTGTGAAGGTGTTGTAGCAACACCGAGGTGTTGAGGAAGCCACGTGGGAAAGCAAGTCGGACATGCTGAGGCAATTCCCGTATCTTTTTCCTTCAGGTAAAATTTTGAGGATGAAATTTCCTAATTGGGGGAGAGTTGTAACGCCCCGATTTTGGGGCTTAGATGTTTTGGTGTGTCGGGTTGGGCCGGTGGAATCGGTGTTGGTTGTTCGATCTGTTAAAAGGTGGTTTAAGGAAATCAAGGTTCAGAATGGGATAAAAATATGGTAAAATTTCCTAAAATCCTCTAAAATTATATTTAAGATGTTGGTTAAATCAATTTTACAAAATGGGTTTTCGAAAGTATACATTTTGGGTAGTGACCAAAATGTAAAAATTTAAAAGTTAGGAAAAATGCGTTTTTCAAGATGAGTAAAAATCTTAGAATCTTTATGGAGCTATTTGGAAATTATGCATTTTCCCTAATTTGGCATGTGTTTTAAATGTTTATTAAATAATTAAAAAGTTTTTTAATTAATTAATTAAATGAGAGTTGGTTAATCGGTTAACAAAATTTTTGTCGAGCTTTTCATTTCTCACTTTCACTTCAGCCAGACACTCCATTTTCTCTCAATTTTCTAGAAATTCTTTTCTCTCAAATCCTCTTTTGATTTCCATCTTTTCCTTGTTGATTTCTTCCATTTCCCTTCAAGTTTCTTCAAGCTAATCTTGCCAAATTAGAGGAGAATCAAGGATTGGAGGTAAATTTCATGCTAACCCTCTAATCCAGGTTCTTTAAGGAATTCCAAAGATATTTGACTCTTTAATAATGAATTTAATTGATGTTTTATTGTTAGGTTGATCAACTATTGAAATCTTGATAGAAAAATGAATTTTAATGTGATTTTCGGATTGTGATTGATTTGGTTGGTTTGAGGTTGTTTCTAAATGAGTTTTAAAAGGTTTTTGGTGTTGAAGTGGAGTCTTAATCATAGAGATCTTGAAATCCCCGAGTTTCTTGATTTTTGAGGTGTTTTTGGTTGAGTTTTTGGGGTGTTCTTGAGGAATTCGAGTTGTTGGAGGTATAGGATGACTTTAGGTTGTTTTTAGATGTTGATTAGTGCCTAAAATGTGTTGGATGAGTTGGGTAATGGCTGGGCTAAGGTTAGAGGTCAATCGATTGAGTTTTCGGTTGTTACGGATGGGTGTTTTGATGCTTTAGAGCAGGGCTGCGGGATTTCTTGTGAGTGCTGATGCTTTCGATGCATTTTAATCCATTGAACCTCCGTTTTAGTGTGTTGAAAACATGGGATATTATTCTGGAAGCAAACGAAGTGGTTTTGGAGGCTCCGGACGATCGATAGTTGCGTCGGCAAGCATGGTTTTGCAAGTTGGTGAGTGGAAATTGGTTTTCAAGCATGGAAACATTTTAGAAAAGGTGTTGGGAACTTAGTAAGAGCTTGAAACTCTTTACTAAGTTCGAAAGTAAGTAAAGTGAATTTTACTCTCGGATTGTGCTAGTTTTGAGCTAATGGTTGCACTTGATTTTAATTGCAATTACCTAATGTTTTCAAGCATGTTTTGAATGTATAAAATGTGTATGATGATGCCATGTGGTTTAAGGATGCACTAGGTAAGTGATCCTTGTATGCATGTGTTGATGCATGAGATTTGAAGTATGGGTTAATGCTTGATTTATGGCTTATCATGAATGCTTTGTAAAAATAGCGAGTTATGCATGAGGTATGGGTTATATTAGCAAGTGATGTTGAATAAAGTGTTTTATAAATGAAATCGAATATAGTTAGTTGGCTATAGGATTAAGTGCACTATAAACAAGTCGTCTTGGATGTTGAGGGGTTGTGATTGTACCAAATACTCCATCCAAGTACCCTAACGATTGAGGATTGTTTAAGGTTGCAACGGTTGAGGGTAGCTCCCGGGTGCGAACCTTTTGTGTGTCTCGTCTCTCGTTAGTGGTTTATACATCTACCGATGAGTGGTGTTGAGGGGTTGTGATTGTACCGAATACTCCACCACGGGTGTCACAACGATGGAGGGTCGTTCTCGTGTGTGAGCCTTGTAATGCCGGTAGAGTGTATGAAGGGTGTGGGACAACCCTTGGTAATCCGTGTATCCGATATGTGTTTTGAATTGTTTCTTATCACTTGTGAGCCAATATAATGAAATGAGTTATTGTGGAAAATGATGTTAACGCATGTTTTGATTAAAGCTTGGCATAATGGTGTTTATGCTTGGAAAGCTTTGAATACATGTAGCAATGGTTTAATTGCTGAATTTATATGAATCATTTTGCATGACGTATAATACGATGAGTTTGATGTTAAAGTGCATGTTTTGTCAAGAAAGTCATAATGGTTTTGAAAGAATGAATATGGTTTTGTGCATTGATGATGCTTGTGATTTTGAGCAATCCTCACTAAGCTTGTATGCTTATGCTCTCTTTGTTCATCAATGCAGACAATTAAGATTTTGGAGGCAACATCTTTAAGGGAATCTTACAAAGACACTTTCTATAAGTATGTTGTGTTCTTGAACTAGTGTAATAAAGGCAATGGGGGTGCCCAATGCAATGAGTGTTATTGGTTTGTTAATTTCTAGTTTTGTGCAAGTTTGAGATGCATATTTGGACTTGTAAATGGACTTTGAGTTTTGGTTTATGCTTGCATTTGGATTTTAGTGTTTTGGTGCTTTTAACTCTTAGGAAGCATGCCTCTAGTCTCTTTGTTATTGAGAATGATGCTATGATGTTGCCTATGCTTCGTGTAAGTCGTCTTTGATGTGTATTTGAGTTTCCATCTTGGTTAGGCATGTATTGGGATGGTTTCGGATGGTTTAAATCGAGTTTAAACAACAGTTTCAAACATTGCAGGCCCAGGTGTTTCGAAACACCCTTGCCTGTTTCGAAATGGTGGCTCAAAATGGCCTTGGTGTTTCGAAACGGTGAGGTCCGTTTCAAAACATTTTGCCTCTGTGAACCATCGTTCCAAAACGAGCTTGAGGAGTTTCGAAATGAACCAGCGTATCGAAACAATTAGCTCTGTTTCGAAACGGCTGTTCCGATACAGGGCTCTCTATTTCGAAACATCCGACTGTTGATGCAGTTTTTGAATTGTTCCGAGTTTCTGTTTCTTACAATTTGGTCCTCGTTTGCCTCGTATGCAATTGGATGGGTTCTAGATGTCGTTTTGAGCTGAGATTTCACCGGGAAGAATGTAATGAACCTAATTAAAGGTTGTTAATTTGAACTTGCTAATAACCCTTATATTTTGTCAAATTTACGAAATGGTCTCTAAACATTAATTTAGTTGAAATCAAAGGGCGATTGTGTTGTTGTTTAATCCGCTGCTTATGTGTGTACACTTAGGAACCTAATTGCATTTGGAAAAGTTAAAAGAAAAAAATGGTCGTTTATTGAGGTAAACCTTCCCGGTTTACTTCAATATTCCCCGTGTGATCCGTTCGGTTCGGTCTATCGGTCAAGCCGGGTCGAGAGGGTTACAGAAATGGAGCCCAAGGGTCTGAAAAAATATGGTATATAGTTCTATAGACTTTTAATGGGATAAAATGAACTATAAAACTAAGAATCGAGATTTTACCCCTTTATTCGAGCATAATGTGTAATAACTCAGTAACTTAATTGGGTGACTTGATGTTTGATAGAATCCATAGAGTAATGGTAACTGAAATAATGTTGTTTGCTGAATAGACATTCGTAGGTTGAGTCACCTTTGATTGTTGGGATCCGGATACTTAGAGAGCGTGTTGCAAAATTACGAGATGAGACACCGAATGTACATTCATGAGGCTGTGTGACACTGGCCTCATTCGAAGATACTCGAATTGAGATTCTGAGTATGAGTGTAAGTTTTTAAGGCTGTGTGGCACCATGCCTCACTCAGAGTGTACGTTCCAAAGGTTGTGTGGCATTGAGCCTCACTTCAGGTTTGTTATATGATGCATATGTATGCTTTGTGAGATTGATGCATCCTTTATATTGATTGTTATATGTTTAGGCGACTAGAGGTAGCGTCATATGTTGATGTATGTGCCATGTCATCATCTTTAGCTACATGCTCATAATTATGATTTGCACGAAGCATGGTAGAGTGGTAGTGTATCCACTGAGCTTGTTAGCTTATCATTCAGAATTGTTGTTTTCGTTCGCATGTTAGTAGGTTGGCACATTGCATCAGAGGAGCACCATCGGTATAGGATTTTAGCATCGCCTCATCAGCAGTACAATACTTAGATTTATTTGGGCATATGTATTCGTCGGACCCCATTTGTGTATTGTAAATTGTGTTTTGATTTCAATATGTAAGTCGAATATTTTAAATGGAGCTTTCATGTAAACGCTTTAAACACTCATCTATGTTCGAAATATTTTTAACTTAACGATTTTTTATAGAATTTGTTTGTGGATTATGCTAAACTGGGTTGAACTTGTATGGTAATAGGTTGGGCTTGAGGCTCAATGTGACATCCGGGTCGAGCGGCATTGAACTCATGTCTATTAGGTTAAACATTTTTATGGAATTTATTTGTGGATTAGTCTTAAATCAAGATTAATCCATTTTTTATAAATTTTATAATTTAATCTAATATTTTTAACATTATAATATTTTTATTCATTTCTATGTAATAAATTAAAAAAAATTGATAGAATAATGGCACATGTCATCATATATCGGAGGAAAATGGAAAAATGAAGATTCAAGCTAAGGGCATTGAACTCATGTCTATTTAAGAGACTAACCCAACATCCAATCATTGGGCCAGACTTTTAATGTGTTATATAATTAACAAAACTAATATTCAGGTTTGAAGACTGAAATTATTTTTTGTTACTGAAAGATTGAAATTAATTAAATTTAATATATTCTTAAATTGAAATATTATTGAATTTAATATGTTCTTGAATTAATTTAAATTATAATAACTAATTTTAATTATTTTTTTAATATTCATCTAACTTATAATTAAATTAATTTAAATGATTATATTCTTAGACTATAAATATATTATAAATTAATTTTAAGAAAATATAAAATATTATAATAGTAATTTGTATTGTAAACATGTATTATTTTTTTAATTGAAAACATGTTTAAATTTAAATTATACTAATCTATAAATTATATACATTAATATGTAAACATAAATTACCCAATTCAATAATATATTATTATTACTTGATATAAATTAATATAATATTATTCTAATATTAATTTAAAATTATGGTCATGTTTGGCAATTAGCTGATAGCGGATAGCGGATTTCATTAGCTGATAACTGATAGCTGATTGCATTAGCTGATTTGACTAGTGGATTGTATTAGTTGATTGTATAAAAGTATTTGGTAAAATTAACTGATAGCTGATAGCTGTTTGATTATTTAAACAAGCAAAATGACATATAAGGACATGATTATATTCAATACTTATTTGAATAGTTATTAGTTATCAATATTTTGTATCTAATTATTATTAATTAGATCTATAGAATTATTTTTAATATAACTTTTCTAAACATATTCAAATAATTTATATATTAATTTATTATCTATATAATTATTATAATATAATTTAATTAATTAATAAATTTAAATACACATATAAGTATGTGATAATAAAAAGGAAAAAAAGTAAATAAGATTAGCTTATAAATAGGGTGAGAAAATATTTAATTTAGGTTATTTTGAGATTTTTGGTAACTGATAAAGGTAAAAGAGTTTTACAACTCTAATATCAAACCTCTAATTTCAAAAAGCTCATATTATGAGCTTTTTTAAAATTAGCGGTTTCACCCCAATCCGCTTTTTCAATCCGCTATTTACCAAACAACAATATTAGTGGATTTGACTAGTCAAACCTCTAATTATGCCTCAAACCTCTAATTTTTTCTCATACCTCTTTTTACCAAACATGACCTATATAAAATTAATTAATTTTAATATCAATTTAATCTAAATATTAATTTTGTCAATTTTATAAATTTGTTTGACCAGTGGTTGGTTGCCAGACAGTGTGGCCCAGACTACTCTCCTAAGAGGCCCATGATTCCTTTGCTTGCATCATCTCATTTTCTCACTTTTCCTCCAAATAGATGATAATATTGGAGGGTATTAATTTAATAACTAGAAATAAATAATGTTAAAAATATTAGATTTAACATGTCATTTACTTTTTTCATTAAAATGAGAAAATAAGAAGTGTCACATGGAATGATCTTATCAAACATTTTTTTAAATATTTGGGTTGAAATAAGTAACGAAAGTAAATGTTATATTACAAAAATGTCTCAAAAGATAGGGGACAAGTCTCTTTAAGCCTTTATTTTAGGTTTAATATGTCTAAAGTATACTCTTTTTATGAGATAGATGTCTAAAGTCTTTTTTTACTAAAATATGTGTCTCGAGTTTGTTTTTTTTCTAAAGTAGTTGCCTAAAAGACTTTAAAACAGACCAAAAATAAAACGTTAGACATATATTTCAGACAAAAAAACTTTAAACTCATATCTCAATAAAATGTATAATTTGGACAGTTATTTTGATATTAAGGCTTTATTTTATTACTTTTTTTACTTTTTGAACACTTTTAACTTTTTACTAGATAAAATAATGATAGTTTAGCTGCTGAAGTAGACGGAGAAAATAAAAAAATAAAAAATAAAAGAATGAGTATTATTTAGAGTTTAAATTGTGAATTAAGGCTTTTAATTTTGTTTAACGATTTCCATGCAAGTATTCTTCATGCATAATCATCAACTGTTCTGCTACCTGTGGAAGTAATGAGTTCAAATGAGTTTAAATAGCTCTTAGATCTTGGTTGAGCAAAATGTCCACACAACAGTATTTAGAAATTAGATCACATATATTAATTCAATCGGTTGAATTCCTAAATATATGTATGTACCTCTTCAATGCTGCCATCTTCAATCTCTGTATTTAGAGATAGTAGCATGCTTTCATGAAGCAAATTTTCTAAATCTTCTATCCGGTGTGCTGCAAAATCAATGTATTCAAATTCCTATATAACACCTTAACAATTTATGGAAACAACAACATCAGAGGTAAAAGATTATATCCGTATTTATATAAATTTTGAAAATAAGAAACTGATATGTGCAATATTAATACTGAATAACAGAAAAGAAAAGAACCTTTGGAATTTTGGAACCAGGAGAAGATATCAGCAGCAAGCTGTTGGGATTTGTGCAAGGAATCAAGGCCACCCCATTGGTTTTGGACAGCCATTTGAAGACCATGCCAACCGGATAAAACTACTCTAATTCTTTCAACCAAACAATCATTTTCATGAGTTGAGGGCAAACTCGAATGGTTGTTTTGTCCATTCAAGGATCCCATTCTCTCTTTTTCTTTTCAAACCATCACAATACAGGAAAATTTGCATTTTCTTAGGCTTTACATATATATATATATAATAAATCTGTGTATATGTTATTTGTACGTACATGTATTGTTGTTGTTGATGTTCCTTGTTTTGTTGAGAATATGAGAGTAAGAATGAGAGGTGCGTAAAGTTGGGATCAAATGAGAAACCATCGGCTGAGAATAGTCACTCAAATTGACAACAGTTATCAAGAATTTAAATAGATGATTATTTCTAGTTTTGGCTCGGTAATCAATATTTAGGTAGAGGTGTTCAGGATGTAAAAACAGGTAATCAGATGGGTTTCAGGTCGGGTA
Organism: Hibiscus tridactylites; assembly: GCA_958450335.1. Taxonomy (NCBI): domain Eukaryota; kingdom Viridiplantae; phylum Streptophyta; class Magnoliopsida; order Malvales; family Malvaceae; genus Hibiscus; species Hibiscus tridactylites. Next base: position 67,351,123 of record OY288273.1, read on the forward strand.
CTGTCAGGTCGGATAAAATTGGATATAGGTCATTTTTCTGTTTTGACTCGACTCGGGTCGGGTTCGGGTCCATTTCAAGTCGGGTCCATTTCAGGTCGGGTCCATCTCAGGTCGGGTCCATCTCAGGTCGGGTCCATCTCAGGTCGGGTCCATTTCAGGTTGGGTCCATTTCAGGTCGGGTCAAAACGGGTCGAGTCCGAAGCAGATAATTGACAGGTTAATTCGGGTTCAGATACACTTCAGGTCGGGTCAATTTCAGGTCAGGTCCATTTCAGGTCGGGTCAATTTCAGGTCGGGTCCGTTTCAGGTCGGTTTCATTTCAAGTCGAGTCCATTTCAGGTCAGGTACATTTCAAGTCGGGTTCATTTCAGGTCGGTTGCATTTCAGGTCGGGTAATTTCAGGTCGGGTAGTTTCAGGTCGGGGTATTTTCAGGATTGGAATTCGTATTGAGTTTGAGTTCGGTACAACCGTATAAGTAGTCGATAGACTTTAGGTTGGCCTTCGTCAATCGTCATTGATTTGGAGTTAATTATTTAAAGTCGCATCAAATTAAAATTATAAAACATTGGAGTAATTAAAAAATAATGAAAATGGGTCAATTTGGACTGAAAATGGGTCAATTTGGATTAAAAATAAAGTTTCATGGATTATAATGAACAAAAATATCAAATTAAAATTATAAAACATTAGACAAATTTAAAAGAAAACAAGAAAAATGGGTCAATTTGGAATAAAAATAAAGTTTTGGAGACTATAATGAACAAAAATATCAAATTAAAAGTAAAAAATAGAGTAATTAAAAAAAGGCTTAATACAACTTTTTTCCCCTAAAGTATACCCGATTTCTCAACTTGCCCCCTAAACTTCATTTTGCCCACTTTTCCCCTTAAACAATTCGCCGTTACCCATTTTGCCCCATTTCGTTACTCTTTTCCGTTAAAAAAATTTCGGCCAATAACATCCCGCCACATCATCAACGGGTTGACTAAGTCAATCTGTCTGGTTTTATTTAAAGGGTAAATGACATGTCAAGTCTGTCAGGTTTGTTTTTTTGTTCAATTTAGTCACTGAAAAGTCTATTTTAATATGATTCGAATATAATATGAACATAATACGAATATAATTACCTGTTAAACATGATTCGAATATAATTACATGTTAAACATTATTCGAATATAATATGAACATGATTCGAATATAATAGTTGAAAAAACATGTAATTATATTAGAATTATATTTGAATCATGTTCATATTATATTCAAATCATATTCGAATTACATTCGAAATACCATATTCAAATTATATTTCGAAAATAATTTTAATATGATTAGAATATAATATAGACATGGTTCAAATATAATTCTAATATAATTTGAATTTTGCTCAAAAAATATATTTCGAATATAGCAAAATTCGAATTAATAATTCTAATATAATTAGAAGATTATTCAAATATAATTTGAATATGATTCGAATATAATACGAACATGATTCGAATATAATTTAAATTTTACTCAAAAACTATAATTCAAATATAGTGAAATTAGAATTAATAATTAGAATTTAATTGGAATTCGAATCTAAAAAATTACTAATTTAGTATTAAAATATTTATTTTTATTAAATATTAACATTTTAATAAAATAATATTATTAATAATAAAAAATAATGGACTAAATTATAAAAATTAGAAACAAATAGGGATCAATTTAAGGTAAAATAGATTTTTCAGTGACTAAATTGAACAAGAAAACAAACCTGACAGACTTGATATGTAATTTACCCTTTAAATAAAACCAGAGTCAATCTGTTGATGACGTGGCAAGATGTTATTGACCGAAATTTTTTTTAATGGAAAAGGGTAACGGAATGGGGGAAATGGGTAACGGTGAATTGTTTAAGGGGAAAAAGTGGGCAACATGAAGTTTAGGGGGCAAGTTGGGAAATCAGATATACTTTAGGGGGGAAAGTTGTATTAAGCCTACAAAAATAATAAGTAGAGGTCAATTTAGAATAAAAAAATTAGGGTCTAGAATGAACAAAATTTCAAGTTAAAATTTCAAAATTTCAAATTTCAAATTTAAATTCCAGAGATGCACAGGAAATTGATTCGAATTGGGATGCCAATGTCACAAAGAAAGGATGCACGTATGAAAAACAAATTGATTTGCGGGTGGAATCAACAAGTAGAGGAAATTCGTGGGTTTCGGATGAGGTGGTCGCTTTGATAGATAGAGAGGGGACAAGTGAGCACAAGAGCTTAGATGTGGCTCAACTTGAAGTGTGTAGGGCGGATAGTGCCCAGGGGACTTCGATGGCAGCGGCTGAGGAGGTGGATATGCTGGTTAGGGAGAGAATTGGTGAATGCACAAGCCGCGATATGGACCGTTTTGCCTGCTGTGTAGGGGAGGGTGTACGAGGAAATATTGTCATGGGGGAGCGGGAGTTGGCAGTGCATATTGCCGATGAAACGCTGGGGGCGAACCCAAGAGATTTAATCGAGGCTGGGCCTGCACAAATGAGGGCCTCAGATGCTAAGTATATTGAACATAATGGAGTCCTTCGCAGGGTGAGAAGCTTATCTAATGTTTTGATAAGTGTTTTGAATCCGGAGGAAAGGTCTAAGGCTGTGATTAAATTGACAAAGAAGTCTCGCGGCAGGCCGAAGAAGAAATTACAGGAAGATACGGGGATTGCTAATGGATCCTTATCGGACTCGGATTTTGTAAACAGGAAGAGGGTGATTTTGAGAGAGGCAAAACAGACTCTTGATTTGGGCAGATTGATAGGGGCTTCGACAGTAGGTAACGAGGAGGCGGTTGTTCAAGACATTGCGCGCATCATTGAGTCGCGCATTGAAAACAAATAGCAGGTGGCGATGCGGGTGTTGTCGTGTAACGTTCGCGGTTTGGGTGCAGCCGCGAAACATCGTGCAGTACGTGACCGAGTACGACAACACCAGTGTGCGATGGTGATGCTTCAAGAAACGAAATTGGAGCAGCTATCAGCAAATGGGGTAAGTAAAATGTGGATTTCGGATAATTTCGATTTTGTTTTAGCACCTTCTGTTGGGCGATCAGGGGGGTTAATGTTAATTTGGGACAGTGATAAATTCCGGAAGGTAGAAACACGTGTAGCCCGCCATTTTATTTTGATTAAAGGGGAATGGGTGAGTGAGAAATGGATTTGTTGGATGGTTAATGTGTATGCTCCTTGCGAGGTGGAATTTCAAGATCGGGTATGGGGGAATTGCGGGGGCTGGTTGGGGAATTAGAAGGGCCGTGTTGTATGGGAGGTGATTTTAATACGGTGCGGGAGGTGAGGGAGAGATTTGGATGTGTTGATGCATCGAGGGGAATGGAGAATTTCAACGAATTTGTGGAGGACGTCGGCCTCATGGATATCAAAGTTGTGGGAAAGAAGTTCACTTGGTTCGGATCGGGGAACAAAGCTTGCCGCCTTGATAGATTCTTGGTGTCGAGAGAGTGGATTGATCGCTTCTCTTCGTTGTATCAATTGGTTTTGACGAGGGGAATTTCAGACCATACGCTGTTTCGTCTGACAAGTGAGGATAGTGATTGGGGACCTCGTCCGTTTCGGTTTCTAAATGTTTGGCTTGAGAAGAAGGAACATGTTGATTTAATGGCGAAGGAATGGGAGCGAATTTCAGTGGAATTAGGGGGGTATTCGATACAATATAAATTAAGGGAGCTGAAAATTTTTTTGCGCACATGGAATAAAGAATGTTTTGGACATGTCGACACTAGAATTGGAGAGGTGACGGAACAAATTGACCGGCTGGATGAGGTGGTAGATGTGTCGGGGGATAGAGACCATCGGACGGATGAGATTTGTCGGCTGAAAATTGAGTTGTGGTGTCTTCACAAGTACAGGGAATCGATTTGGCGACAGAAGTCGCGAGCTCTTTGGTTAAAAGCGGGGGACCGTAATACCTCATTTTTTCACCGAAGTGCTAAAATTAGAGCTGGGAAAAATCAGATTATGGGCTTGCGGATCAATGGTGCATGGGTGGAGGATAAGGAGAGGTTTAAACGCCATATTCAGGTTGAATTTCGAAAACATTTTGCTCGTCGACCTTGCCTTGGAATGATGGAAGCAGATGTGCGGTTTTGTAGGCTGGATAAGGCGGCTGCTGATATGCTTGAATCTGAGTTTTTGATGTCCGAAATTAAAGATGCTATTATGAGTTGTGAAGGCGCGAAAGCCCCGGGGCCTGATGGCTTTAGTTTTGCGTTTTTCAATAGGGGATGGGAGTTCTTGCAGGATGATTTGGGGCGATTGTTTGAGGAATTCCATGCGCATGGCTCTTTGCCGAAAGGGGCCAACTCGACTTTTGTTGTATTGATCCCAAAAAAAGAGAACCCACAGGTGATTAGCGATTTTCGGCCGATATGCTTACTGAATTCGGTGTACAAAATAGTGGCGAAAGTTTTGGCGGGAAGGCTACAAAAGGTACTTCATTCGGTGATTAGTGAAGAGCAATCTGCTTTTATTAAAGGCCGGCAGATTGTTGACGGCATATTGTTAACCAATGAAGTGGTTCATTCACTTCGGATGCGACGATTTAGTGAAGGAGGTGTGGTGCTGAAAATTGACTTCGCAAAGGCATATGATTGCATTAAATGGGAGTTTCTTGTGGATGTCATGTGCCGGATGAATTTTGGGGTGAGATGGCGGAAATGGATACTGAAATGTGTGGGTACAGCACGGCTTTCGGTCCTTGTAAATGGTAGTGCAACATCGGAGTTTGCTATGGAACGGGGATTGCGACAAGGTGACCCCTTGTCGTCGTTACTTTTTGTGATTGTCGCGGAAGCACTTCACCAATTTTTGGTAAATGCGGAGGGATTGGGGCTGATTAGAGGAGTGAGTGTTGCTGTGGATTGTCGGCTCTCGCATTTGCAATTTGCCGATGACACGGTTATTTTCATTCAAGGGAAGGTTGAATTTGCTAGAAACTTGAAGCGCGTGCTGACGTGTTTTGAGTATGGATCGGGGCTGCAAATAAACTATGCCAAATCGGCTATGTATGATGTGGGATTAGAGGAGGCAGTGGCATTGGAGATGGCTAAGGAGTTGGGATGTGTGCGCGCTGAACTACCCTTTAAATACCTGGGAATTCCGATAGGAATTAACCCACGAAATGGTAAGGTTTGGGAGCCGGTAATTAATCGGATGCGCTTGTGTTTAGCGGGATGGAAAAAGAATTCATTATCTTTTGCCGCAAGGGTGACTTTGGTGAACTCGGTGCTCTCTACGCTGCCTCTATATTATATGAGCATATTTAGGGTGCCGAAAACAGTATTGAATAAAATTGAGAAGATACGGCGGGCATTCTTGTGGGGCGATACGGATTTAAGAAGGAAAATGAACCGAGTAGCTTGGGAGAAAGTGTGTCAGCCGAAGGAGGTAGGGGGTCTTGGAGTGGCAAATATTGAGCTTCGAAATTCAGCATTGCTTGCTAAATGGCTTTGGCGATATGCCGATTCCCCCAAGGCTTTGTGGAAATCGATTGTGGAAGCTAAGTATGGCGTTGCAGTGAGGGGGAGGCTGCCGAATATGGTGGGCAAGCAGCACATGTCTTTCGTTTGGAGGAGAATTGTTGAGATACAAGAAGGGGATGCCGCGGGTAAGTTTATGAGTGACGATTGCTTCTTGTGGCACATAGGGAACGGGAAAAGGGTGTTGTTTTGGTACGATCGATGGTGTCTAGAGGAGCCTCTTTGTGAGGTATTCCCGCACATTTTTTGATGTGCTAGCAACAAGGCAGCAGTGGTATGTGAATATGCGCGGCAAGGCACATTGAGCCATGCGGAATGGTTGCTGTTTTTTAGCCGTGACTTGCGATCTTTTGAACAACACCAGTTGAGACAATTGCGAGCGATTGTGAAGGGGTTTACCTTGTGTGAGAGTGAAAGAGATGTGCTGGTCTGGAAACCGAATGCGGTTGGTCAGTTTTCAGTGGGGAGCATAATGAAATTGATGTCTTCGTTGGGACTATCCGACCATGGTTTTGATGGCTTTAATGTGTGGAAAATTGAAGTGCCTCCGAAGGTACAATGTTTACTTTGGTTCGTGCAATTACGCCGATTGCCGACGCTGTCTATGCTCAGCGCTCGGGGCGTGCCTCTAGCCGGAATTCAATGTGTGTGGTGTAGGGAGGGGGTTGACGAGGAAGAGCATATCTTTTTTCTATGTATATTTGCAAACAGCGTATGGATGGCGTTTTTCCGATGGTGGGGGATGTCCTGGGCGAATCCGAAATCGTTTGCGGATTTTTTTGTGCAGTGTTGTAGTGGGGTGTTGTCGGGAGAAGGGAGAGCTTGGTGGATGGTTGGTTGCACAGCGGTATTGTGGTCTCTATGGCTTGCGCGGAATGAAGTCATTTTCAATCAGAAACAAATGGCTGTCGAGGAGCTGTTCTTCCTTATCAAGCTTCGTGCATTTTATTGGATTAAATTCTCCGAACATGGCGAGGTTATATCAGAGGCTGCTTGGTGGGAGCGGCCAGTGATGTGTGTGCCGTCGGGTACAGTGAAACATAGAGCTGGAATCCATTGGTGCCCACCGATAGAAGGTGTACTAAAGTTTAACGTGGATGGTGCGGCACGGGGGAAACCAGGTTTGGCGGGATGTGGGGGTGTGCTACGGGATGCGAGGGGTGTAGTGTTGGCTGTTTTTTCGGGACCATTGGGGTGTATGGAATCGAATGAAGCTGAGGTTTGGGCCATTTGGCATGCGATTCGATTGCTGGCCGACTCACGGTGGAAGGAGGAAGGGTCGTTTATTATCGAATCCGACTCGCGGATTACGTTATCCTGGGTGCTACACAAGGACAAACGACCATGGAGGTATAGAGGGCTGTTTCGCGAGATTGATTATGCGTGTTTACAGCTTCGATGTGTTTGTTTTCATCATGCTTTTCGTGGGCGAATTCATTCGCCGATGCGCTCGCTAAAGGGGGTGTGGATAGAGTGTCTTGGCTTCATGCTACTGCGGATGATGGGATGATTTTGTAATGGGGTATTTGGTCCGACTTGGGGTATGTCTTTTTGGCCTATACCTTCCATGATGCACTCTTTTTTCTCCAATTTAGGTTAGGGAGGTTTTTTAAGGAGGCATATGGGAGGTTGTATGATTTCTCAACATTGAATAAAATCATACACTTATCGATCAAAAAAAATTAAAAAATATATATAGGGGTCAATATGGAATTAAAATAAAGTTAAGGAACTAGAATGAAAAAATATATTAAATTAAAATAATAAAACATTGGACAAATTTAACAAATAAATGTGGGTCAATTTGGAATAAAAATAAAGTTTTAGGGTCTATAATGATGAAAATATCAAATTAAAATTATAGAACATTGGACGAATTAAAAAAAGAATGAATTTGGGTCAATTTGGAATTGAAATAAAGTTAAGGGATTAGAATGAACAAAGTACCAAATTTAAATTATAAAACATGGACGAATTAAAAAAATAATGAATAGGGGTATATTTGAAATTAAACTAAAGTTTTAGGGTTCAAACATTGATAGGTACATACATACATACTTACATACATTAGGGTTTAGGGTTTAGTGAAAACCCATTAAGGGTTTAGGGATCATACATTGATATATACATACACACTTAAATACGCTAGGGTTTATGGTTTAGAAGTTTATGTAGTGGATTTTAGGGTTTAAGGTATATTGTATAGGGAAACTTCATTAAGGGTTTAGGGTTCAAACATTGATAGGTACATATATACATACTTACATACATTATGGTTTAATGTTTAGGGGTTTATGGGTTTAGTGTTTAAGGTTTAAGGTTTTAGGGTTTAGGAAAATGTATTAAGGGTGTAAGGTTTATGGTTTTATTGATAGATATGTATATATATATTATGGTTTAGGGTTTATAGTTTATGGTTTATGGGTTTAGGTCGAGGATTTAAGGGTTTATGGTTTAGAGATAAGTGTTTATAATTTAGAGTTCAAGTTTTAGGAAAAAATCATTAAGGGTTTAGGGTTTATACAATGATAGGTATATACATACTTATATACATTAGAGTTTAGAGTTTAGGGTGTATAGTTTAGGTTTATGATTTAAGTGCTTAGGGTTTAGGGAAAATTCATTAAGGGTTTAGGGTTCATACATTGATATATATATAGATACTTACTGACATACATTAGGGTTTATAGTTTAGGGATTTAGGTTTAAGATTTGAGGGTTTAAAATTTAGGGTGCATGGTTTATGAGTTTAAATTTAAAATTTAAGGATTTATGGATTAGAGTTCATACATTGATATATAAAATTAAAAGTCAAAACCCTAAATAATAAATAATACTGTTTGATATGAATCAATTCAATAATAGCTTGGCTAAACTAAATAAATGTTGGGTCTTGGGTTTGCAAAAATTATGGCGGGCTTTTACTCCCCCTTCAATTTCTTCAATTTTTTTTTCAGCATTGAAAGCGGGAGGGGAGAGGGGAAAAGGGAGGAAAGTGGCAGCGGTTTCTAGGATAAACCACATGCTTATTTCATCTACAGTTTTTCGTATACCTTAGGGAACTGTGTTCCAACTTTTTCTTGGGATAAAATACATCACAAATCATATATTTTTTAGTTTAATAATATTGAGATTTAATTTCGAATTTCTTACTAGTTTAAGGTTTAGAGTTTAGGGTTTGGGTTATCCGCCAGGTCAGCTTTGGGTTCGGGTTCGTTTCAGTCGGACGCAGGTCGGGTTTCAGGTCCATAGTAATAGGTCCAATTCGGGTTCGGGTCGTTTTCAGTTGGACGCATGTCGGGTTCGGTTACTTCAGTAACATGTCAAATTCGGGTTCGGGTCAACAATAATCAGTTACAGATCAGGTTCGGGTCATCAAATCCTCAGGTCAAATCAAGTTCTGACTCGAGCAGGTTTTAGTCGGGTTTCCAGGTCGAGTCAGCTTTTTACATCCCTATTCATAGGTCCATGTATATAGATTGCACTTTATAAAAAATAGGTAAATGAAATATAAATGAATTTATTGGTCTTGTCCTTTTTCTTTTGCACTTTTGACTTTTAGGACTTTATCCTGATTAATTTAGACCAATTCGCTTCGCACACCTAGCATTGATGGATGAGTTTATCAGCAGTAATTTTCTTCGTATACAACACCTCGAAACTAATTTTTTTTCCCTCCTAACTTTACTAGTTCCTTTCCATCTTTAAATTTTTACTGTGATCCTTTCCGTCTTTAAATTTTTACTTTTATCAAGTTAATCCAAACAAAACAGAACAAGACAAGTTTAAACGGAAGTCAATTATTATATCTCTTTTTTTACGTCATAAAAAATCCTAGAATTTAACTAATTTGTTGCAATAATGCTAGTATAAATTGTTTTTTATTGTGAATAAAGTAAAGGGTAAAGTTAATAAATGATAATTAAACTTTGATTAATTATTTAATTTAATAATTAAACTTTCAAGTGCTTTAATATAATTATTAAACTTTTTTGTTTCGCTCCAATTCTGCCACTGACCTATTTACACATTTTAATAATTTAATTATAATTGATTTACACTTTAACCAACTGCCATTAAAACACACTACATACAAATGATGAGTATTGCATACTGTCCTTCACTTTTACCGTGTGGTGCATCTGAATAGGATGTAAAAATAAGTAATCGGATGAGTTTTAGATCGGGTTCTGACAAGTTGGATCAAAATGGTTATAGGTCATTTTAAGTTATTTTTCTGTTTTGACTTGATTCAAGTCAGTTTCAGATCGGGTCAAAATAGTTAATTGGCGGGTTAATCGGGTTTGGATAGACTTCAGGTCGGGTTCATTTCAGGTCGAGTTAATTCGGGTTTTGAATTCATATTAAGTTTGAGTTTGGTACAAATAGTCGATAGACTTTGGGTTGGTCATTCACTTCGAGCTAATTATTCAACGCTTTTCACGAACACGAATCACATTAAAAATAAATATTGGGCAATAGAATGAACAAAAATATCATCAAATGATTCATTTCTAAAATATTAGAGTAAATTACAAAAATTATAAATTAAAAAGGGTCAATTTTTGTGAAAAAATAAAATTTTAGGGACTAACATGAATAAAAATATAATCATATTAGAAACACTTGACTAAATTACAAAAAAAAAACAATAGGGGTCAATTTGAAATAAAAGTAAAGTTTTAGGGACTATAATGAACAAAGATATTAAATTAAAATTATAAACATTTGACTAAATTACAAAAAATAGGGGTCAATTTGTAATAAAAATAAATTTTTAAGGACTATAATGTACAAAGATATTAAATTAAAGTTATAAACATTGGAGTAATTTACAAACAAATAAAGAATAAGAGTCAATTTGGAATAAAAATAAAGTTTTAGGGACTATAATGAACAAAGATACTAAATTAAAACTATAAACATTTAACAAAATACAAAAAAAAGATAGGAGTTAATTTGGAATAAAAATCACACACATAAATCTTACAATCAATAATAATTAAAGTGCACGCATAATCTCTTAATCCATGAACTAACCCTATAACTCCAACACTCAACTTGACACGGTTACCCCTAACCCCTAATCTCAACTCCTCTTTTTCTGAGTCAAAATAAATTAGACCTTCAAAAACTCATCAAACGTTTGGAATCACTATCAGTAATTTTGGGTTGGGTACAACTGAAATAAGTTGGGTTTTAATTGTTAAACAATTTTATGAAGGAGGGTCTAATTAAAAAAACCTAAATATAATAGTTTTAGGAAATCAAACTAAAATTAAGACTAAAATGAACCAAACTAAATCAAAGAATAAAAAAAAACCTAAGTGCAAACCTTAAAAAATTAGAGGTCAATTCCCCTAGTTAATTTTATTCAATTTCAAAAGAAATTAGAGTACAAGTCTAATCTCATAATTCCTAAACTAATCTCATAACCCAAATAATCAACTCGACATATTTACCTCCTAAATCCCAAACACGAACCTCTAAATCTTACAAGCACTTTTCACTAATAATTAGAGTGCAAGCCTAATCTCATAATCCCTAAACTAATCCCGCATTAAACATTGAATTATCAATTAATTAATAAAATTTCAAACTTAGTAGTTTCAAAAAAATATCTAAATTCAATCTTTCATATATATATATATATATATATATATATATATAATTTGGTAAAAAATATATTTAATTGATTATATATGTATATATAACAAAATATTATTTAATATTTTAAATTGATTTAAAAATAATGGTTTACATTTTAAAAAATAATAGTTTAAAAAATCACATACCTTTTCAAATGTCAGGAAAATATCATTTAGCAACTATCAAGTCAGGTCAATATCAGTTCAGGTCAAAAACATGTCGGGTTCAAAACAGGCCAGGTTCAAAACAGGCCGAGTTCAAAACAGGTCGGGTAATGTCGGTTATCTGTCATGTCGATCTCGAGTTTGGGTTCATTTCAGTCGGGTGCAAGTCGTGTTTCGGGTCCACAGTAACAGGTCCAATTCAGGTATGAGTCGTTTTCGGTCGGATGCAGATTAGGTTCGGTTACTACAATAACATGTCCAACTGGGTTCGAGTCAACAATAGTCTATTACAAATCAAATTTGAATCATTCAATCATCGATTCAAATCAAATTTTAACTCGACCAGATTTCAGTCGGGTTTTCAAGGAGGGTCAACTTTTTACGTCCTACATCTGAATCTAACCGTTCTTTCCTTCCCAATCAGACTTTGACTGATAAGTGGCCCTTTAAGTTCTATCTTCTTGTCAATTTAAATGCTCATTTTATCTTCTCATTATTAATCTAGTCTCACAACATCCCTTCATCAATTAATAAACAATTCCATGTCTCTAATCATTTCCTTATGAATTTCCATATGAATTTTGATTCTAGATTATTGGGATCCCATTTTTTTCTATTATTTGAGAATTTATATATTGAATTATTCTCGCTATGTTATTTATGAGACCCATCAATAAAAATAATTTATCTCATTATTTTTTCTATGTCATATTTTTACCAAATGAATATTCACCTATATTTACTGTAAATCAATTTTAAAAATAGTTTTTACTAAGTGAAATTATGAAATAAGTGCTTTTTATTAGTTGGTCCCATGTATGACGTGACAGAAATGACCCATCTAAATCTAACAGTTTTGTTATTCTTCTTGACTGAAATATGATACTTCGAATCTTTCTTATTTTCTCTTTGACTATCTCAGTGATGAAATTGTCGATCACTCATCAGTGATCACTTATGACATTGGAACCCTGTTGGTAGAAATACCCAGAATCAATTTTTGCCACACCTATCGATTTATGAGCCGATGGAGTTGCAATTCTTTCCTTAGACATCATTATATGTCTGTGGTGAGTGCCTTGTCTTTGACCCTTCACATTGGCGTTGAAGCATGTTTCTCATTGATCCTTAAATTTTTGCTGTTAACAGCTATAATCCTTTTTGTTGACCTTTGGAAGCGATTCTTATATTTATTTTGGTATGCTCGTTTAATAGTGCAACCTAGAGGGAGGCCGAGATCATGTTCTTGAGTCCTATTTATTATATTCTACTTTTCATGTAACTCCTAGACCCGCTTATGCGTTACAACAGATCTTAGGAATTCACATTAGGGTCACAAGAGCGACCCACAGTAAAAATACACATAAAACACATTTTCCCTCAAACACTTATTAAACTGTAAAATCAATTTCTGTATAAAATCCATTTCAGGAAGTCATTTAAACACATAACAAAAATTTTAAAAAGTGCTTTACAGACACTATCATAAAACAATACATGACATACATGCCCACTAACTATACAGTACCACACTCCAAAAGCAATGCCAAGAGAACTCCGAACACGGATGTCAAACATTATACCATGATATATTCTTTTAACCTGCGATGATAAAAACAACGTGAGCTTGGAAAAGCTCAGTAATACGTAACTACCAAAAGATGCTATTAGCTCATGCAGATATATGGTAGGCGTAACATTTTGATGATGTTCCATGTAGTAACAGTCTCCATTTCTGTTATACTATTTCGAGGTAGCATTACTCGAGAATAACGATATTTGTTCTTTATTCAAACATCGAGAATTAGACGGGAATTATATAGGCTGATAACATATGGAGGTGGAATAAAAGAGTTTAGTGTCTAGCGTGCTCCAACAATGCAACATTAATGCATGAAATGTAACAATGTAGCAAATCTCATTTATTTCAAATACATTTGTTTCAAGTAGCAGTAAAGTTCATTTTTATTCTTTATTTACCCTCTAACCATACTCCAGTATATAGTTTCCCCAGTGCAGTATCATGTACAAACATTAACTCTAGCCCATTGGGTGTGGGTACCATCCTAAGGGAATACCTTAGAATACGAGCGACCCTAGCCGAAGCATAGGAACCGAAACGGGCGAACCTAGTCGAAACATAGGAACCAAAATGGGCGGACCTAGCTGAATCATTGGAACCGAAAATGGGCGGACTTACCTGATTGATCAGGGCTGAGCCGTCAGTAACTCCATATCATATCCCAATTACCCCAGTGAATCAAGTCATCAATAGTTCATTAATCAATAACATTATTTTCAGTAATACATTATCCATAACATGTTTGTGATATCGGGTGCATGAGCATATATCATAAATACGATACGATCATGCTTAATTTATAAAACATGTCATGTTCCTATGAATTCAAGTATGTCAATCGTGTGTACATTATCGGTATTATAACATGTAAATCAGTATGAAAAAACAATCATGTAGCACACATGAAACACACTAGGTGGAACAGTTTATTCCTTGGAGATACTTGACATTTATGGAAGGGGCACATTAAACTTTTGACAATTTGAACGGATTTTAGAAAGGAGGTCCTTATTAAAAGGGGGTTCGTACTAACAGTTCAAACCAAATATTCAAGAGATGATACATCAAGATCTTTGAGATTTTAGATATATCATGAGTGATTTAGTCATTTAAGCCTTCAAGGGTATTATGGTCATTTTATCATACATGGACATTTTGGTAATTTATACCAACAAGGCATAAACAATGGCTCAGGAATTTTATTTGCTCATCAGGTTTCCAACCAGGCATTCAGAGATATCTATGTCAAGATCTTTCACGATATCAGATACATTCAGTGCTATTTTGATTACTTTGGCCAACAAGGGCATTTTGGTCATTTAACTATTAGGGATGATTTTGTAATTTAGCCCAAATATGATAAAATGACGATTTACGATAGTTAAGATTTCCAGAAGTGTATCGAGCCTCCAAAACCATTCGAACTAACATATTTCAACCCTTCAGTACTAACCAACCCTTCTAATGTATTCAGCTGTATCGTATATCTGAACGGTTGCTTTCATATTTCACCACAAGACTTGCCACATAGTAGTCAAACTTATATTCTGTGCGAAAAAACTTCCAACCTTATATTAATATCAGGAGTGATTGACATACATGAGTCATGCTTCAACCCCTTAAGGGCATTTCAGTCATTTTTCAGCTTTATGGGAATTTCTAGAAATTTATCATAGGTAATTTGCTTATTCCAGTCAAGGGGGTATTTCAGACATTATGAAGCTCGGGATATCCATCATTCCTGTCAATTGAACCATATGCAATATTTCAATCATTTAAGTACACATGGGTGTTTCAGCCATTCAAGAAATTTCGGTACCTCCAACCACTTCATTCATTTCCGAACTCAGAGGTTTATCCATCATTCCAGTTAATTTGCAAACCTTGGTATCTGAGGATACTTCAGCCTTTTTGGTCAATATGACCCTTCCGATTAATTTAACCATAACAGTATTTCTATTACTTTTAGTCGTTTTAGTCAATTCAATATTTTGAGCCGTGTAAAACCGAAATTGATTTTGATATAACACATAAACTTAAGGACCAATTTGCAAAACAATAAATTTTTAAGTACTCTTTAAAGTCTCACAATTGACAAGTGTTTTTGAACAAAATAATATTTAAAGACGTGCTCTTAAATCATATATATTTTTCAAAGTCTTTTCCTATGTTTTCCAAGCATAAGTATGCAAAAACGCCCAGGAGTATCGATACCCTCAGCGTATCGATACCCTATTTTGTCACTGTAATTTTATTGAACATACCGTACCGATACGCCCTGAAACCGTATCGATACGATATGCATCTGGGCAATTGTTTTCATGAACCCGTACCGATACGCCTGGTAAACGTATCGATACGCTAAGCATATCTTTGAAAACTCCGAGCATTTAATTATTTGACCGTTACTTGTCAGTTGGTTGGTTTCCCAATTTTCAAAAGGTAGTTATACCGTACCGATACGCCTGGTATGCGTATCGATACACTTTTTATACAAACATAGCTTGGGATTTCAGTAACTTTGGACGGTATCGATACTGACCTCCGTATCGATACGCCCCTTAAAACCGTACCGGTACGCCTTCTATGCGTATCGATACGCCCTGTTTTCAGGCACAACGGCTCTTTCCTCTTTGATGCATGTATCGATACGCCCTTCTCGAGTACCGATACGGTAGGCTGCAGAGCTACATTTAATGCGGGAAAATGTCCACAACGGCTCTATTGATGATCCCAACTACCCAAACGGCTAGAAATCAATGCAAGGGTATAAAAACAAGCTTCATTTGACCAAGCAACAACTATTGAACATTCAAGCATCATCAAAGCAAAAATTCCAAACCCTTGAGCTATTCAAAGTCATATTCTTGTACCCAACTCTTTGTCTTTCCAAATTGTATTGTGAGTTTGGGGTTGTTCAAATTGTAATTGGGTAGACAAATATCCTTTGAGAGGAAACATTTGAGTTTACCAAGTTCTTCTTTGTATTTGAGTGGATTAAGCTTTGGGTAGAAAGCTTAATCGAAATTGTAAGGTTTCCTCCTCATCCAAGAAAAGGAGACGAATTCAACTAGTGAATTGTTTGAAAATCCTTAGTGGGAGCTAAGGTAGTGGATGTAGAGTTCATTTGGAGAACTTGAACCACTATAACCCCTTGTGTCATTTTTATTTTCAATCTTTCTCTTCACCAAAATTTTAATTGCCAATTCACCCCCTCTTGGCCATTTGCAAGTGTTCGATCAACTCAATAATTGGTATCAGAGCTACACTCATTGGAAGGATTACAACCCTCTTGAGTCGATTCTTGGAGAGTTTGATCAACAACAAGTCAAGCAATGGCATCCACCTCCAACTATGAGTCCCAATCCACCACCAAGCCACCATTCTTCAATGGGGATAACTATCCTTATTGGAAGAATAGGATGAGGCTCTTCATCAAGTCTACCGACTACATGGTGTGGGATGTAGTTGTAGAAGGTCCATACATTCCCATGAGGAGAGATGGAGAAAGGCTCATCCCAAAGATCAAAGCCGAAATGACCGATGATGAAAGAAGAAAGATGCAAGTGAATGACAAAGCTCTTCATGTAATATTTTGTGCACTTGGTCCGGATATCTACTCCAAGGTGTCTTCAATCGAAAATGCCAAGGAGGTTGGGACACCCTCGAGACAACATACGAGGGAACTAGTGATGTCAAGGAGACAAAGATTGGGCTACTCAATCTAAGCTATGAGAACTTCAAGATGGATCCCGAAGAAAGTGTCTCCAAGATGTTTGATCGGTTCTCGGTCATTGTCAACGGTTTGAAGGGTTTCGATGAAATCATTCCCGAAGACAAGCTAGTGAGAAAGTTGTTGTATTCTCTTCCGGAATCATGGGATGGCAAGAGAACGACCATTATTAAAGCTAGAGATTTGAAGACTCTCAAGCTAGATGCTCTTGTTGGATCTCTACTCACACATGAGATTATGAGGAAGGGAAGAGAACAAGAGAAGAAGATAGTGGAGAAGAAGGAATTTGAGAAGAAGAAAGTTGGAATCGCACTAAAGGCCTCACAACAAGAAAGCGATTCTAGTGAGGATGAAGATGAGGAGATGGCTATGTTGGCCAAACGCTTTACTCGGTTTATGAAGTCAAATCGTGGAAGAAAATTCATTAGAAAGGGAGACTTCAAGAGTAAAAGCAAGGAAGAGGAGAAGGACTAAATTACTTGCTATGAATGCAAGAAACCGGGTCACATTCGTTCCGAGTGTCCTCAAGTGAAAAAGAAAAGCTTTGGCAAGAAGAACAAGCTCAAAGCACAAATTGCTACTTGGAGTGACGATGAGTCTTCCGAGGAAGAGGAGGAAGTGGCCAACCTATGTCTCATGGCCATCGATGATGAACCTAAGGTAAACTCTAACTCATCCAATTTCGATTTTCTATTGAGGAACTTCAAGATGCTTATGATGAATTGCAAGAAGTGTATGATGAGTTGGTAGGAAAATACAAAGAGTCCATTTTGAAAAACAAGAAAACAATTTCCGATTTAAAAATTCAAAATGAGACATTTTCAAAAACTAACTCCGAATTGGAAAAGAAGGTTTTGTTTTTAGTTAATCTTTCAAATGATCTTAAAACTAAAAATCTTGAACTTGAAAAACTTCTTTCCGATTTTCAATATTATCACACAAAGGAAGTGGATAGTCTTAAAACATCTATTGCTATTGGGAAAAATAATTTTGAAAAAGGAAATCATTCTAAATCTCAATATGTAAAAAGAAAACATTTTGTACCTAAACAAAGAAATTTTTATAAGCAAGCTAGAAGTCATAGAGTTAAGAGTGTTTGGGTTCCTAAAGAACTCATTATTTCTAATGATTTGAATGCTATTGCTTCTTGGATTCATAAGGGAACCAAATTGTTGAAGGCTAACACTCATGGACCCAAAATGATTTGGGTACCAAAAACCAAGGCCTAATTTCTTTGTTTGTAGGGGGAGCATTGCTACAAGGCTAAAGCTTCAAGCAAAAATTCTTGGTACCTTGATAGTGGATGCTCAAGACATATGACCGGTGACAAGAGTAGATTTGTGGAACTAAAGCCTAAGAGTGGTGGAGTAGTAACTTTCGGTGACAACTCCAAAGGACACATTGAAGGAATAGGCTCCATTGGTAATCACTCTTCTATTTTCATTGAAAATGTTTTGTATGTCAACGGTCTTAAACATAATTTGTTGAGCATTAGTCAATTATGTGATAGGGGTTTTAATGTTTTATTTGATAAAAGTGGTTGCAAAATTGTAAACATTAAAACAAATCAAATAATGCTCATAGGACATAGAATATGCAATATTTACATGGTGCATTTAGATGACATCCATTCATCCCATACATGCTTAGTTGCACATGATGAACATGACTCTTGGCTTTGGCATAGAAAATTAGGACATGCTAGCATGAGTGTCTTAGAGAAATTAATTTCCCTTAATCTATTTAGAGGTTTACCCAAACTTAAATTTTCAAATGATAAAATTTGTGATGCATGTTCAAAGGGTAAACAACATAGAAGTTCTTTTAAATCCATAAATGATGTCTCTACTAGTAGATGTTTACAATTGATTCATATGGGTCTCTTTGGGCCAATTAGAACAATGAGCTTGGGTGGAAAATCTTATGCTTTTGTACTTGTAGATGACTACTCTAGGTATACTTGGGTTCTATTCTTAAGTACAAAGGATGAGGCTTTAGAAAAATTCATCACATTTTCCAAAATAACTCAAAATGATCTTGAACTTAAAATTTCTCACATTAGAAGTAATCATGGAACCGAATTTCAAAATCTAGGTTTCGATGAGTTTTTAAATGAAAATGGGATTAGCCACAATTTTTCCGCACCTCGCACTCCTCAACAAAATGGGGTAGTTGAGAGGAAAAATCGAACTTTAGAAGAAATAGCTAGAACCATGCTTTGCGAAAATAATTTACCTAAATATTTTTGGGCGGAAGCCACAAATACCGCTTGCTATATTATAAATCGAGTAATGATTAGGCCAATTTTGAAGAAAACACCTTATGAGATTTTAAAATCTAAGAAGCTTAACATTAGCTATTTTCACCCTTTTGGTTGCAAGTGTTTTGTTTTGAATAATGGTAAAGAAAACTTAGGCAAATTTGATGCTAAAAGTGATGAAGCTATTTTCTTAGGGTACTCTTTAAACTCTAAAGCCTATCGTGTATTTAATAAAAGAACTCTAGTTGTTGAAGAGTCAATACATGTTGTTTTCGATGATAACCTCCTTCCGAGGAAGGAATCTTGTGATGATGATGATGTAGGAATCATTGATGCCATTGATGGAGGAAAAACGTCAAAGGTGGATGAGATTCCAACCAAAGAAGAGGACTCACAAGATCCACCTCTTGAAGCCTTGAAGGACTTGGCTCTTGAGGAAAAGGAGGTGTCTTACCCAAGGGAGTTAAACTATGTCAAAGGTGGTGAAATCTTGGGTGATCCATCCAAGGGGGTAACTACTAGATCCTCTCTCAAATTAATGAATCATGTTGCATTTATTTCATGCATTGAGCCTAAAAATATTAAAGAAGCTTTAAAAGATGACTTTTGGATTTTGGCCATGCAAGAGGAATTAAATCAATTTGAGAGGAGTAAAGTTTGGACATTAGTTGAAAGGCCTAATGATCAATCTACTATAGGAACAAAATGGGTTTTTAGGAATAAATTAGATGAAAGTGGTAATATAGTGAGAAACAAGGCTAGGCTTGTTGCTCAAGGCTATACACAAGAAGAGGGAATTGATTTTGATGAGACTTATGCACCCGTAGCTAGGATGGAAGCTATTAGGATGTTACTTGCATTTGCATGTTATCATGATTTCAAGCTTTTTCAAATGGATGTGAAAAGTGCCTTTTTAAATGGTTTTATAAATGAAGAGGTGTATGTTGAACAACCACCGGGTTTTGAGGATTCAAAATTTCCAAACCATGTGTTTAAACTTACAAAAGCTCTCTATGGTTTAAAACAAGCTCCTAGAGCTTGGTATGAGAGACTTTCAAATTTCTTAATTGAAAAGGGTTTTGAAAAGGGAAAGGTGGATACAACACTCTTCATAAAAAGATATAACAATGACATCTTAGTAGTTCAAATTTATGTTGATGATATTATTTTTGGTTCTACTAATGAGTGTTATTGTAAGGAGTTTTCTAAGCTAATGCAAGGTGAGTTCGAGATGAGCATGATGGGGGAGCTCTCATTCTTTTTGGGACTCCAAATCAAGCAAAGGAAGGATGGCACCTTCATAAATCAAGCTAAGTACGTGAATGATATGCTCAAGAAGTTTGGCTTGGAGAATGCAAAACCTCAAGCCACTCCTATGAGTTCTTCCATAAAGCTTGACAAAGATGAAGGAGGTAAGTGTGTTGATTCTAAGCTTTATAGATCCATGATAGGTTCTTTGCTTTACCTTACCGCAAGTAGACCGGATATTATGTTTAGTGTTTGCTTGTGTGCTAGGTTTCAAGCTAGTCCTAGAGAATCACACTTAGTTGCCATTAAGAGAATTTTTAGATACCTTAGAGACACACCTACTTTAGGCCTTTGGTATCCTAAGGATTCTTCCTTTATCCTTCATGCTTTTTCGGATGCGGATTATGGGGGATGTAAGATAGATAGGAAAAGTACTTCCGGGACATGCCAATTCTTAGGTAGTATGCTCGTATCTTGGTTCTCTAAGAAACAAAATAGTGTAGCCTTATCTACCACCGAAGCGGAGTACATATCCTTAGGGAGTTGTTGTGCTCAAGTCCTTTGGATGAAGCAACAACTCTTAGATTATGGTGTTAAAATAGTAACCATACCCCTTAGGTGTGACAACACTAGTGCCATTTGTCTCACTAAGAATCCCATCCAACACTCTAGAACTAAACACATAGAAATTAGACATCATTTCATTAGAGATCATGTTTTGAAAAATGATGTTGTTATAGAGTTTGTTGACACCTTGAACCAATTAGCGGACATATTTACAAAACCTTTAGCTAAAGAGCGCTTTTGGACCCTTAGGAGAGAGTTAGGTTTAACTAGCCTTTCTTGACACTCTTTTTGGTCCCAAAATGTCAAAATTTGCTTGAAAGTGTTTGTGATTCATGCTTGTGTTAATTTTGTCCTTCTTGCTTCTATGCATGTTGCTAGGGGGAGTATATACTAAGTTTAGCCATTAAAACTTGTTCATATGACATGTACATGCATTTAGGGATGTTTCAAATTGGATTTTTGCACTTAAATCTGTCAAATCTGTAGAAACTGGTAATGGTGTATCGATACGGCTTAGGCGTATCGATACGGGTTGATTTCTGGGAATTTTTGAGGATGAACAAGTATCTGTACGACCCCTCGTATCGATACGGTACAAGTTAAGGGAAATAGTCAAAGCCAAGCGTATCGATACGGACCCACGTATCGATACGGTAGTAATGACAAATATAAAATTAGGGTTAATGGGTATCGATACGCGTGTATAGCGTATCGATACGGTCTCGACGGAGAGGCTATTTAGGGCTGTATATGTTAAAACACTTTAAAACACAAAAGCCCTTTTTCTCTCCACAAACCCTAGCCGCGAAACCCTATATAAACCCCCTCAATACTTCAAAATTTACCATCAATCTTCAAAATTTCTTGAGGGTTTTTACTCTACACATCAAGGCAAACCTTGGGCATCAAATCTTGTGCATTCACATCCCCTCTTTCATCCATTCTAAGATTCAAGGTATAAAATTTCTCTTTTTCTTTTTTTTTTATTTTTGTTTGCTTTTAATTGTTGTTTCAACTGATTTTTTGTACAAACCTTGTTTGATTTTTGTGGGTTTCACCTTTTTCACAAAAAAATTTCAAAAGTTAATTTTTTTTTTCGAATATACTTTATATTCGATATTTTAAAACTATTTTTTTTGTGAATATCTCTTTAATTTTAATTTTTTTAACAAATTACCTTGAATTATTAGAATTTATTGGATCAAATAGGATGTTAATTGCATACATATTTGAATCCTTTTTATGTATTTTCAGGATTATGGCACCGAAAAAGGGCACTAAGCGTCATCGCTCTTCTTCCAATCCTAACGAGGATGTCGAGGGTAATCCTACACCTAACCTTCCTTATATCATCCAATTAAGTTTTCCCGAACCTCTTGATAGGGAACGATATAAACTTTTTCAAGGAATGAACCTTAGGGAAGAGCGAGTTGTGTCTATTCTTTTTTTAAATTCTGCTCGTTTCAAGTTTCAATACCTACCTTTGATTAAGCAATGGAAATTCTTAACCTTTTTGAATATTCCTCCTATCCTCTATAGGAACCTAGTCATTGTGTTCTTTTCTAATGCCGTATGTATACATGATGAACCTAGGGAGCATGTCATTGCCATTGAATCTTCCATTATGGGCAAACGTTTTCAAATTGATCAAAAAGTTTTATGCAATGTCTTTGGTTTTGAAGATGTTGGTATTGATGATGAACATTCCTTGGGTACGGGTTATTTAGGTCCCGCAAAAGTTTTAAATGCTCATGACCGTATCCTTCACCTTCTTGTTTCTTGGTTTCTTCGTCCATCGGGTGGGAAATATTCAACTGTTCGTCAAACGGATGATTTTGGCTTAAGTGTTTTAGAGAAGGTAAACGTCCAAATTTGTGTCAAATCATGTTTGCCGACCTTGTCTTCTTAGTTCAAAACCGTCACACCAAACTAGTCTCATCCTTTTACTACTCCACGGCTTTAAGTTGTCTATTTCATTCCCTTGGCATTGATTGTTCACATGATTTTCCCAAAACCCTTGGCCTACCTATTGATGAGCGTTCCCTAGCTCGTTCCGGTTTCACTTATGTTGATAATGAGTGGGTTCGCAATCCTCAAGATCCTCCCCCCGTTGCTCCGGTCGGTACCTATCGTGCTTCTTCGAGTTCTCATCATGCTCCTCTTGTTTCCTCCTCCATGGATACTCTCATGACCTTCCTCAATGAGAAGTTCACCGCGATGGCTACTCGTTTCACATCCTTAGAGGATCGCGTCCAAGGCATGGACAAGAAGATAGATACCATGGTCGCTCGCCAAAACTCAATGGACATCTCTCTTACCGCCTTCCATGGTGCTTGGATCAATCAAACCCGAAGGAATCAACCCTCTCAAGAAGATGAAGAAGAAGATGACGAGGACGATCATGATGACGAAGGGGACGAGTAGATCATGCATCTCATCTTAGGCCATTTACTCTTTTATTATTGTTATTGCACTTTCGTTTTTAGGATTTGAAGTTTATGCCTATTATCTATGTTTTTAGGATTTTAAGAGTTTGGATTATGATGGTTGCTTTGACATTTATGCACTTGAACCTTTATGTTTATTTTGAAGTTTATGAATTTGAACTCTTTGCTTGCTTTTAGTTTAATGAATTATTGTTGCTTTATATTGCTATTATCCTTGTATTCTATTTTGATCTAACAAAAAGGGGGAGAAGGATCATAGAGTCAAAATATTTTTGTTTTGAAAATCTATCTTAAAGTAAGGGGGAGAAAGCTTTTCAAAGTTTCAAAAACTTAAAAATTTATTTATGGTTTTGTTATATCAAAAAGGGGGAGATTGTAAAACTGAAATTGATTTTGATATAACACATAAACTTAAGGACCAATTTGCAAAACAATAAATTTTTAAGTACTCTTTAAAGTCTCACAATTGACAAGTATTTTTGAACAAAATAATATTTAAAGACCCGCTCTTAAATCATATATATTTTTCAAAGTCTTTTCCTATGTTTTCCAAGCATAAGTATGCAAAAACGCCCAGGAGTATCGATACCTTCAGCGTATCGATACCCTATTTTGTCACTGTAATTTTATTGAACATACCGTACCGATACGCCCTGAAACCGTATCGATACGATATGCATCTGGGCAATTGTTTTCATGAACCCGTACCGATACGCCTGGTAAACGTATCGATACGCTAAGCATATCTTTGAAAACTCCGAGCATTTAATTATTTGACTATTACTTGTCAGTTGGTTGGTTTCCCAATTTTCAAAAGGTAGTTATACCGTACCGATACGCCTGGTATGCGTATCGATACACTTTTTATACAAACATATCTTGGGATTTCAGTAACTTTGGACGGTATCGATACTGACCTCCGTATCGATACGCCCCTTAAAACCGTACCGGTACGCCTTCTATGCGTATCGATACGCCCTGTTTTCAGGCACAACGACTCTTTCCTCTTTGATGCAGGTATCGATACGCCCTTCCCGAGTACCGATACGGTAGGCTGCAGAGCTACATTTAATGTGGGAAAAATGTCCACAACGGCTCTATTGATGATCCCAACTACCCAAACGGCTAGAAATCAATGCAAGGGTATAAAAACAAGCTTCATTTGACCAAGCAACAACTATTGAACATTCAAGCATCATCAAAGCAAAAATTCCAAACCCTTGAGCTATTCAAAGTCATATTCTTGTACCCAATTCTTTGTCTTTCAATTTGTCAAATTGTATTGTGAGTTTGGGGTTGTTCAAATTGTAATTGGGTAGACAAATATCCTATGAGAGGAAACATTTGAGTTTACCAAATTCTTCTTTGTATTTGAGTGGATTAAGCTTTGGGTAGAAAGATTAATCGAAATTGTAAGGTTTCCTTCTCATCCAAGAAAAGGCAATTGGCAAACGGCACTGGGAATGCCTTGACTAGATCAAGGAAATCGAGTCTCATGACAAGCTTAAAGTCATCCATTGGCACTATTGAGAAATCATTGTGACCTGACCATGATCCCACATTGGTCTTGACTCCACGAGCAATGCCATGGATGGGTCGCGCAGCAGAGTTGACTGCCTTGATGGATCTTCCTCCCCTTATCACTCTAATACCAAGCCTATTGGCTTCTTCGAGGGAGACAAAGTTGTGGGACACACCTATGTCAAGCATGGCCTTTGATGCTTTCACGTTGATGGTGACGTCAACGTAGAGAAATCCTTTTACTTTAATCTTTGGGGCGGACTAAAGGACGTTGAGTAGTTGCAAGGATCCCATATGGACACCTTCTTCATCTCCATCGGTGTCGCTTCCCCTTGATGCTTTGATAGGACCGAGTTGAGGGCTTGCCTTTGTGGGCACTCTCGAACCCAATGATCACCATCGCAAATGAAGCACTTATTGTAATTGCACCATAGATCCCTAGAGATTCTAAGATTTTTGGATCCTCTTTTAAAATTTCATTTTCCACAGTTTTGAAACTTTACATTTTGGTCACTACCCAAAATGTACCACTTCCAAAGCCTATTTTGTAAAATTGATTTGACCAACCCCTTAAACATGATTTAAGAGGATTTTAGCAATTTTTACCATATTTTTATCCTTTTCCGATCCTTGATTTCCCTAAATCACCTAACGTGATTCGAACCGTTTCCGACCGGTCCGATCCAATGTCTAAAACATCTAGGCCCAAAACCAGAGCGTTACAAGACGAGACACAACTCAATTTTCTCAATCGTTAGGGTACTTGGATGGAGTTTTTGCTACATTCACAACCCCTCAACATCCAAGGCGACTTGTTTATAGTGCACTCAATCATATAGCCGGCTAACTATATCTAATTTCATTTGTAAACCACTTTACACAATATCACTTGCCAAAATAATTTCGATTTAGTATAAACCTCACTGTTTTAAAAGCATTCACAATAATCCATATTTCCAGGCATCAATTCATGCTTCATAAAACATGTACAAACACATACATACAAGGATCACTTACCTAGTGCATCCTTTAACAATATGGCATCATCAACAGCAAATCACATACTTAAATCATGCTTTAAAATAATAGATAAACACATATAAATTCAAGTGCATCCACAAGCTTATAATAGCACAATCCGAGGGAGAAAATCACTTTACTTGTGAACTTAGTAAATCGTTTCAAGCTTACACTAAGTTCCCAAAACCACTTTTAAGATGTTTCAAAGCTAGAAATCCCATTTCCACTCACTGACTCGTGAAACCTTAATCGCCGATGCGAAAATCAAGCGTTCGAAGTCCCTGGAACTTCGCCAAATGCTTCCAAAGAATCATCCCCTGTTTATACCACACAAAAATAGAGGATTAATGCATCTCAATGCATTAAAACCACCAGCAAACACTAAAAACCCGCAGCTCTGCCCAAAGGCACCAAAAAGCATATTCGAAACAATTGAAAACTCAATCGATCTTACTCGAAACTTAATCCAGCCATCAACAAACACTTCCATCACATTTTAACCATAAGTCAACATCCAAAAACATTCTAATATCATCCTTATACCTCCAACAACTCAGATTTCACATTTCCAAGCCAAAAACCAAAAACCAACAACCTAAACTTTAAGAGATCCAACCTAATCCGGGATTATTATGATTAAGCCTTTACTTTAACATCATTTAACATCCAAAACAACTTTAAAATCATTCTCAAATCAATCAAAACAATTCCCAAACGAAAATCTTGGAAAATCATCAACTAAGCCATTTTAACCCAATTTTCATTAATCAAATCATAAAACTCATTTAATAATAATATTTAGGAAGCACAAGACTTGGGAATTTCATTAAAGAACCTTGATTAGAGGGTTGATCAGCTTTTACCTCTAATCTAAGCCTTTTCCCTCAATTGACAAAGATTTTGCAAGCAAACCTCAAAGCTTCATTGATTAAATTGATAGATCACATTTAGGAAATCAAAAAGAAAGAGAAAAGTTGATAGAATCTTTAATTTTTTAGTGAAAAGAAAGTGTTTGAGTGTTAAGAAAGTAAGGAAATGGAAGTTACCTAAAATCCTTTTGTTTTCTTTAAAAATCTCTTTTAATTAAAAGTTTTTCTTTTTATTCCTTTTTAATAATACTATTTTAAAATTGGTCAAATTAAGGGAAAATGGGTTTTAAACACATGTAAGCTCTCCAAAGATTTTAAGTATTGTCTCATTTTTAATTTAGTCCTTAAAAATCAATTTTGCACTTATTACAAAATAACTACTTTCCAAAATCTTGACTTTCCAAGATCCGTTTTCTAAAATCGATTTCACCATCCTTCAATATATATTTTTAAAAGATTTTATCAATTTTCTTATAATTTTATCACATCCCAGACTACGTTTTCCCCAAACCGCTTCTAAAGGTTTGAATCTCCAAATCTAAGTTCGACTAAACTAAACTGATGCTTAAAACAAGTAGGCCCAAAATTGAGGCGTTACAAATCACGACCCTAATGGTTCAAAGAAGGCGATAAGAACACAAAGTACTTTCACCTGACTGCTTCAGTTAGAAGTAAAGTTAATCACATTGATTCAATTTGTGTTGGGGATAGATTAATTGACGATAAGGAGTTGATTGCTGAGAAGTTCGAGTATCATTACCGTAGCTTTTATAATGAAGTACCCACTATTCCCATTGAAGCATATGACTGTGTTTTTAACCAGTTAAGTTTGGATTCGGCTAGCATGCTGGAAACTCCTTTCGCATCTGAAGAAGTTTGGGCAGCCATTCAATCGTCCGATGGTACTCGAGCACCTGGACTAGATGGATTTAATTTATATTTCTTCGGAAACAAAATTGGTCAGTTATAAAGAATGATGTTATGAGTTTCTTTGAGGCTTTCTACAAGGGCAAACTAGTTCATAAAAGTTTTAACCATTCTTTTATAACATTAATACCCATGGTTGCTGCTCCGTGTCGGATTGAGGATTGTAGACTAATCTCGTTGGTGGGAAGTCTCTAAAAAGTCCTTACTTGAGTGTTATCGAGGAGACAATCATCATGTATTAAAGAAGTTGTTGGTTAATGTCAATTTGCTTTCACAATGGGAAAACAAATATTTGATTTCTCCATGATTGCTAAAGATGTTGTCGATGATCTGATAAAAATGGAAAAAAAGAAAGGCTATAGTATTTAAAGCATACTTTAGGAAAGCTTATGGTACCATAGAGTGATATTTTCTTGATTTCAATATGCTGAAAATGGGCTTTAGACAGAGATGGAGGAATTGGATAAAAGTGTGTTTCCTCAGCTTTAATATACTATCTATCAGTCTTTAAAATGCCTAGTAAAGTGGTTGATTCTCTGAACAAAAGGATTTCTAATTTTATCTAGGGTTTGAATACGGGCAAATCTATTCATTAGCTGAAACGGGATCAGTTGTGCAAATCTATTTCTTTCGATTTGACTTTAAATTAAGGAACAGATCATTGCTTTGGAGGTTCGGCTTCGAAAAAAGCAATATGTGGAGGAAAGTGATGGATGCGAAGTATAGATATGAGTCTGATTCTCTGTTGCCCAAGTGTGAAATAGGTAGAAATGCCTCTTGGATATGGATCACAAGCCCTATCGCTGTTGTAGGTGTCTTTTTTTACCCAGAATCTGAGATATAAAATTGTGGATGAAAGTTCAGTCAGGTTCTGGGAAGACTACTAGACTGAAGTATCTTCCCTAAAGATTCATTTTCCTAGAATTTTGCCTTCTTATTCAAGAAAGATGGCAAAGTGGCAGAGTATGGGAGATGGTACTTGGGTTTGGAACTTATTGTTGCAATTAGAAGGTGGAGTGCTGGGAGAATTCCATCGTTGTAATTAACAGAGCAAGTAGGCAATCGATTGAGGCTGATCGAATTGTATGGAATGGATCATCATATGGATTTTACAAACCCAAATTTTTGTGTGAAAATGTATCATATGTGGGATTAGAGGAAGAAAAGATATGGAAGCTGGTGTGGTCGAAAGATGTTGCATTCTTACGAAAGGTAATTCATGGGAGAGTGCCCACCTTACGAAAGGAAGAATCGGTGAATCATATATATATATATATATATATATATATATTGCCAATGTATTATTACTTGGAGAATTTGGCAGATCTAGTCGTGTGCATGGGACCTTCTAATAACCATTCCAGGTGACATCAAATCTTTTATTATTCAATGGGATAACTAAGTTATAAAGTCTCAACTCCGACCAATCTAGAATGTTGTTGTTTGGTTCTTATGGACCATTTGGCTTTATCGAAATGACCGTATTTTTAATAACAAAAGTATGAGTGAATCTCAGATATATAATATTGATGTTTTTAGGATAAGTCACCGGGCCAAGCTCCATCATATCTATTTCAGATTTCTGTCGGAATCAATGTGCAGCTTCTGTGAGAAATACAAACCTAGCAAGCCTGTCTCGAGATCTTTGGTGGCCCTTCTATATGGATGTTTGAAGTTCAATGTTGATGCCACTGTTCGTAGGAGTTTTGGTTACGCAGGTATGCTGAGGGATCATAATTGGAGTGTTATGATTCGGTTTGCAAAGTCAATTGGCATGTCCGATTCATCCTAGTGAGAGTTGAAGCATGCTCTATTTTCGATTCATTGGCGTGGGCTCGGTCACATTCTCTTTTTTCGAATTTGATAGGTTGTTGTCGATTAATTGGATAACAAACTCTCAATTTGCTCCTACTCTGTTCCACTCAATGCTAAGGAATTGATCTTCCCTTCTAACAGATCATCGGTGGAAAATTCAATTTGCATATCGTAAAGCTAATGTTGAAGCTCATCGTTTGGCTCATCAAGGCATCGAGAGAGCTAAAGACCTCCTCCTTATTGATAATGTCAATTCCTTCTTGAATTCCTTTCTTTCAATCCCTCTGGAATAATAATACACACTTTCTCTCTTGAATTCATTCTTTCTTAATCTCTTCCTTCTTGAATTCCTTTCTTTCAATCCCTCTGTCAGCCATAATCGCACATGGTATCAGAGGTTTCTTCCATGGCTGATAATGGTTCTAAACCTTTCACCAACAAGACGATTTCTATTCCTCTCGATGATACAAACTATCTCCTTTGGAAACAACAGGTCTTGTTCACTTTTCCGTCACTTCTACTACCTGGTTGATGCAGCTGCACTGCTCTTTGAAGAACATCCGAAAGTGCGATCAATCCATGAGAGAGTATCTTGCTCAAATCCAAGGGATTTTTGATAATCTTGATGTTTAAGGTAATCCGCTCACGGAAACAATGCATATCTCAACCATTCTTTCTGGTCTACCACCGGAGTATGAACCAGTGGTGGCCGTTATTGCGTCCAGTCAACAGCCGTATAAGCTTGATGGAGTTGTGAATGTCTTTCTTGATACAGAGTCACGACAAATCGAATTCTTGAGTCAAAATTCTCTGGTTAATTTAACTCGTGAAACCCATCAAGGCCCATTTTCAAGCCCGTTTGTTGAGACTAGTAACCCTAACATTGGTTATTCTCACAACTCGAATTCTCAGCAGCCGTCTGTAGGGTTTCATCCAACGGCCCCTGTGTATCATCCGTCTCGAGGCACACCGGCTAGAGGTCGTGGTGGAAGGTTCTATGGCGGTCGTTCGCGTCCGCAATGCCAAATTTGCGGTAAACTTGGACACTTAGCTGGTCGTTGTTTCTACCGATTCAACCAAGCCTTCGAAGGTGTTGGTGGGCACTCCCTCGTCAATCAACTCTCCTATTCTGAAGGCTTTAATGAGGAGCTTCAAGAGTCTCAAGCCTTTGTCAATTCATCTCCAAACACTGGTTCTGATGCTGTGGTGGCTACACTCGCCGCTGTTGCTGAGGATTTCAACTATGGCGATGCAACGTGGTACCCTGATTCTAGAGCCACGTCTCACCTTACTCCTGATGCAGGTAACA
Organism: Hibiscus tridactylites; assembly: GCA_958450335.1. NCBI lineage: Eukaryota > Viridiplantae > Streptophyta > Magnoliopsida > Malvales > Malvaceae > Hibiscus > Hibiscus tridactylites. The sequence goes on from OY288273.1 coordinate 67,381,758, forward strand.
TCGTGTCCTCTGTCCCTTATTCTTGTTCTGGTAAGATATTGGTGGCAGACGGATCTAAGGTCCCTATTTCTAGGATAGGGTTTTCAACACTGTCATCTAAATCTAGACCTTTAATTTTAAACAACTTATTACATGTTCCTCTAATTAAAAAAAAAATCTCCTATCAGTATCTAAGTTTACGAAAGATAAAAACGTTTCTATTGAGTTTTTTCCTAACTCTTGTGTTGTCAAGGATTTGGAGACACACCAACTGATTCTACGAGGTTTGCAAAGTGATGGTCTCTACAAATTTATCTCTTCAGATGATATTTTACCTTTACATTCAGTTGGTTTACATGTTGATGATTCATCCATGCTATTTAATTTTGATCCTGCTGATATTGGTTCTACTTCAGATGATATTGCTGCTGATATTAGTTCTGATACTGTTGCTAATAGCTCTTCTAAAATTCAAAGTTGTAATCTGATTTCTGCACATGAAGAAAATGTTAGCTGTTTTTCTGTTTCTAGTGTTGATTTGTGGCATAGAAGGCTTGGACACCCTTCTATTTAGACTTTAGCTAAGATGTCCACTACATGTAATATTTCTGATATTAATAAAAAATCTTTTTTCTGAAGCATGTAAACTTGGCAAAAGTCATAAATTGCACTTTCAGAAATCTCTCACTGTGTATGATACTCCCTTGCAACTTGTTTATGTTGATGTCTGGGGTCCTTCACATTACTTTCTAATAATTTTTCTTACTATGTTAGTTTTCTTGATGCTGCAACACGTTACACATGGATATACTTTGTGTCTTAGAAATCTGATGTGAGGAATGTTGTTATTAATTTTCATAAGATGGCTGAACGATATTTGGATTTTAAGCTAAAGAGTATTCAATCAGATTGTGGAAATGAATTTAAAACATTAGAATGTTATTTTTTGCAACATGGTATTGAGTTTCGGCGCACTTGTCTATATACATTTGAACAAAATGGTAGGGTTGAGCGAAAACACCGACATATAATTGAGTTAGGTCTAACCCTTTTAGCTCAAAGTGGAGTTCCTTTCAAATCTTGGTCTGATGCTTTTTACTATTCAACATATCTTATAAACAAGTTGCCTACGAAATTTTTAGGTGATTTATCACCCTATCAAAAGATCTTCTATAAGTTACCCGATTACAAGTTTCTTAAAAATTTTGGTTGCCAATGTTTTCCGTTAACCAGGGCCTACAACCAACACAAGCTTCGGTTTCGCTCCATGCCTTGTACTTTTCTTGGTTACTGCTCAGTACAACATGGCTATAAGTGCCTTAGTGATGATGGTAAGGTCTATGTGTCTCGTCATGTACAATTTAATGAAAATTGTTTTCCATTTTTGCAGATTTCTTCCAGTAGAAAAGTTAAATCTGAGGGTTCAAATCTGCATAAGGCTAAATACTCTGGTCCAATTCCTACCACCCAGGGATTGTCCTCTGGCTCTTCTAATGCATCATATTCTAGTAGCATGCCTTTCACTACTTGTTCCAGCTTCTCAAGGTCTTCCGATGAACAAGAACATGGTCCCTGCAATGAGCCCTCGTTTCTTGCTGTATAACAAGCTCATTCGTTCCCTGCTGCATAACAAGCTCTAGTCAATGAACCGGCTGCTTATCTTCAAACTTCAGTCAATGGAGAAGCTGCCCAACATGAAAGTTCAGATTCATGTGATGAACAAACTCTTGCCCCTCAGGTATCGATTCAGCATAATAATTCAGAACCTCAAGGTGACAGTTCTAATTCTCCAGTTTTTAGTCATCATGCACATTCTGAAGATCGATATTCAAACTCTATAGGTCAGCATGAGTTGCGTAATGCACAAGTTACTGCTAGACACCCTATGGTCACTAGGTCTAGAGCAGGGATATTTAAACCCAAGGATTTTATTACTGAAGCAGTGGCAGATGTACCTAAAGGTATACACCAAGCAATGTCTTTAGATGTTTGTAAAGAGGCTGTCTAGAAAGAACTTGATGCCCTAATTCAAAAAGGTACATGGGAACTCACATCTCTGCCTCTGAATCGAATTCCCATTGGATGCAAGTGGCTTTTTAAATTGAAACGAAATTCAGATGGCAGTGTAGCTAGGTACAAAGCCATACTAGTTGCAAAGGAGTTTCCATAGAAGGTTGGCTTTGACTACTCAGAGACATTCAGTCTTGTTGTTAAGGCTGTGACAGTTAGAATTTTGTTAAGCTTAGCTTTAGGCAATGGTTGGGTTCTTCGACAGATCGACATAGACAACGCCTTTTTAATTGCAGACTTGTCTGAAGAAGTATACATACAACAACCTCCAGGTTTTGAACAAGAATATGAAGCTAGAAATCTTTTAGTGTGTCGGTTAAAAATCCCTCTATGGGCTCAAACAAGCTCCCCGAGCCTGGTTTGAGAAGTTTAGAGATCACATGGTTCATGGACTTAGATTCACATCATCTCTAGTTGATTCTTCACTATATTTCAGGGAAAAACAAGGCAGCAAAGTGTATATAATGGTTTGTATGGACGGCATTGTCGCAATAGGGAATGATCCAGAAGAAGTTGATCGTGTTATTCAAAACATAAATCTGACTTTTTTTTGAAAGATTTGGGGCAGCTGACCTTTTTTCTTGGAATGAATATTGAGGTTGTTGAGAACAGAGTTATTCTCAATCAAAAGAAACACATCATGTAGTTATTGGAAAACTGAAGATGATAGATGTCGTGCCCACTCCAAAACCCATGGTCACATCCCCTCCACTTTCCTCTACTGATGGTGAACCCTTTCTTGATAGCATTTTATATAGGCAAGCAGTAGGTACACTGCAACATATATGCACTACTAGGCCCGCTATACAATTCTCAGTGAATAAAGTGAGTCAGTTCATGCAAAATCCACTAGACTAACACTAGAAGGTCGTAAAAAGGATTGTAAGATATCTCAAGGGTACTTTGAGTCATGGTTTGTTTTTCAGCAGTGGTCCATCGCCCTTGAACTTGGTTGGATATGTAGATTCAGATTGGGGAACATGTGTTGATGATAAACGATCTACTGGAGGATATTGTATTTTCTTATGAGGAAATCTTATAGCCTGGAGTTCTAAGAAACAAAGTGTTGTTTCAAGGTCATCGACTGAAGCCGAGTTTCGTAGTTTAGCTGATGCGATTTGTGAAGTAACATGTGTTAAGTCTCTCCTTACCGAACTAAAAATCTCCTTAGTCTCAACACCAACAGTCTGGTGCGACAATACTAGTGCTATAGCACACTCCTCCAATCCTGTCCATCATGCTAAGCTTAAGCATGTTGAACTTGATCTCAGCTTTGTGAGAGAAAAAGTCACTGAAGGATCAATTCAAATAAACTATGTACCTACAGCTGATCAAGTAGCAGATATCTTAACTAAACCTCTTTCCTCTGCATTTTTTCTGCACCTACGACAACAACTGAAAGTATTTTATCCCGAGGAACTTCGATTGCAAGAAACCTATCCTCAATGCTTGCTGACTAAATTTTGAAAAACACAAAGTTTGTATTTGTCCAGAAAAGGAAAAGAAAAGAATCTGAAGCATGTTGAAGAATCAAAGCCAGAAGAAGAAGAAGAGAAAATATGAAGAATGTTAGAGCTAAGAGCTCGTTTCTGTTATTTGTTAGTTGGATAATTTGTTGCTTAATTAGTTTCAATTAGTTTCAACAGCTATGTACAACTAGGAGTTAGTTTTATCTCAATAACTCTTCAAGAATCCTCTCTCTATATAAGAAGGATTTGTGAACTCTTGTAAACATGTCTTTTAACTGGAATAATAATACACACTCTCTCTCTTGAATTCATTCTTTCTTAATCCCTTCCTTCTTGAATTCCTTTCTTTCAATCCCTCTGTCAGCCATAATCTCACAGGGATCCTATAAGGTTTTGGTGTTATGGGTTGGTGGTTAAACTTGCTTGTAGATGAGATCAAGATCCTTAATAAAGTAGGGCACTATTTTCTCCTAATAGATTTAGAGGGAGTTTTTAATGAGGCTCACCATTCCTTAAAAAATAAGGACAAAACATTTAAAATTATTGCAAAAACTATGTAACTTCTTAATGAGAATATACGTACTCATAGTGAATTTAAGAAATTTGTTTAATAATAAAAATTTAGTAACTTAAAAATTTTAATTATTATTTTATTTTAAAATAAAAGGGAAATAATGAAGTCATTCAAAATTATGAAATTAATAAAAAAATGTATAAAATAATCTGAAAACCTGAATTAGTTGTAGAAAATTATGTGGTAGCAATAATTAAAACTTGAACTTTTTATAAAAAGTTTAAACAGATTTCAATGAGTTTAAGTTTAATGTAAATACTAATTACAAATTTAACATTAAAAAATAATTAAATATGTTTACACTTATAAATGTGTGTATTGGATTAAATAGTAATTTTAAATGAAATAATCTAGTGTTAAAGAGGGTATACAAGCGATTTGAGAGAACAAAAATGACTAGATTGATATATTTTTTTTAAAATAAGAAGGGTTAAATTTATTGAATTAAGACTAAATTGGTAGAATATACAAGTTTCGATGAGTAAAACTATCATTATATCAAATCATATTAGATGTACGTTTGTATTTTAATAGAGGAGTTACATGATTGTAACAAAAACTTTAATTGAGTGACCCAATTTTTACTTTTAATAATTGAATGACCTAATTGTAACTTTACTAATAATTCAATGACCTCCAATGTAGTTTACCCTTTAGTTTTTTAGTGAGTTTATGCAATTATTGTATTTTCCCAATCATCTTTCTTGTGTTATTATATGAATTTTGATATTTTAAGTTGAAAATATTTTTTTATGATTTAAAAATGAAAAAAAAAATCATTCAAGTCGGGACGGAGTCGGTTTGCACATCCAATTTTAGGGTGGATTTAGGGGGTGGACACACCAAGTACCGTGGACGAGTTGAGCGTTGAGTTGTAATAAAAACCATCTACTCTGTTTATGTTTTTATTTATATTCTCAAACTAAAAATTAGGTTTAAAGTTTGGGTTTAAGGTTTAGAGAATTTAGGGTATGATGTATTTTTTAGGTTGTAGGGTGTAGGATTTAAAATTTAGAGTTCTGATTTAGAATTAAATTTTTTTTCATAGTTTTTAGTGTTAATGCATAGACAGAGTAACTAAAAAATACAACAAGCTCTGCTCCACTCCGTTTCCATCTTTAGATAACTATATGATTTGTTTATCTGTGACAAAAATATTTTGTTAGAATCTAGATGGAAATTGCTAAATCTCATGAAAACAAAACATAATAACTCAATCAAATTATTGTTCAAAAGGATGAAACTTTATTCTAAAAAACACACATTTCAAACTAGCAACATGCACTGATTCAATCAGTGGGTCTTATTGTTTTTATCCTTGTTCATTTTGGCAACATACTCAAACAAACTCCCATCAAAGCATCCCCTTATTGCTTCTTTTGATAGAAAATCGTTCTCATCCTTTGCAATTCGATACAAAAGAGTCCATTCCCCTTTAGAGATTATCCTGAAAACAATTGAGAAATCTCAGTAAACAAGCTAAGCACTTATCAAATCAAAAACACGAAGTTGAAAGTACCAGCCAAGGAAGTCGTATTGGTTTCGATTTGACTCCGTCATGTGCCACACTTCTTTGAATGATAATTTATCGGGTACAGTTCGAGCATACTTGCTGAAGATGTTCTCAAAGTTCACTGGCATGAACCTGAATATCCCCATAACAAGGGTCAAAATATTTTGTTTTATTATGTTGTTAATGATTCAAATGATATACGGTAATTACGAATAGAAACTCTTTTCTTTTTTTGTGTCTTTATTTATGCCCTAACCAGAGTCGGACCACAATGGGATCCAGAGGACCCTGGCTCCCCCAAAATTTAGTATAATTATCATTTTATTCCTCAAAGATTTTAAATATTTTAATTTGGCCTCTTCAAAAAATTTAAAATTCTTATTAATTATCAATTTCTTTGAATATTATTAATTAAGTTCATTTAATTTTTTAAAAAATTGTAATTAAATCTATTTTTTTGAAAAATTTTAGTTTAAAGTTCTAAAATTTTCAAAAATTTTAATTAGTCCCCGTCAAATTGTTCTACCAAGATCCGCCCCTGGCCCCAACATTAAAAATTAGATTTAGGGTTTAAAGTTAGGGTTCAGAGAATTTGAGATATGGTGTATTTTTAGGGTGTAGAGTTTAGGATTGAAAATTTAAAGTTAGAGCTTAAAATATAAATTTTTAATATTTTTTGTGTTGGGACATAAAAATAACACCGAAAAGAAGCAGAAAAATTTTCCCGGTAATTACCTTCCTTCAGTGTCAAACGTTGCCGAGTCGCTGCCATGCTTGCATTTGTGTATTCTATCAATATATATGGGAAAATGTAGATCTGGTAGCCATCCCTATGAAATTAGTGGAATCAACAACTTAGTGTCATATGTGCATGTAAATATATATTCATTTCATAAATTAACTTACGGTGAGTGTGGAATAACTCAATCCCACGTTGATGAGGATTGCAGCAAAAAGGCTTTCAAATCGACCGAAACCAAGATTTCTCATGCCTGGTTTTTTTTCAATAAGATTAGAACATGAAAATAAAAACAAATTGTAGGGGAAAAAGAAAAGAACCTCTGTAGGTTTCCAGGGGATAAATAATTCCATCTTTGTTTTGGTCAAAAAAAGAAGCATGTTGCTGAAGAACACTCAAGCCTTTACTGTCACGCCCCACTGTTCCATGTGGATTTTCCACGTCCGGAGCTACCGATGCCCTTGCCAAATCTGATCCCACATATTATGCATATATGTTACTCAAACAAAGACTTATAATCGTCACAAAAGAAGAGAGAAAGAAAGTAAGAAGCATTACAGGGTTTGGGTAATTTTTCGTTGAGGTCCGGTCGAACCTTTCTTTCACGAGTCACCGGAGCTTTGGGCGCCTCTGTTGCCATATCCATCTTTTGTCTATACTTGCTGTTCTTGATTTGTTTTAATAGATTCTGAGTTTTCTCGTAAGCAATGAAGCTCTCCTTAAATAGAAAACCTTGACATCAAACTCAGCAGATATTTATATAAAAGAACACCGTGATAATGCTACTACGGGGAGTTCTAGGGAACAACCTTTAAATACAGGCTAAAGAACGGCTGACATGTTTACCGGGTAAAAAGCGGTACACAAATTGTTACATGAAGCGGTACACAAATTGGTACAATATTGTAATAAAAGAATGTATATACAGTTTTATTACATGATGCACTGTTTACCGGTACACAAATTGTTACATGATGTTGTACACAAATTAATACACTTTTGTAATAGAAGAATGTATATACCCTTTTATAACACATGCACGAATTTTTAGAATGGATTAAGTACGTGTAAGGAAATGTGTACATACAGAATTTCTTACTCGAAAAGCATATTTTGGTACAATAGTGGTATGGAACTGTGTATATACATATATTACTACCAAATATACAGAAATTGGTACAAATTTGTAAGAGGAAAAGGTATATACATTTTCTTGTACACGGTTTGACGAAGGTTGAAAATGGACTTGTACTTGTAGGGAAATGTGTACATACAGAAATTCTTACCCGAAAAACATAATATTTTACAAGTTTTGTTAAGATTTGTGTATATACTCTTAATAGGACGAAATGTACAGGAATTGGAACAAATTTGTATGACGAAACGGTATATACCTTATATATTACAAATGTGTAAGATGGAACAAATGGGTCATTACTTGTAGGAAATGTGTACATACACAATTTGTTACCCGTAAAGTATATTTTCTTACAAGTTATGTAAGGAGTTGTGAATATACACGTAATAGTACCCAATGTACACAAAATAGTAGAAATTGGTTTGAGGAAATGTTATATACCTTATTTATTACAAACTGGGTAGAACTCTGTACGTATACTTTTTTTATTACACAAATTTTCCCAGGGTCGTCGAAATGTCCAATTTGTTTGTAAGGAAATGAGTACATACAGATATTCATACCCAAAAACATACTTTCGTAGAATTTATGATAATGGCATCGTAACCAGGTAAAGGTGGGTTCGGTTCTGGTTTTGCAGAATGGTCAAAAGTTAGTCTTTTGTGTAGCATCGAAACCTCGTATATAGGGTTTCGGTGCTGGTTAAGCGCGAAAATATTTGAAGGTCTTTAACCTTATGAGTGAAAATTACTTGGTTTGGTATGAAAGATGTAGAAATTTTATGAAAGAAAGAAAATGCATTCCAATCCAAACAACGTTCAAATACATTAGATATTAAAAAAAAGAAACATAATAAATCCTCCCCTCCTCAGTCCTCATTCATGCCCCGAGAAACGACCTGCATGCCCGCTGCCACCCATGGCACTGGAACCAGCCTCTGGTTGGTGCTGACCAACCATCTCTGAATAAGACCGGATCTCATATCTGACCCTATTGTTGCCTAATGAACAAAACATATATGCATTAGTATGAGAAGAAGTGAATCTTGTAGAGAAGAAGAAACTGATGATAGAGACAACCTTGAGAGTGGTGGCGGTTGAAGTAGTCTATGTCCTCTTTGGTAGGCATGTAACCATAAAGTTGGCGCGCTGTGCCTGGACCATAGAAGATGCCTTGACATTGTTCCCAAGCTTTTCTATCGAAACTTTGGGCAGCAAACTTGTTATGCAGATCCTGAGCATCGAGATAACCTCTTGCCGTGCTCTGAAAAATCAAAAGGCTCATCCCATGATGGCCGTCGGGTCCGTATGAATGGCGAGGCTTGGCAATAGTATCATAGGAACTGAAATAGTTCCGCAGCTCTTGGTTTCCCATACCAATCCACTGAAGCATAAAATGCAAGAGATTAGAAGTGAAGCAATTGTAATAATATTGAAAACATAATTCAAATTTGTTAAATAACTACCTTCCCAGCATCATCCTTTTCCAGCCTTGTGTTCATTATCATGACCATGGGCGGCCAGAGTATTTGGTGATCATGAACCTCGTTGTTTGCAGGCAGGGGGCAGGCAGTATTAGCAGCAGTGGGATCATCTCTCAAAGCAGTCCATTGGCCAAAAGCTTGACCCTGAGGAATAGAAGATGTGCCCCTTGTAAGCAATTCCTCATCAAAGAGCTTAGCAAAATGGCGATGGAGCCTGAGCTTTGGTCCACCTTTCGTTCTGGCATGTGACAGTAGGGAGTGAATGCCAGTAAACTTCTGAGAGGCACCAGGACCTCCTTGGCAGGCTGGACAAAACCATTTTGTAGCAGGGTCAGTGATGCTCAGCATTGTAGCAATGGCCTGGAAAAAGCTCCTGAACCATTTGCTTCGTCGGAGAGTTTCATTGCTCGGTTGTTCCTCGTCGTCAAAATCGAAATATAAATCATCATCAGAATTTGAGTCAGACTCAAATTCTAATTTTCTCTTCGAGAAATGGTGAGGAATGTTTTTGGAAGATCTGCTTGAACTCATCTTAAAGGAAAGAAGTTTAAAGTATTTGGTTAGGAAGAGAATATAAAGAAAAAAGGGTTCAGATGAGTATAGGGAATTGTTGATGTTGTAAAGAGTATAGAGAAGAGTTGTATATTTATAGGGAAATTCAGTTGGGAGGGAAAGTGAAAAGGCTGAATCGTTTTGCTTGGTTTCGAAAAAGTATTTGGTTCTATGGAGGGGTACCTACTTTGAGAAGGCACGCTGTGTGTCTGTTCATTGAACTAGGTACATGAATCCCTTCATTAATTAGAAGACAGAAATCTGGAAAGGATGAATCGTTATGCTTGGTTTCGAAACCAGCTGTAAACACGATGAGGAAGATGAAACGGTTCATGTGATTATAGTGAAAAGATAGAACAATGAAAAAGCAAGATTCCTTTTAATAGGTTCGAAACCATCTGAAGGGGTTTCGGAACTATATACAGTTATTAGTAGCAAAATGTACGTAGATTGGTACAAGATTCCAAAAGAAATCGGTATATACATGATTTTATTACACACTTTCATGAATGTTCAAGTTGGGTCATTTAATTGTTAGGAAATGTGTACATACATAAATTGGTAACCAAATGCAAAGTACATCATTTTGAGGGGCATCGAAACCACCTCAATGGGGTTTCGGTGCCTGTTTGAAGTGCAGAAAAAGTTACTACCTTGTTCGTACAAGCCAGCTATAAAGTTCTGTGATTATACATAAAATATTAGCCCTTTCATGTAATTGTTTAGGTTTAAAAATGCCTCACGAGATGTCTGTTCATTGAAGCAGGTGATGACAACAACTGAAAAAGCCTGACTCGTTCTGGGGGTATCGAAACCAGCATTATTTTTGGGTAACACGCAACGGTACAGGTGATGACAGTGAAAAGACAGAACATTGAAAAGGCAGATTCCTTTTAATGGTTTCGAAACCAAATTATGGGGTTTCGGTACTGTATACACATAGTACTTGTAAGAATTGTACAGAAATGCGTATTCGCTGTACATGATGTGTACGTGGTATCGAATCTACAGATAAGGGGTTTCGGTGCTATGTTTTCGTTGGGGCATCGAACCCAGACTTAAGGGGTTTCGGTGTCTTTTGGTTTCGAAACCTCCTTAAGGGGTTTCGGTGCTCTATACACATATCTTCACATACCCTGTGTAGACCTTTTTTACAATAAGAGTTGTACATAAATGCGTTGTCTTTGTACATGATGTTGTTTTTGGTACAAAACTGTAAATGTATCATGTAATAAGTACAAAATTTTTTGCCAATAATATTTCTGAATATATAACATTGTATGTTGTAATTACAGAGATACAAAAGACGAGCACACATATAATACAGAGGAGATTAGAAGAGAAAACTTGATTAATTCAATTGCCATCCACGGTTTCAGCTGCATTTAATCCAAAAACGGATGATGCTTCACGTACTCCTATACATTGTCTGCTGCGGCCAAGTTTTGTAAATATACCCTAATCACATAGGGTAAGCCAAAACACCGTTCGAGACCCGCAAACGAAGGACGCAAAACGAAAGCATAAAATAAACACTAATGCGTCCACAAAACGGGGGAATCAATGTTCATTTTGCAAAATGGAGGGACACAATAAGAACACATGCCCGAGACTGAAGCTTCAACTTCCAACGGGTACTACGGAACTTGACGACCTAGACATGTCTCAACCATAATGCAAATTTCATTCAAATCACTGTAAGTAAAACCTAACCAAAGATATCCTCTGCAGACTTACGAAATCATGTGCATATGCTACTTTTATCCACTGAAATTTATCATTTATTGCAAAATTTCTGTACAAGCGTTTTACCACATTGTGGCCCTGAAATTGCATAATATACATTCAAAATTTGTACATTTCACTCTTACCTAACCTATTTATGCTTGCAGCACATGTCATATACAAAATGTTTTCAGTTCATATACATCCAAACATGTCCTAATGCATTCAAATACATAATAAACAAAGCATTCAGTCCTAAAGCCTTACCATTTCGGCCGCTTAAAAGTGCCATGTTTTGGAACCTTTGGTCCGTTTGCCTTCATGTACCATTGACCAACAGCAACATTGATATTCCCCCGCAATTTATTCTTATCATGACTGATAAGTTCGTACAAAAGAATCATCCGATCCTATTTTCTAACGTTCTATTAAGACAAGTACAAACAAATTAAGCTTTTATTAAAGACCATTATAGTATACATGACCAAAGTAAGGAAAGTTGAATGAAGATTAACCTAAACCCTTACCACTTCCCCTATATGCTTCTCATTCCAAAGCTGCATCCATCTGATGCAAAACATACCACAATCATCACTGTTAGAAAACAAATCCATGTTAACATAATACCACGAGTAATCCTTCCCAATTTGTTAAACAAAATTAACACAAAGTACTAGAATATAACAACTCTGTACCCATTATCCTGATGTTTGACTTTTTCCACCATCACGCGTAGATCGGTCAATGGCCTTGATGGTGAGCCAAACACTTGGACAAACTTCTTATCTTTTAAACATTCTTTTAGACTATTGGTCTACATGCAGAAACATTTTTTCTGTTTTTACATACTCTGTACCATCTTAAACAATGGAAGAATAAAAGTTCGTAGTTCTCGATTATTACCGGGTTCTCTGCCATACACAGTCTTGCACCATTGCCTCGGGTATTTGGGAAGCTGTCCAGTAGCTTCACTACACCAGCATCAATATCGACGACACACATAAACCAATGAGTGTTGCTCTCATTCACGGGGATAAAGAGCTGAAACAAGCAACGATTTCCATTGTAATATACAGATGACATGAAAGTGCATGAGATGTTTAATTTATTAATGCTTCTTCGTACCACTTTACAGTCCGTCAACAAGCCATATGGATTGCCAACCTTACTCCAATACTGAGAGATTGTACCAACATTTACTCCTTGCAGAAGCTGAGACTACAATAGATCATTTATTATTAACCATGTATCCTTATAAAACCATATCCACTTGTTCATAATAGACATAAGATTCTTTAATATTTAACTTACACTCAATGCACACGGGATGTACCCTCTCATTCTTTTAGATTTCTTCCTTATATCTTCATCAACAATGGTAAAACCAACAGCATCTATAACCTAAACCACAAACATATAGCAACTATCATACTAAATTTCTTCTAATATATACAAAATGCTTAAAAGGAATAGTCAAACCTACTAACCATTGAACCCACCCAACATCCAGGTCGTATCGTATCTGCATCGCTTACAGACAAATATGAGTGCCCAAAATCTACAATTGATTTACTGCACCCATACAAAAAAAAACTTACATATTATATTGAACAGAACAACATCACTGAGGATTACTTTCAAATTCAGATTGCTTACGATTCAGGCAATGGCGTATTCCATATATAGTCACAAGTGTCTTTTGTTGACTTGCCTACTCCTTCCGGTACTTGGACGTATGTCAGTATCTTCAATGCTTACACATTTGTTGTTCAATACTTAATCTACTTAATAAGACAAATAAGTACTTCACGTTCAAATATATAAGTTTTATTAGAAAACCTCATTAGTTATTCAACCACTAAACAATTAGTTTGAATAACATTAGAATTTCATCCATATTTGTCTATAATAAATGTACTCATACACACACATCATTTATTGTGGACACAAATCCTACTTAAACCAAACATTGTCACACAACATTCTTCATTCAATGGCTGACTTTATTCATGTTTCGAGTTCGAATTCCTAGTCTTATTCCTTTGCCACTAACCTTTGCAGTAGCTATAGCTGTTGTCTTGCCCTACAAGTTAACACAAACAATACCAACAACAATACTCTCAATCCTTAACTTCTAGAAAAGTTGATCAAATGAACTTATTATACCTTTTTCATTGTTTTCGGTACAACAACGGATTCTTCATTCAACCACTCGACATCGTCCTCCATCATTGGGTCCTCCTCAATATGAACTCCTTTGTTCGGATCAGAAACTTTGACTTGCTCTTTGTCAACCACTTCTTCTCCTTCTTTAACATGAACAACAATTTCTCCATCAGATTTCCTCAATGACTTCTGCAATTCTATCATGTTCGCATTTAAACTCTTGCATTCCTCCTTCAATTCCCTTATACTCTCTTCGATTTCCTTTTCCTTCTCCAGACGGGCTTGTAGACTATCTTTTATTCCACCCAACTCTACCAGTACAGTCTGCAGCATATCCATAACAACATGATTTGTTCCATTCTTTTGATCCCCTTCTTCCCCTTCCACTTTCTCATCATCATACCCAAGTACCTGCAAACATCATCAGTAAATCATTTCATATAACCACAACATCCTATATAATACCAGGTTGGTTTAACCCACTTACCTTGGGTCTTTTTGGATGGCTTTCTTCCTTCGGGCTATTTACAATCTTCTTTACTGCCTTCTTGTTGCCCCATGCATGTATGCGACCGCGACCTTGAGAGGCAGCAACTATTCTGCTCGCGACTCCACTCCAAAAATCAAATAACCTCACCTACATTTATTATTCATCAAAACATTATAATCTACCTCAATAAACTCAATCCCATGAAACAAATGCTACGTTCGAACAAAACATACTTTTAAACATATATTACCTCTAATATCGCGATGCATCTGGTCATGTATGCCAAACCACCACGAACTTTCTAGTTCTCTACTCCATCAAGTAACTTGTTGTATGCATATTTGCACCAATTGAGATTTCCCTTCAACCCCTCTGGCACAACAACCGTAAATGTTCCGAGGAAGGCATATTGTTCGCATTTGGACTTATAAAAACACCAACAATGAAAAGAAGAACGCGAGCTTTCAACTCGTCTCCCTCAAATTTACCGCTAAGTATGTCCTCCTTAAGTTCATTCACCTTGGCATCCCTCTTTATTCCGTACTTCGATGCCATTTCTTTTGCATTAACATTTCTCGTTCCAATTTCAACTTCGACTCCTTCATTCTTCAAACCCAAAACAGCCTCCACATCTTCCACCAACACTGGAATTTTATGTCCATCAAATTCCATGATCGACCTCTGGACATCAAAATTCTCTACTAAAGTGCGACATAGGTCGCGATGAATTGCTCTCGGTTTTATTTCCAGTAAAGGACCAAACCCTAACTCATGTACCACACCCTCAATATTCATCTTTCTCATCTCTTCAAACACCTCTAACAGCTTAATGAGGCTACATCTTGAAGACTTCTCCTACAACATTTCATAAATACATTATTTACTTCACTCTTACACAAATATACCTAATGTTAGAACAATTTCATCTCTTTCTCCATAAATAATTTCAAAAATTCACTTAACTTTTTCTCTTTCTCTTCCTCAAGTACTACAATATCCTTCACATTGGAGGCTTTCCATTCAGCTAGAGCCTGCTTCTGCTCCTCGAACATTTTTTGATAAGGCTCCTTTTCATCTTCACTCATCTGCCTCCACCTCAAACCCAATGCTTTTCTTTCATGTATCACTCTCACAATTAGTCCAATACAAATATCATGTACAATTAACAAACCATTACACAACATACTTACATTGTTGTTCATTGTCTTCTCCCCTCCAAACGTTTACATTCTGCTTTACTGTAAAACATAAATTCTCTGTTAGCTTATGCAACTCATATTTAATATATTTTACAGTTCTATATACATTCAACTTCAACTTACTAGAATTGGAAATATGTTGTACATATCTTAGGTGCCTCTGCATCCCCTTTATGAGACTTCTTCTTATGTTTCATTGTCTGCAACGTGTACCTAAAATAATCAAAGATTGAAACCAGTTTTTTACATACTACTTCAAATCAACTATTTGATCTTAAGAAAAAATCATACCTTCCAACACATTTCAATACTATAGATGTAGAGAATATGCAAACCAGTTTTTAAACCAAATACAAGAACCATCTCAGCCAACATTCATAACCAATACATGCATTTCCACTAAATGATTCTTACAAATCCAATCTCCTCGACAATATTTCTTTCTTAAAGAATTCAACACTTCTTCTTTGGTTATCTTTTTTAACTACTGTTAAACACTTCTTCTAACTATTGTTATCTTTTTTCCCAAAAACCCTTAATAGAACACTAACCAAAAATACCGAAAATTCCTTCCAATCCAATCTCCTATACAATATTGATTATAAAGTACAAAGAAATCCACATTCGCAAGATTTATACAAAAACCTTCACCATTCGCTGAAATAGAAAAAAAACCGAAAAAACGAAGCAAGAAGCAAGAACTTACCTACAAACCGTGCTTAAACCCAACCTCCTCGACAAATTTCCTTCAGATTTTCTTCTTTGGTTGATGCAAAAACCAGCTTCGTCCTCTTGGGTTCGATGCCCTAAAATTTTGTTTTTCTTTTCCCGCTCGTCGTTTTTTACTCAACTTATACCATCGTTAGAAGGGTTACCGGTTCACCGGGTAACCTTATGTCCTGTTTTTTTTCAATCCAACGGCCTATATTAAACCGGCTCCATCTAATGGTGTTTTTCCTTGGTTTGTATTTAGCCTGTTTTTAAGCCGCCTGTTTTTAGGAAAGCCCTGCTACTATCGGTGTTTTTGTTTTTATCAGAGTAAAAATATTATATTACTGAGATAAATGTTTAGATTTAAACTCATACAAGATAGACTAATGTATACCAATTAATATATCTCTACCATCGTTGTTTTTAATGTTAAAAAATAATATAATATTTTACCCTAAAGTTGTCTTAATGGAATCGATGGCTAATTCAAAGCCCAACTCAATCTCGAGTTCACCAACTTTCCAGTCACGGGTTAATCATTAATTATATAATAAGCCTGAATATATTTAATTATTTTTTGAATATATTGAATTATAAATATGTTGTTCATGTTGTAATCTCGTAATGATAATAATTATAAAAACAAAAATTTAAAAAGCATTATTTAAGTTTCGACATCATGTTAAGCATTTAAACAAAGTAAATGACATCAACGAAGAAAGATATAATCCAAAACATTTTACCGCGTTTAGTTACTTAAATATTAACATACGAAAAAGTTTAATTTTGTTTTAAAATATTTATCATACATAAAAAATAGTGTCAATCTAAATTTAAAATTAGGCAAATGTGAAGAGTATAAAAAATTACAAAAAGCTACCCTTTAGAAAGTCTCTACTATAGTAACATGGGCAGAGGGAGCTGAGCAAATAGGGTATTAAATGACACACAAAAGACTTTGAGAATTTTTTTTATTTTATATTTGAAAATAAAGGGGAATTGACACCATTTTAGAAAGACGTTAATATCGGTTTAAAAAATAATTGAGTTCTATTAATGGAAATTGACACCCGTCATTTGATTCAGTCAAATTTTAATAAATATGAATTAACACCCAAAATTTTAACACCACAAATAAATTTTTCTAGCTCTGCTATTTTCTAGTAGCACGCTTTTCTCTGCTTTAGTAGCATGCTTTTCTTATCCCCAAAAAATATCTTTTATCATGGCTAGTGTTGAAACGAATTTGGCGGTGCTCTCTATTGTTGAGGGGGAATATGATGATGTTGAATTTGATTCTAGTATCCCTTTATCGCCTCGGTCTTTCGAGCAATGCTTTGCCAGATCTTTCCTTATGTCTAGTGTCATACGTTTCCAGACAATGTGATCGACACTGGTAATTTTTATGGCATCCAATTGGTGGTGTTTCGATCTCGTATTTGGGAGATGAGAAATTTTTATTCCAGTTTTATCATGTAATTGATGTTGAACATATTGAACAATGGGGCATTGGGATTTAAACAAACATGTGCTAGTTCTGCATAGATTAAAGGAGGGTGAATATCTTCTTACTTTGTCGTTGTTTCATGTAGATTTTGGGTCTTTGTGCATGATGTGCTGTTGAGTTTCATGTAAAATCGGTTGGAAAGGATTCTCAAGGATTTTATCGACTCTTTTCTTGAGTATGACTCGACTTGAACCTCATTGGGTTATCGCATAATTTCGAAAATACATACTATAGTTGACATTTGAAAGCTGCTAAAGAGAAGAAAGAAGTTCATGCTTGCTGAATGGTAAGCACCAATACGTTCGTTTTGAATACGATAAATTTACGTTGTTTTATTTTATATGTGGCACTGTAAGAAACTGAGAGAAAGAAATTCACGCTTTTCTCATGATCCTCAGGTTCTAATACCTGGTTGGGATGTGTTACGTTGCTCTAGGCTTCTTCCAGGTGGCCACACCTCCCGACAAGCTGTTGGCTACGCGAGGAAGGTTCGAGAGTCATCTTGATTATAGAAATTGTAGTGTCTAGGGAGAAGGACATAGAGATGAGATTTTCTCGATCTTTTCCCTTAATTCTGATAGTTCATCTCATAAGGCTAAAATCTTGGTTGACAATGCTGGCAACTCCCCAAGTCGATTGCAAAGAAACCAAAATAGTTTCCATTCAATAGAAATTTCAAAATTTAGTGAAATTGATGCTTCATTGAGACCTTCACTATTTGCAGTACTTTTGGACTTGAGCAATCTAATCTTACGCCTCTTGTTGGCTTTGACAAATAAATGGTCCAAGTGGGTGAAGGCCAACTTTTAGAACATCTTGAAGGAACAAAACGTCCATGCACCCACAACTCAAATTCGAGGGATTCTGTTTTGGAAAAATCAAATGACACAAAGTTTAACAGTGGGACTTGCTCAACATGTCAGTCGAGATCAATGAATACATTAAGTTGTAACGTTCAAAGTTTGGGGACCTTGGACAGTTTAGCGTTTTCGACACATACTTGGGGGAAACTAACCCCATTGAGGTTTTCTCGATTGAGACTTGTAACCCCCTCGTCCCGGTCTGGTCGGATGACCGGTCCGAGTGGGCCACACGGGGAAAACCGAAGCGAAATCCGTTAAGGCTTCCCCTCGGTTAACGACCCAGAAAATTTCTTTTTATCTTATCTTGTCTACATGCATAATTTTAGACCTAAGTGTGGCACAACAGCGGAAGATACAATCAACGAAACATTCACCGACCAAACAAATACAAACAGTCCATTTTACTTCATTTCAGTAGGCCGTTTCGAAACACCTATAGGGTGTTCCGAAACGCCCTGACCTGGTCAACGGCCTGGGTCAACCACAAGGTGACCGTTCCGAAACAGGGGTGACCCGTATCGGAACGACCTTGACGGTCAATATCTCGTGGTCAACGAGATTTGACCGTTTCGGAACTTCAGAGGCCTGTTTCGGAACGGCTTCATCTCGCCAATTTCTCAAAATTCCAGTAGCGAAAACGTTCCGGAACGACCCTCATCCGTTTCGAAACGGCAGGCCATATACACAGGGGCCGTTCCGAAACACGGGGACCCGTTCCGAAACACCCCCTGTCTGCAGACTTTTCTGGGCTGTTTTGAGGCACAAGGATGCCCCAAAACATCACCAAAACACCATACAACAGCCAAGCATTTAAACCCAAGATACAACAACATTTCTAACATGCTTTAACAAGGTTTGGACATGTCTAATACTAACACTACAATCCACAACATGCATTCATTCAAACAACACTCAAACTCATGTAAAAACTCTTAAGGCATAGGCTAACATTCAAGTAAGCAAATAGGCATGAGTTAACATTCATCATAGCAACACAACCATGCAAAAGCAGCATACATATATAGGAGTCTACACATGCTCCTATCAACCAAAAACAATCCAACAAAATCATACATGTCCCATTGCTTAAACTATTACATGTCTTAGCATTAAAACCATACTTGATGATCACAGTCCAAAATCACACTTGGAGGCCCTCCACTTGCCCGAGCAACCCACGAACTAAGGATCTGCAATGTTGAACAAAGAGAGTGTAAGCAATAATGCTTAGTGAGGGTAAGCTCTAAAAACAAACCTCAACACTGCAGGGTCCGAGCACGATCTAGCCAAGGCAATTCACATTTACCAAGAGTCCACAAGATATAGATGCATGAGCAATATATCACATGAATGCCATAATCATGAGCTCAACACTACCATACACGTAATCACATTTAAACATCCAAACAGCTCATATATCACAACACATTGATACACATATCAATCCACATTGGCACCTAGTTATGACTCAAATACGCGGATAGACACGTTGGAAACTCATATCCAACAACCACATTACCTCGGTGGGATTCCACTCATCACCGGTCTCGCGGAGGGGATTCCACTCATCCTCACGCCCCGTCGATGGGATTCCACTCATCACCGACTATATTCAATTACAATTACGGGCGAACCCGTACTCCTCCTTGGTGACTCAACGCCACCAAGGCCACGCGCGACTTTAGACTCATGTGTACACACTAACATCCTAATGATCGATCATTTGTATTTAAGTATACTAGTGCCAATATTTTACTCAATCCACATTACCCATTTCAATCATTTCCGTGCTTAGCACGTACTCACCATGGACACAATCATGAACCATCACCACGCATGCTTTAAGCAATACAACCCATGCCTCATTTCACATGTATAAAACAATATACATAAGCATTCATAACACAAGACATACGAGGCATATTCATTCATACATTTGAGTTCATCCAAAGGCTTAGATCAAGATTAGGATTAGGCTACCACCCTAATCCTAACTCTAGGTGGGTCTACCAAGCCCAACCTAGTCCATAAACTCGAACCAACTAATTTAAAACCTTTAAAAGCAAACAACCACTCACCTAAGCTTCCAAGCACAAGACCAAGCAAGCCACAACCTTCAACCTTCCGGGTTCACTTCTGATGCTTCACCGATGCCCAAACTTGATTCTAATCACACAAAACACATACATTACTTCTCAACCCAATGCTAATTCAATCATCAATCTACTTTGCAACTCACAACCCATTTCCACAATTTTCCAAACCACATAACATTTCCAAAACCCCAATTTTCGGACTCCCACAACCAAGGGCTGAAATACCCAATTCCAAGCACCCAAATGGCTTCCAAAACATCCCAAAACACCCTCCTAACATAGGTAAACCATCAGCCCTTCAATTCCAACATTAAACCTCTCAAAAACCCAATTTTTCATACCTTAAGATTTGCCCTAAGGACCCACTACGAAATTTCACCCAAAATTGACCAAATTCATATATGTTGTGAGTTTCATCATGACTAAGCATAACCCCAAAACAATTTCTCAAAATAAATTGAAAAGCCCCATCAAATCCCCAATTTACCATAAGAACCCTAATTCCCAAAACTCATTATTTTCGAAATCTAAAACAATAGGTGAGTAGAGAATGTAGAGGAGGTTAAGAATTTATGTTTACCTCTTGATTTGATGATGAAATCGATTAGCCAACCCAATGGAATAGTGATTAGGGTTTTAGGAGAGTTTGAAAATGGGGAGGGGGTTTTGAAATTGGTAAAGAGGAAATGAGGAGAAAGATGACAACTTTTATGGAAAAGTTGTCTTCCTTTATTTTAAATGGGGTAAATCACAACTTTCGTCCCTCCCTCTTTATTTAAATTCAAATAGGTCATTAATCAAGATTGGTTTATTTTAATTAGACTTTATTTGACTCGAACAACAACCCGACTACCTCCTAGGCCCTAGACACGGGTGTTACAACTCTCCCCCACTTAAGGAATTTCGTCCCCGAAATTACCTGGTGGAAACAGATACGGAAACTGCTCAACCATATCCGCTTTCCTCTCCCACGTGGCCTCTTCCACACCTCTATGTCTCCACAACACCTTGACCAACTCTATGGTCTTGCCACGCAACACCTTGCTATCAGAAGCAAGTATCTCTACGGGCTCTTCATTATAAGACAAATCCGGATTCAACTCTATTTCTTCAACGGGCATCACATGCGAAGGATCTGATCTATATCTCCTAAGCATAGATACATGAAAGACATCATGGATCTTTTCTAACTCAGAAGGTAACCTCAAACGATAAGCTACGGGCCCAATCTGCTCAACTATCTCATACGGGCCAATGAACCTCGGACTCAACTTGCCTTTCCGGCCAAACATCATTACCTTCTTCCACGGAGATACTTTCAGGAACACTTTCTCACCCACTGCGTACTCAATCTCTTTTCTCTTCAAATCTGCATAAGACTTCTGACGATCCGAAGCTGCTTTCAAACGGTCACAAATCAACTTCACTTTTTCTGTGGTTCCTTTAAGCAAGTCTGGCATAGGTAACAACCTCTGACCTGTCTCAGCCCAACAAATCGGAGTTCTACACCGTCTACCATACAAAGCCTCATAAGGTGCCATCTGTATACTAGACTGATAACTGTTGTTGTAAGAAAACTCAACTAACGGTAAGTGCTTCTCCCAAGAACCCTGAAAATCAATCACACAACAACGAAGCATATCCTCTAGAACCTGTATCACTCGCTCTGACTGCCCATCGGACTGCGGATGATAAGATGTGCTGAAATGAAAACGACTACCCAAAGCACCATGCAAACAACTCCAGAACCTCGAAGTAAATCTAGGATCCCTATCCGAAACTATAGACTTTGGAACTCCATGAAGTCTCACAATCTCACGAATGTACAAGTTTGCCAACTTGTCTAAGGAATCCGTAGTGTTCACTGCTAGGAAGTGGGCACACTTAGTGAACCTATCAACAATCACCCAAACTGAATTCTTCTTCGAAGGAGACAAAGGCAACCCCGATACAAAATCCATGGTGATTCTCTCCCATTTCCATTCCGGAATCTTCAAAGGCTGTAGCAAACCTGAAGGAACCTGATGTTCTGCCTTCACTCTCTGACAAACCATACAACGGCTCACATATTCGGCTACATCTCTTTTCAAACCAACCCAGAAGTAATCATTCTTCAAATCTCGGTACATCTTGGTACTACCCGGATGCATAGAAAAGGGACTCGAATGTGCTTCACTCAAAATCTGACGTCTCAGCTCAACATCTTCCGGTACCACAATTCTATCTCTAAAGCACAACAAACTCTCACCACTGAAACTATACTCAGTCGGTCTTCCTTCGGCTATGTCTTGAACATGAGGAACTATGCTCGCATCTTGCAACTGCTTCTCTCTAATCAACTGAATCAAAGAAGGCTTTACTTGCAACTCGGTGATCAAGCCACCATCACCGGACACACTCAATCTAGCAAACATAGCTCTCAGCTCAACGGCCACTTTTCTACTCAAAGCATCGGCTACTACGTTTGCTTTACCCGGATGGTACTCAATAGTCAAATCATAATCTTTTAACAACTCTAGCCATCTCCTCTGTCTCAAGTTCAACTCTTTCTGTGTCATCAAGTACTTCAAGCTTTTGTGATCTGTGTAAACTATACACTTCTCACCATACAAATAGTGACGCCAAATTTTCAATGCAAACACAACTGCGGCTAGCTCTATGTCATGAGTAGGATAGTTCTTCTCATGAATCTTCAACTGTCTAGAAGCATAAACAACAACTCTCCTATCTTGCATCAAAACACATCCTAAGCCTACGTAGGAAGCATCACTGTAAATCACAAACTCCTTACCTGAAACAGGTTGCACTAACACTGGAGCATTCGTCAAAGCTTCTTTCAATTTTTCAAAGGCCTTTTGTCTTGCATCTGACCATTCAAATTTTACTCCCTTTTGCAACAACTTAGTCAAGGGAGCAGCTACTCTAGAGAAGCCATCAACAAACCTCCTATAGTAACCAGCTAATCCTAGGAAACTCCTAATCTCGGTCACGAACTTAGGTTGTTTCCACTCAACAATAGCCTCAATCTTCGATGGGTCGACTCGGATACCTTCGGCCGAAACAACATGGCCAAGAAATACAACCTCTCGAATCTAGAATTCACATTTGCTAAGCTTCGCATACAACTGATTGCTCAACAACCTCTGTAAAACAAATCTCAAGTGTTCATCATGCTCTTCTTCTGTCTTCGAGTACACAAGTATATCATCAATGAAGACAACCACAAATCGGTCTAAATAGTCTCTAAAATTCTGTTCATCATGTCCATGAATGCTGCTGGTGCATTCGTGAGCCCAAATGGCATCACAAGAAACTCATAGTGACCATATCTAGTCCTAAAAGCTGTCTTCGGAACATCACACTCTTTCACCTTCAACTGATAGTACCCGGATCTCAAATCTATCTTCGAGAATACTGAAGCACCTCTCAACTGATCAAACAAATCATCTATACGAGGCAACGGATACTTGTTCTTCACGGTCAACTGATTCAGCTGTCTATAGTCAATACACATGCGCATGCTACCATCTTTCTTTTTCACAAACAACACTGGAGCACCCCACGGAGAACTACTAGGCCTAATGAAACCACGGTCTAATAATTCTTGCAACTGACTCTTCAATTCTTTCAACTCTTTCGGAGCCATACGATACGGAGCTATCGAAACTGGACTAGACCCTGAAACTGTCTCAATCACAAACTCAACATCTCTGTCAGGAGGCAAACCCGACAACTCTTTGGGAAACACATCTGGAAAGTCACACACTGTTCTGATATCCTTCGGTCTGGCTTCACTCATATCCGGATTCATAACATAAGCTAAATAGGCCCCACATCCAGAGTCCATCAACCTATGAGCCTCTAAAGCTGACACCACGTTAGACAAGAACTTAATGTTCTCGCCCACTACAACTACCTCGTAATCATTAGAGAGTTTCAAGGAGATTCTCTTTGTCTCGAAATCCACACTAGCCCGATGCTCAACCAACCAGTCCATACCCAAAATGATATCAAAACCGTAGAAAGGAAGTTCCATCATGTCAACTGAGAACACATGACCCTGAATCTTCAGTGGACACCTCCTATACATACGTCTAACCACAACTGTCTCACCAAAAGAACTAGTAACATGCATACCTACATCTAAGATCTCAACAGGAATATCTAACTTCTGTGCATGCTTACTCAAAATGTAGGAATGCGTAGAACCCGAATCAACCAAAGAAAGCAAGGACATAGACTGTAACTCGAAATTACCTGCTATCACATCGGTGTCGTTCCCGGCCTCTCTCTGAGCATAGACCCTCGCTGGTCCTCCCGCCTCTGGCTGCACAGCCACAACATGTGCAAGGTTCCTCGGAGCATCTACCCTAGGTGCGTCAGCTCTCGGCTGGAAGTAGCCACGGCCGCGCCCACGGCCTCTCTGAAAATCAGTACCTCTCGCAGGAGTCTGAGCAATATTCGGTGCCTGAGCTGCCTGACGTGGGCAGTCCCTCCTAAAGTGGTCCATCGAACCACAGTTCTAACAAGCATGAAAGTTACCCCAGCACTCCCTAGTGTGCTGTCTCCCACACTGTGTACACTCGGGCAAGCGCCCTCCTCCTCTATGGCCCTGATGGCCCCTACCATGGTGGCCACCGCCACGTCTCTGATCAAACTGATGCCCGCCACCTCTGTGCCTCTTAGCATCTCTACCATCAAAGTGGTTATGCCTCTTTCCAGAACTAGAACCACCAGCTCGTTTGGCTGAACCCAAACTATGCTCCAAATCCTTGGCCCTCGTGACCAACACATCAAAGTCTGAGTAGTCAGAAGCCAACGTGTACCTCTTAACCTCTTCATTCAGTCCGTAACGGAAACGGTTGCAGCGTTCCACTTCAGTAGGAACCAACTCTGGGGCATACTGACTCAAGCGAACAAAGCGGATCTCATAATCAGTCACTGAAGCATCTCCCTGAGTGAGAGCCATGAATTCTCTCTTCTTCTCATCTAGGTACCTCGGTCCCAAGTACCTCTTCCTGAAAGCAAACTCAAAGAAATCCCAATCTATCTCGGCCTCTGGAACCCCGGTAGTGATGGTGACCCACCAGGTGTAGGCATCACCCTAAAGCAGTGAGATCACACAACCCAATCTACGTGCGCCCGCACAACCCATCTGAGCCAAGATACGAACTGTCTTCTCTAACCATAACTCCGACCTCTCCGGAGTAGATCCTCTAAACTCCTCGGCCCTTAAGCTACGGAGCCTCTCCAAAGGTAAGCTAGCATCATCACACCTAGGCTGAGCTGCAGCCTGGGCTCCCGCAACTGCGGCCTGGAAAGCTCCCGCTATTGCTTGCACTAGCGGAGTCATATCAATTCCAGCTGGACCTTGGCCACCCTGAGGTCCATTTCCTCCGACTCCATCCTCGCCCCCAACTCCCGGTGGAGGAGGTGGTGGTGGAGGTGGTGGAGGAGCGCCAACTCCGCTGCCCCTGGTCCCTCTATGTGAGCTCCCGCACCCACTACCGGCTCAACAGGAGCCACAACTCGTGGTTCCTGACGAACCAACCTCGGCCTACCTCTCGGTCTAGACATTGCTCTCACAGATATTAACTACAACCACAACAAACAAACATACAAGATGGGTTAGCAAGGTGAGGCTCCCAAGTGTCCAAGTATGTTTCCTCACTTAAAAATCATTTTTTTCAATGTAATAGTAGCAATGGGACCCACACACACATGCTTAAAAGTAAAACAATCAGCATACTTGTCACATAAGCAACCATTCTTGCAGAACAAGCAAACACCGTGCAATTCCAACTTAAAAGCTTAAACTCACCTCACTTACCTGCCCAAGGTCTCGGTAACCTTAGGCTCTGATACCAACAAGTGTAACCCCCTCGTCCCAGTCTGGTCGGATGACCGGTCCGAGTGGGCCACACGGGGAAAACCGAAGCGAAACCCGTTAAGGTTTCCCCTCGGTTAACGACCCAGAAAATTTCTTTTTATCTTATCTTGTCTACATGCATAATTTTAGACCTAAGTGTGGCACAACAGCGGAAGATACAATCAACGAAACATTCACCGACCAAACAAATACAAACAGTCCATTTTACTTCATTTCAGCAGGCCGTTTCGAAACACCTATAGGGTGTTCCGAAACGCCCTGACCTGGTCAACGGCCTGGGTCAACCACAAGGTGACCGTTCCGAAACAGGGGTGACCCGTATCGGAACGACCTTGACGGTCAATATCTCGTGGTCAACGAGATTTGACCGTTTCGGAACTTCAGAGGCTCGTTTCGGAACGGCTTCATCTCGCCAATTTCTCAAAATCCCAGTAGCGAAAACGTTCCGGAACGACCCTCATCCGTTTCGAAACGGCAGGCCATATACACAGGGGCCGTTCCGAAACACGGGGACCCGTTCCGAAACACCCCCTGTCTGCAGACTTTTCTGGGCTGTTTTGAGGCACAAGGATGCCCCAAAACATCACCAAAACACCATACAACAGCCAAGCATTTAAACCCAAGATACAACAACATTACTAACATGCTTTAACAAGGTTTGGACATGTCTAATACTAACACAACAATCCACAACATGCATTCATTCAAACAACACTCAAACTCATGTAAAAACTCTTAAGGCATAGGCTAACATTCAAGTAAGCAAATAGGCATGAGTTAACATTCATCATGGCAACACAACCATGCAAAAGCAGCATACATATATAGGAGTCTACACATGCTCCTATCAACCAACAACAATCCAACAAAATCATACATGTCCCATTGCTTAAACTATTACATGTCTTAGCATTAAAACCATACTTGATGATCACAGTCCAAAATCACACTTGGAGGCCCTCCACTTGCCCGAGCAACCCACAAACTAAGGATCTGCAATGTTGAACAAAGAGAGCGTAAGCAATAATGCTTAGTGAGGGTAAGCTCTAAAAACAAACCTCAACACTGCAGGGTCCGAGCACGATCTAGCCAAGGCAATTCACATTTACCAAGAGTCCACAAGATATAGATGCATGAGCAATATATCACATGTATGCCATAATCATGAGCTCAACACTACCATACACGTAATCACATTTAAACATCCAAACAACTCATATATCACAACACATTGATACACATATCAATCAACATTGGCACCTAGTTATGACTCAAATACGCGGATAGACACGTTGGAAACTCATATCCAACAACCACATTACCTCGGTGGGATTCCACTCATCACCGGTCTCGCGGAGGGGATTCCACTCATCCTCACGCCCCGTCGATGGGATTCCACTCATCACCGACTATATTCAATTATAATTCCGGGCGAACCCGTACTCCTCCTTGGTGACTCAACGCCACCAAGGCCACGCGCGACTTTAGACTCATGTGTACACACTAACATCCTAATGATCGATCATTTGTATTTAAGTATACTAGTGCCAATATTTTACTCAATCCACATTACCCATTTCAATCATTTCCGTGCTTAGCACGTACTCACCATGGACACAATCATGAACCATCACCACGCATGCTTTAAGCAATACAACCCATGCCTCATTTCACATGTATAAAACAATATACATAAGCATTCATAACACAAGACATACGAGGCATATTCATTCATACATTTGAGTTTATCCAAAGGCTTAGATCAAGATTAGGATTAGGCTACCACCCTAATCCTAACTCTAGGTGGGTCTACCAAGCCCAACCTAGTCCATAAACTCGAACCAACTAATTTAAAACCTTTAAAAGCAAACAACCACTCACCTAAGTTTCCAAGCACAAGACCAAGCAAGCCACAACCTTCAACCTTCCGGGTTCACTTCCGATGCTTAATTGATGCCCAAACTTGATTCTAATCACACAAAACACATACATTACTTCTCAACCCAATGCTAATTCAATCATCAATCTACTTTGCAACTCACAACCCATTTCCACAATTTTCCAAACCACATAACATTTCCAAAACCCCAATTTTCGGACTCCCACAACCAAGGGCTGAAATACCCAATTCCAAGCACCCAAATGGCTTCCAAAACATCCCAAAACACCCTCCTAACATAGGTAAACCATCAGCCCTTCAATTCCAACATTAAACCTCTCAAAAACCCAATTTTTCATACCTTAAGATTTGCCCTAAGGACCCACTACGAAATTTCACCCAAAATTGACCAAATTCATATATGTTGTGAGTTTCATCATGACTAAGCATAACCCCAAAACAATTTCTCAAAATAAATTGAAAAGCCCCATCAAATCCCCAATTTACCATAAGAACCCTAATTCCCAAAACTCATTATTTTCGAAATCTAAAACAATGGGTGAGTAGAGAATGGAGAGGAGGTTAAGAATTTATGTTTACCTCTTGATTTGATGATGAAATCGATTAGCCAACCCAATGGAATAGTGATTAGGGTTTTAGGAGAGTTTGAAAATGGGGAGGGGGTTTTGAAATTGGTAAAGAGGAAATGAGGAGAAAGATGACAACTTTTATGGAAAAGTTGTCTTCCTTTATTTTAAATGAGGTAAATCACAACTTTGGTCCCTCCCTCTTTATTTAAATTCAAATAGGTCATTAATCAAGATTGGTTTATTTTAATTAGACTTTATTTGACTCGAACAACAACCCGGCTACCTCCTAGGCCCTAGACACGGGTGTTACAAGACTAAACTACAGAAATCAAAGATGAAAAGAATAAAAATTTTGTGTGTATTTAAGAATGGTATTGAAATCACTTTTGGTCGAAGCGAAAGCCTCTACCTTGGATTGAAAGAGTCTATTATGGCTGTTTTTTTTCTAATTTAGAATGATATATCAAGATGATTGTTACTCATAATTCTAATGGTAAATCTTGGCATTTTGTAGGTTTTTATGGGGATCTGGAAGTTTTCAATCAGAAGGGGTCTTGGCGGCTATTTCACTCCCTAAACCATACACTTCTAATCCTCTTAGTTCTATAATGCCTTTGAGAGCCACTTTGTTTGTAGTTAAAATTCTTTCTCTTTACATATTGGGTTTTTAAGGAATACCCTTGTCAAAACTATTTTTCCCAATAGCAAGAGAAGTTTTAAGATTATCCACTTCCTTAGTGTGATCATCTTGGAAATCAAAAAGAAGTTTTTCAACATCAAGATTTTTCTTTTTAAGCTCGTTTGAAAGATTTATCAAGTATAAAACCTTCTTTTCCAATTCAGAATTGGTTTTTGTAAGAGACTCGTTTTGAAATTTTAAATCAAAAATATTTTTCTTGTTTTAAAAAATAGACTCTTTATATTTTTCAACCAATTCATCGTAAACTTCTTGCAACTAATCATATGCATCAAAAAGTTCATCATAAGTAAGAGAAGATGAATTAGAGTTTACCATAGATTCCTCCTCAAGGGCCATGAGGCAAAGGTTGGCCACTTCATGCTCCTCATCCTTGGATGATGACTTCTCAACACTCCAAGTTGCTACTTGAGCCTTAAGCTTCTTCTTCTTCTCAAAGCTCTTCTTTAGTTGAGGGCAATCAATGCGAATGTGACTCGGCTTCTTGCACTCATAGCAAATGAGTTGGTCTTTCTCTTCTTCTTTGTTCTTGTTCTTGAAGTCTTTTCTTCTTGAAAACTTTCTACCACGGTTGGACTTCATGAACCTTGAGAATCTTTTGGCTATCATAGCCAATTCTTCAAACTCGTCTTCCCCACTAGAAGTGCTCTCCTCTTGTGGTAGAGAGGCTTTGAGAGCAAATCCTTATTTCTTCTTTTCTACCTCTTGTTTGACTGCTCTTCTCTCTTTTTTTCTCTTCTCTTTTTCTTTCCCTTGTTTTATGATCTCGTAAGTAAGGAGAGATCCTACCAACTCATCGAGCTTCAAGGTCTTCAAATTCTTTGTCTCGATAATTGTGGTTCTCTTATCATCCCATGATTCGGAAAGTGAATAGAGTAGCTTATGGACTAGCTTGTCTTCGAGGATGATCTCTCTGAAGCCCTTTAAACCATTCACGATGACTGAAAAGAAATCAAACATCTTCGTTACAGTCTCATCGGTCTCCATCTTGAAGTTCTCGTAACTAAGAATGAGGATCCCGATCTTCGTCTCCTTTACACTTCTTGTTCCTTCGTAAGTGGTCTCAAGAGTGTCCCACACTTCTTTGGCACTTGTGATTGAGAACACTTTGGAGTAGATGTCCGGTCTGAGTGAGCAAAATAGCATGTACAAGGCTTTGTCATTCATTTGCAATCTCTTCCTATCCTATCCGGTTATCTCCACCTTATTCTTTGGAATAATTCTTCATTCTTCATCTCTCTTCATAGGAATGATTGGTCCATCTTCTACCACAACCCATATGGTGTAACCATTTGAATTAATGAAGAGGCGCATTCGATTCTCCCAATAAGGATAGTTGTCGTCATTGAAGAAGGATGGTTTGGTGATAGATTGTGACTCGTATATGCTTGGCCTTGAGGTAGATGCCATGGCTTGACTTGGAAATTGATCAGCACTCTTCTAGGATCTCCTCTTGTTGTTATGAAGCCTTCAAAGAGGTAGGCTCTGATACCAATTGTTGAGTGGATCCAATTAACCGATATTGTCAAGATGGGGTGAATTGGCAATTTAAAGAAAGAATGGAGCAAAATGAACAATTAAAAATGATGGACAAGGCAATTATAGTGCTTCAAGCTTTTAAACAAGCTCTACATCCACTACCTTAGCTCCCACTAAGGATTTTCAACAAACTCTTCACTAATTTGCTCTTCTCTTTTTCTAGGATAAGGAGGCAACCTTTAAAATGTTCAATCTTTCTACCCCAAAGATAGAACCACAAGACTCTCACTTACAAAGAAGTCGTTGGCTATTACAATTGATCTCTCATAAGATAAATATAGCCCAAATTGATTACAAACATTCCCCAAACTCAAAAATTTGATTTACACTAAGAAATCTAAGAGTTGGGTAAAAGAATTTGACAATAAGTGCTTAGGGTTTGGATTGGATTTCTTGGGTGTTGCCTTGAGGTTCAATAGTTTTTGATGGTACTTTTAAGGCTTGCTTTTATACCATCTCATTGATTTCTAGCCGTTTGGGTGGTTGAGATCATCAATAGAGCCATTGGGGCTCTCTCTTCCCTCCATAAATGTTATTCTACAAATACCCGTATCGGAACACGAGGCCTTGTCTCGAAACGGACACCTGAAAAAGAAAGAGTCGTTGTGTAAAAAAGGACCCATATCGAAACAGTTTTAAATTGTAAAATGCCTTTAAGTGTAAAAAGGGGGTCGTATAGAAACAGCTATTGGTTGTATCGAAACGTTTTGAAACTGTAAATTGGTGTTTCGAAACATCAAAGGGGTGTATCGAAACACTTAACCAATTTTTCAAAAGTTCGGTTCTGACAAGTAACGGTTAGTTCATTTAATGCTCGATTTTGAAAATACTTAACTCCTGTATCGAAACGAGTATGAGTCATTTCAAAACGATACTTAAAAATTAAAAGCTCAAATGAAGGATGTATCGACACAGATTAGTCCGTATTGAAACAGACATTTCCAGTGGCAAAATGTATCGAAACACTTTGGGGTGTTTCGAAACGCCTGGGCAATTTTGAGTACTTTGGCTTTAAACACTTAGAAAATTTTATGGGGTTTAAGTTTTGACTTCAAAACATTTTAAGCCTAAAATTTATTTGTCAAATGTGAGTCTTTTGAATACTTAAAATTTTATTTACTTTGCAATTTAATCCTTATATTATTTGTTATATCAAAATCAAACATTGGTTTTACACTTATATTTTTATATATAATAATTACTAATGATTTTTCATGTTTTTAAATTTTATTATAATTTAACTTGATTTATTTTATATACAATAATGTTAACGAAATTTATGATGATTTTTAGGAATTTGTATGCGGAAAAATAATAATGTGTTATGAACATAAAATAAGATATGTACAAGAGACTAGGTTTAATGTTGTACAGATGAGAAAACCAAATAACCAATATAAACGTAGAGATCACCAAAAGTAAAAAATGCATGATATCACATGTATACCAAACACTCATCGATTATCCCTATAATATTCATCTATGAAGCATAGTCGCAATAGTTGCAGAGATCATAAAAAGAATTATATTTCTCCAAAATAATTCTCTCATAATTCTTAAAGTTAAAATTTACCATATATTTACAAATAAGTACTTGACCACCAAGAAATATTATTCCATAAAATCTATTATCTAATATAAATATTTTAGTATTAAATAAGTCTAGTTACTAAGTATTCACCTACCACTATAATTGCAGTAACATCTAACTTAACTATCGATTAGAATTTGAGTCAATATGTAATAATATCTCTCTTAACACACATTGCATTCAAACATTGATCCCCAAGTCTTCAACAACTTCAATTCTTCTTTATGTCAAATATCTATTGAAGTGTCGTTGTCAACTCTCCAAAAACTTCAATTATTACTTAATCTTCATTGAAGGACCGTTTAATGGTTAAAAATTACTACCCTACAACTAAAAATTCATTGCAGCGAAACTCCTTTTGCATGTCTCTAAAATTGCTAACAAAATTCGCAGCAACAAATTCTTTGGGAACTCTACAATTCAAAGCAGGGCTCATGATACCACTTGTTAAAAATTTGAAAATGGAAAACTAATTAAATCGAGATCAACGCATAGTAAAACATGCGCAATAGGGATGAGATTTAGCGTAGTTTGACTTTGTCTACATCCACATATCAAAGAAATAAATAATCCACTATAAAAATAGAGATCACAAGAAGTACAAATATATGATACCTCATGTGTGTGTATATATATATATGGGTTAGGATGCACTTACACAATGTAAAAAAATTTAAATTTTACACTTTTTTGAACTGTTGAATCTATATTACAGATGTTTTTACGTGATAACATTAACTGTAAATGCAAAAATAATATTTAAACTATTATTAAATATCAATTATAAATTACTAAATATATTTATTTTAAATGATAATTGATATTTTTATAATAGTATTTATCTTTTCGTACTTTTATATACTTTTTAAACAATTCAATTAAAAATATATTGTTTAGAAATTAAGCAAGAGACCGATGAATTTGTGCACAAATATGGATTATTCATTGATTAAGATTTCATAGAAGTAATTTTACATTAAAAAATTTCTCTTACTTCATAAGGGTGACAAAATCTAATATTAATAATTTATGTATTATATAGAGATATATTAACCCATTTATACATTCATGAATGTACTCCTACTATACTTTACGTAAGGACATATTATATAGAGATATATTAACCCACTTATACATTTATTACTCCAGTAATTTATGTTAACCCATTTATACGTTTTCCGATCCTAATATATTATCTTCTTCTTCCTAATTAGTATTATTTTCCATAGGGAATGCAAAATATGGTGTTCAATTCCCTAGAGGGCAGACGAGTTCACCTTCTTATACTTTGGAAACTGCAAAAATAAAAATAAAAATATTTTTTCTCGTTGTATTCAAGACAAGTCACGTTCATAAGTTTGATATATAAGAACAAGTATCCATTTTTTCTTTAAATAAATCGAAAGCCTAAAAATAATAAATAAAATTTATTTTAATAAAAAAATATCAATTTTGAAAATAATTATATTACTTAAAAGTATATTTATTTTTGATAATTACTTAAATGTATATTCCTATAATGATAGTAAGTTTCTTTAAATTAAGAATCCATCGTCTATCTTACTTATTAAAATATATATCAAATTATATGTATCATCTGATCAATCACATTATCAAAATTTAAAAACTTTTAAATTAATAATCTCCATCATAGTGATGAATTTAAATTTATAAAAGCTTTAAGTTATGGCTGAGAAATCAATGTAAGTGATATTTTATGCTTAACAGTTAAAGCTTTGGGAGGAATGAAACTTGTCTAATTTTTTTAGAAATATAAAATTTAACGTTATATTTTATTTTTTATTTTGTTGTCCCACCGTTAAAAAATTAACATGTTAACTATAAGAGAAAAAATCACATGTGGTATGCTGACTCGGAGAGAGAAAATCATATGTGACAAACTATCATATCATTTTTTCTCTCTTATTTCGCATGTCACATGTGATTTTTTAAATTTTAGTCGACGTAGCATATTGACTATGAGAAAGAAAATGATATGGTAGTGTGTCACGTGTGATTTTTTTTCCTAATTAGTCTTTTATTAAATTTTTAACGGTGCGGGTATTGAAATAAAAACAAAACATAATATTAAGTACTATTTTATTAAAAAATAAATGAACTATCAAACATAAATATGAGTAAAGGTAAGATACCAAATACTTGGTTTTCCTTTCAGTTATGGCTTAGAAATCAATGCAAGTAATATTTTATTATTAATAATTAAGCTTTGGGAGATGTGTAGCATGTGCTCGAAATATTAATTGTTAGTTGGAAGGTGGGGATGTGAAGCTATTATGGCATATTGAGAAAAAAATTGAAGGGGTGGAATACAATTAATGCATGTAAGTTATTGTCGGCATGGAATTTCCATTAGTTTCCTACAAAATTAGTCAAATGAGTTAATGGAACATATTTCAGTTTGATTTCACTTTCTATTTTTAGAAAATTTTAAAAAAGTTATGCTTTTATAAAATTAAACATTAAAACTCTAAACCCTGAACATTAAACTCTAAACCTTAAACTCTAAACTATGAACATTAAATCTTTAAACCCTAAATTCTAAACCCTACACTTTAAATACTAAGTCCTAAACCCCTAAACCTAAAACATAAAACCTTAAACTTTAAAACTATAAACCTAAGCCATAAGTTATAAACCCTAAACCTAAAATCCAAAAACATAAACCCTAAACTCCTAAAACACTAACACTAAACCATAAAATCTTTTAGGTGAGTATTAATTACATTAAACACCCTAAATTAATTAAATATATTTTTTAAATATAATTAATTATATTCAATTAGATTCTATTAAAAAAAAGCAAAACATGCATTAATTATAGGAATCTATGAAATTTTTATTGACAACAAAATCCTTTAAAAAATTGGATATAAATTATTTGTTGGATTTAGTATTGATATTTAATGGTTATGGACCAAACAATTCTAGTATTTATTATTTTAAGAAGGGTAAACTACTAAAATGGTCACTTATGTTTAGAGTTTATATATTTTAGTCACATATTTTTAAATTCGATCGTTATGGTCACTTACGTTTTCGATTCATAAATTTATGGTGACTGGGACGTTGGTTGTCGTTAAACGTTAACAGAAGGTTGATCTTATAGTGAAAAAAATTATTATATTTTATTTAAAATAAAAAACTCACCAAAACCTTAAACCCCAAATTACAACCCCACCCACCCATCGTCACCGACCAACAACCCCTACCCCTCATTCACTATCACCTCCACCGGCTAACAACAAAAGTTTTCCCTCAAAATTTCCAATAAAATCAATACTGAAATAGGGTGGATAAGCAACCAACTAAATTCTTGAACAATTCTTGTTAACATTAGGTGAATATGAACCGTTGTCATTGTTAATCCAAGACAAGTCCTCCTCCCAACACGAAATGACATCATTTTCACCATTGTTACCCATGTTATATTCTCTCCTTCTTTCTCCAAACATAATCTATCAGGGTCGAACTTTTCTAAGTTGGATCTAACAATCTCTCTAACTGCTTCTAGTTTTTTCTTCTATTCCTTTTTCTTCCCCTCGATCTTCATGTCCTCCTCCATTGATGGCGCGATGTTGCACGTTTTGATCGACATGGTTTTGAGTCGTCCCTGATTTCCCGTTCGGTCGTTGTCTGCAATGGTCAGTGAGGTTGTCACCGATGATTGACAAAAGGGGTTAGGATTATTTTCAATTTAGGAGAATTGTAGGGGTGGTGGTTCAGTTTTGAAGGGATATCGCGATTTCTGTTCCCCTATGTTTGTCGTCGTCTTGAACGCTGTAACGCCCGGGTTTGGGGCCCGAGAGATACTCAGGTTTGGTTAAGCTTGTTCGGGTTAAGCTAATCTTGGGGAAATGATTTAAAATATGTCATTTTAGAGTTTTTGGAGAAAAAAAGGGAATTTAAAAAGGGCATTTTGGTAAAATGTGGACAAATGGGTTTTTAGAGATAAATTTTAAATTAAAACAAAATACAATATTTCAAAATTCTCATCTCATCTCCTTCCCCAAAAGCATTTTCACGTTAAACCTCCCCAAAACCCCATTTCACTATTCCATTGCTCCTAACTCTCTATCCAAGCGATTTCTTCAAGGTAATTGATTCTTTAACTTGGTTTTACCTTCCTTGAGTCGTAGATACTAAGATTTTGCAAAAACCCATGGTTTAAACTTTTTTTCATTTTAAAGTTTGGTTTGAAGTGGAAGGGGGTTTATGGGATTTTCGTTGGGGTTTGTTGCCGCTGGGTTTAGGTGTGTTTTTAACTTTGTCTTATTTCTAAAATAACATAGAAATGATGGGTTGTTATAGGAAACCCGAAATGAGTATTGTGGGTAACTTTGGAAGTTGGAAATCTTGAGTTTTTGGATAGGTTTTGGGTCTAAATGACATCTGATAGTTTGGTAGCTTTGGGTTGATGTTTTGGATGTTAAAAGAAAGATTTTTGATGATAAATTGGTTGGGATTGGCTGTAAGTAGTTTGAGGCTGAATTGAATATGTTTTGGGTGATATTTGGGCTTGAATCGATGTGTTTTGTTGTAAGAATGTTGAGTTTTGAGTTGATGCTACATTTTTGAGTATATTAGCATCCTAATTGTAAAACCTATGTTTGATTTTGATATAATTAAGTTGTTAAAGATTAAATTGAAATTTTGAAATTGATTTCTAAGTCCCTTTAATAATTTATAAATCACCAACACTTTAAACTGATTTGAAAAACTCAAACTCCAAATATTTTCTAAGTGTTCCAAGGACAAAGTATTAAAAATCGACCAAGTGTATCGATACGCCTCCAGCCGTATCGATACCTTTTTACAAAGTTGGCTACTGGAAAGACGCGTTTCGATACGCTCTTTACCGTATCGAAATAGATTCAATCTGTATCGATATGCCCTCTGCAAAAACTGAAAGAGTTTGAATGGTGTACTGGTACGACTTAACCCGTATCGATATGGTTTTAACTGAATTTTTAATTCGAAGTGTTTTAAATGTTTTCGACCGTTGGTGTCAGTCGATAGGTAACTAACATTTAAAGTGGCAGTTGTCATATATCGATACCGTGTACCCCCGTATCGAAACGGAGACTTCCAGTGAGCTAAGTTGAGAAAAAGGTATCGATACGGTCTCTTCCGTATCAAAACAGTCCATGTCCCATATCGATACGCTTACGAGCGTTTCTATACGTCCTCTTTATTATGTACAATGACTCTTTTTGTTTAGAGACATGTATCGATACAGCTCCCAGTGTACCGATACAGATAGCTGTAGAAGTGCATTTATGGTGGAAAGAGAGGGTCCCAACGGCTATAATCAATACCCTAACCACCCAAACACCTAGAATGGATAGAGAAGGTATAAATTGAAGCTCATTGAAGACCAACAACAACTATTGCATTAAAGATAAACATCCAAGCAAAAATCCAACCTCAAGTGTGCCTATTTTCAAATTTCTTGTAAACCCCAAATTGAGTTATATTCAATTCTTATTTTATCTTCAAATTTGGGTTGAATGTTGTACTTCAAGGGACAATATTGTATTTGAGAGATATATTTCTTGTCCAATTTCTTCTTTGTTTATTTGTGAGAGTTTGGTCAAATTTTGAGTAGAAAATTTGACCGGTTGTGTAAAGGTTACCTCCTAAGCCTTGAAAAGGGGAAGAACAAACTAGTAAATTGTTGCAAATCCTTAATGGTAGCTAAGGTAGTGGATGTAGAGTTCATTTGGAACTTGAACCACTCTAAAATCCTTTGTTCTTAATTTTTAGTTGTCTATTCACTCCAACAAAGTTTTAAAATCCCAATTCACCCCCTCTCGGTCTTTATCAATCCATCAATCCGCTCAACAATTGGTATCAGAGCATACCTCTTTGAAGGATTAACAACCACAAGAGGAGTTCCTAAGAAGAGTGTGATCATCCAAAAATCAAGGCATGGCATCTACCTCCGGATCTAGCATGTACGAGTCTCAATCCACTACAAACTGCCATTCTTCAATGGTGACAACTATCCGTTTTGGAAGAACCGGATGCGCCTCTTCATCAAGTCCATCGATTACTTGGTTTGGGATGTCATTGAAGATGATCCCTACATTCCATTGAAGAGAGATGATGATGGAAAGATGGTTCTAAAGAAGAAGATTGAGATGAGTGAAGAAGAGATGAAGAAGATCCAAATAAATGATGAAGCTCTTCACATGCTCTTTTGCTCTTTCGGTCCCGACATCTACTCCAAAGTCTCCCCCATTGAGAGTGCCAAGTAAGTGTGGGATACTCTTGAGACCACCTATGAAGGAACCAATGATGTGAAGGAGACCAAGATTGGAATTCTCAATCTTAGTTATGAGAATTTCAAGATGGAGCCCGACGAAACAGTGTCCAAGTTGTTTGATCGCTTCTCAACCATCGTCAACGAGCTTAAAGGCTTTGGAGAGACTATTTCGGAAGACAAACTTGTCTGGAAGCTACTCTACTCACTTCCCGAATCATGGGATGGGAAGAGAATCGCCATCATCAAGGCCAAAAACTTGAAGACTCTAAAACTTGATGAGCTAGTGGGTTCTCTCCTTACTCATGAAATAATGAAGCAAGGAAGGGAAGATGAAAAGAAGAAGAAAGAAAAAAGAATGGAGAAGCTAGAGGTAGAAAAGAAGAAGAAAATGGGAGTGGCTCTCAAAGCTTCATTACTTTAGAAGAGCTCTTCTAGTGAGGAGGATGACCTTGAAGAATTGACTCTGATAGCCAAAAGGTTCTCTCGATTCATGAGGTCCAACCGTGGAAGGAAGATTCAAAGAAAGATGGACTTCGAAGGTAAAAGCAAAGAAGAAGAGAGAGATCAAATCATTTGCTACGAGTGCAAAAAGCCCGGTCACATTCGTTCGGAGTGCCCTCAACTCAAGAAGAAGGGTTTTGAGGAGAAGAAGAAGCTCAAAGCCAAGCTTGTTACTTGGAGTGATGAGGAGTTATCCGAGGATGACGAACAAGAAGTGGCCAACCTTTGCCTCATGGCACTTGAGGAAAATTCCTCCATGGTAACCTCTAACTCATCATCTTTTGACTGTACATTTGATGAATTACATGATGCATATGATGAGTTGCAAGAGGTTTATGATGAGTTAGTTGAGAAATACAAAGAGTCGGTCATTAGGAATAAGAAAATTATTTCGGAATTAAATGATAAAAATGACTCACTCTCTCAAGCTAACTTAAAATTTGAGAAAAAGTTTTTAGGTTTGAAAGATGAACTTAAATTCTTCAAAAATGAAAATGTTGACCTAAATAATCTTCCTTCTCAATGCAATAGTGAACACCGAAAGGTGTTAGATGAGCTTAACAAGCTGAAGGAGTCTTTAAAAAATGTTGGTAATGTGA
Organism: Hibiscus tridactylites; assembly: GCA_958450335.1. Taxonomy (NCBI): domain Eukaryota; kingdom Viridiplantae; phylum Streptophyta; class Magnoliopsida; order Malvales; family Malvaceae; genus Hibiscus; species Hibiscus tridactylites. The sequence continues at coordinate 67,421,604 of OY288273.1, forward strand.
AGCATGAAAAAGGTGAATCATCTAAAGCAAACCAACCCATGAAAAAGACTAATAACTACAAACAAAGTAGCTTCCCTAGACATAATAGAACTAAAAAGATTAGGAGTGTATGGGTTCCTAAGGAACTTGTCAAATCTAATAATTTTGTTGCTATGTCACCTTAGATTCCTTAGGGAACCAAGCTTTTGGGAGCTAACACACGTGGACCCAAAATGATTTGGGTACCAAAACCAAAAGTTTAATATCTTTGTTTGTAGGGGGAGCATTGCTACAAGGCCAAAACACAAAGTCAAAATTCATGGTACCTTGATAGTGGATGCTCGAGGCATATGACCGGAGACAAGAGTAGATTCATGGACTTAAATCCAAAAAGTGGAGGAGTGGTGACATTTGGTGACAACTCCAAAGGCCACATTAAAGGTATTGGCTCCATAGGTAATCACTCTACTATTCTTATTGAAAATGTCTTGTATGTCGATGGTCTTAAACATAATTTGTTGAACATAAGTCAATTATGTGATAAAGGATTTAATGTTTTATTTGATAAAAATGGGTGCAAAATTGTTGACATTAAATCAAATAATATTATGCTAATAGGGCATCGCATAGGTAACATTTGCATGGTGCATTTAGATGACATACATACATCTCATGCATGTTTAGTAGCTCAAAATGAAAATGATGCATGGCTATGGCATAGGAAACTAGGACATGCTAGCATTAGTGTTTTAGAAAAATTAGTTTCCCTAGATCTAGTTAGAGGTTTACCCAAAATTAAGTTCTCAAATGATAAAATTTGTGATGCATGCTCTAAGGGTAAACAACATAAGTCATCCTTTAAATCCATTAATGATGTTTCTACAAGTAGGTGTTTACAACTTATTCACATGGATTTATTTGGGCCAATTAGGACTATGAGCTTGGGTGGTAAATCTTATGCATTTGTACTTGTTGATGATTTTTCTAGATTTACTTTGGTTCTATTTTTAAGTACTAAAGATGAGGCTTAAGAAAAATTCATCACATTTTCAAAACTAACCCAAAATGATCTTGAACTTAGAATTTCTCATATTAGAAGTGATCATGGAACCGAATTTCAAAATTTAGGGTTTGAAGAGTTTTTAAATGAAAATGGTATTAGCCAAAATTTTTCGGCTTCTCGAACTCCTCAATAATTTATCTAAATATTTTTGGGCTAGTTGAGAGGAAAAATAGAACTTTACAAGAAATGGCTAGAACCATGCTTTGTGAAAATAATTTACCTAAATATTTTTGGGCGGAAGCCACAAACACTGCTTGCTACATTGTAAACCGAGTAATGATTATGCCAATTTTAAAGAAAACACCATACGAGATTTTAAAATCTAAAAAGCCTAACATTAGCTATTTTCATCCATTTGGTTGCAAGTGTTTTGTTTTAAATAATGGAAAAGATAACTTAGGTAAATTTGATACAAAAAGTGATAAAGCTATTTTCATAGGATATTCCTTAAACTATGAAGCATATCGTGTATTTAACTTTAGTAGTAGAAGAATCTATACATGTTGTATTCGATGATAACCTCCTTCCAAGGAAGGATTCTTGTGATGATGATGATGTAGGAATCATAAATGCCTTTGATGGAAGACAAACTTCAAAGGAGGATGAGATTCCAACAAAAGAAGAGGATACACAAGATCAACCTCTTGAAGCCTTGAAGGACTTGGCTCTTGAAGAAAAGGAAGTGAGCTACCCAAGGGAGTTCAACTATGTCAAAGATGATGAAATCTTAGGTGATCTATCCAAGGGGGTAACCACTAGATCTTCTCTTAAACTTATGAACCATGTTGCATTTATATCATGCATAGAGCCTAAATATATCAAAGAAGCATTAAAAGATGATTTTTGGATTTTGGCTATGCAAGAAGAGTTAAATCAATTTGAGAGAAGTAATGTTTAGAAATTAGTTGATAGGCCTAGTAATCAATCTACTATAGAAACTAAATGGGTCTTTAGGAACAAACTAGATGAAAGTGGTAACATTGTGAGAAATAAAGCTAGATTAGTAGCACAAGGTTACACTCAAGAAGAGAGAATTGATTTTGATGAAACCTATGCTCTCGTAGCTAGAATGGAAGCCATTAGGATGTTGCTTGCATATGCATGTTATCATGATTTCAAGCTTTTTCAAATGGATGTTAAAAGCGCATTTTTAAATGGTTTTATAAATGAGGAAGTGTATGTGGAACAACCACCGGGTTTTGACGACTCAAAATTTCCAAATCATGTTTTTCAAACTTACTAAAGCTCTTTATGGTTTAAAACAAGCTCCTAGAGCTTGGTATGAAAGACTTTTAAACTTTTTAATTGAAAAAAGTTTTGAAAAAGGTAAGGTGGACACTACACTTTTCATAAAAAGGTATAAAAATGACATTTTAGTAGTACAAATTTATGTTGATGATATTATTTTTGGATCTACTAATGAATGTCATTGCAAAGAGTTTGCTAAGTTAATGCAAGGTGAATTCGAGATGAGCATGATGGGGGAGCTCTCATTCTTTTTTGGGACTCCAAATCAAGCAAAGGAAGGATGTCACCTTCATCAATCAAGCAAAGTACATCAAGGATATGCTCAAGAAGTTTGGCTTGGAGAATGCAAAGCCTCAAGCCACACCTATGAGCTCATCTACAAATCTTGACAAGGATGAAGGAGGTAAGTGTGTTGACTCTAAGCTTTACCGTTCTATGATTGGATCATTGCTTTACCTTACCGCAAGTAGACCGAATATCTTGTTTAGTGTTTGCTTGTGTGCTGGGTTTCAAGCTAGTCCTATAGAGTCTCACCTTATAGCCGTTAAGAGAATCTTTAGGTACCTTAGAGATACCCCTTGTTTAGGTCTTTGGTACCCTAGTGACTCCACCTTTAACCTTCATGCTTATTCGTATGTGGATTATGGGGGATGTAAAATCAATAGGAATAGTACTTCGGGAACATGTCAATTCTTAGGTAGTATGCTCATATCTTGGTTCTCTAAGAAACAAAATATTGTAGCCTTATCTACCAACGAAGTCGAGTACATATCCTTAGGGAGTTGTTGTGCTCAAGTCCTTTGGATGAAGCAACAACTCTTAGATTATGGTATTAAAATTGAAACCATACCCCTTAAGTGTGATAACACTAGTGCCATATGTTTAACAAAAAAAATCCTATCCAACACTCTAGAACCAAACATATAGAAATAAGGCATCATTTCATTAGAGATCATGTCCTTAAGGAAGATGTTGTTATAGAGTATGTTAACACCTTAAACCAACTAGTGGACATCTTTACAAAGCCTTTAGATAAAGAGCATTTTTGGTCCCTTAGGAGAGAGAGTTAGGTCTAACTAGCCTATCTTGACCTTTAGGACCCTTTTTGTGCTTAAATTGCTTGATCTTGTGAAATTGCATATTAATGTGTTGTAACTCTTGTAAATATCCATGCTTATAGCTAGGGGGTATGATTCTGTTAAAATATGCTTAGAACTGCTCATTCATCATTTGCATTCATTTAGGAGATGTTAGAATTGAGCTTTTAGCTTCTCAGATTTCATTTTACCTTAAACGAGTATCGATACGGTTAAACCCGTTTCGATACGAGCAACAATCGTTTCGATACAGATTGCATACGTTTCGATATGATCCTTCAACGAGCATTTTTATTGGAATTACGTTTTTACCCCCGTATCGATACACCCTCAAGCGTATCGATACGCGATCGCGCAGACAGCTATCAATTGGCATTTAAGAGTTCAACTTTTACCAAAATTAAAATTTCTCAAAACCCTAAAAACCCTAGCCGTTTTCACTCTATAAATAGCCTCTTCTTCCCTCATATTTTCACACCACAACTCAAAATCTCAAGAGGGTTTTCAAAATCAAGCAAAGCTCTAAGGCTTTTCATCAATTGGGTGCTAAGCTTTTCTTTCATTCCTCTTTAATCAATATCAAGGTAAAACTTTTTCTTTTTCTTTTAATTTTTTTTCGTTTCGAAGTTTCTATTGTTTTGTTTTTTTGTCTTCTCAAACCAAACTCTCTTTTCAAAAATGGTTTTAAAATATTTTTTTAACCTTGATTATTGGTTTTCAATGAGTTGAATGAAGAAATCTTAATGCATACATTGTTTTATCTAGTTCATGGCACCTTCTAAGAAGAGAACACGCACTAATGAAGTCGGTGAAGGATCCAATACCAGAGGTGGTGCTCGTCCAAATCTCACTCATATCTATCAACTATCTTTTCAATCCCCCGGAGCTCTCACCTACTTTCGTCAATTTCAAAACTATAAGATCCGTCCGGAAAGGGTAATCTCTATTCCTTTTCTTAACTCGGAGCGATTCAAATTTGAATATCTACCTTTTCTCCAAGAATGGAAGTTTATGGATTTTCTCACTATTCCCGGTTTTTACTTTCACATTTTGGGTTTTAATCTTTTATGCTATTGCCAAATGTTGTGCCAATCGAGATGGTGTTGTTACGGCCATTAATTCTCATCTTATGGGTAAAAAGATCACTTTAGATGTTCAATCTATTTGTGATGTGTTCAAGTTGGAGGATGGAGGCTATGATGATGAGAATGCCCTTGGACATGTTCTAAGTGGTTCCGTCACCGCCCTAAATGTTGGGTCACGTCGGCATGCCCCGTGGCGCAGCGGAAAAATTAATCTGACGTAATCCAGCCAGGATCTATATACAGGAACGAATCCGGGGTGAAAAGATGAAGAGTTACCTTTTAAAACTCTGGAAAACCGATGGTATGTCGGAATAACCACGTCAAGTAAAACCGGAATCGTCACAGGTTCGCAACGACCTCTACGGAGTCCACCTGAACAAAACGAACAAAGTTTTCGCCTCCCTAACACTTAGGGATAAATTTCGACAATTTTTGAACACCTTCCAGGGAGAAGTCGAAATCCCTCTAGGGATTCCTAAGAGAGTCTAAAATTGACTAGGAGTTCAACCAGGACTTGCAATCGAGCAAGGGAACCTTCAGGGATTTGCCAAGGGGCAAGTAGAACACCAGAAAAAAATCGAACAACTTCTCAGAGTGCTTTCTGGGATATGTCGAATTCTAGTGGGGAATTCCTAGGGGTGTCGTCGAAATCTTCAAGAGAAGGAAGATGGATGATTTGGTTGCTAGCCCTTGTCCCTTTAAATAGTATTCAGAGACTTAATTCTAGTTGAATTCCTTAAATCCAAGTTCAATCAAAATTCATAGAATCTAATTCTACTTGAAATTGGTTTATATTAAATATACATTATATTTAATAATATTAAATGAAATATATATATATATTTAATTATGTAGAATCTTATTCTACATAAAACAGGGATTTAAATATACATTATATTTAATCCAAATATATATATTTTTATTATATAGAATCTCATTCTATCTTTACTTGGATTTAAATATATTTTTAATTATGTAGAATCTAATTCTACATAAACTTGGAATTAAATATACATTATATAAATTCCAAATATATATTTAAATTTCTAGAATCTTATTCTATAATATTTAAGTCTCTAAATATTTTCCATACTCTAAATAATATCTGATAAATACAATATTTATCCAATATTATTCCCATTTAAGGGAGTTTCCGATTTCCCCTATCCCATAGGGGATTTTCGGTAACCTCCTTAAAATAAGGAGTATGGTTTCCAATTTTTTGTTCGTTTCATTCGAAGGGTGTGACCCTTGTAGGTTCATGCAACGTTAGCAGCAAAATTAGAACTGTTCTAGTTTTACAAACAATGAGTGGCAATGTGGCATCTAGCAATACATCATTGATACCTAAGTTGCATGAAGTCATGGTTTGACTTTCCTAATTCCTGAATAAACTTCCTTTATGTATTTCATCCTTTTGTCGTTTATATCTTAGATGAACACAAGTCATGGGTTCGTCACACTTGCGTTGTCCATCTAGTGTTTCTTGATGTCTTGAGTAGATTATGATAAACGAATCTATATGATATCTCATATCATAATATTCGAGCATGGCCATGCATTTTCTAATCTCACTCAATCAAGTGGCCGAAGATATTTCTCCCATTGTGTAGGAGGAACAAATCCTTTCTTGATCAACCATATTTCACTACATAGGTCATCACGTATCCAATCATTAGTCTTTATAATGTAGTCAGCTACGACACACGTTTGACTATGTCAAAATACGTAAATCTTTATGTTGAAATCATGTTGATCTCAAGTCTGAGGATTATACATATGTTTATCATGAGCAATGTTGTGACTGTCACATAATTACCCAAGAAACATGCTCATAGCGGGTCAATCCAGTATGTTGTTCTCTAACAAATACTTATGTGTTGATTTTGACATCTCTATGTCAATGACAACGCTTGTCATCAACCACATATTAGTCTTTATATATTATCATTGTCCATACCCGTAATAATATTCAACTAAGGATCCTATTTAACAATAATCATATTATTGTATGGACATTATTATCCAATGGTTAGTTTGATGCACAAAAACATACCAAATGATAATAACGGCAATGCCATTACTTGATAAATCTAGTAAAATAGTATGTCTATTCAATCATCATATGATTGGTCTTTGGGCATACTCCAACAATCTCCCACTAGCACTAAGACCAATCATTCTCGTATCTAATACGATATGGCTTAGTGTAACTGACATGCTTACGCTGTGTCAGGGAGTTGACAAAGTTATCAACTTTGTGCGTATGTTGCATACTTTCACATCTCCAAGATGTAAGCATTTTAGAATATGTTTGGATTTATTGATGAGATCTGAGTTTTATTTGCTTACGCAAAGGTTCCATCATAACAAAGTTATGTAGCATCTAATATGCTGGGAACAACCCTTAGTTCAGAAGTGAACCCTTTAGATCCAAACATCCTTCTTTATTGCTATGTCGACTGTAATACATTCAACCTATGTTGTAGAGTTAGATATTGTCTCATGTTGCTAACTCGCAGTATATTTTATTAATGCAAAACGGATTGCGATCTTTAGTTCCTTTTGACGAGTATGTCATCTACATAAAATACTTAGGAAAGTAACAATGCTCCCACTAGCTCTTTTGAAAACAAGACTCCCCTTTGTTTCTAGATAAACCAAACCTTTTTTATTGTATCTTCTGAAACGAATATCCCAACTTCGAGAAGCTTGCCTTAGTCTACGGATAGACCTTTGTAGCTTACATACCTTCCAAGTGTTTACTGGAGTGACAAAACCTTATGGATGTGTCATGTACACATTTGTTTCAAGTTTTCCCCTAGGAAAGTTGTTTTGACATTCCTTTATTTGATTTCATAATCATCGTATGTAACTACTTGCAAGTGAGATTAAGATGGATTAAACATAGCTACAAGGAAGATGCTTTATCATAGTCTATACTATGAAGTTTGTCGAAAACTTTTAGCGACGAATCATCCTTTGTATGTTTTATCATCCATGTCGGTTTTTCCTTTTTGAAAAACTCATCCATACCTCTTAGGTTTTACCCTTTTAGGTAACCAAAGTCTATACTTGGTTTCAGACATGGATTCCATCTCATATCTCATGGCTCTTAGCCATTTCTCGAATTTTGGGCTCACCATTGCTTTCTGATAAGACCTAGTCTTTATCTTGATCCGAAAAGAAGAGTGCTTCCATGTACGGATAGTGAGAAATCCATATTTCTCAAGTATATGGTATTCTCTTAAGAATCAACACAATGGTTGTGTTTTGTTCCAGTGTTCCTTGATCATTTTTGGAACATTCTCAATCTTTGGTTCATAAATTTGTTGTCTAAAATTTCTTCACATTCCAAATTCCATTTTTTTCCTTTTGTGAGAGGTAATCTCTTTCGAGAGAAACTCTCGTTTGAGCAACAAACATTTTGTTCTCATTGAAAAATGAAATCCCTTAGTGATAAGTATTCTCTTTCGGGATAAACTATCGTTTGAGCAACAAATATTTTGTTCTCGTTAAAGTTGAAGAAATAATATCCCTTTGTGAGAATCTCTTTCAAGATAAACTCTCGTTTGAGAAACAAACGCTTTGTTCTCGTTAGGATAAACAACAAATGGAGTTTTTAAGGTTCAAACTTTATAAACATTTTAACATGTAAGTAACCTTAAAACTTCAAAGGTATTCTAGAAAAATTCTTAGTTCATATCTTATATGACGTTTCGAAAAAAAACGCGATTAAGTATGAGAGTTGTTTTTCTAGTGTGTAAAGAAATCGAAAATGACTTGTTTTGAATCAAAACATGTCTAACATATTTGATTCTCTTTCAAAGACTTTTTCGTTCCACTTGTGGGATTTAATTATGGGACAATCTCATATTCTTTGAAAGTTCATCAAACTTTAAATATTCTTGAATTTGATCTCATCAAATTACCTTAATACTTTTTATGAGTTTGAGATTAGTCATTTGTTTTATTTACCTTATAAATATTATTGATTTGATTAGTTTAAAGATCATCGATTCGTTGTGCCATAAGAGATTAAAAGAATAACATTTATTTAAATAATCTCAAAATTAAAATATCTTGTCCTTACAAGATAACAAAAATTTAGGCACAAAATAATAATCTTAAAAACTAAAAAAAATCTATTTAAGCAAAAACACATGTCTTAATGGATGATGTAGCAACTCTTGCTTTATTTCCATTCGCAAGTCCATGTCTATTCTGATGCCTTCTCTTTAGAAGCCTCTGAGGTTGATGCCTCACTCGTTTTTGCTTTCTTGACTTCTTGTAGGTGTGTGGGGGCAATTTCTCTTCCAATGTCCGGTCTTGACGCAATGGAAACATTTTCCATCCTTCTGGATTCCCTTCTTAGGTTTCAATGCCTCCTTTCCATCGGTTTTGGTCTTACCATCACCTTTAGACTTTGCTGCCGATTTACCTTTCTTCTTGCCCTTGTGGACCATCAGAACAGGTTTAGGTCCTACCTTCTTCAGGTTGATTTCAGCAGTTCTCAACATGTCGAGCAACTATGGCAGCGTCTTGTTAATTTCATTCATATTGAAATTAAGGACGAACTGATTGAAACTATCCGGCAACGATTGTAGGATGACATCAGTAGCTAATTCGTCTTTCAGCGGAAAGCTGAGTTTCTCCAACGTTTGGATGTAGCCCATCATTTTGATGTCGTGAGCTCTTACGGGAGATCCCTCACTCATCTTGCATTGAAACAGAGCTTTAGAGGTCTCGTACCTCCCTTGACGAGCTTGCCCTTCATAAATCTCCTTGAGATTTTGAATCATATCATAAGCTACCATGTCCGCATGTTTCTTCTGAAGCTCAGGGGTCATGGAGGCAAGCATAAGACAACCAACATCCAACATGTCATCCATTTGTTTCTTAAACTTGTCTTTGTCAGCTCTGGAAGCAGTGATAATCGGTTCATCAGGAACAGGTTATTCAATGACATATTCCTTCTTTTCTTGTTTGAGAACAATTCTCAAATTGCGGAACCAGTCAAGGAAGTTTATGCCATTGAGCTTATCCTTCTCAAGGATAGAGTATTATTTGCCATTAATTCGGCAACAAAGAAAATATGCTATATAAGGTTTACTAAATTTTAATATTTATAGACAGGTCTTTACTATAAATTTACTCCCACTATTTTCTTCAAAATTAAAAACCCTCTAGTTTTAATTTTGGAAAAACGTTTCGATAGTTTTTCTAGTGAGTGAGGATCTGTATTTCACCATTCCTAAATCAGCTTTGGCCAGTCTTTTAGGAAATGGTTATTTAGGTAAGTAACACCTTACTAATTACATCTCATGTAATTCCTCATCTTTTGGCGAACAACTCTTGTTCTTTAAATCATCTTATGATTAACCAAAACTTTTAACCACTAGGTTTTCTAGTCTTATTAGAACAACCCAGCTAAGTCAATACCAATATCTCAACCGGCAAATATCACTAGCTTATTCTTCGCGTTTAACTAAGATAGATAAATGTGACATTGCTTTGGCAAAGCTCGCATTATATCGATCGAAGCTTTAACAAGGGTAAATATTGGATGGTTAAAATAAACTTAGAATTATAGTGAGGGATTTACTTAATTATCTCATCATTTTAACATTGATCCTATCAATAGAACTATGTTTAATCATGCTTATAAAACATTCATTACATCACATACAAGGTAAATATAAGCGGTAAATAAATATACAATGATTATAGCCCTTCAGAACCTAAGGCGACCTGTCCCAAGCCAATGGGAGGACCATTCTACTGAAGATAGAATCTGCTTCTGAAATGCCCGGTCCACCAGGGAAGGCCCACCATGCTGCTATGTTGGTCCTTGCTTAATCTCCATGAGTATTTACAATTTTCAGTAACTCGCGTTACATGCGAGGGAGTGAGATGAGAAGAGAAGTACAATAGAAGATAGAGAAAGGCATAACACGCAGGCCGTATTTATAAAAACCAAAACTATAAAGGCTATGGGCTATAACCATGCAAAACAAACACCGTGCAATCAAACATGCATTTCAAACATCGTGCGAACAAAGTAACGACGTGTTTACGGAGTTTTAAACTGATTATTCCTATGTTGCGGTTAATGGGCCAAAGAAGGATCACGAGGTTTCATAAACCATTTGCGTTAACGAACAAATGCACCAGGTAGGTCAACATGAAAGAGAGGTGGCGCACTAGGCACACTTAAGTACCGGGTCTTTGTTTATGTCAATCCTAGACATGCATTTTTCATAACGTCTAACCATAACTCTTATGGATTCACCGTGAAAGATAGTTTGATAACTTTTATCAAATTAGAAGCCCTTTCAGAGATTTCATAAATCTATGAAACTACTAACAACTACTTGTTCTCTAGACTAACTATTAGTCTCAACATGTTAACATTTAACATTGAAGCAACCTAACATAGTTATGATTAACTCTTAATCATTCAGTGATAATCGAAATAAGTCTTTATTAGGTGTGATACGATAAACGATAAATATCTAAATCGAATCAAACAACATGCATCTCATACATAAACATCACCCCTAAGAATTTAAGTCCAAATTTGTATGATACAAGTGGCTCTAATACCACTGTTGGGTCACGTCGGCACGCCCCGTGGCGCAGCGGAAAAATTAATCCGACGTAATCCAACAAGGATCCATGTACAGGAACGAATCCGGGGTGAAAAGATGAAGAGTTACCTTTTAAAACTCTAGAAACTGGAAAACCGATGGTATGTCGGAATAACCACGTCAAGTAAAACCAGAATAGTCACAGGTTCGCAACGACCTCTACGGAGTCCACACGAACAAAACGAACAAAGTTTATGCCTCCCTAACACTTAGGGATAAATTTCGATAGGTTTGAAAACCTTCTAGGGAGAAGTCAAAATCCCTCTAGGGATTCCTAAGGGAGTCTGAAATCGACTAGGAGTTCAACCAGGACTTGCAATCGAGCAAGGGAACCTTCAGGGATTTTCCAAGGGGCAAGTAGAACACCAAAAAATATCGAACAACTTCTAAGAGTGCTTTCTAGGGTATGTCGAATTCCAGTAGGGAATCCCTAGGGGTGTTGTCGAAATCTTCAAGAGGAGGAAGAGGGATGATTTGGTTGCTAGCCCTTGTCCCTTTAAATAGTATTCAGAGACTTAATTCTAGCTGAATTTCTTAAATCCAAGTTCAACCAAAATTCATAGAATCTAATTCTACTTGAAATTGGTTTATATTAAATATACATTATATTTAATAATATTAAATGAAATATATAAATTTAATTATGTAGAATCTTATTCTACATAAAACAAGGATTTAAATATACATTATATTTAATCCAAATATATATATTTTTATTATATAGAAACTCATTCTATCTTTACTTGGATTTAAATATATATTTTTAATTATGTAGAATCTAATTCTACATAAACTTGGAATTAAATATACATTATATAAATTCCAAATGTATATTTAAATTTCTAGAATCTTATTCTATAATATTTAAGTCTCTAAATATTTTCCATACTCTAAATAATATCTGATAAATACAATATTTATCCAATATTATTACCATTTAAGGGAGTTGCCGATTTCCCCTATCCTATAGGGGATTTTTGGCAACCTCCCTAAAATAGGGAGTATGGTTTCCAATTTTTGTTCGTTTCATTCGAAGGGTGTGACCCTTGTAGGTTCATGCAACGTTAGCAGCAAAATTAGAACTGTTCTAATTTTACAAACAATGAGTGGCATCTAGCAATACATCATTGCTACCTAAGTTGCATGAAGTCATGGTTTGACTTTCCTAATTCCTAAATAAACTTCCTTTATGTATTTCATCCTTTTGTCCTTTATATCTTAGATGAACACAAGTCATGGGTTAGTCACACTTGCGTTGTCCATCTAGTGTTTCTTGATGTCTTGAGTAGATTATGATAAACGAATCTCTATGATATCTCATATCATAATATTCGAGCATGACCATGCATTTTCTAATCTCACTCAATCAAGTGGCCGAAGATATTTCTCCCATTATGTAGGATGGACAAATCCTTTCTTGATCAACCATATTTCACTACATAGGTCATCACGTATCCAATCATCAGTCTTTATAATGTAGTCAGTTACGACACACATTTGACTATGTCAAAATACGTAAATCTTTATGTTGAAATCATGTTCATCTCAAGTCTGAGAATTATACATATGTTTATCATGAGCAATGTTGTGACTGTCACATAATTACCCAAGAAACATGCTCATAGCTGGTCAATCCAGTATGTTGTTCTCTAACAAATACTTATGTGTTGATTTTGACATCTCTATGTCATGACAACGCTTGTCATCAACCACATATTAGTCTTTATATATTATCACTGTCCATACCCGTAATAATATTTGACTAAGGATCCTAATTAACAATAATCGTATTATTGTATGGACATTATTATCCAATGGTTAGTTTGATGCACAGAAACATACCAAATGATAATAACGGCAATGCCATTACTTGATAAATCTAGTAAAATAGCATGTCTATTGAATCATCATATGATTGGTTTTTGGGCATACTCCAACACTAAATGCTTAGGATCGGATCCTCCATTTGACGGTCTCTTGGTGGTTTAGGCCCTCAGGACAGAAGTATTCCACTATCCGTCAAGTGGATGATTTTTGGATTCGATGCTTCCGTGAGAGAAAACATCTGAACCTTGTTCGTATCATGTTTGCAGGCATCGTCTATCTCGTGCAACATCACCACACCACACTTGTCACTTCCTTCACCTATGGTACGACCCTAAGTTACTTCTTCCAACAAAAGGATATTGATTGCTCGCATGACTACCCCATTCCCATCACCGATCTTATCGATGAATGCTCTCTTGCAAGGGGTAAGTTCCATTACTTTAATGGTAATTGGCTACATCTATCCGAGCTCCCTAGTGAGGCCGCGGAGCAATTTTCTAATCCTCAAGTTGAACAAGTTCCTCAAACTCCTCCTCCACCTTCTATGGACTTCCTCATGACTTATCTCAATGAGCAATTCACGGGTTTTCGCACGGGAATGACTTCAATCGATCAAGTTATGAATTCGGGATTTACCGCTATTGATACAAGGTTTACAAGCCTTGAAGATCGGATGAAGAACGTGGAGACGCGACTCACTTCTCTTGAAGGCGGTCACAACTCAATGAATATCTCTCTCACCACTTTCCATGACGAGTGGTGTCAAACCTTGACGAATGATGATCCAATTGAGGAAGATGATGAAGATGATGAAGAAGGCAATGGAGATGCATAGTAGCCTATCTTTGCATACCATTCATATCATCTAGGATATTTACTTTATGCACCTTTGCTTTATGTTTTTAGGATTAAGTTTGAATTATTCTAAAACCTATGCTTTGATTTTTCTGTTATTTGGATTTTTAAGTTAATGTTATTCGTTATTTGAACTTAATGATATTATGTTGCTTGCTTATTTATACCTTTTGCCTATTTATGCACTTTACATTATGTCTCAATTATTTTTGACCTAACAAAAGAGGGGAGAGGGAAGCTCGCACTTAAAAATTTTGATTTTCAAACTTAAAAGTTACCTAGCTAATATTAAGGAGGAGTTATTTTGCAGAGTTTTTCAAAGTATCAAAATTTTCAAATTTTAGTTTTGTTATATCAAAAAGGGGGAGATTGTAAAACCTATGTTTGATCTTGATATAATTAAGTTGTTAAGGATTAAATTGAAAACTTGAAATTGATTTCTAAGTCCCTTTAAAAATTTATAAATCACCAACACTTTAAACTGATTTGAAAAACTCAAACTCCAAATATTTTCTAAGTGTTCCAAGGCCAAAGTATTGAAAATCGTCCAGGTGTATCGATACGCCTTCAGCCATATCAATACCTTTTTTTACAAAATTGACTACTGGAAAGACGCGTTTCGATACGCTCTTTACCATATCGAAACAACATATCGAAACAGATTCAATCTGTATCGATATGCCCTCTGCAAAAACTGAAGGAGTTTGAATGGTGTACTGACACGGCTTAACCCGTATCGATACGGTTTTAGCTGAATTTTTAATTTGAAGTGTTTTAAATGTTTTCGATCGTTGGTGTCAGTCGTTAGGTAACTAACATTTAAAGTGGCAGTTGTCCCGTATCGAAACGGAGACTTCTAGTGAGCTAAGTTGAGAAAAAGGTATCGATACGGTCTCTTCCATATCAAAACGGTCCTGTCTCGTACCGATACTCTTACGAGCGTTTTGATACGTCCTCTTTATTATGTACAACGGCTCTTTCTGTTTTGAGACAGGTATCGATACGGCTCCCCGTGTACCGATACGAATAGCAGCAGAAGTGCATTTATGGTGGAAAGAGAGGGTCCCAACGGCTATAATCAAAACCCAAACCACCCAAACGGCTAGAATTGATAGAGAAGGTATAAATTGAAGCTCATTGAAGACCAACAACAACTATTGCATTAAAGATAAACGTCCAAGCAAAAATCCAACCTCAAGTGTGCCTATTTTCCAATTTCTTGTAAACCCCAAATTGAGTTGTATTCAATTCTTATTCTATCTTCAAATTTGGGTTGAGTGTTGTACTTCAAGGGACAATATTGTATTTGAGAGATATATTTCTTGTCCAATTTCTTCTTTGTTTATTTGTGAGGGTTTGGTCAAATTTTGGGTAGAAAATTTGACCGGTTGTGTAAAGGTTACCTCCTAAGCCTTGAAAAGGGGAAGAACAAATTAGTAAATTGTTGGAAATCCTTAGTGGTAGCTAAGGTAGTGGCTGTAGAGTTCATTTGGAACTTGAACCACTCTAAAATCCTCTGTTCTTCATTTTTAGTTGTCCGTTCACTCCAACAAAATTTTAAAATCCCAATTCACCCCCCTCTTTGTCTTGATCAACCCATCGATCCACTCAACACTAATGTTCTATTTTGAGTTGCCTAAAGCAGAGGAAACAGATTTGGGCTTTGTGGACGCGAATCTGGGTAGTTCGGGGGCTTGAATCGACATTTTGGATAGCGTTTGTGTGTTGGCTGGTGAGTGAAAATTGTTTTGAAGCTTTAAAATGTTCAAAGAAGGTTCCTTGGGGTTTGGGTGGAGCCTTAGGGGCCAACCTAAACCCAAGTGTAAGTGTATTTGTTTCTTACCTTTTTTTGTTAAGTGTCGGTGTATGTGTTTATACACGTTGTTGGTTGAAATGCAATTGCTTTTATCTCCTTTTTAATGTTTTTGTGTTGCCGTAGTTGTTGTCAAAGCCTCACGTGATGGTTAGTAGAAAGTAGGTTGTTGAATACGGTGATGTGTAGTCCCACCAAAAATGGTTGTGCATGTGTGCACCATGTTTTGTTTGTGCTTTTAGATTATCATATCTCCCTTTCTAAATTATTTTGTCTTTAAACTAAAATATATGTTTGAACTGCATTGTTTTTGTTGTGATTTTGAGCTCCGCTCAATAAGCTTTTAAGCTTACGCTCTCTTTTCCAACAATACAGATCGTTAGTGGCTTCGGAAGGCAAGAGAGGAGCCTTGGAGTTCTTTGCTAGCTCAAAGTATGGTTTTTATGGTTGTAATAATACTTAGGCAATGGAAATGCTAGACTTTTGTGTTTGGGAGTTGGTGTCCAAACTCTTTTGTAGTTGTTTTTGTTGCTAACATGTTTTGAATGTTGATACCATGCTATGTTGAGGCTTGTTATGGCCTTGGGTTAATTGCTATGTGTTTTTGGCATGTTAGTGTTTTTGTGCTAAGTGTTCTTATGAGCTTTTGGGTTTGAGATTCATATTTGTGTAAGTATGCATGTTTGATGCTTGTTTAGGGTGGTTTGCCTCTAGATTCCTTTTAGCGCACGATTGCTATGTTTTGATGATGTTTATGTGTTATGTAGATGGGGTTTGATCTTTAATCATGTTGTGGTTATGTTTGAAGTTTGTTAGAGTTTTGGGGTGGTTTCGGTTATGTTTAGGAAGGTTCTAAAGTGTCTCGAATGTGAATTTGCTGCAAATCTGCAGGTATGTTTCGAAACTAGTTGAATATGTTTCGAAATTTTTTAAAGATGGTTCCGAAACCAACTTTAAGGTTTCGAAACCTGTTGAATTTTCTGGAAATCTGCAGAAAAGTTTCGAAATCTTTGAGAAGGTTTCGAAACCTTTGTTTGGTCAAGTTGAAAATTAGTTTGAAAAGTTATGTTTTGGTCCCTAATTGTTTAACATGTATTTGGGTGAGTTTGAGTGATCTTTTAATGCTGAATATTAACATGAGAGCATGAAACCTGACTAATTGCATATTGGTAACTTTAATTTCTGAAAAGTCTTTGTTTTTATCTTTTCTTACGTTTTAGTCCCTAAATGCTAAAAATGCTAATTGGACTTCGAATCGATGTCCGATTGAAGTAAGGTTTTAACCGATGCTTGCATGAACGTATATGATAATAATCAAGCCTTTAGAAAAGATAAAAAGAAAAAATACCTTGGGTTGTTAATCGGTGGGAAATCCTCGGGTTTCTCTCCGATTATCCTCATGTGACTCTCCCGATTCGGTCTTGCAACTAGACCGGGTCGAAAGGGTTATGTTTGGTGGTATCAAAGCCTCAGTTACGAGGTCTCTCGGGAAGGTAAGTCAGGTAAGTTGGTTTATTTTCCATTGCACGGTGTGTGAAAGCATGATTTCTCGTTCTTGTTGTTGGTTGAAGTGTAGTCGAGCATCCCCATTGCTAGGTATTGTTATTTGAAAATGATTTTGGTTAAAAGAAATTCAGCACTTGGATCCTTGCCCTTGCCGACCCAATTTTTTCTTCTGTGTTATATTTGTTGATTTAGATTTTATCTTTGTTATGGTGAGACCGAGGGGAAGGCCTAGACGGGTGACCAGGCACCCGGGGTTGTGCCTCCTACCCCCAAGGGTAATGGGGCGGATGTTAGAGATGATGGACCTCAGGATGGGACGAATGTTGGGGGTAATAGAGCTCAGGCGGGTCAGGGTCCGGCAGGTGCGGACATGACTCATTTGATTCAGACCATAGTCGAGGCTTTTCAGACAGCTTTAGCCGGTATACATGCTGCAGCACCACCTCAGGGTGCGGGGACTGGTTTACCCCTTGAGAGACTTTGTAGTTTGAGCGGAGTTGAGTTCCGTTGTTTGACTCCCGAGGGTTCAGAGGCTTGGATCGAGAGCACTGCACGAATCTTAGGCTAGATGGAGTGCTCAGACACTCGCAAGTTGGGTTGTGTTGTCTCCTTGCTTTAGGGGGATGCGTATGCATGGTGGACTACCGTTACTTCCGATATGCCGGAAGCGGGCGTCACTTGGGAATTCTTCAGAACATCTTTCAGAAAGAAGTACTTTGAAGCTCGATACCGTGATGAAAAGAAGAGGGGACTTATGGCCTTGGTTCAGGGTTGTAAGACGATGTTAGAGTATGAGGTCCAGTTTGTGAGGTTGAGCCAATATGCTCCCGAGTTGGTTCATAGTGAGAGAGAACGGTGTGAGCTCTTCCATTATGGTTTGACTAGGGATGTGAAGACTTATATACTCGCTTTTGATTACACCGAGTTTGATGTTTTGGTCTCTAGGGCCAAAGATATTGAGCAGAGTTTAGGCTCGAACACTCGTGCTAGTGGGTCCGATTTAGGGAAAAGACATGCTATTGTTCACACACTTGAGTGCACTAGATGTGAGAAACGCCATCTAGGAGAGTGTATGGGTACCTTTGGGGTATGTTGTAACTGTGGTTCCCAAGATCATTAAGGCATAATTGTCCTCACCCGGCTAGGGGCGGGCAGGCTCCAGTTTGAGGTTTTGAGCATCAGAGAGGTCGTGGGCGCGGTCGAGGTAATTTTTAGCCAAGGAATGATGGTCAGAGGAACGTAGCTCATGTAGTGGCAGTTCAGCCCGAGGGTGGAGGACCGGCTAGGGTGTATGCACAACGAGAGGCTAGGAATGACACGGATGTCATCGTAGGTAATTTCTTGTTACGGTCTTTATCTTTGCTTTTATTGATATATTCAAGTTCGACACATTCATACATTTTGGGTGAGCATGCAAGAACTTTAGATTTACCGTATGAGTGGTTAGAGGTAGCTGTGAATGTTACTAGTTCTTTCGGTGAGACTGTGGTAGTTAGGAAAATGTATAGAAGGTATCCTTTGATGATTCATGGCCATGTGTTTCCGGTCGATATGATGGAATTGTCATTCTATGGTTTCGATGTGATTTTAGGCATGGATTGGCTCGTAGAGCATAAAGCTGGGGTAGACTTTGAGACGAGGAGAGTCTCCTAGAGACTTGAGGATGATTTTGAGGTTGTAGTAGTTGGGGAGAACGTTAAGTTGTTGTCCAATGTTGTTTTTGCTTTGGAAGTTTAGAGATTGATGGATTTGGGTTGTCAATACACCAAATTTGGTATATAGCGGCGCTTTTCGCAGCGTTTTTAGAGTAAACACCGCTAAATTTGTACATATCACGACGTTTATAGGGTAAATGCCACAAAAATATAAATTTGTAGCGTTTGTAATATAAACACCACAATAAGTTGCACTACAGTGGTGTTTTTCATATAAAACGTCGTAATTGTGTACTGCTTATTGGCGTTTTTATAAGAAACGCCACAAAAGGAGATACAACTCAGTGTTTTATTTTAAAGATTTACTTACTCTCAGTTACTCTCCCTCACCCCGATCCTTAAATCACCCGCAATCCCTAATTTCATCCATTATCAACCTCATTCACCTCTCACACCCCCATCTTGACTAGTGATACGACCCTCATCGTCGGGGAGATTCAGTGAGTTTTTCTAATTCTTCCACTTATACTGAACTTCGATCTGCTTATGTGTTTTAGTTTATTTGATTGAGTTTTCATTTATTTTATTTTCCTGGTCTTTTGATTCTTGGGGTTTTTATGTGAATTTCTTCAACCTATGTCATCATCGGCACTGCTATTGGTGTTGATCGAGAGGCTGTTGAACCATACTTGAGAGTTTGCAGCGTTGATGGCGTTTATCATCAAGGTTCCACTGGTTTTTTCTCTGAACCATTTATTTTCTTCAAAGTTATGTTACGTCAATTTGTCTTGGAAATTGATGATGGAGTGGCGTACTTGCACATATGCAAAAAAGAGTAAAGGGGGTGGCTATTGTTTCCCTTTCCCTGCAAATCACACATTGCGTGAAAGGAATAAAAAAAGGAATTGAAAGTGGGATTTAATTAGGGCTTGGTGAAGCAATCAGAATCTGCTTGAGTTTTGTTTGTGTTTTCGCCACGTGATTCGGTTGCAGTTGATATGGTTTCTGATTCAGTGAAACAATCAGAATCTGCTTCAACTTGAAGCTTGGCAACAATCATCCTTGGACCCTCTAAAAACAAGGAAATTTGTGTGTGTTTTGATTCGGGTACTGCTGAGGATGTCTTAAAATCAGACAATTTTTTGGTCAAAAAGAAAAGCCAGACTATTGACTTGATCTTCGTTGAGCCATTCAAATTTCTTTTTCAATGCCAAGGTTGGTGGACATGTTCAATTCCTTTCCTTTACTCTCTACACATGGTATGAAAATCTCAATATTTTGGTTCATAATTTTAGTATTGCCTGTCAATATAATTTTTGACCAAAGAGTATTTTTTGTCAATATTCTAAGAAGGAAACTTGGTATTATTATATGTTGAAAAAGTCTATAAATCATATGGACTGGGGACCGACAATTTTGCCTTTTCTATAATTTATACCATAAATTAATGTTTTGGCCAGCTGGCTTAAATGTATCATATAGTTGGCTGTTTTTTTACATATATCATATAGTTGACTGTTGATGCTTCATAATTTTGTTTATTTGATTTCTTTTTCATAATTCATTTACTTGTACTTCAGTCAAGGTATTTTTTTAATTTTGATTTGACTTGTAACACCCCAATTTTGGGCTTAGAAGATTTGGGTTTGGACCGGGTCGGTCGAGTTGCGGTTCGAATATAAAAGGGTGATTTTAGGAAAGCCTAGTTCGGGATGCATTAAAAATATGGAAAATATCTTAAAATCCTCTTTTATTATATATAAGAGAATGGTGAAATCAATTTTACAAAATGAGGTTTGGAGGTGTGACATTTTGGGTTAGTGACTAAAATGTAATTTTTGAAAACTTGGTGACTGTTTTAAAAAGGATTGAAACTTTGAATCTTTAAGGAGCTATTTACCCAAGAAGAGTTTCTCCAGATTTTTCTTAATATTAATCAATTTATTAATGGTTTTAATTAAATGTAAAAGGAGGGAAAAAGATATTTTGTCATAACTAACTTTTCTCTAAAATTTTCCATTTCTTTTCTCTCAACTTTTCTCTCAGCCCAAACACTTTTCTCTAGCAAAATTCCCTCTGATTTTGACATCTAGAGATGAGATTTCAACCTTCATTTGATCACTAATCATTTCAACATCAAAACCTTAGCATTTGCTTATTGGATTTTCAAGAATCTTGGTTCCAAAAAGGGAGAAACTCACATTTAGAGGTATGAACGTCCTTCTCCTCTAAATACTCAGTTCTTTACTGAAATTCCCAAGTTCTCAATCATTGATTTGTGTTTTATTAAAGGTTTTGCAATTGTGTTCTTGATCTTGGCTTTAAAATGCAAGATTTGGCTTAATTTTGATGAAATTCGTATGAAATGATTGGGCATTATTTTGAGGTGTTTTCTTAATGTATTTTGGATGTATAATTGATGAGAAAGTGAGGCTTAATCAATGCAATCCCGAATAGGTTGATTTTCCTAAGTTTTGCTTGAGTTTTTGGTGGTTTTTGGAGTGTTCTTGATGATCTGCTATAGCTGGAGGTATAAGGACGTGTTTAGGTTCTTTTTGGATGTTAATTGAGGTTTATGAATGATTGGCATTGATGGATCTTGGCTGGGTAGTGTTGTGGAGTTGTTTGGATGTGATTTCGGTTGTGTTTGGTAGCCGAAATGTGAGTGTTGATGAGAGCAGCGAGTTTAGGTGTCTTGGTTGAAGATATTAATGCATGATGATGCATTAATCCTCTGCTTTGATGTGTTTAAAACAGGGGAGACATCTTCGGATCCTTGTGGTGTTGATCCAGAAGCTTGATCGGTGTTTCGGCAAGTGCGAAACGGAATCGGTGAGTGGATTTGGGTTTTCAGCTTTGAAACCAATGTTTTGAAGGTTTGGGAGCTTAGTTTAAGTCTAAACAACTTAGCTAAGCTCAAGAGTAAGTTTTCGGAAAAACTCTCTGGTTGATGAGCCATGAGTTGGTTGAATGCAAAGTGATTTGTTGCATGTTTAAATTCTGTTTTTGAAAGCATATTTTAGCATGTTTATTGCTGGTTTTATAAGTCATGTGTTGAAGGATGCTCAAGGTATAGGATACTTGTTTTATACATTGATAAATGTGGTATTGATGCATAATGATGCATGATGATTAATGGCTTTGTTAAATGCTTTAAAACAGTGGAATATTGTTGTTAAATGATGTATATTGGCAAGTGATGTCTTGGTTTAAAAGTACTTGAATCGGATATAGTTAGCCGGCTATAGGATTGGGTGCACCGTGAATAAAGTCGCCTTGGATGTCGAGGGGTTGTGATTGTACCATGCTCCATCCAAGTACACTAACGAGATGGTTAAAGACACCATGGTGGTTAAAAGTCCATGGGCGGGTCTTGTGTTAAGGTCATAATGGTGGTTAAAATTTCATGTGTGGACCTTGTGTGTTGTAAGATCACAATGGTGGTTAAAAGTCCATGTGTGGATCTTGTGTGGTATGTCCCGTGATCTCGTTAGTGATGTTATACAACTACCAATGAGTAAGTTTGAGGGGTTGTGATTGTACCATTTGCTCCACCTTGTTATTGGTAGTGTGTATGAAGCGTATGGGACAACACTTGTAATCCGCGTATCTGATTGTCGATTGTGTTTTGGAAATGGTTATGATTATCACTTGTAAGCCAATATGACATGTTGTTGATTTCAAGCATGAAATGCTTGGTTATATGCATATGTGCATGATTAAATAATGTTTGAGTTAAAGGTTTTGGAAAGGTGTTTTAAAAATGCATTATTGTGTTGTTTTAATTGAGCATTCCTCACTAAGCTATGTGCTTACGCTCTCTCTTTTCTTAAACCAAAAATGCAGAGCATTGAAGTGCTTAAAGGGCAGCAAAGAGGTCAAGAATCCAAGTGAAGAACTAAGCTCATGTATGGTGAATGTTTTCCTAACACTATTAGCTTTTGGGCATTTGGCAATGGGAACCTATGTTGTTGTTTTGGGAGATGTTTTGGACTTCCTAAGTTTGGTTTATGCCTATGATATGTTGGAACATGTAATTGGCCTTTTGCTATTTGATTTTGGTGAATTGATGTTTGCATGATTTCTATCCTAGGATGCATGCCTATAGAATTTGGTTTTTCCTTAATTGATGCCATGTTTGAGAATGGTTGATGCTTTTATGTTCCTTAAGCATACAATGACTTGTTGGTATGATTTGATGATATTATGTTGATGTTTGATGCATTTTTGGGGCTGAATTTGGGACAGTTCTGGTGTGTGTATCGATACTCGGGCTCTCGTATCGATACACATAAGCCAAATATGTGCTTTTCTGCACAGGGGTATCGGTACGGTTGTGAGGTGTTTCGATACAGGTAAGCCAAATATGAAGGGAGTATCGATACGCGGGTGAGCGTATCGATACCCTTGCTGTGGGTTTGGTCACTGCCTTCCCCGTGTATCGATACTGACTCTAGGCGTACCGATACGCGACCGTTAATTCGGTTAATGGCATCTTTGTATGTTTTGAAACTCTTACGTTTTGGTCTCAAACTTTGTAATTGCAATTGAATGAGTTCCTAATGCCCGTGTGAGTTGAAATTTGGCAGAGAAGCATGAAATATGATTAATTTCATATTGGTAACCTAAAAACTGGTTAAGTCCTCCTAATTTTCAGATTTTACAATTTGGTCCTTAAACTTGTAATTTGTGCAATCGAGTCCCTAAATGTTTTCTGATTGTGGTGATCTTTGAGTATGCTGACCTTATGAACATATCTAGGACTAATATGCATTTAGACAAGATTAAAAAGAAAAAAAATGGGTCGTTAATCAAGGTTGACTTTCGGGTTAACTTTGGTTTTCCCCGTGTAAGCTTCGTAGTTCGGGTCGACCGTCTAGGCCGGGCTAAGGGGGTTACATTTGTTGGTATCAGAGCAGAGTTCTCGAATAATTGGGAATGGTTATGTGGGTGATGAGTGTATGATTGCTTTGTATGCTTGTTGAATGAAAGCATGTTGTGTGAATTGTAAGTATGTTACAATTGTGATGTATGCTGTGGTGAAGCATGTTAGAGGGACCCATTGCCAAATCAAAGCTAATGAAATGATTTGTTTTAAATTGGAAATGAGCTTGAGTACTTGGATTGCTTACCTTGCTGAGCCTGACTTTGTTTATTGCATTGTGATTGCATTGTTTAGTGAATGGCACCTCGTAGAGAAACGAGGATTAATACGCGAGCTATGGCTCAAAATGAGGGCGATGAGAGCGCTGAGAATGTTGTGGATTTACCTCCTCCGCCTGGTGGTGGTGGTGCTGGGGGTGAAGGAGCTGGTGTTGCAGCTGGGGCTGGGGTCGCAGGACCTGAAGCTGGTCAGGGGCAAGCTGTTCCTGACATGACAGTGTTGATTCAAGCTATTGCTGGAGCTTTTCGAGCAGCGGTAGCCGGAGCTCAGGGAGCTGGGCATCAGGGAGATGCTAATGTGAGACTACCCTTGGAACGCTTACGCAGTCTGGGAGGGACTGAGTTCAGGGGTTTGTCTGCTGAAGGTTCTGAGTCTTGGTTGGAAAGTACCAAGAGAATCTTGGGACAAATGAATTGTTCTGATGTGCAGAAGCTGGGCTGTGTGGTATCATTGTTGCAAGACGATGCATATACTTGGTGGACAACCACTATTTCTGGGATGTCGGATGCTGATGTGACATGGACGTTCTTTCAGAACATTTTTAAGAGAAAGTACCTGGGTGTGAGGTACTTGGATGAGAAGAATAGGGAATTCATGTCTCTTACCCAAGGGAGCATGTCTATAGCTGAGTACGAAGTTCAGTTTGTTCGGCTCAGTCAGTACGCACCTGAGCTTATCCCTGATGAGCGGGAGAGGTGTGAACGGTTCCGTTATGGTTTGGTGACGGAAGTGAAGACTTATATGCTGGCTGCTGAGTATAATGATTTTGATGTGCTGGTTGGAAGAGCTAAGGATATTGAGATGAATTTGAGTTTATCTTCTAGAAGTGTTGTTTCTAGTGCTGGTAAGCGAGCTGCTGAGTATGGTTCCGGTGGTGGACGGAACAAGAGGGGACGTGATCGGAAGTATCAGTCTTCAGCTAAGCGAGGTGGTGGTGCGCCTGCTCAGGGAGACAAGGCGAGAGCTGATCCGAACTCATGTTGGACATGTGGATCGCGTGGCCATTTGAGGTGTGATTGTCCTCGAGCGGCGAGGGAGGTGCAGGCTCCGGTTGTGGCGGCTGGTAACTCATGCTGGAACTGTGGTTCGGTGGATCATATGAGGAGGGAGTGTCCTCTGTTGGCCGGTGGTGGCCAAGGACGTGCTCCTGGAGTTGTTGCACCGCAGAGAGGTCGTGGGCGCGGCCGTGGTAATTTCCAGCGGAGAGAGGAGGGTGGACGTAATGTGGCTCATGTTGTAGTTGTTCAGCCTGAGGGTGGTGGCCAGGCCAGGGTGTATGCTCAGAGGGAGGGGAGGAATGACACGGATGTGATCGCAGGTACTTTTACTTTGCAATCCTTGTCATTACTTTCCTTGATTGATTCTGGATCTACACACTCATACATATTGCGTGAGCATGCTGAATTGCTTGGTTTGCCTGTTGAGTCTTTGGATGTTGGTATGCGTGTCACTAGTTCTTTTGGCGAGACTGTTGTGACTCGGAAACTTTATAGAAGATGTCCTTTGGTGGTGCAAGATCATGTTTTTCATGTTGATCTTATGGAGTTGCCTTTCTATGGTTTTGATGTAATCCTTGGTATGGATTGGCTTGTTGAGCATCGAGCTGTAGTGGATTGTAAGAATAAGCGAGTTTCGTTGAAGCTTGCGGATGATTATGAGGTAGTGGTGGTTGGTGAGAATGTGAAGTTTCTTGCCAATGTGGTGTCTACATTGGAGGCGAGCCGGATGCTGAGGTAAGGTTGCGGAGCTTATCTCGCTTTTGTGATGAATCCTAGCTCTAAGGAGTTGCGTGTGCAAGATATCAGGACTGTGCGAGAATTTCCTGGTGTGTTTCCGGAGGAGTTGCCTGGATTGCCTCCTAATTGCGAAGTGGAGTTTGGGATTGAGCTGTATGAAAACACAACTCCAGTGTCCATTACTCCTTATCGAATGGCACCTAAGGAGTTGAAGGAGCTGAAGACGCAATTGCAAGAGTTGCTTGATCGTGGTTTCATTCGGCCAAGTGTGTCACCTTGGGGTGCACCGGTCTTGTTTGTGAAGAAGAAGGATGGCACTATGAGAATGTGCATTGATTATCGTCAGCTTAACAAGTTGACTATCAAGAATCGGTATCCATTGCCGAGAATTGATGATCTTTTTGATCAATTTCAGGGAGCAGCTGTGTTCTCTAAGATTGACTTAAGGTCAGGGTATTACCAGTTGAAGGTGAAGGATGTGGATGTGCCAAAAACAGCTTTCAGGACGAGGTATGGGCATTATGAGTTCCTTGTGATGCCGTTTGGTTTGACAAATGCTCCTGCAGCTTTCATGGACATGATGAATCGAGTATTTCATGAATACTTGGATAAATTTGTTGTGGTGTTCATTGATGATATCCTCGTGTACTCGCGTACTGAGGAGGAGCATGAAGGGCATCTGAGAATTGTGTTGCAAGCTTTGTTGGAGAATCAGCTTTATGCCAAGCTGAGCAAGTGTGAGTTCTGGCTTAGGGAAGTGGTGTTTCTTGGTCATGTGGTTTCTGCTGAAGGGATTCGTGTTGATCCTTTGAAGATTGAGGCGGTGATGAATTGGAAGCCTCCTAAGTCCGTTCATGAAGTCCGTAGTTTCCTTGGCTTGGCAGGATACTACCGGAGGTTTGTGGATGGGTTTTCAAAGATCGCGGCACCTTTGACGAAGTTGTTGCAGAAGGATGTTAAGTATGAGTGGACGGAAGCGAGACAACAGGCTTTTGAGAATCTTAAGATGGCTTTGACGCAAGCTCCTATCTTGGTTCAACCTGAATCGGGGAAAGAGTTTGTGGTGTATAGTGATGCGTCCTATGTTGGATTGGGGTGTGTGCTGATGCAAGAGGGTAAGGTGGTGGCTTATGCATCACGGCAGTTGAAGGTGCATGAGCGCAATTATCCTACGCATGACATTGAGTTGGCTGCAGTGGTTTTTGCTTTGAAGATCTGGAGACATTACCTGTATGGTGAGAAGTGTACTGTGTACACGGATCACAAGAGTTTGAAGTATCTGATGTCTCAGAAGGAGTTGAATCTTAGGCAGCGACGTTGGGTGGAGTTGCTCAAGGATTATGATTTGATGATCGAGTATCATCCGAGTAAAGCTAATGTTGTAGCGGATGCCTTGAATAGGAAGGTAGCTGTTGAGTTAAGGGCTATGTTTGCCAGTTTGAGTATTTCGCGTGATGGTGGTCTTGTGGTTGAGTTGCAAGTGAAACCATCTTTGGTTCAGTTGATTAAGGAAAAGCAGATGTTGGATGATTCCTTGGTGCCACATGTTCGGGATATTGCGGAGGATAGGCCTTCGGATTTCTGTTTTAATGATGATGGAGTTTTGTGTTTTGGGAGTCGGATAGTAGTGCCCAATGATGCTGAGTTGAGGCGTACTATTCTGACTGAAGGTCATAGTAGTCCTTTTGCTATGCACCCTGGTAGTACTAAGATGTATCGTGATCTTCGTGATGAGTACTATTGGGTGGGTTTAAAGAAAGATGTTGCTGAGTTTGTAAGCAAGTGCATGGTGTGTCAGCGAGTTAAGGCTGAGCATCAGTTTCCTTCAGGGTTGTTGCAACCGTTGAGAATTCCTGAGTGGAAGTGGGAAAGGATTACCATGGATTTTGTGTCTGGTTTGCCTTTGTCGCCATCAAAGAAGAATTCGGTGTGGGTGATTGTGGATCGCCTGACGAAGTGTGCGCATTTCCTGCCTGTGCATACTACGTACACTTTGGATAAGCTTGCGGAGCTGTACATTGTTGAGATTGTGCGGCTGCATGGTGTGCCTAAGTCGATTGTGTCGGATAGGGATCCAAGGTTTACATCGCGTTTCTGGCGGTGTTTGCATCAGGCTTTGGGTACACGGTTGAATTTCAGTACTTCTTATCATCCGCAGTCGGATGGACAGTCTGAGCGTGTTATCCAGGTTTTGGAGGATATGTTGAGGTGCTGTGTGATTGAGTTCCAGGGCTCTTGGGAGAAACATTTGCCTTTGGTGGAGTTTGCCTATAGTAATAGTTATCAGGCAAGTATCCAAATGGCACCTTACGAAGCTTTGTACGGGAGGAAGTGTAGGACTCCTCTTTGTTGGGCTGAAACGGGTCAGAAGTTGGTTTCGATGCCAGCTTTGTTGAAAGGAACCACCGAGAAGGTGAAGCTCATTTGTGAGCGGTTGAAGGCAGCTTCTAATCGGCAAAAGTCTTACGCGGATCTGAAGCGTAAGGAGATTGAGTATGCGGTGGGTGACCGTGTGTTTTTGAAAGTTTCGCCTTGGAAAAAGGTGATGAGGTTTGGCCGAAAGGGTAAGTTGAGCCCTAGGTACATTGGACCATACGAGGTGGTTGAGCGTGTGGGTCCTATTGCGTACAAGTTGAGGTTACCGCAAGAGTTGGAAAAGATTCATGATGTGTTTCATGTTTCTATGCTTCGGAGGTATAGATCGGATCCATCACATGTGATGCCTGTGGAAGAAGTGGAATTGAATCCGGATTTGACCTATGATGAGGAACCGGTGAAGATTTTGGATTCGGATAGTAAGGTTCTTCGTGGCAAGACCATTGAGTTGGTAAAGGTGTTGTGGAAGCATCGTGGTGTTGAAGAAGCCACGTGGGAACGGAAGGATGACATGTTGAAGCAATTTCCGTACCTTTTTTCTTCAGGTAAATTTCGGGGACGAAATTTCTTAAGGGGGGGAGAGTTGTAACACTCCAAATTTGGGCTTAGAAGATTTGGGTTTGGACCGGGTCGGTCGGGTTGCGGTTCGAATATAAAAGGGTGATTTTAGGAAAGCCTAGTTCGGGATGCATTAAAAATATGGAAAATATCTTAAAATCCTCTTTTATTATATATAAGAGAATGGTGAAATCAATTTTACAAAATGAGGTTTGGAGGTGTGACATTTTGGGTTAGTGACTAAAATGTAATTTTCGAAAACTTGGTGACTATTTTAAAAAGGATTGAAACTTTGAATCTTTAAGGAGCTATTTACCCAAGAAGAGTTTCTCCAGATTTTTCTTAATATTAATCAATTTATTAATGGTTTTAATTAAATGTAAAAGGAGGGAAAAAGATATTTTGTCATAACTAACTTTTCTCTAAAATTTTCCATTTCTTTTCTCTCAACTTTTCTCTCAGCTCAAACACTTTTGTCCAGCAAAATTCCCTCTGATTTTGACATCTAGAGATGAGATTTCAACCTTCATTTGATCACTAATCATTTCAACATCAAAACCTTAGCATTTGCTTATTGGATTTTCAAGAATCTTGGTTCCAAAAAGGGAGAAACTCACATTTAGAGGTATGAACGTCCTTCTCCTCTAAATACTCAGTTCTTTACTGAAATTCCCAAGTTCTCAATCCTTGATTTGTGTTTTATTAATGGTTTTGCAATTGTGTTCTTGATCTTGGCTTTAAAATGCAAGATTTGGCTTAATTTTGATGAAATTCGTATGAAATGATTGGGCATTGTTTTGAGGTGTTTTCTTAATGTATTTTGGATGTATAATTGATGAGAAAGTGAGGTTTAATCAATGCAATCCCGAATAGGTTGATTTTCCTAAGTTTTGCTTGAGTTTTTGGTGGTTTTTGGAGTGTTCTTGATGATCTGCTATAGCTGGAGGTATAAGGACGTGTTTAGGTTCTTTTTGGATGTTAATTGAGGTTTATGAATGATTGGAATTGATGGATCTTGGCTGGGTAGTGTTGTGGAGTTGTTTGGATGTGATTTCGGTTGTGTTTGGTAGCCGAAATGTGATTGTTGATGAGAGCAGGGAGTTTAGGTGTCTTGGTTGAAGATATTAATGCATGATTATGCATTAATCCTCTGCTTTGATGTGTTTAAAACATGGGAGACATCTTCGGATCCTTGTGGTGTTGATCCGGAAGCTTGATCGGTGTTTCGGCAAGTGCGAAACGGAATCGGTGAGTGGATTTGGGTTTTCAGCTTTGAAACCAATGTTTTGAAGGTTTGGGAGCTTAGTTTAAGTCTAAACAACTTAGCTAAGCTCAAGAGTAAGTTTTCAGAAAAACTCTCTTGTTGATGAGCCATGAGTTGGTTGAATGCAAAGTGATTTGTTGCATGTTTAAATTCTGTTTTTGAAAGCATATTTTAGCATGTTTATTGCTGGTTTTATAAGTCATGTGTTGAAGGATGCTCAAGGTATGGGATCCTTGTTTTATACATTGATAAATGTGGTATTGATGCATAATGATGCATGATGATTAATGGCTTTGTTAAATGCTTTAAAACAGTGGAATATTGTTGTAACCCCCTTAACCCGGTCTAGACGGTTGACCCGAATTAAGAAAGTCACACGGGGAAAACCAAAGTCAACCCGAAAGTCAACCTTGATTAACGACCTTTTTTTTTAAGCTTGTCTAGATGCACATTAACCCTAGTCATGATCGTTCAAACAGCATACTCAAAGATCATAAACATCAGAGATCAAACAGGGACCCAATTGAACAATTTACAACTTAAGGGACCAAATTGTAAATTATGCAAAACACAAGGACTTCATCCTAATAAATGTTACCATCTTGAAATTAGTCAAGTTTCATGCTTCTCTGCCAAATTTCAACTCAAACGGACATCCCAAGCTCATACAATTGCAATAACAAGATTCAGGACCAAAATGCAAACTTTCCAAAACAATTAACTGCCATTGTCAGCCCCCAACGGTCGGCTGTTCCGAAACAGGGTGAGCCTGTTTCGAAACACGGGGCCGTTCCGCAACGCGAACCGAAACGCGGGCTGGCAGTGGCCTTTCCGTTTCGGAACGGTGTCCCCCGTTTCGGACGCCTGGGTTGATTTAAGGCACCCGTTCCGAAATAGCAGCCTCTGTTCTGAAACACCCTGCACTGAAAGCAGCAAAAGGCTTCCTTAAACATGCAATTGACCAACCGAACATGCTCCAAATGCAATCAAACCATACCAGCAAGTTACTCAACACACAAGGAACATATATGCATCAAAATCTAGATACATGATCACCCCTAGGTGCACCCACACATTAAACACTTTCAAGCTCATTCATGCCTTTAAACAAGATGCATAGCAAAAACAACTTAAGCACAAGATGATCCAAACGTTGCAACACTAATCCTCATGATTTAACAACATATAACAAACTTGTCCAACATACACATTCTCGTTTCACATC
Source organism: Hibiscus tridactylites (assembly GCA_958450335.1). Taxonomy (NCBI): domain Eukaryota; kingdom Viridiplantae; phylum Streptophyta; class Magnoliopsida; order Malvales; family Malvaceae; genus Hibiscus; species Hibiscus tridactylites. Next base: position 67,452,705 of record OY288273.1, read on the forward strand.
TACATAAGAGATTCTTCCCCCATTGCCTTTATTAACTATAGCTATTAACCGAGACATACTGTAACGCCCCGGTTTTGGGCTTAGAAGTCTTGGGCGTTGACCGGTTCGGTCAAAGTGCTGATCGAATATATAAGAGTGAATTTAGGAAAGCCTAGTTCGGGTTGCATTAAAAATATGGAAAAATGTTCTAAAATCATCTTTTAATATATAAAAGTGAACTGTGAAATCAATTTTGGAAAATGAGGTTTGGAAGGTTGACATTTTGGCTAGTGACCAAAATGTAATTTTTGAAAGTTGCGTGACTGTTTTATAAAGGATTGAAACTTTGAATCCTTAAGGAGCTATTATTCCAAAAAGAGTTTCTCCAGATTTTTCTAAGATATTTTAAGGTTTTATTCTGATTTTAAAACACATGAAAGAGGAGGGAAAGTCATTTTGACTATTTTATAACTAACTTCCCATTTTTCTTCCAATTCTCCTTTTCTCTCATTTTCTCTCAACCCAAACACATCTCTCCAGATTTTCTCCTCTGATTTTGTCACTCAAATCTCTCATTTCAATTCTCTTTGGATTCCTAATCATCTCTACAACAAAACCTCACCATTTGCAAGTGGTTTCATCAAGCTTTTTGGTTCTAAAAAGGAGAAATTCAAGTTTGGAGGTAAGAACGTCCTTCTCCTCTAAACTATTAGTTCTTTACTGAAATTCCTAAGTTCTCAATCCTTGATTTGTGGTTTGTTAAAGGCTTTTCAATTGAAATCTTGATTTTGGCTTAAAATGCAAGATTTGGTGATTTTGGTGAAATTTTCGTGTGATCTATTTGGGCAGTGTTTTGAGGTGTCAAATTGATGTTAAATGAATGCTAAATTGATTAGAAGTTGAGGTTTAATTAATGCAATCCCGGATAGGTTGAATTTCCTAAGTTTTGCTTGAGTTTTTGGTTGTTTTTGAAGTGTTTTTGGTGATCTGTTATACCTGGAGGTATAAGGATGTGTTTGTGATCATTTTGGATGTTAATTGATGTTTAAAAATGGTTAGAAGTGATGGATCTTGGCTGGGTTAAGTTTTGGAAGTGTTTGGAGGTGATTTCGGTTGTGTTTGGTAGCCGAAATGTTGGATTTGTGATGAGCATCGAGTTGTGTTGTGTTGCTGGTGTTTTTAATGCATAAAGATGCATTAATGCTCTGTTTTTGTGTGCTTGAAACAGGGGAGTTTGATCCGTGAGCTTTAGAGGTGTTGCGGAAGGTTTCGGATGCTTGGAAGGCTTGTTGGCTAGCCTTGTTTTGTGTATCGGTGAGTGAAGTTGGGTTTTCAGCTTTTAAACCAAGGTTTGGTGGTTTTGGGAGCTTAGTTTAAGTCTAAACAACTTTGCTAAGCTCAAGAGTAAGTAAATGGTTTTCGCTCTTGAATTGTGTTGTGATTTGGCTTTAAAAGCAATTGTGTTTGATGGTTGCAATGCATGTGATTTGCATGGTTTATATTCTGTTTTGAAAGCATATTTTTAGCATGGTTTAATGCTGGTTTTGAAAGCCATATGTGAAGGATGCTCAAGGTAAGAGATCCTTGGTTTTATACATTGAAAATGTGGTTTTGATGCATGGTGTTGCATGATGTTTAATGGCTTTGTGTAATGCTTTAAAACAGTGGATTGATGATGGTAAATGATGGTTTTTGCATTATGGTTATGCATGTGAATCATTGGACTAATGATGGTAAGTTGGTTATATTGGCAAGTGATGTAAGTGGTTCTTGGTTTCTTTGATCGGATATAGTTAGCCGGCTATAGGATTGGGTGCACCGTGAATTAAGTCGCCTTGGAGGTGGAGTGGTTAAGTGTGAACCGGTAAACTCCCTTCAAGTATCCTAACGAGATGGTTAAGGTCATAATGGAGGTGGAATGCCCATTCGAGGACCTTGGTTAAGCAAAGGTTATATGGTGGTTAAAAGTCCATATATGGGAACCTTGTGCTTGTTAAGATCACAATGGAGGTGTAAAGTCCATGTGTGGATCTTGTGTAGGGTGTCCCGGATCTCGTTAGTGATGTTATACAACTACCAATCGGTGATGCAAAGGTTGTATGGTGTTTGAAAGTCCATACATGGGAACCTTGTGCATGTCAAGGTTGTATGGTGTTTAAAAGTCCATACATGGGAACCTTGGGAAAAGTCAAGGTTGTATGGTGTTTAAAAGTCCATACATGGGAACCTTGGGAAAAGTTAAGGTTGTATGGTGATTGAAAGTCCATACATGGGAACCTCAGGAAAAGCTAAGGTTGTATGGTGTTTAAAAGTCCATACATGGGAACCTTAGGATGTTGAGGTCAAATGGTGTTTAAAAGTCCATTTGGAGACCTTGGATTGGTAGTGTGTATGAAGCGTGGGGGACAACGCTTGTGATCCGCGTATCCGATCGGGTGTTGAGTTGAAAAGTGGATGTGGTTGATCACTTGAAAGCCAATATGATGTTCTTGATTATAAAGAAGCATGAGATGCTTGAAAAGATGCATGGTTGCATGGAAAGTGGTTAATGCTTGTGAATGCATGTTTACTTGTTAAGTTGAACAAGTGTTGATCATCATTTGGTAAATGATGCATGTGTGCATGAAATCTCTTTAATGCATTGGAGTCTTGTTAAGACTTGTTTTAAAAGGCATGTGATGATGATGTGGTGATTCTTATGTTGCCTTTGTTTAATGCATGTGATGGATTGATTGGATAAATGGTTTTTAAATGGTTCTTGCTTGGTATGATGTTCAAGCATGGGAAAGTTATGATGTGAATGGAAGTGTTTTCCAAGGTTTTGAACTTACCTTTGCATATGGTGTTTATGCATGGAATGGTTAAATGGATGACTTTGCAAGTTGTGCTTTGAAAAGGTTTTCTTAGCTTGCTAAGCTAAAGGTTGGTTTTCATGTATGTGCAATGCATGGTTTTAAGCATGATGTTGAAAAGGGTTTTCAAACTTTGCTTGGTTATCAAACCGGGTTTGTTTTAAAAGTGTTTTGTGACCCGCTGCATTGATGGTGTTTTGGTTTTGAGCATTCCTCACTAAGCATTATGTGCTTACGCTCCTTTTTGTCCATCAATGCAGATTCTTGAAGTTTGGACAGCGAGAAGCAAGGGATTCAAGGAGGACTCCATTTGAGATGTATGTCTCGGTGAATAGCTATAGTTAATAAAGGCAATGGGGGTAGAATCTCCTGGGATGTGTTTTTGTGTTTGTATATGTTCGAACAAGAATGGTTATATGTTGTTGATGTTGTTGGAACATGTATTTGGCTTTTATAAGATTGATTTGGAAGTTATGCTTGAATGGTTGCTTGTGTAGGAAGCATGCCTATAGATTTGGGGCTTTTCGTTTATGTTGATATATTGTTGAATTGTTGATGCAAGTATGTCTCTTATATGTTGAATTGCATGTTGGTAAAGTTTGGTGGCTTTTGGATTATGTTCGAATGGTCAATTGCGTGTTTAAGCATGTATTTTTCTGCATTATGTGCAGGGCGTTTCGGAACAGGGGCTACCGTTTCGGAACGGATGCCCTGAATCAGCCCAGGCGTCCGAAATGGTAGAGCCCGTTTCGAAACGGAAAGCATTATGCCAGTCACCTGTTTCGGTACGTGTTGCGGAACGGCCCCGCGTTTCGAAACGGGCTCTGCCAGTTTCGGAATGGGTGACCGTTGGGGGCTGACATTGGCAGTTAAATGTTTTGAAATGTTTGCATTTTGGTCCTGAATCTTGTTTGTGCAATTGTGTGAGTTTGGGATGTCCGTTTGAGCTGAAATTTGGCAGAGAAGCATGAAACATGATTAATTTTATGTTGGTAACTTAAAATCTGGTTAAGTCCTTAAAGTTTTCAGAAATTACAATTTGGTCCCTAAAGTTGTAATTTGTTCAATTGGATCCCTGTTTGATCTCTGATGTTTGTGATCTTTGAGTATGATGTTTGAGTGATCACAATTAGGGCTAACGTGCATCTAGACAAGATTAAAAAGAAAAAAAAAGGGTCGTTAATCAAGGTTGACTTTCGGGTTGACTTTGGTTTTCCCCGTGTGACTTTCTTAATTCGGGTCAACCGTCTGGGCCGGGTTAAGGGGGTTACATTTGGTGGTATCAGAGCTGAGTTGCGAATGCTTGGGGAAAACGGTAAGTTGTTGTGATGTGTGTTTGATGTTTACCTTGTTGTGTGGTTGAATGTTGGTTGAAACACGTGTTTCTGAGCAAGTTGCTGATGTTTTCAAGCATGTTTTGTGGTTATGAATCTTGGTTGAGCTTATGTGGATTTGTGCTAATGCTGTGAGCTGGTGATATGCATGATGAACATATGAGTATGTTATGTTGCTAGTATGCTGTTGCAAGTGGATGCTGTTTGGTGTAAGCATGATCAAAGTATGTTGTTTGATATGCTTGATGGTGTGATATCCATGTTTGTGTTGACTGTTATGTCATGTAAAAGGGGAGGATTCGGGATACCCATTACCTTATTAATATAGCTATTGTGTTATTTTGGAGTTGGAGTTTGAATCCTTGCTTAAAGCTGGTCTAACTGGTTTGTTTGTTTTGTTGTGAATGTTTGTTGTTGTTAGTAGTATGGCAAAGTCGGTGAAGGAATGGCAGTTGGGTGAGATGGTTGCTGCCTTAGGGCAGGTTGTTAAGGCATGGAATTCACCTTTCTGTAGAGGTGTTTTGTCTCAGTCTTCTGTGCCTAGGGTTTAGGTGTTAAGGCAGGAGGAAGAAGCTGGTTCTGTGGTGAAGAGTTCATCACCAGTTGCCCAAGAGGTGTTGGGAACATCTCAGGCTGTGGTAAAGGTAAAGTCAGAGGATGTGCTGGCTGTGGGATGTGTGGGTTTGTCGAAGCAGCGTTTGCTTGATCTGGGTGCTGTGGAGTATCATGGTTCAACACATGAGACATTTGAGGCCTGGTTGGCCAGTGTGATTCTGATTCTGGATCAGGAAGGTTGTGATTATGCTTGTAAGCTGGGAAGTGTTGTTTCTTTGATGTTGGAGGATGCATGTTTCTGGTGGACATCTGTGGCGGTGGCGTCACATATTCATGATATTGACTGGGATTTCTTTGTATCTGCCTTTTATGAAAGGTATCTTGGAGAGAAGTTTCCAAGGGTTAAGCAATGTGAAGGTAGTGCTGTTGTGGAGCAAGTGTTGTTTGAGCAAGGAGTGGAAGCTCAGCCACCGGTATGTGACCGTTGTGAAAGGCGCCATGTTGGAGGTTGTTGGGGCGCGGGTGCTTGTTGGAACTGTGGTTCTAATGTGCATGTGAAGCGCGATTGTCCCCTTGGGGTGAAGTCAGCTTTGGTATTAGCCAAAGGGTCTCTGAAAGGTCGTGGGCGCGGCCGAGGCAAGGTTCAGAGGTGGCAGAAAGAGCAGAGGGTTGTGAAGAGTTTGGGAAATGAAGTTTGCTGGAAATGTGGGTCTGCTGGACATATGAGACGTGATTGTTTGATGTTGGCTCGGAACAGCCAAGGTTCTTTACCGCAAGGAGTTGGTGGTGATCTTAGTGTGTTAGCTGGTGCTGCAATGGTGCGGCAGGAGGATGATGGTTCCGCGAGGAAGAGAGCTCGTCTGATGAATCTTTAGGGTGGTGTTGTGTTTTCAGGTAACCTTGTTAAGTAATCTTTGCTCTAGTTACCCTGGTTTGGTTTCTGTTGGTTTTCCCTTGCGTGGTAAGTCTAGTCTTGTTGCTAGCATGTTTGGGGTGATAGTTGTAGTTTGGAAACATCTTTGGTGTGAAGAAGGTTTTAGTGAGTATCTTGTGGTTAATGGTTGTTGGAATGATGGAGTTAGATAAGTTAGAGGTGAGGTAGGAGGTTGTTCTTAGACGGATGTTGAGGATGTTATTGGAGGGTGTGAACTGGCATTCATGCACAGTTAAAATCATTGTTATATGCTATATTATATATGTGCTGGTCCATGCATACATGTGGCATGACATTAGAGGTTTTGCATACATGTACATCAGGCATTGATAGGGCATGTAGGTGATCATGCATACGATGTTCACACTCGCTAATAGCTAATCGAATCTATTAGTGTGGTGGTTGGGTTAGGTTGGATGATGGGTTTTAGAGGTTGTTTTGGTGCTGGGAGAGAGTTAGAAGCAATGGAGAATATTAAGCTAGTGTTGGAGATAGTGAGAGTAGTATAGCCTGTTGGTAGAAGGATAGTGTTGTTGCTTAAGGAGTTTAGTGGTTTGGTGGTGGAGAGTACCGGTTGAAGTTAGATTCGGTCAAGTGGTTTGAATGGCTAAGTGGAAGGGGTAGTTCCTTGGTGCTAAAGGATGCTGCAGTTTAGTGGTTGTGTTTCCAAGTGCTGAAGCAGCTTAGCATTTAAGTTGTTGTGGAAGGGTTGTGTTCGTAAGTGTTGGTTCTTAGCAACCCTTGAAGAGTTGAGAAGATGATCTGTATGTTTAAGCTGGGCGATGTTCTGGTAAGGCAGGTGTTGTGGTCAAAGTTTGCGGTGGATAGGCAATGAAAGATCGAAGGCCATTGTTGTTTGAAAGGATTCTTGTGAGAAGTGGTTGGTTGGTTGTGAGTATGTGAATTTCTTTTGTAGTTAGCTGGTGGTGTGTGATACGGTTGGCGGAGTTGAGTTGGGGTTGTGATGTAAATTTTGGAATCTGGGTGAGTAGTCCTTGTGAGTTGTTATGGTAGTGATGGTGGCAGATGTGAAGGATTGTTAGCATTTGTTGAGGAGTTTGGGTAAGCAGTTGATGCTTAAGAATTTTTGCTTGTTGGGAAAATTCTTGGAAGAGGTTTGGGAGTTTGCAAGAGTTTTAGAAGCAGAGAAGTTTTGCATAGTGGTTGAATTGGTTTGGTTGATGTCCCTGTATAAACAAGTCTTGGGGGTTGTGTGTTACAGTGTTGTGTGCTGTAAAAGTTGAAGTTCTTCAGGTTGATGTTGGGGTTGTGTACAGTCCGGATGTGTGAAAGGTTAAATTGTGGCTATCTTTGTGTGTTCTAGATTTTGTGAACAGCGTGTGGTGGTGTTGAGTTTGGTGGGTTTTTGTGTGGAATGTGTTCAGTGGTGGTTGAGGCTGTTGTGTTGTCTTGTGTGTTGGTTTGAGAAGGTTGTAGTTCCTTTTTCGCCAGTTGAAATTTCGAGGACGAAATTTCCTAAGGGGGGGGGGGAGTTGTAACGCCCCGGTTTTGGGCTTAGAAGTCTTGGGCGTTGACCGGTTCGGTCAAAGTGCTGATCGAATATATAAGAGTGAATTTAGGAAAGCCTAGTTCGGGTTGCATTAAAAATATGGAAAAATGTTCTAAAATCATCTTTTAATATATAAAAGTGAACTGTGAAATCAATTTTGGAAAATGAGGTTTGGAAGGTTGACATTTTGGCTAGTGACCAAAATATAATTTTTGAAAGTTGCGTGATTGTTTTATAAAGGATTGAAACTTTGAATCTTTAAGGAGCTATTATTCCAAAAAGAGTTTCTCTAGATTTTTCTAAGATATTTTAAGGTTTTATTCTGATTTTAAAACACATGAAAGAGGAGGGAAAGTCATTTTGACTATTTTATAACTAACTTCCCATTTTTCTTCCAATTCTCCTTTTCTCTCATTTTCTCTCAACCCAAACACATATCTCCAGATTTTCTCCTCTGATTTTGTCACTCAAATCTCTCATTTCAATTCTCTTTGGATTCCTAATCATCTCTACAACAAAACCTCACCATTTGCAAGTGGTTTCATCAAGCTTTTTGGTTCTAAAAAGGAGAAATTCAAGTTTGGAAGTAAGAACGTCCTTCTCCTCTAAACTATCAGTTCTTTACTGAAATTCCTAAGTTCTCAATCCTTGATTTGTCGTTTGTTAAAGGCTTTTCAATTGAAATCTTGATTTTGGCTTAAAATTCAAGGTTTGGTGATTTTGGTGAAATTTTCGTATGATCTGTTTGGGCAGTGTTTTGAGGTGTCAAATTGATGTTAAATGAATGCTAAATTGATTAGAAGTTGAGGTTTAATTAATGCAATCCCGGATAGGTTGAATTTCCTAAGTTTTGCTTGAGTTTTTGGTTGTTTTTGGAATGTTTTTGGTGATCTGTTATACCTGGAGGTATAAGGATGTGTTTGTGATCATTTTGGATGTTAATTGATGTTTAAAAATGGTTAGAAGTGATGGATCTTGGCTGGGTTAAGTTTTGGAAGTGTTTGGAGGTGATTTCGGTTGTGTTTGGTAGCCGAAATGTTGGATTTGTGATGAGCATCGAGTTGTGTTGTGTTGCTGGTGTTTTTAATGCATAAAGATGCATTAATGCTCTGTTTTTGTGTGCTTGAAACAGGGGAGTTTGATCCGTGAGCTTTAGAGGTGTTGCGGAAGGTTTCGGATGCTTGGAAGGCTTGTTGGCTAGCCTTGTTTTGTGTATCGGTGAGTGAAGTTGGGTTTTCAGCTTTTAAACCAAGGTTTGGTGGTTTTGGGAGCTTAGTTTAAGTCTAAACAACTTTGCTAAGCTCAAGAGTAAGTAAATGGTTTTCGCTCTTGAATTGTGTTGTGATTTGGCTTTAAAAGCAATTGTGTTTGATGGTTGCAATGCATGTGATTTGCATGGTTTATATTCTGTTTTGAAAGCATATTTTTAGCATGGTTTAATGCTGGTTTTGAAAGCCATATGTGAAGGATGCTCAAGGTAAGAGATCCTTGGTTTTATACATTGAAAATGTGGTTTTGATGCATGGTGTTGCATGATGTTTAATGGCTTTTTGTAATGCTTTAAAACAGTGGATTGATGATGGTAAATGATGGTTTTTGCATTATGGTTATGCATGTGAATCATTGGACTAATGATGGTAAGTTGGTTATATTGGCAAGTGATGTAAGTGGTTCTTGGTTTCTTTGATCAGATATAGTTAGCCGGCTATAGGATTGGGTGCACCGTGAATTAAGTCGCCTTGGAGGTGGAGTGGTTAAGTGTGAACCGGTAAACTCCCTTCAAGTATCCTAACGAGATGGTTAAGGTCATAATGGAGGTGGAATGCCCATTCGAGGACCTTGGTTAAGCAAAGGTTATATGGTGGTTAAAAGTCCATATATGGGAACCTTGTGCTTGTTAAGATCACAATGGAGGTGTAAAGTCCATGTGTGGATCTTGTGTAGGGTGTCCCGGATCTCGTTAGTGATGTTATACAACTACCAATCGGTGATGCAAAGGTTGTATGGTGTTTGAAAGTCCATACATGGGAACCTTGTGCATGTCAAGGTTGTATGGTGTTTAAAAGTCCATACATGGGAACCTTGGGAAAAGTCAAGGTTGTATGGTGTTTAAAAGTCCATACATGGGAACCTTGGGAAAAGTTGAGGTTGTATGGTGATTGAAAGTCCATACATGGGAACCTCGGGAAAAGCTAAGGTTGTATGGTGTTTAAAAGTCCATACATGGGAACCTTAGGATGTTGAGGTCAAATGGTGTTTAAAAGTCCATTTGGAGACCTTGGATTGGTAGTGTGTATGAAGCGTGGGGGACAACGCTTGTGATCCGCGTATCCGATCGGGTGTTGAGTTGAAAAGTGGATGTGGTTGATCACTTGAAAGCCAATATGATGTTCTTGATTATAAAGAAGCATGAGATGCTTGAAAAGATGCATGGTTGCATGGAAAGTGGTTAATGCTTGTGAATGCATGTTTACTTGTTAAGTTGAACAAGTGTTGATCATCATTTGGTAAATGATGCATGTGTGCATGAAATCTCTTTAATGCATTGGAGTCTTGTTAAGACTTGTTTTAAAAGGCATGTGATGATGATGTGGTGATTCTTATGTTGCCTTTGTTTAATGCATGTGATGGATTGATTGGATAAATGGTTTTTAAATGGTTCTTGCTTGGTATGATGTTCAAGCATGGGAAAGTTATGATGTGAATGGAAGTGTTTTCCAAGGTTTTGAACTTACCTTTGCATATGGTGTTTATGCATGGAATGGTTAAATGGATGACTTTGCAAGTTGTGCTTTGAAAAGGTTTTCTTAGCTTGCTAAGCTAAGGGTTGGTTTTCATGTATGTGCAATGCATGGTTTTAAGCATGATGTTGAAAAGGGTTTTCAAACTTTGCTTGGTTATCAAACCGGGTTTGTTTTAAAAGTGTTTTGTGACCCGCTGCATTGATGGTGTTTTGGTTTTGAGCATTCCTCACTAAGCATTATGTGCTTACGCTCCTTTTTGTCCATCAATGCAGATTCTTGAAGTTTGGACAGCGAGAAGCAAGGGATTCAAGGAGGACTCCATTTGAGATGTATGTCTCGGTGAATAGCTATAGTTAATAAAGGCAATGGGGGTAGAATCTCTTGGGATGTGTTTATGTGTTTGTATATGTTCGGACAAGAATGGTTATATGTTGTTGATGTTGTTGGAACATGTATTTGGCTTTTATAAGATTGATTTGGAAGTTATGCTTGAATGGTTGCTTGTGTAGGAAGCATGCCTATTGTAACGCCCCGGTTTTGGGCTCGGAAGTTTTGGGTGTTGACCGGTTCGGTCAAAGTGCTGATCGAATATATAAGAGTGAATTTAGGAAAGCCTAGTTCGGGTTGCATTAAAAATATGGAAAAATGTTCTAAAATCATCTTTTAATATATAAAAGTGAACTGTGAAATCAATTTTGGAAAATGAGGTTCGAAAGGTTGACATTTTGGCTTGTGACCAAAATGTAATTTTTGAAAGTTGCGGGACAGTTTTATAAAGGATTGAAACTTTGAATCTTTAAGGAGCTATTATTCCAAAAAGGATTTCTCCAGATTTTTCTAAGATATTTTAAGTCTAAAATCTGATTTTAAAGATTTAGAAAAGGGAGGGAAAATCATTTTAACTAATTTTTCCAACTAATTTTCCATTTTCTCTCAAATTCTCTTTTCTCTCATTTTCTCTCTACCCAAACAAGATTCTCCAGATTTCTTTCTCTGATTTTAACATCTTAATCTCTCATTTCAATTCTCAATTGATTCCTAATCATCTCATCATCAAAACCTCTCAATTTACAAGTTGATTCATCAAGCTTTTTGGCTCTAAAATGGAGAAATTCAAGTTTGGAGGTAAGAACGTCCTTCTCCTCTAAACTATCAGTTCTTTACTGAAATTCCTAAGTTCTCAATCCTTGATTTATGTTTTATTAAAGGCTTTTCAATTGAGATCTTGATTTTTGGCTAAAATGCAAGATTTGACGATTTTCGTAAAAATTTCGTGTGATCTGTTTAAGCAGGGTTTTGAGGTGTTAAATTGATGTTAAATGAATGCTAAAATGATTAGAAGTTGAGGTTTAATCAATGCAATCCCGGATAGGTTGAATTTCCTAAGTTTGGCTTGAGTTTTTGGTTGGTTTTGGAGTGTTTTTGGTGATCTGTTATACCTGGAGGTATAAGGACGTGGTTGTGATCATTTTGCATGTTATTTGATGTATAAAAATGGTTAGAAGTGATGGATCTTGGCTGGGTTAAGTTTTAGAAGTGTTTGGAGATGATTTCGGTTGTGTTTGATAGCCAAATTGTTAGATTTGTGATGAGCAGCGAGTTGTGTTGTTGTTGCTGGTGTTTTAATGCATAAGGACGCATTAATGTTCTGTTTTTATGTGCTTGAAACAGGGGAGGTTGATCCTTGAGCTTTGGAGGTGTTTTCGGAAGGTTTCGGAAGCTTGGAAAGCTTGTTGGCTAGCTTTGTTTGGTTATCGGTGAGTGAAGTTGGGATTTCAGCTTTTGAAATAAGGTTTGAAGGTTTTTGGGAGCTTAGTTTAAGTCTAAACAACTTTGCTAAGCTCAAGAGTAAGTGGATGGGTTTTTGCTCTTGGATTGTGTATGTTTTGGCTTTAAAAATCAAAAGTGGTTGATGATTGATATGCATGTGATTTGCATGGTTAAATTCTGTTTTGTAAGCATGTTTTAGCATGGTTTAATGCTGGTTTTGAAAGTCATTTGAAAAGGATGCTCAAGGTAAGAGATCCTTGGTTTTATACATTGAAATGTGGTTTTGATGCATAGTGTTGCATGTTGATCAATGGCTTTATGTGATGCTTATAAACAGAGAATTGATGATGATTAATGATGGTTTTGCATATTGGTTATGCATGTGTATCATTGGATTAATGATGGTTAGCATATTGTTTATGCATGTGAATCATTGAGCTAATGATGTGATGGCTTTGCATTATGTGTATGCATGTGAATCATTGAGCTAATGATGTGATGGCCTTGCATTATGTTTATGCATGTGGAACATTGGATAATATGGTAAGATGGTTATGTTGGCAAGAGATGTGAATGGTTCTTGGTTCGTTGATCGGGTATAATTAGCCGGCTATAGGATTGGGTGCACCGTGAATAAAGTTGCCTTGATGGAGGAGTGGTCAAGTGTGGACCGGGTAAACTCCCCTCAAGTATTCCTAACGAGATGAGGTCAGTGGAGGGTGTGCCCACGGGAGGACCTCGGTTGCTTAAGGTCGTAGTGGAGGTTGTTGCCCACGGTAGACCTTGGTTGAGTAAAGGTTATAAGGTGGTTAAAAGTCCTTATGTGAGAACCTTGTACTTGTTAAGATCACAATGGCAATGGTTAAGTCCATGTGTGGATCTTGTGTGTGATGTCCCGGATCTCGTTAGATGATGTCTACAACTACCAATCGGTTATGCAAAGGTTGTATGGTGGTTGAAAGTCCATACGGGAAGACCTTGTGCATGTCAAGGGTGTATGGCGGTTGAAAGTCCATACATGGTAACCTTGAGGAAAAGCTAAGGTTGTATGGTGTTTAAAAGTCCATACATGGGAACCTTAGGAGATTGAGGTCAGTGGAGGTTGTTGCCCACGGGAAGACCTTGGATTGGGTAGTGTGTAGGAAGCGTTGGGACACGCTTGTAGTCCGCGTATCCGATCGGGTTGAAAGTTGGAAAGTGAATATGGTTGATCTCTTGGAAGCCAATATAATGTTCTTGATCATGTGAAGCATGGGATTGCTTGAAATGATGCATAGTTGCATGTGAAGCATGGGATTGCTTGAAATGATGCTTAGTTGCATGTGAAGCATGAGATGCTTGAATTGATGCATGTTTGCATGAGAAGCATGAGATGCTTGGTAAGATGCATTGTTGCATGAGATGTGTATGATGCTAGTGAAAGCATGTTACTTGTATGTTGAACAAGTGTTGGTTATCATTTGATAAATGATGCATGTGAGCATGAATTACCTATGATGCATTGGAGTCATGTATGACTTGTTGTTAAAGGCATGTGATGATGATGTTATGGTTTTATGTGGCCTTGTTTAAATGCATGAAATGTTTTGATTGAATTATGGTTTTAAGTGGTTTCTTGCTTGATGTGGTTTCCAAGTTAAAGAACGATATGTTGTGGAAAGGATGTGTTTTCCATGGTTTTATTTAAAGCTTGGCATATGGTGTTTATGCATGGTTTTGAGCTTGATGTTGAAAGAGTTTTCAAACATGGTTTTGGAAAGCAAATCGGGTTGGTTTTAAAGTGTTTTAAAGACCCGCTGCATTGATGGTGTTTTGGTTTTGAGCATTCCTCACTAAGCATTTTGTGCTTACGCTCCTTTTTGTCCATCAATGCAGATTCTTGAGGTTTGAGCAGCAAGGAGCAAGGGATTCAAGGTGGACTCCAATGGAGATGTATGTCTCGGTGAATAGCTATAGTTAATAAGGGCAATGGGGTAGAATCTCTCGGGTTTTGTGTATGTGATCGTGTATGTTGATCATGAAGGTTTAAATGCTGATGTTAATGTTGTTGAAACATGATTTGGCTTAATTGAGGTTGCTTTGGAAGGTTTGTGCTTGAATTGGTTGCTTGAGTAGGAAGCATGCCTATAGAATTGGGGCTTTCCATATGTGATGTTTATTTGTTGAATTGTTGATGCAAGTATGTCTCTTTTATGTTGTATTGCATGTTGGCAAAGTTAGGTGGCTTTTGGAGCATGTTTGAATGACCAATTGTGTGATTGATTGAGCAAAATGCAACATTCTGGGTTAAGTGTTTCGGAACAGGTAACACCGTTTCGGAACGGGTGCCCTGCATGAACCCAGGCGTCCGAAACGGGTGCCACCGTTCCGAAACGGAATGTATTCTGCCAGACCCCCGTTGCGGAACGCGTTGCGGAACGGCCCGTGTTTCGGAACGGGCTTGGCCTGTTTCGGAACGGGTGACCGTTGGGGGCTGACATGGGCGGTTAAATGTTTCAAAATGTTTGCATTTTGGTCCTGAATCTTGTTTGTGCAATTGTATGAGTTCGGGATGTCCGTTTGAGCTGAAATTTGGCACAGAAGCATGAGACATGATTAATTTTAAGTTGGTAACTTAAAATCTGGTTAAGTCCTTAAAGTTTTCAGAAATTACAATTTGGTCCCTAAAGTTGTAATTTGTTCAATTGGGTCCCTGTTTGATCTCTGATGATTGTGATCTTTGAGCATGGTGTTTGTGTGATCACATCTAAGGTTAATGTGCATCTAGATAAGATTAAAAAGAAAAAAAAGGGTCGTTAATCAAGGTTGACTTTCGGGTTGACTTTGGTTTTCCCCGTGTAATCTTCGTAGTTCGGGTCAACCGTCTAGGCCGGGCTACGGGGGTTACACCTATATATTTGGGGCTTTTCGTTCATGTTGATATATTATTGAATTGTTGATGCAAGTATGTCTCTTATATGTTGAATTGCATGTTGGTAAAGTTTGGTGGCTTTTGGAGTATGTTCGAATGGTCAATTGCGTGTTTAAGCATGTATTTTTCTGCATTATGTGCAGGGCGTTTCGGAACAGGGGCTACCGTTTCGGAACGGATGCCCTGAATCAGCCCAGGCATCCGAAACGGTACAGCCCGTTTCGAAACGGAAAGCATTCTGCCAGTCACCTGTTTCGGTACGCGTTGCGGAACGGCCCCGCGTTTTGAAACGGGCTCTGCCTGTTTCAGAACGGGTGACCGTTGGGGGCTGACATTGGTAGTTAAATGTTTTGAAATGTTTGCATTTTGGTCCTGAATCTTGTTTGTGCAATTGTGTGAGTTTGGGATGTCCGTTTGAGCTGAAATTTGGCAGAGAAGCATGAAACATGATTAATTTTATGTTGGTAACTTAAAATCTGGTTAAGTCCTTAAAGTTTTCAGAAATTACAATTTGGTCCCTAAAGTTGTAATTTGTTCAATTGGGTCCATGTTTGATCTCTGATGTTTGTGATCTTTGAGTATGATGTTTGAGTGATCACAATTAGGGCTAACGTGCATCTAGACAAGATTAAAAAGAAAAAAAGGGTCGTTAATCAAGGTTGACTTTCGGGTTGACTTTGGTTTTCCCCGTGTGACTTTCTTAATTCGGGTCAACCGTCTGGGCCGGGTTAAGGGGGTTACACATACATCTCAAGCGGAGTTCTCCTTGAATCCCTTGCTCCTCGCTGTTCCAACTTCAATTATCTGCATTGATGGACAAAAATGAGCGTAAGCACATAATGCTTAGTGAGGAATGCTCAAAACCAAAACACCATCAATGCAGCGAGTCATAAAACCTCTTTGAAAAGCAACTCAATTTGATAAACCAAAGCAATGTTTGAAAACCCTTTTCAACAACAAGCTCAAATCATGTATTGCTCAAACATGAAAACCAACCCTTAGCTTAGCAAGCTAAGTAAACCTTTTCAAAGCACAACTTGCAAAACATCAATTTAACCTTTCAACGCATAAACACCAAATGCAAAGTTAAATTCAAAACCTTGGAAAATACTTCCACTTCACATTATACATTTCTCTTACTTAATTATCATCTCAAACAAGAAACCTTTTTAAACCATTTATTTAATCAATCCAACACATGCATTAAACAAATGCAACATATGAACCACATTATCAACATTCGCATCATATGCCTTTAAATACAAGTCTTAGAAAGACTTCAATGCACTAAAGTGATTTCATGCACAAATGCATCATTCCCAATAGATAATCAACACTTGTTCAAACTTAACAAGCAAACATGCATACTTAGTACATTATGCACTTCCCATGTAACCATGCATCATTCCAAGCATCTCATGCTTCATTTTAATCAAGAACATCATATTGGCCTTCAAGTGATAATCCAAATCCACTTTTCAACTCAACATCCAATCGGATACGCGGATCACAAGCGTTGTCCCTACGCTTCATACACACTACCAATCCAAGGTCCCCGAATGGACTTTTAAACACCATTTGACCTTACCATTCACAAGGTTCCCATGTATGGACTTTTAATCACCATACAACCTTAACTTCCACAAGGTTCCCATGTATGGACTTTTAATCACCATACAACCTTAACTTACACAAGGTTCCCATATATGGACTTTTAAACACCATATAACCTTAACATGCACAAGGTTCCCATGTATGGACTTTTAAACACCATACAACCTTAGCATCACCGATTGGTAGTTGTATAACATCACTAACGAGACCCGGGACACCCTATACAAGATCCACACATGGACTTTACACCACCATTGTGATCTTAACAAGCACAAGGTTCTCCTATATGGACTTTTAATCACCATATAACCTTTGCTTACCCAAGGTCCTCGAATGGGAATCTCAACCTCCATTATGACCTTAACCATCTCGTTAGGATACTTGGATGGAGTTTACCGGTTCACACTTAACCACTCCACATCCAAGGCGACTTTATTCACGGTGCACCCAATCCTATAGCCGGCTAACTATATCCGATCAAAGAAACCAAGAACCACTTACATCACTTGCCAATATAACCATCTTACCATATTAGTCCAATGATTCACATGCATAACCATAATGCAAAAACCATCATTAACCATCATCAATCCACTGTTTTAAAGCATTACACAAAGCCATTAAACATCATGCAACACTATGCATCAAAACCACAATTTCAATGTATAAAACCAAGGATCTCTTACCTTGAGCATCCTTCACATATGGCTTCCAAAACCAGCATTAAACCATGCTTAAATATGCTTTCAAAACAGAATTTAAAACATGCAAATCAAATGCATTGCAACCATCAATCACAATTGCTATTAAAGCCAAATCTCAACACAACCAAGAGCGAAAATCCATTTACTTACTCTTGAGCTTAGTTAAGTTGTTTAGACTTAAACTAAGCTCCCAAAACCTTCAAACCTTGGTTTAAAAGATGAAAACCCAACTTCACTCACCGATACACAAAACAAGGTTAGCCAACAAGCCTTCCAAGCATCCGAAACCTTCCGCACCACCTCTAATGCTCACGGATCAAACTCCCCTGTTTCAAGCACACAATAACAGAGGATTAATGCATCATTATGCATTAAAAACACCAGCAACACAACTCAACTCGCTGCTCATCACAAATCCAACAATTCGGCTACCAAACACAACCGAAATCACCTCTAAACACTTCCAAGACTTAACCCAGCCAAGATCCATCACTTCTAACCATTTTTAAACATCAATTAACATCCAAAATGATCACAAACACGTCCTTATACCTCCAGCTATAACAGATCATCAAAAACACTCCCAAAACAACCAAAAACTCAAGTAAAACTTAGGAAATTCAACCTATTCGGGATTGCATTGATTAAACCTCAATTCCTCATCAATTTATCATTCATTTAACATCAATTTGACACCTCAAAACCCTGCCCAAACAGATCACACGAAATTTCACCAAAATCAAGCAAATCTTGCATTTTAAAGCCAAAATCAAGATTCCAATTGAAAAGCCTTTAACAAATCACAAATCAAGGATTGAGAACTTAGGAATTTCAGTAAAGAACTGAGAGTTTAGAGGAGAAGGACGTTCTTACCTCCAAACTTGAGTTTCTCCCTTTTTGGAACCAAAATCTTGAAAATCCAATTAGCAAATGGTGAGGTTTTGTTGATGTGATGATTAGGAATCAAAAGAGAGTTGAAAGGAGAGATTTAGATGACAAAATCAGAAGAAATTCTCTGGAGAGAAAGTGTTTGGGTTGAGAGAAAATGAGAGAAAGGAAAATTGGGAAAATAGAAAGTTAGTTACAAAATAGCCAAAATGATTTCCCTCCACTTTTCTTTTGCTTTAAAATCAGAATTATACATTAAAATATCTTAGAAAAATCTGGAGAAACTCCCTTTGGGTAAATAGCTCCTTAAAGATTCAAAGTTTCAATCCTTTCTAAAACAGTCACACAACTTTCAAAAATTACATTTTGGTCACTAGCCAAAATGTCACCCTTCCAAACCTCATTTTGTAAAATTGATTTCACAGTTCACTTATATATATTAAAAGATGATTTTAGAACATTTTTCCATATTTTTAATGCAACCCGAACTAGGCTTTCCTAATTTCACCTCTTTATATCCGAACAGCACTTTGACCGAACCGGTCAACGCCCAAAACTTCCAAGCCCAAAACCGGGGTGTTACAATTGTTGTTAAATGATGTATATTGGCAAGTGATGTCTTGGTTTAAAAGTACTTGAATCGGATATAGTTAGCCGACTATAGGATTGGGTGCACCGTGAATAAAGTCGCCTTGGATGTCGATGGGTTGTGATTGTACCATGCTCCATCCAAGTACACTAACAAGATGGTTAAAGACACCATGGTGGTTAGATTTGAAGCATGAAATGCTTGGTTATATGCATATGTGCATGATTAAATAATGTTTGAGTTAAAGGTTTTGGAAAGGTGTTTTAAAAATGCATTATTGTGTTGTTTTAATTGAGCATTCCTCACTAAGCTATGTGCTTACGCTCTCTCTTTTCTTAAACAAAAAATGCAGAGCATTGAAGTTCTTAAAGGGCAGCAAAGAGGTCAAGAATCCAAGTAAAGAACTAAGCTCATGTATGGTGAATGTTTTCCTAACACTATTAGCTTTTGGGCATTTGACAATGGGAACCTATGTTGTTGTTTTGGGAGATGTTTTGGACTCCCTAAGTTTGGTTTATGCCTATGATATGTTGGAACATGTAATTGGCCTTTTGCTATTTGATTTTGGTGAATTGATGTTTGCATGATTTCTATCCTAGGATGCATGCCTATAGAATTTGGTTTTTCCTTAATTGATGCCATGTTTGAGAATGGTTGATGCTTTTATGTTCCTTAAGCATACAATGACTTGTTGGTATGATTTGATGATATTATGTTGATGTTTGATGCATTTTTGGGGCTGAATTTGGGACAGTTCTGGTGTGTGTATCGATACTCGGGCTCTCGTATCGATACGCATAAGCCAAATATGTGCTTTTCTGCACAGGGGTATCGGTACGGTTGTGAGGTGTTTCGATACAGGTAGGCCAAATATGAAGGGAGTATCGATACGCGGGTGAGCGTATCGATACCCTTGCTGTGGGTTTGGTCACTGCCTTCCCCGTGTATCGATACTGACTCTAGGCGTACCGATACGCGACCGTTAATTCGGTTAATGGCATCTTTGTATGTTTTGAAACTCTTACGTTTTGGTCTCAAACTTTGTAATTGCAATTGAATGAGTTCCTAATGCCCGTGTGAGTTGAAATTTGGCAGAGAAGCATGAAATATGATTAATTTCATATTGGTAACCTAAAAACTGGTTATGTCCTCCTAATTTTCAGATTTTACAATTTGGTCCTTAAACTTGTAATTTGTGCAATCGAGTCCCTAAATGTTTTCTGATTGTGGTGATTTTTGAGTATGCTGACCTTATGAACATATCTAGGACTAATATGCATTTAGACAAGATTAAAAAGAAAAAAATGGGTCATTAATCAAGGTTGACTTTCGGGTTGACTTTGGTTTTCCCCGTGTAAGCTTCGTAGTTCGGGTCGACCGTCTAGGCCGGGCTAAGGGGGTTACATGACTAGCTCATTGTATAATTTGAAATTGATGACGGAGTGGCGTACTTGCACATTAAGTGCTGTGTTGAAATCGTAGGAAAGAAGAAGACTGTCTTTTTTACTAAGCTGTTTATAATGGTTTGAGTTTATAATGGTCTGTACTTGCCCACAAAGATCTTGTGGATGAGAAGGATGCGTGTTCTCAGATGCTTGCTTCGTAAGTACAGAGAGTCAAAGAAGATTGACAAGCATATTAACAGAATCTATCTTTTGTTGTTAGTTCGATATATAGCTGTTATTAGCTGTTAATTAGTTAGGTTCTTTACTAATCATCTTGATTAGTATATAAGCTGGCTTTTGTATTCTTTTATGTTTAAGTTTTGTAAAACGCTGAATCAAGTGCCGTTTTGGTTAATAAAGAAATGCTGAGTTTTAGTTTCTTTCATTTCGCATATTGTATCTTCATTCCCAAATCCAATTAGTAAAACCCTAGGTTTCTGATTGTAACATGGTATCAGTTGGGTCTTCCGAATCGCGCCCCATGACCGATTCCTCCTCTGAATCGTCTCGTTTTCAGAATCTTGAACCTTCCGACGAGTATTTCATCCACCCAGTGAAAATCCCTCTCTCGTCCTCACATCCGTCTTGCTTTCCGGCTCCAATTACCATTCTTGGGCTAGGTCAATACGGATGGCTCTTATTTCCAAGAATAAGTTCATGTTCATCAATGGAACGTTGAAGGAACCTGTTGAAAGTGATGCTAGTTATTCCGCATGGGTAAATGCAATAACTTGGTTCTCTCCTGGTTGGAGCGAGCAATTAGCCTGGAGATTGCGCAGAGCGTTCTTTGGTTCGACACGGCCTACGAACTATGGGCGGATCTTCGGAATCGATTCAGTCAAGGTGACCTTATTAGGGTTTCCGATCTCCAACAAGAGTTTTACTCTCTTACCCAAGGTATCAGTTATGTTACTTCCTTTTACACCCAGTTAAAAATTCTCTGGGATGAGTTGTCTGTTCTGCGTCCTTTGTCGAATTGTTCATGTTCTGCTATCAAGTTTAGAAACCAAGATTTTGCACTTCGCTTTATTCGTGGTCTAAATGAGAGTTTTTCTATTCCGAAATCCCAAATCCTCATGGTTAAGCCATTTCCAGAAATTCACGAAATCTTTTCCATTCTTGTTCAGCATGAGCGGTCTCTTTCTACTAATTCATCTGATAGTAACATTCTTCTTGTCGATAAAAATGTTTCTGGTAAATTTCAAAGAAAGCCTTCTGGTCATTCTAATGTTAACAGTCGTAGACCTTTGTGTACGTTTTGTGGTTTGTATGGGCATTTAATTGAAAAATGTTATTAAAAAGCATGGGTATCCCCCTGGATACAAGTATAAATCCTCTGTTTCTTCTGGTCGTGTTAATCTTGTTGGGAGTTGTGGTTCTGAGAATCTTGAGGGTCAGTCTAGTGTGGTCACCACTATTGGTAATTGTTCTTTTACAAAAGAACAATATGAAGGTCTCCTTTCTCTCTTGCAACATAAAGAACTTTCCATTCAAGAACCTGTGATTTTGTTTTAAGAAATGTTCTTCACATTCCTCACTTTGGTTTTAACTTAATTTCTATCAGTCAACTTATGATGCATTCTAATGTTTCTGTTTCCTTTACTAACAGAGGTTCTGTTTTACAGGATCTTCAATCCTTGATGATGATTGGTTAAGCTAAGGTCATCAAAGGATTGTACCATTTATAGCTCCTCCTGTTAGTAATTCTTCTGTTGCTTTTCAAATTTCTGATGTTCATTTTACTAATGTGAATGCCTCTAATGTTCCTGATAGTGTTTCTAATGCTTCCAGTAGTGCTTCTGATAATATTTTACTGGCTTGACATGCTAGATTAGGACACCCTTCTAGTCCTAGAATGCTTCAGTTTGCTAAGATTTTTCATGAAATACCTTCTGGTCATATTCATAATTGTGATGTTTGTCATTTAGCCAAACATAAAAGATTGCCTTTTCCTACTAGTGTTTCTGTTTCTGAGTCTATATTTGACATTATACATGTTGATGTTTGGGGTCCCTTTCCCAAAAAGTATATATGGTCACAGTTATTTTTTAACCATTGTGGATGACAAGAGTCGTTTTACCTGGATTTTTCATTTTACTGTTAAGTCTGAAGTAAGATCTTTGTTGGTAAATTTTTGTGTTTTTGTTCAAACTCAATTTTCTCTTAAAATAAAGTGTGTTAGGTCTGATAATGCACATGAATTTCAAATGACTGGTTTTTTTAAAGAAAAAGGAATAATACACCAAACCTCTTGTGTTTACACTCCACAACAAAACAGTATAGTGGAAAGAAAACACCATCATCTTCTTTCTATGGCAAGAGCTCTTAGAATACATGCTAATCTTCCCTTATGTTTCTGGATAGACTGCATCTTACATTCCTGTTTTCTAATAAATTTAACTCCTACTCCCATTTTAAATAATAAAACTCCATATGAAATTTTGTATTCTAAGATTCCCCAAATTAATAATCTGAAAAATTTTGGATGCTTGGCTTATGCTTCTGAGTTGCCAAAATCTGCTACTAAGATGCATGCTAGAGCTGTTAGGTGTATTTTTCTTGGTTTCCCAAAACATGTGAAAGGTTATAGGTTATATAACCTAGAGACAAAGTCTATTTTTCTTTCTAGAGATGTTTTTAATGAAAATATTTTTCCTTTTCAAAAATCTACTTCCACCAATTTTGTTTTACCAAACTGTGGTGGTTCAACCCTTTTAGATGATTTTCTTCCTCATTCAACTTCAGAAACACAGTCTATTCCCATTATTTCTGATCAGGATAATATTAATTCTTCTGATAATGATACAAGTGCTTTTGTTCCTGCTCTTTCTTCTCATCCAAATAATGTTATTCTTTCTACTGTTGTTGTTCCTTCCTGTCCTATAAATCCTACTGTTTCTAGACCTTCCAGATCAGTCAAACTTCCTCAAAAGTTTCAGTATTATCAGGTGAATTTACCTAAACCTAGAACTTCCAATCATTCTGTTGCAAATGTTATGTCTTATACTAATTTTTCTGCTAAGCATATTGCCTTTATTCCAAATATTGATGCCTTAACTGAACCTAAGTCTTATAAACAAGATGTTAAGCTTGAGTGTTGGAGGCATGCTATGCAGGAAGAAATAACTGCTTTAGAGTCAAATAACACTTGGGAATTAGTGTCTTTACCCCCTAATAAGAAAACCATAGGATGTAAGTGGGTTTTTAGAACTAAATTGAAATCAGATGGCTCTTTGGATAGGTATAAGGCAAGATTAGTAGCAAAACGTTATACTCAACAATTAGGTGTTGATTTTTAAGCACCTTTAGTCTTGTGGCTAAAATGACAACTATTAGGACTTTAATTGCCATTGCTGCTTCTAAAAATTGGAATCTTCATAAATTAGATGTTAATAATGCTTTTCTTCATGGTTCTTTACATGAAGAGGTATATATAGATATGCCTCTTGGTTTTTCAAATGATAACAACACTGGTCTTGTTTGTAAACTCAAAAGGAGTCTCTATGGTTTAAAACAGGCTAGTAGACAGTGGAATGAGAAGTTAACTCTAGCTTTAATAGAAAAAGGATTTAAACAATCTTCTGATGATAGTAGTTTGTTCACTAAAGGATTAGATGGCAACTTCATTGCCTTGGCTGTCTATGTTGATGACATAGTCATAACCAGCCCTAATACTGTTCAAATACAAGATATTAAAGATTTCTTGAATAATAAGTTTAAGATAAAAGACTTAGGAGATCTAAAGTACTTTTTAGGTCTTGAAGTTGCAAGGTCTAAATCTGGTATAAATATTTGTCAAAGGAAGTACACATTAGAATTACTTCATGACACTGGTTTTTCTGAATCTAAACTTGCTTCTACACCTATTGTTGTCACTAGAGGAGTTAAGCGTATGTCTAAATCTGATGGAACTCCTTTAACAAATGTCACTGAATATAGAAGGTTGATTGGCAGATTACTCTATTTAACCAATACTCGTTCTGACATCTCTTTTTCTGTCCAGCAATTATCTCAATTTATATCTTGTCCTACGAATACACATTTGGTTGCTGCTCGTCGTATATTAAGATATTTAAAAGGGACACCTGGTCAAGGCTTGTTCTTTCTTGCTAATGATGGTCTTCATCTAAATGCTTTTTCAGATTCTGACTGGGCCTCTTGTCCAGATTCTAGAAAGTCTATTACTGGATATTGTGTTTTTTAGGATCCTCCTTAATCTTCTGGAAGTCCAAGAAACAGCAAATTGTTTCTCGTTCTTCCAGTGAGGCTGAATATAGAGCATTAGCTGCAGTGACTTGTGAATTGCAGTGGCTTTTTTATTTACTAAAAGATTTTCATATTCCTTTTCAAACTGCTAATATTTATTGTGATAATCTATCTGCTATACAACTTGCAGAGAATCCAGTCCATCATGAGAGGACGAAACACATTGAGATAGATTGTCATCTTGTTCGAGAAAAGCTTCAACAACGGTTCATCAAGCTGCTGCCAGTTTCTTCTCATAATCAAATTGCAGACTGCTTAACTAAAGCTCTTCTAAGTTTTTCATTTCATTTGTTAGTTTCCAAGTTGGGCATACATAACATCTATGCTCCAACTTGAGGGGGCTAATAGAATCTATCTTTTGTTGTTAGTTAGATATATAGCTGTTATTAGCTGTTAATTAGTTAGGTTCTTTACTAATCATCTTGATTAGTATATAAGCTAGCTTTTGTATTCTTTTCTGTTTAAGTTTTGTAAAACGTTGAATCAAGTGCCGTTTTGGTTAATAAAGAAACGCTGAGTTTTAGTTTCTTTCATTTCGTATATCGTATCTTCATTCCCAAATCCAATCAGTAAAACCCTAGGTTTCTGATTGTAACACATATGTACCATGACATGTACATGAAAGTCAAGGGTAATGTGTTTAAGAACAAGAGAGTCCTTATGGAGAGCATCCACAAATCTAAGGCTGAGAAGGCTAGAGAAAAGACTTTGGCTTAACCAATTTGAAGCTAAGAGGGCTAAGAATAAGGCAAGCAGGGAAATAAAGTTTGCTAAGGGGAGGAGCGATTGGCCCAGGTAAGAACTTTTGTACTAGTATAATGGTTTTTGTTTTATCTGTTATCTATGGTGTTTTCCTATGTTTTATTTAAAACTATAAATGTTCCTTGCTTTGAAGTCCTCTGGTCTCTTTTTAAGTCTCATTTTTTGTTATGCTATAGTCAATAATGTTGAATAGATTCATGCTCATTTTCTTTTTCATCTCATTTTATGATGCTGATTTTCATTTCAATTTTTAATCTCCTCAGGGGCCTGGAGGAGGAGATAAGCCATCAATCATCCGACGAGAAAAATGCCAAACCTGTACCACTTGGTTTAGGGTTGGGGTGGTTGGAACATAAGGTGTGATGATAAAATTTTACTTTATTCTTAATCTAATTATGTTACTTCTACTGAAAATGATCATATGATATCATTCTGACGAGAGACGAGCCAAACCGACAAAATTATCTTCCTTTGCCGGTGATAGTGGGGCCACTAGTTCTTCTCTTGATCAAAACCTGAGTGCTACAACAACTGGTCAACAGATTTTGCAGTCACTTGTATCTTAGAGCTCTTCTCTAAATAGGGTAGATCCTTCCTCAAGCAGTCCAGGTGTTCAGAGTAGTAGATTGTCATGAGTGCAGGGTTCCATTGATCAATCAGGGGCTGCTAATGCTGTCTCTCAAGTTCTTCAAAGTCCTGCATTAAATGGCTTATTGGCGGCTGTCTTAGAGCAGACTATTGTTGGTTCCCCAGATGATTTTAGGAATATGTTGTAGAAACTCACACAAAGTCCACAAATCATGTATAGTGTGATGGGGGAGGTCAATTGTTGCGGATAAATCTTGTGACCGTGATTTTTATTTTTTCTTTTTCATTTACATATAGTTTAGATTTTCCAAGTGTGTGTACACTGACATGGAGGATTGTTGTGCTATTTTTTGTTTCATAATTAATATGTGAAATGCATTTTAAATTATTATATAATATGTGTAATGCATTTTAAATTATTTGATTTTTTTGAAATATGGTGTTATTCGTGACATTTGTAAAATAAAATGCCACTATAGAACATGTTCTCGCGACGTTTGAGTTTACAAACGCCGTTATAGAACTTGCTTTTTTGCAGCGTTTACAAAAACAAACGTCACTAACACTTATTAGCGGCGTTTGTAATTAAAAACGCCACTATAGAACATGTTCTCGTGGCGTTTGTAAACACAAACGCCGCTATAGAACTTG
Organism: Hibiscus tridactylites; assembly: GCA_958450335.1. Classification (NCBI taxonomy): domain Eukaryota; kingdom Viridiplantae; phylum Streptophyta; class Magnoliopsida; order Malvales; family Malvaceae; genus Hibiscus; species Hibiscus tridactylites. The sequence continues at coordinate 67,478,801 of OY288273.1, forward strand.
ACTTTTTGCGGTATTTGCAAAAATAAATGCCACTAAAAAACACTTATTCACGACGTTTGTAAATACAAACGCCACTATAGATCTTACCTTTTTGAGGCGGTTTTTTACCTAAAAGCGTCACGAACTATTGCGGCACTACTTTAAGAGACATTTCTTGCGGAGCTTTCTTAAGCGCCGGGAAAGTTTTTAGCGGCGCTAAAAAATGCTGCTATGGGGTTAAAAAATGCCGCTAAAGAACTATTTAGTTGTAGTATGTCAATCGTATTTGGCCTATATAATGAATCTGAATATGAGTGATGTTAGACCGCAAGACATCAGAACAATTTGTGATTTTCCGAGTGTCTTTCCAAAAGAGTTTCTGGGTTTGCCTCCAGATAGGGATGTTACGTTTGCTATTGAGACGTATTCAGATTATGCACCTGTGTCTATTGCTCCGTATAGGATGACACCTAAAGAGTTGAAAGAGTTGAGGACACAGCTTCAGGAACTGTCCGATAGAGTTTTCATTAAGCCTAGTATTTCCCCGTGGGTGCTCCGGTCTTGTTTGTGAAGAAAAAGGATAACAATATGAGGATGTGTATAGATTATCGATAGTTGAACAAGGTAACCATGAAGAACAAGGATCCTTTGCCACGAATAGATGATTTGCTTGATCAGTTGAGAGGTGCTTCAGTGTTTTCGAAGATTGATTTGAGATTCAGTTATTATCAGTTGAAGGTGAAAGATGAGGACATAATGAAGACAACATTTCGTACATGATATGGGCACTACGAGTTCTTGGTAATGCCTTTCGGTTTGACTAATGCCCCAACTGCATTTATGGATATGATGAACATGGTATTTCACGAGTTTTTGGATAGATTTGTAATAGTGTTCATATATGACATTTTAGTGTACTCAAGAACTGAGGAAGAGCATGATGAGCAATTGCGATTAGTTCTACGGACTTTGCTTGAAAACCAGTCGTATGCCAAGTTTAGTAAATGCAAGTTTTGGATTAGGGAGGTAGTCTTTTTAGGTAACATGATCTCAGCCGATGGGATTATTGTGGATCCCAAGAAGATAGAAGCGATAGTGAATTGGAAACAACTGAAGTTGGTGACCGAAATTCGTAGTTTCCTAGGCTTGGCAGGGTATTATTGAAGATTTGTCGAGGGATTTTTGAAGATTGCGACACCTTTGACTAAATTGCTTCAGAAGAATGTTCTGTATGAGTGGACAAATGCAAGGCAACAAGCATTTAAAAAGTTGAAGAAGGCATTAACGAAAGCTCCTATTTTGATTCAGCCTGAACCAGGGAAAGAGTTCGTAATCTTTAGTGATGTGTCGTATGTAGATTTAGGGTGTGTGCTTATGCAAGAAGGAAGAGTTGTAGCTTATGCTTCAAGACAATTGAATGTGCACGAGAAGAATTACCCCACCCATGACATAGAGTTAGCGGTTGTGGTCTCTGCCTTGAAGATTTGGAGACACTACCTTTATGGTGAGAAATGCACAGTCTACACTGACCACAAGAGTTTGAAATATTTGATGACTCGGGGGGAGTTGAACCTTAGACAGCGTAGGTGGTTAGAGCTTCTTAAAGTCTATGACCTTACGATAGAGTACCATCCGGGTAAGGCAAACGTAGTGGTTGATGCTTTGAGTAGAAAAGTGGCAGTTGAGTTGCGAGCTATGTTCGCGAGATTGAGTGTGTCACAGGATGGAGGTTTGATAGCGGAGCTATAGGTTAAACCTTTGTTGGTTCAGTTGATTCGAGAGAAACAGTTGCAAGACGAGTCTTTGGCACCTCACGTGCAAGATATAGCCGAGGGTAAACCCACAGATTTTTGCTTTGGTGAGAATGGGATCTTATATTTCAAGGATAGGGTAGTTGTTCCAGAAGATGCCGAGTTGAGGCGTACTATCTTGAATGAAGCTCATAATAGTCATTTTGCTATGCATCAGGGTAGTACGAAGATGTATCGTGGGTTGAAAGATGAGTACTACTGGATTGGGTTAAAGAAAGATGTGGCCGAGTATGTGAGTAGGTGTATGGTTTTCCAGCGTGTTAAGGTCGAGCATCAGTTTCCATGAGGTTTATTACCGCCGTTGAAGATTCCGGAATGGAAATGGGAACGCATTACTATGGATTTTGTGTCAGGTTTACCGTTGACTCCTTTGAAGAAGAATTCAGTATGGGTGATAGTCGACAGATTCACTAAGTGTGCCCATTTCATACTTGTTCATACTACCTACACCTTAGATAAGTTGGTCGATCTGTACATCAGTGAGATAGTGAGATTGCATGGTGTACCAAAGTTGATTGTGTCAGACAGAGATCCGAGGTTTACAGCTAGATTTTGGGAGTGTTTGCACCGTGCCTTGGGTACTTGGTTGAACTTTAGTACTTCGTATCACCCACAGTCAGATGGTCAGTCAGAAAGAGTGATTCAGGTGTTAGAGGACATGTTGTGGTGTTGCATCATCGACTTTCATGTTCTTGGGAGAAACACCTACCGCTAGTAGAGTTTGCGTACAATAACAGTTATCAGCCTAGTATTTAGATGGCACCGTATGAATCTCTATATGGTAGGAAATGTAGAACACTTGTTTGTTGGGCCGAGGCTAGACAGAAGCTTGTACCTATGCCAAATTTGCTTAAGGGCACTACCGAGAAGGTAAAACTGATTTGTGATCGCTTGAAGGCAGCTTCAGACATGCAGAAATCGTATGTCGATTTGAAGAGGAAAGAGATAGAGTATGATGTGGGCGACAAAGTATTTTTGAAAGTCTCACCTTGGAAAAGGTGATGTGGTTTGGTAAGAAGGGTAAGCTAAGTCCGAGATTCATTGGTCCTTATGAGGTAGTTGAGAGAATTGGTCCTGTTGCTTATAGACTGAGATTATCGACCGAGTTAGAAAATATTCATGATGTGTTCCATGTTTCGATGTTTCGAAAGTATAGATCAGATATGTGCCATGTAATGTCAATGGAAGAGATCGTTTTGAGCCCAGATTTGTCGTATGATGAAGAGTCGATTGAAATTCTTGCTACGGATAGTAAAGTGTTGCGTGGGAGGTCTATCGAGTTAGTCAAGGTTTTGTAGAGACACTATGGTGTGGAAGAGACCACTTGGGAGAGAAAGGATGACATGGAGAAACAGTTTTCGTATCTCTATCCATCAAGTAAATTTTGAGGATGAAATTCCTTAAGTGGGGGAGAGTTGTAACACACAGGTTTGGGGCCCGGGAGATACTCGGGTTTGGTTAAGCCGGTCTGGGTTAAGCTAATCTTTGGGAAACAATTTAAAATATACCATTTTAGAGTTTTTGGAGAAAAAGGGAATTTAAAAAGGGTCTTTTGGTAAAATATGGACAAATGGGTTTTTGGAGATAAATTTTAAATTTAAAAAAATACAATATTTCAAAATTCTCATCTCATCTCCTTCCCCAAAACCATTTTCACGTTAAACCTCCCCAAAATCCTATTTCACTATTCCATTGCTCCTAGGTTTCTATCCAAGCGATTTCTTCAAGGTAATTAATTCTTTAACTTGGTTTTATCTTCCCTGAGTCGTAGATACTAAGGTTTTTGCAAAAACCCATAGTTTAAACTTGTTTTGATTTTAAAGTTTGGTTTGAAGTGGAAAAGAGTTTATGGGATTTTCGCTAGGGTTGGTTGTGGTTGGGTTTAGGTGTGTTTTTAACTTTGTCTTATTTCTAAAATAACATGGAAATGATGGGTTGTTATAGGAAACCTAAAATGGGTATTGCGGGTTACTTTGGAATTTGGAAATCTTAAGTTTTTGGATGAGTTTATGGTCTAAATGACAGCTGATGGTTTGGTAGCTTTGAGTTGATGTTTTGGATGTTAAAAGACAGATTTTTGATGATAAATTCGTTGAGATTGGTTGCAAGTAGTTTCAGCTGAATTGAATGTGTTTTGGGTGAAATTTGGGCTGAAATCGATGTGTTTTGTTGCAAGAATGTCGAGTTCTGTGTTGCTGCTACGTTTGTGAGTATATTAGCATCCTAATGTTCTGTTTTGGGTTGCCTAAAACAGAGGAAACGGATTTGGGCTTTCTGGACGTGAATCCGAGTAGTTCAGAGGCTTGAACCGACATTTTGGATAGCGTTTGTGTGTTGGCTGGTGAGTGGAAATTGTTTTGAAGCTTTAAAGTGTTTAAAGAAGGTTCCTTGGGGTTTGGGTGGAGCCATAGGGGCCAACCTAAACCTAATTGTAAGTGTATTTGTTTCTTGCCTTGTTTTGTTAAGTGTCGGTGTATGTGTTTATACACGTTGTTGATTGAAATGCAATTGTTTTTATCTTCTTTTTAATGTTGTTGTGTTGTCGTAGTTGTTGTCAAAGTGGAAAGTAGGTTGTTGAATACGGTGATGTGTAGTCCCACCGAAAATGGTTGTGCATGTGTGCACCATGTTTTGTTTGTGCTTTTTTACTATCGTATCTCCCTTTCTAAATGAATTTTTCTTTAAACTAAAATATATGTTTGAACTGCATTGTTATTGTTGTGATTTTGAGCTCCGCTCACTAAGCTTTTAAGCTTACGCTCTCTTTTCAAACAATGCAGATCGTTAGTGGCTTCGGAAGGCAAGCGGGGCAAGGGAGGAGTGTTGAAGTTCTTTGCTAGCTCAAAGTATGATTTTTATGGTTGTAATAATACTTAGGCAATGGGAATGCTAGACTTTTTTGTTTGAGAGTTGATGTCCAAACTTCTTTGTAGTTGTTTTTGTTGTTAACATGTTTTGAATGTTGATATCATGCTATGTTGAGGCTTGTTATGGCCTTGGGTTAATTGCTATGTGTTTTTGACATGTTAGTGTTTTTGTGCTATGTGTTTTATGAGCTTTTGGGGTTTGAGATTCATATTGTGTATGTATGCATGTTTGATTCTTGTATTAGGATGGTTTGCCTCTAGATTCCTTTTAACGCACGATTGCTATGTTTTGATGATGTTTATGTGTTATGTAGATGAGGTTTGATCTTTAATCATGTTGTGGTTATGTTTGAAGTTTGTTAGAGTTTTGGGGTAGTTTTGGTATGTTTTGGAAGGTTCTAAAGTGTCTCGAATGTGAATTTTCTGCAAATCTGCAGTTAAGTTTCGAAACTAGTTGAATAGGTTTCGAAACCTTTTAAAGCAAGTTCCGAAACCAGCCTTAAGGTTTCGAAACTTGTTGAATTTTCTGGAAATCTGCATGAAAGTTTCAAAACTTTTGAGAAGGTTTCGAAACCTTTGTTTGGTAAAGTTGAAAATTAGTTTGAAAAGTTATGTTTTGGTCCCTGATTGTTTAACATGTATTTGGGTGAGTTTGAATGATCTTTTAGAGCTGAAATTTAACATAAGAGCATGAAATCTGACTAATTGCATATTGGTAACTTTAATTTCTTAAAAGTCCTTGTTTTTATATGTTCTTACATTTTAGTCCCTAATCGCTAAAAATGCCAATAGGACTTCGAATCGATGTTCGATTGAAGTGAGTTTTTAACCACTGCTTGCATGAACATATAGGATAATAATGATGCCTTTAGAAAAGATAGAAAGAAAAAATACATTGGGTTGTTAATCGGTGGGAAATCCTCGGGTTTCTCTCCAGTTATCCCTATGTAACTCTCCCGATTCAGTCTTGCGACTAGACCGGGTCGAGAGGGTTACATTTGGTGGTATCAGATCCTCGGTTACGAGGTCTCTCGGGAAGGTAAGTCGGGTAAGTTGGTTTGTTTTCCATTGCACGGTGTGTGAAAGCATGATTTCTTGTTCTTGTTGTTGGTTGAAGTGTAGTCGAGCGTCCCCATTGCTCGGTATTGTTATTGGAAAATGGTTTTGGTTAAAAGAGCTTGAGCACTTGGATCCTTTCCCTTGCTGACCCAATGTTTTCTTCTGATTTATGTTTGTTGTTTTAGATTTTATCTTCGTTATGGTGAGACCGAGGGGAAGGCCTAGAGCGGGTGACCAGGCACCCGGGGTTGTGCCTCCTACTCCTGATGGTAATGGGGCGGTTGTCAGAGATGATGGATCTCAGGATAGGGCGAATGTTGGGGGTAATGGAGCTCAGGCGGGTCAAGGTCCGGTAGGTGCGGACATGACTCATTTGATTTTAACCATAGCCAGGGCTTTTCAAACAACTTTAGCCGGTATACATGCTGCAGCACCACCTCAGGGAGCGGGGACTGGTTTACCCCTTGATAGACTTCGTAGTTTGGGCGGAGTTGTGTTCCGTTGTTTGACTCCCAAGGGTTCAGAGGCTTGGCTCGAGAGAACTACATGAATCTTAGGCTAGATGGAGTGCTAAGACACTCGTAAGTTGGGTTGTGTTGTCTCCTTGCTTCAGGGGGATGTGTATGCATGGTGGACTACCGTTACTTCAGGTATGCCGGACGCGGATGTCACTTAGGAATTCTTCAGAACAGTTTTCAGAAAGAAGTACCTTGGAGTCCGATACCAGGATGAAATGAAGAGGGAAGTTATGGCATTGGTTCAGGGTAGTAAGATGGTGTCAAAGTATGAGGTCCAATTTTTTAGGTTGAGCCAATATGCTCCCGAGTTGGTTCCCAATGAGAGAGAATGGTGTACATAATGGGAGAAGGAAGAACCTTTTTTCCTTGTTATGTGAACGGTTTCCATTGAAACAAATGTTTTTTTCTCTTTTTTCGGATGGAAATCACCTGCTCCAAACTATGCCCCTTTTAGTGTGCGTACTTAAAAAAAGTAAGTTTAGGTTTAATGTGTTTATGGTTAAGGTTTATGGAATTAGAGGTATGATGTATTTTTTAGGGTCTAAGGTTTAAGTTGTAGAATTTAGAATTAAAGTTTAGAATTTAATTTTTTTATATTTTTTAACAGGGAAATAAAACACGACATAATTAGGGGCAACGATTTTTTCCCTTTATTTTACTACCCTTTCTAAAACCATTAAATGATGCATTTTAATGCATTCAAACAATATGTTTTCAAAATGGGGGGGGGGGGTTATTTTATTTTTTTTTTCGTTTACAGAAATGCCTTAATGACCATAAGTTTACAAATTAAAAATATGAGTGACCAGAACACTCGAATTTAAAAATTGATGACCAAAACTATATAGACCCTAAACATAATTGATAATTCTTGTAGTTTACTCTTTCATGAATGTAAGTATGTAATTTTATAAATTGTCAATAGAATAATAACTTAAAGTTAATTTGATGATCGATTATTTTTATTACATTATTATTTAAAAAATATCACATTTTCTGAGATCCACTTTAGCTTTGTGGCCAAGGATGCTCATATTGTCCCATTTTGTATGGGTTCGAATTATGATATAAAAATGTAATATCTCCCTAATTAAAAAATATCACCTTTTGCCAAGTTGATTGGGTGCAGATACTGAATCGGAATGGAAAGGAGTATTTATTTACTCTATACTCCACAACCTTCGCCTTGGGGAAATTCTAAAAAATAACAGCTTAAAAACAACTAAAAATTGGCCCTTAAATCTCAACTGTTGGATGAAGCCAAGTAAACAACAACCGTACGATTTGAAAAAAAAACCGTTACCAGGTGAACCGGTAACCATTGTTTGTGTTAAAAAACAAAACACACGAGTTTGAAGAAGGATATTAGCACGAAGCAAAATCTTATGGTTTTAATACTCTGAAACCCACTGAGAGCATAAACGACGAACCAACGGCGACGAACCTCCCCCCCTCCTCGCCCTCGCTTTGAGCCTGTTAATCGCAAAAAGCTACTCCTTGTCGTTTGTATATCCCTAAATGTTTGAAATTCTAGGGTTTCAAAGCTTTTAATCGATGGGAATCTCGAATCTGTGATTGTCGCATAGGGATTCTAATGGAACTTAATTATCCTTTGGTTTATGATCATTTCTTTTTCTTCTGTCATGCAGACTTGTCCTCTCTTGCTTCGTGTTTTCATAAAGGTATGTTCTTTTTCCAAAGCTTTGGCTTCATTTTTCTAGCTTATTAAGTCGATTACATGTTCAAGTTGCTCTTTTCTTGGGATGCATTTTATTGGTCCCTGCTAATCATTTTGGGTTCTTCCATCACTTTGATTTTCCCTTGAATCACAGAAACCTACATTGTTGGTGAAGTTGGTTAATAGAGGATATTTGGAAACTTAACTTACGTATCAGTTTTAGGAACGTTAAAATCACATTTACATAATCAAGCAATATGCATGATTGTTATGGTAGAGTGTGCAACTTCTTGAGAAGATCCTCTTGGCAAGAGTATGCAAGAGATCTATGCATATAATAGAAGAAATTTGTATTCTAGTGAAAGAAATAACAGATTGATGGTACCTTAGTCTCATGCTTTACACTTGGGAAATATGTCTGTAACCCCCTAAACTCAAACCAGAAGAAATGGGCCGAATCTAAGAAGTAGCAATTGGAAACTTGTCCCTCAAGATACAATTTAGGTTAAAATATTTTATAATTCAAAAGAATCGATTAAATAAATAAAAATCAATAAATACTCCGATTAAAGTAAAACTCAATCTTTTAAACGATGTTCCGATAATTAATTAAAATCTCTAAAAATAAATTTGTAAATGCATGCATCCAATAAATCCCAAATTATAGACAATCCGAATGTCCATATTACACAAATATCCCAAACAATGTTAAACATAAATCCAAGGTAGTCAAAAGAGTTCATACTGAATAATAATTTATCTGAATAAATAAGAGATGCTCCAAGTACCGAGTCGCCTAATAAGTCTGAGATATCTGAAAAGTAAAAACTAAGAGGTGTAAGCTAAAGAGCTTAGTGTGTCTGTAAAGTGCAACCGAAAACAAAATAAAACAAAACAGTATTTTATTTTCTAATAAAGACTTTTCTAAAAACACAACAAAACTGAATCATGATGATATGATACCTGATGCACATGAATCATAGTACCCATCTCCGATACACCGAAAAGTAAGGTTCCCCAGAACCTACTTTCTCCATCGTCACCATCCGAAGTGGAACTCAGCCCGAAGGGTGGAATCACTGATCACAACAGAGTATGCACACAAAATGTACAAAACATTTACTTATATTAATACCAGAAGAAGCACATAAAATTTATAGTACAGAAAGAAACACACAAGTTTATAAAACAGGAAGAGACACGCCTTTAAACAACAATAGCTCTAATCTCGAGAAGGGCGAGCCTCACGCTCGGATCTCACTGAATCAGGACCTACGAGACATGAATTCTATATTAACATTTATTTCTATCACTAAGTCACCGACTAAAACACTAAAAACCGAACTGAAGATATACTCACGTGAAAGTCTCGAAGAACGTGTATGATCGATCTGAACAACTAGAGGTAACTCGTCGACCTCGAAGACGTTATCACTTGAACACATGAATATTCTGAATCAGATTCTAAAATTTACAACTTATCAGATTTTATGAATAATTAACTAAAATTAGCAGAACAGAGCTTTCGGATTTGAATTTGACAAAACGGGCAACAGATACGGACTCAGGACGTCGAAAAAGGTCAAGTGGAATGTTTTCCGAAAAAGTCAACTCTTGGTCAACTCTAGTCAAAGTCAAAGTCAAATTGGTCAAAGTCAACTCTGACGGTCAAAGTCAACGGGTCAACGGTCCAAGGTCAATGGTCAAATCTGGTCAAATAGGTCAACGGTCAAAGGGTCAAACTTGGTCAAACTTAGTCAAACATACCAAAGTCAAAATCGGTTCAGGTTGGTTAAAGAGTCAACGGTCCGGTTCAGCTCATATTATGGGCCCAATTCGGTTCTAGAATGGTTTATTTCACAAGACTGGTTTAGTCCGGTTCAAGTTATTTGGTTCACTGGTTCGGTCACACAATCTGTTTCACCATCTGGGCTTACATCCAAAATTGGGTTCCACTAATTACACACACATGGGCCCCCCCGATTCGGGCACACACAACACACATGACCCAACGTATCTTCATTCTTTTCGGTAGATATGAAAACTAGGGCTTCTTGAACCCATCGACGGTAGTGGCGGCGCAACAATGCGGCAGCGGTGGCGTAACAACTCGACGAGCAAGGCAACAGTGGCAGAAAGCGAACGACAGCGACAAGGACAACATACTTTGCCGATGACTCCAACAGTGACTAAAATGGTCATTACCAGTCGGAAACAAAGAGAAAAAGTAATCAGCAACCACCCATTCACTAAATGAAAAGGAAGGCAACAACTTAGAGTGCTTACCCAACTCGAAACTAAAAACTAAAAACAGAGGAGAGACGGCGGCGCAAAGAAACAATGACAATTGGGATCGTTCGCGACTCAAAGACGATCACGACGATGGTGGTGCGAACGGCGGAGGCGGACGGAGTAGGGTAACCGAACGATTTTCTGGCGTTTCCAGGCGAACGGCCGGCGACGAGGGAAAACTGAGGCATGGGCTTTGATCGCAAAAGGAACTTGAGCACACCGGTGGTCTCCGATCGACGAACGGACAACAAAAGGGGCTGGGTCGGAGCTTCGCCGGAGATGTGTGGGGGAGAGCTAAGTCATGAGAGTGGGGAGAAAAAAAAGGAGGGTGCGGCTGCAGTTAGGTTTTTGTCCAATTAAAGCCATAATTTAAATTAGGGTTTAAAACATAAAATTCTCAAATTTTAGGGTTTCTAATTTAGGGATTTTAGAATTTTAATTTGGGGCAAAATTTCAGGGTGTTACAATGTCACCCTAAGGTTTAGGAGTTTAAGTAGAAATTCAAAAAATAAAATTTGTTCATTATATTATGGTTCTTTGATTTATTAACATTAGTTTGTGCATTTAATTTCTGTATTTAGTAATCATGGAATTTTTTATGCTCTTGAAGAGAGTGCTTTAGCGGTACCTAGCTTCATCCATAGTCATTGAACAAATAGGTGTTAGGATTGAAAAAACTTTTTAAGTATTGATTGAAGATAAACTCTCAGTTATGAGGGAATGAAAAAATAGGACTACTGACTCAGACAAAAGAAAAGAGCTTTTTGTTTCTTAGAATTTCTTTTGTTGTTTACTCATAGGTAAACTGTGATGAAATATTTTTTTAAAGATTATGAATTGTGGGTGATACAAAATGCTTAAATTTCTAGTCATTGCTTTGCACATCGACTTCAACAGTTCTCATCATTATATTTATAAGTGCTTCTGTATTTGCTTATTTCAGCAAAGAATCTATAAAAATTGGGTTTCCTTAATACAAACTTAGGCTTGAGGCAGGTTAAATCTTCTTTGCACTGTTATCATTTAGTCCCTTACCAACGCTCAAACTTTGTCATTTATCTTTTCGTTGACAGTATACAGATCATAGATTACTTAGATGTGGCTATTATGTCATCGAAGTTTTCAACTGTCCAATAAGTGACATGAGAATGAGAAGTACCGCAATGCATTACCTCATGAGTTTATTCTACTATGTCAGAAAACCATGAAGAAGATGCTAGTATTGTGTGATTGAAGTTTGTAAAATGTTGGAAAGGGAGTGGTCCTTGTATAGAACCTTCAATTGGTGCATCATTGCTGCTGCAATCTTGAATTGTTAACCCTTTGTGAAGTTTTAGTAATGTAGTTTGAGATTTTTAGGTCGTATTTTTGAACCTTTATGATTGTATTGAATATGAAATGTCAGAATTTTTTTGCAACCTTTTAAGCTTAATAGTGATCGAGATGATCTTTCCCTGCCTGTGAAAAATTGGATTGCATATTAGGATATTAATCTTTTTCAGATTTAGAAACAACAAATTCAGATAATATTTGGATTTAGATGTTAAGATTATTATCTGTTGCGGATCCAGAGAATATAAATAAACGTCTCAAATATTCATTATTTGAATCTACATTACATATGCGAAGGGGGATTGTGGATTTGGAAATTTGAATTTAACTCTATATTATAAAATGTAAAATATATTTGTGTCTAATTAGATTCGGATCTTGATTGTTTAGAATTTAATATTGGAACTAAAATTTTTGTGGATCAGATATTTAATATATGGTTAAAATTTATGTATGTACACAAATCTTTACACTAAGTTGAGCCACTTTGGCCTATGTTTGATACGTGTAAGAAATTCGGTATATACCGTTTTTCTTACAACTTTTGTAAAATATCTTGTACCAAATTGTGTTTTCTCGTAGGAAATTATGTATGTACACAAATTCTTACACTAAGTTGAGCCACTTTGGCCTATGTTTGATACATGTAAAAAATTCGGTATATACTGTTTTTCTTACAACTTTTGTAAGAAATTGTGTACATTTTGTAGTAATTTGTGTACATACACTCTACTTGTAAACCCGGGTACCGATACTACTAGGACAATTTTGAAACCCCTATACAAAGTTTGGCTTTATTTTGAATCTGCCACACTGGTACCGAAACTACTAGGCCAGTTTCGAAACTCCTATATCAAGTTTGGATTTATTGTGAATCTGCCACACTGGTACCGAAACTGTTGGGATGTGTGGGGCTCGATTCGATCAACCAATTATGCTCACCAAGTGGTGGAGAGGTGGATATTTGGGTGGAAGGGTTTAGGAAGCTAGAAAGATTAAAGACACAATGATTTATAGTGGTTCGGCCTTCTAACAAGCACCTACATCCACTACCTTAGCTCCCCACTAAGGATTTCACAATCAATCCACTAATTGATTCGTCCCCTTTTCTAGGATTAGGAGGAAACCCTTACAACCGATCAAGCTTCTACCCAAGCCTTGATCAAAACCCTCTTTTACAAAGAGACAAATGAAAGCAAACTTAAACCCTCTAATAGGTGTTTGTTTGCACAATTAAGCACTCACCCAAAACCTAAAACACTTGAGCAAATTTGACAATTTTGGCTCACTAGTGTTTGTCTATACAAGAAATGACACTTTAAGCACTAAGACAATTTCTTGATCATTTGTTGATTGACAATTGAAGCATTAGTCTTCTCTTGATGCTTGGAGGTCCCTTTTATACTCCCAATTGAGTTTTTAGCCGTTTAGGACCGTTCGGGTTGAAATAGAGTCGTTGGAGCCTTTAATTCCCTCCATAAATGCAGTTCTGCAGCTCCCCGTTTCGAAACGCTCGAACCCGTTTCGGAACACCCTCAATATAGAAAGAGCCATTGCAGTCTGTCAGGGTACCCGTTTCGGAACACCCCCTTGCCGTTTCGGAACGCGTATCGGAACGCCCTTAGCCCGTATCGAAACGACCTGCATTTAAAAGTTAGTTGGGAAAGAGCCGTTGGGGTTTATGACCGTTGTGGTCAGTGCCACGTGGGCGTATCGAAACGGCCTAGCCTGTTTCGAAACGCTGGCCCCGTTTCGATACGAGTATCGAAACGTTTTGGCCACTGGAGGCACCTGTTTCGAAACGCCCTAGGGTGTTTCGAAACACATGGTCAGTTTTGTGAAAATTGGCCTTTGAAAACATGAAAAACCTTTATGAAAAATTCCTTAAATATTATTTCAAGTTGTTTGGACTTTGGAAATGTTTTAAATACTTTTTAAATCAGTCCAAAACATTTTTCAATTATTATATCAAAACATTAGTTCTACAGAAACTACTAGGCCAGTTTCGAAACCCCTATAGAAAGATTGACTTTATTTTGAATCTACCACACTGGTACCAAAACCACTAGGCCAATTTTAAAACCTATCGTGCAGTTGGACGGGTAATAAGTTTGGTAGATACAAAAATCCTTACATAAATTGTAAGAAATTATGTTTTATTGTAACAAAATAGGATATGTACAAAAATCCTTATAAGACCTTGAGCCCTTCTGGTCTTTGGAAACCTTTAGTAAAAAATTCGGTACAAACATTATTTTATTACAAAGTGGTAAGAAACTATGTACATTTTGGTAATAAGTTTGGTACATACAAAAATCCTTACATATGTTGTAAGAAAATATGTTTATTGTAAGAAATAGGGTATGTATAAAATCCCTGACAAGACCATGAGCCTTTTTTGGTATTTGGAAACCTTTGGTAAGAAATTCGGTACAAACCTTATTTTATTACCAAGTGGTAACAAACTGTGTATATTTTGGTAATAAGTTCGGTACATACAAAAATCCTTACATAAGTTGTAAGAAAGTATGTTTTATTGTAAGAAATAAGGTATGTCTAAAATTACTTACAATACCATGCGCCCTTTTGGTCTTTGGAAATATTTGGTAAAAAAATTGGGTACAAACCTTATTTTATTACAAAGTGGTAACAAACTGTGTACATTTGGGTAATAAGTTCGATACATACAAAAATCATTACATAACTTGTAAGAAATTATGTTTTATTGTAACAAATACGGTATGTACAAAATTCCTTACAAGATCATCAGCCCTTTTGGTCTTTGAAAATTTTTTGTAAGAAATTCGGTACAAACCAAATTTATTACAAAGTGGTAACAAACTGTGTATTTTTTGTAATAAGTTCGGTACATACAAAAATCTTTATAGAAGTTGTAAAAAATTATGTTTTATTGTAACAAATAGGGTATGTACAAAAATCCTTACAAGACCATGTGCCCTTTTGGTCTTTGGCAACTTTTGGTAAGAAATTCGGTACAAACCTTATTTTATTACAAAGTGGTAACAAATTGTGTACATTTTGGTAATAAGTTTGGTGCATACAAAAATCTTTACATAACTTGTAAGAAATTATGTTTACTGTAACAAATACGGTATGTACAAAAAATCCTTACAAGACCATCAACCCTTTTGGTCTTTGGAAACCTTTGGTAAGAAATTCGGTACAAACCTTATTTTATTACAAAGTGGTAACAAATTGTATACATTTTGGTAATAAGTTCGGTACATACAAAAATCCTTACAAAAGTTGTAAAAAGTTATATTTTATTGTAACAAATAGGGTATGTACAAAAATCCTTACAAGACCATGAGCCCTTTTGGTCTTTGGAAACCTTTGGTAAGAAATTCAGTGCAAACCTTATTTTATTACAAAGTGATAACAAACTATGTACATTTTGTAGTAAGTTCGACACATACAAAAAACCTTACATAGCTTGTAAGAAATTATGTACATTTGTACCAAATAAGTTATTTACAAAATTTCTTACAAGACTCAGCTCTGTTGGTCTTTGGTAATTTTTGGTAAGAAATTCGGTACAAACTTTTTTCTCTTGCAAAGTGCTAACAAAC
The DNA here is from genome assembly GCA_958450335.1 of Hibiscus tridactylites. Taxonomy (NCBI): domain Eukaryota; kingdom Viridiplantae; phylum Streptophyta; class Magnoliopsida; order Malvales; family Malvaceae; genus Hibiscus; species Hibiscus tridactylites. The sequence continues at coordinate 67,493,927 of OY288273.1, forward strand.
TATATACATGATTTATAACAAACTTTGTATAAAATATTTACCTTGTCATCAGGTTCCCCGGTATTTAGCCTTGAAATAACTCTCGTTTTCTATAACTACCCTTCGCCTAAACTTTCATCTCTCTCTTCTACTTCCTAATTCCAACATCAATGGTTACAGTGAACTGAAAATAGATCTGAATCATAGTATTTGGATGATTTATAGTTCACAAGTTTAAAAATTATGGTTAATCGAATTGTACTTTATTTGAATTTTTATTTAATTTATAATTAGTTTTAAATATTTTAAATGTGAAAATAAGTATTTTTATTTTAAAAAATGACTTAAAAATAGAATATATGAATTATTAATTATTTTTAAGTTGGTTGAAAAATTAAAATTTTGAAAATATTTATGAAAAAATATGTTAAAATTTTACCAACTAATATTTAAAAATCATAAAATAAAAATAATTTTTCAAAATAAAATACAAATTTAAAAATAAATTTTATAATTAATATGAAAAAACCGATGACTGAAGTTAACTGAATCGTAAATCAGTAGATTATTAAAAAAATTACTGAGCCGTATGCACCCCTAGGTAATACAAACCTTTTAATTCTCATTAACATATACATATTTATATAAAATTTAATACATTTCATGTGAAAAATAATGAGAACAACTTACATCTCATTTTTTTGGTATACTTCAGGTACATTTTATGGGTCATGCTCAGAATTTGTGGCTCTTCCTTCTAATAATATTGTCGTCAAGGTTCGAACATAATTTTTCTCATTTGGAGTGTAATGTGTCATGTTATTACATCCAACACTTGTTGATCTACATACATCCCATTATTTCCTCTATTGTATCATTATAATAAATTATGTAAAATATGAGAGAAAATATTTTTTTAACGGTTCAAGTATGATTAAAAAGCAGTATATGTTCATACATATTCTTAACCATTTGACAATGTGCATACACCTTGTAGACAAAATAATTTGAACTCGTATCTCTTAAGATAAACATCATCCGCTTTTTCACTACAACACTTGTTGAGTTCGAAAAAAACATATCTAAAATCAACATGATGCGAGGAGAGAAATCATTTTCAAAACTAAACCGATATGAGAAAACTATACGCAGTACTATATAAACATAAAATTGAACATAGTTAAAATAAAGTAACATAAGCAAACGCATGAATGTAACAAAACATACATACAACGAACTAACACATAAATTTTAACGTATAAAGCTTTTTAGTTTTAGGGCATTGAGGTTTAGTTTAGGATTTAATGTTTAAGGGGTTTAAATTTTCGGGTTTAATATTTAATGTTAGTGTTTAAAATTTAGGGTATAATTTAGAGTTTAAGGTTTAATTTTTAATGATTTAAGGTTAAAAATTTTAAATTTATGTTATATAGTATAAATATGCATACTTGTGTAAGTACACAACTTGTACATTAAAAATTTACCCATACTTTAAACACATAAAATAACAAAATCTTAAGCGTATATAATGTTCTCTTCTTCAATTCAAATTTGTATAACTAATATTTTGATATAATAATTAAAAAATGATTTGGACAAAATTAAAAAGAATTCAAAACCTATTCTAAGTCCAAACAACTTGAAACTATGTCTATGAGATATTTCAAAAGGGTTTTAAGTGTTTTCAAAGCCAAATCCAACAAAACAATACAATCGTTTCGAAACACCTTTAGGTGTTTCGATACGGGTCTTTACAGTGGCAAAAAGTTTCAAAACATGTTTTGAAACGGGCTTTAATATGGATGAGATTTTTTGCATAGCGTTTCGATACAGCCTCTACTGTTTCGATACGCCTATGTGGCATCGACCTCAATGGTCATAAACCCCCAACGGCTATTTCCCAACTACCTTTTAAATGCAGAGCGTTTCGATACGGGGACAAGCGTTTCGATACGGATAAGGGTGTTTCGATACGGGTGCTACAACGTCTCTTTCTATTTCAAGAGTGTTTCGAAACGGGGTCGAGCTTTTCGAAACGGGGAGCTGCAGAACTGCATTTATGGTGGGAAATGAAGTCTCCAACGGCTCCAATTCAACCCAACGGCTAGTAATGACTACAAACTCAAAGAGGAGTATAAAAGGACCTCCAAGTATCTAGTAATGGTTAATGCTTCAATTGTAATACAACATATGATCAAAATGTGTCTTAGTGCTTAAGTGTCAATTCTTTGTATAGACAAACACTAGTGAGCCAAAATTGTTAGATTTGCTCAAGTGTTTTAGGATTGGGTGAGAGCTTTATTGTGCAAACAAATACCTATTAGAGGGATTTGAGTTTGCTTATCTTTATTTCTTTGTAAAGAGGGTTTGATCAAGGCTTTGGGTAGAAAGCTTGATCGGTTTGTAAGGGTTTCCTCCTAAGCCTAGAAAAGGGGACGAATCAATAGCGGATTGATTGAAAATTCTTAGTGAGAAGTTAAGATGTTGAGTTGATCACACAATTACAAATGGCCAAGAGGGGGTGAATTGACAATTAAAATTTTGGTAGGAGGTAAGAGTGAAAAATAAAAAGTGACACAAGTGGTTAGAGTGGTTCAAGTTCTCCAAATGAACTCTAAACCACTACCATAGTTTCCAATAAGGATTTTCAACCAATTCACTACTTGAATTCTTCCCTTTTTCTTGGATGAGGATGTAACCTTACAAATTGATTAAGCTTTCTACCCAAAGCTTAATCCACTCACTTTTATAAAGAGATGAATTTGGTAAACTCTAAAAGTTCCTCTCAAAGGATAAATATTTACCCTAATACAATTTCAAACTCCCCAAACTCACAATACAAGATTACAATAAGATTACAAGAGTTGGGTACAAGAATTTGACTATGAAAGGCACTAGGGTTTGGATTTTTTGCTTTGATGTTGCTTGTAGGTTCAATAGTTGTTTCTTGGTCAATTGAAGCTTGTTTTTATACCCTTGCATTGAATTCTAGTCGTTTTGGTAGTTGAGATCATCAATAGAGCCGTTGGGAGCATTTTTCCCATAATAAATGCAGCTCTCCAGCCTACTGTATCAGTACTCGTAGAGGGCGTATCGATACCTTCATCAAAGAGGAAAGAGCGGTTGTGACTGAAAACAGAGCGTATTGATACGCATAGAAGGCGTATTGGTACGGTTTTAAGGGGCGTATCGGTACGGAAGGTCGTATCAATACGGTGTTTGCTCACTAGAATATCAAGTTTGGTTTTCTTAAAGAACGTATCGATACGCATACCAAGCGTATTGGTACGGTATAACGGTCTTTTAAAAATTGGGAAATCAACCAACTGACAAGTCAACAGTCGAAAATTAAATGCAAAGTTTTTTCAAAGATAAGCTTATCGTATCGATACGGTTGCAAAGCGTATCGGTACAGTTTCATTCAAAGAGTTTTCCAGATGAATATCGTATCGATACGGGGTAATATCGTATTGCTACGCTAAGTCTATTAAAATTCCAGTGGCAAAAGCCTGTATGGATACGCCTAGGGGTATCGATACGTCTGTGCGTTTTTGTATGGTTTGGCTTGAAAACTTAAAGGAAAAAGACTTGGAAAAAGTTTATTATTTTCAAAACTTGTCTTTTGTTTAAAATATTTGTCAATAGTTAGACTTTTAAAGAGTACTTAAAAATTTATTGTTTTGTAAATTGGTCCTTAAGTTTAGATGTTATATCAAAATCAATTTCGGTTTCACAATCTCCCCCTTTTTGATATAACAAAACCACAAATAAATTTTTAAGTTTTTGAAACTTTTGAAAAGCTTTATCCCCCTTAATTTAAGATAGATTTTCAAAAATAAAAAATTGACTCTATAATCCTTCTCCCCCTTTTTGTTAGAACAAATATAAACACAAGGATAATAGCAACAATTAATTCATTAAATTCAAAGCAAACATAATAGTTCAAATGCATAAACCTCAAAGCAAACATAATAATCCAAACTTAAATCCTAAGACAGATAATAGGCATATGTTGTGTGTAAAAGAGTCTATCGCAATTGTAGTGCAAGTGTACACGACGCAAGTAGTAAAGTGATACGAAGTATCGGATATCGTCTCCACAAGGATTGGGCTAATGACTTCACCTTAGTTTACTGCACGAAAGTAAAGGAAATAGTTTAGAGAGTTGTCACGAGAATAATAAAGAAAAACGTAAATAAAAGAGTTGGAATATCAAGATAGAGAGAATGGGCTGGTATTGAATTGCTCAGTAGTGCAGGTATTGCAGAGTTTAGGAAATCCAGTTCTGTCGTCGCGCCCGTCGCCGACAGCACCTGTCGCGGCGGCTGTCCGTTAGCTGTCGCGGCAGCGAACACACCAACTCCGTACTTCAAGTTTGGCAAGAATCCCAGATCTGCCTTGGCCTATCCCTAGGTCCAAGTCTGTCGATGATCAAGTCTTTGATGATACCTCCCGGCGTGAATCGAAGGATGAACACCGATGTGTATGAATTCTTCTTTAGCCACTTAACCTTGCCCTATCCCTAGGCACAAGATAGTTCAACTATAAACTAGAGAACTCGCTCTTATTTCTTTCGTATACTTAACTCTCTCGACGCTAAGTAAATGGATAACCTCACAATGCTCTCCTGATGCTCTTGCAAGATATTAAAACCAAAATAAGAGAACTTGAAGTTTATTTTATTGAACTTGGAAAATCCTAAAACAAAACAACCCTTGCAACTACTTTACAAAACAACCCGTGGCCCTAGGGGGTTTTTAGAACATAACGACGGCGGGTAAACGGCAGGGGGATTTAGGTTATCGGTTATGGGGTATATCTCTCCTAGGTTAAAATCTATGCCCTTATATAAGCTTTGGGCTCAGGTATTCTAAGTTAACAAGGATTACAACTTTAATTAAAAGTAAGATTCTAATAAAGACTTAATCTCCAAGTATCCTACTTTTCAGCCGCCATCCTTGTTTCTTGGGATTTCCTCTCCTTGAGCTTTGGCTTGACATATCTTTTGATCCGGGGCTTGGAAAATTATTTGGTTTTCACACGACAGACGAGTAGATTTTTCTCTATCTATCGAGGTCCACTTTGTTTTTCCTCTTCATAAGGCTGCTGTCACCTTGCTGTCACGACAGATCCATGGCAGCATCATCCTCATCGTCTGCTTGTCCAGTTCAGCTCTGCTGCTTCTCTGCCCTGCGCCCGCCTTCTCCGTCAACTATGGCAGCAACCTGCAAAATCAACCATCTTTTAGTAGAATCCGTGCCTTAAATATATTTGTGATGTTTTGCTGTAAACTAACCTAAATGCAATGCAATGATGCTTGAATGCAGCAGAAATATGGGTTAAAAAGGGTGTAAATAATAGAACTTTTACACACTCAACACACCCCCAAACTCAAGTTTTTGCTTGCCCTCAAGAAATTAAGACCTAAACGAAAAATATTTTTGTGTTGGCTTTCAAATAGTGAACTGTCCCTTACCCGTCGCTCATTCTCTGTGGCGGCAGCAACCTGTCAGAAAGATTAGGATCTGTCCGGAATCTCCCTATAGTCCTCGTGCAGTGTGTGCATGCTTGTGAACAGTTATATGCTAAGGCTCTCTTAGTTTCACTAGAATATTATACTTTAGCTTGTTTAGAGTTTTTCTTACGAGACTGATTTCTTTCTTTTCCTTACTAGAGCCAGAATAAGGCACCTCTAGTTAATTTCTTTTTTTTTTCTAATTTCTTCCTATTTCTACTAGAGCCAGTATTTTAGGCACCTCTAGTTAACTGTCTAGAGCCGGTGATAGGCACCTCTAGAAGTTTTTTCTCTGGTTATCTGCCTAGAGCCAGTGTTGGGAACCTCTAGGTTTCCTGAGAGTCTAGTCTATTTTCTACTCTAAGTGCTAAGTTTTCTATTCTAGTTTGGCTAAGAGAAGTATAAGCAGTATAACAGTCACAATGGTGTTTAAGTTTTCAGAACTATAGAAAGGCTCTAAACTTCTCCTTAAACTGTCCTAAAGATGCTGCCACGACAGAGCTGTCATGACAGGTAAGTTTACTTCACAGTTTTAAGCCAACAGTTTTAGTCTTTTCTGATTTTTTTAAGAGAACTTAATTAAATAAAAGACACAATAATAATTTAAAGATGTACTAAGACTCCATTAAAATGGAGGGTTGCCACCCCCAAACTCGAGGGTTGCATTGCCCTCAATGCAAATGACAGATAAAATGAAGGCAGGTACATCACAAAATATATATATAAAGCAGGCAGCAATAAAAAGAAAATAAAAGACTTAAATTTTCAATCGTTGTCTTCACTGATGCTGCTGACACGGATTTGGCGGCAGCGTCTGGGCTGTGGGGGAGGCTGGGCAGGTTGCTCCACGACCTGGATGTCTGAGCTTCTGCCGCTATCCCAAGTGCTGATGGTGGTGGTGCTGGCCTTGGGCATTAGTTTTCTGTTGGCCACATGTTTCTGCCTCTTGACAGGCGTGAATTCCCTCTCCAAATTCCTCCTAATAGGAGGTTCTGCCTCACCGTCATCTGAGGCCGGTCGCTTCGTTCCTCGGGCTGGGGTGTCGGCCGGAGGGCTGCCAGCTGCCGTCGGGGCAGGTGATGGGGTGGAAGCAGTAGAATGTGTGTGGGGGGAGGCAGGTGGTGTAGGTGTGTGGACAGGGGTGGGGATATGGAAATAGTGGGCAGGGGAAGTGGGGAAAATAACATCGGGATAATTTAAAGTGTTGGTAATGAAATTTACCGTTGAGTTGGCGAAATCCCGGATGAATGTCATCAGCCTCATCTGTCTGTCTTCCACCCGCTGTATGGCGGCAAGGATCTGAGCAGATTGGTCTGTCTGGGCGGCTGCTGCGGCAGGTTCAACGGCAGGTTCATGAGCAGGTTCCTCGGATGATTCTGCTGGGGAGGCAGCCGGGTTGAAGGAGTTGATAGGTGTTGCGACTATCAGCTCCATGAGGCTGGTAATGTTGTTATCGGTCCAGCCTCGTCCTTGGACCAGTTTATCGGTGGATGCCTCCGGGACAGCAGCGCAGCGGCAGAGAGAGGTGATCATGAACGGTAGGCAGAGGCGGGAGGTTGACCGATATGTGCAGTCCAAGATGCTTTCCCTCATATAGCGGCCCACGTTGATAGGCCGGTCGTGCATGATCGAAGGAATGAGGGCGAGCCGCTGCTGGTTCACCGTCGTGTGATGGGAGGACAGCAGGATACGCTTTTTGATGAAAGCGTTCCATAGCTTTGCTTCTGGTAGCACCTGCCCCCTTTTTACAGAGTTGGGGTTCTTCTTGCTCGTAGTCCACTCCGTCCCTTCTTCTGTTACCTCTGCCATGACAGCACCATAGGCGGTAGAGTCGAGGGTGTCCAAAAAGTGCTGGTGGGCATCGTCGTTGGGACCAAAATAGAGGCCATACATGTGGTTGATACTATCGGCTGTGAATGGTACCTCTACCCCTCGGACAATTACGGATGTCGCCGTCCTGCTGTCGATGGCAGCGTAGAAGTCCCTCACCAATTTATCATTTAATTCTGCCGGTTGTTCGGCGAACTGCTCCCATAGTTGAGTCCTTATCGCCCTTGCGATGAATGGTCGGAGCCCTATGTTTGGTGCCTTTCGGACGTAGATGAAACCCCTTTCTTCCCATAAGTCCTTGGTGGCGAAGGGCGACTGTGCTGCTGATGAAGAGGCTGAGGCAGCACTGCGGCGGGTCTGTCTGGAAGACATGTTAGTTGCAAAGGTTGTGAAAGTAAAGAAAACAAAGAAAAACGAGAGGAGAAAGCAAGTAAGAATAAGCAGAAGTGAGGAAAATGAAAATGAAAACGGGGTTTTATAGCGGTCGAGTTGCTGCCCGTTTAATGCTGTAACGGCAGGCATGAATAACGGGGCGACTGTTGAGATTTGGCGTGTCTGACGCGTCTGACACGCATTTATGCGTCTGTTACGCGTCTGCCACACACTTTTGCGTCTGCCGTGTCAGTCTGTTGACAGCCTGTCGTATCCGTGTCTGCGCGGCAGCTGGAACGATAGGCTTCAATAAATGGGCTTTGTTGGGCTGATGGATGGATGGTGGGCTTGGGTCACTTCTCCTTTTCTTCTTGACTCCTTTATTTCCTAAAAACGGAAAATAGAAAAAAAAACATTATTCAAATAAAAATAAACCTTATACCTAATAAATAATAAATAATAAAAATAAAACTTAGGTTAAATTAGGGATGCCTTGTGGGGCATCTCCTAAGGTAACCACTTCCTGTATTCCTGGGGCTTCAGTCCCCTGATAATGCTTGAGGCACTGTCCGTTGACTTTGAATTGGTGCCCGTCTTTTAATGATCGGATAGTGATGGCACCATGGGGAAAAACTTGTACTACTTGGAACGGGCCAGACCATCTAGATTTTAGCTTCCCTGGGAAGAGTTTCAATCTAGAATTGAACAACAATACAAGCTGCCCTGGGCAGAACTGTCGTGGCAGCAACTTCTTGTCATGCCACTTCTTTGTTTTCTCCTTGTAGATCCTTGCATTGTCGTAGGCCATTGTTCGTATTTCTTCAATCTCGTTCAGATCTAACAGCCTTTTCTTGCCTGCCTTGTCCAAGTCCATGTTCACTGCCTTGATTGCCCAGTATGCCCTGTGCTCTATCTCGACGGGCAGATGACAGGTTTTCCCATAAATCAATCGGTATGGAGACATGCCCAATGGAGTCTTAAAAGCTGTCATATATGCCCATAATGCATCATTAAGGAGTAAAGACCAATCTTTCCTAGTTGGCTTAACCATCTTCTCAAGAATGTTCTTAACTTCCCTATTAGATATCTCAGCTTGTCCATTGGTCTGTGGGTGGTATGTTGTCGCGATCCTGTGCTTGACACCATATTTCTTCAAGGCGGCATCAATAACCCTATTGTCAAAATGTCTCCCTTCATCACTGATGATCGCCTTAGGAATGCCAAATCTAGAAAAAATATTTTTATGTAAAAACTTTTGGACCGTCTTGGCATCATTCTTTTGAGTGGCGATAGCTTCAACCCACTTAGAGACATAATCCACTGCTAGGAGGATGTATAGATTTCCACATGAAGATGGAAAAGGTCCCATAAAATCGATCCCCCAAACATCGAAGATCTCGACTTCTAGAATGTTCTGCAGTGGCATCTCGTTTCTCCTCGAGATGTTACCTGTCCGCTGGCACCTGTCACAGTTCTTGTAGAAGTCCTGTGCATCCTTATACAGTGTCGGCCAGTAGAACCCTGACTGCAGCACCTTGGCAGCAGTTTTGTTACCTCCTAAGTGTCCTCCATATTGTGAAGCGTGGCAGTGATGGAGAATGTCTTCTTGCTCTTCTTGTGGTACACACCTCCTTATAACCTGATATGCACACATTTTGAAAAGAAGAGGTTCGTCCCAATAATAATGCTTAACATCATTTTGGAACCTCTTCCTGGCTTGATAATTAAGATCAGAAGGTAGTACTCCGCTAACTATAAAATTAACGAAATCAGCATACCAGGGAAGTTCAGAAGACTTACCTGCCGCCATGGCTGTCGCAGCAGCGATTGCGGCAGCAAAGAGCTACTCATCTGGGAATGTCTCCAGTATGTTTGTCTCATCGATTGGTAGACTCTGTCCCTTCTCCAACCTTGACAAGTGATCTGCCACCTGATTTTCTGTCCCTTTTTTGTCCTTGATCTCAAGGTCGAATTCTTGCAATAGCAGGATCCACCGTATCAATCTAGGCTTTGCATCCTTCTTCGCGAACAAATACTTCAGGGCAGAGTGGTCTGTGTGCACTATTACCTTCGTCCCAAGTATGTAAGAACGAAACTTGTCAATGGAGAACACCACAGCTAACAGCTCCTTTTCTGTGGTGGTGTAGTTCACTTGGGCATCATTCAATGTCTTGCTGGCATAATATATGACATGGAATAGCTTATCTCTGCGCTGCCCAAGTGCTGCCCCGACAGCATAGTCACTAGCATCACACATAATCTCAAATGGCTGTGTCCAGTCTGGTGGCTGTACTATGGGGGCTGTTACCAGTTTTTCCTTCAGAACCTTGAATGCTTCAGTACATTCATCATTAAAGTCAAAGGGTCGGTTCTGCTCCAAAAGATGGCATAGCGGCTTGGTGATTTTTGAGAAATTTGCGATGAATCTCCGATAAAAACCAGCATGCCCTAAGAAACTTCTAATACCCTTGACTGTAGTCGGCAGCGGCAGCTTCTCAATTACCTCTATTTTGGCCCTGTCGACTTCTATCCCACGGCAGCTAATCTTATGGCCAAGGACTATCCCCTCATCCACCATAAAGTGGCATTTTTCCCAATTCAAAACAAGATTAGCTTTTTCACATCTTTCAAGTACCTTTTGTAGATTGCCGAGGCAGCTCTCAAAATTGTCTCCAAAGACGGAAAAATCATCCATAAAAATCTCAAGGAAGTCCTCTACCATGTCGGAGAATATGGCCATCATGCACCTTTGGAAGGTGGCGGGTGCATTACATAATCCAAACGGCATTCTCCTAAAAGCGTATGTTCCGTAGGGGCATGTGAAAGTCGTCTTTTCTTGATCTTCCGGTGCGATCGCAATTTGGTTGTAACCTGAGTAACCATCAAGAAAACAATAGTAAGGTTTACCCGCTAATCTATCAAGCATTTGATCAATAAAGGGTAAAGGAAAGTGGTCCTTTCGGGTAGCTTTGTTAAGCTTCCGATAGTCCATACAAACCCTCCAACCGGTCATAGTCCTGGTTGGGATTAACTCATTGTTCTCATTAGTCACCACGGTCATTCCTCCTTTCTTGGGAACGCATTGTATCGGACTCACCCATTTGCTGTCAGAGATGGCGTAAATAATACCAGCATCTAACCATTTGATTATCTCTTTACGAACCACCTCTTTCATAGCATGGTTTAGCCGCCTTTGGGCATCTATAGTCGGCTTATGATCTTTCTCTAAAAGGATTTTGTGCATGCATAACGCCGGACTGATGCCTTGAATATCAGCGATCGTCCATCCAATTGCCTTTTTGTGCTGCCGTAACATGCCGATCAGCTGCCGTTCCTGTTCCTGCGGCAGCTTAGAAGAGATGATTACGGGCAACGTGTCATTTGAACCAAGAAAAGCATATTTCAGCTGCCCTGGCAGGGGCTTCAGTTCTAAGGCAGGTGGTTCAACAGTAGATAGCTTTTGGATTAAATGGTTATCCGAAGTATAATTCAAAGGTTCGAATAACTTACCTGCACGATTGCCTATCTAGTTTACCTCCTCCTGATCTTTAGTATCAGATGTTTCGGAATCAGAGGAGTTGCTGTCGTCGGTGCTGTCGTCGTTGCTGTCGTGACAGACCTGTAGGTGGCTGCCGCAGCAGTGACCAAATTTAATATCGTGACAGCCCGACCTGATGCAGGGTTGATCAAGGGTAACATCAGTGATAGCCTTGCATTCCTCGTCTACATCAGCATGTTTCATCGCTTGGAGAACATTCAACTTGATCTCTTGATCGTTTACTCGCATGGTGAGTTCTCCTTTCTCCACATCAATCAGTGATCTTCACGTGGCTAAGAAGGGTCGCCCAAGGATGATTGGTGCGTTTTCGTCTGCCTCACAATCTAAAACCAGAAAGTCAACAGGAAAAATAAACTTATCCACTCTTACCAAAATATCTTCAATTTTTCTTCTAGATGAACGTAAGAGCGGTCTGCCAGCTACAGAGTTACTGTCGTGGGCCGCGCCTTTCTGATACCTAATTTCTGAAAGACAGATTTGGGCATTAGATTAACACTAGCACCAAGATCACAAAGTGCCTTACCCACAAATTTATTTCCGATTACGCAAGGTATGATGAAGCTCCCCGGATCCTTCTTTTTCTGGGGTGGCTGCCGATGAAGAATGCTCATGCAACCCTCTGTCATCTTTACCGTTTCAAACTCCCCAAGTTTAGATTTTTTCGACATAACATCCTTGAGAAATTTAGCATAACCGGGCATTTCCCTAACGACATCTAACAACGGAATATTAATATGAACCTGCTTAAAAATATCATAAATCTTTTTAAGTTGAGATTCTTGCTTAGCTTGCTGTATCCGTTGGGGAAAAGGAGGTGGGGGACGGTAATCAGCAATACGTCCTTCCCACTGCATACGAATCTGAGGACGAAAATCATCTTTTTTCTCCTCTTCCGCTTCTGCCGTCGTGACGGGCTCATCGGCAGTAGTCTGTTTATCACCTGTCGGGGCAGCTTCTACGGCAGGTTTGTCTAAGGCTGGATCCTTTACTGTTTCAGCTTCCTTTTCCGGTCCTGGTAGTTTCTTCCCACTCTTAGTAGTAATAGCCTTAAATTGCTCATGTGTGGGCTGCCTAGCAGTTTCAGTATTGCTAGGAAATCCTCCATTCTGCCTCGGCTTAATATGTTGAGAAACCTGACCCATTTGTGTCTCCAAAGATTTCAGAGTGGCCTCATGATTTGTCATTCTCATCTCTGTTTTGTCCATGAAATTCTCTATCTTCTTGACAAACTGATTCATATTCTCAATATAAGTACCGGTCTGAGACATAAAGGTGGCCAGAGTCTGTTCCAATATACTGCTCGTGGCAGCTGGTGGCTGCTGTTGCTGCTGCGGCGGGGGTGCGGCGGCAGATTCTGCGGCAGTTGCTATCGCGTCAGCAATCTAGGACCTCCCTGATTCTGATTATATGCTTGTGGATTCAGGGCATTTTTGGGGTTACTCCAGGAAAATTTGGGATCCTTCCTCCAATTGGGATTATAGTTGTTGGAATTATAATTCGGCTTGTAGTTTCCAACATATTTTCCCTCTTCTACTTGTATTGGGCACTCATCCCGACTATGATTTCCCTCACAGATATCACATACTTCCTCAACAGCAAATCCTTGTAAACCATCATCATTCAATAACCTTTTCATTGCTTTAGTAAGGAAGGCTACCTGTGATTTCATCGTGCTGTCGGCTTCATAATCTTTGACAGCAAGTACCCGTTTACCCCCTCTTCTTGTAGTCAGAAACTGCTCCTCATTCTTGGCCAGATTTTTCAAAACTTGCAATGCTTCGTCCGGATCTTTATCCAATAATAGTCCATTTGCTGCAGAATCAATTCGAATGCGAGTTTGTAAGTTAGCAGCATTATAGAACTTAGTTACCTGATTCCAGACGGGGAATCCGTGCATTGGGCAGTTCCGTAGAAGAGTAGTAAATCTGTCCCAGGCCTCGTGCATTGGCTCGTCATCTTCCTGTTGAAAAGTAGCAATTTCGTTACGTAATCGCTCAGATAAATGCGAAGGATTAAAACGAGATAAAAATTCACGAGATAAATCTGCCCAAGTTCTAATTGAACCCGGCGTAAGTTTATTCCACCAAGTTTTAGCTCTGTCCCTCAATGAATGGGGAAATAACCGAAGCCTCAGTATCTCCGGATTAACTCCTGACAGTCTAAACGAACCATAGATCTCCTGGAACGTCTTGAGATGCTCCCTAGCATCCTCTGTAACAGCACCACTAAACTGTCCGACATTGTTGATCATACTAAACATGACAGGTTTAAGTTTGAAGTTATCAACATCAATATCCGGCAGCGTGGTCTCCAACTCTACATGATCGTTCAACATGTAGTCACGACAGGACCGTCGTCCGGCTGCTGCGGGCGGGTCGCCGACAGGCGGTATACCATCACCAGCGGGCGGATTACGGGCCATCTTCTCTAGCTGTTCCTCAAGGTACTCGTTCATGTCTAAAAGGTGACGAAGATGTTTCTTGAGATTGAAGGAACGTTCAACTTCCGGATCTAATGGATATTCAGGATCTTCACCTCTTTTAGATCTGCGCATAAACAAGAAAACCTCGTGAAAAGCAAGAGTTGAAAGTACTAAAGAAAAATAGAAAAAGAAAAATTAAAATAAAAACAAAAACAAAAACGAAAAGTGCAATAAAGGGAAGGTGTAGTTATGTTGCCAATCCCCGGCAACGGCGCCAAAAACTTGTTGCGTGTAAAAGAGTCTACCGCAATTGTAGTGCAAGTGTACACGACGCAAGTAGTAAAGTGATACGAAGTATCGGATATCGTCTCCACAGGGATTGGGCTAATGACTTCACCTTAGTTTACTGCACGAAAGTAAAGGAAATAGTTTAGAGAGTTGTCACGAGAATAATAAAGAAAAACGTAAATAAAAGAGTTGGAATATCAAGATAGAGAGAATGAGCTGGTATTGAATTGCTCAGTAGTGCAGGTATTGCAGAGTTTAGGAAATCCAGTTCTGTCGTCGCGCCCGTCGCCGACAACACCTGTCGCAGCGGCTGTCCGTTAGCTGTCGCGGCAGCAAACACACCCAACTCCGTACTTCAAGTTTGGCAAGAATCCCAGATCTGCCTTGGCCTATCCCTAGGTCCAAGTCTGTCGATGATCAAGTCTTTGATGATACCTCCCGGCGTGAATCGAAGGATGAACACCGATGTGTATGAATTCTTCTTTAGCCACTTAACCTTGCCCTATCCCTAGGCACAAGATAGTTCAACTATAAACTAGAGAAATCGCTCTTATTTCTTTCGTATACTTAACTCTCCCGATGCTAAGTAAATGGATAACCTCACAATGCTCTCCCGATGCTCTTGCAAGATATTAAAACCAAAATAAGAGAACTTGAAGTTTATTTTATTGAACTTGGAAAATCCTAAAACAAAACAACCCTTGCAACTACTTTACAAAACAACCCGTGGCCCTAGGGGGTTTTTAGAACATAACAACGGCGGGTAAACGGCAGGGGGATTTAGGTTATCGGTTATGGGGTATATCTCTCCTAGGTTAAAATCTATGCCCTTATATAAGCTTTGGGCTCAAGTATTCTAAGTTAACAAGGATTACAACTTTAATTAAAAGTAAGATTCTAATAAAGACTTAATCTCCAAGTATCCTACTTTTCAGCCGCCATCCTTGTTTCTTGGGATTTCCTCTCCTTGAGCTTTGGCTTGACATATCTTTTGATCCGGGGCTTGGAAAATTATTTGGTTTTCACACGACAGACGAGCAGATTTTTCTCTATCTATCGAGGTCCACTTTGCTTTTCCTCTTCATAAGGCTGCTATCACCTTGCTGTCACGGCAGATCCATGGTAGCATCATCCTCGTCGTCTGCTTGTCCAGTTCAGCTCTGCTGCTTCTCTGCCATGCGCCCGCCTTCTCCGTCAACTATGGCAGCAACCTGCAAAATCAGCCATCTTTTAGTAGAATCCGTGCCTTTAATATATTTGTGATGTTTTGCTGTAAACTAACCTAAATGCAATGCAATGATGCTTGAATGCAGCAGAAATATGGGTTAAAAAGGGTGTAAATAATAGAACTTTTACACACTCAACAACATAAATGTATATCCTAAAGCCAAAGTGCAATAACAGAAAAGAAAAGACTGAATGCCATAAGATGATATGCAAAAACTACTCGTCCGCCTCATCATCATCATCATCCTCGTCCTCTTCATCTTCATCATCTTGAGTGGTTTAATTCCTTCGGTTTTGGTTAAGCCAAGCACCATGGAAGGTGGTAAGAGAGACATCCATGGAGTTTTGGCAAGAAGCCATGGTTTCCATTTTCTTCTCCATACCTTGACGCGATCTTCCAAGGAGGTGAATCTAGTGTCCATAGCGGTAAACTCGGCTTCCATGGAAGTGAACTTCTCATTGAGGAATGTCATTAGAGTGCCCATGGAAGAGGAATCAATCGGAGCACGGTGAGAGCTCGAAGAAGCACGAGAAGCATCGACTGGAGCATCTTGTGGAGGAGCTTGAGGGTTACAAACCCATTCATTATCAACATAATAGAAACTGACACAAGCTAGAGAACGCTCATCTATGGGTAGGACAAGGGGTTCGGGATAGTCATGGGAACAATCAATTTGAAGGGAATGGAAAAGATAACTCAAAGCCGTAGATTAGTAAAAAGATGTGACTTGTTTGGTGTGACGGTGTTGGACTAGATAGACAAGGTCGGAAAACATAATTTGACAAAGGTTTGGACGTTGACCTTCCCTAAAGCACCTAAGCCAAAAATCATCGACTTGACGAATAGTGGAAAATTTCCCTCCCGATGGAAGAAAAAACCAAGAGACGAGAAGGTGAAGGATACTGTCATGAGCATTTAAAACTTTGACTGAGCCTAAAGGACCCGTACCTAAGGACCTCTCATCATCAATACCAATGTTTTCAAAACCAAAAACCGTATATAAAACTTTTTGATCAATTGTAAAGGTTTTTCCCATAACAGAGAATTCAATAGCAATGACATTCTCTCTAGCTTCATCATGAACACATAAAGCATTGGAAAAGAATACGATGACTAAATTCCTATATAGAATAGGAGGAACGCTAAAAAAAAGTTAGAAATTTCCATTGCTTAATTAAAGGGAGGTATTGGAATTTAAAACGGGCAGAACTTAAAAACGGGACAGACACAACATGTTCTTCCCTAAGGGTCATACCTTGAAATAGTTTGTATTGAGTCATATTGGCATCATTGGGAAAACTTAATTGGATAATATAAGGGAGATTAGGTCTAGGGTTATCCTCGGCATCCTCACTAGGATCGGAAGTAGCAAGATAACGCTTAGCTCTCTTTTTCGATAGTGCCATAACCCTGAAAACACATCAAAAACAATTTGAATATGTATGTAATTAACATCCTATTCAAACCAATAAATTCTAATAATTCAAGGTAATTGTAAAAAAAATAATTTGAAAAAGATATATACAAATTTTAAAAAAGATTAAAGAAAATATTAAAAATACGAATAGAAAATATATTCGAATGAAATTTTTTTGATTTTTGGAAAAAATTGCTGAAAAAGTTGAAACCCATAATATAAAACTATGTTTTGTACAAAAATTAAGTTGAAACAATTATAAAAAAACAAACAAAAATCAAGGAACATAAAAGAGAAGAGTTTTATACCTTGAACCTTAGATTGGATGAATGTGTTGATGTGAATGCACAAGATTTGTTGACAAAGCTTAGCTTTGATGTGGAGATTAAAAACCCTCAAAGAATTTTTAAGTTGGATGGAAAAAATTGAAGGATTGAGGGGGTTTTTATAGGGTTTTGGAGAGAAAAGAGGGGTTTTTGATTTTAAAGACTTTTGAAAGATGCGGCCCTAAATAGCCTCACCGTCGAGGCCGTATCGATACTCGTGTATAGCGTATTGATACCCTTTAACTCTAGTTTTTTATTCGTCGTTACTACGTATCGATACGCGGGACCGTATCGGTACGACTTGACCTTGACTTACTCCCTTGACTTAACCGTATCGATACGCGGGGTCGTATTGATACGCATTGAACTTCAGAGTTTTCCCAGTTATGAACCCGTATCGATACGCATCAGCCGTATCGATACGCCTTTACCATATAAGGCATTTTTGACAGATTTAAGTGCAAAAATCCAACTTTAAACGTCCCTAAATGCATGTAAATGTCCTATGAACAAGTTTTAATGGCTAAACTTAATGCATACTCCCCCTAGCAACATGCATAGAAGCAAAAAGAACAAAATTAACACAAGCATGAATCACAAACAATTTCAAGCAAATTTTTGACATTTTGGGACCTAGAAGGGGTCAAGAAAGGCTAATTAAACCTAACTCTCTCCTAAGGGTCCAAAAGCACTCTTTATCTAAAGGCTTTGTGAATATATCCGCTAATTGGTTCAAGGTGTCAACATACTCTATAACAACATCATTTTTCAACACATGATCTCTAATTAAATGATGTCTAATTTCTATGTGTTTAGTTCTAGAGTGTTGGATGGGATTCTTAGTGAGACAAATGGCACTAGTATTGTCACACCTAAGAGGTATGATTTCTATTTCAACACCATAATCTAAGAGTTGTTGCTTCATCCAAAGGACATGAGCACAACAACTCCCTAAGGATATGTACTCCGCTTCGGTGGTAGATAAGGCTACGCTATTTTGTTTCTTAGAGAACCAAGATATGAGCATACTACCTAAGAATTGGCATGTCCCGGAAGTACTTTTCCTATCTATCTTACACCCTCCATAATCTGCATCCGAATAAGCATGAAGGCTAAAGGAGGAATCTTTAGGATACCAAAGACCTAAGTTAGGTGTGTCTCTAAGGTATCTAAAAATTCTCTTAATGGAAACTAAGTGTGATTCTCTAGGATTAGCTTGAAACCTAGCACACAAGCAAACACTAAAGATGATATCTGGTCTACTTGCGGTAAGGTAAAGCAAAGAACCTACCATGGATCTATAAAGCTTAGAATCAATACACTTACCTCTTTCATCTTTGTCAAGCTTTTTGGAAGAGCTCATAGGTGTGGCTTGAAGTTTTGCATTCTCCAAGCTGAACTTTTTGAGCATATCATTCACGTACTTAGCTTGATTTATGAAGGTGTCATCTTTCCTTTGCTTGATTTGGAGTCCCAAAAAGAATGAGAGCTCCCCCATCATGCTCATCTCGAACTCACCTTGCATTAGCTTAGAAAATTCTTTGCAATAACATTCGTTAGTAGAACCAAAAATGATATCATCAACATAGATTTGTACTACTAAGATGTCATTGTTATATCTTTTTATGAAAAGTGTAGTGTTCACCTTACCTTTTTCAAAACCCTTTTCAATTAAAAAATTTGAAAGTCTCTCATATCAAGCTCTAGGAGCTTGTTTTAAACCATAAAGAGCTTTTGTTAGTTTGAACACATGGTTTGGAAAATTTGAATCTTCAAAACCTGGTGGTTGTTCAACATACACTTCTTCATTTATAAAACCGTTTAAAAAGGCACTTTTTACATCCATTTGAAAAATCTTGAAATCATTATAACATGCAAATGCTAAAAGCATCATAATGGTTTCCATCCTAGCTACGAGTGCATATGTCTAATCAAAATCAATTCCCTCTTCTTGGGTATTGCCTTGAGCAACAAGCCTAGCCTTGTTTCTCACTATATTACCACTTTCATCTAATTTATTCCTAAACACCCATTTAGTTCCTATAGTAGATTGATTACTAGGCCTTTCAACTAATGTCCAAACTTTACTTCTCTCAAATTGATTTAATTCTTCTTGCATGGCCAAAATCTAAAAATCATCTTTTAAAGCTTCTTTAATATTTTTAGGCTCAATGCATGAAAGAAATGCAACATGGTTGATTAATTTGAGAGAGGATCTAGTAGTTACCCCCTTGGATGGATCACCCATGGGTTCACCACCTTTGACATAGTTGAACTCCCTTGGGTAAAATACCCCATTTTCCTCAAGAGCCAAGTCCTTCAAGGCTTCAAGAGGTGGATCTTGTGCATCCTCATCTTTAGTTGGAATCTAATCCACCTTTGACATTTGTCCTTCATCAATGGCATCAAGAATTCCTACATCATCATCATCACAAGATTCCTTCCACGGAATGAGGTTATCATCGAAAACAACATGTATAGACTCTTCAACTACTAGAGTTCTTTTGCTAAATACACGATAGGCTTTAGAGTTTAAAGAGTACCCTAAGAAAATAGCTTCATCACTTTTAGCATCAAATTTACCTAAGTTTTCTTTACCATTATTCAAGACAAAACACTTGCAACCAAAAGGGTGAAAATAGCTAATGTTAGGCTTCTTAGATTTTAAAATCTCATAAGGTGTTTTCTTCAAAATTGGCCTAATCATTACTCGATTTATAATATAGCAAGCGGTATTTGTGGCTTCCGCCCAAAAATATTTAGGTAAATTATTTTCGCAAAGCATGGTTCTAGCCATTTCTTCTAAAGTTCGATTTTTCCTCTCAACTACCCAATTTTGTTGAGGAGTGCGAGGTGCGGAAAAATTATGGTTAATCCCATTTTCATTTAAAAACTCATCAAAACCTAGATTTTGAAATTCGGTTCCATGATCACTTCTAATGTGAGAAATTTTAAGTTCGAGATCATTTTGAGTTATTTTAGAAAATGTGATGAATTTTTCTAAAGCCTCATCTTTTGTACTTAAGAATAGAACCCAAGTAAACCTAGAATAGTCATCTACAAGTACAAAGACATATGATTTACCACACAAGCTCATTGTTCTAATATGCCCAAAAAATCCATATGAATCAATTGTAAACATCTACTAGTAGAGACACCATTAATGGATTTAAATGAAGTTCTATGTTGTTTACCCTTTGAACATGCATCACAAATTTTATCATTAGAAAACTTAAGTTTGGGTAAACCTCTAACTAGATTAAGGGAAATTAATTTCTCTAAGACACTCATGCTAGCATGTCCTAATTTTCTATGCCAAAGCCATGAGTCATGTTCATCATGTGCAACTAAGCATGTATGAGATGATTGGATGTCATCTAAATGCACCATGTAGATATTGCCTATTCTATGTCCTATGAGCATTAGTTGATTTGTTTTAATGTTCACAATTTTGCAACCACTTTTATCAAATAAAACATTAAAACCCTTATCACATAATTGACTAATGCTCAATAAATTATGTTTAAGACCGTTGACATACAAAACATTTTTAATGAATATAGAAGAGTGATTACCAATGGAGCCTATTCCTTCAATGTGGCCTTTGGAGTTGTCACCGAAAGTTACCACTCCACCACTCTTTGGCTTTAGTTCCACGAATCTACTCTTGTCACCGGTCATATGTCTTGAGCATCCACTATCAAGGTACCATGAATTTTGGCTTGAAGCTTTGGCCTTGTAACAATGCTCCCCCTACAAACAAAGAAATTAGGCCTTAATTTTTGGTACCCAAATCATTTTGGGTCCATGTGTGTTAGCCTTCAAAATTTTGGTTCCCTTAGGAATCCAAG
The DNA here is from genome assembly GCA_958450335.1 of Hibiscus tridactylites. Classification (NCBI taxonomy): domain Eukaryota; kingdom Viridiplantae; phylum Streptophyta; class Magnoliopsida; order Malvales; family Malvaceae; genus Hibiscus; species Hibiscus tridactylites. The sequence goes on from OY288273.1 coordinate 67,514,714, forward strand.
AAGCAATAGCATTCATATTATTAGAAATAATGAGTTCTTTAGGAACCCAAACACTTCTAACCTTTTGACCTCTAGATTGCTTATGAAAATTTCTTTGTTTAGGAATAAAAAGGTTTTCTTTTTACATATTGGGATTTAGAAGAATTTCCTTTTTCAAAATGGTTTTTCCCAATAGCAATTGATGTTTTAAGATTATCCACTTCCTTTGTGTGATAATCTTGAAAATCGGAATGAAGCTTTTCAATTTCAAGATTTTTCGTTTTAAGATCATTTGAAAGATTTACTAAAAACAAAACCTTCTTTTCCAATTCGGAGTTAGTTCTTGAAAATGTTTCATTTTGATTTTTCAAATCGGAAATGTTTTTCTTGTTTCTCAAAATGGATTCTTTATATTTTCCAACTAACTCATCGTAAACTTCTTGCAATTCATCGTAAGCATCTTGAAGCTCATCAAAGGTAAAATCAAAATTAGATGAGTTAGGATTTACCTTTGGTTCATCATCAATGGCCATGAGACAAAGATTGGCCACTTCCTCCTCCTCCTCGGATGACTCGTCGTCACTCCAAGTTGCTACTTGAGCTTTGAGCTTGTTCTTCTTCCCAAAGCTCTTCCTCTTCAATTGAGGACATTCGGAATGGATATGGCCGAGCTTTTTGCATTCATAGCAAGTGATTTGGTCATTCTCCTCTTCCTTACTCTTGCTCTAGAAGTCTCTTTTTCTAATGAACTTTCTCCAACGATTGGACTTCATAAAACGAGTGAACCGTTTGGCCAACATGGCCATCTCCTCATCTTCGCTTGAATCGCTTTCATGGTATGAAGCTTTAAGAGCAATTCCAACCTTCTTCTTCTAAACATCCTTCTTCTCAACCTTCTTCTCTTCCATTTTTTTTTCTTCTTCTCTTCCTTTTTCTCATGATCTCATGGGTGAGTAGAGATCCAACAAGATCATCAAGCTTGAGAGTCTTAAAATCTCGAGCTTCAATAATAGTCGTTCTGTAACACCCCCGTTTTGGGCTTAGAAGTTTAGGGTTTGAACCGGACCGGTCTGATTTTCGGTTCAAATATAAAAGATGGTTTTAGGGAAAACCTAGTTCGGGATGCTTTAAAAATATGGAAAATATCTAAAAATCCTCTTTTAATATATATAAGAGAGTGGTGAAATCAATTTTATGAAATAAGGTTTGGAAGTGCAACATTTCGAAATAGTGACTAAAATGTAATTTTTGAAAAGTTCAGTGGTGACTGTTTTGTAAGGATTGAAACTTTGAATCTTTAAGGAGCTAATTAACCCAAGAAAGGATTTCTCCAGATTTTTCTTAGATTTTAATGATTTAATTAATGTTTAATTAATTAAAGGAAAAGTGGAAAATGATATTTTAGCTTTTCATAACTACCTTTCTTAAAAACTTTCTCATCTCATTTTCTCTCAAAATTCCCCCAGCCAAACACATTTCTACAGAAACATTTCTTTTGATTTTCACTTCAAATGATGAGGTTTCAATCATCCATTGATTCCTAATCCTTTCTACATCAAATCCTCTTGTTTTGCTTGTTGAATTTTCAAGGATTTTGGCTCTAATCAAGGAGAAATCTACATTTAGAGGTAAGAATGTTCTTCTCCTCTAAATACTCAGTTCTTTACTGAAATTCCCAAGTTCTCAATCTTTAAATTAAGTTTTACAAAAGGTTTTAATGTTGTGATCTTGATTTTGGCTTAAAACTCAAGATTTGGAACAAATCTTGAAAAAATTCGTGGTGATTGTTTGGACTCTGTTTTGAGATGGATTTTAAATGTATTTTGGATGTTTAATGATGTGTAATTGAGGTTTAATCAATGTCATCCTGAATAGGTTGATTTTCCTAAGTTTTTGCTTGTGAAAATGGTGGTTATTGGGGTGATCTTGGTGTTCTGTTATAGCTGGAGGTATAAGGACGAGTTTAAGTTCTTTTTGGATGTTAATTGATGTTTAGGAGTGTTTAGAAGTGATGGATCTTTGCTGGGTAATGTTGGGGAAGAGTTTGGAAGTGATTTCGGTTGTGTTTGGTAGCCGAAATGTTAGTTTTGGTGAGAGCAGGGAGTTTAGGTGTAATGGCTGAAGATTTTAATGCATGATGATGCATTAATCCTCTGCTTTGATGTGTTTAAAACATGGGAGACATCTTCGGATCCTTGTGGTGTTGATCCGGAGGCTTGAACGGCGTTTCGGCAAGCTTGCGGAATGGAATTGGTGAGTGGAGTTGGATTTCCAGCTTTGTATCGAATGTTTAAAGGGTTGGGAGCTTAGTTTAAGTCTAATCAACTTAACTAAGCTCAAGAGTAAGTTTTCAGGAAAACTATCTTGTAAGAGCCATGGAGTTGTTCGATGCATTTGTTGATAAATTGCATGTTTAAATTCTATTTTGAAAGCATGTTTTAGCCTGGTTAATGCTGGTTTTGAAAGCCATATGTTGAAGGATGCTCAAGGTAATTGTTGCGTGTAAAATAGTCTATCGCAATTGTAGTGCAAGTATACACGACGCAAGTAGTAAAGTGATACAAAGTATCGGATATCGTCTCCACAGGGATTGGGCTAATAGCTTCACCTAATTTCACTGCACGAAGTAAAAGAAATAAATGAGAGAAATTGTCACGAATAATAAAGTAAAAACGTAAATAAAAGGAATTGAGATATCAAGATAGAGAGAATGGGCTGGTATTGAGTTGCTCAGTAGTGTAGGTATTGAATTGCTTAGGGTCTCCAGTTCTGTCGTCGCACCCGTCGTCGACAGCACCTGTCGCGGCGTCTGTCCGTTAGCTGTCGCGGCAGCGAACACTAACTCCGTACTTCAAGCTTGGCAAGAATCCCAGATCTGCCTTGCCCTATCCCTAGGCACAAGTCTGTCGATGGTCACGTCTTTGATGATACCTCCCGGCGTGAATCGAAGGATGAACACCGATGTGTATGAATTCTTCCTTAGCCACTTAACCTCGCCTTATCCCTAAGCACGAGATGGTTCAACTATAAACTAGAGAACGCGCTTTTATCTCTTTCGTATACTTAACTCTCCCGATGCTAAGTAAATGGATAACCTCACAATGCTCTCCCGATGCTCTTGCGAGATATTAAAACCAAGATAAAAGAACTTGAAGTTTATTTTATTGAACTTGAAAAATCCTAAAAACAAAGCAACCCTTGCAACTACTTTACAAAACAACCCGTAGCCCTAGGGGGAATTTAGAACATATTGGTGACAGGTAATCGGCAGGTTTTCGGTTTAGGTTATGGGGTAGTCGGCTATGCCCTAGGTTTAATCTATGCCCTTTATATAAGCTTTGGGCTCAAGTTATCTAAGGTAACAAGGATTACAACTTTAATTAAAAGTAAGATTCTAATAAAGATTAAATCTCTAAAGTATCCTACTTGCTAGCCGCCTCCTTTCTTTTAGGGATTTCCTCTCCTTTGAGCTTTGGCTTGACATATCTTTTAATCCGGGGCTTTGGAAAATTATTTGGCTGCCACACGACAGACGAGCAGATTTTTCTCTATCTATCGAGGTCCACTTCATTTTTCCTCTTCATGAATCTGCTGTCATCATGCTGTCACGACAGGTCCGTGACAGGTTTGTCTTCTTCAGCTTCTTGTTCAGTTCCGTCTTCCTGCTCATCTGCCCTGCACCTGCCTTCGACATCTACTATGACAGATACCTGCAAAAATAGCCATCTTTCAGTAGAATCCGTGCCTTTTGTATAATTGTGATGTTTTATTGAAAACTAACCTAAATGCAATGAAATGATGCTTGAATGCAGCAGAAATATGGGTTTAAAAAGGTGTAAATGATAGAACTTTTACACACTCAACACACCCCCAAACTCAAGTTTTTGCTTGCCCTCAAGCAATGAAGACTCAAAAGAAAACTGAAAATTTTTGTGTTGGCCTTCAAACAGTGAACTGTCCCTCACCTGTCGCTCATTCTCTATGGCGGCAGCAACCTGTCGGAAAGGTTAGAATCTGTCCGGAATCTCCCTATAGGTCTCGTGTAGTGTGTGCATGCTTGTGAACAGTTATATGCTAAGACTCTCTTAGTTTCACTAGAATATTCAACTCCTTAACTCGAATTTTTATGCCAAAGTTTACTTTCTTTTAGAAGGCACATTTTCATGCTTCTTTTTCTTCTATTTTCAAGCTAAGTTTTTCTAGAGCCAGTTTCGGGCACCTCTAGTTAGCTTCCTAGAGCCGGTTTCGGGCACCTCTAGGTTTAATTTTTAATTTTTGCTAAACTTCTTTCCTAGAGCCAGTGTTAGGCACCTCTAGGGGCTATTCAAGTTCTAAGCTTCCTATTCTAGTTTGGCTAAAAGAAATCTAAGCAATATAACAGTCACAATGGTGTTTTAAGTTTTCAGAACTATAGAAAGGCTCTAAACTTTTCCTTAACCTGTCCTAAAGATGCTGCCACGACAGAGCCGTCATGACAGGTAAGTTAACTTCACAGTTTTAAGCCAACAGTTCAAATTTTCTGATTTTTCTGATTTTTTTTTTTTAAATAACTAAAAAAGACACAACAATTAAACAAAAGATGTGCTAAAGACTCCATTAAATATGGAGGGTTGCCACCCCCAAACTCGAGGGTTGCATTGCCCTCAATGCAAAATGACACTTAAAATAATTAAAGAAAAACATAAAAAAAAGAAAAGTACATCACAAATATATAAAGGCAGGCAGCAAATAAGAGAGGAAAAAGAAATAAAAACTTAAATTTTAAGTGTTGTCCTCATCACTGCTGCTGACGCGGATCTGATGGTAGCGTCTGCGTTGGGGAGGTGGCTGGGCAGGTTCCTGGGCAGGTGGATCAACAGGTTCCTCGGCCTGTTGAGGTGCAGATTCTTCCTCCGGTTGATGGACAGGGTCGTCAGCAGGCTGAAGGGCAGGTGGCTCCATTAGTCGAATGTCAGAACTGCCGCTGCTATCCCAGCTGTTACTCGTGATGGCCTTGGACAGCTTCCTCTTGTTAGCCACGTGCTTGATACGCTTCACCCGTGTGAAGGCGCTGTCCAAGTTGCTCCGGACAAGGGGGCTGTCGTCAGTGGCAGCTCGCTTTGTGCCTCGAGGGGAAGTGTCCTCCGGTGTGCTGCCGGCTGCTGTCGGTGAAGGTGTGGAGGAGGCAGATTCTCCGTGGGGAGAGACAGGTGGTGTGGGAGTAGGGGACGGGATATTGAAGTAATGGGCGGGGAAGGTGGGGAAAGAGACATACGAAAAATTCAAAGTATTGGTAATAAAGTTTACCGTGGCATTGGAGAAGTCTCGGATGAATGTCATTAGGCCCATCTGTCGTTCCTCGATCCGCAGGACGGCGGCAAGGATGTGGGCGTTCTGATCTGCAGGTGCGTTGTTGGTGGCAGCTTCTGGGGCAGGTTCGTTGACAGGCTCAGTGGCAGGCTCATCATCGGATTCAGCAGGTGAGGCGTTTGGATCGAAGGCGTTGAGGGGCGTTACGACGATGACCTCCATAAGGCTGGAGATGTTGCTGTCAGTCCAGCCGCTGCTCTTCTTAATTTTGTCTGAAGGGTCCTCCGGTACGGCAACGCAGCGGCAGAGGGCCGTGATGGTGGAGGGCAGGCATAGACGTGAGTCAGTTCTGAAAGCGCAGTCGAGAATGCTTTCTCGCATGTACCTGCCCACGTTGATCGGCCTGTCATGCATGATAGAGTGGATGAGGGCAAGCCGCTGCCTGTTGACTGTCGTGTGGTGGGATGAGGGCAGGATACGCTTTTTAATAAAAGCGTTCCATAGTTTAGCCTCGGGGAGTAGCTGTGCCCGGTTGACGAAGTTGGGATTCTTTTTGCTGGTGCTCCATGTTGTGCCCCTTTCTGTCAATTCCCTCATGACAGCATCGTGGCCGGCGGCGTCGAGAGAGTCCCAAAACTGCTGATGGGTGTCGTCATTGGGGCCAAAGAAGAGGCCGAAGACATGGTTGATACTGCTGGCGGTAAAAGGGACTGTCACTCCTCTGACGGTGACAGATGTTGCCGTCTTGCTCTTGATCGCCGCATAGAACTCCCTGACTAGGGTGTCATTGAGTTCTGCCGGCTGCTCGGCGAAATCTTCCCATAATTGAGCGGTTATGGCTTGCATGATGAACGGCCGGAGTCCCAACAGAGGGGCATCTCTGTTGTAAATGAAGCTTCGTTCCTCCCAAAGTTCCTTGTTGGCGAACGGAGATGCCGCTGCGGAAGAGGAAGCGGCGGCAGCGTTCTGTCGGGTTTGTCGTGAAGACATGTTTAGTTGCAAGGGCTGAAAATGAAAGAAAAGAGATTAAACTAGAAGAGAATAGCAAGAGAGAAAATCTGAAGTGAGGAAAAAATGAAGAGGGGAAGGGGTTTATATAGCTGTCGGGGGCTGCCCATTTAATGCCGCAACGGCAGGCGAGAATAACGGAGCGGCAGATTGAATGTTGCGTCTGACACGTCTGACGGACATTAATGCTGCGTCTGCCGCACGATTCTTCGTCTGCTGTGCGTCTGTTGACAGCCTGTCAACTCCGTCTGCGCCGGCAGCTGAAACGACAGGTTATTATAAATGGACTTAATTTGGGCTGATGGATGGGTGGTGGGCTTGGGCCACTTCTTCTTTCTCACTTGTCTCTTTTATTTCCTAAAAACTGAAATTAAAAACAAAACATTATTAAAATAAATCTAATTCCTAATAAATAATATTAATAATAATAAAATAAAAATAAAAAATAAAAATAAAAGAATTAGGTTAAATTAGGGATGCCTTGTGGGGCATCACCTAAAGTAACCACTTCCTGTATTCCTGGGGCTTCAGTCCCTTGATAGTGCTTGAGGCGTTGTCCATTGACTTTGAATTGGTGCCCGTCTTTTAATGATTGAATTGTAATGGCACCATGGGGGAAAACTTGAATTACTTGGAATGGTCCAGACCATCTAGATTTTAGCTTCCCTGGGCGATGGTCTAACCAGTCTACCTCCTCATGACCTTCATTATCAGATGAATTGTATTCAGAGGAGTCGCTGTCGTCGATGTTGTCGTCGTTGCTGTCGTGACAGGCTTGTAAATGGCTGTCGCAACAGTGACCAAATTTTGTATCTTGACAGCTCGACCTGATGCAGGGTTGATCAAAGGTCACCTCAATGATGGCCTTGCATTCTTCATCCACATCAGCATGTTTCATTGCTTGGAGAACATTCAACTTAATTTCTTGATCGTTAACGCGCATGGTGAGTTCTCCTTTTTCCACATCAATCAATGATCTTCCCGTGGCTAAGAAGGGTCGCCCTAGGATGACTGGTGCGTTCTCATCTGCCTCACAATCTAAAATAAGAAAGTCAGCAGGAAAAATAAGTTTATCCACTCTTACCAAGATGTCTTCAATTTTTCCCTCGGGGTGAACGTAAGAGCGGTCGGCTAGCTGTAGGGTAACTGTCGTGGGCCGCGCCTTGCCAATACCTAATTTCTGAAAAACAGATTTGGGCATTAGATTAACACTAGCACCAAGATCACATAATGCCTTACCCACAAATTTATCGCCGATTACGCAAGGTATGAGGAAGCTCCCTGGATCCTTCTTTTTCTGAGGTGGTTGTCGATGAAGAATACTCATGCAACCTTCTTGCATCCTTACCGTTTCAAATTCCCCAAGTTTAGATTTTTTAGACATGACATCCTTGAGAAATTTAGCATAACCGGGCATTTCCCTAACAGCATCTAGCAACGGAATGTTAATATGAACCTGTTTAAAAATATCATAAATCTTTTTAAGTTGAGATTCATGCTTAGCTTGCTGTATCCGTTGCGGAAAAGGTGGTGGAGGACGATAATCAGCAATGCGTCCTTCCCACTGCATACGAATTTGAGGACGATGATCTTCCTTTTTCTCCTCTGTCGCTTCTGCTGTCGTGACAGGCTCATCGGCAGCAGTCTGTTTATCACCTGTCGGGGCAGCTTCCTCGGCAGGTTTATCCAAGGCAGGTTCTTTTTCTTTTTCAGTTTCTTTTTCCGGCCCTGGTAACTTTTTCCCACTCCTGGTAGTAATTGCCTTACATTGCTCATGAGGGGGAGTTCTAGCATTTTCAGTATTGCTAGGGAAACCTCCATTCTGCCGTGGCTTAATATGCTGTGACACCTGTCCCATTTGTGTCTCTAGAGATTTTAAGGTAGCCTCATGGTTTGTCATCCTCATCTTAGTCTCATCCATAAAGTCTTCCGTTTTCTTGACAAACTTATTGATGTTATCCATATACGTACCCGTCTGAGACATAAAGGTGGCCAGAGTCTGCTCCAATATACTACTCGTGGCAGGTGGTGGCTGCTGTTGTTGTTGAGGCGGCAGGTTCTGCGGCAGGTTTTGCGGCTGTGGCTACTGTCGCGTCAACAATCTAGGACCCCCTTGATTCTGATTGTAAGCTTGCGGATTTAAGGCATTGTTGGGGTTACTCCAGGAAAATTTTGGGTCTTTCCTCCAATTAGGATTGTAATTGTTGGAATTGTAGTTTGGTTTGTAATTTCCAACATATTTTCCTTCCTCTATATTTATGGGGCACTCATCCCTACTATGATTTCCTCCACATGTAACACAAACTTCCTCGACAGCAAACCCTCGTACTTCCTCTTCACTTAATAAGTGTTTCATGGCTTTAGTGAGGAATGCTACCTGTGATTTCATAGTGCTGACGGCCTCATAATCCTTGACAGCAAGTACCCGTTTACCTCCTCTTCTAGCAGTTGGAAACTGCTCCTCATTCTTAGCCAGATGTTTCAGAACTTGCAGAGCCTCGTCTGGATCTTTGTCCAATAATAATCCATTCGCTGCAGAATCAATTCGAATGCGAGTTTGTAAGTTAGCAGCATTATAAAACTTAGTTACCTGATTCCAGACGGGGAATCCATGCATTGGGCAGTTCCGTAGAAGAGTTGTGAATCTGTCCCAGGCCTCGTGCATTGGCTCGTCATCTTCCTGTTGAAAAGTAGCAATCTCATTACGTAATCGCTCAGCTAAATGAGAAGGATTAAAACGAGACAAAAATTCACGAGTTAGATCTGCCCAAGTAATAATAGAACCCGGTGTAAGTTTATTCCACCAAGTTTTTGCTCTGTCCCTTAATGAATGGGGGAATAACCGAAGCCTCAATATCTCCGGACTAACTCCTGGCAGTCTAAACGAACCACAGATCTCCTGGAATGTTTTGAGATGCTCCCTGGCATCTTCTGTCGCGGAACCACCAAACTGCCCGGCGTTGTTGATCATACTAAACATGACAGGTTTAAGCTCGAAGTTGTCAACATCGATATCCGGCAGTGTGGTCTCCAGTTCTACATGATCGTTCAGCATGTAGTCGCGACATGACCGTCGTACACCTGCCACAGGCGGGTCACCGACAGGCGGTATCTCTTCACCGGCAGGCTGATTACGGGCCATCTGCTCTAGCTGTTCTTCAAGGTGTTCGTTTCGGTCTAAAAGGTGGCGAATCTGTTTCTTGAGATTGAAGGAACGTTCGATCTCTGGATCTAATTTATACTCAGGATCTTCACCTCTTTTCGATCTGCGCATAAACAAGAAAACCTTGTGAAAAGCAAGAGTTTAAAACGCGAAAGAAAATAAAAATAAAAATAAAAATAAATAAAGAAAAACAAAAACGAAAATAAAAACAAAAAGGTGCAAGGAAAGAAAGGTGTAGTTATGTTGCCAATCCCCGGCAACGGCGCCAAAAACTTGTTGCGTGTAAAATAGTCTATCGCAATTGTAGTGCAAGTATACACGACGCAAGTAGTAAAGTGATACAAAGTATCGGATATCGTCTCCACAGGGATTGGGCTAATAGCTTCACCTAATTTCACTGCACGAAGTAAAAGAAATAAATGAGAGAAATTGTCACGAATAATAAAGTAAAAACGTAAATAAAAGGAATTGAGATATCAAGATAGAGAGAATGGGCTGGTATTGAGTTGCTCAGTAGTGTAGGTATTGAATTGCTTAGGGTCTCCAGTTCTGTCGTCGCACCCGTCGTCGACAGCACCTGTCGCGGCGTCTGTCCGTTAGCTGTCGCGGCAGCGAACACTAACTCCGTACTTCAAGCTTGGCAAGAATCCCAGATCTGCCTTGCCCTATCCCTAGGCACAAGTCTGTCGATGGTCACGTCTTTGATGATACCTCCCGGCGTGAATCGAAGGATGAACACCGATGTGTATGAATTCTTCCTTAGCCACTTAACCTCGCCTTATCCCTAAGCACGAGATGGTTCAACTATAAACTAGAGAACGCGCTTTTATCTCTTTCGTATACTTAACTCTCCCGATGCTAAGTAAATGGATAACCTCACAATGCTCTCCCGATGCTCTTGCGAGATATTAAAACCAAGATAAAAGAACTTGAAGTTTATTTTATTGAACTTGAAAAATCCTAAAAACAAAGCAACCCTTGCAACTACTTTACAAAACAACCCGTAGCCCTAGGGGGAATTTAGAACATATTGGTGACAGGTAATCGGCAGGTTTTCGGTTTAGGTTATGGGGTAGTCGGCTATGCCCTAGGTTTAATCTATGCCCTTTATATAAGCTTTGGGCTCAAGTTATCTAAGGTAACAAGGATTACAACTTTAATTAAAAGTAAGATTCTAATAAAGATTAAATCTCTAAAGTATCCTACTTGCTAGCCGCCTCCTTGCTTTTAGGGATTTCCTCTCCTTTGAGCTTTGGCTTGACATATCTTTTAATCCGGGCCTTTGGAAAATTATTTGGCTGCCACACGACAGACGAGCAGATTTTTCTCTATCTATCGAGGTCCACTTCATTTTTCCTCTTCATGAATCTGCTGTCACGACAGGTCCGTGACAGGTTTGTCTTCTTCAGCTTCTTGTTCAGTTCCGTCTTCCTGCTCATCTGCCCTGCACCTGCCTTCGACATCTACTATGACAGATACCTGCAAAAATAGCCATCTTTCAGTAGAATCCGTGCCTTTTGTATAATTGTGATGTTTTATTGAAAACTAACCTAAATGCAATGAAATGATGCTTGAATGCAGCAGAAATATGGGTTTAAAAAGGTGTAAATGATAGAACTTTTACACACTCAACAGTAATAGATCCTTGGTTTGAAATATTGAAAATGTGGATTTGATGCATAGTGTTGCATGTAGTTTAATGGCTTTTATTAATGCTTTAAAACAGTGGATTATTGATGATAATTGATGTATATTGACAAGTGATGTGTGGTTTAAAAGTACTTGAATCGGATATAGTTAGTCGGCTATAGGATTGGGTGCACCGTGAATAAAGTTGCCTTGGATGTTGAGGGGTTGTAATTGTACCGTAAACTCCATCCAAGTACACTAACGAGATGGTTAAGATCACAATGGTGGTTAAAAGTCCATGTGTGGATCTTGTGTTGTGTGTCCCGTGTTCTCGTTAGTGATGTTATACAACTACCGATGAGTGATGTAGAAGGGTTGTGATTGTACCGTTAAACTCCATCACGGGTGTTGAGGGGTTGTGATTGTACCGGTAAACTCCACCTTGTGTGTTCGGTAGTGTGTATGAAGCGTATGGGACAACGCTTGTAATCCGCGTATCCGATTGTGTTTTGTGTTGTAAATGGTTATGGATTATCACTTGAAAGCCAATATGACATGTTGTACTAATGAAGCATGAGATGCTTGTTTAAGAATGCAAGGTTGCATGAATAATGATGTTTATGTGTAAAAAGGCTTTGTGAAAAGTGTTTTATAAAATGCATTATTGTGTTGTTTCTTTAGAGCATGCCTCGCTAAGCATTTGTTCTTACGCTCTCTCTCTTGAACCAATAATGCAGATAATTGAGGTGTTTGAGGGCAGCAAGGAGGCTAAGAATCCAAGGGAAAGCTAAGCTCATGTATGGTGACTTTTTCACAACATTATTAGTTTTTTGATATTTGGCAATAGGAAACCTAGGATGTGTTTTTGGGGGATGTTTTGGACTCCCTAGTTGTGGCATGATGCCTTAAATGTTTTGGACTTGTAAATAGCCATTTTGGTGCTTGCTTTGATGGTTGGTTGGCTTTGGATATTAGGATGCATGCCTATAGACTTGTGGATTTCCCTAATTGATGCCATGAATGTGTTTTGATGTTGCAAATATGTGCCTTATATGTATGATGACTTTTTGGCATGATTAGGAAGTCATTAGGATGTGTTTGAGTGGTTAATTGTATGTTAAACCAGCAAATTATGCACTTTCTGGGCAATCCGTATCGGAACGGGCACTAGCGTTTCTAAACGGGGGCCTGTAATGGCCTCCGTGTATCGAAACGGGTAGAGGTCGTTCTGAAACGTTTTGGCCACTGCGAGGCCCTGTTTCGATACAGGTCTCGAAACGAACCTGCGTTTCGGAACGATCAACCCCGTTCCGAAAAAGATAACCGTTGGGCACTGATTTGAATGGTTTTATGGTTTGCAAGCTTTACGTTTTAGTCCTGAAAATCGTGCTTGCAAATTCCATGAGTTTGAGATGTCCGATTGAGGTGAAATCTGACAAGGAAGCATGTAATATGATTAATTTGATATTGGTAACTTAAAAATCAGCTAAGTCCTTCATCTTTCCAGAAATTACAATTTGGTCTCTAACTTTTGTATGTTGTGCAATTGAGTCCCTTGTTGCATTTCGATCGCTGTGCTTTTCAAGTATGTGTTACTCAAGGGTACGCTTAAGGTTAATCTGCATCTAGAAAAGACAAAAAAGAAAAAAAGGGTCGTTAATCAAGGTTGAATTCCGGGTTGACTTTGGTTTTCCCCGTGTAATATTTGTAGTTCGGGCCAACCGTCTAGGCCGGGCTAAGGGGGTTACATTTGGTGGTATCATAGCTGAGTTCTCGAGTAAACGGGATTGGTTATGTGGGTGATGTATGTATGATTGCATAATATGCTTTTTAAGTGGAAGTTTGATGTGTGAATTGTAAGTATGTTGCAATTGTGATGTTATGCTGTGTTGAAGCATGTTAGAGGGACCCATTGCCATATCAAAACTAATGAAATGAATTGTTTTTGAAATATGAGCTTGAGTGCTTGGATTACTTACCTTGTTGAGCCTAATTATGTTTCTTGCATTTGTGTTAGTGCATTGTTTTAGTGAATGGGACCTTGTAGAGAGACGAGAATTAATACGTGAGCTATGGCTTAGAACGAGAATGAGAACAATGTTGAAAATGTTGTGGATAAACCTCTTCCTCCTGGTGGTGGACCGCCCGGTGGTGGTGGTGCTGGAGGTGATGGAGCCGGTGTTGGTGCAGGTGTTGGGGTCGCTGGACCTGAAGCTGGGCAGGGGCAAGCTGCTCCTGACAAGACAGTTTTGATACAGGCTATTGCTGGAGCCTTTCAGGCAGCAGTAGCTGGAGCTCATGAAGTTGGGCATCAAGGTGATGCTAATGCGAGATTACCTTTTGAACGTCTGCGCAGTCTGGGAGGGACTGAGTTCAGAGGTTTATCTGCTGAGGGTTCCAAATCTTGGTTGGAAAGTACCAAGAGGATATTGGGACAAATGAACTGCAATGATGTGCAGAAGTTAGGTTGCGTGGTATCGCTGTTGCATGATGATGCGTATACCTGGTGGACGACCACTGTCTCCGGGATGGAGGAAGCTGATGTGACTTAGACGTTCTTTCTGAACGCGTTCAAACGGAAGTATCTAGGTGTGCGATACCTGGATGAAAAGAAAAGAGAATCCATGTCTCTTACACAAGGGAGCATGACGGTGGCTGAGTATGAGATCCAGTTTGTCCGTCTCAGTTAGTAAGCACATGAGCTTATCCCTGATGAGCGGGAGAGGTGTGAGCGTTTCCGATATGGTTTAGTGACGGACGTAAAGACCTTTATGCTTGCAGCTGAGTACACGGATTTCGATGTGCTGGTTAGTAGGGCGAAGGACATTAAGCAAAACCTAGGTTTGTCTTCCAGGAGTGTTGGTTCTGGCTCGGGCAAGAGGGCTGCTGAGTATAGTTCTGGTGGTGGACGGAACAAGAGAGGACGAGATAAAAGGTATCAGTCTTCTGCTAGGCGTGGTAGTGGAGGGCATGGTGCGCCTGTTCAGGGAAACATGGCGAGAGCTGATCAGAACACGTGTTGGGCGTGTGGATCGCGTGGCCATTTGAGGCGTGATTGTCCTCGGGCAGCGAGAGAGGTGCGGGCTCATGTTGCAGTGACCGGTAATTCCTGCTGGAATTGTGGTTCGACATACCACATGAGGAGGGAGTGTCCTTTTTTGGCCGGTGGTGGTCAGGGACGTGCTCCTTGAGTTGTTGCACCACAGGGAGGTTGTGGGCGCGGCCGTTGTAACTTCCAGCGCAGAGATGATGGTGGGAGGAATGTGGCGCATGTGGTGGCTGTCCAACCTGAGGGTGGTGTCCAGGCTCGAGTGTATGCGCAACGAGATGGGAGAAATGACACGGATGTGATCGCATGTACCTTTACTTTGCAATTCTTGTCATTACTTTCCTTGATTGATTTTGGATCTACACACTCATACATATTGTGTGAACATGCTCAATTGATTGGTTTACCTGTTGAGTCTTTGGATGTTGGTATGCGTGTAACTAGTTCCTTTGGTGAGACCGTTGTGACACGGAAGTTGTATAGAAGATGTCCTTTGGTAGTGCAAAACCATGTTTTTCATGTTGATCTCATGGAATTGCCATTCTATGGTTTTGATGTAATTCTTGGTATGAATTGGCTTGTTGAACATTGAGCTGTGGTGGATTTTGAGAACAAGCGAGTTTCGTTGAAGCTGACGGATGATTATGAGGTAGTGGTGGTTGGTGAGAATGTGAAGTTTCTTGCCAATGTGGTGTCTTCTTTGGAAGCGAGCTGCATGCTGAGGCATGGATGTGAGGCCTACCTAGCCTTTATGTTGAATCCTAGCTCTAAGGAGTTGCGAGTGCAAGATATCAGGACTGTGCGAGAATTTCCTGGTGTGTTTCCGGAGGAGTTGCCTGGGTTGCCTCCTAATCGTGAAGTGGAGTTTGGGATTGAGTTGTATGAAAACACAACTCCAGTGTCCATTGCACCTTATCAAATGGCACCTAAGGAGTTGAAAGAGCTGAAGACGCAACTTCAGGAGTTGCTTGATCGTGGTTTCATTCGACCGAGTGTGTCACCTTGGGATGCACCGGTTCTGTTTGTGAAGAAAAAAGATTGCACTATGAGAATGTGTATTGATTATCGTCAGCTGAACAAGTTGACTATCAAGAATCGGTATCCAATGTCGAGGATTGATGATCTTTTTTATTAGTTTAGGGGAGCGGATGTGCTCTCTAAAATTGACTTAAGGTCAGGTTATTACCAGTTGCAGGTGAAGGATGTGGATGTGCCAAAGACAGCCTTCAGAACGAGGTATGGGCATTATGAGTTCCTTGTGATGTCGTTTAGTTTGACGAATGCTCCTGCAGCTTTTATGGACATGATGAATAGAGTGTTCCATGAATATTTGGATAAGTTTGTTGTGGTGTTCATTGATGATATCCTTGTGTACTCTCGTACTGAGGAGGAGCATGAGGGGCATTTGAGAATTGTGTTGTAGGCTTTGTTGGAGAATCAGCTTTATGCTAAGCTGAGCAAGTGTGAATTCTGGCTTAGGGAAGTTGTGTTTCTTGGTCATGTGGTTTTTGTTGAGGGGATTCGTGTTGATCCTCAGAAGATTGAGGCAATGATGAATTGGAAGCCTCCTAAGTCTGTACACGAAGTCCGTAGTTTCCTTGGTTTGGCGGGGTACTACCGGAGGTTCGTGGATGGATTTTCAAAGATTGTTGCACCTTTGACGAAGTTGCTGCAGAAGGATGTCAAGTATGAGTGGACAGAAGCGAGACAGCAGGCTTTTGAGAAGCTTAAGGCAGCTTTGACGCAAGCTCCTATCTTGGTTCAGCCTTAATTAGGGAAAGAGTTTGTGGTGTACAGTGACGCATCCTACGTTGGTTTGGGGTGTGTGTTGGTGCAAGAGGGTAAGGTGGTGGGTTATGCATCGCTCCAGTTGAAGGTGCATGAGCGCAATTATCCTACGCATGACATTGAGTTAGCTGCGGTGGTTTTTGCTTTGAAAATTTGGAGACACTACCTGTATGGTGAGAAGTGTACTGTGTACACGGATCACAAAAGTTTGAAGTATTTGATGTCTCAGAAAGAGTTGAATCTTAGGCAACGACGCTGGGTGGAGTTGATTAAAGATTATGATCTGACGATCGAGTACCATCCGAGAAAAGCTAATGTTGTGGCGGATGCCTTGAGTAGGAAGGTAGCAGTGGAGTTGAGGGCTATGTTTGCCAGTTTGAGCATTTCGCGAGATGGCAGTCTTGTGGCTGAATTGCAGGTGAAACCATCCTTGGTTCAGTTGATAAAGGATAAGCAGTTGTTGGATGATTCCTTGGTGCCACATGTTCAGGATATTGCTGAGGATAGGCCATCGGATTTCTAATTTAATGATGATGGAGTTTTATGTTTTGGAAGTCGGATAGTAGTGCCCAATGATGTTGAGTTGAGGCGTGCTATTCTGACTGAAGCTCATAGTAGTCCTTTTGCTATGCACCCTGGTAGTACTAAGATGTATCGTGATCTTCGAGTTGAGTACTATTGGGTGGGTTTGAAGAAAGATGTTGCTGAGTATGTGAGTAAGTGCATGGTATGTCAGCGAGTTAAGGCTGAGCATCAGTTTCCTTCTGGGTTGTTGCAACCGTTGAGGATTCCTGAGTGGAAGTGGGAAAGGATTACCATGGACTTTGTGTCTGGTTTGCCTTTGTGTAGAACTAATGTTTTTATATAATAATTGAAAAATGTTTTGGACTAATTTGAAAAGAATTTAAAACTTGTTTTTAAGTCCAAACAGCTTGAATTTATGTTTGAGGTATTTTAAGAGGTTTTTGGCAAAGATTTTTCATGTTTTTAATAGCCAAACTTGTATTTTCAGAGTACCCGTATCGATACGGTAAACCCCCGTACCGATACCTTTTTGCCCCAGTTTGGCCACTGTCAAAACCCGTATCAATACAGGCCTTTGTCGTACCGATACGGATCGGGATCGTTTCGATACGCCAAGTCAGCGTACCGATCCCCTTTCAACCAACCCTAATGGCTATTTCCCAATGGCCATTTAAATGTGAACCCGTACCGATACGCCCTCAAGCGTATCGATACGCCCAGGCTAACAAGAGCCCAACGGCTAGTTTCTGATGAAGGCCGTATCGATACGGTTCACGCGTATCGATACAGAAGGCTGCAGAACAACATTTATGAAGGGAAATAAAGTCTTCAACGCTCCAATTCATCCCCAACAGCTAGTAACGGCTACAAACTCAATTGGGAGTATAAAAGGGACCTCCAAGCATCTTGTAATGGTTAATGCTTCAATTGTTACAACATTATGATATCAAAATTTGTCTAGAGCTTTAATTGTTCATTTCTTGCTTAGACAACATTTGTGAGCTTACATTGTTAAATTTCCTCAAGTGTTTAGGTTTTGGGTGAGAGCTTAGAATTGCAAACAAACACCTTTTAGAGGGATTTCTAGTTTGCTAAGTCTTTCTTTGTAAAGAGAGTGTTCCTTCAAGCTTTGGGTAGAAAGCTTTGAGGGTTGTAACGGTTTCCTCCTAATCCTAGAAAAGGGGACGAAATTCTTAGTGAATTTGTTGGAAATCCTTAGTGGGGAGCTAAGGTAGTGGATGTAGACCTTGGTTAGAAGGTTGAACCACTATAAATCCTTGTGTCAAATTGCCAAATTTTCACCTCCCACTAAAACACCCAATTATCCAACTTCTTCACACTTGGCGAGCAAGAACGGTTGATCGAATCGAGCCCCTAAAATCTCAACACTTTGTCGCCATCGAAGAAGAATTCGGTGTGGGTGATTGTGGATCACCTTACGAAGTGTGCTCATTTCTTGCCTGTGCATACTACGTACACTTTGGAAAAGCTTGCAGAGTTGTACATTGCTGAGATTGTGCGGCCGCATGGTGTGCCAAAGTCTATAGTGTCGGATCGAGATCCGAGGTTTACATCGCGTTTCTAGGAATGTTTGCATCAAGCTTTGGGTACGCGGCTGAATTTCAGTACTTCTTATCATCCACAGTCGGATGGACAATCTGAGCGCGTTATCCAAGTGCTCTTGGGAGAAGCATTTGCCTTTGGTGGAGTTTGCTTATAATAATAGCTACCAGGCAAGTATTCAAATGGCAGCTTTGTTGAAAGGAACCACCGAGGAGGTGAAACTCATTTGTGAGTGATTGAAGGCAGCTTCTGATCGACAGAAGTCTTACGTGGATTTGAAGCGCAAGGAGATTGAGTATGCGGTGGGTGACCGTGTGTTTTTGAAAGTTTCGCCTTGGAAAAAGGTGATAAGGTTTGGTCGAAAGGGTAAGTTGAGCCCTAGGTACATTGGACCATACGAGGTGATTGAACGTGTGGGTCCTGTTGCATACAAGTTGAGATTGCCGCAAGAGTTGGAAAAGATTCATGATGTGTTTTATGTCTCTATGCTTCGAAAGTATAGATCGGATCCTTCGCATGTTATGCCTGTGGAGGAAGTGGAGTTGAATCCAGACTTGACCTATGATGAGGAACCGGTGGAAATTCTGGATTCAGATAGTAAAGTTCTTCGAGGTAAAACCATTGAGTTGGTAAAGGTGTTGTGGAAGCATCGTGGTGTTGAGGAAGCCACGTGGGAATGAAAGGATGATATGAAGAAGCATTTCCCATACCTCTTTCCTCCAGGTAAATTTCGAGGACGAAATTTCTTAAGGGGGGGAGAGTTGTAACACCCTAATTTTGGGCTTATAAGTTTAGGGTTTGAACCGGACCGGTCCAATTTTCGGTTCTAATATAAAAGATGGTTTTAGGGAAAACCTAGTTCGGGATGCTTTAAAAATATGGAAAAATATCTAAAAATCCTCTTTTAATATATATAAGAGAGTGGTGAAATCAATTTTACAAAATAAGGTTTGGAAGTGCAACATTTTGAAATAGTGACTAAAATGTAATTTTTGAAAAGTTCAGTGGTGACTGTTTTGTAAGGATTGAAACTTTGAATCTTTAAGGAGCTAAATTACCCAAGAAAGGATTTCTCCAGAGTTTTCTTAGATTTTAATAATTTAATTAATGTTTAATTAATTAAAGAAAAAGTGGAAATGATATTTTAGCTTTTCATAACTAACTTTCTTAAAAACTTTCTCATCTCATTTTCTCTCAAAATTCCCCCAGCCAAACACATTTCTACAGCAACATTTCTTTTCATTTTCAGTTCAAATGATGAGGTTTCAATCATGTAACCCCCGTAGCCCGGCCTGGACGGTTGGCCCGAACTACGAAGATTACACGGGGAAAACCAAAGTCAACCCGAAAGTCAACCTTGATTAACGACCCTTTTTTTTTCTTTTAAATCTTGTCTAGATGCACATTAACCCTATGTGTGATCACGCAAACACCAAGCTCAAAGATCACAAACATCAGAGATCAAACAGGGACCCAATTGAACAAATTACAACTTTAGGGACCAAATTGAAATTTCTGAAAACTTTAAGGACTTAACCGGATTTTAAGTTACCAACTTAAAATTAATCATGTTTCATGCTTCCATGCCAAATTTCAGCTCAAACGGACATCCCGGACTCATACAATTGCACAAACAAGATTCAGGACCAAAATGCAAACATTTTGAAACATTTAACCACCCATGTCAGCCCCCAACGGTCACCCGTTCCGAAACAGGCCAAGCCCGTTCCGAAACACGGGGCCGTTCCCGCAACGCGTTCCGCAACGGGGGTCTGGCAGAATACATTCCGTTTCGGAACGGTGGCACCCGTTTCGGACGCCTGGGTTCATGCAGGGCACCCGTTCCGAAACGGTGTTACCTGTTCCGAAACACCTAGCCCAGAATGTTGCATTTTGCTCATTCAAACACACAATTGATCATTCAAACATGCTCCAAAAGCCACCAAACTTTGCCAACATGCAATTCAACATAAAAGAAACATACTTGCATCAACAATTCAACATATACTCAACAAATAAGGAAAGCCCCAAATCTATAGGCATGCTTCCTACACAAGCAACCATTTAAGCACAAACCTTCCAATTCAACTCAATTAAGCCAATTCATGTTTCAACAACATTAACCACAGCATTTAACGTCCATGATCAACATAACGATCACAACAACAACAATCCGAGAGATTCTACCCCATTGCCCTTATTAACTATAGCTATTCACCGAGACATACATCTCCATTGGAGTCCACCTTGAATCCCTTGCTCCTTGCTGCCCAAACCTCAAGAATCTACATTGATGGACAAAAAGGAGCGTAAGCACATAATGCTTAGTGAGGAATGCTCAAAACCAAAACACCATCAATGCATCGGGTCTTTAAAAACACTTTAAAACCAACCCGATTTGCTTTCCAAAACCACGTTTGAAAACTCTTTCCACATCAAGCTCAAATCATGCATAAACACCATATGCCAAGCTCAAACAAAACCATGGAAAACACTTCCAATTCGCAACATACCTTTCTTTAACTTGGAAACCACATCAAGCAAGAAACCATTTAAAACCATAGTTCAATCAAACCGTTTCATGCATTTAAACAAGGCCACATAAAACCATAACATCATCATCACATGCCTTTAACAACAAGTCATACATGACTCCAATGCATCATAGGTAATACATGCTCACATGCATCATTTATCAACTGATAACCAACACTTGTTCAACATACAAGTAACATGCTTTCACTAGCATCATACACAACTCATGCCATAATGCATCTTACCAAGCATCTCATGCTTCTCATGCAAACATGCATCAATTCAAGCATCTCACGCTTCACATGCAACCATGCATCATTTCAAGCAATCCCATGCTTAACATGCAACTATGCATCATTTCAAGCAATCCCATGCTTAACATGATCAAGAACATTATATTGGCTTCCAAGAGATCAACCATAATCACTTTCCACTTTTCAACCCGATCGGATACGCGGATTACAAGCGTGTCCCAACGCTTCCTACACACTACCCAATCCAAGGTCTTCCAAATGGGCAACAACCTCCATTTGACCTTAACAACCTAAGGTTCCCATGTATGGACTTTTAAACACCATACAACCTTAGCTTTTCCTCAAGGTTACCATGTATGGACTTTCAACCGCCATACACCCTTGACATGCACAAGGTCTTCCCGTATGGACTTTCAACCACCATACAACCTTTGCATAACCGATTGGTAGTTGTAGACATCATCTAACGAGGAACGGGACATCACACACAAGATCCACACATGGACTTAACCATTGCCATTGTGATCTTAACAAGTACAAGGTTCTCACATAAGGACTTTTAACCACCTTATAACCTTTACTTAACCAAGGTCCTCGAATGGGCAACAACCTCCATTATGACCTTAAACAACTCAGGTCCTCGAGTGGGCAACAACCTCCACTATGACCTCTTCTCGTTAGGAATACTTGAGGGGAGTCTAACCGGTACACACTTGACCACTCCGCCTTCAAGGCGACTTTATTCACGGTGCACCCAATCCTATAGCCGGCTAATTATACCCGATCAACGAACCAAGAACTATTCACATCTCTTGCCAACATAACCATCTTACCATAATATCCAATGTTCCACATGCATAAACATAATGCAAAACCATCACATCATTAGCTCAATGATTCACATGCATACACATAATGCAAAACCACCACATCATTAGCTCAATGATTCACATGCATAAACAATATGCAAGAGGCACAATTATCATCATTAATCATCATCAACTCACTGTTTTTAAGCATCATACAAAGCCAATGAACAACATGCAACTCTATGCATCAAAATCACAATTTCCATAAACATAACCAAGGATCTCTTACCTTGAGCATCCTTCTCAATTGACTTTCAAAACCAGCATTAAACCATGCTAAAACATGCTTACAAAACAGAATTTAACCATGCAAATCACATGCATATCAATCATCATCCACTTTTGATTTTTAAAGCCAAAACATACACAATCCAAGAGCAAAAACTCATCCACTTACTCTTGAGCTTAGCAAAGTTGTTTAGACTTAAACTAAGCTCCCAAAAACCTTCAAACCTTGTTTCAAAAGCTGAAATCCCAACTTCACTCACCGATTACCAAACAAAGCTAGCCAACAAGCTTTCCAAGCTTCTGAAACCTTCCGAAAACACCTCCAAGGCTCAAGGATCAACCTCCCCTGTTCCAAGCACATAAAAACAGAACATTAATGCATCCTTATGCATTAAAACACCAGCAACATCAACACAACTCGCTGCTCATCACAAATCTAACAATTTGGCTATCAAACACTACCGAAATCATCTCCAAACACTTCCAAAACTTAACCCAGCCAAGATCCATCACTTCTAACCATTTTTATACATCAAATTACATGCAAAATGATCACAACCGCGTCCTTATACCTCCAGGTATAACAGATCACCAAAAACACTCCAAAAACAACCAAAAACTCAAGCCAAACTTAGGAAATTCAACCTATCCGGGATTGCATTGATTAAACCTCAACTTCTAATCATTTTAGCATTCATTTAACATCAATTTAACACCTCAAAACCCTGCTTAAACAGATCACACGAAATTTTCACCAAAATCGCCAAATCTTGCATTTTAGCCAAAAATCAAGATCTCAATTGAAAAGCCATTAATAAAACATAAATCAAGGATTGAGAACTTAGGAATTTCAGTAAAGAACTGATAGTTTAGAGGAGAAGGACGTTCTTACCTCCAAACTTGAATTTCTCCATTTTAGAGCCAAAAAGCTTGATGAACCAACTTGTAAATTGAGAGGTTTTGATGATGAGATGATTAGGAATCAAATGAGAATTGAAATGAGAGATTAAGATGTTAAAATCAAAGAAAGAAATCTGGAGAATCTTGTTTGGGTTGAAAGAAAATGAGAGAAAAGAGAATTTGAGAGAAAATAGAAAGTTAGTTGAAAATTGGTTAAAAATGATTTCCCTCTCTTTTCTTAATCTTTAAAATCAGATTTGAGTCATAAAATATCTTAGAAAAATCTGGAGAAATCCTTTTTGGAATAATAGCTCCTTAAAGATTCAAAGTTTCAATCCTTTATAAAACTGTCCCGCAACTTTCAAAAATTACATTTTGGTCACTACCCAAAATGTCAACCTTCCGAACCTCATTTTCCAAAATTGATTTCACAGTTCACTTTTATATATTAAAAGATGATTTTAGAATATTTTTCCATATTTTTAATGCAACCCGAACTAGGCTTTCCTAAATTCACTCTTACATATTCGATCAGCACTTTGACCGAACCGGTCAACACCCAAAACTTCCGAGCCCAAAACCGGGGCGTTACAACTCTCCCCCCCTTAGGAAATTTCGTCCTCGAAATTTCAACCGGCGAAAAGAGAACAACAACCTTCTCAAAGCAATACACAAGGCAACACAAAAGCCTCAACCAATAACACTGATCACTTCCCATACAAAACTTCCACCACTCACCGTTCACAAAACCAAACTCTCAAAGGTAACCACGACTCAACCTTTCACACAACCGGATTATACACAATCCCAACATCAACCTGAAGAACTTCAGCTCTTACAGCAGACATCACTGTAACACACATCTTCCAAGACTTGTCCACACAAAGACAACAACCAAACTAACTTAGCCCCACTAGGCAACCTCTCAGCCTCTAAAACTCTTGCGATTCCCAAACCTTTTCCCAAGATTTTCCCAACAAGCAGAAATCCTTAAACATCAACTGTTTACTCAAGCTCTTCAACGAAGCTGACAATCCTTCACATCCGTCAAAACATTACCATAACAGCTCACCAACACCAAAAACCAAAATCACATCACAACCTCAACTTGAAACCTTCAGCCGTTCCACATACCATCAACAGACTTCAAACAAAACTTTCTTAACCGCAACTAGCCAACCACTTCTCACAAGAACCCAAACAACCAGCGAAAACCTTCGATCTTTCACAGCCCTTCACTACAAACTCAACCAGAACACTTGCACTACCAGAACATTACTGAACCAAAACACACACAACAGCTTCAGAACTCTTCAAAGATTGCTAAGAACCAACACAACCCTTCACAACAACTTAAAAGCTAAACTACCTTAGCACTTGGGAAACACAACCTCAAACTGCAACTTCACTTAGCACCAAGGAACTACCACTCCCTTTAGCTAAACAAACCACTTAGCAGATACTAACCTCAAACAGATACCCTTCACCACCAAACCACTAAACTCTCAGAGCATCAAACTCTATCCTTCACCAACAGACCATTCCACTCTCACTATCACAAGCAACTAGATAACAAACTCCAGCACTCCACTCAGCACCAAACAACCTCTAAAAACCCATCATCCCACCTAATCCAACCACAACACTAACAGATTCGATTAGTTATTAGCGAGCGTGAACATCGTATGCATGATCACCTACATGCCCTATCAATGCCTGATGTACATGTATGCAAAACCTCTAATGTCATGCCACATGTATGCATGGACCAACATATATAATATAGTATATATCAATGATTTTAACTGTGCATGAATGCCAGTTCACACCCTCCAATAATATCCTCAAAATCTGTCTAAGAACAACCTCCTTACTCATCTTTAACTTATCTAACTCCATCATACCAACAACCATTAACCACAAGATACTTACCCAAGCCTTCTTCACACCCAAGATATTACCAAACCACAACTATCATTACCCCAAACATACTAGCAACAAGACTAAACTTACTACGCAAGGAAAAACCAACATAAACCAAACTAAGCAACTAAAGCAAAGATCACTTAACAAGGTTACCTGGAAACATAACACCACCCTGAAGCTTCATCGGACGAGCTCTCTTCCTTGCGGAACCAACACCCTTCCGCGGCACAACTACAGCACCAACAAACACACCAGGGTCACCACCAACTCCTTGCGATAAGAAACCTTGGCTGTTCCGCGCCAACATCAAGCAATCACGCTTCATGTGTCCAGCAGACCCACATTTCAAGCAAACTTCATTTCCCAAGCTCTTCACAACTTTCTGCTTTTTCTGCCACTTCTGAACCTCGCCTCGGCCGCGCTCACGACCTTTCAAAAATCCTTTAGCCAACATCAAAGCTGACTTCACTCCAAGAGGACAGTCACGCCTAATATGCAACTTAAAACCACATCTCCAGCAAACACTTGTGTCCCAACAATTCCCAACATGTTGCCTTTTACAACGATCACACACACATGACTGAACTTCCACTCCTTGTTCAAGCAACACTTGCTCACCAACAACATTAGCCGCACCTTGCTTAACCCTTGGAAATTCCCTTCCAAGATACCTTTCATAGAAGGCCGACACGAAGAAATCCCAATCAATATCAAGGATATGTGACGCCACAGCCACAGATGTCCACCAAGAACAAGCATCCTCCAGCATCAGAGAAACAACACTCCCCAGCTTACAGGCATAATCACAGCCTTCCTGATCCAAAATCAGAACTACATTGGCCAACCAGGCCTCAAACATCTCCGGGGAAGAACCATGGTACTCTACAGCACCCAAATCAAACAAATGCTGCTTCGGCAAACCCACACATCTAGCCAGCACATCCACTGACTCTACCTCAACCGTAGCCTGAGGTGTTTCCAACACCTCCTGATCAACAGATAAAGAACTTTCCATCCCGGAACCAGCTTCTTTCCCTTGCCTTACCATCTCAACTTCAGTCACAGAAGACTGAGACAAAACACCTCTACAAAAGGGTGAATCCTTTGACTTAACAACCTGCCCCAAGGCAGCAACCATTTCACTCATCCTCCACTCTTTCATCATCTTTGCCATACCACTAACAACAAACAACATACAATCACAACAAACAAACAAAGACCAGCATTAAGCAAGGATTCAAACTCCAACTCCAAAATAACACAATAGCTATATTAATAAGGCAATGGGTATCCCGAATCCTCCCCCTTTACATGACATAACAGCCAACACAACATGAATATCACAACATCAAGCATATCAACAACATGCCTTGATCATGCTTACACCAACAACATCCAACAGCACCAGCACATTAGCAACATAACATGCTCAAAACATATTCATCATGCATAGCATCAGCTCATAGCATCAACACATATCCACATGAACTCAACCAATATTCATAACCACAAATCATGCTTGCATACATCAGCAACATGCTCAAAAACATCAACAGCATACTCAGAAACACATGCTTCAACCAGCTTCAACCATACAACAAGGTAAACATCAAACACACTTACCACAACAACTTACCTTTTTCCCCAACCTTCGCAACTCAGCTCTGATACCACCAAATGTAACCCCCGTAGCCCGGCCTGGACGGTTGGCCCGAACTACGAAGATTACACGGGGAAAACCAAAGTCAACCCGAAAGTCAACCTTGATTAACGACCCTTTTTTTTTCTTTTAAATCTTGTCTAGATGCACATTAACCCTATGTGTGATCACGCAAACACCAAGCTCAAAGATCACAAACATCAGAGATCAAACAGGGACCCAATTGAACAAATTACAACTTTAGGGACCAAATTGAAATTTCTGAAAACTTTAAGGACTTAACCGGATTTTAAGTTACCAACTTAAAATTAATCATGTTTCATGCTTCCATGCCAAATTTCAGCTCAAACGGACATCCCGGACTCATACAATTGCACAAACAAGATTCAGGACCAAAATGCAAACATTTTGAAACATTTAACCACCCATGTCAGCCCCCAACGGTCACCCGTTCCGAAACAGGCCAAGCCCGTTCCGAAACACGGGGCCGTTCCGCAACGCGTTCCGCAACGGGGGTCTGGCAGAATACATTCCGTTTCGGAACGGTGGCACCCGTTTCGGACGCCTGGGTTCATGCAGGGCACTCGTTCCGAAACGGTGTTACCTGTTCCGAAACACCTAGCCCAGAATGTTGCATTTTGCTCATTCAAACACACAATTGATCATTCAAACATGCTCCAAAAGCCACCAAACTTTGCCAACATGCAATTCAACATAAAAGAAACATACTTGCATCAACAATTCAACATATACTCAACAAATAAGGAAAGCCCCAAATCTATAGGCATGCTTCCTACACAAGCAACCATTTAAGCACAAACCTTCCAATTCAACTCAATTAAGCCAATTCATGTTTCAACAACATTAACCACAGCATTTAACGTCCATGATCAACATAACGATCACAACAACAACAATCCGAGAGATTCTACCCCATTGCCCTTATTAACTATAGCTATTCACCGAGACATACATCTCCATTGGAGTCCACCTTGAATCCCTTGCTCCTTGCTGCCCAAACCTCAAGAATCTGCATTGATGGACAAAAAGGAGCGTAAGCACATAATGCTTAGTGAGGAATGCTCAAAACCAAAACACCATCAATGCAGCGGGTCTTTAAAAACACTTTAAAACCAACCCGATTTGCTTTCCAAAACCACGTTTGAAAACTCTTTCCACATCAAGCTCAAATCATGCATAAACACCATATGCCAAGCTCAAACAAAACCATGGAAAACACTTCCAATTCGCAACATACCTTTCTTTAACTTGGAAACCACATCAAGCAAGAAACCATTTAAAACCATAGTTCAATCAAACCGTTTCATGCATTTAAACAAGGCCACATAAAACCATAACATCATCATCACATGCCTTTAACAACAAGTCATACATGACTCCAATGCATCATAGGTAATACATGCTCACATGCATCATTTATCAACTGATAACCAACACTTGTTCAACATACAAGTAACATGCTTTCACTAGCATCATACACAACTCATGCCATAATGCATCTTACCAAGCATCTCATGCTTCTCAT
The DNA here is from genome assembly GCA_958450335.1 of Hibiscus tridactylites. Lineage (NCBI taxonomy): Eukaryota > Viridiplantae > Streptophyta > Magnoliopsida > Malvales > Malvaceae > Hibiscus > Hibiscus tridactylites. Next base: position 67,542,625 of record OY288273.1, read on the forward strand.
GCAAACATGCATCAATTCAAGCATCTCACGCTTCACATGCAACCATGCATCATTTCAAGCAATCCCATGCTTAACATGCAACTATGCATCATTTCAAGCAATCCCATGCTTAACATGATCAAGAACATTATATTGGCTTCCAAGAGATCAACCATAATCACTTTCCACTTTTCAACCCGATCGGATACGCGGATTACAAGCGTGTCCCAACGCTTCCTACACACTACCCAATCCAAGGTCTTCCAAATGGGCAACAACCTCCATTTGACCTTAACAACCTAAGGTTCCCATGTATGGACTTTTAAACACCATACAACCTTAGCTTTTCCTCAAGGTTACCATGTATGGACTTTCAACCGCCATACACCCTTGACATGCACAAGGTCTTCCCGTATGGACTTTCAACCACCATACAACCTTTGCATAACCGATTGGTAGTTGTAGACATCATCTAACGAGGAACGGGACATCACACACAAGATCCACACATGGACTTAACCATTGCCATTGTGATCTTAACAAGTACAAGGTTCTCACATAAGGACTTTTAACCACCTTATAACCTTTACTTAACCAAGGTCCTCGAATGGGCAACAACCTCCATTATGACCTTAAACAACTCAGGTCCTCGAGTGGGCAACAACCTCCACTATGACCTCTTCTCGTTAGGAATACTTGAGGGGAGTCTAACCGGTACACACTTGACCACTCCGCCTTCAAGGCGACTTTATTCACGGTGCACCCAATCCTATAGCCGGCTAATTATACCCGATCAACGAACCAAGAACTATTCACATCTCTTGCCAACATAACCATCTTACCATAATATCCAATGTTCCACATGCATAAACATAATGCAAAACCATCACATCATTAGCTCAATGATTCACATGCATACACATAATGCAAAACCACCACATCATTAGCTCAATGATTCACATGCATAAACAATATGCAAGAGGCACAATTATCATCATTAATCATCATCAACTCACTGTTTTTAAGCATCATACAAAGCCAATGAACAACATGCAACTCTATGCATCAAAATCACAATTTCCATAAACATAACCAAGGATCTCTTACCTTGAGCATCCTTCTCAATTGACTTTCAAAACCAGCATTAAACCATGCTAAAACATGCTTACAAAACAGAATTTAACCATGCAAATCACATGCATATCAATCATCATCCACTTTTGATTTTTAAAGCCAAAACATACACAATCCAAGAGCAAAAACTCATCCACTTACTCTTGAGCTTAGCAAAGTTGTTTAGACTTAAACTAAGCTCCCAAAAACCTTCAAACCTTGTTTCAAAAGCTGAAATCCCAACTTCACTCACCGATTACCAAACAAAGCTAGCCAACAAGCTTTCCAAGCTTCCGAAACCTTCCGAAAACACCTCCAAGGCTCAAGGATCAACCTCCCCTGTTCCAAGCACATAAAAACAGAACATTAATGCATCCTTATGCATTAAAACACCAGCAACATCAACACAACTCGCTGCTCATCACAAATCTAACAATTTGGCTATCAAACACTACCGAAATCATCTCCAAACACTTCCAAAACTTAACCCAGCCAAGATCCATCACTTCTAACCATTTTTATACATCAAATTACATGCAAAATGATCACAACCACGTCCTTATACCTCCAGGTATAACAGATCACCAAAAACACTCCAAAAACAACCAAAAACTCAAGCCAAACTTAGGAAATTCAACCTATCCGGGATTGCATTGATTAAACCTCAACTTCTAATCATTTTAGCATTCATTTAACATCAATTTAACACCTCAAAACCCTGCTTAAACAGATCACACGAAATTTTCACCAAAATCGCCAAATCTTGCATTTTAGCCAAAAATCAAGATCTCAATTGAAAAGCCATTAATAAAACATAAATCAAGGATTGAGAACTTAGGAATTTCAGTAAAGAACTGATAGTTTAGAGGAGAAGGACGTTCTTACCTCCAAACTTGAATTTCTCCATTTTAGAGCCAAAAAGCTTGATGAACCAACTTGTAAATTGAGAGGTTTTGATGATGAGATGATTAGGAATCAAATGAGAATTGAAATGAGAGATTAAGATGTTAAAATCAAAGAAAGAAATCTGGAGAATCTTGTTTGAGTTGAAAGAAAATGAGAGAAAAGAGAATTTGAGAGAAAATAGAAAGTTAGTTGAAAATTGGTTAAAAATAATTTCCCTCTCTTTTCTTAATCTTTAAAATCAGATTTGAGTCATAAAATATCTTAGAAAAATCTGGAGAAATCCTTTTTGGAATAATAGCTCCTTAAAGATTCAAAGTTTCAATCCTTTATAAAACTGTCCCGCAACTTTCAAAAATTACATTTTGGTCACTACCCAAAATGTCAACCTTCCGAACCTCATTTTCCAAAATTGATTTCACAGTTCACTTTTATATATTAAAAGATGATTTTAGAATATTTTTCCATATTTTTAATGCAACCCGAACTAGGCTTTCCTAAATTCACTCTTACATATTCGATCAGCACTTTGACCGAACCGGTCAACACCCAAAACTTCCGAGCCCAAAACCGGGGCGTTACAAATCATCCATTGATTCCTAATCCTTTCTACATCAAATCCTCTTGTTTTGCTTGTTGAATTTTCAAGGATTTTGGCTCTAATCAAGGAGAAATCTACATTTAGAGGTAAGGATGTTCTTCTCCTCTAAATACTCAGTTCTTTACTGAAATTCCCAAGTTCTCAATCCTTAAATTAAGTTTTATAAAAGGTTTTAATATTGTGATCTTGATTTTGGCTTAAAACTCAAGATTTGGAACAAATCTTGAAGAAATTCGTGGTGATTGTTTGGGCTCTATTTTGAGATGGATTTTAAATGTATTTTTGATGTTTAATGATGTGTAATTGAGGTTTAATCAATGCAATCCCGAATAGGTTGATTTTCCTAAGTTTTTGCTTGTGAAAATGGTGGTTTTTGGGGTGATCTTGGTGTTCGGTTATAGCTGGAGGTATAAGGACGAATTTGAGTTCTTTTTGGATGTTAATTGATGTTTAGGAATGTTTAGAAGTGATGGATCTTTGCTGGGTAATGTAGGGGAAGAGTTTGGAAGTGATTTCGGTTGTGTTTGGTAGCCGAAATGTTAGTTTTGGTAAGAGCAGCGAGTTTAGGTGTAATGGCTGAAGATTTTAATGCATGATGATGCATTAATCCTCTACTTTGATGTGTTTAAAACAGGGGAGACATCTTAGGATCCTTGCGGTGTTGATCCGGAGGCTTGAACGGCGTTTCGGCAAGCTTGCGGAACGGAATTGGTGAGTGGAGTTGGATTTCCAGCTTTGTATCGAATGTTTGAAGGTTTGGGAGCTTAGTTTAAGTCTAATCAACTTAACTAAGCTCAAGAGTAAGTTTTCGGGAAAACTCTCTTGTAAGAGCCATGGAGTGGTTCGATGCATTTGTTGATAAGTTGCATGTTTAAATTCTGTTTTGAAAGCATCTTTTAGCATGGTTAATGCTGGTTTTGAAAGTCATATGTTGAAGGATGCTCAAGGTAAGAGATCCTTGGTTTGAAATCTTGAAAATGTGGATTTGATGCATAGTGATGCATGTAGTTTAATGGCTTTGATTAATGCTTTAAAACAGTTGGTTGTTGATGATAATTGATGTATATTGGCAAGTGATGCGTGGTTTAAAAGTACTTGAATCAGATATAGTTAGCCGACTATAGGATTGGGTGCACCGTGAATAAACTCGCATTGGATGTTGAGGGGTTGTAATTGTACCGTACACTTCATCCAAGTACACTAACGAGATGGTTAAGATCACAATGGTGGTTAAAAGTCCATGTGTGGATCTTGTGTTGTGTGTCCCGTGTTCTCGTTAGTGATGTTATACAACTACCGATGAGTGATGTGGAGGGGTTGTGATTGTACCGTTAAACTCCATCACGGGTGTTGAGGGGTTGTGATTATACCGGTAAACTCCACCTTGTGTGTTCGGTAGTGTGTATGAAGCGTATGGGACAACGCTTGTAATCCGCGTATCCGATTGTGTTTTGTGTTGTAAATGGTTATGGATTATCACTTGAAAGCCAATATGACATGTTGTACTAATGAAGCATGAGATGCTTGTTTAAGAATGCAAGGTTGCATGAATAATGATGTTTATGTGTAAAAAGGCTTTGTGAAAAGTGTTTTATAAAATGCATTATTGTGTTGTTTCTTTAGAGCATGCCTCACTAAGCATTTGTGCTTACGCTCTCTCTCTTGAACCAATAATGCAGATAATTGAGGTGTTTGAGGGCAGCAAGGAGGCTATTAATCCAAGGGAAAGCTAAGCTCATGTATGGTGACTTTTTCACAACATTATTAGTTTTTGATATTTGCCAATGGGAAACCTAGGATGTGTTTTTGGGAGATGTTTTGGACTCCCTAGTTGTGGCATGATGCCTTAAATGTTTTGGACTTGTAAATAGCCATTTTCGTGCTTGCTTTGATGCTTTAATGGTTGGTTGGCTTTGGATATTAGGATGCATGCCTATAGACTTGTAGATTTCCCTAATTGATGCCATGAATGTGTTTTGATGTTGCAAATATGTGCCTTATATGTATCATGACTTGTTGGCATGATTAGAAAGTCATTATGATGTGTTTGAGTGGTTAATTGTATGTTAAACCAGCAAATTCTGCACTTTCTGGGCAATCCGTATCAGAACGGGCACTAGCGTTTCGAAACGAGGGCCTGTAATGGCCTTTGTGTATCGAAACGGGTAGAGGTCGTTCCGAAACGTTTTGGCCACTTCCAGGCCCTGTTTCGATACAGGTCTCGAAACGAACCTGCGTTTCGGAACGGTCAACCCCGTTCCGAAATAGATAACCGTTGGGCACTGATTTGAATGGTTTTGTGGTTTGCAAGCTTTATGTTTTAGTCTTGAAAATCGTTTTTGCAATTGCATGAGTTTGAGATGTCTGATTGAGGTGAAATCTGACAGGGAAGCATGTAATATGATTAATTTGATATTGGTAACTGAAAAATCAGCTAAGTCCTTCATCTTTCAAGAAATTACAATTTGGTCCCTAACTTTTGTATGTTGTGCAATTGAGTCCCTTGTTGCATTTCGATCGTTGTGCTTTTTTAGTATGTGTTACTCAAGGGTACGCTTAAGGTTAATGTGCATCTAGAAAAGACTAAAAAGAAAGAAAAGCGGGTCGTTAATCAAGGTTGACTTCCGGGTTGACTTTGGTTTTCCCGTGTAATCTTCGTAGTTCGGGTCAACCGTCTAGGCCGGGCTAAGGGGGTTACACGTTCTCTTGCTATCCCATGATTCCAGAAGAGAGTACAACAATTTCCTCACTAGCTTATCTTCGGGGATGATCTCACTGAAACCCTTCAATCCGTTGACAATGACCGAGAATCGATCAAACATCTTGGAAACACTCTCATCGGGATCCATCTTGAAATTTTCGTAGCTTAGATTGAGTAGCCCAATTTTTGTTTCCTTGACATCACTAGTTCCCTCATATGTTGTCTCGAGGGTGTCCCAAACCTCCTTGGCATTCTCGATCGAAGACACCTTGGAGTAGATATTCGGACCAAGTGCACAAAAGATGACATGAAGAGCTTTATCATTCACTTGCATCCTTCTTCATTCATCTTCCGTCATTTCGGCTTTCACCTTTGGGACAAGTCTTGCTTCATTATCTCTCTTTATGGGATTGTATGGACCTTCTTCAACCACATCCCACACCATATAGTCGGTAGACTTGATGAAGAGCCTCATCCTATTCTTCCAATATGGGTAGTTATCCCCATTGAAGAATGGTGGCTTGGTAGTAGATTGGGACTCGTAGAGTTTGGAGTTGGAGGTGGATGCCATTGCTTGACTAGTTGTTGATCAAACTCTCATATAATCGACTCAAGAGGATTGTAATCCTTCCAATAAGTGTAGCTCTGATACCAATTGTTGAGTTAATCACACAATTGCAAATGGCCAAGATGGGGTGAATTGGCAATTAAAATTTTGGTAGGAGGTAAGAGTGAAAAATAAAAAGTGACACAAGTGGTTGGAGTGGTTCAAGTTCTCCAAATGAACTTTACATCCACTACCTTAGTTCCCACTAAGGATTTTCAACCAATTCACTACTTGAATTCTTCCATTTTTCTTGGATGAGGAGGTAACCTTACAAATTGATTAAGCTTTCTATCCAAAGCTTAATCCACTCACTTTTACAAAGAGATGAATTTGGTAAACTCTAAAAGTTCCTCTTAAAGGATAAATATTTACCCAAATACAATTTCAAACTCCCTAAACTCACAATACAAGATTACAATAAGATTACAAGAGTTTGGTACAAGAATTTGACTATGAAAGGCACTAGGGTTTGACTTTTTTGCTTTGATGTTCCTTGTAGGTTCAATAGTTGTTGCTTGGTCAATTGAAGCTTGTTTTTATAACCTTGCATTGAATTCTAGTCGTTTGGGTAGTTGAGATCATCAATAGAGCCGTTGTGAGCATTTTTCTCGCAATAAATGCATCTCTACAGCCTACCGTATCGGTACTCGTATAGGGCGTATCGATACCTGCATCAAAGAGGAAAGAGCCGTTGTGACTGAAAACAGAGCGTATCGATACGCATAGAAGGCGTACCGGTACGATTTTAAGGGGCGTATCGGTACGGAAGGTCGTATCGATACTATGTTTGCTCACTGGAATCCCAAGTTTGGTTATCTTAAAGATCGTATCGATACGCATACCAAGCATATTGGTATGGTATAACGGTCTTTTAAAAATTGGGAAACCAACCAACTAACAAGTCAACGGTCGAGAATTAAATGCAAAGATTTTTCAAAGATAAGCTTATCGTATCGATACGGTTGCAAAGTGTATCGGTACGGTTTCATTCAAAGAGTTGCCTAGATGAATATCGTATCGATACGGGGTAATATCGTATCGGTACGTTAAGTCCATTAAAATTACAGTGGCAAAAGCCCGTATCGATACGCCTAGGGGTATCGATACGCCTGAGCGTTTTTGTGTAGTTTGTCTTGAAAACTTAAAGGAAAAAGACTTTGAAAAAGCTTATTATTTTAAGAACTTGTCTTTTGTTTAAAATACTTGTCAATAGTGAGACTTTTAAAGAGTACTTAAAAAATTATTGTTTTGCAAATTTGTCCTTAAGTTTAGATGTTATATCAAAATCAATTTCGGTTTCACATAAGATAGTGGATGTAGACCTTGGTTAGAAGGTTGAACCACTATAAATCATCTTGTCTTTATCAATTTTAGCTTCCACATCTCTATCACCCAAAATTCCACTTCTCCACCACTTGGCGAGCAAGAACGGTTGAAGGAATTGAACACCGAAATTTTTTTAGAGTTACGGTTGGAGTTAAAGAGGATGGTTCAGGTAGTTCTAGGCCTTAAATACGGGGAAGTTTGGGGGTTTCTGATGAAATGGGTTAGTTTTTAGGGTTTAGGATCATAAAATGGGATTTTTGTGGGGTTGAGAGAGGATGAAGAGTGAGAAAGGGGATTAAAAATGAGCGAGTTAACTCGGCGGGGGAGCTTTTATATCCATCTGGAAATGATGTTGTTTTGAGAGGGGATCAGCGCGTCGAATCGGGTCGGGTACAAGGGATCCGCGTGTTTTTTAGGGTATTAGGAAAATTTGGGTTTTAGTCCCTGGAGTTTTAGATTGTAATTCATTCTAGTCACTTGTTGTAATGAATTCCAAAGTTAAGTTGATTTTAGTTCAATTTAATCCATGATTTCATGTGTTAATTTATTTTAATTGTTTTAATTTATATGTATGTTTGCATATTCTTTAAATTGGGCATGTAGTATATTTGTTACGTGAATTAAATCACTTTATTGTATTAATTAGAGCCTTTAGCTTAGGTTCCTTAATTAATTAAACAATTTGAATAGGAAGATTATTGTAGAAAATAAATGAGTACTAAATAACAACTTTTAATATTCTAATTTGATTAGTATCTCAATGTAATGAGATGTTAATCAAGGGGATATTTTAATTAAATATTTAGTATTTCATTTAAATTTAGAACATGTAATCACATAATTAGTCTTAATAAAAATGAAATTAAGATAGGAAGAAAGTACTTAGTAACACCAAATAATTAGGAATATTATTACTTTTGGGCCTAATATAGGTAGTATCCAAATTATTTGGGTGTTACCATTAAAACCCAAAAACTAATAATATTCATATTATTTTAATTAATTAAATCAATGGAGCCTTAATTAGGATTTCACTTAAAAATGACAAGACAATAATTGAACATGCATTAAACCTTTTGTGTTGAGATGCATTTCGAATATAAATTGAAGTGTTCTAATTTATTTGGACGTTTCAAAACTTATATTCGTCCAAAATATATTTTCTTACAAAAAGATATTCCCATTCGAAATGGAATCCATTTAACGATTAAAAGATTTAATTAAATTCAGATAAATGTTAGAAATGCCAAAATGCCACATGAAATTAATAAGGTACCGGTAACGGGAGTTCGTAGGGGTGCTAACCCTTCCCTACACGTAACAGACTCCCGAACCCAAATTTTACTAAAAAGAATCTCTGGTTCGTTTTTATGGTGTCCGGTCTACCAAAGTGACCGGTGGCGACTCCAAAATAATTTTTAAGAGAATAAAGAAAATTTGATTAAAAATGGAAACCCCTAATTTCAAGATCAAATTAAAATGAAAAATCTCGATTTCAAAACCCTAATCGCCAGACTGTTTTTTCACATACGGTTCTAAAAACCGGTCGCAACACAAATCTTTAAATTTTCAGAAACAAATATCATTTTAGTAATACTTTTAAAATTTAGGGGCTAAATCCCCAATTAAACCTTGAATATTTTAATATATATATATATATATATATATATATATATATATATATATTCTCTCTTATCTATGATCGAACAATTAAGTAAAAACCTAAAAGAATAAAGCCTGAAGCTTTATTCTCGAAAACCTCCCTGCTGTTGTTCTTTAAATTTATTTCCCTATCGCTCTAAGCCGTAAGTGCCTTCACCTGGTTTAAATTTCGTCACCAATTTATTTCAAGTTTAGTGCCAAAACAAGGTGTGTACTGTGAATTATGCTGTTTAAAAAGCCTTGTTCTTCCTTTTCTTTTTTCCTATTTAATTAACATTTACTATTTATTTATTAAATTTTAGAGTGAAGCAGTCATTACATTTAATTCATATAATGTTTCTTTCTTTATTTGTTTATATACATATATTAAGTGTATTTCAATTTCGAATTTGAAAATTATTTGCTACCATTCGAATTAGTTCAAGATTTCACAATTCGGTTCTTGACGTTTTAAAAAAAACATGTGTTGGGATTTATTTTGAATACGTCTATATTTTGATACTTCGGTTTTACACTCTAGTGTCGATTCAATCAAATTTGTGAAGGTAGCTAAATAAATAGCATTACTTATTCGAAATTTCGTCGAACCAGAACTGTATTCAATAGTAACTATTACTAATATAGAAACTATTCTCATAGGTTCTGATACAGCTAAACCTAATGTTTCTGATCCTGGGAAACACGTTATTCAATAGGTTGAGTTTGCTTTGGCTTAGGTGTGTTTCTTCAGGTGCTATAAATAAATGGATTTATGTGTGTTCTCTTTCTGTGCTACATACCTTGATTTTTGTGTTAGTGATTTTCAACTTTGTTGTAGTTTTACATTATGTTTTCCGTGCATATTGTTTTTATACTGTGAATAAATTGTGTTTTAAAATAAATAAGTTGTGAATCCCTGACTTATTATCAGAACTGTGTTGAGACTGTGAAATTATTTTACTGTGTTATCATGGGTTTGAATTGTATGTAGGAAGTTCAGTGGTTTTATACCACTTGTGTTGGCGGCTATGTAGCGAGAGGTTCTGAGGAACCTACTTTTTTTTGTGACTATGTAGTATCGGTACATTGCATTGTGATTTCATAAAATTGTGTTTAAACATGTTTTGTGTCTTTTAAATATTTTGTGAAAATTGTTGTGAAACTGTGTTTGTGATTGCTTGCACTTTAGGGACACATTGGCTCAATAGCTCACTCCCCATAGTTTTTTTTCTTCAGATATCTTGGACACTAGGCGACTTGGTACTTAGAGGATGTCTTTATTTTATTCGTCTATTTTATCACTCAGTATGAAGTTTAATATTTATTTACAAATTTTATTTATTATTTACATTTCAATGGGACATTGATATAATTTCGGATTTGAAACTTATTATTTTTACCATGACTTTAAATTTGAAAATTTTATTTAAATAATAAGATTATTATTTTAACGTTCGGATTTTATAGCTATTAAAATGCCTTTTATTATTATCAGAAATGATTTAATTTACGCTATTTTAATATATTATAATTTGAATTGGTTTATTGAGAGTAAAATTTTCAATTGTGACTTCTTAAATTCGGCCTTTTCTTCTAAGTTGGGTTTACAAGGTTACATTTAGTGGTGTTAGAGCTAAGTTCAACCCTCGAACTGTGAGGCTCAAAACAATCGTTTTCATTAAAAATTATGACTATTTGCTTATTGGCTTTTATTCCGCTCTCAGTCGATGACTCAAATATGTAGATTAACCACAACTCTCGTTGTTCGTAAAAAATACACATCCTTGAACAAGTGGATCAACTCTCGTTGCATCATCATTAACCTCTCGTTGTAATGGATTGTTAATCTGAGCTGTCATTGTATCTCTCAATGTCAGTGACTATACTAAACACTCTCGTGCAAACAAAGCTCAAATCCAGCAATTAAAACAAGAAGAAAGCTAATAAGATTTCTATAACATCCCAACTTAGTGCTCGGGAGAAACTTCTATATCAAGCAACTACTTTTAATTTTTGAAAATTAGATTTAACTAGATTAATTGGTGGATTAAGTCTTTTAATGAATAAATTAAACATTTATTTGTTCCATGAAGTGATTAAATAGTTGATGTTTAAATAAATGTGAATTGAATTGCAAAGTTAGAGTTATAACCGTATGGGTTAAATTGAAATCCTTGGAACACTTGGATGTAATAGGAGAAATTAGAAGGAAACATAATAGGTGTCACCTTTGTATTGGAACACTTGGTTTGGGAAGGACCTAGTCTCAGTTAAGGGAAGAGAAACAAAAGTTTTGTGATTTCATTTCCCGATTCGAATTGCTGAAAATTAATAATGCATGTTGTGGTGATTGATAAAATGGGGAATTATATATGTATAAATATAACGCTCCAATTTTAGGCCTAGATGTTTTAGGCATCAGTTTAAGTTAGTCGAATTTAGACTTAAAGATTCGAACTTTTAAAAGTAATTCAGGGAAAACGTTGTCCGGAATGTAATTAGGCTTATTGAAATCACCTTCAATACTATCAATGCTCGCAATGGGGACATCTTGAAGCCTTGATCCATTTGAAGCAGAACATGTCTCCACACAATTTTCATTTATCAGTCCACACGCAGGCCCATTCAATAGATCCACCACCAGAAATAATAGGGATTTCATGGAGCCAACACCCATTGGATTTAGCAGTGGATGATTTCTGTTGAAAAACACTGTAGCAAGGATAGAACTAACTGGCACCATTTTGTCTAGGGATGGGCACGGGTCGGGTCGGGCCGGGTTTTTGGCCCACCCGAACCCGACCCGAAAATATTAACCCTAAACCCGACCCGATCATATCTTTTAAAAAACCCTACCCGACCTGAAAATAAATACCTTAAACCCGACTCCGACCCGACCTATATAAAAAAATAATTTTAGGGACTAAATTGTAAAAAAATAATTTTAAGAGACTTAATTGTAAAAAACAATAAATTTAAGGACTAAATTGTAAATAAAAAATCAATTTTAAGGACCTAATTATAAAAAAAATATATAAAAAAATGGTATTATTACAAATATCCCTAAAAAATTTAAGGAAAAATTACAATATTAGTCTCGGGTTGGATCGAGTCAGATTTTTTCACCCTAAAACCCGAACACGACCCGACCCGACCTCACCCTACACAAAAACCCGACCCGACCCAAACCCGATTTTTTTCATAAAAATACCCGACCCGATCAGGCCGGGTCGGAACCCGTCGGGTCCGGGAATCGTGCCCATCCCTAATTTTGTCAGAGGCAGTGATAGTGGCATTGAAATCCATGGGGATCAGATGGATGCAGATGGGACCATAGTAGCCTACGATCTGAGGCTAACGGGATAGGGATAGCATAGGATAGATGTTGCATAAATATATCTTCCATCAAGCTTACTGGTGACTCGGCAGTGAACATTTAGAACAATTTCCATTGAGACAAAATTATACCAAGGAATCCAAATCCCTCCTGAGAAACCCACAGCTTCGACACGGTGAGAGTTCGGGAAACCAAGAGACGCAATAACAGAATCTGTTGTAACATTGGTCAACAAACATGACCATATCCAGTTTACAGTCACGCAAGAATTGTCTGACAACAGGAAGAAACTTCTTATGCCCCCAACCCTGAACATTCCATGAGATTCATAATAAAATTAATCAAAATAAAGGGGTATCGTGCTTATTCAAGCATCGCCATGGCATGCTCGTCACCGAGCTCTTAATTCACATCATCCGATAGACCAATATGGCCTGGACTGCTTCCAGGTTCAATGCGATGAGCCACATTAGGAGCAGCTTTGTCTGGGGAAGAAGAATTTAACTTGCCACTTCAACATTTCTTAACGGAATTAACGACATTGATCATAATAAAAACAAATAAAAAGTTTAGTGACTATAATATTTTTTTTCAATTTCAATGACCAAAGTAAAAGTTCCCTAAATATTTAGTACTCACCAGTGTAGTTTATCTTTATTTTCTTAATGATAGGTCACTTGACCTACCATGCACAAGGGTACATCTGCCTCTGGTTGTCTCTATGCCGAAAAAGGGCAAAGAATATTCAACCCATTGTATAATGTAAACGAAGAATTTTGCCGGTGAATGTGAAACAACATATGTCCAGACTTTTTAATCAGTCTTGGTTGTTAATGGTTATCAGTGTGCTTATCCTTTAGTGTAATTTCAAGAGTTTATTTGATAATGTCTTTTCAAATAACGACTCATCTTATCCAACATTCCAAGCAAGACTTATAGGTTTTCCGATTATTTTACAGGAGCCAATTTAATATTTAAGCCTTTGAAATCGAAACTTGATTTTTTTAGACCAAAGTGTTATCATTATATCAACTTGAATTCCATATCTTTAAGGACTAAAGTCGCAACATTATTCCATTTTTTGCATCCTCCTCCACCACTGTCTTAGAGTTCAAGTTCGAATTATACATAAAGTAGTTAAAATTATACACAAAATGTTATATGATGATGCTTTGTAATGCAAAAATTGTCTTGGATCGGTGATATAACCAGTCAAAGCTGAAGCAGCGGCAGTATATGGGGAAGCAAGATATATCTCTCCTTCCTTATGCCCCATCCGACCAGGGAAGTTTCTATTTGTTGTTGACACACAAACCTGAAAGCTTCGTCCTATTAAAATTATTGCAAACACACACACACACACACACCAAAAACAAACATATAAAATCAACGGTAAACTACATAAATACTCCTCTGATTATAGGATATTTTTTGTTGAGTCCTCCTACTATGAAAAGATACAAAATAGTCCTTAGTTTAAAAAAGTAACAAGCTAGTCTGGTACCATTAAAAATTTAACGGCTTATGATGTGGTTGTTAACAAAAAGTGGCATAATTACACATTTAGTCCTCTATATTTACACATTCAATCAATTGTCCTCATTCGGAAAAAAAATTGAGTCCTCTTTATTTACTCATTCTATCAATTTAATCTTTTTTATTCTACCAAATCAGATCGAAGGGCAGAAGGGCGCATGGTAAGGCGCTGGTGAGCAATGAGGTTGTTGGAGCGTACGAGTGAGGTGTAGGGACGAGCAATACAAGGTGTGGGCTGGTCGGACGAGCAAGGGGAGTAGAACAAAAGGGTCACCAAACACAACAGAGGGTCGTCGGAGCAGGGAGGCGGTGTTGGAGTGGAGTGTTGAATAAAATGTGTTAAATTGTTAGAATGAGTAACTAAAAACGATAATTTATTGATTTTTTTTCAAATTCAGACTAAATTGATTGAATGTGTAAATATGATGGACTAAGTGTGTTATTATATCAATTTTTGTTAACTGTCACGTCATAATCCATTAAAATTTTAACGACACCAAACCAACTTGTTACTGTCGGGAGACTATTTTGTAACTTTTCGTAGTCAAAGGACTCAACAAAGAAGCATCATATAGTCGATGTGCTATTTATGTAGTTTATCCTAAAATTTTTGACCCAAAAGCTCATTTTACTATTCTAAAATTAATAAAATATTAAATATTTGGATATTTTTATAATTAATTTTATTTCACCCATGATGGTAAGGGTAAAGGGGGAACTTGCCTGAGGTTTATTCATGTGAGCATAGTATCCTTAGGGACACCCATGCAAGCAGCACAACTAGGGCTTGCTGGTGCGTCGCAACCAGCTTCTTGAAATATTTGAGAGCAAGTTTTGCCTCCAGATCCTGGTACACTAACAGTATATATATCCACCCACACCTAAAAATTTTATTATGTTTAACTATCACCCTTCTTTCCAAGATTAAAAAATATGTTCAGTTAAGCGCAAGAATTAAATGAAATTCTAGTAAGAGTAAGCAAAAAAACAAAAAAAAACCCAACCAACCTTGTTGCTATTTTGGACATAGTGTTGATTATGAGTACTTTAAAAAATAATTGTACCTTTTGTATAGCAGGGGCAAGGAATGTGGGAACTTTCACCTTTTTGCCATGCATTCTCAAATCTCAAGCAAATAAGTGGAAACTCAAAAACAGGGTTATACTTATGAAGTAGCAAAATATGTTTCTACTCTTGATGCATATAACAAATGAGAATCTTACGGAAGCTAAGAAGAGTTTGGCAGCAGCAACAAAATCTTGTGTTTTCCCACCAGTACAAGATCCGTCATCGAGCATTAAATGCTCACATACACAGTGATTTCGAAACGATTAGAGGTTTTCAAAAGAAAAATTAACCGTTACATATGCTTGGTATAGAAACCAGGTATGGGATTTCGAAATCAGATAGGTAGTTTCGAAACCTGTTCCCAGGTTTGGTTTCAAGGCCTTACTGCCTCACTGGTTTCGAAACCACTTATAGGGGTTTCGAAACATTCATTAAAAAGTTATAAAATCGGCTAAAAATTGACTTTAAAAGATATATTCGATATATGAACAAAATCAAAACATTTTAAACATATTTTCCAAGTTTTGTGGACTTTGAAATATTTTTGCAATGTTTGAATTTAGTCCAAAAACATTTTTCACTTTGTTATATCAAAATTAATATATCAACAATCTCCCCTTTTTGATATAACAAAACCACTTGAAAATTTGTTTTTATAAAAACTCCCCCTTAGAAAAATAATTATTTTTAGGAAAGAATAAAAGCTCTCTCTTTTCTTTTTGAAATTGTATTTTTCAAACATATCCCTCCCCATTTTGTTATATCAAGAATAATTCAAAATTAAGTTTGAAATCACATTTAAGTTCAAAACACCAAATGTTGAAAGGTTAAAAATCAATTGTTGGAAATTTAGTACCAATTGATAGAAAATATCAATTGTTGGTTTAAAATAACAATGGGGAATAAGATATTTTTTAAATCAAAAGGTCCCCTTTAATCAAAACATTCCTTTTAAAAATTTTGTTCAAATTTTTACACTTTAAGAGATTGAATTTCACCATTGAATCAAATCAATTTAAAATCACATAAAATTTAATTTTATCCAAGACTTTTAAAAAAAAATTATGCAAACATATAAATAAAACAATGTGATTCATATGCATAAAGAATCATAAAATGTCATGCACTTATAAATATAAATAAGCAATGATGCATGAACATTTATCATCAAAATAGGCAACCAAATGATTTAAAATCAAATATATTAAGATTAGTGGTTACCCATCTTTTTCACTTGTGTGACTAGAACATTTGAGATTCTTGCTTTTCTTGCCTTTGCTCCAACACACCTACAAGAGACATTTACTTGGATTTTGGTATCCAAATTGCTTTGGGTCCATTAACATTAATCTCAATGTCTCTAGTTCCCTTAGGAACTCATACTTGTCTAATCCTATAGGATTTTTTCTTCTTTATAGGACAAGTATGCAAGGAATGACCATGATAATGACAATGTGAGCATTTTGTCATTATGTGATGAGATGAATTAAAAATAATTTCTTTTTCTTTTGTTAAGCTTTCAAGCTTAACTTTCAAATCAAGATTTTCTTTTTCTAAAACTCTATCGGTTGTTTTTGAAAACTCTAAATCATTTATCAAAATTTTATTTTTCTTAAAATCTAATTTTGTTTTCAAAAGAAAATCGTTTTCAAATTCAAGTTTAGAAACCATTTTCTTAAATTTGAAATTCATGGTCTCAAATTCTAAAAATAATTCATCTAATGCATCTTGTAACTCATCAAAAGAATATGAATTTAATTCATTTGAGTTAGAAGATACCTTCGGCTCGTCGAGAGTCATAACACCATCCACCTTTTTAGATGAGAGGAGGTTAGCACTTGATGGAACTTCATCTTTCTTCTCTTCTTTCCCATAGAATTTCTTAAGCTTCTCTCAAATTTTTTTGACACTTTTAGATGGGGAGACCTTCTTGGAAATCTCTTCATTGAGGCTACAAAGAAGAATGTGCATAGCCTTTGCATTGAGATGATCCATTTTTATGTCTTTAACACTCATTTTCTTCTTTTTCTTAGGAGTTTTCAAATGTCCATCTTCGATAATCATCCAAATGTCAAGGTTGAAGTCTTGGATGAAATACTTCATGATGTTGCTCCATTGGAAGTAACCTTATCCTTTGAAGAAAGGAGGACACATTCTTCAAATGAAATAATTGTAAAACTGCTTGCCATTTGAAATCTTGAACCGGTGAACTTCGAGCAATCGATCTTTACTCCCGGATGTTAGTCCTTTGATGGAGACGAGGTTCTGATACTAATTGTTAGGCTTGTAGCACGCTCGAATTAATCTTCAAAAACCGTCAAGTGGGTTGTATTTGGTCCTTGGATGAATTGGCTAAAACCGAAAAATAGTGAACAATATGTGCACGTTGATTTTAAAGTGGTTCAACTACTCAACCGAGTCTACATCCACTATCTTAGCACACCATTAAGGATTTCCCAATTCACTACTATAAATTCTTCCTTTCGAGGTCAAAGGGATAACCTTACAACCCTATTTTTTCAATGGCTAAGATAGAACCACTCTAGTTTTTCCTTAGGCTAAACTAGAACATCCCCCTTTTACAAGGTAATTTGTGTAAACAACGAAAGCCTCACAAGGTGGGTATTGACAAGAATTAAGCTCACAAGAGTGTAAAGAATAAAACAATGAAAAACACTCTCTATACAATATATACAAGAGAAATGAAAAATAAAGACTTAAATGCTATTTCTCTTGATCATGAAGCTTGGATATTATCTTTAACCATCTTCAAGTGTCTCGAGTCTTGCTTTTATGTTTGGAATGAGATACTAGCCGTTTATGGCCGTTGGAGATGTTTTGGAGCAGTTGAGTGTCAATGAAATCGAGCATTAAATGCTCACCTGCACAATGGTTTCGAAACCATTGAAGAGGTTTCGAAACCATTAGAGGTTTTCAAAAGAAAAACTAGTCCTTACATGTGCATGGTATAGAAACCATGCAGGGGTTTCAAAACCAGCTAGGTGGTTTCGAAACCGGTGGTTTCAAAACCTTTAAGGGGTTTCGAAACCTGTTCCCAGGTTTGGTTTCAAGGCCTTACTGCCTCACTGGTTTCGAAACCACTTATAGGGGGTTTCGAAACCTGCATTAAAAAAGTTGTAAAACCGGCTAAAAATTGACTTTAAAAGATATATTCGATATAGGAACAAAATCAAAACATTTTAAACTTATTTTTTAAGTTTTGTGGGCTTTGAAATATTTTTACAATGTTTGAATTTAGTCCAAAAACATTTTTCACTTTGTTATATCAAAATTAATATATCAACAGTATGTGTAATTGAATCGAAATCAGGGTTTTATATGTATATTTGAACCATGATAAAAATTATATGTGCATCAATTAAAATTTATATATCAAATTACATATTTGAGTAAAAATTTATGTATAAATTTAAGTGAAAATATTTGATACATTAACAATAGATTTTTATTCATAAACATGCCTATTTAACTTTTAAAACCTAAAATGTGAACCTCTAATCTTAAAATCACAAACTTTAAATTTTAACTCTAAACATCCTTAAACTCTAAACATTAAACTAAACTCTTAACCCCTACAATAAACCTACTTATGTAAACTAAAATCCACGTTAGTAATAATCGAATATTTTTATAATTTAATATTTATCACATAATAACATGTACGGTTAAAATTAGGGGTGAGCAAAATTCGACTCGACTCGAAAAAATTGAATTTTTCATCTTCAGGCGAAAAAATTCAACTCGTCTTGACTAGACTCGAAATTTCATAAATTCGGCTCGACTCGAAAAATTTCAAATAAAGTTTGAGTTAGAAAATGGAAATTCGAATAACTTGAATAACTCGAAGATTTTAATAATTAATGAATTTATTTTTAAGTTCGAGTTGACCCCCTCAAATTTTTCTGATATATATACTGATATAAAAAATATGCAGAAATATGTGCCGCATATGAAAAAATCTGAAAGTCATTTAAATTGGAATCAAACAATACTATAACTTGATAAATAGTTACAATTAAATTTTTATAGAAACTACAAAACTCTACTCGAATCGAAAAAAATTTAAATAAAGTTTGAGTTGTAAAATATAACGCGTGAACTCGAAATTTTATTGACTCGACTCGATCGAACGCTCACCCCTAGTTAAAATGAAAAGGAAAATTTGGATTTTTCACACAGTTGATATCTCCTTAATAGGGATGCTTATTGTGTTGAGCATCTCGCAAACTACTCGAGCTCGACTCGGTCAAAATTCGATTAACGCTCGACTCGAATTGACTCGTTTTGAAATCGAGCTCGACTTGAGATCTTAGCGAGTCAAGTCGAACAAGTCTTAACTCGACTCGATAAGTTCGTGAGCAGCTCGTTATTTTTTTTATAAATTCCTTTACGATTTTTTGGTGGCTACCTTAATGTTCTAAGAAATTGAAATAATAGTTAAAGTCTCTAAAAAAGCTCAACGAATTTCTAAGTACTTTACCTATAAAATTTTAATTTTAAAATTCTAAAATATTTTGTATTTTCCAAGAATTAAAAAAAGATAATCTGTATTAATAAAAAAATAAATTATAATAATGAGTCTTCACTTTTTCTTTTATTTATACTTTATGTATAAAAGTATAACTGAGGAAAAGTCTTCAGTCTCCACTTCCCATATAAAAAATATGATTAAAATTTAAAACCTTGAAATTCCTAAGGCATTCTGTCATTTGTTGTTCATCAAATATTGTCGATAAACTGAACGAGTCACACTCGAATATCGACTTCATCTCTAACTCGGTCATGACAAATTCGTTTATTTATCTCCTCAAACTTCATGTTTTTCCCTGGATTTCTATGTTTATATTAAGCTTGAATAGTATCACTAGATTTACCTATATTTAAAAAAAACAAAGTAAAAATTTTGGCGAGTTTAACGAGCAACGAGTTGAGTCGAGCAACAAGATTTTTTAATGAGCTCGAGTCGAGCAAAATTTTATCGAGCTTAACAAGCAACGAGTCGAGTCGAACAACGATATTTTTTAACGAGCACGAGTCGAGCAACAATATTTTTTAACGAGCACGAGTTGAGCACTATTCAACTCCCGATCGACTCGCTCGATAAGCACCCCTACTCCTTAAGTGTCCAGTGTTCCGTACATACGTTTCCTAAACAAACAGGGGCAGAGATAAACCTAAACGAGTTATAGGGGGCAATCATCATAAAAATTTAAAATTCATATGATTTTGTAATATTCTAAAAATATATATATTTTCTATTAAAAATTTATTTTTGTCCCTTTTAAATTTTTATAAATTTGCCCTTACCATAGAATTATGTGACAGACGGTGGCATTATATACCATACAACCTATCCTCGGAGACCTTCCACTTGTCCCCTGTCATTGGCAATTGACAATCCAATAGGACAAAAAACCGAAACCACAAGACACGTGAATGATTCTCGAACAGCCACGTGTCTCTGCTTCATTCGGCGTTCTTTATTCGACAGATTAATCCAACCGTCCATCCTCACATGAATTGAGCAATCGTAGCCGTATCCTCCTTGATGGATGTTCATTCTACCACATGTCGGAAGATGAAGGCGACTTTAAAAATAGAATACTATAAATGTGGTTTGTATAGAAGTACTGAGACCTCATCTTTCATTTTTTTTTCACATTTCAAAGCGTCCCTCGAAAACGGCTTCTTCGTGGAACATACGTCTTCTTTTTCCTTCTCATTCGGTCACTTACTCCAACTAAAATGGCCATGAATTTGGGACACCAGATCGGAACCCTCTCCGGCAATCAAATCCCCACGGACTTCTCCGCCGGAGAACAACCATCATCGGCCACGGCCAGCACCTCGGCTGTTTGGAAAGCGCCTTCCGGGAATCTCCGATCCAACAGCCCACAAGAAACTGTATCCCCACCTATGCTAACACCACCTCTGACGCCGCGCAGCGCCGGAGACTGGTCGCATCTGATTAATCTCCCGACGCTGCGTCCGGATCTTTCAGCAGCTTGCCAGGCCTATGCGACGGAGGAGGCGGGGACGGCGGAGTGGAAGGAGGGAGGTAGGAAGGAGGAGAAGAAAGGAGTTCCGGTGTTCGTGATGATGCCGTTGGATAGCGTGTCGAATGGGAACACGGTGAACAGGAAGAAGGCGATGAATGCTAGCCTTCACGCTCTGAAAAGCGCTGGTGTGGAGGGGATCATGATTGACGTCTGGTGGGGGCTGGTGGAGAGGGAAGCGCCGGGCTGTTACAATTGGGGTGGCTACACCGAAATCCTCGATATGGCCAACAAACACGGCCTCAGAGTGCAGGCGGTCATGTCCTTCCACCAGTGCGGCGGCAACGTCGGTGACTCTTGCACGTGTGTTTCTTCTTCTTCTTCTTCACCCTCCCATCTTTTTAAAAACGAAGGACTGGAATTAACTTATTGATATTTTTTTTGTACAGAATTCCTTTGCCGAAATGGGTAAGGGAAGAGATGGAGAAAGATCCAGACCTTGCATACACAGATCAATGGGGAAGAAGGAATTACGAATACGTTTCACTGGGTTGCGATTCACTTCCGGTCTTGAAAGGCCGGTCTCCGGTTCAATGTTATGCTGATTTCATGCGTGCTTTCAAGGACCAGTTCAGACATCTGCTTGGCCACACTATTCTGGTATTTAATTTCACTACTTTTTCATCCCATAATCTCTCATGTTTCAACTCCTTATTGTTTAGACTGTTAATTAGGATACTTAATTTCATTCTGGGTTATTTATTTATTTATTTATATTATCCATTCTGGAAATGGGCTTCCTCTCTTTGATACCTACATGGAAATTCAAATACATAAATAATAGTAAATTGATTTGGATATTTAAGGATATCCGAACATGCCATGAAACAAACAAGTATGGT
This sequence comes from Hibiscus tridactylites, assembly GCA_958450335.1. Lineage (NCBI taxonomy): Eukaryota > Viridiplantae > Streptophyta > Magnoliopsida > Malvales > Malvaceae > Hibiscus > Hibiscus tridactylites. The sequence continues at coordinate 67,564,356 of OY288273.1, forward strand.
TGTTTTTCATTACAGGAAATCCAAGTAGGAATGGGTCCCGCAGGTGAGCTTCGGTATCCTTCGTACCCTGAGGAGAACGGTACTTGGAAATTCCCCGGAATCGGTGCCTTCCAATGTTATGATAAGGTATTTCACATTGTTATTCGGATTCATGGATACATAGTTTCAACTTTTTTTCTTTTTATGATTATATTCTTGTATCAATGTCCAAAATTGTGTCTTAGGTAGTGATCTCTCTTTAATATATACCTCCTCCCATCCCATGTTGTTGCATTCTTCACGTTCTCGGCTAAAGTCAGAATTTTATGCTATTTGGTTCAGATGAGCTTTGGACGATGGTTCCGTTTTTTTTCTTTTCTTTTCATTTTCATGTATTTGAATGATCTGTCCAAAACTGCAATCAACAACATAGGCATTGATTTCTCTTTTATCTATATCATCTCCCAAGCTGCCATTTCCTTAGATGTGAGTGTCTGATATGGATAGTGTCGAGATTTTTAATGTTTTTTCGGTTATTTAAATAATCACATCTCATATAAGAGTCTGAAAATGTTTCTCAACTGATGTCGGATGTTCTACAACGCAGTATATGCTTAACAGCCTGAAAGCAGTAGCTGAAGCAGCAGGTAAGCCGGAATGGGGTGGAACAGGCCCGACCGATGCTGGTTACTACAACAGTTGGCCCGAAGATACGCCATTTTTCAAGAAAGATGGTGGTGGTTGGAACAGTCACTACGGTGAATTCTTTCTTTCATGGTATTCTCGGATGCTAATCGAACATGGTGAGCAAATCCTGTTGTCTGCAACTTCTGTTTTCAAAGACACGAGCGTGAAGATCTCTGTGAAAGTTGCTGGTATCCACTGGCACTATGGAACTCGATCACATGCTCCTGAACTCACAGCAGGGTACTACAACACAAGGTTCCGAGATGGTTACCTCGCAATTGCACAAATGCTCGCTCGATACGGTGCCGTTTTCAATTTCACTTGCATAGAGATGCGAGATCATGAGCAGCCACAAGATGCATTATGTGCACCAGAGAAGCTAGTCCGACAAGTTGCTTTAGCTACCAAAGAAGCACAAGTTGCACTTGCCGGAGAGAATGCATTGCCCCGGCACGACGAATCAGCTCACGAGCAAATCTTACAAGCATCATCGTTGAATATTGATGGATCCTTGCATGAGAGGGAGATGTGTGCATTTACATACTTGAGGATGAACCCGTCACTCTTTCAACCGGACAATTGGAGAAGGTTCGTAGCATTTGTAAAGAAGATGAAGGAAGGAAAAGATGGTCACCGGTGTTGGGAGCAGGTGGAGAGGGAAGCTGAACATTTTGTTAATGCAACCAAGCCTTTCGTTCAAGAGGCTGCCCTTGCCCTTTTGCACTAAGCAAGGGGGTTTTAGTCCAATAAGGTTAGCTTATAACCATAGAGTTCAATTTTAACTCTCAAAATGTAAGCATGTAAATTCATCTCGCATCCGAATATCGGATATGAAAACAAACAAAAAATCCCTAGGCATAAAAACGAGTACGTTGCACACCCCACCGTGCATTTTTCTATCATGACAGCCCCTTGGCATCAAAATGTATACTGTATAAGAAAGAAATCGATGTAATTTGTTATAAAATTTGAGTTACCTTTGAAAATGTAGAGATACATGACAAGATCAACCTAACGGGATTTGAACCTTCAAATGAAAGTCTATTGTGCATGCAATTTCAAACTCTCAAGCAATTACACTACAAAAATAAACACATTCATAATATGGTTTAAATGTGATCAAAATAGATGCGTTTCTGCTGTTCAACCCTATGACTTTGGTCTCTCCCCAGAACTGAGGCACTTTATCAGATACAGACGCTATATCTTAGGGTTAGAAAATGGATTCCTCCGATCCCAAAAGTTTTCTCTTAAACCTGCAAAATGATGGGGAAGAATTAAACTGAAGAAAAGCTGAAAATCGACAACCAGTACTGCCATGATTCTTTTCCAACATGAAGACAATCATTATATGCCTGCTAAAGTAGGACACTAGTTCTAACTTCCAACCTATATCATTCTGACCCTTGAATTATCTTAAAGTACATGTCTAACATGTATCCGATACTTATTTGCACATGTGTATGGGATATGATCCCGTAAATATATGAAAATGCAAGGAACAAATTGAACATACCCGTCTTAGACACGTAACCATATCGGAAACTCACCCTGGAATCCGAACAACATAGATTCAGGTTAAAGGATCAACAAAAGACAATATAAAACAAAAACCATCATGAATAAAATCATAACAAAATGAATATTGTTTCTGTAATGCTACACTATGGTTAGAAGCTGATGATCAATAACATCAAGGTTTGGCATGCACATCCTCAACCATCTTGTCTGGAAAAGAACATGAAAGCTTAGCGGTTCAATTGGTATTCTATGTTGCTCAGACTCTTAATTTTTGTTCAAGTACCCGTGTCCGGCACTTGCATCAGAGACATGAACGTAGAGATGACCTCCAAATGCATGAAATAACTTCAAAAAATCTAACCATGCCAATGCAGGATACAAACTCGTATTTGATACCCGCACCCAGGTCCAACTAACAGGGTATTCTAATATCATGTTCTGCCTTGCGTAAATCAATTGCACTCTAACAATTTCCATAATACAAGTGAGATATATCAGAGAAGAGCCACAGGCCCGCAAACAAGTAAAAGAACAATAATTTACACGAATTTAGTATAAAACATATTCAAAAAAGATGCCACAAGTTTATCATATTAAGTTCTTACCACTATCCCCAGGCTCCTAAATTTCATCTGCACCTGATTTTGCATCTGAATTCAAGTCCAACAAAAACTATTGGGTGAAACAAGGGTCTCCAAGTAGGTATTTGCATCAAAACCGTCCTCTGCAGGAATGCCATCGACTACTAAGTACCGATAACTGTCGTTTTCCAAGTTGTACAACAACAGCTTTCCATCAACCTGAAGCAGGGCTTCTCCATTCTGCACCAAACACAATGGCTTCATACAATTGTACGAGAGACTGAGTGTCAATTTAGTCCACGATTCGCCCACACCATACTCGGTCATCACCCAAAAATCATCGTGCATCTGATGGTGGTTATGCAGCACACAAAGGCAACCATTAAGAACCCCTAGCACGAACTCAAAGCTATATTTGACAATGTTGGGTGCCAGCATCTCCAAAAACACCTCTTTCTCTAAACTAAAAGCAGCAACCACACACTTCAAATCCGCCCCATCTCCGTAACAGGTCATCCAGTGAATAGCCCCATTGAGAAGCACCCCGGATTTACGTACATTGTCATAATATGGGAAATGACAAACCATCCTCCAAGAATCAGTTCTCAATGAATAAACAGAAACAGTTCCACAGCCTAGTCTCACTACCTTATAATCATCATTAACAAAATCGAAACCAAAACCGAAAACACAATATCCGTTCGCAGGTAAACCGGATGGCCTGTCCGGGATTCTCCTGGATTCTCTAGTGGAAGGATTAAACAAATAAAGGGTATCTTCATATGGGGAAATACAAACCAAACCATTACAAGAACCCAAGATATCAACCCAATTCCTTTCAATCTCACAAAATTGCAAATCTTGGTTCATTATTACTGCGAATTCATCGTCTTCTTTTAAAGGTAAGAACTCAGCCAACTCATTTGGCTTGTCTTTCAAAGGATAATCAAGCTCTAAAGCAACCAAATTCTCATCAAATCTACCATCTTTGCCAATTGATTCGTATTCAAGAGAGTATAAATTATATGAGGAAATGATTACTCTCTTTCTCTGATAATACAACAAATCATTTCTAATGGTTTTTTTGAGGTGGGATTTGGCTAAAAGGGGATCCGATATAAGAGAAAGCCATGGTTTTGAGACACACCTGAACTTGCAAAGCGCTTTGATGGGCAATCTTGAAAGGATTTCCACCATGATTTCTAGGGGAAGAACTGGGATTTCTTCTTCACCAACTGGTGATAGCTGCTGAACTATACTTTCTTTTGTCATGATTTCAAGGGCTCTAAAGAAACAATTTTGATGGAAAATATTGAATACCCAAAAGGGAATAATTCAAAAGGACGGATAAAATGAGTGACAGGAGAGAAAATGAGAGGAGCAAGTGGATTTGAGCATATTTTTTTTTCTTCCGTGGAAACTTTTGAGTCAACTAGGGTATAACACTCCACTAGGGATGTAAAAAGCTTATATGACCTCAAAACCCTACTGAAACCTATTCAAATTAGAATTTAGTTTTATTTGAGTATGTAACGACTTGAAATTAATTTGTAATCGATTATTGTTGACCTAAATTTAAATTAGACATGTTATTGTAATAACCGAATTCGACATGTATTTGACGGAGAACGACTCGAACCCGAATTGAACATGTTAGTGATGATCCGAAATTTGACCTGCACTCAACTGAGACAATCTGAACCTGAGACTGACCTGACAGATAACCGATATTACCTGACCGAGTCAACCCGAGATACGATTTTACTCAACTTGTTTTGAACCCGAGTTGTTAATTGACCCAACTTGTTTTAAACCAGAACTGTTAATTGACCTGACTTATTTTGAACCCGACATGTTGTTGACCTGAACTAAATCTGATATAGACCTAGCTTGATATTTACCATGTAATTGAGAAAGTTTATGATTTGATGAATTTAAAGTATTGATAAATAGAAAGTATTAAGGGTTTATAAATGTACACTATTAATTTTTTTAATCAGTTTAAAGTGTTAAATAATCTTTTTGTTATATATACATATATAATTATATATATATATATATATATATATATATATATATATATATAAGGAAAGATTTGATTTAGATTTTCATTTAACACTACTAAATTTGAAATTTTATTAAATAATTCAATACTTAGTAATAATTTAATTTGCTTAGTAGTAATTCATTCGATATAAATTATTTGTCAAATTAATAAAAAATAATATAACTAAATTCATTTCAATAACATATTATATTATGGTTCCAAGTGAGAAAAATGATAGACTCTCTCGCTCAAACCTAAACCCACTTGACAGCTACACCATCCTATCATGGGTGTTAATGTGAACCGGGTCTTTGATGATGTGATAACAATAAGGTACATCGATTTCAACTACATCTTAGACATCAACTGGCCAAGCGTCAACATGGTCGTGCATTGACTGCTTGAACAAAATGAATTTGCTTAGAATCCAAGGAAAATCATGGCGGGTGATGCAAGTATGGACATCTGATTTCAACTACATCTTAGACATCGATCCATTGGGTCCCTAAAGGTACAAGGAAGGTGTTTGATTGCTAGAAGAATGAATGCATGCATTTTTCATTTGCAACATAAGATGATGATTATTCCGAGTTATACCCAACAACTCTGATACGAAATTAAGCATCAATTAAACATAATTGCAAGTACAATATTGGAATATATATGGAAACGGTTACGTTTTGTTAAGATGTTAGTTAGCCTTGTTTTGGTTAGTTGGTTAGTTGATTACTTGTTGTATAAATAAACACTATGGCTTCTAGGGTTGTTAAGAAGCTTTTCTTCCATATACATGAAATAATAAAAGTTTCAGCTTTCTTCTTGTAACATGATATCAGTTGTTTCTTAACGCTTCTCGTGTTTCTTTTATCGCTTTCGTTTCTTTTCTTCCGAGCTTTTCCGTTCTTTTTCAGTTCTTGTTTCTTATCCTTCTTGATCATGGTGAATCTCAATGATCAATTTGATGATGGCGGTAACCCCTATTATCTTCACCAATCCGACAATCCAGGGATGGTGCTTGTTCTTCAACCTCTAACTAATAACAACTATAACAGTTGGAGGCGTTCCATGGTGATGGCTCTCTCTGCCAAAAAAAATTGGAGTTTGTTAATGGTTCGATTTATGCTCCTCATTTGCTTCCTGCAGAAAAATTCAATGCTTGGACAAAAGCAAACAATCTTGTCAATTCTTGGCTTCTTAATGCTGTTTCTAAAGAGATCGTTTCCAGCAAATGAATGGTCCTCGTCTGTTTCATTTAAAGAAGAAGATCAGTGAATTGGTCCAAGGTTCTTCTTCAGTTACTGTTTACTACACTCAGCTTAAAGTCCTTTGGGATGAACTGATGTCAGCAAAGTTAGTTTGTTCTTGTTCTGGTTGCACTTGTGGAGGTGTTCGAAAGATGGTGGATGATTCACAGAAAGAACAAACTATACAATTTTTGATGGGTTTAAATGAGTCTTTCTCTCATATGCGTGGTCAGATCTTGCTGGTTGACCCCTTCCCTTCGCTTTCCAAAGTGTTTTCTTGGGTCGTTCAAGAAGAAAATTAGCGTTCGATCTTGGTTCCTAAACCTACTATCGAAGCTGCCTTTGCTGTGAAAGTTGTATCCAAGAAGTCTCGCCCTCAATGCAGTCATTGCAACATGATGGGGCATACCAGAGATAAATGCTACAAGCTCAATGGCTATCCTCCTGGCTACAATATTCGATCGAGGCAATCTCATCCAAATGTAGCTCATTCTAATGTTGTCAAAGATTCATAATCTTCTTTGTCTGTTGCTGCCCCTGGTGATTCGTTGACTCCTCATTAATGTCAACAATTAATAGTCATGTTGACAACTCAGTTGCAAGCTGCTTCCACCTTGGACATTCCTTTTTCTTCAATCAATCTCACAATGCAAGGCAAGATTTTAGCTTACATAAACAGTTTACAAATTCTCTGATTCTAAGTCTCTTTGGATTATTGACTTAGGTGCCTCACGCCATATCTGTTATGAAAAGGGTTTGTTTGAATCTCTAACCCCTATTACAGGAGGAAATATCCTTCTACCCGATAAGTCTGTTATTTCAGTAGGATTTTCTGGAACTGTGCGTTTGTCTCCTAATTTGGTCCTTAAATCAGTTCTTTTTGTTCCGGAATTCAGGTTCAACTTATTGGCTGTTAGTGTACTTGTCAAAGATTCTAATCTTCATGTTTTGTTTTGCAACTCTCATTGTGTTATCAAGGATCTTCAGCAAGTGGTTGGGAAGGGTGAGCTTTTTCAGGGGTTATATTTGATGCGTTTGCCGGATGTAACTTTATATGGTCTGATTGATAACAATACATCTTGTATAAATTCATTTTTTTAGCTTCTTAGCATGACAAATTAGGTCATCCAAGCTCGAATGTATTGCATTTGTTAAAGGATATTGTATCTCCTTGCACTATTAATAAAATTGATTTGCCTTGCTCCATCTGTCCTCTTGCTAAGCAACATCGTTTGCCTTTTCCATCTTCTAATTCTCGAGCTGAGTGTCCCTTTGCCTTGGTTCACTGTGACATCTGGGGTCCATTTAAAACTCCTACATACAATAAGCGACGTTTTTTCTTGACCATAGTTGATGACTATTCAAGATGTACCTGGATTTTCTTGTTACAACACAAATCCGATGCTATTTCTATTGTTCCCTCGTTCATTAAAATGGTCAAGACTCAATTTGGTTATGATTTGAAAGTGTTTCGGTATGATAATGCCCCTGAATTGCGTTTCACTAAGTTGTTTGCTTCTTTTGGCATCATACATCATTTTTCTTGTGCCGAGACACCTCAACAAAATGTTGTTGTTGTGCGTAAGCACCAGCATTTGTTGGCTGTTGCACGAGCTTTATTCTTCCAGTCAAGAATTCCAGAGAGGTTTTGGGGTGATTGCGTATTGACTGCTACTTTTTTGATCAACATACTACCTTTGTAACACCTTATACCTGCCTATGCGTTATACCTAAGTTACAGAAAATTATCACAACATATACATATATAACATGTATTCAGTTTTCATGAAATTCAGGCATCACTATAGCGTGATCAAGATAATAATAGGTAAACACATCTATTCGAAACAACTATCAAGTTTATAATCTAAAACCATTTCAGAGTTTGAGTTACAAAATAATGCCATCATGGCTAACTAGTAAAATATATCTTAACAAAATATAGGCTCATGTCACCCAAAATAGACAGTATGGTGGATAAGAACATTACAACAAAAGTATAATAGGAATGTGCCGATCCTCCAAGTGCCAAGTCCACGGGTAGCCTATCCAAAAGTATCTGAAAGGGGAAAGTTTGGGGGTGTGAGCTAGGAAGCTCAATGTGTTCCAATACGTGCAAGGAAACATATATATATAGTTCAGATATGCAACATACAATACAAACATGGCATAAGAGCAACCAAGGTTTCATTTTAACCTATCTACCCTCCAACCGAACACCAAAATGCAATTCCCCATGAACTGCATACCGAAGGACTTATCCTAGGCCCGAAGGCATAGGAGCCTACCAGAAAGTCTTACCCTAGGCCCATTGGGCGTAGGAGCTTAACCGAAGGTTTTACCAGTTGGATCAGGGCTGTACCTGCAGACACTTCAATCATATCCCAAAAGTATACCCAAGCAGAGCAATTCAGTTCAATATACTATCAACAGAGCTCAGACAACAGACATATAACATTTCTATCATTTAGAGATCAGATACTTCTATTTCAGATCAGACATGAGGCATACCTTCTAACATATCACAATAAACAGACTTTCATCACATTATAATCATGCTTTTCAAACTGAAGGTAGTCATGCTTTTCAAACAGAAGGTAGTCATGCTATTCAAACAGAAATCATGCTTTTCAAACAAAAATCATGCTTTATAGTAGTCATGCATTTCAAGTACAATCTATAACATTCAGTGAATCGTAATAGGACCCTCATATACATATGTGTATATATATAACAGAAATGTAGCACACATGGAACACACCTCTAAGGCTGGTCAGAGAATCTATCGGGCTCCTGCCTCGCTACGATATGCCACAGTGCTAGATCCTAAATCAATAAAGGACCATGGTTACTACAAGGTATAAGTGTTAACTCTAATAGCTTACAAAGTTCACAGATTCATACTAGTAACTATCGGAACGCGCGGAGGAGCAGATCGGGAGGAACTAGGCTGAGCAGACGAACGGTCAGGGGAGTCTTGATTACCTTCAAACAGATAAAAGCGTATATTAGTCATTTATTCGATTTACTGATATCTGAATGGAATAATTAAGTACATATGCATGATTTGGGTTTAAGGTCAGATTCGGAGGTCTTAGAGTCGGAATTTTGCAAAACGGGCTTCAAAAACGGACTCAGGACGTCGAAAAACATAAATAGGGCTTTTTCGGAAAATTTGACTTTTTGGTAAAAGTCAACGCTGCCGTCAGCAGGTCAAGGTCAATGCTGACGTCAACGCTCAATAGAAAGTCAACTGAGTCGACTCGGTGAGCTAACTCACAGAGTCAACTCGGTCGAGTTGACTCACTGAGTTGACTCAGCGAGTTGACCCAGTCTTGGGTCGGGTCGGACACGGGTCGGGTTGGACCGGTTCGGACTACTCAGGCCGGCCAGTTCAGACTGATTCTTACCCTAGGAGATCGGGCGTCACCGGACGGTGGTCGGAAAACTCGCCGGAGAGCTCAACGGAAGCGGTTCTGCCGAAAAAACATAGATCATTAGATCGCCATTCCAACCCACACATTTTTAATCCGAAACAGGCCAGAAAATAGGCTGGACCTTACCTTTAATGTTCGAAACGGCCGGATTATTCGAAGCTCCGATGGAACCCTTCCCGGTGTCGGAACGTCGATCGGCCGTGTGGGTTTTGATCAGCTCGTCGAGGGGAGCCGAGAACCGGTGGCCGTTCCTCGAACGGACGTCGAGGACGGTCGGAAACGGGGGAAAACAGAGGCAACGAGGGTTAGGGCTTCGACGCAGCCTTAATCGGCTCTCTCGGGCGGACGACGGCGTAGCTATGTGCGTGGCCCGCGGCTGGTGGCTCGGAGAAGGGCGGTGCGTACGGTGGTTGTGACGGTGTACGCCACGGAGCGGCAGTGAGGGCTGACGTTGCTTGCCGGAAGGAACGGGGAGGAGTATGTTCCAGAGAATATGAAATTTTGGGATTCGAATCAAAAGTAAATGAGGGTAGGTGGAAAGGCAGATAAAATTTAATGGGGGCTCGGAGTTATCTTTAACTAAGTTAAAGTCAAGGTTTGGTAACCTTTTGACAGAAAAGAGCCCTAAGCTCAATGGTAAGGATGTTGAATGGTGAGGGGTGAGGTCGCGGGTTCGAGCCTCCACACCCTCACCTTGATTCCTCTTTTTTTAGCATACAAATATATATATATAATTATCAGGGTGTTACAACTCTCCCCACCTTAAGAAAATTTCGTCCTCGAAATTACCTGAATCAAACTGATGAGGAAACTGCTTTCTCATGGATCCTTCGATCTCCCAAGTAGCCTCTGTAGGGCTACGATTACTCCACAGGACTTTAACCATAGGAATAGGTCTGTTCCTCAAAACCCTCTCATCTGAGTCTAGAATCTGTATTGGTTCCTCCTCGTAGGACAAGTCTGGCCTCAACTCCACATCCTGAACCTGAATGATATGACTCGGATAAGGATGATACTGCCTCAACATGGACACATGGAAGACATCGTGGATACGGTTAAGCTGGGGAGGCAACTCAAGCTGATAGGCAACTGGCCCAACTCTTTTCACAATACGGTAAGGCCCAATAAATCTCGGACTCAGCTTACCCTTTTTCCCAAACCTCAGAACTTTCTTCCATGGTGATACTTTTAGAAATACCTGGTCACCGACCTCAAACTCAATATCCTTCCTTCTCCGATCAGCATAAGACTTTTGTCTGTCAAACGCCTCCTTCACACGATCACGAATCAATCTGACAGTCTCTTCGGTCTCTTGGATCAACTCCGGACCCAAAGTCTTCTTATCATACAACTCAGTCCAACATATAGGAGTTCGGCACTTGCGACCATACAAAGCTTCGTAAGGTGCCATGCGAATACTAGCCTGATAGCTGTTATTATAAGCAAACTCGGCCAAGGGCAAGAAGTCTTCCCAACTACCGCGGAAGTCTATCACGCACCCCCTCAACATATCTTCAAGAACCTGAATTACCCGCTCAGACTGACCATCGGTCTGTGGATGGAAGGATGTGCTGAAATTCAAACGTGTACCCAAAGCATTATGCAAGGCCGACCAGAAGTGAGAAGTGAACCTAGGGTCTCGATCAGATATAATAGATAAGGGTACACCATGCAACCTGACAATCTCTGAGATATACAGTCTAGCCAGCTTCTCCAGAGAATAAGTAACTCGTACAGGAATAAAGTGAGCTGACTTGGTGAGTCGATCAACAATAACCCAAAGAGAATCCTTTTTAGAAGGACTTAGAGGCAACCCAGTAACGAAATCCATCGTGATACGCTCCCATTTCCACTCAGGAATCTTAATGGGCTGTAATAAACCAGAAGGATGCTGATGTTCTGCTTTGACTTGCTGGCAAGTCATGCACTTCGATACGTAATCTGATATATCCTTCTTCATGCCCTCCCAACGGTAGCTTTGTTTCAGATTCTGGTACATCTTGTCTCCACTAGGATGCATGGCATAAGGGCTACTATGAGCCTCGCTGAGTATGGCTCGCTTCAGGTCAGCATCATCAGGAACGCAATAACGACCCTTGAAGCACAGAACGCCATCCTGATCGAAGGCATAAACGGATGTGGATCCCTGCTCAAATTGCTGTATAACTGGAAGTAGGGAACTGTCTAAGAGTTGCTTGGCCTTAATCTCATCGGCCAGAGTTAGTTTAACTTGAAGTTCCGCTAACAAACTGCCATCGCTATAAATGCTCATCCTGGCAAACAGGGATCTCAGGTCGGATATTGCCTTACGACTCAAGGCATCGGCAACGACATTGGCTTTTCCCGGATGGTACTCAAACACACAATCATAGTCCTTCAGAAGTTCCACCCAACGACGTTGCCTCATATTCAAATCCTTCTGGGTGAGGATATACTTTAAGCTTTTGTGATCAGTAAAGATATAACACTTCTCTCCGTAAAGATAGTGTCTCCAGATCTTCAGAGCAAAGATCACTGCAGCTAACTCGAGGTCATGGGTAAATAGTTACACTCATGAGGTCGTAACTGACGTGATGCATAAGCGATAACCTTCCCATCCTGCATCAGTACACAACCGAGCCCGGAGTGTGAAGCATCACTGTACACTGAGAAGTCCTTTCCAGACTCAGGTTGTGTAAGAACCGGGGCTTGAGTCAAGGCTGCCTTCAGTTTCTCAAAACTAGCTTGCTGGGCATCAGACCAAACAAAAGGAACATTCTTCCTCAAAAGCTTTGTCAAAGGGGTGGCAATAATGGAGAAGCCCTCGACAAAGCGTCGGTAGTATCCAGCCAAACCCAAAAAGCTACGGATCTCAGAGACATTCTTAGGCTGCTTCCAATTGGTGATGGCCTCGATCTTACTTGGATCAACCTGAATGCCTCGAGCAGATACAACATGTCCCAGAAATGTCACTTCCTTGAGCCAAAATTCACACTTGCTCAGCTTAGCATACAAACGATTCTCTCTCAAGGTTTGTAGAACAATTCTCAAGTGCTCAACATGTTCTGTCTCTGTCCGAGAATAGACCAAAATATCGTCAATAAAAACCACAACAAACTAGTCTATGAAGGGTCGGAACACGCGATTCATCATGTCCATAAAAGCAGCTGGTGCATTAGTAAGACCAAAAGGCATCACTAGAAACTCGTAATGCCCGTATCTGGTACGGATGGCCGTCTTAGCAACATCATAATCTTTTATTTTCAGTTGATAATACCCAGATCGAAGATCAATCTTCGAGAAAACAGTGGCTCCCCGAAATTGGTCAAACAGGTCATCAATCCTGGGTAACAGATATTTGTTCTTCACAGTTAACTTATTCAACTTCCGGTAATCAATACATAACCGGAGCGAACCATCTTTCTTCTTCACGAAGAGAACAGGAGCTCCCCAAGGTGAAGAGCTGGGTCGGATAAAGCCTCGGTCCAGAAGCTCTTGCAACTGGACTTTTAACTCCTTAAGCTCTTTAGGGGCCATACGATAAGGATTCATGGATACCGGCGCAGACCCTGGATAAGTCTCGATTTCGAACTCAACATCCCTGTCTGGTGGTAGCCCGGGCAACTCTTCTGGGAAAACATCAGGAAACTCGCTAACAGTGCGAATGTCCTCAATCTTAGATAAAGAGCCCTTCGTGTTCAAGAAACAAGCAATGAAGGTTTCATATCCTTTCCGGATCATCCTATCAGCAGTCAGAGAGGATACCACATTGGACAAGTAACCTCGACGCTCTCCGACTAAGATCACTGATCGGCCATCTGAAGTCTTCAAGGTAGCCCTTTTTGACTCACAATCCAGACTAACCCGATGCTCGTCAGCCAATCCATACCCAGAATCAGATCGAACTCCTCCGACGGAAGATCCATGAGATCGGCCAGAAAGATCTCCCCTTGAACCTCAAGAGGACATCGCCTAAGTACTTTGTCCACAATCACTGACTGACCCACTGAGCTCATGACTGTAACAACACTTCTTGTGGCTTCTAAGGGAATCAGAAGGTCTCAGGATACGGATCTTGAAATATAGGAGTGGGTGGAACCATTGTCGAGTAATGCAAAGTATGGAACAAAATAAATGGTAAAGGTACCTGCAATAACATCTGGCTCGTCTCTGTCATCCCGGCGTCTAGTGGCATACACAAGTGCCGGCTGTCTAGCCTCAGTTAAAACTGGTCCTCCACTCTGATATGGTCGAGCCCTAGTGTCAGTCCTGGCAGCAGATGCAGAGGGTCTACCCTGACTACGACCCCTAGTTGGAGTCTGAACAGAAGCCTGCGAACGGGCAGGAGTCTAAGGAGATGCTCGATAAGAAGATGGTGGAACATGGCAACTCTTCAAGAAATGATCTCCAGAACCGCAACGGAAATATGTGCCCGCCTTCCTCCTACACTCCCCTTGATGCCACTTGCCACAATGCTCACAAAGAGGTGCCTTAGAAAAACTTGATGAACCACCTCGACTAGCTGTCGAGGGCTGAGGGGCTGGAGGCCTAGAACTGGTGTCACTCCTCGGAGGTGCAGTAGTGCGAGCCAACTTACTTGCCCGTGCTGAAAACTCAGTGCTAGAAGGCCTCCTAGATCGGTCTCGATCCATTCTGTCGCTCTCTGTGGCCATTAACTCAACTTCCTCTAAATCTTTTGCCAACTCGGTCACCTTATCAAAATCCTTATCAAGGTGGCCGATAACCTGTACGCACAACTCATGACGGAGTCCGAGAGCAAACTTGCGGCATTTTTCTTTTTCAGTGGGCACCAAACTGGATCCAAACCTCAGGAGGTCTAAAAACCTCGTCTCATACTCAGATACAGCCATATCTCCCTGTGTCAGAGTCCTGAACTGCTCTTGCATCTGTCTCATATAACGCTCTCCGATAAAACGGCTCTTGAAGCGTTCTTTGAAGAAGTCCCATGTCAGACGAGTAGCAGAGACGCTACTCACAACAGACTCCCACCAAGTTCGAGCACTCCCATAAAGCAGTGAAACAGCTCCCAAATATTTCTTGGGCGGCTCAAGGCCCAACGAATCCATGCGTCTCTCAAGAGCATGAAGCCACTCTTCTGCCTCAGTCGGGGCTCCACCAGTAGGACCATCAAAGGTCTTAGCCCCGTTAGTGATTAGGGTCTGAGAGATAGGAACTTCAGGCACAACCCCCGCAGCTCTAACTGCACCATGAATCAGTTGTAAAAACTGCCTGCTAAGAGCCTCATCAGACACTATCGTGGATGGCTCGGTACTGGGTGCGGGTGCTCCTCTAACCGGAGTTGTCATATCGATACCAGAGGTAGGTGGTGGATCAACCGGGGCTGTAGGACTTCTAGGGGCAGGAAGATCTTCTGAGGCCGGAGGATTGTTAGCTACATTGTCAAGCGGGTCAGAAAACCTAGCAGGTCGACCTCGCCTCCGAGCAGGTCGAGAACCACGTCTGGTACTCATCTGTTGGTCTCGGCTCTCTACAAAAAGAAGAACCTAAGGTCAGAACTGGTATTGGAGTACCGAGCACAATTTAAACATATAAAACTTGGTGACATGGCCTTTTTCTGAAAATATATAAATATTTAAAACGTTTTATAAAACTTAGCATTTAGGACCCACTCACAGTCCGAGGTTTATAAAACCAAAAGCTCTGATACCAATTAAATGTAACACCTTATACCTGCCTATGCGTTATACCTAAGTTACAGAAAATTATCACAATATATGCATATATAACATGTATTCAGTTTTCATGAAATTCAGGCATCACTATAGCGTGATCAAGATAATAATAGGTAAACACATCTATTCGAAACAACTATCAAGTTTATAATCTAAAACCATTTCAGAGTTTGAGTTACAAAATAATGACATCATGGCTAACTAGTAAAATATATCTTAACAAAATATAGGCTCATGTCACCCAAAATAGACAGTATGGTGGATAAGAACATTACAACAAAAGTATAATAGGAATGTGCCGATCCTCCAAGTGCCAAGTCCACGGGTAGCCTATCCAAAAGTATCTGAAAGGGGAAAGTTTGGGGGTGTGAGCTAGGAAGCTCAATGTGTTCCAATACGTGCAAGGAAACATATATATATATATATATATAGTTCAGATATGCAACATACAATACAAACATGCCATAAGAGCAACCAAGGTTCCATTTTAACCTATCTACCCTCCAACCGAACACCAAAATGCAATTCCCCATGAACTGCATACCGAAGGACTTATCCTAGGCCCGAAGGCATAGGAGCCTACCAGAAAGTCTTACCCTAGGCCCATTGGGCATAGGAGCTTAACCGAAGGTTTTACCAGCTGGATCAGGGCTGTACCTGCAGACACTTCAATCATATCCCAAAAGTATACCCCAAGCAGAGCAATTCAGTTCAATATACTATCAACAGAGCTCAGACAACAGACAGATAACATTTCTATCATTTAGAGATCAGATATTTCTATTTCAGATCAGACATGAGGCATACCTTCTAACATACCACAATAAACAGACTTTCATCACATTATAATCATGCTTTTCAAACTGAAGGTAGTCATGCTTTTCAAACAGAAGGTAGTCATGCTATTCAAACAGAAATCATGCTTTTCAAACAAAAATCATGCTTTATAGTAGTCATGCATTTCAAGTACAATCTATAACATTCAGTGAATCGTAATAGGACCCTCATATACATATGTGTATATATATAACAGAAATGTAGCAAACATGGAACACACCTCTAAGGCTGGTCAGAGAATCTATCGGGCTCCTGCCTCGCTACGATCTGCCACAGTGCTAGATCCTAAATCAATAAAGGACCATGGTTACTACAAGGTATAAGTGTTAACTCTAATAGCTTACAAAGTTCACAGATTCATACTAGTAACTATCGGAACGCGCGGAGGAGCAGATCGGGAGGAACTAGGCTGAGCAGACGAACGGTCAGGGGAGTCTTGATTACCTTCAAACAGATAAAAGCGTATATTAGTCATTTATTCGATTTACTGATATCTGAATGGAATAATTAAGTACATATGCATGATTTGGGTTTAAGGTCAGATTCGGAGGTCTTAGAGTCGGAATTTCGCAAAACGGGCTTCAAAAACGGACTCAGGACGTCAAAAAACATAAATAGGGCTTTTTCGGAAATTTTGACTTTTTGGTAAAAGTCAACGCTGACGTCAGCAGGTCAACACTGACGTCAGCAGATCAAGGTCAACGGGGGACAGGTCAATGCTGACGTCAGCGCTCAATAGAAAGTCAACTGAGTCGACTCGGTGAGCTAACTCACTAAGTTAACTCGGTCGAGTTGACTCACTGAGTTGACTCAGCGAGTTGACCCAGTCTCGGGTCGGGTCGGACACGGGTCGGGTTGGACCGGTTCGGTTCGGACTACTCAGGCCGGCCGGTTCAGACCGATTCTTACCCTAGGAGATCGGGCGTCGCCGGACGGTGGTCGGAAAACTCGCTGGAGAGCTCAACGGAAGCGATTCTGCCGAAAAAACATAGATCATTAGATCGCCATTCCAACCCACACATTTTTAATCCGAAACAGGCCGGAAAATAGGCCGGACCTTACCTTTAATGTTCGAAACGGCCGGATTATTCGAAGCTCCGATGGAACCCTTCCCGGTGTCGGAACGTCGATCGGCCGTGTGGGTTTTGATCAGCTCGTCGAGGGGAGCCGAGAACCGGTGGCCGTTCCTCGAACGGACGTCGAGGACGGTCGGAAACGGGGGAAAACAGAGGCAACGAGGGTTAGGGCTTCGACGCAGCCTTAATCGGCTCTCTCGGGAAGACGACGGCGCAGCTATGCGCGTGGCCCGCGGCTGGTGGCTCGGAGAAGGGCGGTGCGTACGGTGGTGGTGACGGTGTATGCCACGGAGCGGCGGTAAGGGCCGACGTTGCTTGCCGGAAGGAACAAGGAGGAGTATGTTCCAGAGAATATGAAATTTTGGGATTCAAATCAAAAGTAAATGAGGGTAGGTGGAAAGGCAGATAAAATTTAATGGGGGCTCGGAGTTATCTTTAACTAAGTTAAAGTCAAGGTTTGGTAACCTTTTGACAGAAAAGAGCCCTAAGCTCAATGGTAAGGATGTTGAATGGTGAGGGGTGAGGTCGCGGGTTCGAGCCTCCACACCCTCACCTTGATTCCCTTTTTTTTTAGCATACAAATATATATATAAATAATTATCAGGGTGTTACAACCTTCTCCTTTGCTAGGTGGTAAATCTCTTTTTTAGCTTCTACATGATCGTCCTCCTGATTACAAGTTCCTTCGAGTGTTTGGGAGTCTATGTTTTGTTTCTACATTACGAGCTCATCGAAATAAGTTTACTGAAAGGGCTTTGCCTGGTGTTTTCATTGGCTATGCCCCTGGTAAGAAGGGCTAAAAAGTTTACATTCTTAAGTCACGTTCCATTGTCATATCCCGTGATGTGGTATTTCATGAAGGCATTTTTCCTTTCCATACAATTACCAATTTTAAAGCTGTCATTGATCCTTTTCCTGACATTTCTTTGCCTACTGGTGTTTCTACAAATATGCCTGACCCTTCTTCTCAATTTGATTATTTTCGGATTCCTTCAAGAGTGTAGGGTGCTAAAGTTATTGTTGAGGTCAACACGCCTACTGAACCATTAGTTGAAAATGCTACAGAACCGGTCGTTGAATCCCATATTGAACCGGTAGTTGAGTCCCATATTGAACCGGTCGTTGAGAATGAGACAGACCTAGTTCTCGAAGATGACACTGAACCGGTCATTGAATCTGATCATGTACCACCAATTGAGACCACATCTTCTGTTGATCCAATTGTTGTCCCTGAACAACCACGCAGATCTATTAGGGTTGCCAGGAAGCCTTCATATTTACATCAATATTATTATAATGCTGCTTCTTCTTGTTCGTATCTAATTGAGGATTATCTTGCTTCTACTCAATTATCATCTTCTTATGTTGCCTTTCTTGCCAACCTATCTTCTTCAATCGAGCCTTCTTTTTATCATCAGGCAGTCAAAAATCTCGAATGGAGAGTTGCCATGCAAGATGAGTTGCGAGCCATAGACAATCTCCATACATGAACGGTTGTTTCTCTTCCTCCAGGCAAAAAACCCAGTGATTGTAAATGGGTTTACTGTATTAAACACAATTCTAATGGTACCATTGATAGGTACAAGGAATGTTTAATGGCTAAGGGGTTCACTCAGGTGGAAGGGATCGATTATACAAACACCTTCTCCCCCGTGGCCAAAATGACCTCCTTCAAAGTCTTGCTTTCTCTAGCAGCAGTCAATGATTGGCATCTTCTTCAGTTGGACGTCAATAATGCTTTCCTCAATGGTTCACTTGATGAGGAAGTTTATATGAAATTACCCCTTGGTTACAAGACTGATGCACAAGGTACTGATTTAGTGTGCAAGCTTCAGAAATCAATTTATGGCTTGAAACAAGCCTCTCGACAGTGGTTCCAGACTTTTCATGCTGTGGTACTAAAGTTTGGATTTGTTCAGTCTCCATCTGAGCATTCTCTCTTTATTAAAGGTTCTGGTGATGATTTGATAGCATTTCTTGTCTACGTTGATGATGTAGTTCTTGCTGGCAAGCATTTAGCTTCATTGTTAGCTATCCATAACTTTCTCAAAGAACATTTCAAACACAAGGAATTGGGACCTTTGAAGTATTTCCTTGGCTTTGAAATTGACCGTACTCAAGATGGCATTTCCTTGTGTCAACGCCATTACGCCTTACAACTTCTTGAGGATACATGTTCTCTAGGTAAGAAACCTGCTGACTTACCCATTGTTGCTAATCACAAACTGAGCATACATGATGGTGAATTGCTCCTTGATCCTCAAGTTTATCGACGATTGATTGGTCGTCTTTTGTACCTTACACATACTCACCCATACATTACCTATGTTGTGCATTTGTTGAGTCAATTTGTGTCCATGCCACGAGTCCCTCATCTTCATGCAGCACATCATCTTTTGTCCTATATCAAGAAAGCTCCAGGTCTCGGTTTATTTTTTCTTCCAAATCCAGTCTTCAGCTCAGCTGCTTTGTGGACTCAAATTATAGTGCTTGTCCAGATACGAGGCGTTCTACAACTGGTTTTTATACGTATCTTGGCACAAACTTGATCTCCTGGAAATCAAAGAAACATCATACTGTAAGTCGTTCTTCTTGTGAGGCGGAATATAGAGCCATGGCTTCAGCAACTTGTGAGCTTGTCTGGTTGGCTGCATTGCTTTCTTCCTTTCACATTGATGCTTCGCCTGTTTTTCTTTATTGTGATAATCAAGCCGCAATCCATTTTGCCTCGAATCAAGTTTTTCACGAGCGATCCAAGCATATTGAAGTTGATTGCCATTTTGTGAGGGAGAAGTTGAATTCAGAGTTTCTCAAGTTGTTTCACATTCGCTCTAAAGGACAACTTGCTGACATTTTTACAAAAGCTCTCCATTCTCTTGCGTTCACTAATTTTGTATTCAAGATGGGACTAATCAACATTCATCACAGTCCATCTTGAGGGGGGGGGGGCTATTGGAATATATATGAAAATGGTTAAGTTTTGTTAAGATGTTAGTTAGCCTTGTTTTTGTTAGTTGGTTAGTTGATTACTTGTTGTATAAATAAACACTCTGGATTTTAGGGTTGTTAGGAAGCTTTTCTTCCATATACATGAAATAATAAAAGTTTCAGCTTTCTTCTTATAACATACAATAATGAAGATATATGCAGATGAGGAACAATAAAAAGTTTCGAAAGTTGCCTTCTGAAGTGAGCGCATGAAACCAGTTAAATGTTTCTGATTTGTGGTGTTGTCTGCAGATACAATTAAAGATCTAAATCCTGTATGTCCCCATTGACCAGGAGTCCATCCGACTTCCACTGTTACCAAATTAATAAAAAAATTCAGGATATCGTTAGTTAAAGCTTCCAACAGGCTGACAGTCTTTGAAGGAAGGATTACAAGTTGTTAGAAAAAATATATCTCCCTTATTGAAAGTTTGAAGTTTATCTAAGAGGAGCAAATATATATTCACCTAAATTTGTGGTTAGGGATATCAATGCATATAATTGCAAATACAATATTTATATAAAACATGGAAAACAGAAAAAAATTATCTAGGATAAACTATACAGATAACCACTGAACTATGGATTTGGTGTCAAAATGACCACTATATTATTTTTTGCTGCAAATGCACCACACAGCTATTTAAATGATTCCATTTTAGCCACACGCCGTTAAAAAAACAAAAAGTTGACGGAACTGTTAAAAAATTGGTATAATTACATATTTGGTCCTCTATATTTATACAATATATCAATTTAGTCCTAATTTTAATCTAATAAAATAAATTAATTATTCAATAAGATGGTGACACGTGTCACTACCTTATTGGACTAGGAAAAATAAAAACCAAGGAATTGCCCTTGGTAGGAATCGAACTTGGGACCTTGGGAGTGTAACGCGCAAGTTTACCACTGAGCCAAGCATATATTTGTGATATGTAATACTAATAATAATATATGTGTTATATATATGGAGAAAGAAAAAACAAACACCCTATGTATATCCTCCTACTTTATCCAGAGATGATCAACATTTGGGTTCTTGTCTTTATCCAGTAGTGTAGCTCTGCAACCCTGCATTAAGAACAAGACTAAATATATCAATGAGTTGAAGAAACTCGAAAGCGAGTTATCGAGTTCGAGTTAGTTGAAAATACCTCAAAGAAGTCTTAGCCGAGTTCTCCTCGCATGACATGGGAAACCATTCTATACTCGTGAACGACGCATTGACCAACACCTTGGAGCCTTTCTTCTCTGATCTTGAAACCATAAACAGCAGAGCAGTCTCAGCTTTAAGCTTAAACAATTTATCAAGCTTCCAGCTCAAAAAAAAAATAATGGCATCATTGGCATGTTCAATCAAAATGAATAATTGTCAACTCACTGATCTAAGAGATAGTTTAAGACTTGTTGGTGACGACTTTTTCAGTGTTTGAATTGTAGCAAAGATCCAACTATCCGATTGGTGACCATCCTCCCTTTCCTGGTAAGCATGTTTATCGAATCGTTGTCTTAAGACGGTACAATAAATTGCAGGAAATTTTAAAAACACAAGCAAAGAACCACATAAAGAGATGACCATTTCCAGAACAAACAAGATAAAAGCTGCTTACTAGTGCAAAAATAATTTCTTCAATTGTTCTTTGAGAGAAGTATCTATCAATGGCATCTAATCTGCGGCCATGGAACCGATAATAATAAGGATCTAGGAACATTTTGCCACACAATGAAACTTGAATATCAAATCACCCCTACAGGAAAATGAAGTATTAATGTAAAACTTACCGGTTGTACACGCTATGCTCTTTGAGAGAAGGTTGCTCAGAATATTGATCTATAATTGTTGAAATGAATGCTGGATCAAATCTACATCACACAATGCAGCTTCCAACATTGATAATTTCTGCCACTGAGCCAAGCCATTAGTTTGCAAACCAACCATTCAGATTGCATAGCTACCTGCATAATTTCTTGTCATGTTTTGTTATCAGTAATATATTTGTAAAACCTATGTTTGATTTTGATATAATTAGCTCTTTAAGGATCAATTTGAAAAACTTAAAATTGTTTTTGTAAGTCCCTTAATAAGTTTTAAATCACCAACACTTCAAAACTGATTTGAAAAACTCAAACTCAAAATATTTTCTAAGTGTTCCAAGGCCAAACTATTGAAAAACGTTCAGGTGTATCGATACGCTCCCAAGCGTATCGATACCTTTTTACCAAAGTTGGCTACTGTCGGAACTCGTATCGATACGGCAAACCCTCGTATCGATACGCCCCTGTGTTAAAGTCTAAAGAGTTTGAATGGCGTACCGATACGGCAAACCCTCATTTCGATACGGGCTTAATAATTTTTAAATATAAGTCGGTTTAAATTTTGTGACTGTTGGTGTTAGTTGGTTGGTAACCAAAATTTTAAATGGTCGATGACCCGTATCGATACGCCTAACCCCCATACCGATACGGAAATCGACAGTGAGTTTAGTTGAGAAAAAGGTATCGATACGGCCTTTACCGTTTCGATACCCCGTACCGATACGCTTACGCGCGTATCAATACCCCTTATTTATTGCACACAACAGCTCTTTCTTTTCTGAGACAGGTATCGATACACCTCCCCGCGTACCGATACGCATAGCTGCAGAAGTGCATTTATGGTGGTGAGAGAGGGTTCCAACGGCTCCATTTATGTTCCCAACCACCCAAACGGCTAGAATTAATAGAGGAGGTATAAAATGAAGCTCTTTGAAGCTCAGCAACAATTATTCAACATTCAAGCATCATCAAAGCAAAAATCCAAACCCTTGAGCTATTCAAAGTCATATTCTTGTACCCAACTCTATTGTCTTTCAATTGTCAAATTGTATTGTGAGTTTGGGGTTGTTGAAATTGTAATTGGGTAGACAATTATCCTTTGAGAGGAAACATTTGAGTTTACCAAATTCTTTCTTTGTATTTGAGTGGATTAAGCTTTGGGTAGAAAGCTTAATCAAAATTGTAAGGTTTCCTCCTCATCCAAGAAAAGAGGACGAATTCAATTAGTGAATTGTTTGAAAATCCTTAGTGGGAGCTAAGGTAGTGGATGTAGAGTTCATTTGGAGAACTTGAACCACTATAACCCCTTGTGTCATTTTTATTTTCAATCTTTCGCTTCACAAAAATTTTTAATTGCCAATTCACCCCCTCTTGGCCATTTGCAAGTGTTCGATCAACTCAACAATTGGTATCAGAGCTACACTCATTGGAAGGATTACAACCCTCTTGAGTCGATTCTTGGAGAGTTTGATCAACAACAAGTCAAGCAATGGCATCCACCTCCAACTATGAGTTCTAATCCACCACCAAGCCACCATTCTTCAATGGGGATAACTATCCCTATTGGAAGAATAGAATGAGGCTTTTCATCAAGTCTACCGACTATATGGTGTGGGATGTAGTTGAAGAAGGTTCATACATTCCCATGAGAAGATATGGAGAAAGGCTCGTCCCAAAGGTCAAAGCCGAAATGACCGATGATGAAAGAAGAAGGATGCAAGTGAATGACAAAGCTCTTCATGTAATATTTTGTGCACTTGGTCCGGATATCTACTCTAAGGTGTCTTCAATCGAAAATGCCAAGGAGGTTTGGGACACCCTCGAGACAACATATGAGGGAACTAGTGATGTCAAGGAGACAAAGATTGGGCTACTCAATCTAAGCTATGAGAACTTCAAGATGGATCCCGAAGAAAGTGTCTCCAAGATGTTTGATCGGTTCTCGATCATTGTCAACGGTTTGAAGGGTTTCGGTGAAATCATTCCCGAAGACAAGCTAGTGAGAAAGTTGTTGTATTCTCTTCCGGAGTCATGGGATGGCAAGAGAACGGCCATTATTGAAGCTAGAGATTTGAAGACTCTCAAGCTAGATGCTCTTGTTGGTTCTCTACTCACACATGAGATTATGAGGAAGGGAAGAGAACAAGAGAAGAAGATAGTGGAGAATAAGAAAGTTGAGAAGAAGAAAGTGGGAATCGCACTACTTCACAACAAGAAAGCGATTCTAGTGATGATGAAGATAAGGAGATGGCTATATTGGCCAAACGTTTTACTCGGTTTATGAAGTCAAATCATGGAAGAAAATTCATTAGAAAGGGAGACTTCAAGAGTAAAAGCAAGGAAGAGGAGAAGGACCAAATTACTTGTTATGAATGCAAGAAACCGAGTCACATCCGTTCCGAGTGTCCTCAATTGAAAAATAAAAGCTTTGGGAAGAAGAACAAGCTCAAAGCACAAATTGCTACTTGGAGTGACGATGAGTCATCCGAGGAAGAGGAGGAAGTGGCCAACCTATATCTCATGGCCATCGATGATGAACCTAAGGTAAACTCTAACTCATCCAATTTCGATTTTTCTATTGAGGAACTTCAAGATGCTTATGATGAATTGCAAGAAGTGTATGATGAGTTAGTAGGAAAATACAAAGAGTCCATTTTAAAAAACAAGAAAACAATTTCCGATTTAAAAATTCAAAATGAGACATTTTCAAATGCTAACTCCGAATTGGAAAAGAAGGTTTTGTTTTTAGTTAATCTTTCAAATGATCTTAAAACTAAAAATCTTGAACTTGAAAAACTTCTTTCCGATTTTCAAGATTATCATACAAAGGAAGTGGATAATCTTAAAACATCTTTTGCTATTGGGAAAAATAATTTTGAAAAAGGAAATCATTCTAAATCCCAATATGTAAAAAGAAAACCTTTTGTACCTAAACAAAGAAATTTTAATAAGCAAGCTAGAGGTCAAAGAGTTAGGAGTGTTTGGGTTCCTAAAGAACTCATTATTTCTAATGATATGAATGCTATTGCTTCTTGGATTCCTAAGGGAACCAAATTGTTGAAGGCTAACACTCATGGACCCAAAATGATTTGGGTACCAAAAACCAAGGCCTAATTTCTTTGTTTGTAGGGGGAGCATTGCTACAAGGCTAAAGCTTCAAGCAAAAATTCTTGGTACCTTGATAGTGGATGCTTAAGACACATGACCGGTGACAAGAGTCGATTTGTGGAACTAAAGCCTAAAGGTGGTGGAGTTGTAACTTTTGGTGACAACTCCAAAGGCCACATTGAAGGAATAGGCTCCATTGGTAATCACTCTTTTATTTTCATTGAAAATGTTTTGTATGTCAACGGTCTTAAGCATAATTTTTTGAATATTAGTCAATTGTGTGACAAGGGTTTTAATGTTATATTTGATAAAAGTGGTTGCAAAATTGTAAACATTAAAACAAATCAACTAATACCCATTGGTCATCGCATAGGGAACATTTACATGGTGCATCTAGAAGACATTCATTCATCACATACATGCTTAGTTGCACATGATGAACATGACTCATGGCTATGGCATAGAAAATTAGGACATGCTAGCATGAGTGTCTTAGAAAAATTAATTTCCCTTAATCTAGTTAGAGGTTTACCTAAACTTAAATTTTCAAATGATAAAATTTGTGATGCATGTCAAAGGGTAAACAACATAGAAGTTCTTTTAAATCCATAAATTATGTCTCTACTAGTAGATGTTTACAATTGATTCACATGGATCTCTTTAGGCCTATTAGAACAATGAGCTTGGGTGGAAAATCATATGCTTTTGTGCTTGTAGATGACTACTCTAGGTATACTTGGGTTATATTCTTATGTACAAAGGATGAGGCTTTAGAAAAATTCATCACATTTTCTAAAATAACTCAAAATGATCTTGAACTTAAAATTTCTCACATTAGAAGTGATCATGGAACCAAATTTCAAAATCTAAGTTTCGATGAGTTTTTAAATGAAAATGGGATTAGCCACAATTTTTCCGCACCTCGCACTCCTCAACAAAATGGGGTAGTTGAGAGGAAAAATTGAACTTTAGAAGAAATGGCTAGAACCATGCTTTGCGAAAATAATTTACCTAAATATTTTTGGGCGGAAGCCACAAACACCGCTTGCTATATTATAAATCGAGTAACGATTAGGCCAATTTTGAAGAAAACACCTTATGAGATTTTAAAATCTAAGAAGCCTAACATTAGCTATTTTCACCCTTTTGGTTGCAAGTGTTTTGTTTTGAATAATGGTAAAGAAAACATAGGTAAATTTGATGCTAAAAGTGATGAAGCTATTTTCTTAGGGTATTCTTTAAACTCTAAAGCCTATCGTGCATTTAATAAAAGAACTCTAGTTGTTGAAGAGTCAATACATGTTGTTTTCGATGATAACCTCCTTTCGAGGAAGGAATCTTGTGATGATGATGATGTAGGAATCATTGATGTCATTGATGGAGGACAAACGTCAAAGGTGGATGAGATTCCAACCAAAGATGAGGATTCACAAGATCCACCTCTTGAAGCCTTGAAGGACTTGGCTCTTGAGGAAAGGGAGGTGTCTTACCCAAGGGAGTTAAACTATGTCAAAGGTGGTGAAATCTTGGGTGATCCATCCAAGGGGGTAACTACTAGATCCTCTCTGAAATTAATGAATCATTTTGCATTTCTTTCATGCATTGATCCTAAGAATATTAAAGAAGCTTTAAAAGATGATTTTTGGATTTTGGCCATGCAAGAGGAATTAAATCAATTTGAGAGGAGTAAAGTTTGGACATTAGTTGAAAGGCCTAATGATCAATCTACTATAGGAACAAAATGGGTTTTTAGGAATAAATTAGATGAAATTGGTAATATAGTGAGAAACAAGGCTAGGCTTGTTGCTCAAGGCTATACACAAGAAGAGGGAATTGATTTTGATGAGACTTATGCACCCGTAGCTAGAATGAAAGCTATTAGGATGTTGCTTGCATTTGCATGTTACCATAATTTCAAGCTTTTTCAAATGGATGTGAAAAGTGCCTTTTTAAATGGTTTTATAAATGAAGAGGTGTATGTTGAACAACCACCGGGTTTTGAGGATTTAAAATTTCCAAACCATGTGTTTAAATTAACAAAAGCTCTCTATGGTTTAAAACAAGCTCCTAGAGCTTGGTATGAGAGACTTTCAAATTTCTTAATTGAAAAGGGTTTTGAAAAAGGAAAGGTGGATACAACTCTCTTCATAAAAAGATATAACAATGACGTCCTAGTAGTTCAAATTTATGTTGATGATATCATTTTTGGTTCTACTAATGAGTGTTATTGTAAAGAATTTTCTAAGCTAATGCAAGGTGAGTTCGAAATGAGCATGATGAGGGAGCTCTCATTCTTTTTGGGACTCCAAATCAAACAAAGGAAGGATGACACCTTCATAAATCAAGCTAAGTACGTGAATGATATGCTCAAGAAGTTTGGCTTGGAGAATGCAAAGCCTCAAGCCACTCCTATGAGTTCTTCCATAAAGCTTGACAAAGATGAAGGAGGTAAGTGTGTTGATTCCAAGCTTTATAGATCCATGATAGGTTCTTTGCTTTACCTTACCGCAAGTAGACCGAATATCATGTTTAGTGTTTGCTTGTGTGCTAGGTTTCAAGCTAGTCCTAGAGAATCACACTTAGTTGCCATTAAGAGAATTTTTAGATACCTTAGAGACACACCTACTTTAGGCCTTTGGTATCCTAAAGATTCTTCCTTTATCCTTCATGCTTATTCGGATGCGGATTATGGGGGATGTAAGATAGATAGGAAAAGTACTTCCGGAACATGCCAATTCTTAGGTAGTATGCTCGTATCTTGGTTCTCTAAGAAGCAAAATAGTGTAGCCTTATCTACCACCGAAGCGGAGTACATATCCTTAGGGAGTTGTTGTGCTCAAGTCCTTTGGATGAAGCAACAACTCTTAGATTATGGTGTTGAAGTAGAAACCATACCCCTTAAGTGTGACAACACAAGTGCCATTTGTCTTACTAAGAATCCCATCCAACACTCTAGAACTAAACATATAGAAATTCGACATCATTTCATTAGAGATCATGTTTTGAAAAATGATGTTGTTATAGAATATGTTGATACCTTGAACCAATTAGCGGATATATTTACAAAACCTTTAGATAAAGAGCGTTTTTGGTCCCTTAGGAGAGAGTTAGGTTTAGCTAGCCTATCTTGACCTTTTAGGACCTCTTTGTGCTTAAAAATGCTTGATTTTGTGAAATTGCATGTTTATGTGTTGTAACTCTTGAAAATATCCATGCCTATAGTTAGGGGGAGTATGCTTCTATTAAAATATGCTTAGAACCGCTCATTCATCATTTGTATACTTTTAGGAGATGTTAAATTCGAGCCTATGGTTGTTCTTAGAACCAAATATGCATTTCTGGGCATACGGTATCGATACGGATCTACGCGTATCGATACGTGTTCTTCATTTAGTTTCCCAGAATTTATTTTGCTTACACGGGTATCGATACGATTAAACTCGTATCGATACGGGTCGTTTCGATACGGACCTCATCCGTTTCGATACGACTCTCCAACGGGCATTTTTGCAGAAATGACGATTCTACCCCCGTATCGATACACCCTCAGGCGTATCGATACTCGATTGCGCAGACAGCTTTAAATTTGGCTTTTAATGTGTTCAACTTTTACCAAAATTAAAACTCTTCAAAACCTAAAAACCCTAGCCGTTTTTGCCAATAAAAAGGCTCTTCCTCCTTCATATTTTTCACACCTCAACTCAAATCTAAAAGAGTTTTTCAATCAAGCAAAGCTTTGAGCTCTCTCTCATCACAATTGTGCTAGAATTTTCTTCAATCTCTCAAGTTTCTATCAAGATAATCTTTTCTTTCTTTTTCTTTTTCAATTTTTTTTGTTTTGTTACTTTGTTTCATTTTTTAAACCTTTGTTCTTCAAAATTTTTCTTCAAATTTTTCTTAAATTTTTTTTACCTTGGTTTTTACTCAAAATTGAAGAAATCCTTTTGCTTAATTTCTCTTTTAGATCACGGCACCAAAGGAACCATCGAGGAAGCGTACAAGGGTTTCTCAAACCGGTGAATCATCCACCCTTGGAGCAATTGCTCGTCCGAACTATACTACCATCTATGAGCAATCCTTTGAAAGTCCCACGGATCTAACTCATTTTCGTCAATTCGAGAATTATAAGATTCGTGCCGAAAGGGTAATATCCGTTCCTTTTCTCGACTCCGAGCGTTTTAAGTTTGAATATCTTCCTTTGTTTCGTCGTTGGAACTTCATGGATTTCATATCTATTCCCGGTTTTTATTATCGCCTTTTGGTTTTGATTTTCTACACTAATGCCAAATGTATTACTTGTAATGGGGAAGTTGTTGCCATTAGCTCTTATCTCATGGGGAAGAAAATCATCCTTGATGTCAAATCCATTTGTGAGGTTTTCAAATTAGAGGATGAAGGCATTGATAATGAGCATGCTTTGGGGCATGTTCTTAGTGGATCTGTCACCGCCCTAAATGCTCAAGATCGGATCTTACATTTGATGGTGTCTTGGTGGTTTCGTCCCTCCAGAGGAAAATATTCCACCATCCGTCAAGTGGATGATTTTTGGATCCGTTGCTTCCGTGAGCGAAAGCGCCCAAATCTTGCTCGACTCATGTTCGCGGAGATCGTCTACCTTGTGCAAAATCGTCACACATCTCTCGTCACCTCCTTTACATATGGTACGGCTTTGAGTTATTTCTTTATTAAAAAGGATATTGATTGCTCTTTTGACTACCCAACTCCCCTCACCGATCCCATTGATGAGCGATCTCTTGCACGAGCAAAGTTCCACTATTTTAATGGTGAATGGGTACGTCTTGCCGAGCTACCACCTGAGGCCGCCGCCGTATTTGAAGAGCCTCAAGCTCCTCATGCTCCTCAAGTCCCACAACCCTCCATGGATGCTCTCATGACTTACCTCAATGAGCAATTTATCGGGTTGCGCACGGACATGAACACTCGTCTTACTTCCCTTGAAAAAACTTTTGATACAAGGATGACGGGTATGGAGAACCGCCTCACATCCCTTGAAAGCGGTCACAATTCTTTGAATATTTCCATCGCCGCTTTCCATGTTGAGTGGCGCAATAGCATGCGAGATAATGAGCCAATGGGAGTTGATGATGAAGATGATGAAGACGACGAAGATGATGCCTAGACGTTTCTTCTTGCATCTCATGCATATCATTTAGGATTTTCTATTTTATGCACCTTTGATTTATGTTCTTAGGACTAAGTTTATTATTAAACCTATGCTTTGATTTTTCTGCTTTTGTTTGGATTTCAAGTTTGATGCTATGATTAATAATATAAGTGTTGCTTATTTATACCTTTGCCTATGTTTATGCACTTAATTGTCTCAATATTTTTGATCTAACAAAAAGGGGGAGAGAAACTAGCTCACACTTCAAATATTTTGATTTTAACTCAAAGGTTATCAAGCTTATATTTAGGGGGAGTTAACTTTGTAAAGATTTTTCAAAATGTCAAAAATTTTAAGTTTTAGTTTTGTTATATCAAAGAGGGGGAGATTGTAAAACCTATGTTTGATTTTGATATAATTAGATCTTTAAGGATCAATTTGAAAAACTTAAATTTTTTTTTGTAAGTCCCTTAATAAGTTTTAAATCACCAACACTTCAAAACTGATTTGAAAATCTCAAACTCAAAATATTTTCTAAGTGTTCCAAGGCCAAACTATTGAAAAATGTTCAGGTGTATCGATACACTCCCAAGCGTATCGATACCTTTTTACCAAAGTTGGCTACTGTCGGAGCTCGTACCGATACGGCAAACCCTCGTATCGATACGCCCCTGTGTTAAAGTCTAAAGAGCTTGAATGGCGTACCGATACGGCAAACCCTCGTATCGATACGGGCTTAATAATTTTTAAATATAAGTCGGTTTAAATTTTGTGACCGTTGGTGTCAGTTGGTTGGTAACCAAAATTTTAAATGGTCGTTGACCCGTATCGATACGTCTAACCCCCATACCGATACGGAAATCGACAGTGAGTTTAGTTGAGAAAAAGGTATCGATACGACCTTTACTGTTTCGATACCCCGTACCGATACGCTTACGCGCGTATCGATACCCCTTATTTATTGCACACAACGGCTCTTTCTTTTCTAAGACAGGTATCGATACACCTCCCCGCGTACCGATACGCATAGCTGTAGAAGTACATTTATGGTGGTAAGAGAGGGTTCCAACGGCTCCATTTATGTTCCCAACCACCCAAACGGCTAGAATTAATAGAGGAGGTATAAAATGAAGCTCTTTGAAGCTCAACAACAATTATTCAACATTCAAGCATCATCAAAGCAAAAATCCAAACCCTTGAGCTATTCAAAGTCATATTCTTGTACCCAACTCTATTGTCTTTCAATTGTCAAATTGTATTGTGAGTTTGGGGTTGTTGAAATTGTAATTGGGTAGACAATTATCCTTTGAGAGGAAACATTTGGGTTTACCAAATTCTTTCTTTGTATTTGAGTGGATTAAGCTTTGGGTAGAAAGCTTAATCAAAGTTGTAAGGTTTCCTCCTCATCCAAGAAAAGGGGACGAATTCAATTAGTGAATTGTTTGAAAATCCTTAGTGGGAGCTAAGGTAGTGGATGTAGAGTTCATTTGGAGAACTTGAACCACTATAACCCCTTGTGTCATTTTTATTTTCAATCTTTCTCTTCACAAAAATTTTTAATTGCCAATTCACCCCCTCTTGGCCATTTGCAAGTGTTCGATCAACTCAACAATATTGTTTGTTTTTTCTTTCTCCATATGTATGACACATATATTATTATTAGTATTGCATATCACAAATATATGCTTGGTTCAATGAAAAACTTGCGCGTTACACTTCCAAGGTCCTAGGTTTGATTCCTACCAAGGGCAGTTCCTTGATATGTTGTATAAATATAGAGGATTAAATGTGTAATTATACCAATTTTTCAACAGTTCCGTCAACTTTCATTTTTTTAACGACATGTGGCTAAAATGGAACCATTTAAATAGTTGTGTGGTGCATTTGCGACAAAAAATAATATATTGGTCATTTTGACACCAAACTCATAATTCAGTGATCATCTGTGTAGTTTACCCAATTATCTAATATAATGCCCAAAAACAGTCAAGAATAAATAAGAAAACATAAAAACCAAAGTCAACTAACACAAATACAATAAAAGGCCAAAGAATTTACTCAAACCAGGGATATCCTCAACTTTGACGACTTTTTTTAGGAATACCAGCTTCTTTCTGAATCAAATGAATCTTTCATTACAGCTATGTTTGAAATTTTTATACATATTTTGCAAAAACTATAACAAAGGAAGCCACAGTAGTTAAAATAATTAAAGACCAACAACAGAAGAAGAAAAATATCATTTACTAGATCCAACTTAAGTCAATCTGTTTTACTTGCGAATTAGAACTCAAACTTAATACGAATTCGAAACTCAAATTAACCCGACCTAAAATGAAACCAACTTAAAATTATCCGAACTGAAATAAAAACGAATTGAAATGAACCCGACCTGAAATTAACCCGACCTAAAATCTACCCGAGCCCGAATTAACTCGTCAATTAACTGATTCAGACCTGAACCATTTTGACTTGGCCTAAAATGAACTCTGCTCGAAATGAATCCGACTCGAAAAGAACTCGACCTGAAACTGACCCGCAGTCAACCTGAATCGAGTCAAAACATCAAATTGACTTGATATGACCTGTATCTGATTTGACCTCACATGACTCGACCTGAAATCCATTCAATTACCTGTTTTTACATCCCTACACTCCACTAGGAAATGTGATCCTCCAGGAACCAAAACACTCTAAGCTATATGATTATATAAGGGTAAATTACCTGGGTGACCACCCAACTGTTGGGTGTGATCTGTTTTGATCACTGAACTAAAAAAATTTAAAATTCGACCACCAAACTATTTAGTTGGACCTATTTTAACCACAAACCGTTAAAATCTGATGGAATATTGATGTGATTGTTAATAGAAATTTGTATAACTACACATTTGGTCCCTGTTAGTTACATATTCTATCAATTTGATACTTTCTAATTTAATTAAATAATTAAACATTTAAGTAAACACAAAACTCTCCCTTTGTTTGGCATCTGTTAATATGTAAATCTCAGCTTCAAATTTTCCCAATCTAAAGCTTCAATAGATAATGAGGAAAAGATGAAAACTCTAAAAACACTTCATTATAATTTCTCGGTCTACTTATGATGAAGCCAAGCTACTTGAACTACTCTTTTCCTCCATTTTCAACCATAAGAAGTGAATTTTTTGCCTTGCAGCTGATTGGCACCCCATCGGAGGCTGAGTTGGAGTTTTTGAATGACAATGCTAAGAGATACATTCAACAACTTCCCCTTTATCGTCGACAATATTTCACTGAAAAGTTTCGAAATGTCCACCCTTTAGCTATTGTTCTTGTTGAAAAGTTGTTGACCTTTCTGTTGAGTGGACCGAATGATCGAAATAAATAAAGAGGGGGTGAATTGGATTTTTAAAGTTTTTGGTGATGGAATTGGCAAATAAAATTGGTAGACAAGGAATTTTAGAGTAGTTTCACTAAGGATTTGCAACAATTCAACTAATTGATCTTCCCCTTTTCTAGGCTAAGGATGTAACCGTTACAATTTCGGTCAAATTTTCTACCCAAAATTTGACCCAATCCTCACACAATAGAAACAAAGAAGTTGTTGGCTAAAACAAGTATCTCTCAATACACAATATAGCCCAATTACAAGCACTCAACCCAATTGAAATGATAAGAATGAAAAATACAATTGGAGTTACAAGACAATAATGAGATTTAGGCACAAATGCTTGTATTTGATGTTTGAATGTTTGCTTTAGGATCAATAGTTGTTGCTGAAGCTTGTAGAGGTCCCTTTTATACCTTCTCATTGAATTCTAGCCGTTGTGGTTGTTGCATACATCAATAGAGCCGTTGAGGAAGTCATCTTCCCTCCATAAATGCAGTCTGCAACCAACCATTTCGAAACGCCCGACCCTATTTCTAAACAGAACAAAATAGAAAGAGCCGTTGGGGTGCATTAAAGAGCCCGTATCGAAACGGTTAAGAGTGTTTTGATACGCTAAGAGTTGTTTCGAAACCCGTTTCGAAACATTTTTGCCACTGTCAAGGACCATATCGAAACGGCTTGAATCGTTGCGATACGCCTTAACGACTTGTGAAAAATCAGTTAAAAACCTTCTAATGGTCATATTTTTTTAAAATCTAATTGAATACCGTTTCGAAACATTTGATGTCGTTTTGATACAGTGTCTCGAGGTTCTTAAGCCGTTTCGAAACTCGTTTCGAAACACAGGTTGACAATTTTGAAACCGTTTCGATACCCGTTCCGAAACATGAGCTCACTGTTTCAAAAGTGTTTCGAAATGCCTAAGGCCGTTCCCAAACGATGACTCGAAAATCACTGTTTTGGCTTCAAGAACACTTAGAAAACTTTTGGTAAAATTAGTTTTTAACTTAGACATTTTTTAAACATGTAGAGAGGTTTGAGGACTTAAAATTCGTTCTCACATTTTCAATTTAGTCCTTAAATTATTTAGTTATATCAAAATCAAATTATCAGTTTCACAATCTCCCACTTTTTGATATAACAAAACCAAAGTTAGAATTTTTAAGAGTTTTGAAAAATTTGAATACATTCTATCTCCCCCTCAGTTTAAAATGTGTTTTTAAAGTTTTAAAAAGATTTAAATCCAATTTTTAAAACTTAAAAACACTTAAACCACTTAAAACGAATTTTGGCTCTTAGATTACTTCTCCCCCTTTTTGTTAGATCAAAAATAATAAACAAGGCTCAAAGAGAAGAGATAAGGTTAAAAACAATAATCAATAAGCAATAAGCAACATAATATAAATTCATAAAATTCAAATATCCAAAACATAAATCTTAAACAATAAGTTCAAAGCATAATCCCAAATAGAAGAAATCAAAGCATAGGTTCATATAAAGGAGATAAAGATGCAAACTTAATCCTAATATGCATAGCTAATATGAGATGACATGAGAATCCTAAGCCTCGTCGTCGTCACTATCATCATCCATGGAATCATCATCGTCGTTAGCTTGAGCGCGACGAAAATCCATCCATTGGCCATAAAAGGAGGAGGAAGACATGTCCATGGAAGAATGTTGGTTCTCAAGGGATGTGAGTCGATTCTCATTTGCAAGGAGACGATCCTCTACGGATTGCAAGCGTGTATTGATAGCACCAAAACCCCTAGACATGTTAGTGTCCAATGTGTTGAACCGCTCGGTAAGAAAAGCCGTGAGAGCTTTATTGTTGGCATCTGGAGCTTGTGGTTGAGGTTCAACTTAAGGTGGAGGTGCTTCCCTATCAACACGTTCCCATTGGCCATTGTTGATGTATTGAAATCCAGACTTGCGAAGAGAAGATTCACCAAGTTTTTGCTTGCGGGGTTCCGGTTAGTCATAGGTGCAATCAATATTAAGCTTTCCAAAGATATAACTTAAAACAGTCCCATAAGTGAAAGACTTGAATGCATCGGTTTCACGGAGCTTAACATTATTCACCATCTCGGCAAACATGATCTTAACAAGATTAGAGCGTTCTCCACGATGAAAACATTCAAGCCAAAAATAATCTACTTGACGAGCGTGAGAGAATTTACCTCCGGAGGGGCGAATAATCCACGAGATCATCAAGTGGAGAAACCTATCGTGAGCATCCAAGGCAAGCACTGAACCAGTGTGGGAACCAAAGTGAGTCTCATTCTCGATTCCTTCATTCTTAAGACCAAAAGTAGTCTCTAAATAAGGGATGTCAATGACAATCCTCTTTCCCAAGATAAGAGACTCAAGGCCAATAACTTCGGAGTTGTCTTCACTATTAATAAATTGGGCATTTGAGTAGAAGAGAAGAACCATGTGCTTGTAGCAAATATCCGGGATACTCAAGAAACCAAGGAATCACCATTCTTGTAAACGGGGGAGGTAACGAAAGAGAAAGCGCTCGGAGTCAAGAAACGAGATGTCAACAACACGCTCACGACGAACGCCAAACTCCTTGACATATTGGAAACGCTCTGTGAAACCGATATTTTAATTTTGATATAACTAAAGAACCTAAGGACTAAATTGAAAATGTAAAAACAAATTTATAAGTCCTCAAACCTCTTTATATGCTTTAAACAATATGCCTAAGTTAAAAACTAAATTTATCAAATGTTTTCTAAGTGCTCTTAAAGCCAAAACAATGATTTTTAAGTCACCTTTTAGAAATGGCCTTAGGCATTTCAAAACAGTTTTGAAACTGTGAGTCCAAGTTTCGGAACGGGTATCGAAACGATTTCAACACTGCCAACCCGTGTTTCGAAACAAGTTTCAAAACGGATAAAGAACATTGAGCCACCATATCAAAACGACATCAAGTGTTTCGAAACGGCTTTAAAATTGATTTGAAAAATATGTCCGTTGAATGTTTTTAACTGATTTTTAACAAACCGTAAAGGCGTATCGAAACGATCTCAAGCCGTTTCGATAAGATCCTTGACAGTGGCAAAATGTTTCAAAACAAGTTTCGAAACGACTCTTTGCGTATCGAAACAGCTCTGACCGTTTCGATACGGGCTCTTTAATGCACCCCAACGGCTCTTTCTATTTTCGTCTGTTTCGAAACAGGGTCGGGCGTTTCAAAACGGTTGGTTGCAGACTGCATTTATGGAGGGAGGATAACACCCCCAATGGCTCTATTGATGAATGCAACAACCACAACGGCTAGAATTCAATGAGAAGGTATAAAAGGGACCTCTAAAAGCTTCAACAACAACTATTGATCCTAAAGCAAACATACAAACATCAAATCCAAGCATTTGTGCCTAAATCCCATTATTGTCTTGTAACCCCAATTGTATTTTTCATTCTTATCATTTCAATTAGGTTGAGTGCTTGTAATTGGGCTATTTTGTGTATTGAGAGATACTTGTTTAGCCAACAAATTCTTTGTTTCAATTGTGTGAGGATTGGGTAGAAAATTTGACCGAAAATTGTAAGGGTTACCTCCTTAGCCTAGAAAAGGGGAAGATCAATTAGTGGAATTGTTGCAAATCCTTAGTGAAGCTAAGGTAGTGGATGTAGAGTTCAATTGGAACTTGAACCACTCTAGAATTCATCGTCTACCATTTTTATTTGCAAATTCCACTACCAAGAACTTTAAAAATCCAATTCACCCCCTCTTGGTTTAGTTCGATCATTCGATCCACTCAATAATTGGTATCAGAGCCTACCTCTTTGAGGATTAACAACAACAAGAGGAGTTCTTAGGAAGAGTATGATCATCCAAAAATCAAGAAATGGCATCTACCTCCGGTTCGAGCATGTATAAGTCTCAATCCATTACAAAACCACCTTTCTTCAATGGTGACAACTATCCGTTTTGGAAGAATCGGATGCGCCTCTTCCTTAAGTCCAATGATTACATGGTTTGGGATGTCATTGAAGATGACTCCTACATTCCATTGAAGCAAGATAGTGAAGGGAAGATGGTTTTGAAGAAGAAGATGGAGATGAGTGAAGAAGAGAGGAAGAAGATCCAAATAAATGACAAAGCTCTTCACATGCTCTTTTGTTCTTTCGGTCCGGACATCTACTCCAAAGTCTCATCCATTGAGAGTGCCAAAGAAGTGTGGGATACTCTTAAGACCACCTATGAGGGAACCAACGATGTCAAGGAAACTAAGATTGGTTATGAAAATTTCAAGATGAAGCCCGATGAGACGGTGTCCAAGATGTTTGATCGCTTCTCAACCATAGTCAATGAGGTTAAAGGATTTGGAGAGACTATACCGGAAGACAAGCTTGTCCAGAAGCTACTCTACTCACTTCCCGAATCTTGGGATGGGAAGAGAACCGCCATCATAGAAGCCAAAAATTTGAAGACTTTAAAGCTTGATGAGCTAGTGGGTTCTCTCCTTACTCATGAGATTATGAAGCAAGAAAGGGAAGAAGAGAATAAGAAGGAAGAGAAGAGAGTAGAAAAGCTAGAGGTGGAAAAGAAGAAAAAGATGGGAATAGCTCTCAAAGCTTCATTACTTGAGGAGAGCTCTTCTAGTGAGGAGGATGAGCTAGAAGAATTGGCTATGATAGCCAAACGATTCTCACACTTTATGAGGTCCAACCAGGGAAGAAAAATTCAAAGAAAGATGGACTTCAAAGGTAAAAACAAAGAAGAAGCAAGGGATCAAATCATTTGCTTTGAGTGCAATAAACCCGACCATATACGTTCGGAGTGCCCTCAACTCAAGAAGAAGAGCTTTGAGAAGAAGAAGAAGCTCAAAACCAAGCTTGCTACTTGGAGTGATGAGGAGTCATCCGAGGATGACGAACAAGAAGTGGCCAACCTTTGCCTCATGGCACTTGAGGAAGATTCCTCCATGGTAACCTCTAACTCATCATCTTTAGATTTTACATATGATGAATTAAATGATACATATGATGAGTTGCAAGAGGTCTATGATGAATTAGTTGAGAAATACAAAAACACACTAAATGTACGTGATGTCACATGGAAACATGCATATGGCCTAAGAAAGAGATATAAACACGTATTCTTTTGCAACAAACTCACCCGCAAGCCTTTGTCTAGGATGAAAGTGTGAAACGATAATTTGATTTTGATATAACTAAAGAATTTAAGGACTAAATTGAAAATGTGAAAATGAATTTTTAAGTTCGCAAACCTCTCTACATGTTTAAAAGAAAATGTCTAAGTTAAAAACTAATTTTATCAAAAGTTTTCTAAGTGTTCTTGAAGCCAAAATAGTGATTTTCGAGTCACCGTTTCGGAACGGCCTTAGGCGTTTCGAAACACTTTTGAAACTGTGAGCTCATGTTTCGGAACGGGTATCGAAACGATTTCAACATTGTCAACCCGTGTTTCGAAACGAGTTTCGAAATAGCTTATGAACCTCGAGACATCGTATCGAAACAACATCAAATGTTTCGAAACGGTATTCAATCAGATTTAAAAAAATATGACCTTTAGAAGGTTTTTAACTGATTTTTCAAAGTCGTTAAGGCGTATCGCAACGATTCAAGCCGTTTCGATACAGTCCTTGACAGTGACAAAAATGTTTCGAAACGGGTTTCGAAACGGCTCTTAGCGTATCGAAACACTCTTAACCGTTTCGATACGGTCTCTATCAATTCTGGTCAATGACACGCCATCTCAGTTTTTTCGAATCAAAAAAGGTTTAAGGCAAGGCTGCCCACTATCCCCTTTTCTCTTTAATCTGGTGGCGGAATGTCTAAGTTCAACTCTATCGAAAGCGGCTAACTTGGGCCTCTTCAAGGGAGTTGATATTGCAAATGGACTCAACATCATGACTCATCTGCAGTTCACGGATGACCTTATTCTTTTCACTACGTCAAAGTTGGAGCAAATTCAGAATTTAAAACGAATACTAAGAGTATTTGAAGCAGCTTCCGGGTTACAACTAAACTTGAAGAAAACAGAATTATTTGGCATCAATGTGGATAATGGTACACTTCAACAATTTGCTGCAACCATTAACTGTTCCTGTCACTACAAGAAAATGCATTTTTAGTGACATTAAAAATGGTCACTAAAAGTATTAAATTTAGTCACTGAAATTTTTAGTGACTATTTTTCTGAGTCGTCACCAGTCGTCACTAATAACTCTTTCACTATTATATTAGTGACAACTTTTATGCATTTCGTCACAATTAGTTATATTTTTTATGACTACATTTTTTGACACAAAAGATTAATATTAGTGACTAAAATTTAGACAATAATGTTATTCTTATTAGTGATAAACATTTTATCACAAATACATATTGAAATAGTGTCCAAAATATGTTGTCACTTTCAATAATAAAAAGTTAATTATATTTTTAGTTGTAGCCATTTTGTGATACCTTCATATTTCAATTTTTAATAAACAAATACAATGTATGGCTTTATGGAGGATCGAACCTGGAACCTTTAGGGGGAGAGTGCAATGTGTATCCACTAGGTTAGGTAAGAAATTTTATATTATTTTGAAAGAAACATATTATTTAGGTTAAATTGTAATCGTAATTAATTTTATTTATTTTAAAAGTATGTATTAATTATAAAACTAATTAATATAATAATAATTTAGTTAATTTTCTATGGTTTCTTATACGAAACACGTTTGTTGAAGAAAATATATAAAAATAATTAAGTTGGTTTTAAAATGTAAACAATGAATATTAATATTTACACCTAAAATATTAAATATTAGATATTAAATATTATATTTTAATTAATTACATAAATTAATTTAATTTAATTCAAATTATTGAATGAATTATCCTTTTTGTGATAATTATTTAGTATACTAACAATGCAAATTTTAACTCCACAAGCAAAATTAAAACAAATATCAAGTGTAAAATTTTTCACAAGGTAAAATTTGCTATCACATACTATGCCAAGATTCTATATTAGTCTTTTTACTTTAATTTGGTCACTTTAAGTTTCTGTACTTTTTAAGTTTTGAAATTGCGATCTTGACATGAATGGTAGTCTTCAAATATGTTAAGTAAAATTTTGTTTTTAGCCCATTTGTCATACATAAGTTGCATATTTGATTTTTGTTTTTTTTATTTTATCAGTTTTAGTCGTTGTAATTTATTCATATTGTCGTTGTCCCATTGGGATTTAGATTAAAATTTTAAAATTTGAAAAATATAGGGACTAAAATTGATCAAAATAGAATGACTAAACAACAAT
Source organism: Hibiscus tridactylites (assembly GCA_958450335.1). Classification (NCBI taxonomy): domain Eukaryota; kingdom Viridiplantae; phylum Streptophyta; class Magnoliopsida; order Malvales; family Malvaceae; genus Hibiscus; species Hibiscus tridactylites. Next base: position 67,605,158 of record OY288273.1, read on the forward strand.
TTACACATAGTATAGAGACTAATAGAATTATTTTACCTTTTGACAAACTAATTTATGGTAACTTCAATTTTTTTATAATTGTTATTATTACTATTATTATAAAAATAAATTTATTATTGTGACAATATCTAATTTTTCATTAATTTTATTTTTTATTGGTGACAAAATTTATCGCAACAAAAACTAAAATTTAAAGTGACAAACAATTTTATTGTCACAATAAACATCAAATAATAGTTACCACTTTATATATCGTCACTATCATGGGTCAAAGTTTTAGTGACAATAAAATTTGTGTCACAATTATAGACTTATAGTTATAGTTTAATTGTGAAAAATATAATCGTGTTACCATGTGGAATCCAGTGCTAGAAAAGTTTCGATTACACTTATCGGGATGGAAAGGTGCTAATTTATCTCCAGCAGGACGTTTAACGTTGGTAAAATCAGTTCTGTGTAGCCTACCAATTTATTTTATGTCCTTATTTAAAATGCCTGCATCAATAAGTTCGCAACTGAATAGCCTCATTTCGAAATTCATATGGGGCAATGTGGAGAGTAGAACTATTCATTGGGTACGATGGGAAGATATTTGTTGTCCAAAAGAAGTAGGAGGTCTGGGAATTGTTGATCTCAAAATCAGAAATCGTGGCCTTTTAAATAAATGGATTTGGAGATTCAATTTTGATCAAGATGGTTTGTGGCGTAAGGTTTTGGATGCTAAATACTATGAGAGCTCAAACTCGCTGTTGCCTCCGGCTATAAACCAAAAAAAATTATCCTGGATGTGGAGAGATATTACAAGACCGCTATATTTCCTGTCTGATACATTTACAGAAAACCTACGCCCAATCCTTGGTGAAGGTAAACTGATTGATTTTTGGTTCGATTGTTGGGCTGGAAACACACCTCTTGCTAACCAGTTTTCAAGAATCTTTGCTTTAGCAGTGTTGAAGAAGGAAAAGGTAAGCGAATTCGGAGCCAAACATCAGTATGGTTGGAAATGGCAGATTGCACTCCGCAGACAACTATTCTTGGGAATTGGGAGTGTGGGATCAATTCTTGCATACTATCAACAAAAACTCAGCCCACTCTATTTCTACAGATAGTTTACGATGGGTTGGTGATGCTAGTGGCTGGTACACTCCTAAGAAATTCTGTGAACTTTCTTCTTCAGTGGACAAAGTTAAAGATGATATTTGGAAATTGATATGGGACAAGTGCATCCCACCAAAAATTCAGTTCTTCATGTGGAGACTCTTACGGGGGAGAATCTCTACTAATGTCAATCTTCTCAAGAGAGGATCTACACTTCTAATCGATGATCGTTGCCCCTTGTGTGGACTTGAGGAGGAGACAGAACACCATCTCTTCTTCGCTTGTTAGGTAAGTTGGAGATGCTGGATGAAATGGTGCTCGAAATGAAAATTATTCTTTATTTTTCCAGGTTCAATCCCTTGTATCCTATCAGCATGGTACGGGAGTCATGTCGACAAATCATCCAGAGCAGTTTGGTGTATATCTTTTTTTGGTTTTTGCTAGGCTATATGGATGTATCGAAATGAGATAGTATTTAACAACAAAAGGCTATCCAAAGATCAATTGTTCTCATGGGCTCAAATCAGAACATACCAATGGTGCCAAAATAATTGGCCAGAAATTTTCATATATGAAAGCTATTCTATAGCAAATCCGGCTGGGGTCAAATGTTCTATCGTGAAACAAAAAAAACTTCCATCTGATTGTTCATTTTTATCTGATGCTGAATTTATTTTCCATGTTGATGGTGCGGTCAAGGGCAGTTTCGGAGAAGCAGGTATTGGGGGATTGTTAAGAGACTCCTCAGGCAAACAACAGGCGAAATTTTCCAAATCAACCGGGATCATTGACGCGGCGACAGCAAAATTGCTGGTAATCAAAGAAGCATGTTTAATGTGTAAATCGGAATCCAGAATTTCAGGTAGGAAAGTGCTCTTCGTATCTGACAGTTCCCTTGTGACTACATGGATTCAGAAATCGGGTGAAGCTCCTCTGAACTTCAAACCACTTGTCGTCGAGATTTGTAAATGGGCTTCTTGTAATATCTGGAACTTCGATTATATTAGCAGGGAAGATAATTCTAAAGCTGATTCGTTAGCCAAAGCGGGTATTGGGAGAGTAAAAGCACTAAAATGGCTCATCAAAGATTAAAATGCCAAAAGACGCCAAGATGGTTCCTTTCTGAACTGGTTATTTCTTTCCTTAGAAGATGGTGGCCCCTTGAGTCAGATGGTTTACCGTTTATTGTAGCTACTGTACTTCGTTAAGTTTTTTGTATACATGTTTTATGGCTGTGTATAAGACTGGTGGATTTATGTATGGTAATAAAATAATAGGGCACTTTTTTCCTCCTTCCAATGCTAGTATTCCATGAATATTGGTATGAAGGGGGTTTTTAACGAGGCCCTTATCTCTTTCAAAAACAATTGGAATTTGAAAATCAAGATTGCTCCTCCAATCTTCCAACTTGAAATTCATTGAACAAGATGAGAGAAATCAAAATCTCTTGTGTGATTATTGATTAGAAATGGTTTAGAAAGAAAAAAAATGAATATAAATTGGATAAGTAAGTCCAAGAAAATTAAAATAGTGTTTGAGAGAATCTTGATAAAAAAAAGAGAGATAAGTTTAGACATAGCTTTCTTTCTCGAGAAGGTAATAACCGTCGTCAAATTCTAATTAGAAATAGATAGTAAAATCCTTATTTAATAAATGAGTCAAATAATCCCGTAAAACTATAACTTTAATTATTTTTTACAAAAATACCATTAGTAATATTTTACAACCTTTTGTAAAATAGTCACAATTTAATTATTATTAAAACAACCCAATTAAAATTATTGAAACTCAATTCCATCATTTATGAAACTTATTAAATATATTTTTCACAAATACTCATCACGACAAAATTCTCTAAAATTATTTTAATTACTAAATTATTTTTTGGAATTAATTAATTAACCAAAGCTTAACCCAAAATTTTAACCCGATTCCGATAATTTACTTGAATCTCCTAGCCCATTTTCCGGGACGTTACAACTCTCCCCCTCTAAAAGAAATTTCGTCCTCGAAATTTACATAAGGTAACAAAGCAAATACATACATTCCTTCATCAAACAACTTCCTCGATTACATTTACGCCACATAAGTTTCATAAGGTAAAAAAGCAAATACATACCTTTCCTCGTAAAACATCAATAACTCCTCAAAACTACAACCAACATCTATGGCTTCACTTAACCAAACATCAATCTCAATTCATGAAGAACAGCTACCCTAACTAGGCACTTAAACTAATTCCAGTTCTAAACTTGTAAAACCAATTTCCATAATTTTTCTCTACCAACAGGAAACCATTAAGTTTGAACAACATACCCAATTCATTCTTAAAACCATCACAAACCAATCAAACACAATTAAATTCATTTGAATCTCAAATGTTAATAGAAATAATAGATTAAGGACACAAATCATGTGGAATGTCAATAAGAAACCATAGCTCACCTTGCTTGATAGGAGTTCAACCAAAAATGAGCTTCCCCTTGTATTCTAACATGAAAACATTGTGAACCAAAAATCCACCGATTCGCTCAAGTTTAAAAATCATTTGGATGAAAAATAGATTAGAAATAAGACCGGAATATCAATTAATCATTAAAAAACATTTTAGGAAAGTAGAGGTACGAAAATAATGGTTTTTAGTTGTGATAAAATTTAGAAAACTCATGTTTTGGAGAAAATGTTAGCCATCAGTAATTTTTTTAAAGCAAAAGAAAATTGAGTTTGTTAAAATACAAAGGGTGCATTTGCTCCCTAAAGATTCTTAGCTTGTGTCCTATCTCTATTTAATTCACAAAACTACTTCTAAAACTAAATTGTCTCTTCTCAAAAGTTATCAAAAACATAATTCTTGTTATTTGATAAACCAATTAAATAACCTTCCAAAACATTAGCCATGTTCATTTCATCATATATCCCTTTGAAAACATATTCAACTATTAACCTAAAACTAATTAATTAACTAAACCCAAACCATGATCACAAACGAAATCCAACCAATGTCTAACAAAACATCCTTTGCCACAACATCGCTAATGGTGCAACAATCTCATAAGATTCTCCCACAATCTTCGATAATTAACAATTGATTCTCGAAAGATCACGTACTTCTGACACCAAACTTGGTTGCTTCAAATCTCGAACAACTCCAACTCCTAAGAATCAATCTTTAACTATTTCTGAAAGCCTTGGAACCTCAAAGAACCTCCTCGCTAGAGCTAACTTAGATAAGCTACCTTGCTAACACCACCACTTCGTCGGGCCTTCGAGAAATCATCTGTAAGTGTGAACATATGTATGCATGATTACTTATGTGCCCTCATAGATGCCTATGTGTATGTATGCAAAACCTCTAATGTCATGCCCAAATGTCTTCTTGTACTGACATATTTAAATATATACATATAAGTGTTTATGCGCTGTGCATGCTCAACTATCCACACTTACTAATAACATTCTCAAAACCAATATTCTTTTCACCGCGCCAAAAGTCACACTTACCCAAATAAGGAGCAAACATTCGCTTCACCACAAAGCCTGCTAAACCATTGATGATTGTCGACCAAGATCCTTCTCGGTAACATTGTACACGAGAATACCACCACTCTTACTACTTACGAAACCCAGTATTCACAGAATACTCAACTCATCACAACCTCGAATACTAGTAGCGCATTTGTCATCAATATGACATAACATTAAACGCATACCAACCAAACAATCTTAAACACTATTGTCGTCAACAACCACGCTGAAGCTTTCAAAACTAGAACTTATGATCAAACATATCCATAAACCAACTGTTATTACCATTATGTTCTCCACTCACACATTTCTTTAATGCTCATCAACACGACAGAAAAAGATTCGGGAGCCGCACCAAGGTACGTCTCAACACCGAACTCTACTTCGTAAATAAATGAAAACTCAAAAAACTCATTCGAAAGCCTTCCAGGAAAGAATTTCTGAACAACACATACATTCAAATCGACCACAAGAATCAACTCCAATCTTCAAAACTTCAACACACCCAAACAACTACCTTTAATTAATATGCATAATTGCGTGAAACCAGAATCCACCAGATGATGCAATAGAGTATGAAAAGTAAATTACCCAACCTTTCCTAAATCAAAATATATATTCCCACAATTCTGCTATGCACCCTGACCTTCAAATATGAAAATCAATTCAATGCTTTACACCTATTGCATACCTTGACCGTCCTCGTGGTAGGAATGTTAGGGATACCACCAAATTCTCCATAAAAATCAACATCATGGGTCAGGTTTCGATCCTGAACATCAAATTCCTTGCCTAATGCGTACATCACAACCTTATCATTTTAAACACTCTAACAATCCTCATTAGAATCTCGGTAGAAGCTTTTCCGTGCCTACTTTGCATAAACTGATTCTGCTATAAAGAATACGACACCTTACGAGATACTCATTTCCATTTACATCACTTCACTAACTATTGTCTCCAAAACCCGTATCTTTAATATCGATGGTAATAATCACTTTTAACATTCGAAACAGTAAACTAACGCCACCCAAAAACTCATGAACAAGGACAACATTACTCAAGTTTGGAAATCATTTCTAACTACTCTCCATCGAGGACCAAGTCTACTCAAGATCGAAAACTACTTTTCTTATACTATCAATAACCCAAACAACGCTTACTAAGCTCGAAAGTAATTACAGAATAAATAATTTCTTATCTAAAATCAAATTTATTACCGATGTTTAAACCTGATGGTTGGGTGTAGGCTTGACAAGTGATCTAAGACAAACATGCAAAAACCTTTTTCAACAACATTTGTAATAGGCAATGTGTTCCCGGTTAACCCCAACATAAGAAATTAACAACGTGATCACATACAAAACTCATTTAACAATTTCTCAAAATAACCAAATGAAACTCTATCCCTCCAAGGTTTTGTAACCTATCTCTAATACCACCAAATGAAACTCCCTTGACCCGACCTAGTCGTTAGACCCGAACCAAGAAGATCACATTAGGTTTGCCGAAGCAAATCCGAACATTCTTATTCGAATTACGGTCCATTTTTTTCTTTTAACTTGTCTAGATTAAATATAAAGACCTAATGTGTGTAGAGCAGCAGTGGTTCAATTTTCATCCGATTCGAACATCGATAAGGCACTCAATTGCAAAACGAGTACTTTAGGCACCAAAATCTATATCTGAATAATTACATGGACTTATTCAAGTTTCAAGTTATCAATACTTAATTAATTATGTTTCATGGCAGCATGTCAAATTTCAGCTTCAACGGATAACATATAGACATCCAATTTAGCAAAATATGAAATTAAGGACTAAAATGTAAAACATCCAAATAACATGAATTATCATGTTTGTAGCAGCTTCATAAAGTAAATAGATACATTTAAAACATTCTTGAAAAATCTCAAATCAAACAGACATCATTTACCTATTCAATTGATGCAACAACATACGGTGACCAAATTGCAAAGAATCTAAACACGGTAAAACACATTAATTGAATTAACCACCAACCATTACAATACACATACTGAACTTAATAAATTTTGGGAATTTGAATTCCATCACAAATTATTCAAAATTTTAAGAACAACATTGACATGCTTCTAATAATAAATCACCGTTAAACATATATGAACAAATAGTTACTAATTAATCAACACAATTCATATATATACAAGTAATCTAGAGGCACGCTTCCTAACAAATTACATCATTATCCATTAAGCACCAAATGACCAAAACCTCAACATAGGCTATAGAATAATTAAATGATTGAAGCATATGACCATAAGCACTCATGAAATACAAGTAATCAATCTGATCGTTATTTAAACCATTAAAATTATTTGATCATAACTATCATGTATACAAAGCATTAAGATAAAACCAACATATTAATAATTAAATAAAACCATCATCTAATGTAATTTAAAATCAATCAAGTTATCGTTTCCTAAATAAAACAATCCATCCTAATATTCTACCCACACTACCTTATTACAAATATTAATAACACTGTAACCATACCCTTTGAATTCGTTTGTCTTGGAATCCACCTTACCTCGATCCACGACCCCAAACTTGCTTTTATTCACTGCATTGATGGAAGAAAGAGAGTGTAAGCATAAAATGCCTAGTGAGTGCGCTCAAAATGGGTAAAACGTAATGCAGTTTTAAAACCAAAACCGATATTAGAAATCCATATTAGAGCAAGTCAAACACATCATTTCCAAAGCATTTAAATAAACCATGTTTGTTTGATACATAAGCATTATGCTTTCATAAAAAACGTTTTATTCAAAAAAAATTGATAAAACATGCTTGATCAAAACATAAGCATTTTCCCGTTTATTCTCAAATCAAATAATGCATAACAACCATATGCATCAAAGCACTTTTCTCAAGTCTCATGCTTACTCAAACCAAAGCATTTCTCATTTATAAAACATGTACCATAGATCTCATGCATTAACCATAATGTAAAATCTCAATGCAAGCCTCTCATGCTTGAACATCATAAACATATCTCAAAATAGAATCTCATGTATAAATCTCATTATACAAAACTATTTAAAACCATGATACATATAATCTCATATATTGACATTAAAAGTGATACAGATGGAATATACCCCCACCCTTGGAAAGAACTACCTCTACCCATAAATGTTTGGATATGCGGACACCTTGATGGCACTACCCCATCAAGTCTCATTGTGAGATCTACCCTCACCATAATCTCACTTTAGTCGAGATGACACTACCTCCATTGCCCATTGCCCATTGCTCACAAGTGTTGTCTATACAATAAATGTACAATTTAGCTCTAAAGACAATTTGACATCATATGGTTGTTGACAATTGAAGCATTAGTCTTTCCTTGATACTTGAAGGTCCCTTTTATACTCCCAATTGAGTTTGTAGCCGTTGAGGACGTTAGGGTTGAATTAGAGCCGTTGGAGCCTTTATTTCCCACCATAAATGCAGTTCTGCAGCTTGGCATATTGATACCCTTGAATCCGTATCGATACGGTCCCGATAAGGAAATAGTCATTGAGCACTTCAAGCTGGCGCGTATCGATATGCTTGGCTAGCGTATCAATACGGTCCTGCAATTTAAATGATCGTTGGTAAAATGACCGTTAGGGGTAGTTGGGCGTATTGGTACGCGATACAACCGTATCGGTACGCGAACTAGCTATTAGCTATTTAAAACATACCGTATCAATAAGGCAAAGCCTATCGGTACGTGTTTTGGCTACTGAAATTTTATTGTAGCTGGAACCCTAGGGCCTATCGATATAGTACGAGACCTTATCGGTACGGGTACTTGAAAAACACTGGTTTGGCTACTTTAAAATCATTTTAAGTTATTCCAAAGCCTTTTAAAAATTCTTAAACATAATTTCAAGTTGTTTTGACTAAAAGCGTATTTTAAATTCTTTTCAATTTAGTCCAAAACATTTTTCAATTATTATATCAAAACATTTAGTTCTATAATCTCCCCATTTTTGATATAATAAAACCAACTTGAAAAATTGTTTGAGATTCTCCCCCTTAGTATTTTAAAAATTTGAATAAGAGATTAAAATTTGAATGAAATTAAAGCTCCCCTATTCTCTTTAAAAATCAATTTTTCAAACCATTTCTCCCCCTTTTTGTTATATCAAAAAGAATTTAAAAAGACATTAGGCTCAAAATAACTTAAAAGAAAAAAATGACACAATTAAAAATTTTGGTTTTAAAATTGGCTCCCCCTTACTCAAAGCATTAAGCAATGTTAGTCAAACAATATGATTAAACTAGTTGAATTAAAAAATAAAATTAAATGAAAAGAAATTCAACTAATTTTACCACACTTGAACCCAAGGGAGGATGTAAAGCCTTTATTCTTCAAGTGCTCTCTTTGTGTGCATGGAGCTCCCCCTCAAATTTGGACTTGTTGATCACTCTCCATCACACCTAAACAAGACAATCAAGTATTTTTTGGTATCCAAATTGCTTTGGATCCATAGACATTAGTTGCACATAGTTTAGTCCCCTTATGAACACATTTTTCAATTTCATCCTTTTTAGTTGAAGTTAGTCCTTTTGGGACCCAAATACTTCAAAAATCTAAGGGCACTAGATTGTCTAACATAAAAATTTGATTTTCTCAAATTGTTTTTCTTTTGAAGTTCATTGGAAATCTAATCTTTTTCCTTCTTAAGATCTTCATCTTCTTTTTGATGACCTTTTTCCATCGTTTGAAGCAAATTTTTTAAATCTAAAACTTTAAGTTCAAAATATTTAATTTTTGCTTCAAACTCTTGATTTGTTTTGGAAAGCAAATCATTTTCCTTTTTTAAATTTGAAAGCAATTTTTTTTTGTTTTTAGAAAATGATGCCTTAAATTCCAAAAGCAAATCATCATATGCATCTTGTAACTCATCAAAAGTGTATGAATTTGAACTAGATGAGTTAGAAGTTACCTCCCCTCATTGAGGGCCATGAAGCATAGGTTGGCTACCTCATCATCGGTGGAGTCTTCATCTCTCCATTTCGCCACATATGCTTTCTTTGAAGATGATCCCTTATTGTTCGACTTGTGGGAATCCTTCATCTTCTTCTTCGGTTCATGCTTGGATTTAGCCATCTCGCTCTTCATGAATCGGGAGAATTTCTTGAAGAGATGAACCATCTCTTCATCTTCACTTTCCTCCTTGCTCAAATAAACGTGTTGGCAAGTACATGATTTGAGAGCAACGACACTCGTGTTGATGCATAGCTCCATGATTTTCTTCTTCTCCATCTTCTTTATCTCTTCCTTCTTCTTCTCCTCTTCTTTTTCTTTCTTCATCATTTCATGAGTGAGAAGAGACCCCATGAGTTCATCTAGCTTCAAGGTCTTTAGATTTTTTGGCTTCGATGATGGCAGTCTTCTTTGAGTCTCATGACTGGGGAAGAGAATAGAGAAGCTTTCAGACAAGCTTATCTTCCGGAATGATTTCTCCATAGCCTTCGAGTCCATTTGTGATGCTGGAGAATATATCAAACATCTTTGTAATGTCTTCATCCAGTTCCATCTTGAAGTTCTCTCTTATGTGACTTCAAGCTTGTCTCATACTTCATTGGCATCTTCGCAAGAGGACATCTTCTCATAGATGTTGGGACCAAATGCACAAAAGAGGATGTGCAAGGCCTTGCAATTAAGCTCCATCTTCTTGCGATCATCCGCACTCCATTCCGCCTTTACTCTTTGTAGCATATAAGGACCCTCTTCAACAATATCCCAAAGCTTTTAGTCTTTAGATTTGATGAAGAACTTCATTCTAATCTTCCAATGAGCGTAGTTGGTACCATCAAAGAAAAGTGGCTTGTCGATGGATTGCGCCACTTGACCGATTGATTGAATGTTGAATCGAGCTTCCCGGATCGCCTCAATAGGATGTTAATCCCCTTCGATTGAGCCTCGCTCTGATAGCAAGTGTTAGGCTTGTAACACGCTCAAATTGATCACTGAAATCCGTTAAAAGGGTTGATTTTGCTTTTTGAAAGAATTGGCTAAAAACCGAAATAATGATGGACAATTTGCACAAGGATTTTAGAGTGGTTCGACTACCCAACCAAGTCTACATCCACTATCTTAGCACACCACTAAGGATTTTTCAATTCACTATGAATTCTTTCCATTTTCTAGGCTAAGGAGGCAACCCTTACAACCCTATCTTTTAATGGCTAAGATAGAACCACTCTAGTTTTTGTCTAAGGCTAAACTAGAACCTCTCCTTTTACAAGGGATTTGTTTGGTAAACTAAATACCTCACAAGGTGGGTGTTTACACAAATTAAGCTCACAAGAGTACAAATGATTTACAATTAAGCACTCTCTTAAACATTATATACAAGAAAAACGAAGAAATAAGAATTGGACTCAAATTCTCTTGATCATATTGCTTGGATGTGTTCTCTAACCATCTTCAAGTGTCCTTTTGGTGTTTATATAGTATGTAATGAGTTTCTAGCCGTTAGGGATGAGTCATAACCGTTGGGGATGTAAAATAGTTGTTACCTACAAAAAACAAAGCATTTATAACACGAGGAATCAATCCTTTTTAAAAAAGGGATCGATCTTTTTTCATAAAATATTACTGTTACAATAAAGGGATCGATCCCATACACCAGGGGATCGATCCTTTTGCACTTGGAACTGGAATCGAAAATATAAGTGAAACTGTCCATAAAGGGATCGATCCTTTTTGCCTAAGAGTCTGGAAAACAATTTTTGTAATGCAAAAACGAATCATACTTGTTTTGAAAAAGATCGGCTAAGTTGGAAAATATTCGAAATGAATTTTTCAAGTTTGTTTAGACTTTGAATTATTTTTGAAAGATTTAATATATTCGATTAAGTCCAAAAACATTTTTCTTTTAATTTGTTATATCAAAATATTTTCTCAACACATTCAATGTAAACATAACCATAGATGACAATCTATAGGCATGCTTCCTAAGAAAATAACCACATAAAATTCAAAATGCAAACCAAAGCAAATACCAACATATGAAGTCCATTTACATGTCCAAATAAGCACTATAAACTTACCACAAACCAGAGAGTTTCAAAACACAACCTCCCAAAACATATAAGTACTCTCACATTGCCACTTATACTAAATGTAAAACCATACTTGAGCTATAAAACGCCCTTGGAATCTTCTCTTGCTACTTCGCCACCACAACCAAGCTATTTCTTTGCATTGTTAGAAAAAGAGAGCGTAAGAATAAATGCCTTGTAAGGGTCGCTCGATTAAAAACCAACAACAATGCATTTTAAAACCATTTCTCAAAAACAAGTCTCTTTTCATCATGCTCAAATACAACTCAAGCTTTAAGTCACTTTCAAAGCAAAACCAATAATCATTTATAAAACATGTATCACCAATCTCATACATTTATCACAATGCAAAACTCATTGCAAGCTCCTCATGCTTGTACATCATAAAATATATCTCAAAATAGATTTTCATGTACAAATCAAAATATACAAAACAATTAAAAATCATGATACATGTAATCTCATATATCGACATTAAAAGTGACACGGATGGAATCTACCCCCATCTTTGGATAGAACTACCCCTATCCATAAATGTTCGAATATGCAAACACCTTGATGAAATCTACCCTCATCAAGTCACATTGTGAAATCTACCCTCACCATTTCCTCACTTCGGCCGGGATGGCACTACCCCCATTGCCCGCTGATGATAGAATCTACCCATATCACTCGCAATACAATAGAATCTACCCTTATTGTGTAACCGAAGAGTTTGTCTCGGGTACGAATTTTGTATAATATAGTGCACTTCTCATCCTATTGGTCGACCAATTATATCCGATAATATTAAGTCTCATCACTTTGCCAATATACACTTTTAAACCATGTTACATCAATATTTTTCATATGCACATTTAAACCAATTTCTATCAAAGTATCTCAAATACATTAAACTATGTATTTAGGCATTTTCTCAAACATGTTGCATACTACTTTCTAAACACATGTATTATCAAATATAAACATATGCAACATTTCTCACTTCCAAAACATGTATAGAATAGTAAGTAAAACAATTCTATCTTCAAAGCATGAGCATGAATTTAATAAAACAATGGAAACCGAAAATCGAGAGCGAAATCTTTCATACTTACTTCCGAGCTTAAATTAGCGTTTCAAGCTTAATCTAAACTCTAAAACCTTGCTTTCAAACCTTTGAAAAGCTTTTAAGATCATTTTCACTCACCAACTTGATATCGCTTCGATGCCGACACACCGACGCCAATGCCTCAAAGCCTAACTAAAAGCGTCCGATCACTTGCCATCTTCCAATAAAAAATATAAGGGTCAATATAAATTGGACCATACTAAAATAAACAAATTATTATAGCACCCATCACAAATATTCGAACCAATTAAAAAAACACCTTCCACGCTACTGCCCTGATAGAGTCCCCTGTTTAGCCGCTCCTACCCTTTAATTTTCATCTTCTTATTTTTTTTTAAATCCACGTGCAGCACCCCTTAAGCTCCAAAATAAATCCCACGTGCTTTTAAGCACCCCTGCCTTGCGCACAGCGCGTTGCTTCGAAGAGCAGGGCACCCCCCCGCTTCAACGCACCCGCATGTATTTTATTACCCCAATCAAGAATTTAAAATTAAAATTAAACAATTAGATTAAATCCCCTTAATAAAACTCAATTAAATCATGATATTATCAAATCAAATTAAAAACTAAAACAAAAGAATCAAACACTTAAGAATTTCTATACAGAATATTTGATTAGAGAAGAGAAAAAAAAGATCACCTCGAACACAAGCTTTTCCCTTAATTGACAATAATTTAGATGAAGACCTTCAAGAAATCCAAAGCTAGTTGATGTAGAAATTCATGAGAACCATTTAGATATCAAAAGTGTGTGAAAAGAAATAAGTTTCTTGAGATTTTAGTGATGAGAAAGTAGTTTAGCTGATGGGAAAGTTGAGAGAAAAAGTTGGGAGAAAAGAAGTTACATAAAAAAATGTTTTAGCCTTTTAAAATCATTTTATTAAAATTTATTTAATAAATTAATTAATGAAATCTTTTAAAAATACCAAAACAATGAAAAAGGCTAATAACACCTTGGTCTAATAGCTCCATAAAGATTCTAAGCCTTGACTCTTTTTAATTTAGTCATTAAAACGTATTTTATAATTTTTACGATTTAGTCACCGTTTTCAAAATGCCAATTAAATCAATCCAATTTTATCAACTTGAAATCTCCAAAACCTTCAAAATATTATTTTAGGATTCTAGAATATTTTCTAATATTTTATCTTCCTGAAAAACAATTTATTTCAAATTATTCCTGAAACTAGTTTAACCTGCTCGAGCTGATTCACCCGAACCGCTTAACCGAACCCGACTAACTTCTAAGCCCAAAATCGGGGCGTTACAACTCTCACCTACTTAAGAAATTTTATCCTTGAAATTTACTTGGTGGAAAAAAAATAAGGGAATTGCTTCTTCATGTTATCCTTCCTTTCCCACGTGACTTCTTCAACACCTCGATGCCGCCACAACACCTTAAGGAACTCGATGGTCTTACCACGAAGAACTTTACTATCCGTAGCTAAGATGTCAACGGTTCCTCTCCATAAGATAAATCTGGATTCAATTCAATCTCTTCAACAAGCATAACATGCGACGAATCCGATCTATACTTCCGAAGCATGGATACATGGAAAACATCATGTATATTTTCTATGTAACCCCCTTGACCCGGCCCAGACGGTTGAACCGAATTAAGAAGTTTACACGGGGAAAACCAAAGTCAACCCGAAAGTCAACCTTGATTAACGACCCCTTATTTTCTTTTTAATCTTATCTAGATGCACATTAACCCTAGACATGTTCACAAGAACAACATACTCAAAGATCATAACGAACAAAGATCATTCAGGGACTCAATTGCACAAAACATGACTTTAGGGACCAAATTGTAAATTCTGATAATTAAAAGGACTTAACCCAAATTAAAGTTACCAATATGAAATTAATCATCTTTCATGCTTCTCTGCCAAATTTCAGCTCAAACGGACATCTCAAACTCATTAATTTGCATTTACAAGTTCAGGACCAAAACACAAGGTTTTCAAAACATTTAACCAACAATTTCAGTGCCCAACGGTCGGGTGTTTCGGAACAGGGAGAACCCGTTCCGAAACGCGGGACCGTTCCGAAACCAGTACCGAAACAAGGCCTGGCAGTGGCTAAACCGTTCCGGAACGGTTCTACCCGTTACGGAACGCCTAGGCCATTTCAGGCCCCCCGTTCCGATACGGTAGCAACTGTTCCGAAACAGGTTGCCCAGATTGTAGAAATTTTGCTGGTTTATCACACATTCGACCCGTCAAACATGCTCCAAATACAACCAAATCATACCAGCAAGTCATTCAACACTCAAGGGACATAATTGCATCAAAAACTAGATACAAAACCACCCTAGGTGCATCAACCCATTCAACACATTCAACACTCATTCATGCTTTTAAAACATGAAGCATTACATATCAACTTAGGAATAAGAAGATCCAAAGGTGCAAGAATTAAACCACATAATTCAAAAGCATAAATCATACTTGTCCAACATACACAATCTCATTAAACATCAACATAAGAGATTCTCCCCCATTTCCTTTATTACCTATAGCTATTAACCGAGACATACATCTCAAGTGGAGCTTTCCTTGAATCCCTTTCTTCTCGCTGTTCCAACTTCAATTATCTGCATTGATGGACAAAGAGGAGCGTAAGCACATAATGCTTAGTGAGGAATTCTCAAAACCAAAACACCATCAATGCAGCGAATCATAAAACCATTTTAAAAAAAAGCAAACACGATTCGATAAACCAAAGCAATGTTTGAAAACTCTTTTCAACAACATGCTCAAAATCATGCATTGCTCAAACATGAAAATCAACCCTTAGCTTAGAAAGCTAAGTAACCCTTTTCAAAGCATAAACTTGCAAAACCAACATTTTAACAATTACATGCATGAACATCACATGCAAGGTTAAATACAAGAACCTTGGAAAACACTTCCTCTTTACATCATACTTTTCTCACACATTGAAAATCACTTCAAAGCAAGAAACCTTTGGAAGCCACTTACTTCCTCAATTAATCACATGCTTTAAGCAAAAGCTACACATGAACCACAAACTCAACATTTGCATTACATGCCTTTAACAAGCCTTCACAAGACTTCAATGCACTAAAGAGATTTCATGCACACATGCATCATTCTCAATAGATTATAAACACTTGTACATGCTAACAAGTAATACATGCATTCATAAAGCTTTACATGCATTCATAAAGCATTACACACTTCTCATGCAACCATGCATCATTTCAAGCATTTCATGCTTCTTTACATTCAAGACCATTATATTGGCTCCCAAGTGACAAACCATAACCATTTTCAACTCAACAACCAATCGGATACGCGGATCACAAGCGTTGTCCCCACGCTTCATACACACTACCAATCTCAAGGTCTCCCAAATGGAATTTTAACCACCATTTGACCTTACCATACACAAGGCCCTCATATGGAATTTTAACCACCATATGACCTTAACATTCCCAAGGTCCTCATATGGAATTTTAACCACCATATGACCTTAACATGCACAAGGTCCCCATATGGAATTTTAACCACCATATGACCTTAGCATCACCTATTGGTAGTTGTATAACATCACTAACGAGATTCGGGACATACTTCACAAGATCCACACATGGACTTTGCACCACCATTGTGATCTTAACAAGCACAAGGTCCTCAAATGGAATTTTAACCACCATTATAACCTTTGCTTACACAAGGTCCTCGAATGGAATTTCGACCACCATTATGACCTTAACTCAAGACCCACCCATGGAATTTTAACCACCATGGTGTTCTTAACCATCTCGTTAGTGTACTTGGATGGAGTTACCGGTTCACTCACAACCACTCCACATCGAAGGCGACTTTATTCACGGTGCACCCAATCCTATAGCCGGCTAACTATATCCGATTAAAGAAACCAAGAACTACTTACATCACTTGCCAATATAACCTTCTTACCACATTAGTCCAAAGTTATACAAGCATAACCAAATGCCAAAACCACCAATTACCATCATTAATCCACTGTTTTGAAGCATTAAACAAAGCCATTAAACATAATGCAACACTATGCATCAATTCTACAATTTCAATGTACAAAACCAAGGATCTCTTACCTTGAGCACCCTTCGCACATGGCTTCCAAAACCAGCATTAAACCATGCTATAATATGCTTTCAAAAATAGAATTTAAAACATGCAATCACATGCATTGCATCCAACAAACACAAATGCTTTTAAAACCATTTTATAACACAACCAAGAGAGAAATTCCATTTACTTACTCTTGAGCTTAGCTAAGTTGTTTAGACTTAAACTAAACTCCCAAAATCTTCAAACCTTGGTTTTAAAGCCGAAAACCCAACTTCACTCACCGACACAAAAACAAGGCTAGCCAACAAGCCTTCCAAGCAACCGAAACCTTCAACGCCTCCTCAAATGCTCACGGATCAAACTCCCCTATTTCAAGCACATAAAAACAGAGGATTAATGCATCATCATGCATTAAAACACCAACAATACACCTAAACTCGCTGGTCTTATCAAATCCAACATTTTGGCTACCAAACACAACCGAAATCACATCCAAACACTTCCAAAACTTAACCCAGCCGAGATCCATCACTTCTAACCATTTATAAACATCAATTAACATCCAAAATGATCCCAACCACGTCCTTATACCTCCAGCAATAACAGATCACCAAAAACACTCCAAAAACGACAAAAAACTCAAGCAAAACTTAGGAAAATCAACCTATCCGGGATTGCATTGATCAAACCTCAATTTCTCATCAATTATACATTCATTTAACATCAAAAAGACTTCTCAAAACAATGCCCAATCAGATCATACGAAATTTCAACAAAATTAACCAAATCTTGCATTTTAAAGCCAAGATCAAGAACACAACCTTAAAACCTTTTATAAAACATAAATTAAGGATTGAGAACTTGGGAATTTCAGTAAAGAACTGAGAGTTTAGAGGAGAAGGACGTTCATACCTCCAAACTTGAGTTTCTCCTTTTTAGAACCAAGATTTCTTGAAAATCCAAATAGCAAATGCAAAGGTTTTGTTGAAGAGATGATTAGAGATCAAAAGAGGATTGAAATGTGTTATTTAGATGACAAAATCAGAGGAAAAAGCTCTGGAGAAATGTGTTTGGTTTGAGAGAAAAGATAAGAGAAAATGAAAATGGAAAATATGGAAAGTTAGTTGGAAAATGCCAAAATATCTTCCCTTCCTTTTCTTTTATTTTAAAAACCATTAATTAAACCTTTAATATTTAGGAAAAAATCTGGAGAAACTCCCATTGGGTAAATAGCTCCTTAAAGATTCAAAGTTTCAATCCTTTTTAAAACAGTCACCCAGTTTTCAAAAATTACATTTTGGTCACTAACCCAAAATGTCACTCTTCCAAACCTCATTTTGTAAAATTGATTTCACCTTTCTCTTATATATAATAAAAGAGGATTTTAGGACATTTTCCCATATTTTTAATGCAACCCGAACTAGGCTTTCCTAGAAATCACCTTTTATATTCGAACCGCACACTGACCGGCCCGGTCCAAACCCAAAACTTCTAAGCCCAAAATTGGGGTGTTACATTCTAACTCAGGTGGAAACTTTAATCTATAAGCTACATGTAACACCCCTCGCCCGAGTTAGGAGCGAGGAGTGTCGATGCAAGAATTCAATCAAGAAGACATGAAAATACGAGCAATTTTAATCCATCATTAAAATTTATCACTTATTTAAGATATCACTCAACATAACAATAAAATTAAATTAGCTAGATCATTCGAACACCATCACCAAGCCAAGACCTAATTTATACAAACAAGGTAATGATCTAACATGTTTACTTGATTTCAACAAGACTAGACCCCTAATTCATTTTAAGTTGAATTAGGCTATTCAATTAGGATCTAGTGCCATTCAATCCAATTACTTCTTAGACAAGAAACGTTACAAGCAATCAAGGCGCAAGCACACATGGTTCACATCTCATATACATTCGATCATTTCTAGTTCTAACAATTCAATCATCGATTCACCATTTTCACAAGTCATGAAACTATCATTCATAGCACTCAGATATGAAATAGTAGCAACCAAGCTTAAGTGACCATATACATGTTCTATCTATTAAGTTTACTTAATTGAATTCAATACAACACATGATCAAATATGATAGAAAACAAGGTCTAATTCATTCATTGATTCATTCATTGATTCATTTATTCATTAATCTTAATCAATAAGTTCACAAAAGACCTTAACTTCATACATATATTTACATATCAAGTTTAATTACATAGTTACATATCAAAGATGCATTTAAACATTACAACTATGATATCAGTTTTACATACAAACTATGTACAATCCAAAATGCATGAAATAACAAGTCTAGACACAAAACTATGCCACCAACTAGGAGTAATGAAAACGAGCACCAAAACCATACTTTAGACTATGCTTGTTTCTTGATTTAAGCCCAAGTAAGGTAGCTTTATGATCAAGTAACTGGTTCAAGTATCCTCAACCTGTGGTTTGGGAAGAATGAAAGACGTGAGTGATAAGTACATAGTGTACTTAGTGAGGTAACAACTACCTAATCATGTTATCAAGTTTATTAGCATTATGTGTCCTTGTTCATTTTAATCAAGTTTAATCTAGCTAGTTTTCCATATAGCATTTGAATACAAAAGACCAAGGAGGCGAGATTTCATACTAAGCACATAATGAATAAGTCAAGCAAGTATAAGCAATTCAAGCAAGGTGAGCATCCAATCTCATTCGAATAGGATCCCTTTTACCATTTGATTTATCTTTCAAGTCATGAGCATTTTAAGATATCATATATTTCAATTTAATTTATGCAATTCCATTTCATTACAAGATCATTTCAAGTGACAAGTTTGCTCATTCATCATTCATGATTGCAAATCTTTCTTTCAAGTTACATTTAATCTTGTTTTGCCTTGGTAGTTAGCTAAGACTAGGTAATCGAGTCACAAGACGGTCACAAAGTACCTAACAAGATGATAAATAAAGTATCTAAACAAGAAGGTGTCTACAACACCACACAAGATGGTACACAAAGTACCTAGCAAGATGTTACCCAAGGTATCTAACAAGGAGGTGCCTACAACACCAATCAAGATGGTACATGAAGTACCTAAACAAGTCGAGCTATAGACTCTAAGGCATGTTGTTTTACCTAGAAATAACTAGCAACCAAGGTCTTGTTGAATCTTTTATTCTCAAGCAAGAACACAACAAGTGATTAAGCACCAAACACTTCAGAGTCAAATTCATTTCGAATTTTTAAGCCATGTAAGCCTTAGTCCAATTCATAGATATTCAAGCATCACACAAGAGCATTCAATCTAACAGGCCATTCGAACATATACACATATATAAAACCATTCGATCATAGCTCAATTCATAGATAATCAAGCATCACACAAGAGTATTCAATCTAACAGACCATTGGAACGTATCAACATACATATAAGCATTCGATCACATCTCATTTATGCATGTTTGTACGTACCTTGTATCTAAGCAAGCTAGCATGCCATTACAACAATGCATATGTGAACATGTATTTAGACATGAAATATCTTAGTACAACCAATGTATTCGGTTCAAGAAATTAGATCATCATGGCATCAAACAAGTTTTCAATTAGTTCATTCTTCCCTTAGTTACCAAATATAGATTAGTCATTTTCCATGGCATATATACAAGAAAAATGAATGGTTAGGACCTAAGTCCTAACCCTAAGTGGAGTTACACTCACAATAATCAAAGCTAGCTAGTCTTGTATTGCTATTCCTTTTTGTCTATCACTTGATAATCCAACCTTATTTCCTTCAGCAACCTCCTCTATTCCTTGCTATAGCAAGTCATGCACAACATAGATAGATCATTAGAATCAATAAATTAATAATTCAAGCTCATTTGAACTATATTATCTAAAACAGTTTCTGCCCTGGCAGTTTGTACAACCTTTAGTAAGTTGTTCATATTTTTTAATCTACACATTGAATTTTTAATTACTTTACACCCTTAGAAAGCTAATTCAATTATCTTTTTAAAAATATAAGGCTTATATTTTAATTCTTTCTAAATTAATACAACTTTCAATTTAAAGTTAGGTTCATTTTCCAGTCCCTATTCTGCCAGCTTGTAGTTTAAGGCACTTTAGTGAGCTATTTCACTTAGAACCCTTACTAATTCATTTTAGTCCTTTTTACCATAGATTACCATGTTTTCTCCTTGTTACTTCAAGTTAATTTTGGTCCCTAATTAGTTCATCTAGGTCCTCTATTTAGCCAACCTTACAGATTAGTCCAGATTTACCTATTCTGCCAATTAGCCACTTTAAACCATTTATTGAGCTACAATTCAAGTATTTCAAGTTATCCTACATTTATTACAGCCCTTCCCCTGTTTTTATATAACTTTTACAGTCCTTAATCATATTCAAATCAATCCCTAATTTACTGATTTTCTCAAAACAATGCAGATTAGCAATTCAAACTAGCTAGGTGACCAGTTTCACTATCAACTTTCATTTTAACACATCTAACATCAATTTCATTAATCCAACACCTCAATTCACTAGTTAACTTAATTTCCAGCAACTTTCTCCTACATCAATTTCTCCAGATTTGTCCATATCATCATCTATTCAATTAATTACATGAACACATCACTAGAGTGCATTTAAGCATACATACACCAATCGGTTAACTTTGATTCATTCTATATCATTGTAATTATATCAATTACTCAATCTAAACTTCAATTCTATATATACTAATCATCAAATTCCAAATTTCGATCTTGAAATAAACATCAAACAATCAAATTCATCATAATTTCCTAGCTATTCAAATGGATAAAGAGTATGAACATGCTTACTTTTCTTCTTAGCTTAGTTCCTATGCAAATCCATGAACAAGCAAGTTGTTTTTCTTCTACAATAGCTGATCACCCAAGTTTTTTTCTCTCCCCATTCTTCTCTCTTCAATTCGGCTATAAGGAGACCAAATGAGGAAGATGGCACATGTTTATCCACCTTAGTGGAATTATGAAAAGTCCATTTTATCCTTTAATTAAGCCTTAATTATATAATTAAGCAAGGGTAAATAGGAATCAACAAAATTATAATGCAAGCTCTTTCTTTTATTTCCTATTCGAAATGGTCATCTCAAATTGATCATTCCATTTTATTCATTCTTTCATTTAAGTCCCTTTTCTAACCTAATTAGCTAGATACAAGTTCAATTGAATTAGTAATTTAGGTAATTTGTTCCATTCCTACTAGGGTAGGATTTAGGGTGTTACACTACCGGACCAACTCGCTCCAATACCTCATAAGGTCCAATAAACCTTGGGCTCAACTTGCCTTTCCGACCAAATCTCATCAGCCTTTTCCAAGGAAAAACTTTCAAAAACACTATCACCAACAACATACTCAATTTTGCTACGCTTCAAATCCGCGTAAGACTTTTGCCGATTCAAAGCCACTTTCAACCTTTCACTAGTTTGCTTTACCTTCTCATTAGTCTCCTTTAGCACACGAGGCAAAGAAATATATTTCTCACCTACCTCCGCCCAACATAGAGGCGTACGACACCTCCTACCATACAAAGCTTCATAAGGAGCCATTTAAATGTTCGCTTGATAATTGTTATTATAAGAAAATTCTACCAAAGGACAATGCTTCTCCCAAGATCATTGAAAATCAATGATGCAACATCTCAATGTATCATCCAACACTTGAATAACACACTTAGACTGACCATCCGTTTGAGGGTGATACGATGTGCTGAAATTCAATCTTGTACCCAAAGCTCGATGTAAACACTCCCAAACCTTGCCGTAAAACACGAATCCCTATCCGATACTATAGAATTAGGCATTCTATGCAAATGCACAATCTTTGAGATGTACAAATCCGCTAGCTTATCCAACGTATACGTAGTATGCACAGGTAGGAAATGCGCACACTTCGTAAAATGATCAACTATCACCCAAATAGAATTTTTCTTTGACGGTGTCAAAGGAAACCCTAACACAAAATCTATAGTAATTCTTTCCCATTTCCATTCTGGTACCCTCAACGGTTGCAACAACCCAGAAGGAAACTGATGCTCAGTTTTAATTCGCTGACACACCATACACTTACCAACAAACTCAACCAAGTCTTTCTTTAAACCAACCCAATAGTACTCTTCCTTTAACCCACGATACATCTTAGTACTACCAGGGTGCATAGCAAAATGGCTATTATGCGCTTCAGTCAAAATAGTGCGCCTTAGCTCATCGTCCTCTGGCACAACTACTCGACTCTTAAAACATAAAACTCCATCATCATTAAAACAAAAGTCCGTTGGATTACCATCCGCTATGTCCTGGATATGAGGTACCAACGAATCATCCATTAACTGCTTCTCTTTAATCATTTGCACCAAAAAAGGCTTCACTTACAACTCAATAACTAACCCGCCATCTCACGACACATCCAATCGAGCAAACATCGCTCTCAGCTCTACTACCACATTTCTACTCAAAGCATCAGCCATAACGTTGGCCTTCCTAGGGTGATACTCTATTGTCAAGTCGTAATCTTTAAGCAACTCCAACCATCTACGTTGCCTAAGATTCAACTCTTTTTGCGACATTAAATACATTAAACTCTTATGATCTGTATATACTACACACTTTTCGCCATAAAGATAATGCCTCCAAATCTTTAGCGCAAACACCACCACAACCAATTCTATATCAAGAGTAGGGTAATTATGCACGTGCACCTTCAACTGCCTAGACGCATAAGCCACAACTCTACCATCCTGCTTCAACAAACATCCTAAACCAACATAAGATACATCGCTATAGATCACAAACTCTTTCTCTGACTTAGGTTGAATCAAGATGGGAGCTTGCGTGAAAGCTTCCTTCAACTTCTCAAAAGCTTGTTGTCTAGCTTCCGTCCACTCAAAACGAACATCTTTTTGCAACAAATTTGTCAAAAGAGCATCAACATTTGAAAATCCATCCACAAAATAAAGATAATACCCTGCCAAGCCTAAGAAACTACCAACCTCTGTCACTAACTTAGGTTGTTTCTAATGTACAATCGCTTCAACCTTTTGTGGACCTACATGAATTCCTTCGGCCGATACAACATGACCAAGGAAAACCGCTTCCTTAATCCAAAACTTAAACTTAATCAACTTAGCATAAAGCTGGTTATCCAACAAGACTTGCAAAACAATCCTCAAATGCTTACAATGATCCTCCTCTGTACGAGAATACACAAGGATATTATCAATAAACACCACTGCAAAGTGATCCAAGAATTCATGGAACACTCGATTCATCATATCCGTGAAAGCGGTAGGCGTATTTGTCAACCCAAACGACATCACCAAAAACTCATAATGTAACACCCTGATTTTGGGCCTAGATGTTTTAGACATCGGATTGGACCGGTTAGAAACAATTCGAATTGTATTAGGAGGTTAAAGAAATCAAGGATCGGGAAAGGATAAAAATATGGTAAAAATTGCTAAAATCCTCTTAAATCACGTTTAAGGGGTTGGTCAAATCAATTTTACAAAATAAGTTTTGGAAGTGGTACATTTTGGGACCAAAATGTAAAGTTTCAAAACTGTGGAAAATGTAATTTTTAAAAAGGAGTCAAAATCTTAGAATCTTTAGGGAGCTATGGTGCAATTACACCTTCATTAAATTGACATGTGTTTTAAAATGATTTTTAGATGATTAAAATAAAAAGGATTTTGTTAATTAAATTGTTAAAAAAATAAAATAATGAGAAGTTTTTGACGTAACTAACTTTCATTTCAGCAAAACCATTTTCTCAGCTCTTTTCTCTAAATTTCTTTTCTCCCAAACATTCTCTCTTTGATTTCTAAACCATTTTCAAGAGTTCTCTTCAAATTCTTCAAGATTTGTGAAGGAAAAACTTGTCAATCATTGAGGAAGGCAAGAATTGGAGGTAAATCTCGTTCTCAACCTTCAATCTAGGTTCTTTATTGAAATTCCCAAGATCTTTGACTTCTAAATATTGTTTTTGGCTGAGTTTTGATAATAGTTTTGGTTTAAGATCAAAATCTTGCAAAATTATGATTTAAATCTTGATTTTCGTATTGGTATTGATGAGCTCTGTTTTGGATTGATTGCAATTGAGTTTTGAGTTGATTATTATGTTGAAAAAGGGCTTTGATGATATGAATCCCGAAATCCTTGAGATCCTTGAGTTTCTTGATGGTTTTAGTTGGGTTTTTGAGGTGTAATGGTGAAGTTATGCTTGTTGGAGGTATAAGGAAGGGTTTAGGTTCTTTTTAAATGTGTTTTGATGTTTAGTAATTGTTGAAAGTGATGTATTTTGGCTGGGCTTGGTTTAGGAAGCAATCGATTGAGTTTTCGGTTGTTTCGGGTTGGTAAACTAGTGTAGTTTTGGTGAGCAACGAGTTTGTGTTTAGTTGCTGGTGTTGAAATGAATTTTAATGCATTTGGATCTCTGTTTTGATGCTCTAAAAACAAGAGATCTTGATCCGGAAGCAAACGAAGCATTTTTAGAGGCTTCAGAAGGGTGATTTTCACGTCGGTGAGTGAGGTTTCGCGTATCGGTGAATGGAAATGAATTTTCCAGCTTTGTAATGCTTTGAGTGTTGTCTTGGGAGTTTAGTGTAAGTTTGAAACAATTAGCTAAGCTCAAGAGTAAGTGATTCGAAAGTATTTTTCAGATTGTGCTATGTTTTTGTTGGAAAATGCACTTGAATTAAATGTGGTGTTATTTACTGTTTTAAAGCATGTTTTGAGCATTGATAATGCTGGTGTTTAATGCCATTTTGTTAGGGATGCACTTGGTAGGTGACCCTTGGATTTATGAAATGTATCCATTTGAGTTTAAGCATGTTTATGCTTGTGAAAATGTCATTGTGAGTTATGCTTGTAAAATAACGAAATAATGATGTTAAATGATTATATTGGCAAGTGATGGAACTGGTTTGTGGTTACTTTAATCGGATATAGTTAGCCAGCTATAGGATTGGGTGCATCGTGTATAAAGTCGCCTTGGATGTTGAGTGGTTGTGATTGTACCGTATACTCCATCCAAGTACCCTAACAATTGAGGCTAAGATCACAACAATGAATGGTTTAACTCCGTGTGTGGATCTTGTGGTTTGTGTCTCGTGCTCTCATTAGTGGAATTATACAACTACCGATGAGTGGTGTTGAGGGGTTGTGATTGTACCGTTAAACTCCACCACGAGTGTCACAACGGTTGATAGTTTAATCCTGTGTGTGAGTCTTGTGTAGTCCGGTAGTGTGTATGAAACGTGTGGGACAATGCTTGTAATCCGCATATCTGATTGTGTCAATTGTGTTGGTTTTGATATGGTTGAGAATAGATCACTTGCGAGCCAATATAATGTTGTTGATTAATAATTTAAGCATGTGATGCTTGGGAATTATGCTAGAATGCATGTGATGCTCGGTTTAAACATGAGCAAAGGATTTTGCTGCTATTTCAATGATGCTATGAGCATGTGATTTTAAAAGTACATTGATGCTTTAAAGATCATGTTTAAAAAGAAAGGCATGTTTTGGCGAATGATGATATTTTGGTTTTGTAAAATGCATTGATGAATGTTTGGTTTTAACGATCCTCACTAAGCTTTATGCTTACGCTCATTTGTTTTATCAATGCAGAGAATTAAGCATTTGAGGCAACAAGAAAGCAAGTGGATCCCAAGTACCTTTGACTAAGCAATGTATGTGGTTTCACCTTAGTGTAATAAGAGGTAATGGGAGAGATTTCTACTCTTGGTTATTTTTGGTGATGTTAAACACCTTAAGCATGTTTGGTTTGCTTATTCGGATTTGTAAATGGCCTTTGATTGTTGGTTTAAGCTTGAATATGGTTTTTAGCCTTTTTGTTGTTTTGACATCTAGGAAGCATGCCTATAGTCATATAGCTTGCAAGTTTGATGCTATGATATAGCTTGTGCTTCGTATGTGTGGTCCTTGATGTTTATCTATGCTTTATGTGTGTTGGGACAAGTTTCATAATGGTTTCGGAGATGAAAACTTGTTAAAAACTAGCAATTTGGAAAGTTACAGGCCTAGGTGTTTCGGAACGCCGTTGTCCGTTCCGAAACGGAGGCCTGTAATGAGCATGGTGTCTCGGAACAAGAAGGCACGTTCCGAAACATTTCGCCATTGTTAACCAATGTACCGAAACAAGTTTCTTGAGGTTTCGGAACGCCCCCGCGTATCGAAATGGTCACTCTTGTTTCGAAACGACCGTTCCGATACAGGGTTCTTTGTTCCGAAACACTTGACTGTTGGATGTTGAATTTGAATTGTTCCAAGTTTCTGTTTCTTATGTTTTGGTCCCTGAGTAATGATTATTCAATTGGTTGAGTTTGGATGGTCCGTTTGAGATAAGATTTGACATGCTGACATGTTATATGACTAATTTTAATTGATAACTTTAAAACCTAGATAGTCCTTGTAATTCCTAAAATTTAAAAATTAGTCCCTAAAAGTCAAATTAATGCAATTGAACCCATAATTGAACTCCGATCGTTGTGCTGTTTTCGCCTAATCGCTTTGCTAATCATATAGGATAATAATGTACATCTAGAAAAGATAAAATGAAAAAAAAGTAAGGGTTGTTAATCGAGGTTGACTTTGCGAGTTGACTTTGGTTTTTCCTGTGTAATTTTCTTAGTTCGGGTCGGGTGTCTAGGCCGGGCTAAAGGGGTTACACATAATGCTCGTAACATGTCTGAAAAGCCGTCTTTGGCACATCTCTATCCTTCACCTTCAATTGATAGTATCCTGATCTCAAATCAATCTTAGAAAACACTGATGCACCTCGGAGTTGATCGAATAGGTCGTCAATCTGTGGAAAAGGATACTTATTCTTAATCGTCAAATTGTTCAGTTGTCGATAACCAATGCACATTCTCATAGTGTCATCCTTCTTCTTCACAAATAACACAGACGCTCCCAAGGCGAAACACTAGGACAAATGATACCACAATCCAAAAACTTTTGAAGTTGATTCTTTAACTCTTTCAACTCTTTAAGTGTCATGCGATACGGAGCAATGGACACTGGAGCCGTATCTGCATACGTCTCGATACAAAACTCAACTTCCCTATCTAGCGATAAACCAGGCTACTCTTCTGGAAACACAACCAGAAAATCACAAACGGTGCAAATATCCTGGGGTCGTGCCTCCTTAATATTTGGATTCATAACATACGCCAAGTATGCTTGACACCCAACCTCTAACAACTTTTGCGCTTCCAAAGCTGAAACAACATTGGATAAGAACATGACATTCTCACCCACCACCACAACTTCATAATCATCGACAAGTTTCAACCAAACTCGCTTAGATTCAAAATCAACCACAACTTTGTGTTCCGTCAACCAATCCATACCCAAGATAACATCAAAACCATATAAAGACAACTCCATCATATCCATAGCAAACACATGTCCTTGAACCATTAATGAACACCTTCTATACAACTTTCTAACAACTGTTTTCCCAAAAGAACTCGTTACTTGCATACCCACTTTTAACAACTCAACAGGTATATCAAGCAACTGTGAATGCTCACTCAAGATATATAAATGCGTAGAACTAAAATCAATCAAAGAAAGTAATGACAAAGACTGCAAATTAAAGGTACATTCCTTCCCCCGCGGTGTGCATACACCCTCGCTTGGCCACCTCCTTCAGGCTAAATAGCTACCACATGTGCAACATTCCTCTGGCCATCCTTCCTACGCTGGAAATTACCACGACCGCGCCCATGACCTCTTTGTGGCTCAACAGCACGCGTAGGAGCTTGCCTATCTGATCGGCCGTGGACAATCACGCTTCAAATGACCTTGCGAACCATAATTTCAATATACACCGAGATTTCCCCAACACTCACCCATGTGTCGCCTTCCACAACAGTTACAATCAAGAATGCGAACAAAAGCAATATGGCCCTTATGTCCACGACCACCATTACCACCACCACCTCGCTTTTGATTTGGGTAATACTTTTTGTCACGCTGCCTCTTATCGCGATCTCTACCAATGTTAGACTCAGCAACTCTTGTATCAACAGAAGAACTCCCTAAACGAGGTACCAAACCAAAATTCTGTTCAATGTTCTTAGCTCGAGTAACCAGAACATCAAAATTGGTGTAATCTGAAGCCAATGTGTAGGTCTTTACTTCTTTCAACAACCCATAACGGAAACAATCACATCGATGTTCGTTAGGAACCAACTCTAGGGCATACTGGCTCAATCGAACAAACTGAACCCCATAGTCTGCAATAGACATGATCCCCTGAACAAAATCCATGAACTCCCACTTTTTGTCATCTAGATAGCGAGTACCCAAATATTTCTTCTGAAAGCAACACAAAAGAATTCCCAATTCGCATCAGCAGGTTCCATTCCCATGGTAATGGTCGTCCACCATGTATAAGAATTGCCATGCAACAGGGACACAATGCAGCCCAATTTACGTACATCCGTAAACTCTATCTGACCAAGAATGTAACACCCTGATTTTGGGCCTAGATGTTTTAGAGTTTGAATCGGGCCGGTCGAGAACGGTTCGAATCTTTAAGGGAGATTTAGGGAACACCTAGCTCGGGATATTTTAAAAATATGGAAAAATATCTAAAAATCCTCATCTATTATATAAATGATTATGGTTGAAACAATTTTACAAAATATGATTTGGAAATACTACATTTCGGTATAGTGACTAAATCACAATTTTTGTAAAAATTGACTAGTGACTGTTTTGTAAAGGATTAAAACTTTGAATTTTTAAGGAGCTAATTTTACCAAAAATGTTTTTATCAGATTTGTCTTTAATTTGGGAGTTTTTATTAATGTTTTAATTAAGGGAATCAAGGAGAATTAAAAGGAAAAATCTATTTTGACTTTTCATAACTACCTTACGTTGGTTTTTCTCTCATTTCATTTTCTCTCAACTTCCACTCAGCCAAACACATTTCCTTCATCAATTAACCTATGATTTTCATTACTTTTTTTAAGATTTCATTCTCCTAAGGATTCCTAATCTTTACCTCATCAAAACCTCTTGTTTTCACTTTGGATTTTATAGAAATCTTGCCCAAATTTAGGAGAAATCATCCTTTAGAGGCAAGCTTCGTCCTTCTTCTCTAATGATCAGTTCTTTACTGAAATTCCGAAGTTATCGATCCTTTGTTAATGATTTTTGAGTTGCTTTAATGTTAGAAACATGGAATTGTGTTAAAACTCAAGATTCTTGGAGAGATCTTGATGATTTTCGTAACTATTGGTTAGGCTATGTTTTGAGGTTGATTTCTAATGTATTTTGGATGGTAATTGATGTTATAAATGAGGTTTTATCAAACAAATCTCGAATAAGTTTGGATTCCTAAGTTTTACATGCTAGATTGGTAGTTTTTGGGGTGGTTTTGGTGTTCTGTTGTAGCTGGAGATATAAGGACGAGTTTATGGTGATTTTTGGTGTTGATTGAGGTTTAGAAATGATTAGAAGTGATAGATCTTGGCTGTGCTTTATTTTGGAAGAGTTTGGAGATGATTTCGGTTGTTTTGGGTAGCCGAAATGGTGCTTTTGAGTAGAGCAACGAGTTTGTTTAGTTGGCTAGTGATTTCAATGCATGATGATGCATTAATCCTCTACTCTTATGTGTAATAAACATGAGAGACATCTTCGGACGCTTTTTGTGTTGATCCGAAAGTGCCGGGAGCTTAGATATCGTTTCGGCAAGCAAGCGAAACGTAATTGGTGAGTGCGAATGGTTTTAGAAGTCCTTGAGGGACAAAGAAACAAGGTTTGGGGATTTAGGATTGGTTTGAAACACCATCTTAAGTCCGGAAGTAAGTATGGCTAGATTTGTTCTCAAATACGTGGTTGATGCCTCTAAATGTTTTTACATGCTCTTTTTTTTAGATAGACAAATTCCTATTGTTTTATGCATGACTTGTAGCATGAGATGATGCTTTGTAGAGATTTCATGAGATAGCATGTTGCATTAAAGAGTTTTTGAGATTTTGATTTAATGCAAAGCATGAGATATGATTTTGAAATGAGATGAGAAAGACTTGGGAAATGTTGCATAAAAACAATATGTGAGATAATATTTTGACATAATATATTGGCATAGAAGATTTCATACTTACCGAATATAATTGATTGATCAATAGGATGAAAGTGCACTATAAACTAAAAATTCTTCTGTGCTCTTTGGAGTCGGGCAATGGGGGTAGTGCCATCCCGATCTAAAGTGAGAATTCGATGATGTGAGATACCATCAGGGTAGGACTTGGTGAAATACCCAAGCTTTGTGGCGATGAGAGATACCGCCATGAGAGTCCAGTGATGAGAGATTCCACCGGGGTAGGACTTGACCTTGAGTCAAGCTAGTCCGCATATCCGAGTAAAGATGAAATGTGAAATGCCAATTTAATATATGAAAATGTATTTGATTCACATTGTAACGCCCCGGTTTTGGGTTTAGGAGTCTTGGGCGTTGACCGGTTGGTCAAAGTGCTGTTCGAATCTAAAAAGGTGAAATTAGGAAAGCCTAGTTCGGGTTGCATTAAAAATATGGAAAAATGTTCTAAAATCATCTTTTAATATAACTAAGTGAACTATGAAATCAATTTTGGAAAATGAGTTTTGGAAGGTTGACATTTTGGCTAGTGACCAAAATGTAATTTTCGAAAGTTTGGTGACTGTTTTATAAAGGGTTGGAACTTTGAATCTTTAAGGAGCTATTAATCCAAAAGTGGTTTCTCCAGATTTTTCTAAGGTTTTATAAGCTAAATTCTGATTTTAAAGTATATCAAAAGGAGGGAAAAGCTCATTTGGCAATTTTCTCAACTAACTTCTCAATTTTCTTTCTCTCATTTTCTCTCAACCCAAACACCACATTTCCAGAGATTTGTTTCTGATTTCCTCACCTAAATTCCTCCTTTTAACTCTCTTTTGATTCCTAATCAACATATCAACAAAACCTCACCAATTGCTTCTTGATTCATCAAGGTTTTTCATTCCAAAAAGTGGAGAAACTCAAGTTTGGAGGTAAGAACGTCCTTCTCCTCTAAACTATCAGTTCTTTACTGAAATTCCTAAGTTTTCAATCCTAAATTGATGTTTAATTAAAGGCTTTTAAGTTGATTTATGGATCTTGGCTTATTATGCAAGTTTTTGATGATTTTTGATGATTTTCGTTAGATCTGAGTAATCTGTGATTTAAGAGGTGTTTTTGATGTTAAATGATCTCTAAATTGATAAGGGAATGAGTTTTGATTGATGCAATCCCGGATAGGTTGAGTTTCCTAAGTTTAGCTTGTGTTTCAAGGTTGTTTTTGAGGTGATCTTGGTGATCTGTTGTTGCTGGAGGTATAAGGATGTTAATAGGTTGTTTTTAGATGTGTTTTGATGTTTATGGAAGTGAGGTTTTGCTGGTTTATGGCTGGGCTTTGTTTAGAGGTGGTTTGGATGCATTTTCGGTTGTGTTTGGTGGCCGAAAATGGAGGTTGGATGAGAGCAGCGAGTTTAGGTGCTTTCATTGAAGCAATTAATGCATGATGATGCATTAATCCTCTGCTTTGATGTGTTGAAACAGGGGAGGCATCGTTGGATCCAAGGATTGTTGATCCGGAAGCTTGATTTGGTGCTTTGGCTTGAAGCAAAGTGGAAATTTGTGAGTGCATTTGTGGAAATTGGATTTTCAGCTTTAAAACCAAGGTTTGAAGGTTTTGGGAGCTTAGTCTAAGTCTAAACAACTTTGCTAAGCTCAAGCGTAAGTTTTCGGATTTTCTCTCTAGTGGTGGCCATGGTTTTTGTTGTGATGCAAGTGATGTTTTGCATGTTTTAATTACTGTTTTGAAAGCATGTTTTAGCATGGATTTTGCTGATGTTGTAAGCCATATGTTGAAGGTAACTCTAGGTAGGAGTACCTTGCTTTTATACATTGAAATATTGTGGTTTGATGCTTTGAAATGCATGATGAAAATGGCTTGGTTTAATGCTTTAAAACAGTGGAATAAAGGATGAATATGATGTATATTGGCAAGTGATGTTTTGAAAAGTTTAAGGTCACTAAGGTGGTTAAAAGTCCTTGAGTGAGCCTTGTTACTTAAGATCATCAAGGTGGTTAAAAGTCCTTGGATGAGTCTTGTTGCGGACACTAAGGTGGTTAAAAGTCCTTAGGTGATCCTTTCCAAGGTGTTTAAAAGTCCTTGGGGTGATTCAAGCATTGGACACAAAGGTGGTTAAAAGTCCTTGTGTGGTCCTTACTCATGGTGTTTAAAAGTCCATGGCCAAGGTGTTTAAAAGTCCTTGGGGCTAAGGTGTTTAAAAGTCCTTGGGAAGTTGTTAAACTTGTTTTAAGAAATGGAATGTATCACTTGAGCTAATATGACATATATGTTTAAGTTTAAGCATGAGATGGCTTGTTTAGAGTATGTTTTTGAGCATGGTTATAGATGGTTTTAATTGCATTATTGAATGTTTTATTAGAGCATGCCTCACTAAGCTTTTGCTTACGCTTTCCACGTTTTCTTAATTCAATAATGCAGAGCATTAGAGAATCTTGAGGGGCAGCAAGAGGGGCAAGAATTCAAGTACAAGTAAAGCTCAATGTATGGAAGGTTTTTGTTAAACATTTAGCTTTTGGGTGATTTGGCAATGGGGGACCAATGTGTATGTTTTGGGAGGTGTTTAGAACTCCCTAAGTATGTTGAATGTTGATTTGAATGCTGGATATTGGATTGGAACATTGCATGCTTGCTTTGGAAGTTTGGTGTTTTGAATAGCTAGCTTGTGTAGGAAGCATGCCTATAGAATTGGGGCTTTTTGCATATGATGTTATTTTGTTGATTTGATGATGCCTATAAGTCGTTTAAATGTTTAATTGCATGCTGGGAAAGTTTGGTGGCTTTTGGAGCATGTTTGAATGATCAATTGCATGTTTTGGTATGCTAGTTTGCTGCAATCTGTGCAGGCGTTTCGGAACAGTGTGCACCGTTTCGGAACGGGTGCCTTACATGAACCCAGGCGTCCGAAACGGTATGCACCGTTTCGAAACGGTTTGGTCTCTGCCAAGGCCGTGTTTCGGAACCCGTTGCGGAATGGCCCGTGTTTCGGAACGGGGTCAACCTGTTTCGGAACGGTCGACCGTTGGGAGCTGACATTGGCAGTTTTATGTTTTGAATTGTTTGCGTTTTGGTCCTGAAACTTGTTTGTTCAATTGTATGAGCTTGGGAGGTCCTCTTGAGCTGAAATTTCACAGAGAAGCATGAAACCTGATTAATTTCAAGTTGGTAACTTTAATTTGGGTTAAGTCCTTTCAATTATCGGAAATTTCAATTTGGTCCCTAAAGTTGTAATTTGTTCAATTGGGTCCCTGTTTGATCTCTGATGCTTGTGATCTTTGAGTATGATGTTTGTGTGATCACAATTAGGATTAATGTGCATCTAGACAAGATTAAAAAAAAAGGGTCGTTAATCAAGGTTGACTTTCGGGTTGACTTTGGTTTTCCCCGTGTGACTTTCTTAATTCGGGTCAACCATCTAGGCCGGGTTAAGGGGGTTACATTTGGTGGTATCAGAGCTGAGTTCTCGAGTAATTGGGAATGAATGTATGCATGTTTGAAGTACGTATGCCTTGTATGCTTGTTGTTTGAAAGCATGTTTAGTGGCTTGTGTTTTGAATGCATTTGAGATGTATGCTATGATGTAGCATGTTGTGGGTACCCATTGCCAAACAAAAGCTAATGAAATGATGTTGATTTTGAATGAAATTGAGCTTGAATACTTGGATTGCTTACCTTGCTGGGCCTGACTTTGTTTTATTTGCGTTGTGATTGCATGGTAATAGTATGGCACCACGTAGAGAGTTAAGGAGTAACGTAAGAGCTACGAGTCCGGATGGGAATGAGAATGAGGAGAATGCGGGTAGTGCTGTGATACCTCCTCCTCCACCTGGTGGTGGTGCTGAGAGGGGAAGAGCTGAAGCTGCAACTGGTGCTGGAGCTGCTGGACCAGAGGTTGGTCAGGGGCAAGCTATGCCTGATATGTCTGTGCTGGTACAAGCTATTGCGGGTGCTTTTCGAGCAGCAGTAGCTGGAGCTCAAGGAGCTGGGCATCAGGGAGATGCTGGGGTTAGATTACCTTTGGAGCGTCTGCGTAGTCTTGGTGGGACTGAGTTCAGAGGTATGTCAGCTGAGGGTTCGGAAGCTTGGCTGGAGAGTACCAAGCGTATCTTGGGGCAGATGAGCTGCACGGATGTGCAAAAGTTGGGCTGTGTTGTGTCCTTGCTGCAGGACGATGCTTATACGTGGTGGACGACCTCCATATCTGGGATGGCTGAAGCTGATGTTACCTGGACATTCTTTCAGAATGTGTTTAAGAGGAGATATCTGGGAGTGAGATATCTGGATGAGAAGAAGCGTGAGTTCATGTCTCTTTCCCAAGGGAGCATGAGTGTGGCTGAGTATGAAGTGCAGTTTGTGAAACTCAGTCAGTATGCACCGGAGCTGATACCTGATGAGCGGGCAAGGTGCGAGAGGTTCCGTTATGGTCTGGTGACGGAAGTAAAGATGTATGTGCTGGCCACTGAATATGATGATTTTGATGTGTTGGTGGGTCGAGCCAAAGACATAGAGATGAACTTGGGTTTATCTGCGAAAGGTGCTGGAGCGAGTTCTGGTAAGAGAGCTGCTGAGTTTAGTTCCGGAGGTGGACGGAACAAGAGGGGACGAGATCAGAAGTATCAGTCCTCAGCCAAGCGAGGTGGTGGTGCACCTGCTAGAGGTGGTTTTGCTAGAGCTGATCCTAGTGCTTGTTGGATCTGTGGTTCGCGTGGTCACTTGAAACGTGACTGTCCTCGTGCTGTGAGGGAGGTGCAAGCTCCTGTTGCGGCTGCTGGTAATGGATGTTGGAATTGTGGTTCTGCTGACCATTTGAGGCGAGATTGTCCGAGGTTGGCTGGTGGCCAAGATCGTGCTCCTGTTGTTGCTGCACCGCAAAGAGGTCGTGGGCGCGGCCGTGGTAATTTCCAGAGGAGAGAGGAAGGTGGTCGTGGAGTAGCCCATGTTGTGGCTATTCAACCTGAAGGTGGAGGCCAAGCTAGGGTGTATGCTCAGCGCGAGGGAAGAAATGATGCAGATGTGATTGCAGGTACCTTTACTTTGCAATCCTTGTCATTGCTTTCTTTGATTGATTCTGGATCTACGCATTCATACATTCTGCGTGAGCATGCTGAATTGCTTGGTTTGCCTGTTGAGTCTTTGGATGTTGGTGTTCGTGTCACTAGTTCTTTTGGTGAAACTGTTGTGACTCGAAAGCTTTATAGAAGGTGTCCCTTGGTTGTGCAAGAACATGTCTTTCATGTTGATCTTATGGAGTTGCCCTTTTATGGTTTTGATGTGATTCTTGGTATGGATTGGCTTGCTGAGCATCGTGCTGTGGTGGATTGTGAAAATAAGCGGGTTTTGCTTAAGCTTGCGGATGATTATGAAGTTGTTGTGGTTGGTGAGAATGTGAAGTTTCTTGCTAATGTGGTGTCTACCTTGGAAGCGAGTAGGATGCTGAGGCAAGGTGGCGAAGCTTATCGAGCTTTTGTGATGAATCCTAGCTCTAAGGAGTTGAGGGTGCAAGATATCAAAGTTGTGAAGGAGTTTCCTGGTGTTTTTCCTGAGGAGTTGCCTGGTTTACCTCCTAATCGCGAGGTGGAGTTTGGAATTGAGCTGTATGAGAACACAACTCCTGTGTCCATTTCTCCCTATAGAATGGCACCTAAGGAGCTGAAGGAGCTGAAGACGCAGTTGCAAGAGCTGCTTGATCGTGGTTTCATCCGGCCGAGTGTGTCGCCTTGGGGAGCACCGGTCTTGTTTGTGAAGAAGAAGGATGGCACTATGAGGATGTGCATTGATTACCGTCAGCTGAATAAGTTGACTACAAGAATCGGTATCCTTTGCCGAGGATTGATGATCTCTTTGATCAATTTCGGGGAGCTGCTGTGTTCTCTAAGATTGACTTGAGGTCAGGGTATTATCAGTTGAAGGTGAAGGATGTGGATGTGCCTAAGACAGCTTTCAGGACAAGGTATGGGCATTATGAGTTCCTTGTGATGCCGTTTGGATTGACAAATGCTCCTGCTGCTTTCATGGACATGATGAATCGTGTGTTTCATGAATACCTGGACAAGTTCGTTGTGGTGTTCATTGATAATATCCTCGTGTACTCGCGTACTGAGGAGGAGTATGAAGAGCATTTGAGGGTTGTGCTGCAAGCTTTGTTGGAGAATCAGCTTTATGCTAAGCTGAGCAAGTGTGAGTTTTGGCTTAGGGAGGTGGTGTTTCTTGGGCATGTGGTCTCAGCTGAGGGGATTCGTGTTGATCCACAGAAGATTGAAGCAGTGATGAACTGGAAAGTTCCTAAGTCTGTTCATGAGATCCGTAGTTTCCTTGGTTTGGCGGGATACTACCGGAGGTTTGTGGATGGTTTTTCCAAGATTGCTGCTCCTTTGACGAAGCTGTTGCAGAAGGATGTTAAGTATGAGTGGACGGAAGCAAGGCAGCAATGTAACGCCCCGGTTTTGGGCTTAGAAGTCTTGGGCGTTGACCGGTTGGTCAAAGTGCTGTTCGAATCGTAAGGGGGTTAAATTAGGAAAGCCTAGTTCGGGTTGCATTAAAAATATGGAAAAATGTTCTAAAATCATCTTTTATTATAATTAAGTGAACTGTGAAATCAATTTTGGAAAATGAGTTTCGGAAGGGTGACATTTTGGCTAGTGACCAAAATGTAATTTTTGAAAGTTTGGTGGCTGTTTTATAAAGGGTTGAAACTTTGAATCTTTAAGGAGCTATTAATCCAAAGGTGATTTCTCCAGATTTTTCTAAGGTTTTATGAGCCAAATATCTGATTTTAAAGATTACAAAAGGGAGGGAAAATTCATTTTAGCCATTTTCTCAACCAACTTCCCATTTTCTTTCTTTTTTTTTCTTTCAACCCAAACACTCCATTTCCAGAGTTTTGATTCTGATTTTCTCACCTAAATTCTTCCTTTCAACTCTCATTTGAATCCTAATCATTGTATCTTCAAAACCTCTTCAATTTCTACAAGTTTCAACAAGCATTTTGGTTCCAAAAAGTGGAGAAATACAAGTTTGGAGGTAAGAACGCCCTTCTCCTCTGAACTTCAAGTTCTTTATTGAAATTCCTAAAGTTTTCAATCCTAAATTGATATCTAATTAAAGGTTTTAAAGTTGATTTGTAGATCTTGGCTAATTATGCAAGATTTTTGGTGATTTCACATGATTTTCGTTTGATCTGTTAGATCTGTGTTTTGAGAGGTGTTTTTGATGTTAAATGATCTCTAAATTGATGAGGAAATGAGTTTTGATTGATGCAATCCCGGATAGGTTGAGTTTCCTAAGTTTAGCTTGTGTTTTAAGGTAGTTTTTGAGGTGATCTTGGTGATCTGGTGTTGCTGGAGGTATAAGGATGTTTATAGATTGTTTTTAGATGTTTAATGATGTCAATGGAAGTGTGGATTTGCTGGTTTATGGCTGGGCTTTGTTTAGAAGTGTTTTGGATGCATTTTCGGTTGTGTTTGGTGGCCGAAAATGGAGGTTTTGTGAGAGCAGCGAGTTTAGATGCTTTCATTGAAGCAATTAATGCATGATGATGCATTAATCCTCTGCTTTGATGTGTTGAAACAGGGGAGGCATCCTTGGATCCAAGAATTGTTGATCCGGAGGCTTGTTTTGGTGCTTTGGCTTGAAGCGAAGTGGAAATCGGTGAGTGGATTTGTGAAAATGGTTTTCGGCTTTGAAACCAAGGTTTTGGGGGCTTAGTTTAAGTCTAAACAACTTTGCTAAGCTCAAGTGTAAGTTTTCGGATTACTCTCTAGTGGTGGCCATGTTTTGGTGTGATGCGAAATGATGAATTGCATGTTTTGATTACTGTTTTGAAAGCATGTTTAAGCATGGAATTTGCTGATGTTTTAGCATGTTAATTGCCGATGTTTTAAGCCATGTGTTTAAGGTAACTCTAGGTAGGAGTTCCTTGGTTTTATGCATTGAAATAATGAGGTTTGATGCTTTGAAATGCATGATGAAAATGGCTTGGTTTAATGCTTTAAAACAGTGAATTATATGATGAATATGATGTATATTGGCAAGTGATGTTTTGTAAAAGTGAAGGTCACTAAGGTGGTTAAAAGTCCTTGAGTGAGCCTTGTTACCTAAGAGCATCAAGGTGGTTAAAAGTCCTTGGATGGTTCTTGATGCGGACACTAAGGTGGTTAAAAGTCCTTAGGTGCTCCTTTCCATGGTGTTTAAAAGTCCATGGGGCCAAGGTGTTTAAAAG
Organism: Hibiscus tridactylites; assembly: GCA_958450335.1. Classification (NCBI taxonomy): domain Eukaryota; kingdom Viridiplantae; phylum Streptophyta; class Magnoliopsida; order Malvales; family Malvaceae; genus Hibiscus; species Hibiscus tridactylites. The sequence continues at coordinate 67,644,475 of OY288273.1, forward strand.
TCCTTGGGGCCAAGGTGTTTAAAAGTCCTTGGGGTGATTCAAGCATTGGACACAAAGGTGGTTAAAAGTCCTTGTGTTGTCCTTATTCATGGTGTTTAAAAGTCCATGGCCAAGGTGTTTAAAAGTCCTTGGGGCCAAGGTGTTTAAAAGTCCTTGGGGAAAGTGTTGTACTTGCTTTTAAAATGAAATGTATCACTTGAGCCAATATGACATGTAAAGTATATTGAGAAGCATGAGATGCTTGTTTTGATGATTATGTTGAAGCATGTGATGCTTGTTTAAATGGTATTTTGGAGCATGAGATTTGCTTGTTTTAAGTATGCTTTTGAGCATGTGCAAAGGGTGATTTTAAGCATGATTTATCAATGGTTTTAATTGCATTATTGAATTGTTTTTAATGAGCACTCCTCACTAAGCTTTTGCTTACGCTCTCTCGTTTTTTTTCTTAATTCAATAATGCAGAGCATTAGTGTACCTTGAGGGCAGCAAGAAGGGGCAAGCAAACAAGTTCAAGTAAAGCTCAATGTATGAAGGTTTTATAAGTACTTTTAGCTTTTGGTTGATTTGGCAATGGGGGACCAATGTATATGTTTTGGGAGGTGTTTGGGACTCCCTAAGTATGTTAAATGTTGTTGTGAATGCTGGTTTCTGGTTTGAACTCTTAATTTCTTGGCTATGAAGGTTTATGCATGAATGGTAGCTTAAGTAGGAAGCATGTCACCTAAATTGGGGCTTTTCATGTATGTTGGTTATGTGTTGAATTGATGATGCTTTTATGATCCCTGCATGTTGTATATCTTTGAGGAATGTTTTGGTGTTGTAATTTTGTAGTTTGAAGCATGTATGGTTTGTTTTCCAAATCGTTTTCAGGCAGGGGTATCGGTACTCGGGCTTGCGTATCGATACGCCTGAGCCAAATATGCACATCTCTGCCCAGGCGTATTGGTACGGTTGAACAGGTATCGATACCGTATGCATGCCGTATCGGAACGGGGAAACTCGTATCAATACCGCTGCTAGAGTTTGGTTACTGCCTTCCCCGCGTATCGATACGACACTAGCCGTATCGGTACCTGACCGTTAAATTCTGTTAAAAGTATCTTATGATGTTTTGCTTTATTTACGTTTTGGTCCTGAATCTTGTTTGTTCAATTGCATGAGCTGTGGATGTCCTTTTTAGCTGAAATTTCACAGAGAAGCATGAAACCTGACTAATTTCAAGATGGTAACTTTAATTTGGGCTAAGCCCCTTAATTTGTCAGAATTTACATTTTGGTCCCTAAAGTTGTAATTTGTTCAATTGGGTCCCTGTTTGATCTCTGATGTTTGTGATCTTTGAGTATGGTGTTTGTGTGATCACAATTAGGGTTAACGTGCATTTAGATAAGATTAAAAAGGAAAAAAAGGGTCGTTAATCAAGGTTGACTTTCGGGTTGACTTTGGTTTTCCCCGTGTGACTTTCTTAATTCGGGTCAACCGTCTAGACCGGGTTAAGGGGGTTACATTTGGTGGTATCAGAGCCAGGTTTGCGAGTAATTGGGAATGTTTGTATGCATGATTGAAGTATGTTTAGCTTGAATGCTTGTTGTGCGAAAGCATGTTCAGTGGTTGGAGATGTTGATGCATTCGAGGTGTATGATGTGATGTTGCATGTTGAGGGTACCCGTTGCCAAACAAAAGCTAATGAAATGATGTTGAATTTGAAAGAAATTGAGCTTGAATACTTGAAATTGCTTACCTTGCTGGGCCTGACTTGTTTTATTTTGCATTGTGATTGCATGGTAATAGTATGGCACCACATAGAGAGTTAAGGAGTAACGTAAGAGCTCCGAGTCTGGATGGGAATAAAAATGAGGAGAATGCGGGTAGTGCTGTGATACCTCCTCCTCCACCTGGTGGTGGTGGTGCGGAGAGGGAAAGAGCTAGAGCTGAGGCAGCTGGTGCTAGAGCTGCAGGACCTGAGGTTGGTCAGGGGCAAGCTATGCCTGACATGTCTGTGCTGGTACAAGCTATTGCGGGTGCTTTTTGAGCTGCAGTAGCTGGAGCTCAAGGAGCTGGGCATCAGGGAGATGCTGGATCTAGATTACCCTTAGAGCGTTTGTGCAGTCTTGGTGGGACTGAGTTTAGGGGTATGTCAGCTGAGAGGTCGGAAGCTTGGCTGGAAAGTACCAAGCGTGTCTTGGGGCAGATGAGCTGCACGGATGTGCAAAAGTTGGGATGTGTTGTGTCTTTGCTGCAAGGTGATGCTTATACATGGTGGACGACCACCATAGCTGGGATGGCTGAAGCTGATATTTCTTGGACATTCTTTCTGAATGCGTTTAAGAGGAGATATCTGGATGAGAAAAAGCGTGAATTCATGTCTCTGACCCAAGGGAGCATGAGTGTGGCCGAGTATGAAGTACAGTTCGTACGCCTCAGTCAGTATGCACCGGAGCTGATACCTGATGAGCGAGAGAGGTGCGAAAGGTTCCGTTATGGCTTGGTGACGGAAGTAAAGACCTACATGTTGGCTGCTGAGTACAATGATTTTGATGTGTTGGTTAGTCGATCCAAGGACATTGAGATGAATCTGAGTTTAGCTGCGAAAGGTGCTGGAGCGAGTTCTGGGAAGAGAGCTGTTGAGTATAGTTCCGGAGGTGGACGGAACAAGAGGGACCGTGATCAGAGGTTTCAGTCTTCAGCTAAGAGAGGTGGAGGTGCACCTGCTAGGGGTGGCAATGCTAGAGCTGACCCTAGTGCTTGTTGGATTTGCGGTTCGCGTGGTCACTTGAAGCGTGACTGTCCTCGTGCTGGGAGGGAGGTGCAAGCTCCTGTTGTGGCAACTGGTTACGAGTGCTGGAATTGTGGTTCTGCTGACCACTTGAGGCGAGATTGTCCGAGGATGGCTGGTGGTCAAGAGCGTGCTCCTGTTGTTGCAGCACCACAGAGAGGTCGTGGGCGCGGCCGTGGTAATTTTCAGAGGCGTGAGGAAGGTGGTCGTGGAGTAGCTCATGTTGTAGCTATTCAACCTGAGGGTGGAGGCCAGGCGAGAGTGTATGCTCAGCGCGAGGGAAGGAATGATGCTGATGTGATTGCAGGTATCTTTACTTTGCAATCCTTGTCATTGCTTTCTTTGATAGATTCTGGATCTACGCATTCATACATTTTGCGTGAGCATGCTGAATTGCTTGGTTTGCCTGTTGAGTCTTTGGATGTTGGTGTTAGAGTCACTAGTTCTTTTGGTGAAACTGTTGTGACTCGTAAGCTTTATAGAAGGTGTCCCTTGGTTGTTCAAGAGCATGTCTTTCATGTTGATCTTATGGAGTTGCCCTTTTATGGTTTTGATGTGATCCTTGGTATGGATTGGCTTGCTGAGCATCGGGCTGTTGTGGATTGCGAGAATAAGCGGGTTTCGCTTAAGCTTGCGGATGATTATGAAGTGGTGGTGGTTGGTGAGAATGTGAAGTTTCTTACCAATGTTGTTTCTACCTTGGAGGCGAGTAGGATGCTGAGGCAAGGTTGCAAAGCTTATCTTGCTTTTGTGATGAATCCTAATTCTAAGGAGTTGAGGGTGCAAGATATCAGGGTTGTGAAGGAGTTTCCTGATGTTTTTCCTGAGGAGTTGCCTGGTTTACCTCCTAATCGCGAGGTGGAGTTTGGTATTGAGCTGTATGAGAATACCACTCCTGTGTCCATTACTCCCTATAGAATGGCACCTAAGGAGCTGAAGGAGCTGAAGACGCAGTTGCAAGAGTTGCTTGATCGTGGTTTCATCCGGCCGAGTGTGTCGCCTTGGGGTGCTTCTGTCTTGTTTGTGAAGAAGAAAGATGGCACGATGAGGATGTGCATTGATTACCGTCAGCTGAACAAGTTGACTATCAAGAATCGGTATCCCTTGCCGAGGATTGATGATCTCTTTGATCAATTTCGGGGAGCTGCTGTGTTCTCTAAGATTGACTTGAGGTCAGGGTATTATCAGTTGAAGGTGAAGGATGTGGACGTGCCTAAGACAGCTTTCAGGTCAAGGTATGGGCATTATGAGTTTCTTGTGATGCCGTTTGGTTTGACAAATGCTCCTGCTGCTTTCATGGACATGATGAATCGTGTTTTTCATGAATACCTGGACAAGTTCGTTGTGGTGTTCATTGATGATATCCTTGTGTACTCGCGTACTGAGGAAGAGCATGAAGAGCATTTGAGGGTTGTGCTGCAAGCTTTGTTGGAGAATCAGCTTTATGCTAAGCTGAGCAAGTGTGAGTTTTGGCTTAGAGAGGTGGTGTTTCTTGGGCATGTGGTCTCAGCTGAGGGGATTCGTGTTGATCCTCAGAAGATTGAAGCGGTGATGAACTGGAAAGTTCCTAAGTCTGTTCAGGAGGTTCGTAGTTTCCTTGGTTTGGCGGGATACTACCGAAGGTTCGTGGATGGTTTTTCCAAGATTGCTGCTCCTTTGACGAAGTTGTTGCAGAAAGATGTTAAGTATGAGTGGACAGAAGTGAGACAGCAGGCTTTTGAGAAGCTGAAGATGGCTTTGACGCAAGCTCCTATCTTGATTCAGCCTGAGTCAGGGAAAGAGTTTGTAGTCTACAGTGATGCATCCTATGTTGGTTTGGGGTGTGTGCTGATGCAAGAGGGTAAGGTTGTGGCTTATGCGTCGCGGCAGTTGAAGGTGCATGAGCGCAATTATCCTATGCATGATATTGAGCTGGCAGCCGTGGTTTTTGCTCTGAAGATCTGGAGGCATTATCTGTACGGTGAGAAGTGTACTGTGTACACGGATCACAAGAGTTTGAGGTATCTGATGTCTCAGAAGGAGTTGAATCTTAGGCAGCGGCGTTGGTTGGAGTTGCTCAAGGATTATGATCTGACGATAGAGTATCATCCTGGAAAGGCTAATGCTGTTGCGGATGCCTTGAGTAGGAAGGTAGCTGTTGAGCTGAGAGCTATGTTTGCTAGCTTGAGTATATCGCGAGATGGTGGTCTTGTTGCTGAGTTGCAGGTGAAACTATCGTTGGTTCAGTTGATCAAGGATAAGCAGTTGTTAGATGATTCCTTGGTGTCTCATGTTCAGGATATCGCGGAGGGTAGACCTTCGGATTTCTGCTTTAATGAGGATGGAGTGTTGTGTTTTGGGAGTCGGATAGTAGTGCCTGCTGATGCTGAGTTGAGGCGTGCTATTCTGACCGAAGGTCATAGTAGTCCTTTTGCTATGCACCCTGGTAGTACTAAGATGTATCGTGATCTTCGTGATGAGTACTATTGGGTGGGGTTGAAGAAGGATGTGGCTGAGTTCGTGAGCAAGTGTTTGGTGTGTCAGCGAGTTAAGGCTGAACATCAGGTTCCTTCTGGTTTGTTACAACCGTTGAAAATCCCTGAATGGAAGTGGGAGAGGGTTACCATGGATTTTGTATCTGGTTTACCTTTGTCTCCGTCGATGAAGAATTCTGTTTGGGTGATTGTGGATCGCTTGACGAAGTGTGCGCATTTCTTGCCTGTGCATACTACGTTTTCTTTGGATAAGCTGGCAGAGCTGTACATTGCTGAGATAGTGAGGCTCCATGGTGTGCCTAAGTCGATTGTGTCGGATAGGGATCCGAGGTTCACATCGCGTTTCTGGCAGTGTTTGCATCAAGCTCTGGGTACAAGGTTGCATTTCAGTACATCCTATCATCCTCAGTCGGATGGCCAGTCTGAACGAGTTATTCAGATTTTGGAGGATATGTTGAGATGCTGTGTGATAGAGTTCCAAGGTTCTTGGGAGAAGCATCTGCCTTTGGTTGAGTTCGCTTATAACAACAGTTTTCAGGCAAGTATACAGATGGCACCTTATGAGGCTCTGTATGGGAGGAAGTGTAGGACTCCTCTTTGTTGGGCTGAAACTGGTCAAAAGTTGGTTTCTATGCCGGCTTTGTTGAAAGGAACCACCGAGAAGGTGAAGCTCATTTGTGAGCGGTTGAAGGCTGCTTCTAATCGGCAGAAATCTTACGCGGATTTGAAGCGTAAGGAGATAGAGTTTGTGGTGGGTGATCGCGTGTTCTTGAAGGTTTCGCCTTGGAAGAAGGTGATGAGGTTTGGTCGGAAGGGTAAGCTGAGCCCTAGATACATTGGACCGTATGAGGTGGTTGAGCGTGTGGGTCCTGTTGCGTATCGGTTGAGGTTACCTCAGGAGCTGGAGAAGATTCATGATGTGTTCCATGTTTCTATGCTCCGGAAGTATAGATCTGATCCTTCACATGTGATGCCTGTTGAGGATGTGGTTTTGAATCCGGATTTGACCTATGATGAGGAACCGGTGAAGGTTCTGGATTCTGATAGCAAAGTTCTTCGTGGCAAGACCATTGAGTTGGTGAAGGTGCTGTGGAAGCATCGAGGTGTCGAGGAAGCCACGTGGGAGCGGAAGGAAGACATGCTGAAGCAGTTTCCTTATCTCTTTCCTTCAGGTAAATTTCGAGGACGAAATTTCTTAAGGGGGGGAGAGTTGTAACGCCCCGGTTTTGGGCTTAGAAGTCTTGGGCGTTGACCGGTTGGTCAAAGTGCTGTTCGAATCGTAAGGGGGTTAAATTAGGAAAGCCTAGTTCGGGTTGCATTAAAAATATGGAAAAATGTTCTAAAATCATCTTTTATTATAATTAAGTGAACTGTGAAATCAATTTTGGAAAATGAGTTTCGGAAGGGTGACATTATGGCTAGTGACCAAAATGTAATTTTTGAAAGTTTGGTGGCTGTTTTATAAAGGGTTGAAACTTTGAATCTTTAAGGAGCTATTAATCCAAAGGTGATTTCTCCAGATTTTTCTAAGGTTTTATGAGCCAAATATCTGATTTTAAAGATTACAAAAGGGAGGGAAAATTCATTTTAGCCATTTTCTCAACCAACTTCCCATTTTCTTTCTTTTTTTTCTTTCAACCCAAACACTCCATTTCCAGAGTTTTGATTCTGATTTTCTCACCTAAATTCTTCCTTTCAACTCTCATTTGAATCCTAATCATTGTATCTTCAAAACCTCTTCAATTTCTACAAGTTTCAACAAGCATTTTGGTTCCAAAAAGTGGAGAAATACAAGTTTGGAGGTAAGAACGCCCTTCTCCTCTGAACTTCAAGTTCTTTATTGAAATTCCTAAAGTTTTCAATCCTAAATTGATATCTAATTAAAGGTTTTAAAGTTGATTTGTAGATCTTGGCTAATTATGCAAGATTTTTGGTGATTTCACATGATTTTCGTTTGATCTGTTAGATCTGTGTTTTGAGAGGTGTTTTTGATGTTAAATGATCTCTAAATTGATGAGGAAATGAGTTTTGATTGATGCAATCCCGGATAGGTTGAGTTTCCTAAGTTTAGCTTGTGTTTTAAGGTAGTTTTTGAGGTGATCTTGGTGATCTGGTGTTGCTGGAGGTATAAGGATGTTTATAGATTGTTTTTAGATGTTTAATGATGTCAATGGAAGTGTGGATTTGCTGGTTTATGGCTGGGCTTTGTTTAGAAGTGTTTTGGATGCATTTTCGGTTGTGTTTGGTGGCCGAAAATGGAGGTTTTGTGAGAGCAGCGAGTTTAGATGCTTTCATTGAAGCAATTAATGCATGATGATGCATTAATCCTCTGCTTTGATGTGTTGAAACAGGGGAGGCATCCTTGGATCCAAGAATTGTTGATCCGGAGGCTTGTTTTGGTGCTTTGGCTTGAAGCGAAGTGGAAATCGGTGAGTGGATTTGTGAAAATGGTTTTCGGCTTTGAAACCAAGGTTTTGGGGGCTTAGTTTAAGTCTAAACAACTTTGCTAAGCTCAAGTGTAAGTTTTCGGATTACTCTCTAGTGGTGGCCATGTTTTGGTGTGATGCGAAATGATGAATTGCATGTTTTGATTACTGTTTTGAAAGCATGTTTAAGCATGGAATTTGCTGATGTTTTAGCATGTTAATTGCCGATGTTTTAAGCCATGTGTTTAAGGTAACTCTAGGTAGGAGTTCCTTGGTTTTATGCATTGAAATAATGAGGTTTGATGCTTTGAAATGCATGATGAAAATGGCTTGGTTTAATGCTTTAAAACAGTGAATTATATGATGAATATGATGTATATTGGCAAGTGATGTTTTGTAAAAGTGAAGGTCACTAAGGTGGTTAAAAGTCCTTGAGTGAGCCTTGTTACCTAAGAACATCAAGGTGGTTAAAAGTCCTTGGATGGTTCTTGATGCGGACACTAAGGTGGTTAAAAGTCCTTAGGTGCTCCTTTCCATGGTGTTTAAAAGTCCATGGGGCCAAGGTGTTTAAAAGTCCTTGGGGCCAAGGTGTTTAAAAGTCCTTGGGGTGATTCAAGCATTGGACACAAAGGTGGTTAAAAGTCCTTGTGTTGTCCTTATTCATGGTGTTTAAAAGTCCATGGCCAAGGTGTTTAAAAGTCCTTGGGGCCAAGGTGTTTAAAAGTCCTTGGGGAAAGTGTTGTACTTGCTTTTAAAATGAAATGTATCACTTGAGCCAATATGACATGTAAAGTATATTGAGAAGCATGAGATGCTTGTTTTGATGATTATGTTGAAGCATGCGATGCTTGTTTAAATGGTATTTTGGAGCATGAGATTTGCTTGTTTTAAGTATGCTTTTGAGCATGTGCAAAGGGTGATTTTAAGCATGATTTATCAATGGTTTTAATTGCATTATTGAATTGTTTTTAATGAGCACTCCTCACTAGGCTTTTGCTTACGCTCTCTCGTTTTTTTTCTTAATTCAATAATGCAGAGCATTAGTGTACCTTGAGGACAGCAAGAAGGGGCAAGCAAACAAGTTCAAGTAAAGCTCAATGTATGAAGGTTTTATAAGTACTTTTAGCTTTTGGTTGATTTGGCAATGGGGGACCAATGTATATGTTTTGGGAGGTGTTTGGGACTCCCTAAGTATGTTAAATGTTGTTGTGAATGCTGGTTTCTGGTTTGAACTCTTAATTGCTTGGCTATGAAGGTTTATGCATGAATGGTAGCTTAAGTAGGAAGCATGTCACCTAAATTGGGGCTTTTCATGTATGTTGGTTATGTGTTGAATTGATGATGCTTTTATGATCCCTGCATGTTGTATATCTTTGAGGAATGTTTTGGTGTTGTAATTTTGTAGTTTGAAGCATGTATGGTTTGTTTTCCAAATCGTTTTCAGGCAGGGGTATCGGTACTCGGGCTTGCGTATCGATACGCCTGAGCCAAATATGCACATCTCTGCCCAGGCGTATCGGTACGGTTGAACAGGTATCGATACCGTATGCATGCCGTATCGGAACGGGGAAACTCGTATCGATACCGCTGCTAGAGTTTGGTTACTGCCTTCCCCGCGTATCGATACGAAACTAGCCGTATCGATACCTGACCGTTAAATTCTGTTAAAAGTATCTTATGATGTTTTGCTTTATTTACGTTTTGGTCCTAAATCTTGTTTGTTCAATTGCATGAGCTGTGGATGTCCTTTTGAGCTGAAATTTCACAGAGAAGCATGAAACCTGACTAATTTCAAGATGGTAACTTTAATTTGGGCTAAGCCCCTTAATTTGTAAGAATTTACATTTTGGTCCCTAAAGTTGTAATTTGTTCAATTGGGTCCCTGTTTGATCTCTGATGTTTGTGATCTTTGAGTATGGTGTTTGTGTGATCACAATTAGGGTTAACGTGCATTTAGATAAGATTAAAAAGGAAAAAAAGGGTCGTTAATCAAGGTTGACTTTCGGGTTGACTTTGGTTTTCCCCGTGTGACTTTCTTAATTCGGGTCAACCGTCTAGACCGGGTTAAGGGGGTTACAATCAAGCTTTTGAGAAGCTGAGGTTGGCTTTGACGCAAGCTCCTATCTTGATTCAGCCTGAATCAGGGAAAGAGTTTGTGGTCTATAGTGATGCATCCTATGTTGGTTTGGGATGTGTGCTGATGCAAGAGGGTAAGGTTGTGGCTTATGCATCGCGGCAGTTGAAAGTGCATGAGCGCAACTATCCTACGCATGACATTGAGCTGGCTGTAGTGGTTTTTGCTCTGAAGATCTGGAGACATTATCTGTATGGTGAGAAGTGTACTGTGTACACGGATCACAAGAGTTTGAGGTATCTGATGTCTCAGAAGGAGTTGAATCTTAGGCAGCGGCGTTGGTTGGAGTTGCTCAAGGATTATGATCTGACGATTGAGTATCATCCTGGAAAAGCTAATGTTGTTGCTGATGCCTTGAGTAGGAAAGTAGCTGTTGAGCTGAGGGCGATGTTTGCTAGCTTGAGCTTATCGCGTGATGGTGGTCTTGTTGCTGAGTTGCAAGTGAAACCATCGTTGGTTCAGTTGATCAAGGAAAAGCAGTTGCTGGATGATTCCTTGGTGTCTCATGTTCAGGATATCGCGGAGGGTAGGCCTTCGGATTTCTGCTTTAATGAGGATGGTGTGTTGTGTTTTGGTAGTCGGATAGTAGTGCCTGCTGATGCTGAGTTGAGGCGTGCTATTCTGACTGAAGGTCATAGTAGTCCTTTTGCTATGCACCCTGGTAGTACTAAGATGTACCGTGATCTTCGAGATGAGTACTATTGGGTGGGTTTGAAGAAGGATGTTGCTGAGTTTGTGAGCAAGTGTTTGGTGTGTCAGCGAGTTAAGGCTGAACATCAGGTTCCTTCTGGTTTGTTGCAACCGTTGAAAATCCCTGAATGGAAGTGGGAGAGGGTTACCATGGATTTTGTCTCTGGTTTACCTTTGTCTCCATCGAAGAAGAATTCTGTTTGGGTGATTGTGGATCGCTTGACGAAGTGTGCGCATTTCTTGCCTGTGCATACTACGTTTTCTTTGGATAGGCTGGCAGAGCTGTACATTGCTGAGGTTGTGAGGTTGCATGGTGTGCCTAAGTCGATTGTGTCGGATAGGGATCCGAGGTTTACGTCGCGTTTCTGGCAGTGTTTGCATCAAGCTCTGGGTACAAGGTTGCATTTCAGTACATCCTATCATCCTCAGTCGGATGGTCAGTCTGAGCGGGTTATCCAGATCTTGGAGGATATGTTGAGGTGTTGCGTGATTGAGTTCCAAGGTTCTTGGGAGAAGCATCTGCCTTTGGTTGAGTTCGCTTATAACAATAGTTATCAGGTAAGTATACAGATGGCACCTTATGAGGCTCTGTATGGGAGGAAGTGTAGGACTCCTCTTTGTTGGGCTGAAACTGGTCAAAAGTTGGTTTCTATGCCTGCTTTGTTGAAAGGGACCACTGAGAAGGTGAAGCTCATTTGTGAGCGGTTGAAGGCTGCCTCTGATCGGCAAAAGTCTTACGCAGATTTGAAGCGTAAGGAGATAGAGTATACGGTGGGTGACCGTGTGTTCTTGAAGGTTTCGCCTTGGAAGAAGGTGATGAGGTTTGGCCGGAAGGGTAAGTTGAGCCCTCGGTACATTGGACCATATGAGGTGGTTGAGCGTGTGGGTCCTGTTGCGTATCGGCTGAGGTTACCTCAAGAGTTGGAGAGGATTCATGATGTGTTCCATGTTTCTATGCTCCGGAAGTATAGATCTGATCCTTCACATGTGATGCCTGTGGAGGAAGTGGAACTGAATCCGGATTTGACCTATGATGAGGAACCGGTGAAGGTTCTGGATTCGGATAGCAAGGTTCTTCGTGGCAAGACCATTGAGTTGGTGAAGGTGCTGTGGAAGCATCGAGGTGTTGAGGAAGCCACGTGGGAGCGGAAGGAAGACATGCTGAAGCAGTTTCCTTATCTCTTTCCTTCAGGTAAATTTTGAGGACGAAATTTCTTAAGGGGGGGAGAGTTGTAACGCCCCGGTTTTGGGTTTAGGAGTCTTGGGCGTTGACCGGTTGGTCAAAGTGCTGTTCGAATCTAAAAAGGTGAAATTAGGAAAGCCTAGTTCGGGTTGCATTAAAAATATGGAAAAATGTTCTAAAATCATCTTTTAATATAACTAAATGAACTGTGAAATCAATTTTGGAAAATGAGTTTTGGAAGGTTGACATTTTGGCTAGTGACCAAAATGTAATTTTCGAAAGTTTGGTGACTGTTCTATAAAGGGTTGGAACTTTGAATCTTTAAGGAGCTATTAATCCAAAAGTGGTTTCTCCAGATTTTTCTAAGGTTTTATAAGCTAAATTCTGATTTTAAAGTATATCAAAAGGAGGGAAAAGCTCATTTGGCAATTTTCTCAACTAACTTCTCAATTTTCTTTCTCTCATTTTCTCTCAACCCAAACACCACATTTCCAGAGATTTGTTTCTGATTTCCTCACCTAAATTCCTCCTTTTAACTCTCTTTTGATTCCTAATCAACATATCAACAAAACCTCACCAATTGCTTCTTGATTCATCAAGGTTTTTCATTCCAAAAAGTGGAGAAACTCAAGTTTGGAGGTAAGAACGTCCTTCTCCTCTAAACTATCAGTTCTTTACTGAAATTCCTAAGTTTTCAATCCTAAATTGATGTTTAATTAAATGCTTTTAAGTTGATTTATGGATCTTGGCTTATTATGCAAGATTTTGATGATTTTTGATGATTTTCGTTAGATCTGAGTAATCTGTGATTTAAGAGGTGTTTTTGATGTTAAATGATCTCTAAATTGATAAGGGAATGAGTTTTGATTGATGCAATCCCGGATAGGTTGAGTTTCCTAAGTTTAGCTTGTGTTTCAAGGTTGTTTTTGAGGTGATCTTGGTGATCTGTTGTTGCTGGAGGTATAAGGATGTTAATAGGTTGTTTTTAGATGTGTTTTGATGTTTATGGAAGTGAGGTTTTGCTGGTTTATGGCTGGGCTTTGTTTAGAGGTGGTTTGGATGCATTTTCGGTTGTGTTTGGTGGCCGAAAATGGAGGTTGGATGAGAGCAGCGAGTTTAGGTGCTTTCATTGAAGCAATTAATGCATGATGATGCATTAATCCTCTGCTTTGATGTGTTGAAACAGGGGAGGCATCGTTGGATCCAAGGATTGTTGATCCGGAAGCTTGATTTGGTGCTTTGGCTTGAAGCAAAGTGGAAATTTGTGAGTGCATTTGTGGAAATTGGATTTTCAGCTTTAAAACCAAGGTTTGAAGGTTTTGGGAGCTTAGTCTAAGTCTAAACAACTTTGCTAAGCTCAAGCGTAAGTTTTCGGATTTTCTCTCTAGTGGTGGCCATGGTTTTTGTTGTGATGCAAGTGATGTTTTGCATGTTTTAATTACTGTTTTGAAAGCATGTTTTAGCATGGATTTTGCTGATGTCGTAAGCCATATGTTGAAGGTAACTCTAGGTAGGAGTACCTTGCTTTTATACATTGAAATATTGTGGTTTGATGCTTTGAAATGCATGATGAAAATGGCTTGGTTTAATGCTTTAAAACAGTGGAATAAATGATGAATATGATGTATATTGGCAAGTGATGTTTTGAAAAGTTTAAGGTCACTAAGGTGGTTAAAAGTCCTTGAGTGAGCCTTGTTACTTAAGATCATCAAGGTGGTTAAAAGTCCTTGGATGAGTCTTGTTGCGGACACTAAGGTGGTTAAAAGTCCTTAGGTGATCCTTTCCAAGGTGTTTAAAAGTCCTTGGGGTGATTCAAGCATTGGACACAAAGGTGGTTAAAAGTCCTTGTGTGGTCCTTACTCATGGTGTTTAAAAGTCCATGGCCAAGGTGTTCAAAAGTCCTTGGGGCCAAGGTGTTTAAAAGTCCTTGGGAAGTTGTTAAACTTGTTTTAAGAAATGGAATGTATCACTTGAGCTAATATGACATATATGTTTAAGTTTAAGCATGAGATGGCTTGTTTAGAGTATGTTTTTGAGCATGTTTATAGATGGTTTTAATTGCATTATTGAATGTTTTATTAGAGCATGCCTCACTAAGCTTTTGCTTACGCTCTCCACGTTTTCTTAATTCAATAATGCAGAGCATTAGAGAATCTTGAGGGGCAGCAAGAGGGGCAAGAATTCAAGTACAAGTAAAGCTCAATGTATGGAAGGTTTTTGTTAAACATTTAGCTTTTGGGTGATTTGGCAATGGGGGGCCAATGTGTATGTTTTGGGAGGTGTTTAGAACTCCCTAAGTATGTTGAATGTTGATTTGAATGCTGGATATTGGATTGGAACATTGCATGCTTGCTTTGGAAGTTTGGTGTTTTGAATAGCTAGCTTGTGTAGGAAGCATGCCTATAGAATTGGGGCTTTTTGCATATGATGTTATTTTGTTGATTTGATGATGCCTATAAGTCGTTTAAATGTTTAATTGCATGCTGGGAAAGTTTGGTGGCTTTTGGAGCATGTTTGAATGATCAATTGCATGTTTTGGTATGCTAGTTTGCTGCAATCTGTGCAGGCGTTTCGGAACAGTGTGCACCGTTTCGGAACGGGTGCCTTACATGAACCCAGGCGTCCGAAACGGTATGCACCGTTTCGAAACGGTTTGGTCTCTGCCAAGGCCGTGTTTCGGAACCCGTTGCGGAACGGCCCGTGTTTCGGAACGGGGTCAACCTGTTTCAGAACGGTCGACCGTTGGGAGCTGACATTGGCAGTTTTATGTTTTGAATTGTTTGCGTTTTGGTCCTGAAACTTGTTTGTTCAATTGTATGAGCTTGGGAGGTCCTCTTGAGCTGAAATTTCACAGAGAAGCATGAAACCTGATTAATTTCAAGTTGGTAACTTTAATTTGGGTTAAGTCCTTTCAATTATCGGAAATTTCAATTTGGTCCCTAAAGTTGTAATTTGTTCAATTGGGTCCCTGTTTGATCTCTGATGCTTGTGATCTTTGAGTATGGTGTTTGTGTGATCACAATTAGGATTAATGTGCATCTAGACAAGATTAAAAAAAAGGGTCGTTAATCAAGGTTGACTTTCGGGTTGACTTTGGTTTTCCCCGTGTGACTTTCTTAATTCGGGTCAACCATCTAGGCCGGGTTAAGGGGGTTACACACATGTACCAAATGTTGAGATGATTTATGCTATGAGAAATGCATATGAGATTTGTATATGAAATGCTTTTGTTTTCGCAAGCATGTGTATGGCTTTTCCATGAGATTTGCATTGGTTTAAATGCATGCGATAGAATAGAGGTACATGTGTTTTCAAATGAAGATTTACTTTGAAATGGTTTTCAAGCATTAGATAGAAAGAGCATGTTGTTGAAAATGGCTTTTGAGAAAGAGTTTTGAATGATGCATTGTTGTGTTGGTTTTCTTTAGAGCTTCCCTCACTAAGCAAATATACTTACGCTCTCTTTTACCAACAATGCAGATAATTGAGACGTGTTTGGGCAGCGAGAAGGCTAAGGACATCCAAGGAAGTGAAAAGCTCATGTATGATGATATTTTTACATACTTAAGTATTGATATTTGGCAATGGGGCTCTAAGGTTGTTTTAGGGAGATGTGTTTTGAACTCCCTATGTTTGTGGCAAGTTTGATATGGCTTTTGAAGTTTGTAAAAGGTCCTATTTGGTTTGGTTTGAGGATTGAGGTCTTTATTTGGTTTTGTAGTTAGGAAGCATGCCTATAGACTAAATGTTCATGTGTTTGATGCCATGCTTTAGCTTAAGCTTCATAAATATGTTCTATGATATCTAATCATGTTGCTGGTACGTTATGGTATGATTTGGGATATGTTTGAATGTGTAAAGATGTGAAAACCCCATAAAATTGTATGGTTGTAGGGCAAGGTGTATCGAAACACTTTTATTTGTTTCGAAACAGGGGCCTGAAATGGCCATAGCGTTTTGAAACGGGTAATGGCGTTTCGGAACACTTTAGCTACTAGAGAGGCATGGTTCAATACTGGTCTCGGAACGCACCCGAGTACCGAAACGGTCAACTCCGTTTCGATATGACCGTTTCGATACCATGGTCAGCGTTTCGATACGTTCGACCGTTGGTCTGCATTTTGAATGGTTTCAAGTTCCCGTTTATTACATTTTAGTCCTAGATGTTTGTGGATGCAATTGATTGAGTTGGAAATGTCCAATTAAGCTGAAATTTGACAGAGATGCATGAAAAATGACTAATTACATATTGGCAAGCTTAAAATCTGCAAAGTTCTCTCAATTTGCAAAGTTTACGTTCTGGTCCCTAAAAGTGTAATTCTTACATTTGAATCCCTAATTGATTTCCGATCGATGTGCTTTTCTCTCCTATGATTCTTGAGTAATCGCATAGGCTTAATGTGCATTTAGAAAAGATAAAAAGAAAAAAAGGTCGTTAATTAAGGTTGACTTTTGGGTTGACTTTGGTTTTCCCCATGTAACCTTCGTGGTTCGGGTCAAGCGTCTAAGCCGGGCTAAGTGGGTTACAAAGAATCATGTAGAACTAAGTGTTTTGATATAATATTTGAAAAATGTTTTGGACTAAACTGAAAAGAATTTAAAATATGTTTTTAGTCAAAAACAACTTGAAAATATGTTTAAGGGTTTTACAAGGCTTTGGAATGATTTAAAGTACATTTAAAGTAGTCAAAACCAAGCTTTTCAACTGACCGTACCGATACGGTTTGGTACCGTACCGATATGCCTTAGGGTTTCAACTACAGGATTTTTCCAGTAGCAAAAACCCGTACCGATACGCTTAGCCGTATCGATACAGTGTGTTTTGAAACAGCCCAACGGCTAGTCACGTACCGATACAGGTGTATCGCGTACCGATACGCCAAACTACCCCAACGGTCATATTTCCCAACGGTCTTTTAAACTACAGGATCGTATCGATACGCTAGGTAAGTGTATCGATACGCATCAGCTGAAGTGCACAACAGCTACTTCCTTATTGGGACCGTATCGATACGGTTTGAAGGGTTTCGATACGCCAAGCTGCAGAACTGCATTTACGATGGGAAATAAAGGCTCCAACAGCTCTAATCCATCCCCCAACGTTTCTGAACGGTTACAAACTCAATTAGAAGTATAAAAGGGACCTCCAAGCATCTAGAAATGGTTAATGCTTCAATTGTCAACATCATAATGATCAAGAATTTGTCTTAGGGCTTTATTGTTCAATTTATTGTATAGACAACACTTGTGAGCTTAATTGTCAAATTTGCCCAAGTGTTTAGGTTTTGGGTGAGAGCTTTAATTGTGCAAACATATACCTTCTAGAGGGATTTCTAGTTTGCTAAGTCTTTCTTGTGTAAGAAAGTGTTTGATCAAGCTTTGGGTAGAAAGCTTGATCGTTGTAACAGTTTCCTCCTAAACTGAGAAAAGGGGACGAAATTCTTAGTTAATTTGTTTGGAAATCCTTAGTGGGACGCTAAGGTATTGGATGTAGACCTTGGTTAGAAGGTTGAACCAGTATAAATCCTTGTGTAAATTGTCAATCTTTCCATTCCCACAAAACACCCAAATATCCCACTTCTCCACACTTGGCGAGCAAGAACAATTGAAGGAATCGAGCACCGAAAAACCCAACAACTGGAATCAGAGCTTAGCTTAATTGAAGAGGATTAACTTCCTATTGAGAAGATCCGGCAAGCTCGATCATCATATTACTCAACCGTCTCAATGGCACAATCAATCGACAAACCGTCATTCTTCGACGGAACAGACTATGCCCATTGGAAGACACGCATGAAGTTCTTCATAAAGTCCAAGGACTACAAGCTTTGGGATATATTAGAAGATGGTCCGCTCGTGCCACAAGGAAGCAAGGCGGAATGGAGTGCCGGCAACCGCAAGAAGATGAAGCTTAATTGCAAAGCCTTGCACATCCTCTTTTGTGCATTTGGCCCAAACATCTATGAGAAGATGTCTTCTTGTGAGAGTGCCAAGGAGGTTTAGGACAAGCTTGAAGTCACATACGAGGGAACCAACGAAGTAAAGGAGACCAAGATCGGGCTCCTCACCTTAGCGTATGAAAACTTCAAGATGGATCTGGAAGAAAACATCGAGAAGATGTTTGATAGGTTCTCCACTATCACCAATGGACTCAAAGGTTATGGAGAAGTCATTCCGGAAGAGAAGCTTGTCCGAAGGAAGAGATAAGAAAGATGGGGAAGAAGAAGATCATGAAGCTAGACATCAACGCAAGTGCCGTTGCTCTCAAATCCTCCACATGCCATCATGTAGAACTAAGTGAGAAGGAAAGAGAAGATGAAGAGATGGCCTATCTCTTCAACAAATTTCCCGGTTAATGAAGAGCAAAATGGAAAAATCCAAGCATGAATCGTGGAAGACGATGAAGAAATCCCACAAGTCCAACAAGAAGGGATCACCTTCAAAGCAAGCATATGTGGCCACATGGAGAGATGAAAACTCCACCGATGATGAGGTAGCCCACCCATGCTTGATGGCCCTTAATGAGGGAGAGGTACCTTCTAACTCATCTAGTTCAAATTCATATTCTTTTGATGAGTTACAAGAAGCTTATGATGAATTGGTTTTTGAGTTCAAGGCTTCATTTTCGAAAAACAAGAAATTGATCTCAAAGTTAAAAATTGAAAATGATTTGCTTTCTAAAACGAATTTAGAGTTTGAAGCAAAAATTAAAGATTTTGAGCTTAAAGTTTTAGACTTACAAAACTTGCTTCAAACGATGGAAAAAGATCATAAAAAAGAAGTTGATGATCTTAAGAAGGAAAAAGATTTGATTTTCAATGAACTTCAAAAGAAAAATAATTTAGGAAAATCAAATTTTTATGTAAGACAATCTAGTGCCCCTAAATTTGTAAATAGTAAAGTTTTTAGAAGTATTTGGGTCCCAAAAGGACTAAGTACTTCAACTAAAAAGGATAAAATTGAAAGATGGATTCCTAAGGGGACTAAGTTGTGTGCTACTAACGTCTATGGATCCAAATCAATTTGGATACCAAAAATTACCTGATTGTCTTATGATAGGTGTGATGGAGATTGATCAAAAAGTCAAACTTTGAGGGGGAGCTCCATGCACACAAAGAAAGACACTTGAAGAAGGAAGGGTTCACATCCTCCATTGGGTTCAAGTGTGGTAAAAATCTAGTTGTTCTTGCTTTTATTTGTTTTATTTTTTTATTAATTTCAACTAGATGATCATATATGTTGGACTAACATTGTTTGATGCTTTGAGTAAGGGGGAGCCAATTTTAAAACCAAATTTTTAATGGTGTAAATTTTCTTTTACCTCCTAAGTTATTTTTTAGCACAAAGTCATTTTAAATTTTTTTTGATATAACAAAAAGGGGGAGAAATGGTTTGAAAAATTGATTTTTCAAGTTTTTCAAGAGAATAAAGGGGAAGCTTTAATCTAATTCAAATTTTAAGTCTCTTATTCAAATTTTAATATACAAAGGGGGAGAGAATCTCAAACAATTTTTCAAGTTGGTTTTATTATATAAAAAGGGGAGATTTTAGAACTAAGTGTTTTGACATAATAATTGAAAAATGTTTTGGACTAAATTGAAAAGAATTTAAAATATGTTTTTAGTTAAAAACAACTTGAAAATATGTTTAAGGGTTTTACAAGGCTTTTGAATGATTTAAAGTACATTTAAAGTAGTCAAAACCAAGCTTTTCAAGTGACCGTACTGGTACGGTCTGGTACCGTACCGATACTCCTTAGGGTTTCAACTATAGGATTTTTCCAGTAGCCAAAGCACGTACCGATACGCTTAGTTGTATCGATACAGTGTGTTTTGAAACAACCCAACAACTAGTCGCGTACCGATACGGGTGTATCGCGTACCGATACGCCTAACTACCCCAACGGTCATATTTCCCAACGATCTTTTAAACTGCAGGACCGTACCGATACGCTAGGTAAGCGTATCGATACGCATCAGCTGAAGTGCACAACGACTACTTCCTTATCGGAACCGTATCGATACGGTTTGAAAGGTATCGATACGCCAAGCTGCGGAACTATATTTATGGTGGGAACTAAAGGCGCCAACGGCTCTGATCCATCCCCAACGGTCCTCAACGGCTACAAACTCAATTAGGAGTATAAAAGGGACCTCCAAGCATCTAGAAATGGTTAATGCTTCAATTGTCAACATCATAATGATCAAGAATTTTTCTTAGGGCTTTATTGTTCAATTTATTGTATAGACAACACTTGCGAGCTTAATTGTCAAATTTGCTCAAGTGTTTAGGTTTTGAGTGAGAGCTTTAATTGTGCAAACATATATCTTCTAGAGGGATTTCTAGTTTGCCAAGTCTTTCTTGTGTAAGAGAGTGTTTGATCAAGCTTTGGGTAGAAAGCTTGATCGTTGTAATGGATTCCTCCTAAACCGAGAAAAGGGGACGAAGTTCTTAGTGAATTTGTTTGGAAATCCTTAGTGGGAAGCTAAGGTAGTGGATGTAGACCTTAGTTAAAAGGTTGGACCACTATAAATCCTTGTGTAAATTGTCCATCTTTCCATTCCCACAAAAACACCCAAATATCCCACTTCTCCACACTTGGCAAGCAAGAACGGTTGAAGGAATCGAGCACCGAAAAACCCAACAAATTCGTTTTGTACTCTCGAACCATTCCTCAAATGCTTGCGGGCTTAAACCTCCGAACTCGATTCCATCCAGACAGCGCAAATGCTCCAAAGGTAGTTCGTGGTTACCAACTTCCGGTTATGGTGCAACCGCATACAAGGCCGTCATCGTTGCCTGAAAAGCTCAAGTTATAGCCTGAATCAAAGGTGTAACACCCCAATTTTGGGCTTAGAAGTTTTGGGTTTGAACCGGACCGGTCAGATTTTCGGTTCGAATATAAAAGGTGATTTTTAGGAAAGCCTAGTTCAGGTTGCATTAAAAATATGGAAAAATGTCTTAACATCCTCTTTTATTATATATAAGTGAAAGGTGAAATCAATTTTACAAAATGAGGTTTGGAAGAGTGACATTTTTGGTTAGTGACCAAAATGTAATTTTTGAAAACTGGGTGACTGTTTTAAAAAGGATTGAAACTTTGAATCTTTAAGGAGCTATTTACCCAAAAGAGTTTCTCCAGATTTTTCTGAATATTTATCAATTAATTAATGGTTTAAAATAAAGGAAAAAGGGAGGGAAAGATATTTTTGGTCATAACTAACTTTTCTCTCAAATTTTCCATTTTCTTTTCTCTCAACTTTTCTCTCAACCCAAACACATTTCTCCAGCACATTTCCCTCTGATTTTGACATCCAAATATGAGATTTCAATCCTCTTTTGATTTCTAATCATCTCTTCAACAAAACCTTGGCATTTGCTTATTGGATTTTCAAGAATTTTGGTTCCAAAAAGGGAGAAACTCAAGTTTAGAGGTTTGAACGTCCTTCTCCTCTAAATTCTCAGTTCTTTACTGAAATTCCCAAGTGGAGGGCGCCATGTTGGAGGTTGTTGGGGCGCAGGTGTTTGTTGGAACTGTGGTTCTAAGGAGCATGTGAAGCGAGATTGTCCTCAAGTGGTGAGGTCAGCTTCAATGGTAGCAGAGGGGTCTCTGAAGGGTCGTGGGCACGGCCGAGACAAAGTTCGAAGGTGGCAGGAAGGGCAGAAAGTTGTGAGGAGCTTGGAAAGTGAAATCTGTTGGAATTGTGGGTCTGTTGGACATATGAGACGTAATTGTTTGAAGTTGGCTCGGGGAAGTCAGGGTTCTTTATCGCAGGAAGATGGTGATGACCTTAGTGTGTTAGCTGGTGCTGCAGCGTTGCGGCTGGAGAATGATGGTTCTGCGAGGAAGAGAGCTCGTCTGTTGAAGCTCCGGGGCAATGAGGTGTTTTCAGGTAACCTTGTTAAGTAACCCTTGCTCTGGTATCTTAGTTGGTTTCAGTTGGTTTTTCCTTGCGTAGTGGGTATGGTCTCGTTGCTAGTATGTTGGGGTAGTAGTTGTTGTTGTTTGAAAACAACTTAGTGTGAAGAGGGCATTAGTGAGTATCTTGTGGATAGTGGGTTGCTAGAATGATGGAGTTGGTCAAGTTGGAAGTGAGATAGGAGGTTGTTCCTAGGCGAATTCTGAGGATGTTATTGGTGGGTGTGAACCGACATACATGCACAGTTAAAATCATTTGTTATATGCTATATTATATATGTGCTGGTCCATGCATACATGTGACATGACATTAGAGGTTTTGCATGCATGTACATCAGGCATTGATAGGGCATATTGGTAATCATGCATACGTACGTTCACACTCGCTAATAGCTAATCGGGTCTGTTAGTGTTGTGATAGGATTAGGTTGGATGAGGGGTTTTTAAGGTTGTTTTGGTGCTGGGTGAATATTAGAAGTAATGGAGGGTATTAAGCGAGTTGTCAGTAATAGTGAGTGCGGTATAGCATGTTAGCAGAAGGAAAGTGTTTTGGCGCTTAATGAGTTTAGCGGTATGGTGGTAAGGAGATTACCGGTTGAAGTTAGAATCGGTCAGGTGGCTTTGAATGGCTAGTAGAAGTGGTAGTTCCTTGGAGTTAAGTGATGTTGCGGGTTGGTGGATGTGTTCCAAAGTGCTGGGGTAACTTGGCATTGATGTAGTAGTAGAAGGGTTGTTTTTGTAGATGAGGATTCGTAGCAACCTTCGAAGAGTTGAGAAGATGTTGTGTTGTGGGTTGTAGAACAGGGTTAGCTGGGAGAATAGGAGTTTCGTAACCTAAGTATGTATGTGTAGGTTGGGCGGTGTCCTGGTAAGGCTAGTGTTGTAGTTAAAGTTTGAAATGGAAAGGCAATGTAGGATCAAGGGCCATCGTTGGTTGGACGGGTTCTGGTGAGAAGTGGTTGGCTGGTTGTGATTAAGTAAATTCCGTTTGAAGACAGCTGGTGGTGTGTGGAACGGCTGGCGGAGTCAAGGTTGGGGTATTGTGATGTGATTTTCAGATGTTGGGTGAGTAGTCCTGGTGAGTTGTTATGGTAATGATAGCGGCGGATGTGAAGGAATGTCAGCAATACGTTGAGACGTTCGAGTAAGCAGTTGATGCTTAAGAATTCTTGCTTGATGTGGTAACCTTTGGAAGAGGTTGAGTAGTTTTGCAAGGAGTTTTAGAAGTAGTGAAGGTTGTGGGTTACATGGTGGCTGAACTGGATTGGTTGGTGTCACTGTGTGAACAAGTTTTGAGAATAATGAGTTAAGGTGGTGTATGCTGTAAAAGTTGGAGGTTTTTCAGGTTGTTGTTGGGGCTATGTGCAGTCCAGAAGTGTGAAAGGTTAAGATGTGGTTAACATCTGAGTGTTCTGGAATTCATGAACAGTATGTGGTGGTGTTGAGTTTGGGGTGGAGTTTTGTGAGGAGAGTGTTCATTGGTGGTTCAGTCTCCTGTGTTGCCTTGTGTGTTGCTTTGAGAAGTTTGGTTGTTCTCTTTTCGCCAGTTGAAATTTCGAGGACGAAATTTCTTAAGGGGGGAGAGTTGTAACACCCCAATTTTGGGCTTAGAAGTTTTGGGTTTGAACCGGACCGGTCGGATTTTCGGTTCGAATATAAAAGGTGATTTTTAGGAAATCCTAGTTCGGGTTGCATTAAAAATATGGAAAAATGTCTTAAAATCCTCTTTTATTATATATAAGAGAAAGGTGAAATCAATTTTACAAAATGAGGTTTGGAAGAGTGACATTTTGGGTTAGTGACCAAAATGTAATTTTTGAAAACTGGGTGACTGTTTTAAAAAGGATTGAAACTTTGAATCTTTAAGGAGCTATTTACCCAAAAGAGTTTCTCCAGATTTTTCTGAATATTTATCAATTAATTAATAGTTTAAAATAAAGGAAAAAGGGAGGGGAATATATTTTTGGTCATAACTAACTTTTCTCTAAAATTTTCCATTTTCTTTTCTCTCAACTTTTCTCTCAACCCAAACACATTTCTCCAGCACATTTCCCTCTGATTTTGACATCCAAATATGAGATTTCAATCCTCTTTTGATCTCTAATCATCTCTTCAACAAAACCTTTGCATTTGCTTATTGGATTTTCAAGAATTTTGGTTCCAAAAAGGGAGAAACTCAAGTTTAGAGGTATGAACGTCCTTCTCCTCTAAATTCTCAGTTCTTTACTGAAATTCCCAAGTTCTCAATCCTTGAATTGTGTTTTGTTGAAGGTTTTGTAAATGTATTCTTGATCTTGGCTTTAAAATGCAAGATTTGCTTTAATTTTGATGAAATTCGTATGATCTGATTGGGCATTGTTTTGAGATGTCATTTTGATGTAAAATGAATGTATAATTGATGAGAAATTGAGGTTTAATCAATGCAATCCCGGATAGGTTGATTTTCCTAAGTTTTGCTTGAGTTTTTGGTTGTTTTTGGAGTGATCTTGATGATCTGTTATTGTTGGAGGTATAAGGACGTGTTTGGGATCATTTTGGATGTTAATTGATGTTTATAAATTGTTAGAAGTGATGGATCTTGGTTGGGTTAAGTTTTGGAAGTGTTTGGAGGTGATTTCGGTTGTGTTTGGTAGCCGAAATGTTGGATTTGCAAAGAGCAGCAGGTTTAGGTGTGTTGCTGGTGTTTTTAATGCATTATGATGCATTAATCCTCTGTTGTTATGTGCTTGAAACAGGGGAGAATGATCTGTGAGCAATAGAGGTGGCGTTGAAGGTTTCGGATGCTTGGAAGGCTTGTTGGCTAGCCTTGTTTTGTGTATCGGTGGTGAAGTTGGGTTTTCAGCTTTAAAACCAAGGTTTGAAGGTTTTGGGAGCTTAGTTTAAGTCTAAACAACTTAGCTAAGCTCAAGAGTAAGTAAATGGAATTTCTCTCTTGGTTTGTGTATGGATTGGTTTTTAAAGCTCTTGTGATTGTTGGATGCAATGGATGTGATTTGCAAGTTTTAAATTCTGTTTTGAAAGCATATTATAGCATGGTTTAATGATGGTTTTGAAAGCCATGTGTGAAGGATGCTCAAGGTAAGAGTTCCTTGGTTTTGTACATTGGAATTGTGGAATTGATGCATAGTGTTGCATGTTGTTTAATGGCTTTGTTTAATGCTTCAAAAACAGTGGATTGATGATGGTAATTGGTGGTTTTGGCATTTTGGTTATGCTTGTAAAACAATGGATTAATGTGGTAAGAGGGTTATATTGGCAAGTGATGTAAGTGGTTCTTGGTTACTTTAATCGGATATAGTTAGCCGGCTATAGGATTGGGTGCACCGTGAATAAAGTCGCCTTGGATGTGGAGTGGTTGTGATTGAACCGGTAACTCCATCCAAGTACACTAACGAGATGGTTAAGAACACCATGGTGGTTAAAATTCCATGGGTGGGTCTTGTGTTAAGGTCATAATGGTGGTTAAAATTCCATTTGAGGACCTTGTGTAAGATAAGGTCATAATGGTGGTTAAAATTCCATTTGAGGACCTTGTGCTTGTTAAGATCACAATGGTGGTGTAAAGTCCATGTGTGGATCTTGTGTTGTATGTCCCGGATCTCGTTAGTGATGTTATACAACTACCAATGGGTGATGTTAAGGTCATATGGTGGTTAAAATTCCATATGAGGACCTTGTGTATGTTAAGGTCATATGGTGGTTAAAATTCCATATGAGGATCTTGTGAATGTTAAGGTCATATGGTGGTTAAAATTCCATATGAGGACCTTGTGTATGGTAAGGTCAAATGGTGGTTAAAATTCCATTTGGGGACCTTGAGATTGGTAGTGTGTATGAAGCGTGGGGACAACGCTTGTGATCCGCGTATCCGATTGAGTCGTGTGTTATGATGGTTTGTGAATTATCACTTGGAAGCCAATCTAAAGTTCTTGAATATGATGAAGCATGAGATGCTTGAAATGATGCATGTTTGCATGAGAAGTGTGTAATGTTCAAAGAATGCATGTATTACTTGTTAGCTTGAGCAAGTGTTTATTATCTTTTGAGAATGGTGCATTTGTGCATGTGAATCTCTTTAGTGCATTAAAGTCTTGTGAAGGCTTGTTGTTAAAGGCATGTAGTGCAAATGTTGATTTTGTGGTTCATGTATTGCAATTGTTTAATGCATGAGATAGAATTGAGGGTGTAGGTGGTTTTAAAAGGTTTCTTGCTTTGAAACGATTTTCAATGTATGGGAAACGTATGATGTGAAGTGGAAGTGTTTTCCAAGGATCTTGTATTTAACTTTGCATATGATGTACATGCATGGAAAGGTTAAATTGATGGTTTAGCAAGTTTGTGCTTTGAAGTGAATTACTTAACTCTTCTAAGTTAAGGGTTGGTTTTCACGTTTGAGCAATGCATGATTTTAAGCATGTTGTAAAAAGGGGTTTTCAAACATTGCTTGGGTTTATCGAATTATGTTGTTTTTAAAAGAGGTTTTATGACTCGCTGCATTGATGGTGTTTTGGTTTTGAGCATTCCTCACTAAGCATTATGTGCTTACGCTCCTTTTTGTCCATCAATGCAGATATTTGAAGTTGGAACAGCGAGAAGCAAGGGATTCAAGGAAAGCTCCACTTGAGATGTATGTCTCGGTTAATAACTATAGATAATAAAGGCAATGGGGGGAGAATCTTTTATGTTGATGTTTAATGAGATTGTGTATGTTGGACAAGATTGGTTTATGGTTTTGGACTATGTGGCTTAACGCTTGCAACCTTTGAATCTTCTTATTCTTAAGTCGTTATGATATGCTTCTTGTTTTAAAAGCATGATTGAGTATTGGATGTATTGAATGAGTTGGTGCACCTAGGGTTGGTTTATATCTAGATTTGATGCAAATATGTTCCTTGATTGTTGAATGACTTGCTGGTATGTTTTGGTTGCCTTTGGGGCATGTTTGATGGGTCAAATGTGTGATAAACCAGCAAAATTTCTGCAATCTGGGCAGCCTGTTTCGGAACAGTTGCTACTGTATCGGAACAGGGGGCCTGAAATGGCCTAGGCGTTCCGAAACGGGTGGAACCGTTCCGGAACGGAAATGCTACTACCAAGCCCTGTTCCGGAACTCGTTTCGGAACGGTCCCGCGTTTCGGAACAGGTTCTCCCTGTTTCGGAACACCCGACCGTTGGGCACTGAAATTGTCGGTTAAATGTTTTGAAAACCTTGCGTTTTGGTCCTGAACTTTGTATATGTGATTGAATGAGTTTGAGAAGTCCGTTGGGGTTGAAATTTGGCAGAGAAGCATGAAACACGACTAATTTCATATTGGTAACTCAAAAGTTGGTTAAGTCCTTGTAATTTACAGAATTTACGTTTTGATCCCTAAATTCATGTTTTGTGCAATCAAGTCCCTAAATGTTTTCTGATTGCGATGATCTTTGAGTATGCTGATTGTATGATCATATCTAGGGTTTATGTGCATTTAGATAAGTTTAAAAAGAAAAAAAAGGGTCGTTAATCAAGGTTGACTTTCGGGTTGACTTTGGTTTTCCCCGTGTAAACTTCTTAATTCGGGTCAACCGTCTAGGTCGGGTTGAGGGGGTTACAAAAGGTGTCATGTCTGTGACTGCCGGCCCTTACGGTTCTTGATGTGCAGCACCTCCCATTCCAGCACCACCACCAGGAGGAGGTGGACGGAGCGACACATCCTCATCACGCTCTTCCTCAACATTACGAGTGTTAAATCCAAGCTCTCGTCTCGGTCCCATTAGAAAATAGTATGAATCTATAGCATAAAAATGCAACAGTAAAACCAATAAGGCCAGCTCGAAGTAAGAATCCAAGACGCTCAAGTTTTAAACAAAATCTCTTTATACTAATAGTAATAAGGCAATGGGTACCCCAATATCTCTCCCCCCACACATCATTTAATATCCACATCAGCATGTTATCAAACACCATACATAGAACGCAATCAATCAATGGTTAAAACATAACATAAGCAACTATCGTGCATAGCAAACATGAAGAAATCACTCGAACAATGATAATTCAACCAATTACCTCGCAATTTTTTTGTAAACCCGACTCTAATACAAACAAATGTAACCCCCTTAACCTGGTCTAACTGTTTTACTGGCTTGAGCGAGTTACACAGGGAATATTGAAGTAAACTGTTGATGATTCACCTCAATAAACGACCCTAATTTTTTTCTTTTTAACTTGTATAGATGCTCTTAACGAATCCTAAGGTGATCATGCTCACATCGGATAAAGTTACGACTCGAACGAGGTCAGTTGAACATTCGATTAATTATAAACATTTTTTAGGGAACGTTTTGTAAAATCATATAATTTTTAGGACTTAGGCCACTTTAAGATTACCGATCCTTAATTAGTCATATTTCAAGTTTTCTTGTCAAAATCAACTTAAAAAAACACCCCAAACTCAACCAATTGCATTCTTAACATTGAATGACCAAAATGTAACAACAACAAACTTGCAGATAACAAATAACTAACAATACCATTCTAACATGCTTCTAACATAAACCCAACAATCCTAACATGTTTTTATCATACTAGAAATCATTCGTAACATAATTCCAAAGGTGTTAGACACCAAACCAAGCATTCAACATAAACGTAAGCATAGATGACAATCTATAGGCATGCTTCCTAAGAAAATAATCACATAAAGTTCAAAATGCAAACCAAACCAAATACCAACATATAAAGACCATTTACAAGTCCAAATAGGCAATATAAACTTGGCACAAACGAGAGAGTTTCAAAACACAACCTCCCAAAATATATAAGTACCCTCCTATTGCCACTTATTACTAATTAGTAAATGTAAAACCATACTTGAGCTATGAAACACCCTTGGAATCTTATCTTGCTACTTCGCCGCCACAACCAAGCTATTTCTCTGCATTGTTGGAAAAGAGAGAGCGTAAGCATAAATGCCTTGTGAGGGCCACTCGATTAAAAACCAACAATGCATTTTAAAACCATTTCTCAAAAACAAATCTCTATTTTTCATGCTCAAATACAACTCAAGCTTTAAGTCACTTTCAAAGTAAAACCAACTTAATAAATCAATTTTTATTAAAACTCATTTAATAAATCAATTAATTAAATCTTTTAAAAATACCAAAACAATGGAAAAGGCTGATAAAACCTTGGTGTAATAGCTCCCTAAAGATTCTAAGCCCCGACTCTTTCAATTTAGTCATTATACGTATTTTGTAATTTTTACGATTTAGTCACCGTTTTCAAAATGCCAATTAAATCAGTCCAATTTTATCAACTTGAAATCTCCAAAACCTTCAAAAGATTATTTTAGGATTTTAGAATATTTTCTCATATTTTATCTCCCTCAAAAACCATTTATTTCAAATTATTCCCAAAACTAGTCTAACCCGCTCGAACCGATTCATCCGAACCGCTTAACCGAACCCGGCTAATTCCTAAGCCTAAAATCAGGTCTTTACAAAAAGCATAAACAATGCATAGCATTTTCTCAACAAGTTATAAACTATTTCAAAACATAAATCAATTCTCATGAGATCATATTCAACAATTATCATGTCTCAAAACATGCATAAACAGTAGGTAACAAATCCATCCATGTTTTTAAACTAAAACATGTAAATAAATTCTCATATTTAACTGTATTCAAAAGATAAAAATAGGAAAAACTTACTTCCGAGCTTAGCTAAGCTTGCTAGGCTTTAAATAAACTCCCAAAGCCATAAATCAAACCTATTGATAGTACCCAAACACATTTGCACTCACCAACTTGACATCGCCTCAACGCCACCAACTCGATGCCAACACCTCAATGCCTATCTGAAAATTGTCTGAACACTTGCCATCTTCTACAAGAAAATGCAAGGGTCAATGCAAGCCTCTCATGCTTGAACATCATACACATATCTCAAAATAGAATCTCATATATAAATATCATTATACAAAAACCATTTAAAACCATGACACATGTAATCTCATATATTGGCATTAAAAAGGACACGGATGTAATCTACCCCCATACGCGGATCTGAAGCGTAAAGAGATTGAGGTCACGGTTGGCGAACGTGTGATTTTGAAAGTATCTCCTTAGAAGAAGCTGATGAGATTTGGGCGTAAGGGTAAGCTTGGCCCAAGGTTCATTGGACCTTACGAGGTTGTGGAGCGTATTGGTCCTATGTCATATCGATTGAGATTGCCTTCGGAGCTGGAAAAGATACATCATGTGTTCCATATCTCGATGTTGTAGAGGTACAAATCAGATCCTTCTCATGTGATGCCTGTTGAGGGGATAGAATTGAATCCGGATCTATCATATAATGAGGAACCAGTGAGGGTTCTGGATGTGAGCAGTAAAGTTCTTCGTGGTAAGATGATAGAACTTGTGGAGGTGTTGTGGCGATACAGGAGAGTTGAGGAGGCCACGTGGGAAAGCAAGGCGGACAAGCTGAAGCAGTTTCCGCACCTTTTTCCTTCAGGTAAAATTTCGAGGATGAAATTTCCTAAGTGGGGCAGAGTTGTAACGCCTTGGTTTTGGGCCTAGATGTTTTGGACATCGGACCGGACCGGTCAGGAACGGTCCGAATCGAGTTTGGTGATTTAAGGAAATCAAGGATCGGGATAGGATAAAAATATGGTAAAATTTGAAAAAAAATCCTCTAAAATCACGTTTAAGAGGTTGGTCAAATCAATTTTACAAAAAGAGTTTCGTAAGAGGTACATTTTGTGTAGTGACCAAAATGTAAAGTTTCAAAACTGTGGAAAATGTGATTTTTAAAAGAGGAGCCAAAATCTTAGAATCTTTAGGGAGCTTTATGACAATTTAGCCTTTCCTTAATATGACATGTGTTTTAAAAGGGATTTTAAAGTGATTTAATAAAAGGATTTTTATTAAATTAAAATTAATTAAATTAGAAAAATGTGATTTCACTTGACGTACCTACCTTTCTCTTCTCATTTTCAGCCAAACACAATTCTAACTCATTTTCTCCAGAATTCTTTTCTCCCAAACACTCTCTTAATATTTTCTAAACAAACTTCAATAGTTCTTTCAAGATCTTCAAGATTTTTGCTAAGGAAAACTTGTCATTCATTAAGGAAAGCAAGGATTGGAGGTAAATCTCATTATCAACCTTCAATCTAGGTTCTTTATTGAAATTCCCAATATATTTGGCTTCTAATTAATGTTTTTGGTTGAGTTTTCAATATAGTTTTGATTTGAGGTTGAAATCTTGCAAAAATATGATGAAACTCTTGATTTTCGGACTTGTTTTGTTAAGCTCTATTTTGGATTGATTTTAATTGAGTTTTGAGATGGTTAATATGTTGAAAAGAGGTTTTGTTGATATATATCCCGAAATCCTTAAGATCCTTGAGTTTCTTGATAGTTCTAGTTGGGTTTTTGAGGTGAAATGATGAAGTAATGCTTGTTGGAGGTATAAGGATGGGTTTAGATTGATTTTAGATGTGTTTTTATGTTTATAATGGTTTGGAAGTGATGTATGTTGGTGCTTGGTTTAGGAAGCAATTGATTGAATTTTCGGTTGTTTCAGATGGGTAAATTGATGTAGTTTGGGTGAGCAACGAGTTTTTGATTGGTTGCTGGTGTTGAAATGTATTTTAATGCATTTATATCCATGTTTTGATTATGTGAAAACAAAGAATCTTGATCTGGGAGCAAACATGACGTTTTTGGAGGCTCCGTAAGGGTGATTTTCACGTCGGCGAGCAAGGCTTCGCGTATCGGTGAGTGGAAATGGATTTTCCAGCTTTGTAACACTTTGAGTGTGGTCTTGGGAGCATAGTGTAAGTTTGAAACACTTAGCTAAGTTCAAGAGTAAGTGATTCAAAAGTCTCTCTCAGAAATGTGCTAGGTTTTGATTGTAATACACTTGAGTTAAATGTGGTTTTGATTATTGTTTTAAAGCATGTTTTAAGCATGGTTAGTGCTGGATTTTAATGCCATTATGTTAAGGATGCACTAGGTAAGTGATCCTTGGTTTTATGTGATAAATGCATTTGATATTAAGCATGTTTATGCTTGTGGAAATGGCATTGTGATTATGCTTGTAAAACTGTGGAATACTGATGATAAATGATTATATTGGCAAGTGATGGAAATGGTTTTTGGTTAATTTAATCCGATATAGTTAGCCGACTATAGGATTGGGTGCATCGTGAATAAAGCCACCTTGGATGTCGAGGGGTTGTGATTGTGCCGTAATCTCCATCAAAGTACCCTAACGATTGAGGCTAACATCACAACGGTGAATGGTTTAATCCCGTGTGTGAGTCTTGTGTTATGTGTCCCGTACTCTCGTTAGTGGAATTATACAACTACCGATGAGTGATGTTGAGGGGTTGTGATTGTGCCATTATTCTCCATCACGGGTGTTGAGGGGTTGTGATTGTGCCATTGATCTCCACCTTGTGTAGTCCGGTAGTATGTATGAAGCGTGTGGGACAACGCTTGTAATCTGCGTACCGATTGTGTCATGTGTTTTGGTGTGGTTTGAGAATTATCGCTTGCGAGCCAATATAATGTTAATGATTAAGCATGAGATGGTTTTGAATGATGTAATAATGCATGTGATGCTTGGTTTAAGCATGAGCAAAGGATTTTGCTTTTGATTTAAAGATGCAATATACATGTGGTTTTAAAAGTGCATTGAATGCCTAGTTGAACAAGTTTTAAAGAAAGGCATGAGTTTGCAAATGATATTGCAATGGTTTATGTAACACATTGATAAATGTTGTTCTAGCGATCCCCACTAAGATTTATGCTTACGCTCATTTGTTTCATCAATGCAGAGAATTGAGCATTGCAAGGCATCCCAATAACAAGGGGATTCCAAGAGTTTTGGTTAAGCAATGTATATGGTTCACCCTTAGTGTAATAAAAGGCAATGGGTGGGAATTCTTACTTTCTGGATTTGTTTGTGATGTTTACTATTTTAAGCATGTTTGGTTTCTAAATTTGGACTTGTAATCGACCTCTAATTGGTTTCATGTTTTGCTTATGGTGTTTTGACTATGCTTTAGCTTGTTTTCTTAAGCATGCTTGAATAGCTAGCATATCATCATGGTTTGATGAGTTTGGTGAGTATGATTTACTGTTCGATGATGTTTATATGTCTATTAGGTAGGTTATAACTTGTATGCATGATTTAAGCTTGATTGGATATGTTTAAGCATGTTTAAATGCCTTTGGAATGTGTTTTTCTGGTAGGTGTATCGATACACGGGGAAGTGTATCGATACACTAAGGCCAAATCCATGATTTTCGGTACATGGGTATCAATATGGACTGCCCGCGTATCGATACACCCAAGCCAAGTTTGAAGGTCGTACCGATACACGGAGAAGCGTTTCGGTACGCTCTTCCCATCTTTTCCTACTGCCTTCCCGCGTATCGAGACAAGCTCAGGTGTATCGATACAGGTAGTTAAAATTCAGTTAAAAGTATCTTTGTAAGTTTTGAAATGTTACGTTTTGGTCCTTAAATGTTATTTGATCAATTGTATGAGTTTGGATGATCGATTTGAGCTAAAATTTGACGTGATGGCATGTTACATGACTAATTAAGGATCGGTAACTTTAAAATCTGAAAAGTCGTTGTATTTTCTATAATTTTTAAAATGGTCCCTAAAAGTTATAAGAATGCAATTGAATCTCTAATCGAACTCTGATCGTTGTGTCGTTTCTTTCTAATGGTCTTGCTATACACATAGGTTAATATTGTGCATCTAGAGAATATAAAAATAAAAATGGTCGTCAATCGAGGTTGACTTTTACGACTTGACTTTAATTTTCCCCGTGTAATCTTCGTAGTTCGGTTCGGGCGTCTAGGTCGGGCTAAGGGGGTTACACTATGGATGATAGCTTATGAATGTATTAGCTCAATGGGCTGAGTGAGCTCGAGTAACTCGATGGGCTTTGTGACCTCAAGAATGTCGAAGCTTTGTGGCACATGTAAGACTTCTTGTAGACTTATTGATGCGTTGAGATAGTTGATCTAATAACTCTAGTCAGTGTAGGCTAGATGATAACTCATAGATGGTGAAGCCTTATATACTCTTTCTAAACTATATTTATCATGCATGCTTATTTTATGATAATCATGAATTGTGGTAGAGTAGAAATGTATCACTAAGCTTTGTAAGCTCAACGTTCGGAATTATTATTTCCATTCATAGGTTAGTAGGTTGATCGTGACTGATGACCACATCAAGAAGGGATCTCCCACCACCGCATCGCTTTAGAGTACAATGCTTCGTATTTAGTTTTGGGATTATGTATTCATAGGACCTTACAAGTTATTGAGTCTGTAAACTCTATTTGAAATATTATTTTTGGTACCGGTGTTTTAAACACGGAGCTCCCATTTTGTAAACTTAATTATAATGCTTACTTAACTTAATGGATTTATGGATGTTTAATGTTTTTAAACGATGGCTAAACTTATGGTTTTGAATTGCAAATTTGATGGGTCGGTTTTTGGGTAACTCGAATATAGTATTTTGAATCCAGATCGAGATCGGGGTGTTATATTTAGTGATATCGTACCCTAGATTTAGCATGTTCTAAGAAACTCTAGGGTGGTATAGAGGTCATGGTAAGGTGTCTAATGAATATAAGCCGCAAAATTTATGTTGTACTATTCCAAGACTTAGAATCTTGATGATATTGCCTTGTTTCTTTGTGATTTCAGAAAATTTGATGGCTGGTGACGTCGAACACGACCAGAAGAGTCGTGAGGAGAGCCATGTCTCTCAAGTGAAGGACTCTAGTAAGGAGTCTATCCCAGATGTTGGGGACACGAATCTTACCTCATCTCTCTTGCAAGTGGTGCAAGCTATCCCGAGGCAATTTGAGACGCCTCACAAGATCCCTGTCGAGAGGCTTCACCGTTATGGTCCAAAAGATTTCGAAGGTTTGGGTGAGGATGACCCGGTCAAGGTTGACCAATGGTTAAGAGACACTCAGAGGATTCTGAGACAGATGAAGGGGTGTCCGGTTTATAACCTTGGTTATATTGTCTCCCTTCTTAAGGGAAATGCATATGAGTGGCGAGATTCTATTGAGTTGGGACTACAACCTGCACTTCCAACATGAGATCTCTTCTTGGATGAGTTCAAGAAGAAGAACATCAGTGAGGTTCGCATGGATGAGATGAGAGATCAATTCGTGCATCTAGTCTAGGGGGACCGAGGAGTGTTTGAGAATGAGCTAGATTTTCTTTGGTTGAGCCGATATGCCCTGGAGTTAGTTACCATTGAGGAGTTGAGGTATAAGAGGTTTAGACGTGGATAGAAGGTTGACCTTCAGATGAATGCGAAAACAGGTTGTCTTGGGACATTCTATGAGCAAGCTAATAGTGAGAAGGCACTTGAACAACTTTAAGGTTTGACACTGAGTCAAATTGAGGACTTTATAGGCCATATTGTCGGGACCAAGGATGTCATAAGTCCTTCTTCGGCTCCGTCTAAGAGGTTTCGTGCTCCGAGGGGTTCAAAGAGAGTTACTTCAGATTAACTAACGAGAGTCGGTCAAGGATCTAGATCGAGGATTCGTAGGGAATCATTGATTTCTGCTCCTAAGAAGAGTACTGATGGTTTAGCCGGAGCATCGCTTCCACTAGCTTGTGAGCATTGTGGTCAACATCATCTTGGAGTGTGTTTCTTGTTTTGGAGGGTTTGCTATAGGTGTCGGGCACCTGGTCACATGGCAAAGAACTACCTAATGATGGATGATAATGCACCAGTTCAATCTTAGAGGTTGACTTCTTCTCAGCATGATCAGAGTTTTGCAAGAGGCGGTGCTAGGGTGTCGTTTGGTTATTAGGGTAGAGGTCTTGTGAGATCTATCATCCGAGTCGACGCTCGAGTCATTGCTAGACAGTATGCCATTCAGGCCAGAAGTGGCAGCTTTGCTACCAATGATATGTCAGGTACATGTGTTTTGTTTTAGTTTTAGTTGTTGCATAGGTAGAAATCTGATTTCTCGTTCATACAATGGTTTTGGTTCTCGTTGAATAAGTGTTGTGGTAAGATATAGAGGTTGGTGCTGGATTGGTTAATGCGTAAGATCTGTAAGTGCTTATAGAGAAGGTTTTATCGTGGAAGATGAGTGAGGATTGAGAATGGTCCCTATGGACTTGTTAGATTTACTCTCTCTGTAGTTAGAGGATGTTACCCTTAGTATAGGTGGGTTGTGTGAGTACGACATATGCCTTGGTTTTCAAGCGAGAGTCTCGAAGCTTCAAGATTCTAGGTGAACCTATTTGTGAGTAATGGGTGCGAGTAACCATTAGCTCTCTAGCGTGAAGGTCATGTTCATGTGACACTAGTTTAAAGAGAGTCTTGTGGGTTACAATACGTTCTTAGCCAACATTTTAGATAGGAGGGTTCAGAGTCTGAAGCTTTAGAGTTGTAGACGTTAAAGAGGTTGTTGAAATAGAGTTGTAGACGTTAAAGAGGTTGTTGAAATGCTCTTCGAGGAATGAGCGGGCTTACCTTTTGATCATGGGTTAGAACCCACAAAAGAGGTAATGTCGAGTTTAGTGTTAGTGCCCATAACATTGTGGTATGACATCGACTGAACTTTAAGATCGAGGACTCATTTGTAAAAATGAGTGAATACGAGTGTCATCGCCAAGTGGTTTACCTAGGGACGTGTCTGTGTTGGTTGGCTGAAAAGTGGTAGCATTGGATGTTGTGAGCCGATGTGTAATGGTGAAGGACCGTTACTAGGTTCTCGGGGTCGACGTTTTTGTAATTAGTTGAAGGGTTTTGAGTTTTTCGTGTGATCGTTTAGAATTTGAGTATTGTAAGTTGAAGGTTAAAGGGAATTCGTGATGAAGATTGTTATTGATGTGATGATTGGAATCTAAGGACAAGACGTGAAGTGGTTTGGACTTACGAGCACGTCGATATAATCTTGAGTTTGATGATTTGAGTGTTTGCTCTACCAAGTTTTCAGATGGGTTGTCTACATGTATAGTAAAATAGTTTGAAGATTATCAGAGTAGCGCAGCTAGAATGTGGTTATCGGCTATGGTTATGTGGAATCGAGATTCTTGTGTTGCAACATATCTTGTTGGAAGAACCGTTTGAAAATTGTTGAGGACTTGTTAAAGTTTAGTACAACTGTTCATTGGAATTAATTGGTTGGATTGGAAGAGAATGTTCGAACCTTCGAGGATAGTTGGGTGAATTTTGATCTCCAGAAAGAGTTCATAAGTGGTAATGGTTTCTATTTGCAATAAAGTGCCTCGAGTAGTGAAATCACATGATCATGAGTTAGCTTTCATTTGACTTGGGGGTAGTTCTTGTAAAGTGAAGTGCTAAGTCCTATCTTGGTTGGCCAAGCTGGGAAGAAGGTTTGTTATTACAAGATAGATAGATGGTATAATTCGATTGTTGGAGTTTCGCTTATTCTTGGAAACGTTTGATCATGGTGTAAATGATAGACAAAGAAGTGTTCCTAGTAGTATACCTTTGATGAGGTGTCGCGTTCCGAACACAGACGAGGTTTGAGTTCAAGAGTTTTGAACCAAGGATGATGGTAGAGAGGATTGTTAACCAAGATAAAATTCATCCGAAGTGAGTTCCTTGGGCTGATGCTTGGACAGTATCGTTTGAGTCAATCTTATGTTGTTCAGTTTTAGGGTTTGTTGTGAGTGTGGCTTGATAGATGGAAATGAATCATTGCGGATTCATGATACTAGTATTACGGAGTCTAGTGTTAAAAGTTTTGCTAAGGAAGTTTTGTAAAGGAATTCCATAATCAAAATAAACGTTTGTGAGATGGGTAATGGTCGGATCTGAGATAGTTGCAACTCCTCCCTTCGTTTAATCTTGAGGACGAAATTTCTTTTTAGGAGGGGAGAGTTGTAACGACCTGAATTTTTGAGTCAACGATTGGATGTTGACCCGAGTTATGGAACTATGTGTTACGCTGGACAGTTGGACCCATTGGACCTTTTTGGTTGAGAATTTGGCTATATAAGCTTGAGGAATGGTATCTTTATGCTATGGGTGGAAGATTATTAGTACTTTGTGTTCTAAAGGATGATCAAAGGCAAATTTTAAAAGGCGTATCGATACAAGGGCTGGCCGTATCGGTACCCCATGTTTAATCAAATTCCAATAGCGAAGTTTCGTATCGGTACGCTTGGGGCGTATCGGTACTAAAGGGGTATTAGTACGAGGGGTCTGTGTACCGGTATGGGGTCAACTGTCAATCACCTCCTCTATGAAGCTCAAGTATCAGTACGCTTAGTCTAGGTATCGGTACCTAAAGACCAGTATCAGTACTTATGGTTGGGTATCGGTACCCACTGGATAATCTGCCCGTAAATGTTGAAAGTGAGTTCGAGGGGATGATAATTTGAGGACAATGGTCCAAGGGACTTTTAATGTAGTAAAATGAATTATAAAACTAAGAAACCAAAGTTTAATCCTCATTGATAAGCGTAACGTGTAATAACTTGGTAAGTGATAAATCGAGATAACCATGTTGGTTAGTGTAATGCCTTGGGGCATTTGCTTGATGGCTTGGCTTGGTGCCACTAACCTCTTGGTGAGGTATATGAATGCTCGGGGAGCATGTATTATCTAATGAATGTTATAAAGGAACTCGGATGCCCTAGGGTCAGTACTGCAATAATGGTATAAGGGGATAGGTAGTTCGGGATGAGTGAACAAGTACATCCGACGTACCCACAGGCTGAATGATCTAGGTGCGATTAGAAACCTATTTGTGGCTATTGTAGGGCGTGTATGTGTTCCCTTTTTGTGAGAGCACAAGTGCAAACTCCTGCCAAGTTATAGTATATAAGATGTCGAATCCCACGAGGATTGGAATAGTTTCTTCGAGTGTGTATCTGCACAAGAAATTTTAAATGCACAATTAATTTCAGGTTTGGTTAAAGAAATAAAACTAAAAACACAATTAATTAAAGTAAGGGAGATCAGAGTGATAGAATGGGCCAGGTAATTGATGCTCAGTAGTGTGTAGACTGCATTTCATAGGTTAAGGTTGGATTGCGCTGCCACGATATGCTGCCTCGGCGGGTATGGCGAGCGGCAGTCCACGACCCTGTCACGTAGCCGCAGCGGGTCACTACCATTGCAGGAGTGTACTGTCTCGGCAGGTGGAATGGAAAGAAGTCCTAGCGGCACGTCTGGCAGATACTCCAAATTCGGCGGGATAGTCGACAATGATACCTCCTATTTCTAGGTAAGGATGCTCGGGAGCTAACGTGACGTAGGCAATACCTACCAATCTCAGCGTAAACCTAACACATGCTAGTCAACTCGGTTTGTAATCCCTCTTAGCCGCTGAAACTTGTGGACTGGTGTAGAACCAAGTTAGTCACGCCTCAGCACGTTGTGACCGTACTTAACCCTTTCGTGAGCCTTGCACTTTCGTGCCCGACAAATGGATTCTCTCAATTGACTGATGTAGAATAATTGAAAGAATGAAGTGCACAGATTAAGCAAACTTGGAATATTTCATTGCGAAACAACTTAACATAATACATTAGTTTCTCACAACTACTTTACAAGCAAAAACCTAAACCCTAAGGAGTTTAGAACATAGCTGACTCCCTCTCTATCTCTATCTCTCTATCGATCTCTATGCCCCTATACCCTCACATACATGGGTATATATAGGGCTTGGCCTAAGCTTAAGTCCTCCTTGGAGTAGAAGTCTTCGTTGATGATAAAATAGCCTTTACATTTAATGCTTCATTCAATTCTGACTTAAATACGGACTCCTTTGGATGTTTACTTGTTCAGCAAGTAAGTATAAGTCACCTTGCTTATCAATCTTCAATCAGCTATATACATCGCTCCAGGCCTCAGAAAAATGCAAGATTGGGCTCTATGGACTTAGAAAAATGTCCTCTATCAAACGAGACCCGTCTTGACTATTTCAGCGTATTGCCGTCTGGGCGACATTTTGTGGTGGCGGCAGTATTCTACAGCAGAGACGTCCTTGGCGGCAACTGGAACTACTTCAGTGAAGCTCTTTCTGCTCCCTACTTTCCTGTCCTCTCTTCCTCTTATCAGCAACCAGCACCTAAAATAGAAAACTAACTAAAACAATACCTTTTCTCTACCAAATATAAGATATTCAAATAAAGTGTGGTAAAAGAAGAAATATTGTTATAATGCATGATATGCAGCTAATTATGCCTAACTAAGCTTAAGAATAGCAATAATAAGGGCAGGAATGTGCATAAAATATAGAACTTCTGGACACTCTACACACCCTCAAACTCGAACTATTGCTTGTCCTCAAGCAATGCAACCTAACTAGTAAACTTGCCCTTGTACATAAATCAAAAAGAAATCCTAGTTTTTAACTTGGTTCCATACCTCAAGGCCGTGGCACCTATATTAGTTTAGTGAGAGGGAATAACATGAAATAACTTAGAATTTTAATTCTAGTGCCAGTGCAGTGTGTGCAAGTCTGTGTACATGCTGAAAATGCTAAGTATACTAAGTAAATAAAGAATGTTGTAAAAGTTAAAGATAAAGGATATAGAGTTGCTGCTTTTGCAGCACAGTTAAACACCTTTTTTTCTTCCTTTTTCTGATCATTGCTTTTTAAGGGCTTCAACTCATCACAACTATTCTCTAGGTGTGAAGCTAAGATAGTAGCAGAGTGTCCTTGCTCATGATCCTTCCTAGAGCCTGTTTTGGGCACCTCTAGGGCATACAATCTTTTCTTTGTTTTGCAGCCGTCGGGCATTGCTTTTTATTTTACTTTGTTGCCTTGTGTTGCCGCGGCGGCCTACCTGCATCCAATATAAGAATTTTCATTAAGTTTAAGCAGGCAATATACACTTAGAACTCAAACAATATTCAGCACTTAATAGAAGTGTAATAAGTTTGGCACCTAAAAAAAATTCTAAGGTGTTTTTCATGCTTCTTCCCAAGATTAAGTTCAATTTGAAATGTGGTGCAAAAATAGAATCGGCTAACTATCACAGGCACAAGTTATTTAACCCAGATTTCCAATTTTCATTAAGTACTAGGCATGATTTACAATGCAAATACATGCTTAACAAAAAACATGAGGACTAACCCCCCCAAACTCAAGGCGGGCAGAAAGATGAGAGGACTAGGCGGCAGGTGGCGGGTGATTTGGCAGCAAGGATCTACTTCTGGATGTGAGCCGGCTGGACTCTGATTGCTGCTCTTTGGTTGCTGCTCCAGCTTGGTCTCTGGCCTTTCATCCTCTGGTTCGACCGTAATCATGTGCCTCTTTTCTTTTCTTTGTTTCCTCGGTCGACTCTGCATTATCAGAGGAATCAGACACCTCCTCGTCAAGGGAATTGGTGGCCTTGGTTGTCTCCTTTGTTGCCGTCTTTGATGCTTGGGCGGCTATCCTTGTTTACTCCTCATATTTCTTGGAGGCTTGCCTTTTATAGTAGGGTCTGAATCTAGATAAGTAGTTGTGAGACGGACTAAATAATATAACTGAAAATAAAATCGAGTCCTAAGCTTATTAAGATCTATTACTAAAGAAAACGGTAAAGATGTGGAAAAACTAAAATTATGTTACAGTGGGTTCGTTTCCGATACTTCTTATAGTCCACTCGCACCCTCCATCGAGTGACTATCCTCACGGGGGAGTCTTTCTTCCTTGTTCCCTTGTAATCCATGCAAATCCGCCACCTAGTTTCTTTTCCTGAAGGCATGAACATGTGACTAGTAAAAATTATACCACTATCAAACCATGTACTTACCTTATCTTTGTCCTGATTTGTTATGGTGGAGGATGGCTTTTGCTGCCAAGGAAGCTGTTCAGGCGGCCAACTGTCAGGGCAATAGTCTATCATAATGTGGTTCAGGTTATGGAAAAACTCAACAGATTGAAGGGCTTCATCATCCATAACATTGTATTCTTCAGGTCCCTCGAACATCTCCATTAGTAGAGATTGTGATGGCTTTAGATCTGCAAGCATCGGCTCCTCTTGATATACAAATTCCATAGTTGCTGAGATTTCTGCCGAGGCGGGCATAGGTACTGAGACTGCTGCTGAGGCATGCAAGGTTGCTAAGGCTTCGGATGTGACATCATCAATTTTCTGTCGGCCTTACTAGGTGTTATAGCAAAATTTCTTTATGCAGTTTCCTCAATCCTTGCTAGGGCAATTTCTCGCATAGGCTTATCATGTGTTGTGCAGTGTTCTTCATCCTCTAGTTGTTCTTCACACATCGGAAAACTTTCTTCGCATATTTCTTCGCATAGGCATATTTCTCGAGTGGTTTCTCTTGATTGCTCTTGAAGCTGACCACCTTGCCCTAGCATGTTTGTTTCTGCAGCAAAATTGTTATGGTAAATTTTTTTTGACAATTTTGATCATACCATGAAATATTTTGTTGTTGCGGCAACGACGTTTGTTGTCTTGTTTGCTGCCACGGCGGAAACTGCCACTGCAGCATCTACTGTTCATGTTTAAACATCAGCTCTGGTATAGTTTTCCTCGACATTGTGATGCCCTTGGACTTGTAGCGTACCTGAATTTTTGTGTGTGTTTTTTATATATACAAAAAATAGTTAAAAACCTGAAATTTAAATGCAATTAAATAAAGAGTGCAGAAAACAAAACAAAGTCGCTATTGCCAATCCCCGGCAACGTCGCCAAAAACTTGTAGGGCATGTAGGTGTTCCCTTTTTGTGAGAGCGCAAGTGCACACTCCTGCCAAGTTATAGTATATAAGATGTCGAATCCCACGAGGATTGGAATAGTTTCTTCGAGTGTGTATCTACACAAGAAATTTTAAATGCACAATTAATTTAAAGTTTGGTTAAAGGAATAAAACTAAAAACACAATTAATTAAAGTAGGGAAGATCAGAGTAATA
This sequence comes from Hibiscus tridactylites, assembly GCA_958450335.1. Taxonomy (NCBI): domain Eukaryota; kingdom Viridiplantae; phylum Streptophyta; class Magnoliopsida; order Malvales; family Malvaceae; genus Hibiscus; species Hibiscus tridactylites. The sequence goes on from OY288273.1 coordinate 67,686,977, forward strand.
GAATAGACTAGATAATTGCTGCTCAATAGTGTGTAGACTGCATTGCATAGGTTAAGGTTGGATTTGTAACCCCCTTAACCCGGCCTAGACGGTTGACCCGAATTAAGAAAGTCACACGGGGAAAACCAAAGTCAACCCGAAAGTCAACCTTGATTAACGACCCTTTTTTTCTTTTTACTCTTGTCTAGATGCACATTAACCCTAGTGACGATCATACAAACAACATACTTAAAGATCAAAAACATCAGAGATCAAACAGGGACCCAATTGAACAATTTACAACTTTAGGGACCAAAATGTAAATTCTGTAAATTATAAGGCCTTAACTCAAATTAAAGTTACCATCTTGAAATTAATCAGGTTTCATGCTTCTCTGTCAAATTTCAGCTCAAACGGACAACCCAAACTCATACAATTGCACAAACAAGATTCAGGACCAAAATGCAAACATTACAAAACATTTAACGGCCTAGGTCAGCCCCCAACGGTCAGACGTTCCGAAACAGGGTGAGCCTGTTTCGAAACGTGGGGCCGTTTCGCAACGCGTACCGAAACGAGGGCTGGCAGAGGGCTTCCCGTTTCGAAACGGTGCCTACCGTTTCGGACGCCTGGGCTTATTCAAGGCACCCGTTCCGAAACAGTAGCCTCTGTTCCGAAACAGCCTGCACATAATGCAGCAAAAGGCTTCCTTAATCATGCAATTGATCAACCAAACATGCTCCAAATGCAACCAAACTTTACCAGCAACAAATTCAACATACAAGAGACATATATGTGTCAACAATTCAACATTATATCATCATATATGAAAAACCCCAAATCTAAGGCATGCTTCCTACACAAGTAAACCATTCAAGCATAAAACCTTCAAAAACCAAGCACAATAAGGCCAAATACAAAACCAGCATTATTCACAACATTAAAAAAACTTAGGGAGTTCGAAACATCTCCCAAAACATACACATAGGTCCCCCATTGCCAAATTGCCAAAAGCTAAAATGTGTTTAAGAAAACCTTCCCATACTTGAGCTTAATTCCACTTGAATGCTTGCCTTCCTTGCTGCCCTCAAAGTACCTTAATGATCTGCATTATTGGTTTAAGAAAACGAAAGAGAGCGTAAGCAAAAGCTTAGTGAGGAATGCTCATTAAAACCATTCAATAATGCATTTATAAAAACACTTATATATCATACTTCAAACATCATTTGCTCATGCTCAAAAGCAATTTAAACAAGCATTACATGCTTCCATATCATTACATGTCATATTGGCCACAAGTGATAAGTTCCATCTTTTTAAAAACAAGATCAACATAAGACTCACACATGGACTTTTAAACACCATTGTGATCTTATAATCCACAAGAACCACACAAGGACTTTTAACCACCTTTGTGTTCTTCCCAAGGACTTTTAAACACCTTGGCCCCAAGGACTTTTAAACACCTTGGCCCATGGACTTTTAAACACCATGGCAAGGACCACACAAGGACTTTTAACCACCTTTGTGTTCTTAACAAGAACCATCCAAGGACTTTTAACCACCTTGATGTTCTTAAGTAACAAGGCTCACTCAAGGACTTTTAACCACCTTAGTGACCTTAACAAGAATCATCATGGACTTTTAACCACCATGAAGTTCTTAGAATCCACAAGGCTCACTCAAGGACTTTTAACCACCTTAGTGACCTTAACCTTTTTCAAAACATCACTTGCCAATATACATCATTATCTAAAGATAATCCACTATTTTAAAGCATTAAACCAAGCCATAATTATCATGCATTTTCAAGCATCAAACCACATTTAAACAATGTTCAAAAACAAGGAACTCTTACCTTGAGCTTCCTTCAACATATGGCTTACAAAATCAGCAATAACCATGCTAAATCATGCTTTCAAAACAGAATTTAAAACATGCAATAAACCACATTGCACAACAACCAAACCATGGCCACCACTTAGAGAGTTTTTCCCAAAACTTACACTTGAGCTTAGTAAAGTTGTTTAGACTTAAACTAAGCTCCCATGACATTGGTTTCAAAGCTGAAAACCCAATTTCACTCACCGATTCCACTTCGCCTCTTGCCGAAGCACAAATCAAACTTCCGGATCACCACCACTTGGATCCAAAGATGACTCCCCTGTTTTAAACACATCAAAGCAGAGGATTAATGCATCATCATGCATTAATAGCTTCAAGGAAAGCACCTAAACTCGCTGCTCTCATCCACACTCCATTTTCGGCCACCAAACACAACCGAAAATGCATCCAAACAATTCCTCAACAAAGCCCAGCCATAAACCATCAAAACTAAACATCCTTTAGCATCATTTAACATCTAAAAAGAACCTAATAACATCCTTATACCTCCAGCAACATCAGATCCACAAGATCACCTCAAAAACAACCAAGAATCACAAGCTTAACTTAGGAAATTGAACCTATCCGGGATTGCATTAATCAAAACTCAATTCCTTATCAAATTAACATTCATTAATCATCAAAAACACACCTCAAATCACAGCTTTAACAGATCAAACGAAAATCTATAAAAAATCACCAAATCTTGCATTTTAAGCCAAGATCCATTTCACAACTTTAAAAGCCATTTATAAAACATCAATTTAGGATTGAGAACTTAGGAATTTCAGTAAAGAACTGAGAGTTTAGAGGAGAAGGACGTTCTTACCTCCAAACTTGAGTTTCTCCTCTTTTAGAGCCAAAACCTTGATGAATCAACTAGCAAATGGTGAGGTTTTGTTGATGTGATGATTAGGAATCAAAAGAGAATTGAAAAGGAAGATTTGAGTGACAAAATCAGAAGGAAATCTCAGGAGAGAAAGTGTTTGGGTTGAGAGAAAATGAGAGAAAAGGAAAATTGGAAAATATGGAAAGTTAGTTACAAAATAGCCAAAATGATTTCCCTCCACTTTTCTTTAGCTTTAAAATCAGAATTAAACATTAAAATATCTTAGAAAAATCTGGAGAAACTCCCTTTGGGTAAATAGCTCCTTAAAGATTCAAAGTTTCAATCCTTTCTAAAACAGTCACGCAACTTTCAAAAATTACATTTTGGTCACTAGCCAAAATGTCACCCTTCCAAACCTCATTTTGTAAAATTGATTTCACAGTTCACTTTTATCTATTAAAAGATGATTTTAGAACATTTTTCCATATTTTTAATGCAACCCGAACTAGGCTTTCCTAATTTCACCTTTTTAGATTCGAACAGCACTTTGACCGAACCGGTCAAAGCCCAAAACTACTAAGCCCAAAACCGGGGCGTTACAGGATTGCCCTGCCATGATATGCTACCTCGGTGGGTATGGCGGGCGGCAGGCTACGACCCTGTCACGTGGCCGCAGCGGGTCACTACCACTGCAGGAGTGTACTGTCTCGGTAGGTGGAATGGAAAGAAGTCCTGGCGGCACGTCTGGTTGATACTCCAAGTTTGGCGGGATAGTCGACGGTTATCCCTCCTATTTCTAGGTAAGGATACTCGAGAGCTAATGTGACGTAGGCAATACCTACCAATCTCAGCGTAAACCTAACACAGGCTAGTCAACTCGGTTTGTAATCCCTCTTAGCCGCTGAAACTTATGGACTGGTGTAGAACCAAGTTAGTCACGCCTCAGCACATTGTGACTGTACTGAACCCTTTCGTGAGGCTTGCACTTTCGTGCCCGACAAATGGATTCTCTCAATTGACTGATGTAGAATAATTGAAAGAATGAAGTGCACTAATTAAGCAAACTTAGAATATTTCATTGCAAAACAACTTAACCTAATACAATCGTTTCTCACAACTACTTTACAAGCAAAAACCTAAACCATAAGGAGTTTAGAACATAGTCGACTCCCTCTCTCTATCTCTATCTCTCTCTGTCGATCTCTATGCCCCTATACCCTCACATACATGGGTATATATAAGGCTTGGCCTAAGGTTAAGTCCTTCTTGGAGTAGAAGTCTTCATTGATGATAAAATAGCTTTTACTGTAACACCCCAATTTTGGGCTTAGAAGTTTAGGGTCTGAACCGAACCGGTCTGTTTTTTCGGTTCGAATATAAAATGAGGTTTTAGGGAAGGCCTAGTTCTGGATGCTTTAAAAATATGGAAAAATATCTAAAAATTCTCTTTTAATATATACAAGAGAGTGGTGAAATCAATTCTGCAAAATAAGATTTGGAAATACTACATTTCGGTGTAGTGACTAAAATGCGATTTTTGAAAGGTTTAGTGGTGACTGTTTTGTAAGGATTGAAACTTTGAATCTTTAAGGAGCTAATTTACCCAAAAATGATTTCTCCAGATTTTTCCTTAATTTGAGTGAATTAATTAATGTTTTAATTAATTAGAAGAGAAGAGAAACTACATTTTGGAAAAATCATAACTACCTTTTCCTAAAATTTTCTCATTTCTTTTTCTCTCAAAATTCCATCACCCAAACACTTTTCTCCAGAAACTTTTGCTTTGATTTTCACTTCAATTGATGAGATTTCTATCATCAATTATTTCCTAATCAATCTAGCATCAAATCCTTTTGATTTCCTCAATGGATTTTCAAGAAAATTGGCTCAAATCAAGGAGAAATAACCATTTAGAGGTAAGATTGTTCTTCTCCTCTAAATACTCAGTTCTTTACTGAAATTCCCAAGTTTTCAATCCTTAATTTAAGTTTTATAAATGGTTTTAATGTTAGAAACTTGATTTTGGCTTAAAACTCAAGATTTGGAAGAAATCTTGAAGAAATTCGTTGTGGTTGTTTGGGCTCTATTTTGAGATGAATCTTAAATGTATTTTGGATGTCTAATGATGTGGAAATGAGGTTTTATCAATCCAATCCTGAATAGGTTGTATTTCCTAAGTTTTTGTTTATGAAAATGGTGGTTTTGGGGGTGATCTTGGTGTTCTGTTATAGCTGGAGGTATAAGGACGAGTTTAGGTTTAATTTGGTTGTTAAATGATGTTTAGAAATGGTTAGAAGTGATGGATCTTGGCTGGGTTAAGTTTTGGAAGAGTTTGGAGGTGTTTTCGGTTGTGTTTGGTAGCCGAAATGTTGGTTTTGGTTAGAGCAGCGAGTTTAGGTGTGATGGCTGGAGATTTTAATGCATGATGATGCATTAATCCTCTGCTTTGATGTGTTTTAAATAGGGGAGGCATCTTCGAACACCTTTGGAGTTGATCCGGAGGCTTGATCGGCGTTTCAACAAGCTAGTGAAACGTGATTGGTGAGTGGAGTTTGGTTTCCAGCTTTGAAACGATTGTTTGAAGGTTATGGGAGTTTAGTTTAAGTCTAAACAACTTAGCTAAGCTCAAGAGTAAGTTTTCGGAAAAACTCCCTTGGATGAGCCATGAGGTGGTTTGTCGCATTGGTTATAATTTGCATGTTTAAATTCTGTTTTGAAAGCATATTTTAGCATGGTTAATGCTGGTTTTGAAAGCCATGTGTTGAGGGATGCTCAAGGTAAGAGATCCTTGGTTTGACATATTGTTAATATGGTTTTGATGCATGATGATAAATGGTTTTGATTAATGCTTTAAAACAGTGAGTTGTTGATGGTAAATGATGTGTATTGGCAAGTGATGTAATGGTTTTAAAGTACTTGAATCGGATATAGTTATCCGGCTATAGGATTGGGTGCACCGTGAATAAAATCGTCTTGGATGTGGAGGGGTTGTGATTGAACCGTACACTCCATCCAAGTACCCTAACGAGTGAGGTAAGATCACAACGGTGGTTAAAAGTCCGTGTGTGGATCTTGTGTTATGTTCCCTTGCACTCGTTAGTGGAATTATACAACTACCGATGAGTGATGTTGAGGGGTTGTGATTGTACCGTTAAACTCCACCTTATGTTGTTCGGTAGTGTGTATGAAGTGTGTGGGACAACGCTTGTAATCCGCGTATCCGATTGTGTTTTGTGTTGTAAATGGTTATGGATTATCACTTGAAAGCCAATATGATATGTTGATTATAATGAAGCATGAGATGCTTGTAATGTATGCAAGGATGCTTGAAAAGAGATGAGCATGTGTTTAAAAGATTTGTTGGAAGTGTTTTCTAAAATGCATTATTGTGTTGTTTCTTTAGAGCATGCCTCACTAAGCTATCGTGCTTATGCTCCCTCTTTTGTACCAATAATGCAGACATTTGAAGTGTTTGAGGGCAGCAAGGAAGCTAAGAGTCCAATGGGAAACTAAGCTCATGTATGGTGATGTTTTCATACACTATTAGTTTTGGTAATTTGGCAATGGGAACCTAAGATGTGTTTTGGGAGATGTTTTGTACTCCCTAGTTTGTGGCATGATGCTTTTGTGTTTTGGATTTGTAATTGGTCTTTTGATACTTTATTTGGAGTTTGGTTGGTTGTTTGGTTTTGGATATTAGGATGCATGCCTATAGACTTGTGAATTTTAATGTTTGATGCCATGAATGTGTTTAGAAGTTGCAAACTCGCACCTTATATGCATGATGACTTGTTGGCATGGTTAGGAAGTCTTTAGGATGTGTTTGAATGGTTTAATATAAGAAAAACCAGCAATTTCTGCAACTTCTGGGTAAACCGTATCGGAACGGGCGCTGGCGTTTCGAAACGAGGGCTTGTAATGACCTTCGTGTTTCGCATCGGCTGGAGGCCGTTCCGAAACGATTTGGCTACTGGAAGGCCTTGTTTCGGAACTAGTCTCGAAACGAACCCGTGTTTCGGAACGGTCAACACCATTCGAAACAGGTGACCGTTGGGCACTGATTTGAATGGTGTTTAGGATTGCAAGCTTTGCGTTTTAGTCCCGAAAATTGGAATTGCAATTGCAAGAGTTTGAGATGTCCGATTAAGGTGAAATTTGATAGGGAAGCATGTAATATGACTAATTTAATATTGGTAACCTTGAAATCAGTTAAGACCTTCTAATTTCCAGAAATTACATTTTAGTCCCTAACATTTGTATATTGTGCAATTGAGTCCCTTATTGAAATCCGATCGCTGTGCTTTACACGTATATGTTTCTTAAGTGTTCGCTTAGGGTTAACGTGCATCTAGACAAGAATTAAAAAGAAAAAAAGGTCGTTAATCAAGGTTGACTTTCGGGTTGACTTTGGTTTTCCTCGTGTAAACTTCGTAGTTCGGGTCTACCGTCTAGGCCGGACTAAGGGGGTTACATTTACATTTAATGCTTCATTCAATTCTAACTTAAATATGGACTCTTTTGGATGTTTACTTGTTCAGCAAATAAGTATAAGCCGTCTTGCTTATCGATCTTCAATCAACTCTATACACTGTTCCAAGCCTCAAAAAAATGCAAGATTGGGCTCTATGGACTCAGAAAAATGTCTTCTATCAAACGAGACCCATATTGACTATGTCGGCGTATTCCTGTTTGGGCGGCATTTTACGGCGGCGACATTCTACAATGACGACATTCTGCAGCGGCGACATCTTTGGCGGCAATTGAAACTGCTTCAGTACAACTCCTTTTGCTCCTTGTTTTCCTATCATTACTTTCTATAATTAGCAACCAACACCTAAAATAGAAAACTAACTAAAACAGTACTTTTTCTCTACCAAATATAAGATATTCAAATAAAGCGTGGTAAAAGAAGAAATATTGTTATAATGCATGATATGCAGCTAATTATGCCTAACTAAGCTTAAGAACGGCAATAATAAGGGCATGAATGTGCGTAAAATATAGAACTTCTGGACACTCTACAGCTATGGTGACCCAAATAAGGTAATTTATTTGATAGACTGAGTGAGCTCAAGTGACTTGAGAAGCTGAGTGACCTCAGGTAACTATTACTTGTGGCTATTGTGATCCAAGTATGTATAGGACGTATCTGTGGCTACGGTGATCCGGATATGGTCCATTCAACCCGAAGGCTGTGTGTACATGAGTAACTCGACGAATGTGTGAGCATGGGTAAGGTAGGACTTCGTTGGCCATTTCGTAGACAATGTATGGATTCATTTATGCATGTTGTCTAGATGCTATGGATGATAGCTTATGAATGTATTAACTCGATGTGCTGAGTGAGCTCGAGTAACTCGATGGGCTATGTGACCTCGAGTATGGAAAAGCTTTGTGGAACATGTAAGACTTCTTGTAGACTTGTTGATGCCTTGATATAGGTGATATAAGAACTCTAGCTAGTGTAGGCTAGATGATAACTCATAGATAGTGAAGTCTTATCTGTACTCTCTAAACTATATTTATCATGCATGCTTATTTTATGATAATCACGAACTGTGGCAGAGTATAAATGTACCACTGAGCTTTGTAAGCTCAGCGTTCAGAATCGTTGTTTCTGTTCGCATCTTAGTAGGTTGATCGTGACCAAGGAGCACGTCAAGAAGGGATCTCCCAACACCGCATCGCTTCAAAGTACAATGCTTTGTGTTTAGTTTTGGGGTTATGAAATCATAGGACCTTACGAGTTATTGAGTCTGTAAACTCTATTTGAAATATTATTTTTGTTATTCGGTGTTTTAAACTTAGAGCTCACGTTTTGTAAACTTAATTATAATGCTTATATAACGCCATGGATATATGGATGTTTGATGTTTTTAAATGATTGCTAAACTTATAGTTTTAAATTGAAAATTTGATGGGTCGATTTTTAGGTGACCCAAATGTAATATTTCAGATCTGGACCGTGGTGTTACAATGTGCTTGCTCAACGTGAAATTATTTTTAAAATCATGTCTTATTAGTAAATAGAAATTGTTTACACACATACTAATATATATATATATATATATATATATATATATATAATATGAGAAAATATCACATGCACTGGTGGTGGAAACGGAAAGTTTCCACTAATGCCCTTAGTTATTGGGTTTACGAGTTTAAGTGTACAATTTAGAATTTAGGGTTTAGCTGTTATTGTTTAGGTTTAGGGTAATATGGTTAGAGATTTAGGTTTTAATCTATAAACCTTAAATTCTATCCACACCCCTAAATTCAAAACCCACACATTTAAACCCCTAAACAACCCTATACAAAATCCCTAAACCCTAAATTTTAGGCACTTAAAGAAACTTTTTGTTTTCTCTGCACGTGCATGGAATAATCACCTATAATATATATATAAGCCATAAGGTTATAATAGCAACTCAATTTTTATTGGTACCAATGAGTAGCTATCATTGTAAAATAATTAACTCCTTATATTATGGATACTTAAATTATTTTTTTTTACAAAATAATCATTTTTAATAATTTTAATTCATTTTAAAAATTAAATTTAAAACTGAAAATAATAATTATTTTTATTTAAAGAATATAAATTATTTTAAAAACTAGATGTTTCCATTTCAATAAGGTTAGAGACCTGATTTAGGGTTTAAAGTCTTTGTTTAAAATTTAGGATTTATTGTTAGATTTTAAGGCTTTGAGGTTAGGGGTTTAGTTTTTAGGTTAATTTGGTTAGGGTTTTAGATTTTAACCTATAAACCCTGAATTTTAACCATAAACCCTGAATTCTAATTATACCCTCTAAATTCAAAACTCATACATTAAAACCTCTAAAACCCAAAATTAAGACGCTTATATGAACAAAGTTTCGCGCTTGTGCATTAAACAATTATTTTTAAAATAGGATGCAATTTTGTTTCAGTTAACTCAAACCACACATATTCAATTGAGAAAATATATAAAAAATATAAATAGAAACGTGTAGTTTTAAGTCTATAATTGTAATTTAATTTCCATTAAAATAAAATTATATCAATTATTTTTCACTTTCTTTTTTTTCTTCTAATAAACTACATGTAAGTTACACTTTTCACTAATTTTTTAGTTTTTATTTATCATTCTCAACAAAATGTAATTTTTCTTTGATTTCTAAATAAAATTTATTATATTTAAAATATCACTTTTAAATATAACTATTTCCCATAAATTTTATTATTTTTTAAGGAAAAAAATTCACTCATAGATTACATACGATAGAATTTTAGCATTTTCAAAATATTTAATTATCATCAATTTAATTAAAAATACACAAAAATCAATGAATAAAATAAAAATATAACAATAATAATTTAATTTTACACTAATAGAATAACTACCATTAGAAATAATAAATTATCTATTTTTAATTCTAATTAAATTATAATTTAAACAAAAAAATTCAATTAAAACATTATGTTTTGATGTTGGGACTACGGTACAATGGCGAAATAACACTGTGTTTGATGGAGATGGAGAAACAAATTAACAGGTACATGTTTCCCTCTCTTTTATATTTTTTAATGTTTAAAATAATTTTTTTGGAATATACAGGGAGCTCTAGTCCCTGATTTTAACCGTTATTTGAGGCTTATTGTGAGGTCGCAAGATCCCGATGTTGTTGCTCTGATGGAACCTAGAGTAAGTGGTAAGAAAGTCGATGCGTTCATTGCCCGACATAGGTTTCCTTTCTCATTCAGAATTGAGGCTAGTGGGCTTTTTAGGGGAATTTGGATAATGTGGAAGGATACTATTAAGTTGGATATTATTGTGGTTTCCAATCAATTTGTTCATTCGATCTGTGATGTTGTTGGTTCTGGGAAGTCTTACCAACTTACTGTTATTTATGCTAGCCTGGATATTCGTCTGCGCAACAATTTATGGTCCCATTTGCTAGCTTTGCAGCAAACTATCACTACGCCTTGGGTGTTGGGTGGAGATTTCAATGCCATTCATTGCTCAAGCGATCGTTTGTGTGGTTCGGCTAGGAGGGATGGGGTTTGTCGTAAATTTGGGTCCTTTCTTGATAATGCTGACTTGTATGATCTTTATTTTCAGGGTCCTCGGTTCACTCTGAAGCGTGGGACACTTCATCTCAAACTTGATAGATGTGTGGGTAATGAAGCTTGGTTTGATGCATGGCCGTCATCGAGTGTGACTCATCTTGCTCGTATTGGATCTGATCACCGCCCTGTTTTATTGTTGGGATCGGCTATACGAAACCAAAGGCCTCCATCACCGTTTAGATATCTTGTAGCATGGCAAGATGATCCAAGGTTTGAGGATATGTTCAGGGATATTTGGGAAACTGATGATAATCTTGCTGCCAATTTAACAAGGTTTACTAGTGCGGCAAAAAAATGGAATCATGAGACTTTTGGTAATATTAGACGACGGAAGAACCATATTTTGGCATGTCTATAGGGGATTAAGAATATTTTCGAGTTCGCCAATAATGATCAGTTACAGAATTTAGAACGGGAGTTAAAAGGGGAGTTGGACACTATTCTTGCACAAGAAGAAAGTCTTTGGTTTCAAAGATCACACAGTAAGTGGAATCAGGATGGTGACCGAAATACTCGCTACTATCATCAAGTTACTCGGGCACAAAAAAGACGACGAAATATTTTGATGATAAAGCTTGCATATGGAAATTGGTGTGACATGTTTGACATGATAAAAAATGGTGTTGTGGAGTTTTTTCAATCTCTTTTCAAAGCTTCGACAAGCTCACTTGAACCTTGGTTGGTTCGGAATTTATTTGCACCAATTCTACCCATGGATCATGAGCGGTTGATTGCAAATGTTACTGAAGATGAGGTACAAAAGGTGATTTTTTTATATGGATCCCTTATAGGCCCCGAGAATCAAGGGAATTCACACTATGTTTTATCAGAAAAATTGGGCTTTGGTTGGTAAAAATGTGGTTGCGTTTGTCATGAAATATTTTATTAAGAAAGAAATTGGTGCTTCAGAGAATCAAATTGTTTTGGTTTTAATTCCTAAAGTCTCTTCACCCGAGTCGTTCTCTCAATTTAGGCCAATTAGCCTTTTTCCGGTGACTTATAAAGCTTTAACCAAGGTTATTGTGAACATGTTGAAGCCCCTTCTTCCTCGATTGGTATCTAAGTCCTAAGCAAGTTTTATACCTAGTCGTAATATTACTGATAATGTGATCTTAGCGTAGGAGGTTATTCATTCTATGCGAAAGAAAAGTTGGCGTAACGGTTGGATGGCATTTATGATAGACCTTGAGAAAGCCTATGACTGATTAAAATGAAATTTTATTGCGGATACTTTGGGTAACATTGGTTTGCCGATGGACTTTATTAGACTGATCATGAGTTGTGTTACGTCGGTTTCTAATCAGATTGTGTGGAACGAAGAATTGACTGAGAGCTTTAGACCAACACATGTGTTTAGACAAGGTGATCCTATGCCTCCTTACATTTTCGTGCTTTGTGTGGAATGCCTTTCACAAGCGATAAATGTCGAGATTAATCACGGAAGATGGTTAGAGATCGGATTGAGTGGAAATGGGCCAGGGATTTCTCACCTTTTCTTTGTTGATGACATCGTGTTATTTGTTGAGGCTTCTGTTCGCCAAATGCAAGTTATGCGGAGGGTGCATGAAACTTTTTGTAGCTCTTCAGGGCATAAGGTTAGTGCTTCTAAAGCTAACATCCTTTTCTCACGGGATACACAGGTTGATGCCAAGTCAGATATTATGAATGGTTTTGGTTTTAAGGAAGTTCAATATTTGAGAAAATATCCCGGTGTCCCTCTTTTTCACAAACCCGTTACAAAGAACACATATGGTTACCTTGTGGATAAAATCCATTCCCAGCTTCTCTCAAGGTCGGCGAAATTGTTGGCATTTGCAGGTCATGTGACATTAGCAAAGTCCGTGCTGTAGGCAATCCTGAGTTACACAATGCAAACAACTTGGCTGCCTAATGGTGTTTGTATGGAGATTGAGAAATTAATTCGGGGCTTTATATGGGGAAATTCTACGGAGCATAGAGTATTATCCTTGGGAAATGGGAAGATGTGCAATCACAATTGTTGAAGGGGGTCTTGGTATCCGTGACATGGAGCGTTTTAACCAAGCATTTCTCATGAAACTTGTGTTTCAGATGCTTATAGATAGTGATAAACTTTGGGTGCAAGTTGTACGAGCTAAATATGGAGTGGCTGGTGTTTTACCTGTTAGCCTCAACTCGTAGAATTGCTCTCACTTGTGGTCAGGAATATGTCAGATTTGGGATTGCTTTCGCGAGGTTGTGGGTTGGATTGTGCGTGATGGGTGTACCATTAATTTTTGGTACGATGAATAGGTACTAGAGAGTGGGCCTCTTGCGACTTTGTATCAATTGGATGGATTAACAGTTTATCTCCCTGCACCACACTTGGGTCTAGATCGTTTAGGGTGGAAGCATGAAATGAATTGTCAATTTACTGTAAAGTCGGCCTATCATCTTTTGTTCGGATATAATTCGAATGGTGATTTGAGTATTTGGGCTGATATTTGGAAGTTACCCCTACCGCAATGGATTCGAGCTTTCATTTGGCTAACGATGCAAGGTCGTTTACTTACTAATGTGGAGTGGCAACGTCGTCACTTGACTGATGATTCAATCTGCGATTTCTGTCGACGAGGACAGGAGGACTTGATTCATGTGTTACGCGGTTGTCCCCGTGGGCGTTCAGTTTGGGTACAAATCGTGCCGAGTGCCGTTTCTCATAGCTTTTATGGTTTTCCTTTCCAAGTTTGGCTTGTGTATAACTTGGGTGCAAAAGTTTATGTTGTCGGTAACTTGAATAGTTGGAATCTGTTGTTTGCAATAATTTGTTGGAAAATTTGGCAGCACATGAATCGTTTTCTCTTTGAAACATATTATGTTGAACGGGAAGACATGGTGATTGCGAGTAAATTGTTTTTGGAGCAGGTTAATGTGGCCAACTCTTGGAGCCTAACGACTTGTGGCAACTAGAGGCAAGCCTTACAAAAGATGAATTTATGGTCTTATCCACCCTCGAATTGGGTGAAAGTTAATGTCGATGGTGTGGTGCATCCTTTAACAATGGGGGCTGCAGTTGGGGGTGTTTGTCGTTCAGAGTCGAGGGACTGGATTTTGGTTTTAGTCGGTGTATTGGTCGTTGTTCTATTTTGAATGCAGAATTATGAGCGATGTTTGATGGACTAAGACATGCATGGCGTGAGGGATATCGTCATGTAAAGCTTGAATCGGATAATCGTAAGGTCGTTCGTTGTGTAGGTGACCAGGATACTGCTCAAACGGCTAATGGCCTTGTTGTTATGATCCGTGAGAGGCTTCAACGTCCTTGAGAGGTTACTGTGGAATACATTGGCTGGGAGTCGATTATGGTTGCTGACTGGTTCACAAAAAAGTTGCGGGATCAGGCGGTCAGTGAAATTTTCTTTGAAGAGCCGCATGGTAGGATTCATACCTTGCTTGGTCGTGATCTTTGTGTTCAGAATACCCAGCCTGATTCTAATATTGGGTAATAGTTGGTGCTTTGTATGGGGTTTATCCTTGATTAGCTATGTGGTCATTTGGTTGTTTATTTAATTTTGATTGGTAACGCTTTTTTAATGTGATTATATGTAGTCTTTGTACCCTTTTTCTTCCTTTAGGTGTAAGGTGATTTTTTTAACGAGGAATGTGCTTGGTGTTATGAATATTTATCTATGTGGATGTCTATCATGATTAGAACTTTATCTAAGGAGTTTGCTTTATTTATTATTAGGAATATTATCTCTATTAATTAGAGTTTAATGTATTATGTACTTCTTATGCCTATAAATAGATGATTCATTGAAGGCATTGTACACACAATTCTATATTTGAGAATAATACAAATCTCCCTCTTTCTCTCATCTCTTTGTTCTTCCATTCTTGTTCTTTGTTATTTTATTCACAACACGTTATCAGCATGAGTTTGCTCGAAAGATTTTGGTGCTCTTTGTTTGAATCCCAAAGTAGTTACCGAAACAAATTTAATTCTTCGTTGAACCGAAGATAAGTTTTTTTCCCCACATTTTTGTTATTGATTGCTTTTATCTTGATATTTTAACTTGATCTTTATTTTTGAAAAAGTATGGTAAAATGTTTTGAAGGCTTGAGCGAACCATGGAATCTCGCCCAATTACCCTGGTTCTTGTTTGTGATTCTCAAAAAGATTTCAATTTGATATTGGCGATCACATGTACCATATATTCAATATATTCAATTTAGCTTGGAAAGTTTGATATGTTTTACTTATTTACATATAGATATAGTGATTGACTAATCACTCACAATTTAAGGGAATGTACTTGGATAGGTGACGATTCAATCTCGAGTACCAATGCACTTGGTTATGGTGTTTTCCATTTTGATGTGAATTTGATCAAACATCGTTCAACCATTTTAATGTCATTGGTGTAGCATTGTTCTTTAACACCGCTTTAAGGTGATGTGCGTACATCCACATAAGAGGTTTATAAATTGGTTAATGTATTTTGGTATGGCTTGAATCAAGATAAAATCAAAAGAGGTACGTTTCTTCAATATGTTTATATTGAGATCAATTTTTATTTACGTTATTCTATTGATGAAAGCTAATATTTTTAACCTTGTTTTGAGTTTTACATGTATTTAAATGACTTGGAAAGAGACGTGATATAAAGGGATTATGAGAAGATGCCTCGTTTATTTGTTATGTCTCCATCGCTCTCGAAAGGAAAATCATTATCGGTAAAATCTATTTTCCCCTTAAATTATGATTTTAAAGTGCGATAAATCATGGTGAATTTCAATCTATAAAAAGATTGTTACAAAGTCTATATTTGCTCGAAAGCAATATTTCTTCTTCGTCGTAAAACTCGACCATAGACTTCTCCCAATTTCAAGTTACGAAAATTCGTCATGATCCAAAAGTTTTATGGGAGGCATTCCCTGAAGTGAATGCAAAGCATGATGTTTATTTCATGCAATTATCAATGATGGGGCATTCCCTGAAGTGAATGCAAGCATGCTGTTTATTCCATGCGATTATTGGAACTGTTTCATTCCCTAAAGTGAATGCAAACATGGTAAATCATTATTCAATTAGAGACATAATTTCGATATAATCCAAGTATATTGGTTGGACATCACGTTCTGCGAGGCTACTAGTCTTAAAGGAGGTTTTTAAAGGACCTTGTGGACAAGTTTACAATGTCGCGTACGAGGATTAAATCTTTGTTCTCTATGATAAGGATATGTGAAAAAGGTTTTAAAGGCCCACTGGCTCTACTCCATTCCCTGAAGTGAATGTGAGATTATATTATGGAAGGAATAAAAACCACATTAGAAGTTGTGGTTGTGGTCGAGGCTATGAATATAGACATGAAAAATATGGTCATTTTAAGAATACTTCTACCCACCGGTAGTGAGGTTATAAGGATAACAAGAGTGATAAAGATCATTTTATTGAAGTAAAACTCTTCTTATTACCAATGCGATGTTATAAACCATTGGTCTCATACGTGTTGTACGTTGAAAAATCAAGAATCATTGAATGATAAAGGAAAAAAATAGAAGCAAATTTTGTTTGCGAAACATGACGAAGATGATACTGGTCCAACTTTATTTGGACATTGTTGGTCCAACTCATTTGGACGTTGTTGATTTTCTTATAACCCTCGAAAGGAATAAATTATATTCTAATTATTCTCATAACTTTGAAGAGAATTATTTATTTATTTATTTTTATTTTACTTTACGTTTATTTATTTTACACATATTAATTATTTACATTTTATATTTATATTTATATTTATATATTACGATATTTATTTATTTTGTTTAACATGATTACTTGTCAAATACAATCTATGGTGACGATTTATGCTCAGCATAAGCATAAGATATATTTTCCCATTTAAATGCAAGGGAATAATGTGAGTACTATATCTCAAAGTACTGAAAATATTGATGCTTTAGAAGGGCAAAAAATTCTTTAGAGAAAGCACATTATGAAAAGTGCATAATTGCGAATATTGCAATAATTACCACTAATGGTAATAATATCGTCACCACTATAAGTGGAAATTTTAAGAGAGAAATATGAGTTCGCAAAATATCCCTTTGAGAATTATAGATAACATATGTTATCAATTGGCATTTGAAATAAGCCGATATGGATATAAGTTCTGGTAGCCAAAAAGTCAGTTGAAAGCTCTAGAAGAGCTATATATTGCTACCAAACGATAATTTTAATTGAAAGCTCGGAAAGAGCTAAATATATTCCTATTTAAAGGAACAATTTTGATGGTCGTACTAGACATGTACGAGTAAGATTGAATTACATGTTATGGTAAACAAGAAGTTTACAAATTCAGAGATATATACACACATATATATAGTTGGCATGATCGGTTAGACCATCCTGATCAATAATGGTGCAGAAATTATTGAGATTTACATGCACATGTATTAAAAGAACCTGTAGTTCTTGTGGTGCTTATTCTCAAAGGAATGGATTAAATTCCACTTATTAAAGAACGTGAAGTTCTTGTGTTGCTGAAAGGAATTGATTAAATTCCACTTACTAAAAGAACCTGAAGTTCTTGTGTTGTTTGTTCTTAAAGGATATAGATGATCCCACTTACAAAAAGAATTAGAACTTAAAGTTCTTGTACTGAAGTTGAGATTGTATGTCTTGCATATCTGAACGAAATATGAGCTTATATATCCACAAATGTGGAAAGTTTTATATGATTTTAGTAGATGCATCTACATTGTTTTAGCGACTTAGAACCAAAAGTTTGTGAGATTGATTCTAAAAAGATTCAGATTATGCAGTTAGACTATTCGTCTTTAAAAGCTAGTGGGTTTATATTTTAGGCTATATCAGTTGTTACAAAGCCTATTGATTATGAAAAAAAACGGTTTAGCAAATTTTTAATTGGATGCCTCCTATTTAATAGCTAAACTGTGAGAACAGAACATTTATTATTTATATGGTATTTTCATATAGCAACACTTATACGCATCAAGCCAACGAGTTATAATAAACTCCCCATTATGATTTGACTTTTGGTCAGAAGTCATATTTCCTATTTTTGAATTTTTAAATGTGCGATATATAGTTGAATTGCTCTGCCATAACGCACAAAATGGGCAAGTAAAAAGGGTTGAGAATATATATTGAGTACGAGTCTCCTTTTATGTTTAAATTCTTAAACATTAATTGGAGAATAATTTATGACATGATTTTTCTCAACATCAGGGGGAGATAATAATCAGCTTGATAGAGAAAAATGAATTATCATTATCTAGATCTTCGTATATGAACTAGAAGTTCATAAAATAATTCATGTTATTACATGTCAACTGCCAGACATATTTACTGACCTAATGAGAGTAATTAAGTCTCATATACCAGCTGAAGTGCTCTAAGTTTAAATTACATGTTAGAGCGAGGGAATGTAAATCATGCCTGAAGCATGATAGTTGAAATGGTTCCAATGATCAAAATTCTCGTAAATAGAAAGTAATATGAGATGTTCATATATTGGAGGCGGGTGCTCCTGAAGAGACCCAAGACATAACTAATAATAAAACTCTTGAAAAGTTTCAGGTACCTGAAATAAAGATTGAAATCTTGAAGAGATCTCGATGAGTTATGTCATTACGAGAATGGAACCAGAAAATTGAAAAGTTGTCGACAACGATTTTGCAAATAGTTTTAAATAGAATACTTCTATAGAAGTAAAGAAAGAAAACGAGGATCTTGTATAGAAATCTATCAAGAAGTATATTTATTGAACTGACCAATATAGAAAGACGCTTTGAACTTCTAAAAGAGAAGTATTTGGACCAACAGTCCAAACACCTAAAGGTGTAATGCAAGTGAGGCACAAATAAGTAGTCGTAAATACGAAAAATTATGATTTATGAAGAGTTTTAATTACTTCATGTTGGATGCAATTACTTTGGCAATATGAAATATATTACATGCGTCTAATTATTTATGGATCCATATTTATCCTTAAATGATTTAAAATGTTAAAAGCATTTGAAAATTTTTGAGAAAATTTATTTAGACATGTCTCATTGAATATTTTGGCGCATTTGATATAATCGCCTTAGTGAGTACTAATTGAGGAAATATTATAAGAATGATAAGATTTCCTTATGTATTTTATAAAGGAATTTGAATCAAGATTCATTATATTATTAGAACTCCCGAAGAGCTTTCAAAGCATTTGGTTATTTAAGGAAAAGATTTGAGAAAAGAATCTTGAGATGTAGTTTTGTCTCGACCTAAAGATCAAGCACTTAAATATGCGTTTTTGTCTATAAAGGACATAAGTTAAAAGAATCTTAAAGAAGATTCAATATGGATTATTGGATTTGAATAAAGATAATTATATCTTTTCTTGGTTTTGAAGGATCATATATTAGTTGGTCAAGAAATATCCATGGATATATAAAGATCATTACATTTAGATCTTCAAACATTCGTTGATGCCTCCTTAAATGTCGTAGAAATAATTGTTATGCACGAGGCAAGCCAAAAATGTGTTTGGCTAAGACCATTGACCCAACATATCCAAAAGATATGTGGATTTACTTTTACAAGATATGATAAAAGCTACCTTGTATGAAGATAATGCAAGATGTATATCTCAGTTTGAAAGTAGATACATCATGGAACATATTACTCTAAAGTTTCATCCCTCACGATCTTTAGAAAAGTAATATTCAAGATTAAATTATGAAAATTCAAAGATCTTCTGTGATGTTTTCATGAGGGGGAGTAAATACGCGTTGCACTCTTTTTCCCTTAACCGAGGTTTTGTCCCAATGAGTTTTCCTGATAAGATTTGTAACACCCCAATTTTGGGCTTAGAAGTTTAGGGTTTGTTCGGACCGGTCTGAAAACGGTTCGAATATAAATGGAGGTTTTAGGGAAAACCTAGTTTGGGATGCTTTAAAAATATTGAAAAATATCTAAAAATTCACTTTTAGTATATATAAGAGGGTGTTCAAATCAATTTTACAAAATAAGGTTTGGAAATACTACATTTCGGTGTAGTGACTAAAATGCGATTTTTGAAAAGTTTAGTGGTGACTGTGTAGAACTAATGTTTTGATATAATAATTGAAAAATGTTTTGGACTAATTTGAAAAGAATTTAAAACTTGTTTTTAAGTCAAAACAACATGAAATTATGTTTGAGGTATATTAAGAGGTTTTTGGCAAGGATTTTTCATGTTTTTAATAGCCAAACTTGTGTTTTCAGAGTACCCGTATCGATACGGTAAACCCCCGTACCGATACCTTTTTTCCCCAGTTTGGCCACTGTCAAAACCCGTATCGATACAGGCCCTTGCCGTTTCGATACGGATCGGGATCGTATCGATACGCCAGGTAAGCGTACCGATCCCATTTCAACTACCCCAACGGCTATTTCCCAACGGCCATTCAAATGTGAACCCGTACCGATACGCTCTCAAGCATATCGATACGCCCATGCTGGCAAGAGTCCAACAACTAGTTCCTATGAAGGTCGTATCGATACTGTTCCACGCGTATCAATACGGATAGCTGCAAAACATCATTTATGAAGGGAAATAAAGTCCTCAGCGGCTCCAATTCATCCCCAACGGCTAGTAACGGCCACAAACTCAATTGAGAGTATAAAAGGGAGCTCCAAGCATCAAGAGAAGGCTAATGTTCATATTGTCAAACATCAAATGATCAAAAAGTGTCTTAGTGCTTGAATTGTCAATTCTCCTATAGACAAACACTAGTGAGCCTAAATTGTCAAATTTGCTCAAGTGTTTTAGGTTTTGGGTGAGTGCTTAATTGTGCAAACAAACACCTATTAGAGGGTTTTAAGTTTGCTTTGTTTATCTCTTTGTAAAGAGGGTTTTGATCAAGGCTTTGGGTAGAAGCTTGATCGGTTGTAAGGGTTTCCTCCTAATCTTAGAAAAGGGGACGAATCAATAGTGGATTGATTGAGAAATCCTAGTGGAGAGCTAAGGTAGTGGATGTAGACCTTGGTTAGAAGGTTGAACCACTATAAATCTTTGTGTCATTATCTTTTTAGCTTCCTAAACCCTTCCACCCAAAAATCCATCTCTCCACCACTTGGTGAGCTAAATTGGTTGATCGAATCGAGCCCCTCTCAACTCAACAATTGGTATCAGAGCTTGGCTCGATCGAAGGGGATTCATATCCTATTGAGAAGATCCGGCAAGCTCGATCACTATTTCATCAACCGGCTCAAATGGCACAATCAATCGACAAACCGCCTTTCTTTGACGGAACCCACTATGCCCATTGGAAGACAAAGATGAAGTTCTTCATCAAATCAAGAGATTACAAGCTATGAGATATAGTTGAAGATGGTCCGTTCGTGCCTCAAAGAAGCAAAGCGGAGTGGAGTGCCGACGATCGCAAGAAGATGGAGCTAAATTGCAAAGCCTTGCACATTTTGTTTTGTGCTTTTGGCCCTTCCATCTATGAGAAGATGTCTTCTTGTGAGAGTGCCAATGAGGTATGGGACAAGCTTGAAGTCACATACAAGGGAACAAATGAAGTCAAGGAGACCAAGATCTGGCTCCTAACCTTAGAGTATGAGAACTTCAAAATGGATCCGAAAGAGAACATCGAGAAGATGTTTGATAGGTTCTCCACAATCACCAATGGTCTTAAAGGATATGGAGAAGCCATCTCGGAGGAAAAGCTTGTTCGAAAGCTCATCTACTCACTTCCCGAGTCTTGGGACTCAAAGAGGACCGCCATCTTCGAAGCCAAAAATTTGAAGACTTTGAAGCTTGATGAACTCATGGGGTCTCTCTTTACTTATCAAATCATGAAGAAGAACAAAGAGGATGAGAAGAAGAGGGAAGAAATTAGAGCTATGGGAGAGAAGAAAATCAAAGGGCTTGGCATCAATGCAAGTGCCATAGCTCTCAAATCCTCCACTTGCCATCATGTCTACTCAAGAGAAGAGGAGGATGAAGATGAAGAGATAGTTCATCTCTTCATGAAGTGTTCCCCGTTCATGAAGAAAGCCTTGAGAGAGCTTGAACGAGAACCTAAAAGAAAGGAGAGGGAAAGCACTTCAAGCCATAAGAAGAAGGCACATATGGCTACTTGGAGTGATGAGGACTCCACCGACGATGAACAAGCCAACCTTTGCCTTATGGCCATCGAAGAAGATTCGAGGGTAACTTCTAATTCATCTACTTCATGTTCTGATTCCTTTGATGAATTACAAGATGCCTATGATGATTTGGTTTTAGATTTTAAAAGCCACATTTTGAAAAACAATAAGTTGATTTCAAAGTTAAAAATTCAAAATGATTTTCTTTCTAAAACCAAACTTGAACTTGAAGCAAAACTTGAAGAGTTTGAATTAAAATGTTTTGATTTACAAAAATTGCTTCAAAATGTTCAAGAAGAAAAAGATTTGATTTCCAAAGAGCTTGAAAAGAAAAACAATTTTGGAAAATCAAACTTTTATGTTAGACAATCTAGTGCCCCTAGATTTATTAAAGGAAAATGTTTTAGAAGTATTTGGGTCCCAAAAGGACTTAGTACTTTAATTAAAAAGGATGACATTGAAAAATGAATTCCAAAGGGGACTAAAATTTGTGCTACTAACGTTCATGGATCCAAAGAAATTTGGATACCAAAAATTACTTGATTGTGTATTGCTAGGTGTGATGGAGATGTTCAACAAGTCAAACATTGAGGGGGAGCTCCATGCACACAAGGAAGAACACTTGAAGAAGGAAGGCTTCACATCCTACCTTGAGTTCAAGTGTTGGTAAAAATCTAGTTGTTTTAGCATTTATTTGTTTTATTTTTTAGTTTATTCAACTAGATGATCACAAATGTTGGACTAACATTTTTAATGATGCTTTGAGTAAGGGGGAGCCTTTTTTAAAACCAAATTCTTATTTTTGTCAAAGCTTTTACCTCTATTGTTATTTTGAACTTAATGTTTTAAATTCTTTTTGATATAACAAAAAGGGGGAGAAATGGTTTAAAAAATTGAATTTTCAAATGAATAAGGGGGAGCTTTATTTAATTTCATATCTTTAATCTCTTATTCACATTTTTAAAGTTAGGGGGAGAACCCAAAAAAATTTTCAAGTGAGTTTTATTATATCAAAAAGGGGGAGATTGTAGAACTAATGTTTTGATATAATAATTGAAAAATGTTTTGGACTAATTTGAAAAGAATTTAAAACTTGTTTTTAAGTCCAAACAACTTGAAATTATGTTTGAGGTATATTAAGAGGTTTTTGGCAAGGAATTTTCATGTTTTTAATAGCCAAACTTGTGTTTTCAAAGTACTCGTATCGATACGGTAAACCCCCGTACCGATACCTTTTTGCCCCAGTTTGGCCACTGTCAAAACCCGTACCGATACAGGCCCTTGCCGTTTCGATATTGATCGGGATCATATCGATACGCCAGGTAAGCGTACCGATCCCATTTCAACTACCCCAACGGCTATTTCCCAATGGCCATTCAAATGTGAACCCGTACCGATACGCCCTCAATCGTATCGATACGCCCATGCTGGAAAGAGTCCAACGGCTAGTTCCTATGAAGGCCGTACTGATACTGTTCCACGCGTATCGATACAGATAGCTGCAGAACAGCATTTATGAATGGAAATAAAGTCCTCAACGGCTCCAATTCATCCCCAACGGCTAGTAACGGCCATAAACTCAATTGAGAGTATAAAAGGGACCTCCAAGCATCAAGAGAAGGCTAATGCCCATATTGTCAAACATCAAATGATCAAAAAGTGTCTTAGTGCTTGAATTGTCAATTCCTGTATAGACAAACACTAGTGAGCCTAAATTGTCAAATTTGCTCAAGTGTTTTAGGTTTTGGGTGAGTGCTTAATTGTTCAAAGAAACACCTATTAGAGGGTTTTAAGTTTGCTTTGTTTATCTCTTTGTAAAGAGGGTTTTGATCAAGGCTTTGGGTGGAAGCTTGATCGGTTGTAAGGGATTTCTCTTAATCCTAGAAAAGGGGACGAATCAATAGAGGATTGATTGAGAAATCCTTAGTAGAGAGCTAAGGTAGTGGATGTAGACCTTGGTTAGAAGGTTGAACCACTATAAATCTTTGTGTCATTATCTTTTTAGCTTCCTAAACACTTCCACCCAAAAATCCATCTCTCCACCACTTGGTGAGCTAAATTGGTTGATTGAATCGAGCCCCTCTCAACTCAACAATTGGTATCAGAGCTTGGCTCAATCGAAGGGGATTCACATCCTATTGAGAAGATCCGGCAAGCTCGATCATTATTTCATCAACCGGCTCAAATGGTACAATCAATCGACAAACCGCCTTTCTTTGACGGAACCCACTATGCCCATTGGAAGACAAAGATGAAGTTCTTCATCAAATCAAGAGATTACAAGCTATGAGATATAGTTGAAGATGGTCCGTTCGTGCCTCTAAGAAGCAAAGCGAAGTGGAGTGCCGACGATCGCAAGAAGATGGAGCTAAATTGCAAAGCCTTGCACATTTTGTTTTGTGCTTTTGGCCCTTCCATCTATGAGAAGATGTCTTCTTGTGAGAGTGCCAAGGAGGTATGGGACAAGCTTGAAGTCACATACGAGGGAACAAATGAAGTCAAGGAACCAAGATTGGGCTCCTAACCTTAGAGTATGAGAACTTCAAAATGGATCCGGAAGAGAACATCGAGAAGATGTTTGATAGGTTCTCCACAATCACCAATGGTCTTAAAGGATATAGAGAAGCCATCTTGGAGGAAAAACTTGTTCGAAAGCTCATCTACTCATTTCCCGAGTATTGGGACTCAAAGAGGACCACCATCGTTGAAGCCAAGAATTTGAAGACTTTGAAGCTTGATGAACTCATGGGGTCTCTCCTTACTCATCAAATCATGATGAAGAACAAAGAGGATGAGAAGAAGAGGGAAAAAATTAGAGCTATGGGAGAGAAGAAAATCAAAGGGCTTGGCATCAATGCAAGTGCCATAGCTCTCAAATCCTCCACTTGCCATCATGTCTACTCAAGTGAAGAGGAGGATGAAGATGAAGATGAAGAGATAGTTCATCTATTCAAGAAGTCTGCCCCGTTCATGAAGAAAGCCTTGAGAGAGCTTGAACGAGAACCTAAAAGAAAGGAGAGGGCAAGCACTTCAAGCCATAAGAAGAAGGCACATATGGCTACTTGGAGTGATGAGGACTCCACCGACGATGAACACGCCAACCTTTGCCTTATGGCCATCGAAGAAGATTCAAGGGTAACTTCTAATTCATCTACTTCATGTTCTTATTCCTTTGATGAATTACAAGATGACTATGATGATTTGGTTTTAGATTTTAAAAGCCACATTTTTAAAAACAATAAATTGATTTCAAAGTTAAAAATTCAAAATGATTTGCTTTCTAAAATCAAACTTGAACTTGAAGCAAAACTTGAAGAGTTTGAATTAAAATGTTTTGATTTCAAAAATTGCTTCAAAATGTTCAAGAAGAAAAAGATTTGATTTCCAAAGAGCTTGAAAAGAAAAACAATTTTGGAAAATCAAACTTTTATGTTAGACAATCTAGTGCCCCTAGATTTATTAAAGGAGAATGTTTTAGAAGTATTTGGGTCCCAAAAGGACTTAGTACTTCAAATAAAAAAGGATGACATTGAAAAATGGATTCCAAAGGGGACTAAAATTTGTGCTACTAACGTTCATGGATCCAAAGAAATTTGGATACCAAAAATTACTTGATTGTGTATTGCTAGGTGTGATGGAGATGTTCAACAAGTCAAACATTGAGGGGGAGCTCCATGCACACAAGGAAGAACACTTGAAGAAGGAAGGCTTCACATCCTACCTTGAGTTCAAGTGTTGGTAAAAATCTAGTTGTTTTAGCATTTATTTGTTTTATTTTTTAGTTTATTCAACTAGATGATCATAAATGTTGGACTAATATTTTTAATGATGCTTTGAGTAAGGGGGAGCCTTTTTTAAAACCAAATTCTTATTTTTGTCAAAGCTTTTACCTCTATTGTTATTTTGAACTTAATGTTTTAAATTCTTTTTGATATAACAAAAAGGGGGAGAAATGGTTTAAAAAATTGAATTTTCAAATGAATAAGGGGGAGCTTTATTTAATTTCATATCTTTAATCTCTTATTCACATTTTTAAAGTTAAAGGGGGAGAACCCAAACAATTTTTCAAGTGAGTTTTATTATATCAAAAAGGGGGAGATTGTAGAACTAATGTTTTGATATAATAATTGAAAAATGTTTTGGACTAATTTGAAAAGAATTTAAAACTTGTTTTTAAGTCCAAACAACTTGAAATTATGTTTGAGGTATATTAATAGGTTTTTGGCAAGGATTTTTCATGATTTTAATAGCCAAACTTGTGTTTTCAGAGTACCCGTATCGATACGGTAAACCCCCGTACCGATACCTTTTTGCCCCAGTTTGGCCACTGTCAAAACTCGTATCGATACAGGCCCTTGCCGTTTCGATACAGATCGGGATCGTATCGATACGCCAGGTAAGCGTACCGATCCCATTTCAACTACCCCAACGGCTATTTCCCAACGGCCATTCAAATGTGAACCCGTACCGATACGCCCTCAAGCGTATCGATACGCCCATACTGGCAAGAGTCCAACGGCTAGTTCCTATGAAGGTCGTACCGATACTGTTCCACGCGTATCGATACAGATAGCTGCAGAACAACATTTATGAATAGAAATAAAGTCCTCAACGGCTCCAATTCATCCCCAACGGCAAGTAACGGCCACAAACTCAATTGAGAGTATAAAAGGGACCTCCAAGCATCAAGAGAAGGCCAATGCCCATATTGTCAAACATCAAATGATCAAAAAGTGTTTTAGTGCTTGAATTGTCAATTCTTGTATAGACAAACACTAGTGAGCCTAAATTGTCAAATTTGCTCAAGTGTTTTAGGTTTTGGGTGAGTGCTTAATTGTGCAAACAAACACCTATTTGAGGGTTTTAAGTTTGCTTTGTTTATCTCTTTGTAAAGAGGGTTTTGATCAAGTCTTTGGGTGGAAGCTTGATCGGTTGTAAGGGTTTCCTCTTAATCCTAGAAAAGGGGACGAATCAATAGTGGATTGATTGAGAAATCCTTAGTGGAGAGCTAAGGTAGTGGATGTAGACCTTGGTTAGAAGGTTGAACCACTATAAATCTTTGTGTTATTATCTTTTTAGCTTCCTAAACCCTTCCACCCAAAAATCCATCTCTCCACCACTTGGTGAGCTAAATTAGTTGATCGAATTGAGCCCCTCTCAACTCAACAATTGGTATCAGAGCTTGGCTCAATCGAAGGGGATTCACATCCTATTGAGAAGATCCGGCAAGCTCGATCACTATTTCATCAACCGGCTCAAATGGCATAATCAATCGACAAACCGCCTTTCTTTGACGGAACCCACTATGCCCATTGAAAGACAAAGATGAAGTTCTTCATCAAATCAAGAGATTACAAGCTATGAGATATAGTTGAAGATGGTCCGTTCGTGCCTCAAAGAAGCAAAGCGGAGTGGAGTGCCGACAATCGCAAGAAGATGGAGCTAAATTGCAAAGCCTTGCAGATTTTGTTTGTGCTTTTGGCCCTTCCATCTATGAGAAGATGTCTTCTTGTGAGAGTGCCAAGGAGGTATGGGACAAGCTTGAAGTCACATACGAGGGAACAAATGAAGCCAAGGAGACCAAGATTGGTCTCCTAACCTTAGAGTATGAGAACTTCAAAATGGATCCAGAAGAGAACATTGAGAAGATGTTTGGTAGGTTCTCCACAATCACCAATGGTCTTAAAGGATATGGAGAAGCCATCCCGGAGGAAAAGCTTGTTCGAAAGCTCATCTACTAACTTCCCGAGTCTTGGGACTCAAAGAGGACCGCCATCATCAAAGCCAAAAATTTGAAGACTTTGAAGCTTGATGAACTCATGGGGTCTCTCCTTACTCATCAAATCATGAAGAAGAACAAAGAGGATGAGAAGAAGAGGGAAGAAATTAAAGCTATGGGAGAGAAGAAAATCAAAGGGCTTGGCATCAATGCAAGTGTCATAGCTCTCAGATCCTCCACTTGCCATCATGTCTACTCAAGTGAAGAGGAGGATGAAGATGAAGAGATAGTTAATCTCTTCAAGAAGTGTGCCCCGTTCATGAAGAAAGCCTTGAGAGAGCTTGAACGAGAACCTAAAAGAAAGGAGAGGGCAAGCACTTCAAGCCATAAGAAGAATGCACATTTGGCTACTTGGGGTGATGAGGACTCCACCGACGATGAACAAGCCAACCTTTGCCTTATGGCCATCGAAGAAGATTCAAGGGTAACTTCTAATTCATCTACTTCATGTTCTTATTCCTTTGATGAATTACAAGATGCCTATGATGATTTGGTTTTAGATTGTAAAAGCCACATTTTGAAAAACAATAAATTGATTTCAAAGTTAAAAATTCAAAATGATTTGCTTTCTAAAACAAAACTTGAACTTGAAGCAAAACTTGAAGAGTTTGAATTAAAATGTTTTGATTTGCAAAAATTGCTTCAAAATATTCAAGAAGAAAAAGATTTGATTTCCAAAGAGCTTGAAAAGAAAAACAATTTTGGAAAATCAAACTTTTATGTTAGACAATCTAGTGGCCCTAGATTTATTAAAGGAAAGTGGTTTAGAAGTATTTGGGTCCCAAAAGGACTTAGTACTTCAATTAAAAAGGATGACATTGAAAAATGGATTCCAAAGGGAACTAAAATTTGTGCTACTAACGTTCATGGATCCAAAGAAATTTGGATACTAAAAATTACATGATTGTCTATTGCTAGGTGTGATGGAGATGTTCAACAAGTCAAACATTGAGCGGGGCTCCATGAACACAAGGAAGAACACTTGAAGAAGGAAGGCTTCACATCCTACCTTGAGTTCAAGTGTTGGTAAAAATCTAGTTGTTTTAGCATTTATTTGTTTTATTTTTTAGTTTATTCAACTAGATGATCATAAATGTTGGACTAACATTTTTAATGTTGCTTTGAGTAAGGGGGAGCCTTTTTTAAAACCAAATTCTTATTTTTGTCAAAGCTTTTACCTCTATTGTTATTTTGAACTTAATGTTTTAAATTCTTTTTGATATAACAAAAAGGGGGAGAAATGGTTTAAAAAATTGAATTTTCAAATGAATAAGGGGGAGCTTTATTTAATTTCATATCTTTAATCTCTTATTCACATTTTTAAAGTTAAAGGCGGAGAACCCAAACAATTTTTCAAGTGAGTTTTATTATATCAAAAAGGGGGAGATTGTAGAACTAATGTTTTGATATAATAATTGAAAAATGTTTTGGACTAATTTGAAAAGAATTTAAAACTTGTTTTTAAGTCCAAACAACTTGAAATTATGTTTGAGATATATTAAGAGGTTTTTGGCAAGGATTTTTCATGTTTTTAATAGCCAAACTTGTGTTTTCAGAGTACCCGTATCGATACGGTAAACCCCCGTACCGATACCTTTTTGCCCCAGTTTGGCCACTGTCAAAACCCGTATCGTTACAGGCCCTTGCCGTTTTGATACAGTTCGGGATCGTATCGATACGCTAGGTAAGCGTAACGATCCAATTTCAACTACCCCAACGGCTATTTCCCAACGGCCATTCAAATGTGAACCCGTACCGATACGCCCTCAAGCGTATCGATACGCCCATACTTGCAAGAGTCTAACGACTAGTTCCTATGAAGGTCGTACCGATACTGTTCCACGCGTATCGATATAGATAGCTGCAGAACAGCATTTATGAATGGAAATAAAGTCCTCAACGGCTCCAATTCATCCCCAACGGCTAGTAACGGCCATAAACTCAATTGAGAGTATAAAAGGGACCTCCAAGCATCAAGAGAAGGCTAATGCCCATATTGTCAAACATCAAATGATCAAAAAGTGTCTTAGTGCTTGAATTGTCAATTCTTGTATAGACAAACACTAGTGAGCCTAAATTGTCAAATTTGCTCAAGTGTTTTAGGTTTTCGGTGAGTGCTTAATTGTGCAAACAAACACCTATTAGAGGGTTTTAAGTTTGCTTTGTTTATATCTTTGTAAAGAGGGTTTTGATCAAGGCTTTGGGTGGAAGCTTGATCGGTTGTAAGGGTTTCCTCTTAATCCTAGAAAAGGGGACGAATCAATAGTGGATTGATTGAGAAATCCTTAGTGGAGAGCTAAGGTAGTGGATGTAGACCTTGGTTAGAAGGTTGAACCACTATAAATCTTTGTGTCATTATCTTTTTAGCTTCCTAAACCCTTCCACCCAAAAATCCATCTCTCCACCACTTGGTGAGCTAAATTGGTTGATCGAATCGAGCCCCTCTCAACTCAATAGACTGTTTTGTAAGGATTGAGACTTTGAATCTTTAAGGAGCTAATTTACCCAAAAATGATTTCTCCAGATTTTTCCTTAATTTTGGTGAATTAATTAATGTTTTAATTAATTAAAAGAAAAAGGGAAACTACTTTTTGGAATTTCATAACTACCTTTTCCTAAATTTTTCTCATTTCTTTTTCTCTCATAATTCCATCATCCAAACCCTTTTTCTCCAGCAACTTTTTTCATTGATCTTCATTTCAAATGATGAGATTTCTATCATCAATTAATTCCTAATCAATCTTGCATCAAATCCCTTTGATTTTTCTCATTGGATTTTCAGGGAAATTGACTCAAATCAAGGAGAAATCACCATTTAGAGGTAAGATTGTTCTTCTCCTCTAAATACTCAGTTCTTTAATAAAATTCCCAAGTTATCAATCCTTAATTTAAGTTTTGTAAATGGTTTTAATGTTAGAAACTTGATTTTGACTTAAAACTTAAGATTTGGAAGAAATCTTGAAGAATTTCGTTGTGATTGTTTAGGCTCTGTTTTGAGATGATTCTTTAATGTATTTTGGATGTCTAATGATGTGGAAAGGAGGTTTTATCAATGCAATCCCGAATAGGTTGTATTTCCTAAGTTTTTGCTTATGAAAATGATAGATTTTGAGGTGATCTTGGTGTTCCATTAAAGCTGGAGGTATAAGGACGAGTTTAGGGTTATTTTGGATGTTGATTGATGTTTAGAAATGGTTAGAAGTGATGGATCTTGGCTGGGTTAAGTTTTGGAAGAGTTTGGAGGTGTTTTCAGTTGTGTTTGGTAGCCGAAATGTTGGTTTTGGTTAGAGCAGCGAGTTTAGGTGTGTTGGGTGAAGATTTCAATGCATGATGATGCATTAATCCTCTGCTTTGATGTGTTTTAAACAGGGGAGACATCTTCGGACACTTTTGGAGTTGATTCGGAGGCTTGATTAGCGTTTCGGCAAGCGTGCGAAACGTAATTGGTGAGTGGAGTTGGGTTTCTAGCTTTGAAACAAATATTTGAAGGTTTTGGGAGCATAGTTTAAGTCTAAACAACTTAGCTAAGCTCAAGAGTAAGTTTTTAGAAAAACTCCCTTGGATGAGCCATGAAGTGGTTTGATGCATTGGTATAATTTGCATGTTTAAATTCTTTTTTAAAAGCATGTTTTAGCATGGTTAATACTGGTTTTGAAAGCCATGTATTGAAGGATGCTCAAGGTAAGAGATCCTTGGTTTGACATATTGTTAATATGGTTTTGATGCATAGTGATGCATGATGGTAAATGGCTTTGATTAATGCTTTAAAACAGTGAATTGTTGATGGTAATGATGTATATTGGCAAGTGATGTAATGGTTTAAAAGTACTTGAATCGGATATAGTTAGCCGGATATAGGATTAGGTGCACCGTGAATAAAGTCGCCTTGGATGTTGAGGGGTTGTGATTGTACCGTAAACTCCATGCAAGTACCCTAACGAGTGAGGTAAGATCACAATGGTGGTTAAAAGTCCGTGTGTGGATCTTGTGTCTTGTGTCCCTTGCACTCGTTAGTGAAAATAAAACAACTACCGATGAGTGATGTGGAGGGGTTGTGATTGTACCGTTAAACTCCATCACGGGTGTTGAGGGGTTTTGATTGTACCGATAAACTCCACCTTATGTTGTTCGGTAGTGTGTATGAAGCGTATGGGACAACGCTTGTAATCCGCGTATCCAATTGTGTTTTGTGTTGTAAATGGTTATGAATTATCACTTGAAAGCCAATATGTTGAGTTGAATGTATGAAGCATGAGATGCTTTGTAAGTATGCAAGGTTGAATGAAAAGTGATAAGCAGGTGTTTAAAAGCTTTGTTTAAAGTGTTTTCAAAAATGCATTATTGTGTTGTTTTCTTTAGAGCATGCCTCATTAAGCAATTGTGCTTACGCTCTCTCTCTTGTACCAATAATGCAGATAATTGAAGTGTTTAAAGGCAACAAGGGGGCTAGAGTGTCCAAGGGAAACCAAGCTCATGTATGGTGATGTTTTCATACACTATTAGTTTTGGTAATTTGGCAATGGGAACCTAAGATGTGTTTTGGGAGATGTGTTGAACTCCCTAGGTTGTGGCATGTTGTTTTTGATGGCTTGAATTTGTAAGTGGTCTTTTAATGATTGTTTTGGAGATTGGTTGATTGCTTGGTTTTGGAATATAGGAAGCATGCCTATAGATATGTGAAATTCCATGTTCGATGATATGAATGTGTTTAGGAGTTACAAACATGCTCTATATATGTATGATGACTTGTTGGCATGATTAGGAAGTCATTAGGTTGTGTTTGAGTGGATTTATGTATGAAAAACCAGCAAAATCTGCAGCTTCTGGGCAAACCGTATCGGAACACCCACTGGCATTTCGAAACGGGGGCCTGTAATGGCCTTCGTGTTTTGAAACGGCTGGAGGCTATTCCGAAACGATTTGGCTACTGGAAGGCCCTGTTTCGGAACCAGTCTCGAAACCAACCCGTGTTTCGGAACGGTCAACACCGTTTCGAAACATGTGACCGTTGGGCACTTGTAACACCCCGAAAACCGGTCTAGTCGGAATTAGATTCTGGTGAACGAATATTTTGTATCGATAAAATAATTTATTCGATCTTGTTAAATTATTTGGGTTAATTTATTATTATTATTATTATTATTATTATTATTATTATTATTATTAAAAAAGGGAATTGTCATGCAATTCCTTCAAAATGAAGGAATTGCTATTCCACGCATGTACAAGGTAATGCCACTCGGCCAATTCATGTTGAAAGTGGCATTTTATGCCACTACGTGGCGTGCACCAAGGGTCTTGAACCCAAAACAAAGCCATGACATTCTGTGGAAAGTTGAAGGAAGTGCCACGTTAAGGCCATTTGGCCAAAGGAAATTTCAAGGTGGCATGTTACCACTATGTGGCACAAGCAAGGGAATTTATTCCCCAAAATTTGCCACGGTTCCATAATTCGTGGAACTTGGAGAAATCAATATGGGAGGCTGGCTTTTAGTATAAATAGGGGGCGTGAGATAGGAAAATATGGGAGAATGAACGAAAGGCAAAGTAACTAAGGGAAATTGGTGAGAAATAATTAGGTGGGTTCAGTATTATATTGGTGGTCTGATATTTTTGATATAGTAATATCGAATCTCTGCCGACGTCGGGTCCAAGAAATCAATAAAAGACGACCGTCAACCAAGGGAAAAGGTGATGTTATACAGGAACCCTAATATCGAGGTGAGTGTAAATGCATTTGTCTCGGGTGACACGGTGTCATTCCGATATTTGTTTCTATGTTATGATATGTGAGTGTAGTAGCGTCTCGGGTTAGGCGTGGCCTACTCGATTATGTTGTCATTTTGTTAATACTAACCTTGAGTTAGTAGTTTTACACCATCGATAGTATGTTGGTAAGTACATGGTAAGGTTGCATCAATTCTATGATTCACACTATGTTCATTGTAGTTAAGTAATATGTATATTTATGATATAATATTGTTATGAACCTTGGATTCGAGGTATGGGATACAATTGGCATGCCATAGAATTCAAGAGCTCTGTGGAAGAAGAATTACTTGGTGTAGTGGAGGCATGTGTTGTGTGATGGTCAAAACGGTGTAGTGGAGGGTATGGACCATTTTGATCATGAATGGTGTAGTGGTGGAATTCGTGTATCCACATACAAGGAATCATGGAATCGATCCAAGGGAAACTATGAAATCAAGATAGTGATGTGCCATGAGGCCATGATGATGATTTTTGTTATGTTATGACTATGAAATATGCTATGACATTGCATGATTAGTGTTATAATTTATTGGTGCATGTTATAAGTCATGATATGTATATTCATGGTTATGTGACTACCTCACTTAGACTATATAAGTCTAACGCATTCATTTGCATAACATTTCAGGTTAAGGAAAGTAACGGATCGAGATCAGGATTAGTTGGAAGATCGGCAAGTCACTACAAGTAAAGAGTAATGTATTTTGTTCTTATGAACTCCTAGTATGGTGGCAAAGTAGTTAAAGTAATTATACTAGTCTTGTGGCTCTACTATTGTGTATATGTTACCTATGTTTTGTATAAGGTTTTAAAGCTATAATGGCTTTTGAGTTAGTAATAAAAAATTGACATATTTGGCACTAAAATATTGGTTAAAAAGGTTTAAGATTTATGTCTCTGATCTCTGTTTTGTTTTCGGTAACGCTCTCCGACCTGGTTCTCTACCAGGCCGGGAAGGGGGTGTTACAGTACTAATTTGAATGGTGTTGAAGTTTGCAAGCTTTACGTTTTAGTCCCGAATGTTGTAATTGCAATTGTATGAGTTCGAGAAGTCCAATTAAGGTGAAATTTGGCATGGAAGCATGTAATATGACTAATTTATTATTGGTAACTTTAAAATCAGTTATGACCTTCTAATTTTCAGAATTTATGTTTTGGTCCCTAACATCTGTATATTGTGCAATTGAGTTACAATCTGAAATCCGATCGCTGTGTTTTACTCGTATATGTATCTCGAGTGTTCGCTTAGGGTTAACGTGCATCTAGATAAGATTAAAAAGAAAAAAAGGGTCGCTAATCAAGGTTGACTTTCGAGTTGACTTTGGTTTTCCTCGTGTAATCTTTGTAGTTCGGGTCAACCGTCTAGGCCGGGCTAAGGGGGTTACATTTAGTGGTATCAAAGCTGAGTTCTCGTGTAAATGGGAATGGTTATGTGGGTTATGTATGTGTATTCGCATGATATGCCTTTTGCATGAAAGAATGTTGTTTGAATTGTGATGTATGGTTGCAATTGTGATGCTTTGCTATGTTGAAGCATGTTAGGGGAACCCATTGCCATATCAAAACTAATGAAAGGAATTGTTTTTGGAAAATGAGCTGGAGTACTTGGATTACTTACCTTGTTGAGCCTAATTATGTTTATTGCATTTGTGTCAGTGCATTGTTTTCTTGTAATGGGGCCTCGTAGAGAGATGATGATGAATACGAGAGCTATGGCTCAGAATGAGAATGAGGAAAATGCTGATAATGTTGTGGATATACCTCCTCCCCCTGGAGGTGGACCACCAGTCGGTGGTGGTGCTGGAGGTGATAATGCTGGTGTTGGTGTTGGTGCTGGGGTCGCTGGACCTGAAGGTGTGCAGGGGCAAGCTGCTCCTGACATGACTGTGTTGATTCAGGCTATTACGAAAGCCTTTCAGTCAGTAGTAGCTGGAGCTCACGGAGCTGCGTATTAGGGTGATGCTAACGTGAGATTGCCTTTGGAACGTCTTCGCAGTCTGGGAGGGATTGAGTTTAGAGGTTTATCTCCTGAAGGATCTGAATCTTGGTTGGAAAGCACCAAGAGGATTTTGGGGCAAATGAACTGCGGCAATGTGCAGAAGTTGGGTTGTGTGGTGCCACTGCTACATGATGATGCGTATACGTGGTGGACAACCACTATCTCTGGAATGGAGGAAAATGATGTGACTTGGATGTTCTTCTTGAACGCGTTCAAGCGTAAGTATCTAGGTGTGCGATACCTAGATGAGAAGAAAAGAGAATTTATGTCTCTTACGCAAGGAAGCATGACGGTGGATGAGTATGAGATCCAGTTTGTCCACCTTAGTCAGTACGCACCTGAGCTAATCCCTGATAAGCAGGAGAGGTGTGAACGTTTCCGTTATGGTTTGGTGACGGATGTGAAGACTTTCATGCTTGCTGCTGAGTATAAGGATTTTGATGTGCTGGTGAGTAGAGCGAAGGACATTGAGCAGAACTTGGGTTTGTCTTCCAGAGGCGTTAGTTCTAGCTCGGGCAAAAGAGTTGCTGATTATAGTTCCGGTGGTGGACGGAACAAGAGAGGACGAGATAAGAGGTATCAGTCTTCTGCTAGGCGTGGTAATGGAGGGCATGGTGCGCCTGTTCAGGGAGATAGGATTAGAGCTGATCAGAACACGTGCTGGATGTGTGGATCTCGTGGCCATTTGAGGCGAGATTGTCCTCGAACAGCGAGGGAGGTTCAGGCTCCTGTGGCAGTGACCGGTAATTCATGCTGGAATTGTGGTTCGGCAAACCACATGAGGATGGAGTGTCCTTTATTGGCCGGTGGTGGTCAGGGACGTGCTCATGGGGTAGTTGCATCGCAGAGAGGTCGTGGGCGTGGCCGTGGTAACTTCCAGCGCGGAGATGATGGTGGAAGGAATGTGGCGCATGTGGTGGTTGTTCAACCTGAGGGTGGTAGCCATGCTCGAGTGTATGCTCAGCGTGAGGGGAGAAATGATACGGATGTGATCGCATGTACCTTTACTTTGCAATCCTTATCATTACTTTCCTTGATTGATTCTGGATCTACACACTCATACATATTGCGTGAACATGCTCAATTGCTTGGTTTACCTGTTGAGTCTTTGGATGTTGGTATGCGTGTAACTAGTTCCTTTGGTGAGACCGTTGTGACACGGAAGTTGTATAGAAGATGTCCTTTGGAAGTGCAAAACCATGTTTTTCTTGTTGATCTCATGGAATTGCTATTCTATGGTTTCGATGTAATCCTTGGTATGGATTGGCTTGTTGAACATCGAGGTGTAGTGGATTTTGAGAACAAGCGAGTTTCATTGAAACTAGCGGATGATTACGAAGTAGTGGTGGTTGGTGAGAATGTGAAGTTCCTAGCCAATGTGGTGTCTTCGTTGGAAGCAAGCCGAATGCTGAGGCAAGGTTGTGAGGCATATCTGGCCTTTGTGATGAATCCTAGCTCTAAGGAGTTGCGAGTTCAAGATATCAGGACTGTGCGAGAGTTTCCTGGAGTGTTTCCGGAGGAGTTACCTGGATTGCCTCCTAGTCGAGAGGTGGAGTTTGGGATTGAGTTGTATGAAAACACAACTCCAGTGTCCATTACTCCTTACCGAATGGCACCTAAGGAGTTGAAGGAGCTGAAGATGCAACTTCAAGAGTTGCTTGATCGTGGGTTCATTCGGCCGAGTGTGTCACCATGGGGTGCACCAGTCTTGTTTGTGAAGAAGAAGGATGGCACTATGAGAATGTGCATCGATTATCGTCAGCTGAATAAGTTGACTATCAAGAATCGATATCCTTTTCCGAGGATTGATGATCTTTTTGATCGGTTTCGGGGAGCGGATGTGTTCTCTAAGATTGACTTAAGGTCAGGTTATTACCAGCTCAAGGTGAAAGATGTGGATGTGCCAAAAACAACCTTTAGAACGAGATATGGGCATTATGAGTTCCTTGTGATGCTGTTTGGCTTGACGAATGCTCCTACAGCTTTTATGGACATGATGAATAGAGTGTTCCATGAATACTTGGACAAGTTCGTTGTGGTGTTCATTGATGATATCCTTGTGTACTCTCGTACTGAGGAGGAGCGTGAAGGGCATTTGCAGATTGTGTTACAGGTGCTGTTGGAGAATCAGCTTTATGCTAAGCTGAGCAAGTGCGAATTCTGGCTTAGGGAAGTTGTTTTCCTTGGTCATGTTGTTTCTGCTGAGGGGATTCGTGTTGATCCTCAGAAGATTGAGGCGGTGATGAATTGGAAACTTCATAAGTCTGTTCATGAAGCCCGTAGTTTCCTTGGGTTGGCAGGATACTATCAGAGGTTTGTGGATGGATTTTCAAAGATTGCTGCTCCTTTGACGAAGTTGTTGCAGAAGGATGTCAAGTATGAGTGGACAGAGGCAAGACAACATGCTTTTGAGAAGCTTAAGGCAGCTTTGACGCAAGCTCCAATCTTGGTTCAACCTGAATCAGGAAAAGAGTTTGTGGTGTACATCGACACATCCTATGTTGGTTTGGGGTGTGTGTTAATGCAAGAGGGTAAGGTGGTGGCTTATGCATCGCGCCAGTTGAAGGTGCATGAGCGCAATTATCCTACGCATGATATTGAGTTAGCTGCGGTGGTTTTTGCTTTGAAGATTTGGAGACATTACCTGTATGGTGAGAAGTGTACTGTGTACACGGATCACAAAAGTTTGAAGTATCTGATGTCTCAGAAAGAGTTGAATCTTAGGCAGTGACGTTGGGTGGAGTTGCTTAAAGATTACGATCTAACAATCGAGTACCATCTCGGAAAAGCTAATGTTGTAGCGGATGCCTTGAGTAGAAAGGTGGCAGTGGAGTTGAGGGCTATGTTTGCCAACTTGAGCATTTCGCGAGATGGGGGTCTTGTGGCTGAATTGCAAGTGAAACCATCTTTGGTTTAGTTAATAAAGGATAAGCAGTTGTTGAATGATTCTTTGGTGCCACATGTTCAAGATATTGCTGAGGATAGACCATCGGATTTATGTTTTAATGATGATGGGGTTCTATGTTTTGGAAGTCGGATAGTAGTGTCGAATGATGCAGAGTTGAGGCGTACTATTCTGACTGAGGCTCATAGTAGTCCTTTTGCTATGCACCCTGGTAGTACAAAGATGTATCGTGATCTTAAGGATGAGTACTATTAGGTGGGTTTGAAGAAAGATGTTGCGGAGTACGTGGGTAAGTGCATGATTTGTCAGCGGGTTAAGGTTGAGCATCAGTTTCCTTCTGGGTTGTTGCAACCGTTGAGGATTCCTGAGTGGAAGTGGGAAAGGATTACCATGGACTTTGTGTCTGGTTTGCCTTTGTCGCCATCGAAGAAGAATTCGGTGTGGGTGATTGTGGATCGCCTTACGAAGTGTGCGCATTTCTGACCTGTGCATACTATGTATACCTTGGACAAGCTTGCAGAGTTGTACATTGCTGAGATTGTGCGACTGCATGGTGTGCCAAAGTCTATAGTGTCGGATAGAGATCCAAGGTTTACATCGCGTTTTTTGGAGTGTTTGCATCAAGCTTTGGGTACGCGACTGAATTTAAGTACTTCTTATCATCCATAGTCGGATGGACAGTCTGAGCGTGTTATACAAGTGCTGGAAGATATGTTGAGGTGCTGTGTGATTGAGTTTCAAGGTTCTTGGGAGAAGCATTTGCCTTTGGTGGAGTTTTCTTATAACAATAGCTATCAGGCAAGTATTCAAATGGCACCTTATGAAGCTTTGTACGGGAGGAAGTGCAGAACTCCTCTTTGTTGGGCTGAAAGAGGTTAGAAGTTGGTTTCAATGCCGGCTTTGTTGAAAGGAACCACTGAGAAGGTGAAGCTCATTTGTGAGCGATTGAAGGCAGCTTCTGATCGAGAGAAGTCTTACGCGGATTTGAAGCATAAGGAGATTGAGTTTGCGGTAGGTGACCGTGTGTTCTTGAAGGTTTCGCCTTGGAAGAAGGTGATGAGGTTTGGTTGGAAGGGTAAGTTGAGCCCTAGGTATATTGGACCATACGAGGTGATTGAACGAGTGGGTCCTGTTGCTTACAAGTTGAGGTTACCGCAAGAGTTGGAAAAGATTCATGATGTGTTTCATGTCTCTATGCTTCGGAGGTATAGATCGGATCCTTCGCATGTTATACTTGTGGAGGAAGTGGAGTTGAATCCAGACTTGACCTATGATGAGGAGCCGATGGAAATTCTGGATTCGGACAGTAAAGTTCTTCGAGGCAAGACCATTGAGTTGGTTAAGGTGTTGTGGAGACATCGTGGTGTTGAGGAAGCCACGTGGGAAAGAAAGGATGATATGAAGAAGCAGTTTCCGTATCTTTTTCCTCCAGATAAATTTCGAGGACGAAATTTCTTAAGGGGGAGGGTTGTAACACCCCAATTTTGGGCTTAGAAGTTTAGGGTTTGGTCGGACCGGTCTGAGAAACAGTTCAAATATAAAAGGAGGTTTTAGGGAAAGCCTAGTTCGGGATGCTTTAAAAATATGGAAAAATATCTAAAATTTCTCTTTTAATATATATATAAGAGAGTGGTGAAATCAATTTTACAAAATAAGGTTTGGAAATACTACATTTCGGTGTAGTGACTAAAATGCGATTTTTGAAAAGTTTAGTGGTGACTGTTTTGTAAGGATTGAGACTTTGAATCTTTAAGGAGCTAATTTACCCAAAAATGATTTCTCTAGATTTTTCCTTAATTTGGGTGAATTAATTAATGTTTTAATTAATTAAAAGAAAAAGGGAAACTACTTTTTGGAATTTCGTAACTACCTTTTCCTAAATTTTTCTCATTTCTTTTTCTCTCAAAATTCCATCATCCAAACACTTTTTCTCTAGCAACTTTTTTCATTGATCTTCACTTCAATTGATGAGATTTCTATCATCAATTAATTCCTAATCAATCTTGCATCAAATCCTTTTGATTTTCTCATTGGATTTTCAAGGAAATTGGCTCAAATCAAGGAGAAATTACCATTTAGAGGTAAGATTGTTCTTCTCCTCTAAATACTCAGTTCTTTACTGAAATTCCCAAGTTGTCAATCCTTAAATTAAGTTTTGTAAATGGTTTAATGTTAGAAACTTGATTTTGGCTTAAAACTCAAGATTTGGAAGAAATCTTGAAGAATTTAGTTGTGATTGTTTGAGCTCTGTTTTGAGATGATTCTTTAATGTATTTTGGATGTATAATGATGTGGAAATGAGGTTTTATCAATGCAATCCCGAATAGGTTGTATTTCCTAAGTTTTTGCTTATGAAAATGATAGATTTTGAGGTGATCTTGGTGTTCCATTAAAGCTGGAGGTATAAGGACGAGTTTAGGGTTATTTTGGATGTTGATTGATGTTTAGAAATGGTTAGAAGTGATGGATCTTTGCTGGGTTAAGTTTTGGAAGAGTTTGGAGGTGTTTTTGGTTGTGTTTGGTAGCCGAAATGTTGGTTTTGGTTAGAGCAGCGAGTTTAGGTGTGTTGGCTGAAGATTTCAATGCATGATGATGCATTAATCCTCTGCTTTGATGTGTTTTAAACAGGGGAGACATCTTCGGACACTTTTAGAGTTGATCTGGAGGCTTGATTGGCGTTTCGGCAAGCGTGCGAAACGTAATTGGTGAGTGGAGTTGGGTTTCCAACTTTGAAACAAATATTTGAAGGTTTTGGGAGGTTAGTTTAAGTCTAAACAACTTAGCTAAGCTCAAGAGTAAGTTTTCGGAAAAACTCCCTTGGATGAGCCATGAAGTGGTTTGATGCATTGGTATAACTTGCATGTTTAAATTCTGTTTTAAAAGCATGTTTTAGAATGGTTAATGCTGGTTTTGAAAGCCATGTATTGAAGGATGCTCAAGGTAAGAGATCCTTGGTTTGACATATTGTTAATATGGTTTTGATGCATAGTGATGCTTGATGGTAAATGGCTTTGATTAATGCTTTAAAATAGTGAATTGTTGATGGTAATGATGTATATTGGCAAGTGATGTAATGGTTTAAAAGTACTTGAATCGTATATAGTTAGCCGGCTATAAGATTGGGTGCACCGTGAATAAAGTCGCCTTGGATGTTGAGGGGTTGTGATTGTACTGTAAACTCCATCCAAGTACCCTAACGAGTGAGGTAAGATCACAACGGTGGTTAAAAGTCCGTGTGTGGATCTTGTGTCTTGTGTCCCTTGCACTCGTTAGTGGAATTATACAACTACCAATGAGTGATGTGGAAGGGTTGTGATTGTACCGTTAAACTCCATCACGGGTGTTGAGAGGTTGTGATTGTACCAATAAACTCCACCTTATGTTGTTCGGTAGTGTGTATGAAGCGTATGGGACAACGCTTGTAATCCGCGTATCCGATTGTGTTTTGTGTTGTAAATGGTTATGAATTATCACTTGAAAGCCAATACGTTGAGTTGAATGTATGAAGCATGAGATGCTTTGTAAGTATGCAAGGTTGCATGGAAAGTGATGAGCATGTGTTTAAAAGCTTTGTTGAAAGTGTTTTCAAAAATGCATTATTGTGTTGTTTTCTTTAGAGCATGCCTCATTAAGCAATTGTGCTTACGCTCTCTCTCTTGTACCAATAATGCAGATAATTGAAGTGTTTAAAGGCAACAAGGGGGCTAGAGTGTCCAAGGGAAACCAAGCTCATGTATGGTGATGTTTTCATACACTATTAGTTTTGGTAATTTGGCAATGGGAACCTAAGATGTGTTTTGGGAGATGTGTTAAACTCCCTTGGTTGTGGCATGTTGTTTTTGATGGCTTGAATTTGTAAGTGGTCTTTTAATGCTTGTTTTGGAGATTGGTTGATTGCTTGGTTTTGGAATATAGGAAGCATGCCTATAGATATGTGAAATTCCATGTTCGATGATATGAATGTGTTTAGGAGTTACAAACATGCTCTATATATGTATGATGACTTGTTGGCATGATTAGGAAGTCATTAGGTTGTGTTTGAGTGGATTTATGTATGAAAAACCAACAAAATCTGCAGCTCCTGGGCAAACCGTATCGGAACACCCACTGGCGTTTCGAAACGGGGGCCTGTAATGGCCTTCGTGTTTCGAAACGGCTGGAGGCTGTTCCGAAACGATTTGACTACTAGAAGGCCCTGTTTCAGAAGCAATCTCGAAACCAACCCGTGTTTTGGAACGGTCAACACCGTTTCGAAACAGGTGACCGTTGGGCACTAATTTGAATGGTGTTGAAGTTTGCAAGCTTTACGTTTTAGTCCCGAAAGTTGTAATTGCAATTGTATGAGTTCGAGAAGTCCAATTAAGGTGAAATTTGGCAGGGAAGCATGTAATATGACTAATTTAATATTGGTACCTTTAAAATAAGTTATGACCTTCTAATTTTCAAAATTTACGTTTTGGTCCCTAACATTTGTATATTGTGCAATTGAGTCCCAATCTGAAATCCCATCGATGTGTTTTCCTCGTATATGTATCTCGAGTGTTCTCTTAGGGTTAACGTGCATCTAGACAAGATTAAAAAGAAAAAAAGGGTCGCTAATCAAGGTTGACTTTCGAGTTGACTTTGGTTTTCCCCGTGTAATCTTCGTAGTTCGGGTCAACCATCTAGGCCGGGCTAAGGGGGTTACAAGATTTTTAATGAGGCAACATGTTATGCGTATTAAAGATGTGTGTACTCTTTTTCCTTCACTAATGAAATTTATTTTTCATTGGGTTTTTATCTTAGTAAGGTTTTAACGAGACACATTATCTTCATAGACATCCAAGGGACAGTGTTATGAATATTTATCTATGTAGATGTCTATCATGATTAGAACTTTATCTAAGGAGTTTGATTTATTTATTATTAGGAATATTATCTCTATTAATTAGAGTTTAATGTATTAGGTACTTCTTATGCCTATAAATAAATGATTTATTGAGGGCATTGTACACACAATTTTATAT
Source organism: Hibiscus tridactylites (assembly GCA_958450335.1). Taxonomy (NCBI): domain Eukaryota; kingdom Viridiplantae; phylum Streptophyta; class Magnoliopsida; order Malvales; family Malvaceae; genus Hibiscus; species Hibiscus tridactylites. Next base: position 67,730,348 of record OY288273.1, read on the forward strand.
TTGAGAATAATACAAATCTTCCTCTTTCTTTCATCTTTTTGTTCTTCCATTCTTATTCTTTGTTATTTGATTCACAACACTCGGCGATTTTTCATTTTTCCATCGAATTGTAGTGTACATATAATTTGTGTATTGCAAGTCAACCTGTGGTCCCCACCTTACCAACCATTTTGATTGGCTACCTTATATTATTTATACATACATATAATAAATCGCCACTACAAGCAGTTTTCCCCCACAGTTTCTTTCTTCCTCTCTCGTTTTCCGGGAAAGCAAACAACCAAAAAGAAAAAGAAATGCACGGATACGAGCGCGTAAGCAGCACGAACGGCAGCAAGCCGGCTGAGATAGATCTAGAGTCGGGGGAGACTTTATACCCTGGACTCAGCTACGGCGAGAACCAGCTCCGCTGGGGCTTTATCCGCAAGGTTTACGGCATCCTGGCGACGCAGCTGATTCTAACCACCGTCGTCTCCGCCTTCGTCGTTTTGTCGGCTCCAGTCAACGATCTCCTCCGTGGAAATTCCGGCCTGTTACTCTTCCTCTGTTTAATGCCCTTCATCTGTAAACTCCTCAACTTTTTCGTTTCGTTTCTTTTCTTTTTAAATTTTGATTCTTTCTTTATCCACGCGTTTTAATCCCACTGAATCTTGAATTGTGCATGAAATAGATACATTTTAGTTTACTTATAAATTGTATGCGTGTGCCGTGTGCGTATAAGTTAATTAGGTCACTTTTCCTTGTTTATTGTGAATTTGATCTCCTTTAAATGTTAGATTTATTCACAAATCGTGTCTTTGACTTTAATTTTGAACATAATTTGTTTCTAAAGTCAGTTTTTTTTGGATTGCCAAAATTTTGGGTTATTGAAGATGTAAAATTTAATTGAAATATATGATGCCTAAATCTTAGGAAGAAACGAAGTTGAGTGTGAAAGGTTTGTTTTTAAACAATATTCCGATGTACGTGGATTGGGTAAGGATTTGACAAACATTTTGTTCCCTCAACAACAACAGTCTGCAATTATCTTTGTATAGGTGTTCTATCTCTTATTCGCTTTATTTGATTCCTTTCGTGGGGGAATTTATGAATTTACAACTTGTAACTGTCCCATTCTATATAGAGAATAATCTATGGACTGAGTTTTATTCCTTAAACAAGGACAGTATTCTGCAATATTGTCTATGGATTAATTTTATTCTGTTCTTTGCTTTATTTGAATGCTTTTCATTGGAATTTATGGGTTTAGAACAGGTATGACTATTCTAAAGTATATGGATTGAGTAACGGATTTGACAATGGTTTGTGCCCTAGAAATGAAATTCTTTAAATCTATACATATCGATTCTATCTGTTCTCTTTGTCAGATCCTTTTCTTGGGAAATTTATGGGTTTAGAACTCGTTGCTTTCTCATTTTGTTTAAACTAATTCTATAGTATCTTGATTGAGTAAATGATTTGGCAAAAGCTTTTGCCCCCTACACAAGGACAGTATTCCACAATTATCTCTTTGAATTTATTATATCCGTTCTTTGCTTTAATTTGATGCTTTTCTTGTGGAATTTATGGTTTAGGACCCCATTTTGCACCTTTATGTTATATTAGGCTTTAGCATGCCGCTGTGCACTGTTCTTAACCTACAGGTCCTACACTAATACTGGAGATCTTTTGTGTTTGTTTTGACTTTGTGTCTCAGAATAGGATAAAGAGATGTAGATGATAATGCTTTGAAATTAAAATATGGAAAGTTTATTTATAATAGCCTTTTGTATTTTAAATATTTGGAAGTTAGTTCCTCTAATAATTTTGTAAACTAAAACCTCCAGAGTTGGTAATGAATACCTTCTTTAATGGTCTCTTAATCTCTTTCCTTTCTGATTAATCGATAAGATAGGTCTCAAACTCTTGGTAGTCATTGAAGTTTTAGTTATCTAAACAACTAAACTATGTATCTCCGGTTCTTCATTTTGATTGAAATTCTCTTGTCTGGACCCCATATGACTTTCCAAAGATCCTCCAAGCACATTGATAAATTGTAAAAAAAAAAAACACCAAGTATTTACGAAGATTGTACGAGTTCTATCGATCTGTTGTGTCACCTTTATCTTAACTTCAAAACCTAATCCGTGCAGTGTTGTGGCCTTTGCATGTCTATCACCAAAAGCACCCCGTGAACTTGGTTATCCTCGGCCTCTTCACTGTGTCACTGAGTCTCACAGTTGGTGTGAGCTGTGCTAATACTGATGGTTAGTATCTTGATGCTTGTCATCAAACATCCTCATCCTAGTTGTAAATCAAGGATTATTCTAATTATCTGCTTTCGTATAATTTCAGGAAGAATTGTACTTGAAGCGCTAATTTTGACAGCAGCTGTGGTTGCATCTCTTACCGGCTACACTTTCTGGGCATCGAAGAAGGGCAAGGACTTCAGCTATCTGGGACCATTTTTGTTCACCAGCCTTATTATCCTCATCTTCACTGGTCTAATCCAGGTGAGATGTTTATCAGTATATGATTAATCATGCATGCTTCCAGATGCTCGTATATAGGATTCATCGGGCTTGTTATATGTGTTTTATTATTATTATTATGCAGATGTTCTTCCCACTCGGGCCTGCATCTACTGCCGTCTATGGCGGAGTTAGTGCCTTGATATTCTGTGGGTACATAATCTACGACACCGACAACCTGATCAAACGATTCACATACGATGATTACATATTGGCCTCCGCCACTCTCTATCTGGATATCCTGAATTTGTTCATTTCCATATTACGGGTATTGAGATCCGGAGATAACTAGTTATACAACATTTCTCGCAAGGTGGGGTTGGATAGAAATGGACTTATGGTGATTAAGTTATTGGGTGAAGGATAGGAAAGATATTACTGTTTATATAGAACATTATCCAGACTTAAAAAACTTCATCTCGCGTGGTTTATTCTAATGAATAAAAATATGCTACCTACATTTTGTAGCGGCTTCCTGTATTTGCATATATATATTGAAAGATAGAAAATGTTGGGGCTATTTTATATTAAAGATGTTACCATCAAATAACTTCTGTTACATGCAACAAATTCTTAGCCTTAGGTTCTGAGTATGAAACCCTTGCTTGTGTTTTGACACGGACTAGTCCATGCCTCCACCACTTCAACTTGCTCTCCTTTCCAACAAACTCCATATTTTAACATACCATACCATCACCTCTTCCTCTCCTCTTTGTAGATCTTAACCTGCTCATCATATATTATGTTATATTTGTACTTATTTTTCACATGTTTTAGTAATATTTTTTTATATTATCGATTATAGTTTAAAAAAAAAAGATCCGGACCAAACATCTTTGCTTTGCACGGGGGAATGCTACCGATACCAAAGCTGGCCAACTAGGTTATTCACACCTTGTACGAAAACATCATAATTCTCATGTACTGTATTTATATTATATCCAAGCCCTGATAATACTTTGATGCACTTTTCTTTCTCCGCCAAACAGTTCCGACCATCACAGCCGATCATCAATCCCTCCATAATTCGAACTCGAGTGTTAAGACATGTCGGACACATGTACATCCAAGTCTAAATAACACAAGTTTGGGCAATTTCACCCCGTACCGATATGCCTTAAAGCTTTGATTAATTTTTAAAACTCAGTGAGTATCAGTACGGTGAACCCCATACCGATACAATTTATTTGAAACTAAATGACTTTTACACTGAGTAGTGGTACAGTCTCGAGCGTATTGATACCAAAAGCTTCACCAAAATTTCAATGAGCAATTTCAGTATCAGTACAACCCTTAGAGTACTGGTACCCCTTACTCTGTACTGATACGCGGCCTAGCCTATCGGTACGCCCTGCAATACTAACAACTATTTCTTCTTTAGGCAGATATTGATACGAGCCTTCGTGTATCGATACTCACAGTTTCCAAACATCATTTATTACGGCAAAAATGCTTCCCAACGACTATATTCGATTCCCCAATAACCCAAATGGTTAGAAATCAATGAGAGGGTGTAAAATCAAGTCTCAAAAGGTTCTTCAACAACAAGACAACTATCCAAAAGCTTTCAAGCAATATTCAAAGCCTACAATAGCTTATTTGCATATATTTTCTTGTAAACACTTGAGTGTTATAATTGTATTAATTTATTTCAAGTGTTTGGGTTTTAGAGAGAGCTTAAATTATTGCAAACACCTACCTAGTAAAATTTTTCAACTTTACCTATTTGTTTGTAATTTTGGGAAAGGGTCTCACAAGATTTTGAGGTATAAATTTGGGTGAGTGTTGTAAGGTCACTCCTTGTCAATAAAGGAAAGACAATGGTAGCTAAGGTAGTGGATGTAGACTCCACTGAGGGATTTGAACCACTCTTAATGTCTCTCGCAAAATTTTCATTCTTGCACTTTCCTTCCAATTCTTTTTACATTTCCAATTCACTATTTTTGACCAATTTCGATCGTTCGATCAACTCAACAATTGGTATCAAAGTTTGACTCAATTAAAGTTCTTACAATCTATTGACAAGATCCTTAAAGAGTTGATTCGTCATCAAAGTCATCCATGGACACTTCGTCAAATTTCGAGTCTTGTAGTTGTAACCCCCTCGACCTGGTCCGAGCGAAAGACCGAATCGAACAGATCACACGAGGAATATTGAAGTAAACCAGGAAGTTTACCTCAATAAAAAACCCTAATTTTTTTATCTTGTCTAGGTGCTTATTATTAACCTAAGTGATCAACATCGCAACAGAATAGATATCAGCTCGATCAGACATTGATTTGGGACTTAATTGCACACAAGCACACTTTAGGGACCATTTGGCAATTTAACCAAATTACACGGACTTATGTCATTTTGGTGTTACCAATCCTTAATTAGTCACATAACATGCCTCATAGCCAAATATTAGCTCAAAATAATCATCCAAGCACATTTAATTGCACCCACAACATTCAGGGACTAAAACGTAAAGAAACAGAACTTCAAAAGATTCCATTAACTAACTTAACAGCTTGACGTTTCGGTACAAGTTGCTCTATATCGAAACAACCGTATCGGAACAGGGACGAGCAACTCGAAGCACGAGCTCATATCGAAACAGACTCACGGGTGTTTTCAGAACAAGCAATTACAGTAATAAACCTACCGAAACAACCTTCCTCGTTTCGATAACCTTAAGCCATTTTAGGCTCATTGTTTCAGTACAGGCTCAAGTGTACCGAAACACATGGGCCTGTAATGACACTTTTTGCTGGTTTTTCATACTTTAATCCAAACAAAACCATTCTAACATGCATACAACATAATTAAGCATCAAAACTCAATCATATATGGCAATTCCAACATTATAGCATGGCATTAAACACAAAGGAAATCTATAGGCATGCAACTTATGCAAAATAGCCATTCAAGAGTCAAAACTCAAACCAAAGCAATTACCAACAAGTAAAATCCATTTACAAGTCATTAAAGGCATAACAAACTTGCCACAAAACAAGGAGTTTCAAAACTTATCTCCCAAAACATAAAAGGCTTCCTCCCATTGCCAACCATTATTACTAATAGGTAAATGTAAAATCATACTTGAGCTTAATCCCACTCCTTGGTATCCTTCTTGCCTTTTTTCTTCCCAAATATGCTAATTCTCTACATTGCTAGAAAAAGAGAGCTTAAGCACAATTGCTTAGTGAGGAATGCTCAAAACAAACCAACAATAACAATGCATTTTAAAACCATTTCTCATTTAGAAATTTCTATCTCATCATGATCTTTCCATCTCATGCTTGAAATCATTTTCAAAGCAAAACCACATGTACCATCTATCTCATGCATTCATCAAAATGCAAAGTCTCAAGGCAAAGCCTCACATGCTTAAATCTTATAAAGCAAATCTCAAAACATGATCTCATATGCAATCTCATTTCATTTAAATCATTTATAAACAAGGTAAATGTGAAACTCATTTCATTTAAATCATTTATAAACAAGGTACATGTGAATCTCATATATTGGCATTTCAGCAACATTACTCGAATATGCAGATAGCTTGATGAAATTGTCAAGTCCTACCCCGGTGGAATCTCACATCACCGAACTCTCATGGCGACATCTCTCATCGCCACAAATCTTGATGGAATCATCAAGACCTACCGTGGTGGAATCTCTCATCACCACACTCTCACTTTGGAACGGGATGACACTACCCCCATTGCCCGAGCCAAAGAGCACGTACATATTTTGTATATTATAGTGCACTTCTTATCCTATTGGTCGACCAATTATATCCAGCAACAATAATCTCATTTCATGCCAATATACTCATTTTAAACATCATTTACCTATTGTTTTTCAAAGCATCAACATCAACCATTCTCATCCCATTTAAAAAACATATTTAAAGCATAGCATTTTCTCAATAAATTCTATCTCTTTGAAATAACAAATCTATCTCATGGGATCATGTAAATCATCATATCATTTCTCAAAACATGCATAAAACAGTAGGTTTACATTTATCTTTAAAACATGATAATGATCATAAAAATCAATGGGATAAAAACCGAGAAACGAGAGAGAAACATCTCAAACTCACTTTCGGGCTTAGGTTAGTGTTTCAAACTTAATCTAAACCCCAAACCTTGCTTTCAAGTCTTTGAATGGCTTTTAAAACCAATTTCACTCACCGACAACGCTTCGTTTGCTTTACCGAAGCGAAATTAAGCTTCTGAAGCTTCTGGGACTTCACCTATTTCTTCCGAAATACTCTCCCATGTTTATATCACACAAAAACAGAGGATTAATGCATCTCAATGAATTAAAACCACCAGCAATCAAAGCTATCATGCTGCTTTGCCCCAAAACACCAAAACACATATCCGAAACAACCAAAAATACCTCCAATTACTCTACAAACTCAACCCAGCCAAAACCTAACACCTTCATCCATTTTTAATCATCAATTAACATCAAAAAACAATCTAGTTTAATCCTTATACCTCCAGCAACACCAGATCCACATTAACATCACAAAACCCCAAATCTATCCATCTAACAATTAGAGATCAAACTCATTTCGAGATTACTTATAAAACCTTTATTTCAACATCATTTAACATCCAAATCATGATTAAAATCAACCTCAAATCAATCAAAACTACCATTATGAAAATCTTGAGAAATCATCTTTCAAAGCTCGATTTAGGCATTTTCATCAAATAGATTATAAAACCTTGTTATTAAACACAATTAGAGAACCAAAGACTTGGGAATTTCAATAAAGAACCTTGATTAGAGGAGAGAAAAGAAAGATCACCTCTAACACAAGCTTTTCCCCTTGATAGCAATGATTAGAAGAAATCCTTCAAGAAATCTATAGCTAGTTGATGTAGAAATCCTCGAGAATCATTTAGAAATAAAAAAGTGGATAAAAAGAGATAAATCTCTAGAGATTTTAGTGATGAAAAGATAGTTTGGCTGATTAGAAAGTTGAGAGAAAAGTTTAGGAGAAAAGAAGTTACGTAAAAAAATGTTTAGCCTTTAAAGATCCCTTTTAATAGAACTCATTTATTAAATCTTTTAAAAACAAAAAATCAAGGGAAAAGGCTGATAAAACCTTGGTGTAATAGCTCCCTAAGGATTCTAAGTTTTGGCCCTCTTCAATTTAGTCATTAAAAATAGATTTGGCAACTTTTACAAATTAGTCACTAAATCGAAATGTAAATCTTCCAAAGGCCATTTTCCAAAATTGACTTCACCAAACACACACACACACAGACACACACACACACATATTTAAAAGATTTTAGGAATTTTCCTTTAAATTTTATCATATCCCAAATCTTGTTTTCCATGAACCACTCTTAAACTAACCCGTATCTCTAGTTTAGCTCCTACGAACCTCGAGTCAACCTTAAAGATTCTTAGGCCCAAAATTGGGGCGTTACAACTCTCTCACACTTAAGAAATTTCATCCTCGAAAGTTTACCAGACGAAAAAAAGGAAATTGCTTCTTCATGTCATCCTTCATTTCCCACGTGGCTTTCTCAACACCACATGTCACCACAAGACCTTGACCAACTCAATGGTTTTACCACGCAAAACGTTGATGTCCGAATCTAAGATCTCAATTGGTTCTTTATTATATGACAAATCCAGATTCAACTCTATCTCCTCTACAGGCATAACATGAGACAAATCTGACATAAATTTCCGAAGCATGGATACATGGAAAATATCATGTATCTTCTCCAACTTAGAAGACAACCTCAACATATAAGCAACAAGTCCAACACACTAAAGCACCTCATACGGTCCAATAAACATCAGACTCAACTTGCCCTTCCGGCCAAATCTCATCACCTTTTTCCAAGGTGAAACCTTCAAAAACATCTTATCACCTACAACATACTCGATCTCCTTACGCTTCAAATTTGTGTAAGACTTTTGTCGATCCGAAGCCGCTTTCAACCTGTCACTAATAAGCTTCACTTTTTCTGTAGTGACCTTAAGCACATTAGGCAAAGAGACCAACTTTTTCCTTGCTTCCTACATCACCTGAAAATAAAAACTAAACTAAAACAATATCTTTTCTTATCCAAACAAAAAATATTAAATAAAAGCATGGTGAAAGAGAAAATATTGTTATTATGCATGCAATGCACCTAAATATGCCTAAATGAGCTTAAGAATAGCAATAATAAGGGCAGGAATGTGTACACAATATAGAACTTGTGGACACTCTACACATCCCCAAACTTGAATTATTGCTTGTGCTCAAGCAATGCAACCTGAGTAGTAAATCTGCCCACTGCACAAAATTAATAGAAACTTTAGCCTTTAATTTGATTTCTTACCTCAAGGCCGTGGCACCTATTATGTTAGTGAAAGGGAATGGCATGAAATAACTTAGATTTTAATTTTCTTAGTGCCAGTACAGTGTGTGCAGGTTTGTGTTCATGCTAAACATGCTGAGATAACTAAGTTAACAAAGAATGACTAAAATAATTGAATTACTAAAAAGGATACGAGTTGTTGCCTTGGCAACACAGTTAGGCACTTCTGTCTTCTTTTTCTGATCATGCCTTTATAGGCTTCAGCTCATCACAACTATTCTCTGGGTCTGAAGCTAAGACAGGTGCACTCTACGAAACTCTGAACCCTTTGAATAGAGTCATCTCGTGAAGGCTTTCATTCACTCTTGCTAATTTGTCCGTCGTTTGGTTTAGATATGTGGACTTTGATAGCAGCGGAATGTCCTTGCTCATGATCCTTCCTAGAGCCTGTTTCGGGCACCTCTAGAGTATTTAAACATCCTGCCTAGAGCCTGTTTCTGGCACCTCTAGGGTTTTCTTCATTTTTGTGTTGCTGCCCTGTGCTGCCGCGACGGCAAACCTGTATCCAATTAAAAAATTTTTATTAAGTAAGGTAGGCAGTGTTAAACTTAGAACTCAAGCAAAAATTCAGCATTTAACAGACAATGTAAAAATAATTGGCAAAAATATTTTTTTTCTAACTGTTTTTCATGCTTCTTCCCATAGTTAGGTTAAAATTTTTAGTATGGTGCGAATATAAGTAGTCGGCTAACTATCATAGGCACAACTTTTAAGCTAAAAATTTCTACTTCATTAATTGTAGAGGGCAGAATTTACATATGCTCCTATATGCTACTAAATTAACCTAAAAAAAAAAAGGACTATCCCCCCAAACTCAAGGTTGGCATTTTCCTCAATGTTTTACACACAATAAAACATAAAAAGAAAATAAAAACAGAAAAAACATAAAAAGAAAAATAAAAATAGAAAAAAGGGTGCTATAGACTATGGGAGTTCCCCTGTTGCTGCTGCGTTAGATGAGGATTCGGAGGAGGCGGGCAGGACTAGGCGGCAGGTGGCAGATGGTCTGGCGGCTGGGCTCTTTTTATTGCCACACGACGGCTGGATACGACTAGGGGTGGGTTTCTTGGATTGTCCTTCAGGTCCTCAACCCTGAGGCTCGGTTGTTGGCCACATTCTCTTCCTTACTGCCTCTACCGATTCGTCATCAAAGGAGTCTGAAATCTCCATGTCTGAGTCGTCGACATCTTTGGCAGTGGCCTTCTTTGCTGTTGAGGAGGCGGCGGTGGTCTTCTCTTCTTACTTTGACTCAGAGAAGGAGGTGAGGTCGAATGGCTAAATGGGAGTAGGTGAGTTCATTCTCCTAGGGCGAATGTGCGACCCCTCGCTGTTGGTGGTGGCTGGAGTAGCAGCTGGTCTAGGTGTGATATAGATCGGTTTGGATGCTGCTAACTCTGATGGGAATGCGGGCAACTATGAGCCACCGTCATGGTATTTGTCAAGCAAGTAGGCCACAAAGGCCTCTTGCACCTCCGCAATATATTTGGTGAAGATCACCTGTTTGTGCTCGATCCTTTGGCAGCTTTTCACGAGGCTGCGTAGCAATGGGATCACAACGGAAGGAATGTCAGCTTTAGTACTTCCCGCTGCGGCTGGGGTGGTGGCAAGTTGGGACGACGGCTGGGCGGTTGAAGGTGTTTCCGGCTTCGGATCCTGCATCATCTAGTGGCGTGCCCTTCTTTTCCATCCATCCTTGGTAGGAAGTATTGTGTCCTTGGGGTGCGACGGCACGCGAAAATTGGCGCATAGGCCTGTGATGAGTGCAGGGAAGACGAGAGGTCCCTTGGCATTTGGCTTGTCTACGTAGGCATAGATTTCTTCTAGGATTACTTCGCCATCATTGATTGGGCGCCCAGTTCATATGCTGCGGATAAGGGCCAGCCGCGGCTTGTTCACTGTTGATCCGTGCGTGGTGGGCATCAAGAGGCGTTGGACGAAGTTTCTCCAAATAACTGCCTCCGACAGTAGATCGTGACGGTTGACTGAGCCATTTTTCTTGCCTGTGAGCCACCTGGTGTTGTGCTTGCAGGTTTCTTTCTTGATCTTGTCATAGTTAGCCGCCGTTAGGTAGGACTTCCGTTCTTCATGTGGATTGCCACATATTTCTATACTGTAGAAGTTGTTATTGGTATCCACCGTGAACTTAACACCTTCTCCGCGGATATATACGAAAGGATTTCTCGGTGTAGGTTTGTGGGCGTAGAACTCTCACACTTGGTTGCTGTTTATCCCTTCTGGCTGCCGTGCGAACAGGTCCCAGCCCAAAGTATGAATCCTCTAAAATATGGTGGGTTCGAGGCCAAAATCCCCATCTGGCCTGGTATATTGGAACCCTATTTTCTCCCAGAGTTTCCGCTCCGCGAAGTACTTCCGGTAGATTGCCTCTATATCCTTATTCAAGAATTTCTTGAAGACTGGTTTGGAGATGGAGATGGGTTGTTGCGATGTGGCCATAGCTGTGAGATGGTGGTATTTTCCTAAAGAACGAAAAAGAAAATGAAACTAGTAAAATCTTGAAAACAAAGATGGCAGAAAGAATTGAGAGTAAAAGAGAGAGTAAAGTGAAGAACAGGGAGAGAATAGTTGGCCTTATATAGTCTCTTCTCTCTGCTGCCTTGGCGGGCACACTGCCAACAGGCGACAATGATTACGACGCGAATAACGAGATGCTAGCCGTTACGCAGATAGTCGTTCTGCTCGCGATTGCAAATGTAGCCGTTGTGGCTAGCTGTTATAAAGCTGGTAGCCGTTATGCTCATCTGCCTTGGGCTGCCTTAGCTGCTGGTTGGGCTTCTCCTTTATTCTTTCATCCTTCTTAATCTTGCCTTTATTCCTAACTTGAAATAAATTAAAAGTAAAAATTAAATAAGAATAACTGAAAAAATAAATCTAATCCTAATCCAATAAATTAAAAAAAATTAGTTTATGTCGGGTTGCGCTTTTCCCAAACATAACCACTTCCTGAGGGCTTTGTGTTTGGCTTTTGTCTAGGCATGTCCTTCCCCTCCTCGGGTGGATGTTTGCTGCCATCTTTGCCGCTCTGGCGGGACATACACCAAAGAAAACAAAGAGGTTTTTTTGTAATAAAATAAACGAAGATTTAATGTGCAAAAACAAAAGTAGAAGTGCAGAAATTCAAACGTAGTTGCTATTGCCAATCCCCGGAAACGACACCAAAAACTTGTAAAGCGTTTGTGTGTTCTCTATTTATGAGCGCAAGTGCACACTCTTGTCAAGTTATAGTATAAAAGATATCGTCTCCCACAAGGATTGGAGCAGCTTCTATGAATGGTTTCCTGCACAAAAATTTAGTAAATGCAGAATCAAATCTTACAATGTGGAAATATAAAAACACAAGTAAAATAAAGATAGTGATGAGAGGGATGATAGGGAGAGATTTGGTCGATAGATTGGGTAAGGCAATTGCAGCTCAGTAGTGTGAAGACTGCATTGTAAAGTCTAAGTATGTTTTGAGCTGCCATGATTTGCTGCCTCGGCGGGTAATGGCGGGCGGCAACTATGACCCTGTCAGCTATGACCCTGTCACGCGACCGCAACTTTCGATGTCTCAGCATGTGGAACGAAAATAAGTCATGGCGGCAAATTTGGCATATATTTCAAGTTCGGCGGGATAGTCGACAGTGATCCTTCCTATTTCTAGGCAAGAATGCTCGAATGCTTGCGTGATGTAGGCAATACCTAGCAATCTCAGCGTGAACCTAATATAGGCAAGTCGATTCGGTTGGTGATCCCTTCTCTCGCAAGTAAGGATAAGTACTAATACTTATCAATCTTGGATTAGCTCTACAGGCCGCTACATGCTTCAGAAAATTGCAAGATTGGGCTCAAGGAATTGCCCTCTTTCAATCGCGACAAATCTTGGCTAAGTCGGTGTAACTCCTGCCTGGGCAGCACTTGGCGACAACGCTGCTTCGGCAACGTCCTTGGCAGCATCTGGAACTGCTTCAGTACAACTCCTTTTGTTTCCAGCTTTCCTATCCTCTCATGTTCTCTCCTCCTATCCACAACTACAACACCTAAAAAATAAAAACTAAACTAAAACAATATCTTTTCTTATCCAAACATAAAATATTCAATAAAAGCACGGTAAAAGAGAAAATACTGTTATTATGCATGGAATGCACTTTAATATGCCTAAATGAGCTTAAGAATAGCAATAATAAGGGCAATAATGTGTACAAAATATGGAACTTGTGGACACTCTACAAGCATCTTAGAAAAGGTGCTAACGAGATGTGAGGAATCTGACCTAGTGCTAAATTGGGAGAAGTGCCATTTAATGGTGGATGAAGGGATAGTCCTGGGTCACAAAATTTCTGCCAAGGGAATTGAGGTCGACAAAGCCAAAATCGAAGTGATTGAGAAACTCCCGCCCCGACCTCTGTTAAGGGTAACAGAAGCTTCTTAGGACACGCAGGTTTTTATAGACGATTTATTGAAAACATTTCAAAGATTACTAAACCTCTATGTACCTTGCTTGAACAAGATAAAAACTTCAAGTTCGATGACTCATGCACTGACACATTCGAGACGCTAAAGAAGAAGCTGGTTTCTGCGCCCATTGTAGTCCCACCTGACTGGACCCTACCTTTTGAGCTAATGTGCGATGCTAGTAACACTACCGTAGGAGCCACTCTTGGGCAGAGGAAGGGTGAGATATTCCATATGATTTACTATGCCAGCAAACCCCTAAATCCTGCCCAAGACAACTACACCACCACCGAGAAAGAACTGTTAGCAGTGGTTTTTGCCTTTGACAAATTACGACCATACTTAATAGGAACAAAGGTAATCGTTCACACAGATCACTCGGCTCTCAAGTACCTGTTCACAAAGAAAGATGCGAAGCCACGTTTGACTCACTGGATTCTGTTACTACAAGAGTTCGACGTTGATATTAGAGACAAGAAGGGTACAGAGAACCAAGTTGCTGACCACCTGTCACAACTGGAACAGGGCGGCAACACCTCCACCGGTGTAGAAATTCAAGATGCATTTCCAGACGAACAACTGCTACTAGCATACCATCACGGAGAGCATCGCCGTGGCATTAACTGATGCACACGCTGCCGCGACAGACACATCGGCGACAACCATTCCTTCAACACCCTGGTATGCTGATATTGTAAATTATTTAGTTACTCGTGTTATACCTTACAATCTTAACTATCAAGGCAATAAGCGGTTCCAATATGATGCTAATCATTATTTTTGGGACGAGCCTCTTTTGTTCAAACACTGTGCAGACCAGGATAATCTCTGCCAAGAGGATAACCTCTTCGACATTGTACCGATCACATTCCAAATAGTGCTTCAAACGCTGACCACTCACCTTAAAAATTTCTCCCGTTTTCAAATTCTTGATGTCCACATCTCCATGGATATAAGGTTTGACAACTTCAAAATGGCCCGTCCATCTTGATCTGAGTTTTGCCGGAAACAATTTAAGCCACGAGTTAAATAACAAAACATGTTGCCCTACCTCAAACTATCTTGGTATTATCCTACTAACATGCCAGCACTTGACTTCTCCTTGTAGATTCTGGCATTCTCATAGGCTTGTGTTCTAAATTCTTCTAACTCGTTTAAGTCTAGTACCCTCTTCCTCTAGGAACTCTCCATGCCATGTCAAGTGTTATGATCACCCAATAGGCCTTATGCTCGAGCTCAACTGGTAGATGGCACGGTTTTCCGAAAAAATAAGTTTAAATGGTGACGTACCCAAAGGAGTTTTAAAAGCAATCCTATAAGACCACAAGGACTCATCTAGTCTCAAGGACCAATCTTTCCTTGATGGATTTACAGTCTTCTCTAAAATACTTTTTATCTCATTGTTTAAAATCTCGGCTTGCCCATTTGTTTGTGGATGGTTTGCCGTGGCAATCCTCTACTGAATTCCATACATGCACAAATCTTTAGAATTTAGATTGCATTTAAAATGGGTACCCTCATCATGAATAATCACTCTAAGGGCACCAAACCGAGTAAAAATGTGCTTGTGCAAGAACTTGGCAATGACCTTGGCATCATTTGTTGGCAGCGCAACAACCTCTATCCACTTCGATGCATAGTCAACAACCACAAGAATGTATACAATACCAAATGATAGAGAGAATGGACTCATATAGTCTGTCCCTCATACATCAAATAAGTCCACAAGAATAATGTTTTGGAGCTGCAATTGGTGTTTGCCAGAGATATTTCCTGTCCATTGGCATCAGTCACATGCCTTGGCATATTTGTAGGCATCCTTGTATAGCGTGGGCCAAAAGAATCCTGACTGCAACACCTTGGTAGTAGTCTTCATCCCAACAAAGTGACCTCTGATGGTGTGACATGGCATAAATGCAATATGTTATGTTGCTCATCCTCTGGCACACACCGGCGAATCACTTGATCAGCACACTATTTGACAATATTGGCTCATCCGAATAGTATTTCTGCACTTCTCGTAGGAATCTTTTCCTTGCATTGTATGTTAAGTATGGTGGTAGAATATTGCTTACCAGGTAGTTGACAATGTCAGCGTACCATTGCATGACATTAACTGCAAGCAAATACTCGTCAGGAAATTCATCTCTTATGGCAGTGGTCTTACCATCTTCGAGGTGATGTTCTAGTCGTGAGAGGTGGTCGTCTACTAAGATTTTACTTCCCTTCTTGTCTCGGATCTAAAGATCAAATTCTAGTAGGAGAAGCGTCCATCGGATTAGTCTGGGCATGGCATCCTTCTTTTCCAAGAGATACTTCAATGTCGAATGATCTGTATACACCAAAAATTTGTTACCAACTAAATAAGATCTGAATTTATCAAAAGAAAATATAACTACAAGAAATTCTTTCTTGGTTGTGCAGTAATTCTCATGTGCTTCACTAATTGTTCGGCTAGCATAGTGTATGGCATGGAAAACTTTATCACACCGTTATCCCAATACTGCTCTGATGGCATAGTAGCTGGCATTGCACATGAGCTCGAGGGATCATTCCAATATGGTGCCACAAATATAGGGGCATTAATTAGCTTCTCTTTAAGTTTCTAAAACGTTCTTAAACAATAATCATCAAATGCAAAAGCGACATTCTGTTCTAATAACAAGAATAAAGGTTTATAAATTTTAGAAAAGTCTTTAATAAAACGCTGGTAAAAACCTGCATGTCCTAAAAAACTTCTTATACCTTTGACACTTGTAGGTGGTGGCAACTATTTAATTACCTCCACTTTTGCTTGATCGACCTCTAATCCTCTTTCGGTCACCTTGTGCCCGAGAACAATGCCCTCATTCACCTGAAGTGGAATTTTTCCCAATTCAACACTAGGTTTGTCTCAATGCATCTCGTCAATACTCGCTCCATACTCTGAAGGGATTCCTCAAATGTTTTGCCAAACACTAAGAAATCATCCATGAATACTTCCATGTTGTGCCTCTATCATGTCAGAAAAATTAGACATCATGCAACATTCAAACGTTGTTGGAGCATTACAAAACCCACATGGCATCCTTCTGAAGGTGAATGTCCCATATGGACACGTGAACGTGGTCTTCTCTTAATCATCAAGGGCGATGGCAATCTGGTTGCAACTCGAATAACTATCCAAAAAACAATAGAAAGCTTTACCTGCCAACTTGTCTAACATTTGGTCGATTCAATGCCAAGCTTCTTGAAAACGAACAATGACATCAAGTTGATGCTAGCTCCTAAGTCACATAGTGCCTTGCCCATAAATTTATTGCCAATGGTGCAAGGAATGATGAAACTTCATGGATCTTTCAAATTAGGTGGCAATCGATTTAGGATCATGGCACTACATCCCTCAGTGAGAGCAATGGAAACTTCATAGATCTTTCAACTTAGATGCCAATGGTGCTAGGAATGTTGATTTAATGAGTTTAAGCAATGGAAACCCGAAACTAGTTAGATTAATTGATTTCTTGAGTGAAATCTTTGAGATTAAGGGCTATTTTTGTGGTTAATTGATAGCTGGAGGTTCTTTGGTGTTGAGATGATGATTTTAGATGTAAACCGATGTTGTTTAGATGTTAATTTTGCTAGATGACGACTAGAGGTTAAGTAAAAAGGGTAACTTTTGAAATGGGATGAGAAATGGTATATGTTTATGCATTGAAAAATAGTAGGTAATTGATGTTTAAAGATGTATATTGGCATGAGATAAGAGTATTATTACCGGATATAATTGGTCAACCAATAGGATGATAAGTGCACTATAATATAGAAAATTTGTACTTGCTCTTCGGTTTAGGCAATTGGGGTAGTGCCATCCCGTTCTGAACTGAGAGTGTGGTGATGAGAGATTCCACCACGGTTGGTCTTGTTGATGTATATTGGCATGTGAGATTCCACCAAGCTTTGTGGCGATAAGAGATACCGCCATGAGAATTTGGTGATGTGAGATTCCACCGAGGTAGGACTTGAGGATGTGAGATTTCGTCAAGCTATCCGCTTATCCGAGTAATGTTGCTAGACTGCCAATATATGAGATTCACATGTACCTTGATTATAAATGATTTTATGTATTATGTTTTGCATATGAGAACATGTTTTGAGAAATACTTTATGAGAAACAAGCATGAGTAGCTTTGCCTTGAGATTTTGCATTATGGATAATGCATGGGATAAATGGTACATGTACTTTTAACGTTGTTGGTTTTGCTCTGAAAACGATTTCAAGCATGAAATAGAATAAGCATGAGGAAATAGAGATTTTCACTTGAGAAATGGTTTTAATATGCATTGTTGTGGTTGGTTTGTTTTGAGCAACCCTCACTAGGCAGTATTGCTTATGCTCTCTTTTTTCAAACAATGCAGAGAAATAGCACATTTGAGGCAACAAGGAAGCAAGAAGGATTTCAAGGAGTGATACAATGCTCACATATGGTTTTTTGTTTACCTAGTAGTAATAATTGGAAATGGGAGGATGCCTTAAAGTTTTGGGAGTGTGTGTTTTGAAACTCCCTGTTCTGTGGCAAGTTTGTGATGCCCAAGTTGACTTGTAAATGGCCTTTACTTGCTGGTAGTTGCTTTAGTTTGTGTTTTGGAACATGAATGGTTATTTTTCATACGTATCATGCCTATACTTTATTCTTAATGCATATTACAATGCTATGATGTTGATTTTGCCGTGTATGAATGAGGTTTGATGTTTAGATAAGTTGTATGCATGATGGAAGCATGATTGGTTGATTATGAATGCATTTAAGTGTGAAAAACCAGCAAAAATATGACATTTCAGGTCTAGTGTTTCGATACGCCTAAGGCTGTATCGAAACAGGGTCTCTGAAATGGCTTGAGGTTTCGAAACGAGGCTAAGTGTATCGGATGAGGCTTGGTAAGTCTGGCTACTGAATTACGACTTCTAAAACACTTCAAGGAGTGTTTCAGTGTGGGCCCATGTTCCGCAACATTGAGACTCGTTCCGAAACAAGGTGTATTGATACAGGGCTGAGTGTAATGATACACCAAGCTAAAAAAGTGGTTGATGGAATCTTTTGGAGTTTTGTTTCTTACATTTTAGTCCCTGAATGTTGTGGATGTAATTAAATGAGCTTGGATGATTGCTTTGAGATGAGATTTAACGGAGTGGCATGTAATGTGACTAATTAAAGGATGGCAATCTAAAAATTGAGGAAGTCCCTATAAATTATTAAAATTACAATTTGAGTCCCTAAATATTGGCTGATTTAGTTGTTAATCGTTATGCTGCGAAGTTTATCACATAGGATAATAATGTGCATCTATACAAGATAAAAGAAAAAATAGGGTCGTTTATTGAGGTAAACTTCATGGTTTACTTCAATATTCCCCGTATGACCTTTTCGGTTCGGTCTTTCGCCCAGCCCGGGTCGAGGCAGTTATAGAAGGATCATCAACTCAAATAGACATTGATTTGGCATTAAATTGATTACAACATGCGATAAGGACCAATGTGTAAATTTCACAAATTATAGGGCCTTCATCTATTTTTTAAGTTACCATCCTTTAATTAGTCGTATTACATGCCATGGTGTCAAATCTCAGCTCAAACTGATCATCCAAACTCATTTAATTGCATTCCCAACAATCAAGGACTGAAAAGTAAAGAAATAGAACATCAAATGAATCTGATTATCTAACTTAACAAGTCCATGTATCGATACACTTAGCCCTGTATCAATACACCCTGTTTCGGAATAGCTCTAGGTGTTTAAGAACACGAGCCTGCTTCGGTACGGTTTCTAAGACATGTCGGTACCCAAAATTCCATTAGGCAACTTAACCGAGCCTGTTTCGATACACCCTTACTTGTTTTCAAACCCCATGCCAATTTCAAGCTCATCGTTTTGATACAGCCTTAAGCGTATCGAAACACCTAGGCCTGTAATATCACATTTTGCTGGTTTTTCACACTTCAATGCACCCATAACCACTCAAGCATGCTTCCAACATATATATTGTAACCCCCTCGACCCAGTTTGGGTGCAAGACCAAACCGAACGAGTCACACATGGAATATTGAAGTAAACCGTAAAGGTTTACCTCAATAAACGACCTAAATTTTTTCTTTTCATCTTGTCTAGATGCACATCATTAGCTTAACTGTAAAGACTCGCAGTGGAACCATTAACATCTCAAATAAACGTCGATTAAGCACTCAATTGAATTCAAACATGTTTTAGGGACTATTTTGTAATTTTATTAATTTTGTAGAACTTTCTCAATTTTTAAGTTACCAACCCTTAATCAGTCACATTACCTGCCACTCTGTCAAATATCAGCTCAAAGCGATCATTCAAGCACATTTAATTGCATCAACAACATTCAGGGACTGAAATGTAAAGAAACATAACTTCAAAAGATTTCAATAACAAACTTAACAGGTTGGGTGTTTTGATACACATTGCCCTGTATCAAAACACCCTGTTTTGGAACAAGTCCAGGTGTTTCGAAACTCGAATTCCCAGTAGCCAACTTGAAGGAGCCCGTATCAAAACACTTCTCCCTGTTTCGAAACCCTTATGCCACTTCAGGCTCTTCGTTTCGATACAAACTGAGGCGTATCGAAACGCCTAGGCATGTAATGACACTTTTTGTTGGTTTTTCACACTTTAAAGCATTCATAATTATTCCAACATGCTTCCATCACGCATACAACTTATCTAAACATCAAACTTCAATCATAAATGGCAAAGTCAACGTCATAGCATGGCAATTTGCATCAAATTAAACTATAGGCATGCAACCCAGCAAACAAGCCAACTAAGTTATCAAAATGCATAGCAAAGCATAAACCAAAAATCAAAGGTCATTTACAAGTCGAAAACAACAAATAACACTTGCTCAAAAGAAAGTTTACACAAGTCTCCCAAAAACAAAGCGGATCCCCCATTGCCTTTATTACGCATAGTGTAACCGAAACATACTTTTGCAAATGAAGTCTCTTGTGATCCCTTGCTACTTGCTACCTTCAAAACCACAATTATCTGCAATTATGGACAAATGAGAGCGTAAGCACACGAGGCTTAGTGAGGAGGCTCAAAAACAAAACACCACCAATGCATTAAAACCATTTTCCATGTTACATTGAAATCTCATGATTCAACATCAAGTTCCATTGCTACACTCAATTTAAGCCTTCACATGCATAACTACCATATGCAAAGCTTAAAGAGTAAAAACATGTATAAACCACATTATGCAACATAAACCATTTCATAAAACATCATCAATTATACTGGCTTACAAGTGATCATTAAGCTAGTTCATATCTCAAAACCACGTATCGGATACACAGGTTCAACAAGTGTTCACACAACACTGCAAGCCATCTTAACCGGAATTGGTACATTCACAATCAAAGGTACTATATCAATCGGGTACAATCACAACCCACAGGGACATCAACCTCATAATCGGTTAGAAGCTTAACCCACTAATGAGAGACGGGACACCAACCTCCTCGATGCTAGGGTACTTGGACAGAGACACGAGACACCTACCACTTGACATCCAAGGCGAGTTTTATAAACCATTTTCACAACATTTAACCATATACCATTTTCCCAACATTACTTGCCAATATAATTCACTTTTAACCATATACCTCATTGTTTTCAAAGCATTATCAATAATTTATATTTCCAAGCATTAAACCATGCTTAAAATCACAAGTATAAATTATATACTTACAAGGATCACTTACCATGTGAATCCATCAACATCACATCATCAAAACAGTAAATCGCTTAATTTAAAACATGCTTTAACAATAGGTAACATGCATTTAAAAATCAAGTGCATAAACAAATACATAATAGCACAACCTGAGAGAAAATTCCTTGTACTTACTTCCGAACTTAGACAAGCATTTCAAGCTTATATCTATGTTCCCAAAACCACCTTTAAAGCATTTCAAAACTGTAAACCACATTCTCACTCACCAACACGCGAAACCTTGACTAGCTGACGCGAATCCAAGCTACTAAAGCTCACAAAACTTCACTGATTGCTTCTGATACGTTCTCCCTTGTTTATACCACACAAGAACAGAGAATTAATGCATCTCAATGCATTAAAATCTCTAGCAAACAAACCTACCAAACTGCTCCACCCAAAAAGCCAAAACGCCTATCCAAAACAACCGAAAATACCTTTGGTTACACTACAAACTCAGCCCAGCCAAAACCTAACACTTCGATCCATTTTTAATCATCAATTAACATTCAAAATCAAGCTATTTGTATCCTTATGTCTCCAACAATCCCAATTTCACTTTAACACCACAAAACACAATTCTACTATCCTAAACAACTAGAGATCCAACTAGTTTCAGGATTAATATGATCAAACCATTATTTCAACATTTTTTAACATTAAAAACATGATTAAAATCAATCATAACTCAACCAAAAAAGATCCAAAAGGAAAATTATTCAAAATCACAATTTTAAACTTCATTTAACTAGTTTCATCAAATTAATCATAAAACCTTGTTAAGAAACATAATTAGAGTGCCAAATACTTGGGAATTTCATTAAAGAACCTTTATTAGAGGAGTTGGACGAAAATTACTTCTAACACTTGCCTATTCCTTCGACTGACAAGATTTGTTGCAAAACCTTCAAGAATCCTTTGAGATAAATGGAGGAAACACCAAAGAAATCATTTGTAAATCAAAGTGAAATAGAATGATGAAAATCTCTGGAAGTTTTGAGAGAAAAGAGATGTTTGGCTGTTGAGAAAAGAGAGAAAATTGAAGTTACGTCAAAAATAGATTTTGTGAACTAAATCTCTTTTAATCAAAACCTTTCTTTATTTTTTGATCAAACACATTTAAAATATGGCCAATTAAAGGAATAGCTGATTAATACCATATTAGCTCCCTAAAGATTCTATGTTTTGGCCCTCTTTCAAAACAGTCCCTTAAAAACAGTTTTCCTTTTTTGTGTTTTAGTTGCTAAACCGAAATGTAAACCTGCCAAAAGTCATTTTCCAAAATTGGCTTCACCAATCATATATATGTATTTATTAAGAGGATTTTAGAATTTTTTCTCATAATTTTATCACTTCCCGAACCACGTTTTCCCTAAACAACCCTAAACTAACCCTAATCTCTAATCTAGGTTTTACGGACCCTAAACTACCTTTAAAACTCCTAGGCCCAAAACCGGGGCGTTACAACTCTCCCCCACTTAGGAAATTTCATCTTCAAAATTTTACCTGGAGAAAAAAGGTGTCGAAACTGCTTCAACATGTATGCCTTGCTTTCTCACGTGGCCTCCTCAACTCCTCGATGACGCAACAACACCTTCGCAAGCTCAATCGTCTTACCACGAAGAACTTTGCAGCTAGAATCAAGAATCTCAATAGGTTCCTCATCATAAAACAAATCTGGTTGCAACTCAATATCTTCAACTGGCATTACATGCGACGGATCTGACCTATACCTCTACAACATCAAAACATGAAACACGTCATGAATTTTCTCCAACTCATGAGGCAACCTCAACCGATATGCAACGGGACCAACACGCTCTACAACTTCGTAGGGTCTAATAAACCTTGGACTAAGCTTACCCTTACGTCCAAACCTCATCACCTTCTTCCAAGGTGACACTTTCAAAAACACGCGATCACCAACCGCAAACTCAATCTCCCTACGCTTCAAATCTGTGTAAGACTTTTGAGAATCCGAAGCTGTTTCAACCGATCACAAACATGGTTTATCTTCTCTGTCATTCCCTTAAGCAAATTTGGCAAGGAAAATAACTTTTGCCCTACTTCCGCCCAACAAAGAGGCGTCCTACACTTACTACCCTAAAAGGCTTCATACGGAGCCATTTGTATACTTGCTTGATAGCTATTATTATAAGCAAACTCCACAAAAGGTATATGTTTCTCCCAAGAACATTGGAAATCAATAACACAATACCGCAACATATCCTCAAGCACTTGGATAACTCGCTCACACTGACCATCCGTCTGAGGATGATACGAGGTACTGAAATTAAGCCGTGTACCCAAATCCCCATGCAAACTCTTCCAAAACCTTGATGTAAACCTCAGATCTCTATCTAAAACCATAGACTTGGGCACGCTATGCAAACGCACTATCTCAGCAATGTATAAATATGTCAACTTATCTAAACTATACGTAGTATGCACAGCTATAAAATGCACACACTTCGTAAGACAGTCTACAATCACCTAAATAGAGTTATTCTTTGACGGGGTCAAAGGTAAACCGAATACTAAATCCATCATAATCCTCTCAAATTTCCATTCTGGTATCTTCAAAGGTTGCAATAGTCCGGAAGGAAACTGATGCTCAGCTTTCACGCGCCGACAAACCATACACTTACTCACAAAATCAGCAACATCCTTCTTCAACCCAACCCAATAATACTCATGCTTCAATTCAGGATACATCCTAGTACTACCAGGATGCATAGCAAAAGGGCTACTATGTGCCTCAGTCAGAATAGTGCGCCTTAACCCATCATCATCTGCCACAACTATTCGACTCTTAAAACACAAGACACCATCATCATTAAAACAAAAGTTTGTTGCATTACCATCCACTATATCTTGAACATGCGGTACACAACGAATCATCAAGCAACTACTTCTCCTAAATCTATTGAACCAAGAAAGGTTCCACTTGCTACTCAACTATCAACACACCATCACGTGACACACTCAATCGCGCAAACATGACTCTCAACCCCACATCTACCTTCCAACTCAACGCATCGGTAACAACATTGACCTTACCAAGGCGGTACTCTATTGTCAAGTCGTAGTCCTTAAGAAACTCCAACCATCTTCGTTGCCTAAGATTCAACTCTTTCTGAGACATTAAATACTTCAAACTTTTTTATCCGTATAAACCACACACTTCTCACCGTAAAGGTAATGTCTCCATATTTTTAAAGCAAAAACAACCACGACAAGCTCAAGATAATGAGTAGGATAGTTGTGATCGTGCACTTTCAATTGTCTAGATGCATACGCCACAACCTTCCCACCTTGCATCAACACACAACCTTCCCAGCTTGCCAAACAAAGGAAACTACAGACTTCCGTCACCGATTTAGGCATCTTCCAATTCATCATCGCCTCAATCTTATGTGGATCAACCCAGATACCTTCGGCCGACACCACATGTCCAAGAAAGACAACTTCTTTAAGCCAAAACTCACACTTACTCAACTTGGCATAAAGTTGATTTTCCAACAACACTTGCAACATAATCCACAAGTGTATATCATGATACTCCTCGGTACGAGAGTACACTAGAATATCATCAATAAACACATCCACAAACTAATCCAGAAACTCATGAAACACACGATTCATCGTATTCATGAATGCAACAGGCGCATTCGTCAAACCAAACGACATCACCAAGAACTCATAATGCCTGTTCCTTGTACAAAAAGAAGTCTTAGGCACATCCACATTCTTTACCTTCAACTGATAATATCCGGATCTCAAATCAATCTTAGAAAACACTGAAGCATCTCGAAACTGATCAAACAAATCATCAATCCTTGGAAAAGGGTGCTTATTCTTAATGGTCAACTTGTTCAATTGCCGATAATCTATACACATACACATCGCGCAATCTTTCTTCTCCCTAAACAAAACTGGTGCACCCCAAGGTGAAACACTACCCTAATGAACCCTAGATCAAGCAACTCATGAACTTGCGTCTTCAGCTCTTTCAACACTTTCAGAGCAATTTTATAGGAGGACATCAACACTGGAGTCGTATTTTTATACAACTCAAAGCCAAACTCAACCTCTCTATTCGGCGGCAACCAAGGCAACACTTCCGGAAATACACCCGGAAACTCACATACCGTACGTATGTCCTATACACGCACTTCATTCGATCTTGAATTCAACACATGAGCTAAGAAATCCTCGCAAACCAATTCCTTCAAACAACTCGCTTCTAGAGCCGAAATAGCATTAGACAAGAACTTAACATTCTAACCTACGATTACCACCTCGTAATCATCTGCATGTTTCAAGGTAACTCGCTTAGTTTTCAAATCAACCACAACCCTATGTTCGATTAACAAATCCTTCCCAAGGATTACATCAAAACCATAGAAATATAATTCCATTAAATCAAACGCAAACAGATGACCTTGAACATATAAAGGACATCTCCTAAACAACCTTCTTGTAACAACAGGTTCACCAAAGGAACTAGTTACTTGCATTCTCACATTTAACATCTCAATAGGAATATCAAGCAAATGTGCATGCTCACTAAAGATATAAGAATGCGTAGAACCATAATGAATCAAAGATAACAATGACAAAGATTGCAAAGTGAAAGTACCTACAATCACATCGGTGTCATTACGTCCTTCGCGATGTGCGTACACCCTCACAGGACCATCACCCTCGAGTTGAATAGCTATAACATGTGCTACAACTCTCTGACCATTCTTCCTACACTAGAAGTTACCCGACCACACCCACGGCCTCGTTGTGGTGCAACAATAGGTGCTCTAACCTGACCACCTCCAGCCAATAGCGGAAAATCACATCTCAAATGGTCAACCGAACCACAACTCCACAAGAGTTAGCTGCCGTAGCCGAAGGAGCCTGTGCCTCAGGAGCCAAATGATGACAGTCTCGCCTCATGTTCTCACGCGATCCAAACTACGCAAGCGTTCCAACGGAAACCCCGTTTTCCCAACAGTAGGTGGTTGCACTTGCACTCCGGCAACAGTAGCCTGGAATGCTCCACTCATCTCCTGAACTAAATGCGTCAAATCACCCAACATAGCCAAACTTGCTCATGTTGGTCCTTGCTCCTTACCCCTAGGTGGAGGCGGTGGAGGAGGTAAATTCCCACCAGGAGGAACCTCGTTCTCTTGATTTCCCTGCACCCCGGCAGCAGCAATCATACCAGATCGCAACTCTCTCCTGGGTCCCATTGTGCTTTTATAATTAAGGTAATAAAACAAATCAAAATAATCAGGGCAACTTAAAGCAAGGATCCAAGAATTCAAACTCAATTTAAAACATTTCAACTATAGTAATAAGGCAATGAGTATCCCAATTTCCCCCAATAATGGCATAAAGCAAACAACATACATATCGCAAGCACCATGCATAACAACCTACTAGATTCAGCCCACAACATCATTATGTATATAACAATTAACACATACATCACAACCATCATGCATGTCATCAATATCATTTATTCATCATCAACATGATTATGACAATCATCATGCAGAGCAAACATCATCATTCATATGGAATCACATCACATCAACTTACCAATAATTTACCATTATCTCATTCTTTCGAAACCTAGCTCTGATACCACCAAATGTAACCCTCTCGACCCAGTCTAGGCGAAAGACTAAACCGAATGAGTCACACGGGGAATATTAAAGTAAATCGGTAAGATTTACCTCAATAAACGACATCAATTAAGTGTAGAGACTTGCAACATAACCATTAACATCTCAAACAAACATCGATTAAGCACTCAATTGAATTCAAACACGTTTTAGGGACCATTTTGTAATTTTAGCAGTTTTCTGGGACTTCTTCATTTTTTAAGTTACCAACCTTAATTAGTAACATTACATGCCACTCAGTCAAATCTCAACTCAAAATGATCATTCAAGCACTTTAATTGCATCCACAACATTTAGGGACTGAAACGTAAAGAAATAAAACTACAAAAGATTCTAATAACTAACTTAATAGGTTGGGCGTTTCGATACACATTGCCCTATATCGAAACACCCTATTTCGGAATAGGTCCAGGTGTTTTGAAACTACGAGCTGTATCGAAACACCCTTTAAGTGTTTCGGAACTCGAATTTCTAGTAGCCAACTTGAAAGAACTCGTATCAAAACACTTATCCCTATTTCGGAACACTTAGGGCATTTTAGGCTCACTGTTTCGATACAACCTGAGGCGTATCGAAACACCTAGGCTTGTAATGACACTTTTTGCTATTTTCCACACTTTAAATCATTCATAACCATTCCAACATGCTTCCATCATGCATAAAACTTATGTAAACATCAAACCTCAATCATACATGGAAAGATCAACGTCATAGCATGACAATTTGCATCAAAGTAAACTATAGGCATGCAACCTAGCAAACAAGCCAAGTATGTTACCAAAATGCATAGAAAAGCATGTAACGCCCATATTTTGGGCCTAGGAGTTGTTAAGGTCGACTCGAGGTTCGTAGGAGCTAGATTAGAGAACCATGTTAGTTCGGGAGTGGTTAAGGGAAAACAAGGTTCGAGATATGCTAAAATTATGGGGAAAATTCCTAAAATCTTCTAAAAAAATATATAAGGGTTTGGTGGAGACAATTTTGGAGAATGGATTTTGGAAGACTTACATTTCGGTTTACTGACTAATTTGTAAAAGTTGCAAAAAAATTTTAAGGACAATTTTAAAAGAGGGCCAAAACTTAGAATCCTTAGGGAGCTATTACACCAAGGTGTTATGAACCTTTTCCCTTGATTTTGTGTTTTTAAAGGATTTAATTAATTAATTTAATAAGAGAGTTTTATTAAAAGGGATTTTAGAAGGGCTAAACATTTTCTTACGTAACTACTTTTCTCCTAAATTTTTCTCTCCACTTTTCCATCAGCCAAACTATCTTTCCATCACTAAAATCTCAAGAGATTCATCTCTTTTAATCCACTTTTGATTTCTAAATGATTCACTTGGATTTCTACATCAAGTAGCTAAGGATTTCTTCTAAGTCATTGCGAATC
This sequence comes from Hibiscus tridactylites, assembly GCA_958450335.1. Taxonomy (NCBI): domain Eukaryota; kingdom Viridiplantae; phylum Streptophyta; class Magnoliopsida; order Malvales; family Malvaceae; genus Hibiscus; species Hibiscus tridactylites. Next base: position 67,758,553 of record OY288273.1, read on the forward strand.
AAGGGGAAAAGCTTGTGTTAAAGGTGATCTTTCTTTTCTCTCCTCTAATCAAGGTTCTTTATTAAAATTCCAAAGTCTTTGGCTCTCTAATTTTGTTTAATAACAATGTTTTATAATTTAATTGATGAAAATGGCTAAAACAAGCTTTGGAAGATAATTTCTCATGATTTTTGAAATAGTACTATTTTGTTTGATTTGAGGTTGATTTTAATCATGATTTGGATGTTAAATGATGTGGAAAGAAAGGTTTTCTAACAATAATCCCGAAATTAGTTGGATCTCTAATTGTTAGATTGTTACATTTGGGGTTTTGTGGTGTTTGTGTGAAATCTGAGTTGCTGGAGGTATAAGGATGTAATTAGGTTGATTTTGGATGCTAATTGATGTTAATAAATGGTTGGAAGTGTTATATTTTTGCTGGGTTGAGTTTATAGAGTAATCAGTGATATTTTCGGTTGTTTCGAAAGATCGTTTGGTGAATTTGAGCAAGGCAACGAGATAGGTTTCCTTGTTGGAGATTTTAGTGCATTGAGATGCATTAAGCCTCTATTTTATGTGGTTGAAATATGGGAGACCGTTTCGAAAGGAACCGGTGAAGATGTGGGAGCTTCGGATGTTTAGTTTTGTGTCGGCTAATCGAGGTTTCGCGTGTTGGTGAGTGAGAACATGATTTTTAGTTTTGAACGCATGAAAAAGGTGATTTCGGAACTTAGTGGGAAACTTGAAATGCTTAACTAAGTTTGGAAGAAAGTGAAAAGAATTTCCCTCTCAGATTGTGCTATTATGTGATGATTTATGCACTGTTTGGTTTAAAGATTTTACCTATTGTTAAAGCATGTTTTAAGGACGTGTTTACTGTTTTTAATGATGTGATGTTGAAGGATGCACATGTTAAGTGATCCCTGAAAGTATATGATTTATACTTGTGAATTTAAGCATGGTCTAATGCTTGGAAATGTAATTTAATGACGATGCTTTAAAAATGTGTGGTTTGTGGTAAAATGTGAATTATATTGGCAAGTGATGTTGTGAGAAAGGTTTGTAAATGATGGCGGATATAGTTAGCCAGCTATAGGATTGAGTGCACTATAACAAGTCGCCTTGGATGTGACGGGGTTGGTGTCCCGTGTCTCCATCCAAGTACCATAACGATCGAGGAGGTTGGTGTCCTGTCTCTCGTTAGTGGTTAAGCATCTAACCCATGATATGGTTAGTGTCCCTATGGGTTGTAATTGTACCCAATTGATAGAGTACCTTTGGTTGTGAATGTACCAATTTCGGTTGAGATGGCTTGAAGTGTCGGGTATATACTTTTTGTAATTCGTGTATCTGATATGAGGTTTTCAGTTCTGAACTTGTTTAACAATCACTTGTAAGCCAATATAATTGATGATGTATCATGGAATGGTTTATTTTGCATATTGTGATTTATGCATGTTTTACTCTTTAAGAATTGCATATGGTAGCTATGCATAGGAAAGCTTAAATTGAGTGTGGAATGGAAGTTGTCGAAGATCTACGATACATGTTGCATGATGTTTAACATGCTAATTTTGAATAAGAGATGTGCATGGTTTTAGAAAGGCGTGATGGTTTTCAAATGATGTTTTAGTAAATTGAAATGAGATTTCAATGTGGACATGGAAAATGGTTTTTATGCATTGATGGTGATTTTGCTTTTCAGCCTCCTCACTAAGCCTTGTGTGCTTACGCTCTCATTTGTCCATCAATGCTGATAATTAAGGCTATAGAGACAGCAAGAGGAAAGGGACTCCAATAGACTTCTCTTAAGAATGTATGTTTCGGTTTAGACTAAAGTAATAAGGGAAATGGGGGATCCGTTGAATTGTTGGGAGATTTGTGTAAACTCCCTTTTGTGCAAGTTTGGTTTCCTGTTTTTGGCCTTTAATTGTTTGTTTATGATTTGGTTTGAGTTTTGACTCTTAAGTGGCTACATTGCATAGGTTGGATGCCTATAGATTCCTTTGATGCATATGTACTTGTTATGATGTTGATTCTGCCATGTATGTTTGTGGGTTGATGTTTAAATATGTTGTATGCATGTTGGAACATGTTAGAATGGATTAAAGTGTGAAAACAAACAAAAAATGCATATTTGGTACAGGCGTGCCGATACTCAAGAAACTGTATCAGTACGGGTAAGTCAATCTAGGCTTGGCGTAGCTGTACAATGGAAAGGGTACCGATACGGTCTTAGTAAAAATAAAGGGGCGTATCGATACATTGGGGCGTACCGATACATATTTTAGCTACTGGAAAATTGGGTATTGACACGGAGCTAGAGGGTATCGATACGAGCTCATTGTACCGATACTTATTTGGCATTCAATTGCTTATAAACATAGGTTAGGGACCAATTTGTAATTTTAACAAATTATATGGACTTCAACCAAATTAAAGTTATCAATAATCAATTAGTCAGGTTTCATCTCCACATGTCAATTTTTAACTCCTTTCCGTCATCCAAACTCATTCAATTGAACATTCAAATATTCAGTGACCAAAATAAATGAAAACATAACATCAAAAAGCCTTAATTAACCAACTTAGCAGCCAAGGGTATTGATACACTTCCGACCGTATCGATACACCATTATCGCGTCAATTCCTCAGATATCCAGTAGCATAAAACGATATCGATATGGGCTCGTGTTCCGGTACGCTTTCTTATTTTGCACTTTAGGCGTACCGATACGGTCTACCCTGTACCGATACAATATGCCTGATTGGCTATATTTTACCGATACGCTAGCCCGCGTATCGATATGCCTAGGTCTGTAGTTTCATATTTTGTTGGTTTTACATGTCCAACACATCAAATATCAATCCAACATGTTAACAAAGTATAAGTAATCAGTTAGGTCATGATTCTAAAGGCAAATAACACCAAGACATGCTTTCAACGTCAACATAACATATTTAGCAATCTATAGGCATGCTCTCTAAGCATAATAGCCATTTATGTACCAAAGTTCAAACCAAAACAAATACCAACAATAAAAGTCCATTTACAAGTCTATTAAGGCACTACAAACTTGTGCCAAACCAGGGAGTTCACCACATACGCTCCCAAATTATCAAGGTAACCTCCTATTGCCTACTTATTACTATTGATTTGTTTAAAAACCATACTTGATCTATGAGCGACGATTGTACTTCCTCACTTGCTTTCTCACTGTTCAATCTACTTTTCTGCATTGTGGTAAAAAAGAGAGCGTAAGCAAATTTGCTTAGTGAGGGATGCTCAAATAAAAACCAACCAACAATACGTTTTAAAACCATTTATCAAATAAAAGTCTCTTCCACATCATGCTCATTTATCTCATGCTTTAATCCACTATTACAAGAAAATCAACAAACTTTAAACCACATGTATCATAAGTATCTTGCATTAGCCATGATGCAACATCTCAAGTCAAAGCTTTTCATGCTTGTCTCTTATAAAGTATTTCTCAAAATAGAAGCTCATGTATAAAACACAATATACAAAATATTTATAAACCATGATACATGTAAATTTCATATATTGGCATTCAAGTGACATGAATTGCTACACTCCATCCCAAAACACATGGTGTGGTTGTTCCCAATGTAACTCCCTTAGCCCGACCTAGATGTTTAACCCGAGTTAAGAGAGTTACACGGGGAAAAATGAAGTCAACTCGTTAAAGTAAACCTCAATTAGAAACCCTTCTTTTTTGCTTTTACTTGTCTAGATGCATAATTAAGTCCTCATGTGATTACTCACGCAACGAACATATTTTCCTTTAAACCGAACCTTAACTATTCATTCATTTGCAAACAATCCTATATAAGTCCAAATTACAAATTATTGTTACCAACATTTCATTAGGTTCATTACACAGGTGAATCATCAGCATTATACGATCACTAAAACATCCACAATTGCAAATCATATAAACAGAGACTGAATGTAAACATTCAAAACTGATAAATCATGCCAAATAAAAAACTTAACTACCGTGTTTCAGAATAGACACCCCATGTTTCGGAACCATGCATTCCAGTAGCAATTGCTATCAAAACGACCCCTACCCATTTCGGAACCATGTGCCCAGATTGACCTCCCATGCATTCATAGGTAAACATCAACCACATAATTATCCAACACATAGACATCATCATAGGTATCTAGCATCATGAAATGCAAAACATGATTACTCTAGAGGCATCCAACCTATAAGTAATCCACATAGAATATCAAAATTCACAAAACAAAGCATAACAACATATAAAGGCACATTACAAGTCTTATAAGGCAAACCACACTTGTCAAACCAGGGAGTTTAAACAATCCTTTTCCAAATACCGAGGTACCCTTCCCATTTCCATTTATACCTTATTAAAAGTGTCAAAACCCATAATTGTAAATCGAGTGATGTCTTGGGTGAAATCCCTTGATATTTTGTTGCCAATAAGCTCACTAATCTGCATTGCTGGAAAGGAGAGTGTAAGCACATTTGCTTTGTGAGGGAAAGCTCAATTTAAGCAACAAAAATGCACTTTTCAAAACAATGTTTCCTTTTAAAACATAACCACATCATGCTCAACTTTCTCATGCTTTTGAAACCACAATAAAAGCATCTTTACAAACCACATGTATCATTATCTCATGCATATCTCAATACAAAACAAAACCAAGCTTTTCATGCTTAAATCTCACAAAGCATAAACATCATGTATAAGTGTCATTATAAAAAAGCATTTTAAAACCATGATACATGTTCAACTCATATATTGGCATTTCAAGTGAACCAGATGGAATCTACCCCCATCTAATAATGATCGGATATACGGACACACTTGACGGAATCAACCCCTGCCAAGCCGTTGATAGAATCAACCCCTATCAAGCCACATGGTGAAATCAACCCTCACCATAATCTCACTTCGGTCGGGATGCCACTTCCTGCATTGACCGTTGGTGATAGTACTACCCATATCACTTGCATCGCAATAACACTACCCCTATTGTGAAACCAAAGAATTTATCTCACACGTGAATTTTATATATTATAGTGCACTTACATCCTATTGGTCGACCAACATATCCGATAATAGGAACCTCATCACTAAGCCAATATATCACTTAAATTCATGTTAACTCACTGCTTTCAATGCATTAATAAAACCATTACATATCCCATCTCCAAACATGCTTCAAATATAGCATAATATCTTATCAAGAATATAACATGTTGAAACATAATCAATCATTTCATGGGATATAAATCAGCAAAACCATGCTTATAAACATGCATAACAGTGAGTAACAAAATAAAAATCCAAAATATGAGAATGATAATCCACATGGACTTTAAACCGAAAACTAAGAGCTTTAGTAACCATACTTACTTCCGAGATTAGCTAAGCATTTCAAGCTTGCACTAACCTTCCAAATCCTTGTTTCCAAGCTGATGAACACGTTCAAACCACATCCACTCACCAATAAAACTTTTCCTCACTCGTCGAAGCTATTCCAAGCTTTCAATACTCCAAATATGCCTTCTAACGATTAAGAAACATCTTTCCCTGCTTCTAACCAAGGAAAACAGAGGATTAATGCACACTCTTGCATCAAAACCTCCAGCAACACAAACCCCCACTCAACTCCAACATTCGTCAAGCAATTAACAACCGATACAACCCGAAAACATCGACAAAACCACTCTAAATCGTTCCTAGTCATTACCTAGCAAAATCAACCATCAATCCTCATCCACTTACAACCTAAAACACCTCCCCAACCTCTATAAACCTCCGACTATCAAGAAATCACAACAATAGCCCCTAAAACTCAAGATTTCATCACTAACAACTAGTAATCTAACTAGTTTCAGGATTACTTAACAAAATCCATCAAATGAACATTATTAACCTATAACAACATGTTAATAATAAATCATTAACTCAACAATTAACATCAAATCCAAAGATCCACCATAAATCTTCAAGAAACCTCACTTAAACACAATTTCATCAATTTATATATAAAAACACATTCAAAACAATATGTAAAAGACTAAATACTTGGGAATTTTAGTAAAGAACATGTCATTAGAGGAGAAGAACGAACCTACCTCTAATGATGAGCTCTTCCTCCATTTTTGAAAAGAAACCAAAAGAAAACCAAAGAGAAAACAAGAGATTTAATAAAAGATCAATAGAAAATAGATAAATCCTTGAAATATAAATCAAAATTAGAGTTTTCCTTGAAAATCATGTTGTTTGGATGAAGGGATTCTGGAGAAAAGTGAGAGAAAAAAACTATCGTCAAATCCAATTTTTGAGAAAACGAGAAACCGTTTCAACTTCCCTCCATCTTTTTTTATTATATTTATTTAATTCAAATTGTAAAATAGGAGGAAAATTCTCTATTAGCCCTTGGTATTTCTCCTTAAAGACTCATAGCGTTAGCCTTTTATGTTTTTTCCATTAAGTCAAACTTTACCATTTTTACATTTTGGTCACTAAACCAAAATGTCTGATTTCCAAAAAAAAATTCTTTAAATTACCTTTACCAAAATTAATCATATATATAATTATGATTTTAGGAAATTTTCCCATATTCTTATCCGACCAAAAACCCTTTAATTTAACTATTTGTCGAAACTAGACTAGACCGCTAAAATGGTTTGAATCGAATTGCCTAACCAAACATGGCTAACACATAGGCCCAAAACCGGGGCGTTACACCCAACATAAACTAACTCGGATATATAGACACACCTTGTGGCGTGGTTGTTGCCACCATAAGAAAGTGCAGAACACTTGGTGTGGTTGTTCCCACCAACGTGTTCACAAGGTGTGTCTGTTCCCACCTTAATGCTTGCAAGATGTAGTTGTTCCCATCGTACGACACACATGATGTGGCTGAACTCATCATGTTTTATCACACGAACGTACGGATTTTGCTTACATTTTATTGTGCACTCTCATCCTATTGGTCGACCAATTATATCTGATAATATCAAGTCTCAACACTTTGTCAATATACACTTTTAAACCATGTTACCTCACTTTTTTCATATGCATCATTCAAACCAATTTCTATCAAAGTATGTCAAATACATTAAACCATGTATTTAGGCATTTACTCAAACATGTTGCATACCATATTCTAAATACATGAATTATCAAAACATAAACATATGCAACATTTCTCACTTCCAAAACATGCGTATAACAATAGGTAAAATAATTTTATCTTCAAAGCATGAGCATGAATTTAATAAAACCATGAAAACTGAAAACCGAGAGCGAAATCTTCCATACTTACTTCTGAGCTTAGATTAGTGCTTCAAGCTTAATCTAAACCTCCAAACCTTGCTTACAAACCTTTGAAAAGCTTTTAAAATCATTTCCACTCACCGACAACACCTTGCTTGCTTTGCCAAGGCGGAATCAATCTTTTGGATCCACCACAACTCCTTCCGAATCTAACGAAATAACATCCCATGCTTCTAACAAAAGGAAAATAGAGAATTAGTGCACAACCTTGCATCAAAATCCCCAGCAACAAGAAACTACATCATTCTCCATCAACAACCAAGTTTTCGCTACTCGAAAACTACCGAAAACACCGGCGAAATCTTTCTAACAAATCTCCAGCCATTACCTAGCGAGATTAACATCAAAATATCATCAATTTACATCTAAAAACACTTTCTCAATACCAAAGAACCTCCAGCAATTAAACAACCACACTATCAAGCCAAAAGCTCAATGATTACAACCTAAAAATAAACTAACTCATCTAGTTTCTAGTTTCCTAAATTAAAACCACTTAATCAACATTTTAATACATCATAATAATGATATAATATCATTATAAACCCAACAAAACAGATTTAAAACAAAGATATCTTGATTTAATCAATTAAACATCATTTAAACCAATTTCCATAATTGTAACATCAAAACCCAATAGAAAACACTCATAAAAGATCAAAAACTTGGAAATTTCAATAAAGAACCTTTCATTAGAAGAGAGAGAGAAACCTTACCTCTAATGATGACTTTTCCCTTCGACTGTAAAGATTTACATGAGAAAACAAAGATAAAATCAGAAGATTTTGATAAGAAAACATTAGGAAATCAATTAATGTTAATAGATAAATCAAATCAAGTGTATACCTCAAATATTAGAAAAAGAAACTGATGTTTGGCTGGAGAGAATTTGAGAGAAAATGATTGGGAGAAAAGGTAGTTATGTAAAATAGATTTTAAGAGATAAATGCCAATTTAATTCTCTCCATCTTGTTTTATTAATTAAAACCACTTTAAAATTGACCAATTAAAGGGAAAAAGTCTGAATTAAAACGCTTTCCCATATTTTTCTAACTTCAAAAACCTCTTTAAAATAATTAAATTCCGAAACTAGAGTAGATTATTTGAATCATTCCTCCTAAATTGTCTAGCCTAAACCCAGCTAACTTCTTGGCCCAAATTCGAGGCGTTACAACTCTCCTCCACTTAAGAAATTTCGTCCTCAAAATTATCTGGTGGAAAAAGATAAGGAAATTGCTTCTCCATGCCATCCTTCCTTTCCCACGTAGTTTCCTCGACACCTCGGTGTCGCCACAACACCTTAACCAACTCTATGGTCTTCCCACGAAGAACCTTGCAGTCCACATCCAAGATCTTAACTGCTTCCTCATCATTGGTCAAATATGGATTCAACTCAACATCTTCAATAGGCATAACATGCGACAGATCCGATCTATACTTCTAAAGCATGGATACATGGAAAACATCTTGTATCTTTTCTAACTCAAGTGGTAACCTCAACCTATTGAAGATGTTGAGTTGAATCCATATTCAACTCAACATCTTCAATAGGCATAAACCTCGGACTCTACTTGCCCTTTTGACAAAATCTCATCACTCTTTTCCAAGGTGAAAATTTCAAAAACACCATATCATCAACTTTATTTTCAATCTCTTTATGCTTCAAATCTCCGTAAGAATTTTAATGATCAGATGCCTCCTTCAACCGATCACAAACAAGCTTTACCTTCTTTGTCGTCCATTTAAGCAAATTTGGCAAAGAAACTAACTTTTGCCTTACTTCCGTCCAATAAAGAGGCGTCCTACACTTCCTACAATACAAGACTGCATATGGATCCATTTGTATACTTGCTTGATAGCTATTATTATAAGAAAAGTCCACCAAAGGAAACTGTTTCTCCCACGAACCTTGGAAATCTATACCACAACACCGCAACATATCCTCAAGCACTTGGATAACTCGCTCAGACTGACCATCCGTCTGAGGAAGATACGAGGTACTCAAATAGAGTCGTGTACCCAAAGTTCGATGCAATCACTCCTAAAACCTCGCTATAAACCTCGGATCTCTATCTGAAACAATGGATTTAGGTACACCATGTAACCTCACAACTTTCGCAATGTACAACTCTGCCAACTTATCCAATGTATACGTAGTATACGCAGCTATGAAATGCGCACACTTCGTAAGCCGGTCTACAATCACCCAAATAGAGTTCTACTTTGACGGGGTCAAAGGAAAACCTGACACAAAATTCATCGTAATCCTCTCCCATTTCCATTCTAGTATCTTCAAAGGTTGTAGTAGCCCAGAAGAAAATCGATGCTCAACTTTCACGCGCTGACAAACCATACACTTACTCACAAAATCAGCAGCATCCTTCTTCAACCCAACCCAATAGTACTCATCCTTCAATCCACGATACATCTTAGTACTACCAGGATGCATAGCAAAAGGACTATTATGCGCCTCTGTCAAAATAGTGCGCCTTAACTCAACAACATCTGTCACAACTATTCGACTCTTAAAACAAAAAACACCATATCATTAAAACAAAAGTTCGTCGATGTAATACCCCAACCCCGAGCCTAGAAGATGATAATGTTCTAGGAGTAGACAAACTAACTTACCTAGCAAGCTAGTGTTCGAAAAAGTTAAAGTAACCCTTGAGGACCTTGAAGTTCATATAGTCAAGAAGAGCACTAGGATCATCTAAGGTTATATTGTTTAAGCAAAACCAAGCTAAAGGATGTCATTCAAATATACAATCAATTCATAGCTCACACAGAACATGATAGTGTAAAAACAAGAAACAACATAAGCAATAATTTCACAGTTCAAGGATAAACATGATTGAACATGAATGGGTTGCTATATGCTTATCTAACTTATAAACTTTCTTAGATTCTTAATACGATAACTTTAAAACTGAAGAGTTAATTTATCATATTAGCTTGGTCGAATCTTATATTGGTTCAAACCTATATGGTGTTCTAAACCATTAATTTCAAGGCAAACATGAGATTTATAAGTCAAGTTAACATTACGTATATGCTTCTCACTATAAAGAAGGTCCTAACATAAACCTTTACTAGAGGAAAATAAAATGTACCTATATTGAATTGTTCAAGTGGAGTTCTACAAGACAATTCACATATAAGACCCATATTTTGAAATAGTGACTAAAATGCGATTTTTGAAAAGTTCAGTGGTGATTGTTTTGTAAGGATTGAAACTTTGAATCTTTAAGGAGCTAATTTACCCAAGATTGGTTTCTCCAGATTTTTCTTAGATTTTAATGATTTAATTAATATTTAATTAATTAAAGGAAAAGTGGAAAACCAATTTTTAGATTTTCATAACTAACTTTTGTTAAAACTTTCTCATCTCTTTTTATCTCAAAATTCCCTCAGCCAAACACATTTCTACAGCAACATTTCTTTTGATTTTCACATCAAATGATGAGGTTTCAATCATCAATTGATTCCTAATCCTTTGTACATCAAATTCTATGGTTTTGCTTATTGGATTTTCAAGGAAATTGTCTCTAATCAAGGAGAAATCTACATTTAGAGGTAAGGATGTTCTCCTCCTCTAAATACTCAATTCTTTACTGAAATTCCCAAGTTCTCATTCCTTAAATTAAGTTTTATAAATGGATTTAATGTTATGAACTTGATTTTGGCTTAAAACTAAATATTTGGAAGAAATCTTGAAGAAATTCGTGGTGATTGTTTGGGCTCTGTTTTGAGATGGATTTGAAATGTATTTTGGATGTTTAATGATGTGTAATTGAGGTTTAATCAATGCAATCCCGAATAGGTTGAATTTCCTAAGTTTTTGCTTATGAAAATGGTGGTTTTTGGGGTGATCTTGGTGTTCTGTTATAGCTAGAGGTATAAGGACGAGTTTAGGTTCTTTTTGGATGTTAATTGATGTTTAGGAATGGTTAGAAGTGATGGATCTTTGCTGGGTTATGTTGTGGAAGAGTTTGGATGAGATTTCAGTTGTGTTTGGTAGGCAAAATGTTAGATTTGGTTAGGGCATCGAGTTTAGGTGTGATAGCTGAAGATTTTAATGCATGATGATGCATTAATCCTCTGCTTTGATGTGTTTAAAATAGGGGAGGCATCTTCGGATTCTTGTGGTGTTGATCCGGAGGCTTGATCGGCGTTTCGGCAAGCTTGCGAAACTGAATTGGTGAGTGAAGTTGGGATTTCCAGCTTTGTAATGAATGTTTGAAGGTGTGAGAGCTTAGTTTAAGTCTAATCAACTTAACTAAGCTCAAGAGTAAGTTTTCAGGAAAACTCTCTCTCTTGGATGAACCATGAGATGGTTGGATGCATTATAGTTAAATTGGCATGTTTAAATTCTGTTTTGAAAGCATGTTTTAGCATGATTAATGCTGGTTTTGAAAGCCATGTGTTGAAGGATGCTCAAGGTAAGAGATCCTTGGTTTGATATTAGTAAATGTGATTTTGATGCATAGAGATGCATGGTAGTTTAATGGCTTTGGTTAATGCTTTAAAACAGTGGATTATTGATGATAAATGATGTATATTGGCAAGTGATGTGTTGGTTTTAAAGTACTTGAATCGGATATAGTTAGTCGGCTATAGGATTGGGTGCACCGTGAAGAAAGTCGCCTTGGATGTTGAGGGGTTGTAATTGTACCGTAAACTCCATCCAAGTACACTAACGAGATGGTTAAGATCACAATGGTGGTTAAAATTCCATGTGTGGATCTTGTGTTGAGTGTCCCATGTTATCGTTAGTGATGTTATACATCTACCGATGAGTGATGTTGAGGGGTTGTGATTGTACTGTTAAACTCCATCACGGGTGTTGAGGGGTTGTGATTGTACCGGTAAACTCCACCTTGTGTGTTCGGTAGTGTGTATGAAACGTATGGGACAACGCTTGTAATCCGCGTATCCGATTGTGTTTTATGTTGTAATTGGTTATGGTTTATCACTTGGAAGCCAATATGACATGATGATGATAATGAAGCATAAGATGCTTGTTGTGTATGCAATGTTGCATGAGAAACAATGTTTATGTGTAAAAAGCCTTTGTGAAAAGTGTTTTATAAATGCAATATTGTGTTGTTTCTTTTGAGCATGCCTCACTAAGCATTTGTGCTTATGCTCTCTCTCTTGAACCAATAATGCAGATAATTGAGGTGTTTGAGGGCAGCAAGGAGGCTAAGAATCCAAGGGAAGGCTAAGCTCATGTATGGTGATGTTTTCACAAAACTATTAGTTTTTGATATTTTGCAATGGGAACCTAGGAGGTGATTTGGGAGTTGTTTTGGACTCCCTAGTTTTGGCGTGATGCTTTAAATGTTTTGGATTTGTAAATTGCCATTATGATGCTAGTTTTGGTGTTTTGATGGTTGATTGGTTTTAGACACTAGGATGCATGCCTATAGACTTGTGGATTTCCTTGATTGGTGCCATGCATGTGTTTTGGTGTTGCAAACATGTACCTTATATGTATGATGACCTGTTGGCATGATTAGGAAGTCATTAGGATGTGTTTGTATGGCTTAATGTGTGTAAAACCAGCAAATTATGCAACTTCTGGGCAATCTATATCGGAACGGGCACTAGCGTTTCGAAATGAGGGCCTGTAATGGCCTTCGTGTATCGAAAAGGATAGGGGCCGTTCCGAAACGAATTGGCCACTGCCAGGCCCTGTTCCGATACAGGTCTCGGAACGAACCCGAGTTTCGAAACGGTCAACCCTGTTTCGAAACAGATGACCGTTGTGCACTGATTTGAATGGTTTTAAGGTTTGCAGGCATTATGTTTTAGTCATGAAAATTGTATTTGCAATTGCTTGAGTTTGAGATGTCCGTTTAAGGTGAAATTTGACAGAGAAGCATGTAATATGGTTAATTAAGTATTGGTAACCTTAAAATCAGTTAAGTCCTCCATCTTTCCAGAATTTACAAATTGGTCCCTAACTTGTGTATTTGTGCAATTGAGTCCCTTATTGTTTTTCGATCGTTGTGCTTTGCAAGAATGCGTTTCTCGAGGGTACGCTTAGGGTTAATGTGCATCTAGATAAGATTTAAAAAGAAAAAAAGGGTAGTTAATCAAGTTTGACTTTCGGGTTGACTTTGGTTTTCCCCGTGTAATCTTCGTAGTTCGGGTCAACCGCCTAGGCCGGGCTAAGGGGGTTACATTTGGTTGTATCAGAGCTGAGTTCTCGAGTAAACGAGAATGGTTATGTGGGTGATGTATGTATGATTGCATGATATGTGTAACACTCGTGTCTTGGGCCTAGGAGTTAGCCGGGTTGTTGTTCGAGTCAAATAAAGTCTAATTAAAATAAACCAAACTTAGATAATGACCTAATTGAATTTAAATAATGAGGGAGGGACCAAAGTTGTGATTTACCCCATTTAAAAATAAAGGAAGACAACTTTCCCATAAAAGTTGTCATCTTCCTCCTCTTTTCCTCTTTACCAATTTCAAAACCCCCTCCCCACTTTCAAACTCTCCTAAAACCCTAATCACTATTCCTTTGGGTTGGCTAATCAATTTCATCATCAAATCAAGAGGTAAACATAAATTCTTAACCTCCTCTCCATTCTCTACTCACCTATTGTTTTAGATTTCAAAAATAATGAGTTTTGGGAATTAGGGTTCTTATGGAAAATTGGGGTTTTGATGGGGCTTTTCAATTTATTTTGAAAAATTGTTTTGGGGTTATGCTTAGTCATGATTAAACTCACAACATATATTAATTTGGTCAATTTTGGGTGAAATTTTCGTAGTGGGTCTCTAAGGCAAATTTTAGGGTATGAAATATTGGGTTTTTGAGAGGTTTTGTGTTGGAATTGAAGGGTTGATGGTCTACCTATGTTAGGAGGGTGTTTTGGGATGTTTTGGAAGCCATTTGGGTGCTTGGAATTGGGTATTTCAGCCTTGGTTGTGGGAGTCCGAAATTTGGGTTTTTGGGATGCTATGTGATTTGGAATTTGTGGAAATTGAGTTGTGTTTTGCAAAGTGGATTGATGGTTGAATTAGCATTGATTTGGGAAGTGATGTATGTGTTTTGTTTGGCTAGAAGCAAGGGGAAACGTGGAAGAAGCTTCGAGATCGAATCTGGGAATTTGAAGAACGGTCGCTTGCTTGGTCTTGTGCTTGGGAGCTTAGGTGAGTGGTTGTTTGCTTTTAAAGGTTTTAAATTAGTTGGTTCGAGTATATGGACTAGGTTGGGCTTGGTAGACCCACCTAGAGTTAGGATTAGGGTGGTAGCCTAATCCTAATCTTGATCTAAGCCTTTGGTTGAACTCAAATGTATGAATGTATATGCCTCGTATGTCTTGTGTTATGAATGCTTATGTATATTGTTTTATACATGTGAATTGAGGCGTGGGTTGTATTGCTTAAAGCATGCATGGTGATGGTTCATGATTATATCCATGGTGAGTACGTGCTAAGCACGGAAATGATTGAAATGAGTAATGTGGAACGAGTAAAATATTGGCACTAGTATACTTAAATACAAATGATCGATCATTAGGATGTTAGTGTGTACACTTGAGTCTAAAGTCGCGCGTGGCCTTGGTGGCGATGAGTCACCAAGGAGGAGTACGTGTTCGCCCGGAATTGTAATTGAATATAGTCGATGATGAGTGGAATCCCATCGACGGGGCGTGAGGATGAGTGGAATCCCCTCCGCGAGACCGGTGATGAGTGGAATCCCACCGAGGTAATGTGGTTGTTGGATATGAGTTTCCAACGTGTCTATCCGCGTATTTGAGTCATAACTAGGTGCCAATGTGGATTGATATGTGTATCATGGTGTTGGGATTTATGAGCTGTTTGGATGTTTAAATGTGGTTACATGTATGGTAGTGTTGAGCTCATGATTATGGCATATATGTGATATATATTGCTCATGCATCTATATCTTGTGGACTCATGGTAAATGTATGTTGCCTTGGCTAGATCGTGCTCGGACCCTGCAATGTTGAGGTTTGTTTTTAGAGCTTACCCTCAATAAGCATCATTGCTTACGCTCTCTTTGTTCAACATTGCAGATCCTTAGTTCGTGGGTTGCTCGGGCAAGTGGAGGGCCTCCAAGTGTGGTTTTGGACTTGTGTTCATCAAGTATGGTTTTAATGCTAAGACATGTAATAGTTTAAGCAATGGGATGTGTAAGGTTTTGGTTGTTGTTGTTGGTTGCTAAGAGCATGTTTAGACTCCATGTTATGTCATTTTTGTGTGGCTTGTGATGCCATGTTTAAGTTGTTATCCATGCCTAAATTACTCCCTTGTATGTTGGTTAAATGCCTTAGAAACCATGCTTAAGGTTGGATGTTGTTTGAATGATGACGTTGTTGAGTTTGATTATGGTTTGTAAGCATGCTATACTTTGATGAATGTTGGTGTGTATGATGGTATGCTTTAGGTTGTCTTATGCTGGGTGCACACCCCTTTTGAATGACTTGTGGCTTTATGATCCTTTTGAGCCTTTGTGTATGCTTAATATTGCCTATATTGCTCCTTGATTTGAATGCTATGTATGAAAGCTTAAATCCACGTTTGAATGACACCCATGGCTTAATTATGTATGCTTGCATGTTGGTATACGCTTAGGTGAGTCGAGAAATGCATTTAGGGTCGCGTTGGGGTCGTTTTAGTTGAGTTTGAGGAGTTGCAGTGCAAGGGGTATCGATACTCCTGGTTAGGGTATCGATACTCTCTTGCCCAAATGCCTCAGATTTTGCCTAGGGTATCGATACCCTTAGGGTATCGATACCCTCCAAAGTTTCTGTAAATTGGAATTTGGGAGTTAGAATGGAGCGTATCGATACGGGGTCCCGAGTATCGATACGGATCTAATCTGTTGACCAAGGAAGGTTGACCGTGGAAGAGGGTATCAATACCCTGGTAAGGGTATCGATACGGTCTTCTCATGTTGACTTCCTGGGTTGACCTAGGAAGGGGGGGGGGTATCGATACCCCTGTAGAGGGTATCGATAATGCCTGCCTTATAAGCTTAAAATTGCATGTTTGCATGGCTGTGTTTCGATTGTGTTTTTCCCTTGAACGTTTTCCGCTGTTGTGAATCATATAGGATCTAATATTCATCTAGGCGAGATTAATACAAAAAGAAAAAAAAATAGGGTTGCTAACCGAGGGGGAATCCTTTGGGTTTCGCTTCGGTTTTCCCCCGTGTGGCCCACTCGGACCAGTCATCCGGCCAGACCGGGACGAGGGGGTTACACTTGTTGGTATCAGAGCCTAAGGTTATCGAGACCTTGGGCAGGTAAGTGAGGTAAGTTTAAGTTTTTAAGTTGAATTGCACGGTGTTGCTTGTTTTGCAAGAATGATTGCTTGTGTGACAAGTATGCTGATTGTTTTACTTATAAGCATGTGTGTGTGGGTCCCATTGCTACTATTACATTGGAAAAATGATTTATAAGTGAGGAAACATACTTGGACACTTGGAAGCCTTGCCTTGCTAACCCAACTTGTGTGTTGTTGTTGTGGTTGTAGTTATTTATCTGAGAGAGCAATGTCTAGACCGAGAGGTAGACCGAGGTTGGTTCGTCAGGAACCGCGAGTTGTGGCTCCTGTTGAGCCGGTAGTTGGTGCGGGGGCTCACATAGAGGGACCGGGGGCCGCGGGAGTTGGCGCTCCTCCACCACCTCCACCACCACCACCTCATCCACCGGGAGTTGGGGGCGAGGATGGAGTCGGAGAAGGACCTCAAGGTGGCCAAGGTGGCCAAGGTCCAACTGGAATTGATATGACTCCGCTTGTGCAAGCAATAGCGGGAGCGTTCCAGGCCGCAGTGGCGGGAGCCCAGGCTGCAGCTCAGCCTAGGTGTGATGATGCTAGCTTACCTTTGGAGAGGCTCCGTAGTTTGGGGGCCGAGGAGTTTAGAGGATCTACTCCGGAGAGGTCGGAGTTATGGTTGGAGAAGACGGTTCGTATCTTGGCTCAGATGGGTTGTGCGGGCGCACATAGATTGGGTTGTGTGATCTCACTGCTTCAGGGTGATGCCTACACCTGGTGGGTCACCATCACTACCGGGGTTCCAGAGGCCGAGATAGATTGGGATTTCTTTGAGTTTGCTTTCAGGAAGAGGTACTTGGGACCGAGGTACCTAGATGAGAAGAAGAGAGAGTTCATGGCTCTCACTCAGGGGGATGCTTCAGTGACTGATTATGAGATCCGCTTTGTTCGCTTGAGTCAGTATGCCCCAGAGTTGGTTCCTACTGAAGTGGAACGCTGCAACCGATTCCGATACGGACTGAATGAAGAGGTTAAGAGGTACACGTTGGCTTCTGACTACTCAGACTTTGATGTGTTGGTCGCTAGGGCCAAGGATTTGGAGCATAGTTTGGGTTCAGCCAAACGAGCTGGTGGTTCTGGAAAGAGGCATAACCACTTTGATGGTAGAGATGCTAAGAGGCACAGGGGTGGCGGACATCAGTTTGATCAGAGACGTGGCGGTGGCCACCATGGTAGGGGCCATCAGGGCCATAGAGGAGGAGGGCGCTTGCCCGAGTGTGCACAGTGTGGGAGACAGCACACTGGAGAGTGCTGGGGTAACTTTCATGCTTGTTGGAACTGTGGTTCGAGGGACCACTTTAGGAGGGACTGTCCACGTCAGGCAGCTCAGGCACCAAATATTGCTCAGGCTCCTACGAGAGGTACTGATTTTCAGAGAGGTCGTGGGCGCGGTCGTGGCTACTTCCAGCCGAGGGCTGATGCACCTAGGGTAGATGCTCAGAGGAACCTTGCACATGTTGTGGCTGTGCAGCCAGAGGCGGGAGGACCAGCGAGGGTCTATGCTGAGAGAGAGGCCGGGAACGACACCGATGTGATAGCAGGTAATTTCGAGTTACAGTCTATGTCCTTGCTTTCTTTGGTTGATTCGGGTTCTACGCATTCCTACATTTTGAGTAAGCATGCACAGAAGTTAGATATTCCTGTTGAGATCTTAGATGTAGGTATGCATGTTACTAGTTCTTTTGGTGAGACAGTTGTGGTTAGACGTATGTATAGGAGGTGTCCACTGAAGATTCAGGGTCATGTGTTCTCAGTTGACATGATGGAACTTCCTTTCTACGGTTTTGATATTATTTTGGGTATGGACTGGTTGGTTGAGCATCGGGCTAGTGTGGACTTTGAGACAAAGAGAATCTCCTTGAAACTCTCTGATGATTACGAGGTAGTGGTAGTGGGCGAGAACATTAAGTTCTTGTCTAATGTGGTGTCAGCTTTAGAGGCTCATAGGTTGATGGACTCTGGATGTGGGGCCTATTTAGCTTATGTTATGAATCCGGACATGTGTGAGGCTAGACCGAAAGATATCAGAACAGTGTGTGACTTTCCAGATGTGTTTCCTGAAGAGTTGCTGGGTTTGCCTCCTGACAGAGATGTTGAGTTTGTGATTGAGACAGTTTCAGGGTCTAGTCCAGTTTCGATAGCTTTGTATCGTATGGCTCCAAAAGAGCTGAAAGAATTGAAGAGTCAATTGCAAGAATTATTAGACCGTGGTTTCATTAGGCCTAGTAGTTCTCCGTGGGGTGCACCAGTGTTGTTTGTGAAGAAGAAAGATGGGAGTATGAGAATGTGTATAGATTATAGGCAGTTAAATCAGTTGACAGTGAAGAACAAATATCCGTTGCCTAGAATTGATGACTTGTTTGATCACTTGAGAGGAGCATCTGTCTTTTCGAAGATTGATTTGAGATCAGGTTACTACCAGCTAAAGGTTAGAGAGGTCGATGTACCGAAGACAGCCTTTAGGACTAGGTATGGACATTATGAGTTGTTAGTCATGCCCTTTGGGTTGACTAATGCACCGGCAGCTTTCATGGACATGATGAATAGGATTTTTCATCAGTATCTAGATCAGTTTGTAGTTGTGTTTATTGATGACATCTTGGTGTATTCGCGAACTGAAGAAGATCATGACCGACACTTGAGACTTGTTTTGAAGACCTTGTTAGATCATCAGTTATATGCGAAGCTCAGCAAGTGTGAATTCTGGATTCGAGAGGTTGTATTTCTTGGCCATGTTGTTTCGGCCGAAGGCATCCGAGTTGATCCATCGAAGATTGAGGCTATTGTTGAGTGGAAACAACCTAAGTCCGTGACCGAGATTAGGAGTTTCCTAGGATTAGCTGGTTACTATAGGAGATTTGTGGATGGCTTCTCTAGAGTAGCTGCTCCCTTGACTAAGTTGTTGCAAAAGGGAGTCAAGTTTGAATGGTCAGATGCAAGACAAAAGGCCTTTGAGAAGTTGAAGGAAGCTTTGACAAATGCTCCAGTGTTAGTACAGCCTGTTTCAGGTAAGGAGTTTGTGATTTACAGTGATGCTTCCTACGTAGGCTTAGGATGTGTTTTGATGCAAGATAGGAGAGTTGTTGCTTATGCTTCTAGACAGTTGAAGATTCATGAGAAGAACTATCCTACTCATGACATAGAGCTAGCCGCAGTTTTGTTTGCATTGAAGATTTGGCGTCACTACTTGTATGGTGAGAAGTGTGTTGTTTACACCGATCACAAGAGCTTGAAGTACTTGATGACACAGAAAGAGTTGAATTTGAGACAGAGGAGATGGCTAGAGTTGTTAAAAGATTATGATTTGACCATTGAGTACCATCCGGGTAAGGCAAACGTAGTAGCCGATGCTTTGAGTAGAAAAGTGGTCGTGGAGCTGAGAGCTATGTTTGCTAGATTGAGTGTGTCCGATGATGGTGGCTTGATCACCGAGTTGCAAGTGAAGCCTTCTTTGATTCAGTTGATTAGAGAGAAGCAGTTGCAAGATGCGAGCCTAGTTCCACATGTTCAGGACATAGCCGAAGGAAGACCGACTGAGTATAGTTTCAGTGGTGAGAGTTTGTTGTGCTTTAGGGATAGAATTGTGGTACCGGAAGATGTTGAGCTGAGACGTCAGATTTTGAGCGAAGCGCATTCGAGTCCCTTTTCTATGCATTCGGGTAGTACCAAGATGTACCGAGATTTGAAGAATGATTACTTTTGGGTTGGGTTGAAGAGAGATGTAGCCGAGTATGTGAGCCGTTGCATGGTTTGTCAGAGAGTGAAGGCAGAACATCAGGTTCCTTCAGGTTTGCTACAGCCTTTGAAGATTCCGGAATGGAAGTGGGAGAGAATCACCATAGATTTTGTATCGGGGTTGCCTTTGTCTCCTTCGAAGAAGAATTCAGTTTGGGTGATTGTTGATAGGTTCACTAAGTGTGCTCACTTCTTAGCAGTGAACACTACGGATTCCTTAGACAAGTTGGCAAACTTGTACATTCGTGAGATTGTGAGACTTCATGGAGTTCCAAAGTCTATAGTTTCAGATAGGAATCTTAGATTTACTTCGAGGTTCTGGAGTTGTTTGCACAGTGTTTTGGGTAGTCGTTTGCATTTCAGCACATCTTATCATCCGCAGTCCGATGGGCAGTCAGAGCGAGTGATACAGATTCTAGAGGATATGCTTCGTTGTTGTGTGATTGATTTTCAGGGTTCTTGGGAGAAGCACTTACCGTTGGTTGAGTTTGCTTACAACAACAGTTATCAGTCTAGTATTCAGATGGCACCTTATGAGGCTTTGTATGGTAGACGGTGTAGAACTCCGATTTGTTGGGCTGAGACAGGTCAGAGGTTGTTACCCATGCCAGACTTGCTTAAGGGAACCACAGAAAAAGTGAAGTTGATCTGTGACCGTTTGAAAGCCGCTTCGGATCGTCAGAAGTCTTATGCAGATTTGAAGAGGAAAGAGATTGAGTACGCAGTGGGTGAGAAAGTGTTCCTGAAAGTATCTCCGTGGAAGAAGGTAATGAGATTTGGCCGGAAAGGCAAGTTGAGTCCGAGGTTCATTGGTCCGTATGGGATAGTTGAGCGGATTGGGCCCGTAGCTTACCGTTTGAGGTTACCTTCTGAGCTAGAAAAGATCCATGATGTCTTTCATGTATCTATGCTTAGGAAATATAGATCAGATCCTTCGCATGTGATGCCCGTTGAGGAGATAGAGTTAAATCCGGATTTGTCTTATAATGAAGAGCCCGTTGAGATACTTGCTTCGGACAACAAGGTTTTGCGTGGCAAGACCATAGAGTTGGTCAAAGTGTTGTGGAGGCATAGAGGTGTGGAAGAGGCCACGTGGGAGAGGAAAGCTGATATGGTTGAGCAGTTCCCGTATCTGTTTCCACCAGGTAATTTCGGGGACGAAATTCCTTAAGTGGGGGAGAGTTGTAACACCCGTGTCTTGGGCCTAGGAGTTAGCCGGGTTGTTGTTCGAGTCAAATAAAGTCTAATTAAAATAAACCAAACTTAGATAATGACCTAATTGAATTTAAATAATGAGGGAGGGACCAAAGTTGTGATTTACCCCATTTAAAAATAAAGGAAGACAACTTTCCCATAAAAGTTGTCATCTTCCTCCTCTTTTCCTCTTTACCAATTTCAAAACCCCCTCCCCACTTTCAAACTCTCCTAAAACCCTAATCACTATTCCTTTGGGTTGGCTAATCAATTTCATCATCAAATCAAGAGGTAAACATAAATTCTTAACCTCCTCTCCATTCTCTACTCACCTATTGTTTTAGATTTCAAAAATAATGAGTTTTGGGAATTAGGGTTCTTATGGAAAATTGGGGTTTTGATGGGGCTTTTCAATTTATTTTGAAAAATTGTTTTGGGGTTATGCTTAGTCATGATTAAACTCACAACATATATTAATTTGGTCAATTTTGGGTGAAATTTTCGTAGTGGGTCTCTAAGGCCAATTTTAGGGTATGAAATATTGGGTTTTTGAGAGGTTTTGTGTTGGAATTGAAGGGTTGATGGTCTACCTATGTTAGGAGGGTGTTTTGGGATGTTTTGGAAGCCATTTGGGTGCTTGGAATTGGGTATTTCAGCCTTGGTTGTGGGAGTCCGAAATTTGGGTTTTTGGGATGCTATGTGATTTGGAATTTGTGGAAATTGAGTTGTGTTTTGCAAAGTGGATTGATGGTTGAATTAGCATTGATTTGGGAAGTGATGTATGTGTTTTGTTTGGCTAGAAGCAAGGGGAAACGTGGAAGAAGCTTCGAGATCGAATCTGGGAATTTGAAGAACGGTCGCTTGCTTGGTCTTGTGCTTGGGAGCTTAGGTGAGTGGTTGTTTGCTTTTAAAGGTTTTAAATTAGTTGGTTCGAGTATATGGACTAGGTTGGGCTTGGTAGACCCACCTAGAGTTAGGATTAGGGTGGTAGCCTAATCCTAATCTTGATCTAAGCCTTTGGTTGAACTCAAATGTATGAATGTATATGCCTCGTATGTCTTGTGTTATGAATGCTTATGTATATTGTTTTATACATGTGAATTGAGGCGTGGGTTGTATTGCTTAAAGCATGCATGGTGATGGTTCATGATTATATCCATGGTGAGTACGTGCTAAGCACGGAAATGATTGAAATGAGTAATGTGGAACGAGTAAAATATTGGCACTAGTATACTTAAATACAAATGATCGATCATTAGGATGTTAGTGTGTACACATGAGTCTAAAGTCGCGCGTGGCCTTGGTGGCGTTGAGTCACCAAGGAGGAGTATGGGTTCGCCCGGAATTGTAGTTGAATATAGTCGATGATGAGTGGAATCCCATCGACGGGGCGTGAGGATGAGTGGAATCCCCTCCGCGAGACCGGTGATGAGTGGAATCCCACCGAGGTAATGTGGTTGTTGGATATGAGTTTCCAACGTGTCTATCCGCGTATTTGAGTCATAACTAGGTGCCAATGTGGATTGATATGTGTATCATGGTGTTGGGATTTATGAGCTGTTTGGATGTTTAAATGTGGTTACATGTATGGTAGTGTTGAGCTCATGATTATGGCATATATGTGATATATATTGCTCATGCATCTATATCTTGTGGACTCATGGTAAATGTATGTTGCCTTGGCTAGATCGTGCTCGGACCCTGCAATGTTGAGGTTTGTTTTTAGAGCTTACCCTCACTAAGAATCATTGCTTACGCTCTCTTTGTTCAACATTGCAGATCCTTAGTTCGTGGGTTGCTCGGGCAAGTGGAGGGCCTCCAAGTGTGGTTTTGGACTTGTGTTCATCAAGTATGGTTTTAATGCTAAGACATTTAATAGTTTAAGCAATGGGATGTGTAAGGTTTTGGTTGTTGTTGTTGGTTGCTAAGAGCATGTTTAGACTCCATGTTATGTCGTTTTTGTGTGGCTTGTGATGCCATGTTTAAGTTGTTATCCATGCCTAAATTACTCCCTTGTATGTTGGTTAAATGCCTTAGAAACCATGCTTAAGGTTGGATGTTGTTTGAATGATGACATTGTTGAGTTTTATTATGGTTTGTAAGCATGCTATACTTTGATGAATGTTGGTGTGTATGATGGTATGCTTTAGGTTGTCTTATGCTGGGTGCACACCCCTTTTGAATGACTTGTGGCTTTATGATCCTTTTGAGCCTTTGTGTATGCTTAATATTGCCTATATTGCTCCTTGATTTGAATGCTATGTATGAAAGCTTAAATCCACGTTTGAATGACACCCATGGCTTAATTATGTATGCTTGCATGTTGGTATACGCTTAGGTGAGTCAAGAAATGCATTTAGGGTCGCGTTGGGGTCGTTTTAGTTGAGTTTGAGGAGTTGCAGTGCAAGGGGTATCGATACTCCTGGTTAGGGTATCGATACTCTCTTGCCCAAATGCCTCAGATTTTGCCTAGGGTATCGATACCCTAAGGATACCGATACCCTCCAAAGTTTCTGTAAATTGGAATTTGGGAGTTAGAATGGAGCGTATCGATACGGGGTCCCGAGTATCGATACAGATCTAATCTGTTGACCAAGGAAGGTTGACCGAGGAAGAGGGTATCGATACCCCTGGTAAGGGTATCGATACGGTCTTCTCATGTTGACTTCCTGGGTTGACCTAGGAAGGGGGGGTATCGATACCCCTGTCAAGGGTATCGATACTGCCTGCCTTATAAGCTTAAAATTGCATGTTTGCATGGCTGTGTTTCGATTGTGTTTTTCCCTTGAACGTTTTCCGCTGTTGTGAATCATATAGGATCTAGTATTCATCTAGGCGAGATTAATACAAAAAGAAAAAAAATAGGGTTGCTAACCGAGGGGGAATCCTTTGGGTTTCGCTTCGGTTTTCCCCCGTGTGGCCCACTCGGACCGGTCATCCGGCCAGACCGGGACGAGGGGGTTACAATATGCCTTTTAAATGAAAGTATGATGTGTGAATTGTAAGTATGTTGCAATTGTGATGTTATGCTGTGTTGAAGCACGTTAGAGGAACCCATTGCCATATCAAAACTAATGAAAGGAATTGATTTTCTTTAAATGAGCTTGAGTACTTGGATTTCTTACCTTGTTGAGTCTAATTATGTTTATTGCATTGTGTCAGTTCATTGTTTTAGTGAATGGGACCTCGTAGAGAGACGAGAATTAATACGCGTGCTATGGCTCAAAACGAGAATGAGAACAATGCTGATAATGTTGTGGATATACCTCCTTCTCCTGGTGGTGGACCACCCGGTGGTGGTGCTGCAGGAGAGAATGTTGGTGTTGGTGCTGGTGCTGGGGTCGCTGCTCCTGACATGACAATTTTGATACAGGCTATTGCTGGAGCCTTTCAGGCGGCAGTAGCTGGAGCTCACAGAGCTGCGCATCAGGGAGATGCTGGTGTGAGATTACCTCTAGAACGTCTTCGCAGTCTGGGAGGGACTGAGTTCAGAGGTTTATCTACTGAAGGTTCCGAATCTTGGTTGGCAAGTACCAAGAGGATATTGGGACAAATGAACTGCAATGATGTGCATAAGTTAGGTTGCATGGTATCGCTGTTGCATGATGATGCGTATACTTGGTGGACGACCACCGTCTCCGGGATGGAGGAAGCTGATGTGACTTGGACGTTCTTTCTAAACGCGTTCAAGCGAAAGTATCTAGGTGTTCGATACCTGGATGAGAAAAAAAGAGAATTTATGTCTCTTGTGCAAGGAAGTATGTCTGTGGCTGAGTATGAGATCCAGTTTGTCCGCCTTAGCCAGTACGCACCTGAGCTTATCCCTGATGAGCGGGAGAGGTGTGAGCGTTTCCGGTATGGTTTGATGGCGGATGTGAAGACCTTTATGCTTGCAGCTAAGTACACGGATTTTGATGTGCTGGTGAGTAGGGCAAAGGACATTGAGCAGAACCTGGGTTTGTCTTCCAGAGGTGTTGGTTCTAGCTCGGGCAAAAGAGCTGCTGAGTATAGTTCCGGTGGTGGACGGAACAAGAGAGGACGCGATATGTAACACCCCAAAAATTACGCTCAATTTGTAAACCTAGATTTGAAAAAAATCCCTAATTTAGAAACCTAATTTTGAAATCCCTAATTGAAAACACTAATTATTTGGGAATTTTAATTCAAGAACCCTAATTTTTTTTGAAGGGACTAAATATGAATTTTTATTAAACTTGGAAATTAATATGAAATTTCTTAAAAGTTTAAGAACTACATATGAAATTAACCCATTTTTTTAGAATTTGAATTCTAATTCTCTTATGTTTCCCACTCAAGCCGTCTCTTTTTTTTGAAATTATTTTTTTATTATTATTATTATAAATTTACCTTATTTATTTATAATTCTAACCCTAATACAATTACTAAGCTATTCAACTTTACCACCGCCAACTATATATATATATAGTATAGTTATGCGATAAACTAAAACCACCACGCATGTAACGCCCCGGTTTTGGGCTCGGAAGTTTTGGCGTTGACCGGTTCGGTCAAAGTGCTGATCGAATATATATAAGAGTGAATTTAGGAAAGCCTAGTTCGGGTTGCATTAAAAATATGGAAAAATATTCTAAAATCATCTTTTAATATATAAAAGTGAACTGTGAAATCAATTTTGGAAAATGAGGTTCGGAAGGTTGACATTTTGGCTAGTGACCAAAATGTAATTTTTGAAAGTTGCGGGACAGTTTTATAAAGGATTGAAACTTTGAATCTTTAAGGAGCTATTATTCCAAAAAGGATTTCTCCAGAATTTTCTAAGATATTTTAAGTCTAAAATCTGATTTTAAAGATTATGAAAAGGAGGGAAATCATTTTAACCAAATTTCCAACTAACTTTCTATTTTCTCTCAAATTCTCTTTTCTCTCATTTTCTCTCAACCCAAACAAAATTCTCCAGATTTCTTTCTCTGATTTTGACATCTAAATCTCTCATTTCAACTCTCATTTGATTCCTAATCATCTCATCAACAAAACCTCTCAATTTGCAATTTGTTTCATCAAGCTTTTTGGCTCTAAAATGGAGAAATTCAAGTTTGGAGGTAAGAACGTCCTTCTCCTCTAAACTATCAGTTCTTTACTGAAATTCCTAAGTTCTCAATCCTTGATTTATGTTTTATCAATGGCTTTTCAATTGAGATCTTGATTTTTGGCTAAAATGCAAGATTTGGTGATTTTGGTGAAATTTTCGTGTGATCTGTTTAAGCAGGGTTTTGAGGTGTTAAATTGATGTTAAATGAATGCTAAAATGATTAGAAGTTGAGGTTTAATCAATGCAATCCCGGATAGGTTGAATTTCCTAAGTTTGGCTTGAGTTTTTGGTTGTTTTTGGAGTGTTTTTGGTGATCTGTTATACCTGGAGGTATAAGGACGTGGTTGTGATCATTTTGCATGTTATTTGATGTATAAAAATGGTTAGAAGTGATGGATCTTGGCTGGGTTAAGTTTTGGAAGTGTTTGGAGGTGATTTCGGTTGTGTTTGGTAGCCAAATTGTTAGATTTGTGATGAGCAGCGAGTTGTGTTGTTGTTGCTGGTGTTTTAATGCATAAGGATGCATTAATGTTCTGTTTTTATGTGCTTGAAACAGGGGAGATTGATCCTTGAGCCTTGGAGTTGTTTTCGGAAGGTTTCGGAAGCTTGGAAGGCTTGTTGGCTAGTCTTGTTTGGTAATCGGTGAGTGAAGTTGGGATTTCAGCTTTTGAAACAAGGTTTGAAGGTTTTGGGGAGCTTAGTTTAAGTCTAAACAACTTTGCTAAGCTCAAGAGTAAGTGAATGGGTTTTTGCTCTTGAATTGTGTGTGATTTGGTTTTAAAAATCAAATGTGGTTGATGATTGATATGCATGTGTTTTGCATGGTTTAATTCTGTTTTGTAAGCATGTTTTTAGCATGGTTCAATGCTGGTTTTGAAAGCCTTTTGAGAGGGATGCTCAAGGTAAGAGATCCTTGGTTTTATACATTGAAAATGTGGTTTTGATGCATAGTGTTGCATGTTGTTCAATGGCTTTGTATGATTTTTAAAAACAGTGAATTGATGATGATTAATGATGATAATTGTTACCTTTTGCATATTGGTTATGCATGTGAATCATGGGATTGATGAGGTAATGGTTTTGCATATTGTTTATGCATGTGAATCATTGAGCTAATGATGTGATGGCCTTGCATTATGTTTATGCATGTGGAACATTGGATATTGTGGTAAGATGGTTATATTGGCAAGAGGTGTAAGTGGTTCTTGGTTCATTGATCGGATATAGTTAGCCGGCTATAGGATTGGGTGCACCGTGAATAAAGTCGCCTTGGAGGTGGAGTGGTCAAGTGTGGACCGGGTAAACTCCCTTCAAGTATTCCTAACGAGATGAGGTCAGTGGAGGTTGTTGCCCACGGGAAGACCTCGGTTGCTTAAGGTCATAGTGGAGGTTGTTGCCCACGGGTGGACCTTGGTTGAGCGAAGGTTATATGGTGGTTTAAAGTCCATATGTGAGAACCTTGTGCTTGTTGAGATCACAATGGCAGTGGTTGAGTCCATGTGTGGATCTTGTGTGTGATGTCCCGGATCTCGTTAGATGATGTCTACAACTACCAATCGGTTATGCAAAGGTTGTATGGTGGTTGAAAGTCCATACGGGAGAACCTTGTGCATGTCAAGGTTGTATGGTGGTTAAAAGTCCATACATGGGAACCTTGGGAAAAGCTAAGGTTGTATGGTGTTTAAAAGTCCATACATGGGAACCCTAGGATGTTGAGGTCAAGTGGAGGTTGTTGCCCACGGGAGGACCTTGGATTGGGTAGTGTGTAGGGAGCGTAGGGACAACGCTCGGAATCCGCGTATCCGATCGGGTTGTTAAGTTGAAAAGTGAATGTGGTTGATCTCTTGGAGGCCAATGTAATGTTCTTGATCATAGTGAAGCATGAGAAGCTTGAATTGACGCATGGTTGCATGTGAAGCATGAGATGCTTGAATTAATGCATGTTTGCATGAGAAGCATGTGATGTTTGAAAAGATGCATTGTTGCATGAAATGTATATGATGCTAGTGAATGCATGTTACTTGTAGTTGTACAAGTGTTGGTAACCTTTTGGTAAGTGATGCTTGTGAGCATGGTTTTATCTATGTTGCATTGGAGTCTTGTAGGACTTGTTTTTAAAGGCATGTAAAGATGTTATTATGATTTTTATGTTGCCTTGGGTAAATGTATGTGATGGATTGTTGAAGCTTTGGTTTTTAAAAGGTTTCTTGCTTGTTATGGTTTTCAAGTCAAAGAAAGGTATGTCTTGAAATGGAAGTGTTTCCATGGTTTTGTTTAAGCTTGGCATATGGTGTTTATGCATGGTTTTGAGCTTAATGTTGAAAAGGTTTTCAAACATGGTTTGGTTAACAAATCGGGTTGGTTTTAAAGGTGTTTTAATGACCCGCTGCATTGATGGTGTTTTGGTTTTGAGCATTCCTCACTAAGCATTATGTGCTTACGCTCCTTTTTGTCCATCAATGCAGATTCTTGAAGTTTGGGCAGCAAGGAGCAAGGGATTCAAGGTGGACTCCAATGGAGATGTATGTCTCGGTGAATAGCTATAGTTAATAAGGGCAATGGGGTAGAATCTTTCGGATTTATGTGTATGTGGTCGTATATGTTGATCATGAATGTTTAAATGCTGTTGTTAATGTTGTTGAAACATGAATTAGCTTAATTGAGGTTGCTTTGGAAAGGTTTATGTTTAAATGGATAGCTTGAGTAGGAAGCATGTCAATGAATTTGGGGCTTCTCAAATGTGTTGGTTATATGTTGAATTGATGATGCATTTGTGGTTCCTGCATGTTGAATGATCATGTGGTATGATTTGTTGATGTTAATTTGAAGTTTGAAGCATGTTTGATGCTGTTTTCGAATTGTTTTCAGGCAGGGGTATCGGTACTCGGGCTTGTGTATCGATACGCCTGAGCCAAATATGCTCGTTCCTGCCCAGGCGTATCGGTACGGTTGAACAGGTACCGATACCGTATGAAGGCCGTATCGATACTGGGAAACTCGTATCGATACCGTTGCTGAAGTTTGGTTACTGCCTTCCCCGTGTATCGATACGTCTCCAGGTGTATCGATACAGGTGCTGTTATTTCTGTTAAAAGTATCTTTTATGTTTCAAAACGTTTGCGTTTTGGTCCTGAATCTTGTTTGAACAATTGTTTGAGTTCGGGAGGTCCGTTTGAGCTGAAATTTTGGCTGGGAAGCATGAAACATGATTAATTTTAAGTTGGTAACTTAAAATCTGGTTAAGTCCTTAAAGTTTTCAGAAATTACAATTTGGTCCCTGAAGTTGTAATTTGTTCAATTGGGTCCCTGTTTGATCTCTGATGTTTGTGATCTTTGAGCACGGTTTTTGTGTGATCACATATAGGGTTTATGTGCATCTAGACAAGATTAAACAGAAAAAAAAGGGTCGTTAATCAAGGTTGACTTTCGGGTTGACTTTGGTTTTCCCCGTGTAATCTTCGTAGTTCGGGTCTACCGTCTAGGCCGGGCTACGGGGGTTACAACGCACAAGCAATACCGAAAGCATCCAATTCGATTAAAATCCAGTACTAGAGAATGAGCATGAGATTTGTTCGCTACGTCGTTAGAGCTATTGCCTGCTTAAGATGTGTTTTCTTCCGGTGCTATAATTAAATTATATATTATTTTTCTATGTGTTGGTGTTTTACCTCTTTGTGATTATTTATATGTATTATGGTTTGTATGGTTGACATCATATGCATACGATTTCAGAATGTGTTTCAATTATGATAAATGGAAATTTGATCTACGAAACATCGGATTTATGAAACTATGATTTATGGACTATGATTTGTGAACTATGATTTATGGACTTATGGACTATGATTTATGAAGTATGTTTACGGAATATCGGATTTATAGAATTGTGTTTATGAAATTTGATTTTTAAACATCATATATGTATGAGCATGGGTTGGCATTTGTACGGAGGAAGTTCAGTGGTTTCATCCTTCGGGCTGAATTCCACTTCGGATCAGTGGTTCCACCCTTCGGGTTGAGTTCCACTTCGGATTGGTGACGATGTAGAGAGTGGTTCTGGGGAACCTTACTCTTCGGACGGTGATGTAGTTGGGTGCATTGCACTGTGCTTGTGATTTGTGTTATGGTTTAAAAGATTTCATTCAAAATAAATATTATGTTTTATAATTATGGTTTTTCTTGCACTTTAGAGACACACTAAGCTCTTTAGCTTACTCCCCCATAGTTTCTCTTTTCAGATATACTCAGACCATAGACGAATCGGTACTTGGAGGATCTCAGATTTTATTTTATTATTTTATCATTCAGTACGAAACTATTTTTTAATCAGATTTCTATTTATTATTTTGGGACATGAATGTAATTTTAAACTATTTAAATTTTGAGATTATTTTAGCATTCATCTACTGTTATTTTAATTTAAAGATTTTATATAATTATTAGAATATATATTATGATATTTATATTTATTTTTATTATTAAATTTATGTTATTTTATTTTATTAAAGTATAATTTTCAAAATTGGATTTCTTGAGGGAAAAGTATTCAAACGTAACTTCCTAAATTCGGCATGTTCTTCTAGGCCGGGTTTAGGGGGTTACACGATAAGAGGTACCAGTCTTCTACTAGGCGTGGTAATGGAGGGCATGGTGCGCCTGTTCAGGGAGACAGGATGAGAGATGATCAGAACACGTGCTGGGCGTGTGGATTGCGTGGCCATTTGAGGCGTGATTGTCCTCGAGCAGTGAGGGAGGTGCAGGCTTCTGTGGCAGTGACTGGTAATTCGTGCTGGAATTGTGGTTCGTCAGAACACATGTGGAGGGAGTGTCCTTTATTGGCCGGTGGAGGTCAAGGACGTGCTCCTGGAGTTGTTGCACCACAGAGAGGTCGTGGGCGCGGCCGTGGTAACTTCCAGCGCAGAGATGATGGTGGGAGGAACGTGGCACATGTGGTGGCTGTCCAACCTGAGGGTGGTGGCTAGGCTCGAGTGTATGCGCAGCGAGAGGGGAGGAATGACACGGATGTGATCGCATGTACCTTTACTTTGCAATCCTTGTCATTACTTTCCTTGATTGATTCTGGATCTACACACTCATACATATTGCGTGAACATGCTCAATTGCTTGGTTTTCCTATTGAGTCTTTGGATATTGGTATGCGTGTAACTAGTTCCTTTGGTGAGACCGTTGTGACATGAAAACTGTATAGAAGATGTCCTTTGGTTGTGCAAAATCATGTTTTTCATGTTGATCTCATGGAATTGCCATTCTATGGTTTTGATGTAATCCTTGGTATGGATTGGCTTGTTGAACATCGAGCTGTGGTGGATTTTAAGAACAAGCGAGTTTCGTTGAAGCTTGTGGATGATTATGAAGTAGTGGTGGTTGGTGAGAATGTGAAGTTTCTTGCCAATGTGGTATCTACCTTAGAAGCGAGCCGAATGCTGAGACAAGGGTGTGAAGCTTATCTGCCCTTTGTGATGAATCCTAGCTCTAAGGAGTTGCCGGTTCAAGATATCAGGATTGTGCGAGAGTTTCCTGGTGTGTTTCCAGAGGAGTTTCCTGGGTTGCCTCCTAATCGAGAGGTGGAGTTTGGAATTGAGCTGTATGAAAACACAACTCCAGTGTCCATTACTCCTTATCGAATGGCACCTAAGGAGTTAAAGGAGCTGAAGACACAACTTCAGGAGTTTCTTGATCGTGGTTTCATTCGGCCGAGTGTGTCACCTTGGGGTGCACCGGTCTTGTTTGTGAAGAAAAAGGATGGCACTATGAGAATGTGCATCGACTATCGTCAGCTGAACAAGTTGACTATGAAGAATCGGTATCCTTTACCGAGGATTGATGATCTTTTTGATAAATTTCGGGGAGTGGTTGTGTTCTCTAAGATTGACTTAAGGTCAGGGTATTACTAGCTCAAGGTGAAGGATGTGGATGTGCCAAAGACAACCTTCAGAACGAGGTATGGGCATTATGAGTTTTTGTAATGCCGTTTGGTTTGACGAATGCTCCTGCATCTTTTATGGACATGATGAATAGAGCGTTCCATGGATACTTGGACAATTTTTTTTGTGGTGTTCATTGATGATATCCTTGTGTACTCTCGCACTGAGGAGGAGCATGAGGGACATTTGCGGATTGTGTTGCAGGCTTTGTTGAAGAATCAGCTTTATGCTAAACTGAGCAAATGTGAATTCTGGCTTAGGGAAGTTGTGCTCCTTGGTCATGTGGTTTCAGCTGAGGGGATTCGTGTTGATCCTCATAAGATTGAGGCAGTGATGAATTGGAAGCCTCCTAAGTCTGTTCATGAAGTCCGTAGTTTCCTTGGTTTTGCAGGATACTACCGGAGGTTCGTGGATGGATTTTCAAAGATTGCTGCACCTTTGACGAAGTTGTTGCAGTAGGATGTCAAGTATGAGTGGACGGAAGCGAGACAACAGGATTTTGATAAGCTTAAGGCAGCTTTGACGCAAGCTCCTATCTTGGTTCAACCTGAATAAGGGAAAGAGTTTGTGGTGTACAGTGACGCATCCTATGTTGGTTTGGGGTGTGTGTTGATGCAAGAGGGTAAGGTGGTGGCTTATGCATCGCGACAGTTGATGTAACCCCCGTAGCCCGGCCTGGACGGTTGACCCGAACTACGAAGATTACACGGGGAAAACCAAAGTCAACCCGAAAGTCAACCTTGATTAACGACCTTTTTTTTTCTTTTTAATCTTATCTAGATGCACATTAACCTTAGATGTGATCACACAAACACCATGCTCAAAGATCACAAACATCAGAGATCAAACAGGGACCCAATTGAACAAATCACAACTTTAGGGACCAAATTGTAATTTCTGAAAACTTTAAGGACTTAACCAGATTTTAAGTTACCAACTTGAAATTAATCATGTTTCATGCTTCTCTGCCAAATTTCAGCTCAAACGGACATCCCGAACTCACACAATTGCACAAACAAGATTCAGGACCAAAATGCAAACATTTTGAAACATTTAACCGCCCATGTCAGCCCCCAACGGTCACCCGTTCCGAAACAGGCCAAGCCCGTTCCGAAACACGGGCCGTTCCGCAACGCGTTCCGCAACGGGGGTCTGGCAGAATACATTCCGTTTCGGAACGGTGACACCCGTTTCGGACGCCTGGGTTCATGCAGGGCACCCGTTCCGAAACGGTGTTGCCTGTTCCGAAACGCCTAGCCCAGAATGTTGCATTTTGCTCATTCAAACACACAATTGGTCATTCAAACATGCTCCAAAAGCCACCAAACTTTGCCAACATGCAATTCAACATAAAAGAGACATACTTGCATCAACAATTCAACATATAACCATCACATAAGGAAAGCCCCAAATCTATAGGCATGCTTCCTACACAAGCAACCATTTAAGCACAAACCTTCCAATTCAACCTCAATTAAGCCAATTCATGTTTCAACAACATTAACAACAGCATTTAAACATTCATGATCAACACATACGATCACAATAACAACAATCTGAGTGATTCTACCCCATTGCCCTTATTAACTATAGCTATTCACCGAGACATAAATCTCCATTGGAGTCCACCTTGAATCCCTTGCTCCTTGCTGCCCAAACCTCAAGAATCTGCATTGATGGACAAAAAGGAGCGTAAGCACATAATGCTTAGTGAGGAATGCTCAAAACCAAAACACCATCAATGCAGCGGGTCTTTAAAACACTTTAAAACCAACCCGATTTGCCTTCCAAAACCATGTTCGAAAACTCTTTTCAACATCAAGCTCATAACCATGCATTAACACCATATGCCAAGCTTTAAACAAACCATGGAAAACACTTCCAATTTGCAACATACCTTTCTTTAACTTGGAAACCACATCAAGCAAGAAACCATTTAAAACCATAGTTCAATCAAACCATTTCATGCATTTAACCAAGGCAACATAAAACCATAACATCATCTTCACATGCCTTAAACAACAAGTCATACAAGACTCCAATGCAACATAGGCAACTCATGCTCTCATACATCATTTATCAAATGATTATCAACACTTGATCAACTTACAAGTAAACATGCCATCACTAGCATTATACACATTTCATGCAACAATGCATCTTACCAAGCATCTCATGCTTCCCATGCAAACATGCATCAATTCAAGCATCTCATGCTTCACTATGATCAAGAACATTACATTGGCATCCAAGTGATCAACCACATTCACTTTCCAACTTATCGATTCGATCGGATACGCGGATTACAAGCGTGTCCCAACGCTTCCTACACACTACCCAATCCAAGGTCTTCCAAATGGGCAACAACCTCCATTTGACCTTAACAACCTAAGGTTCCCATGTATGGACTTTTAAACACCATACAACCTTAGCTTTTCCTCAAGGTTACCATGTATGGACTTTCAACCACCATACACCCTTGACATGCACAAGGTCTTCCCGTATGGACTTTCAACCACCATACAACCTTTGCATAACCGATTGGTAGTTGTAGACATCATCTAACGAGATCCGGGACATCACATACAAGATCCACACATGGACTTAACCATTGCCATTGTGATCTTAACAAGTACAAGGTTCTCACATAAGGACTTTTAACCACCTTATAACCTTTACTTAACCAAGGTCCTCGAATGGGCAACAACCTCCATTATGACCTTAACAACTCAGGTCCTCGAGTGGGCAACAACCTCCACTATGACCTCATCTCGTTAGGAATACTTGAGGGGAGTCTAACCGGTCCACACTTGACCACTCCGCCTTCAAGGCGACTTTATTCACGGTGCACCCAATCCTATAGCCGGCTAATTATACCCGATCAATGAACCAAGAACCTTTCGCATCACTTGCCAATATAACCATCTTACCATATTATCAAATATTCCACATGCATAAACAAAATGCAAGGCCATCTCATCATTAGCTCAATGATTCACATGCATACACATAATGCAAAACCATCACATCATTAGCTCAATGATTCACATGCATAAACAATATGCACAAGGTAACAATTATCATCATTAATCATCATCAACTCACTGTTTTTAAGCATCATACAAAGCCAATGAACAACATGCAACTCTATGCATCAAAATCACAATTTCCATAAACATAACCAAGGATCTCTTACCTTGAGCATCCTTCTCAATTGACTTTCAAAACTAGCATTAAACCATGCTAAAACATGCTTACAAAACAGAATTTAACCATGCAAATCACATGCATATCAATCATTAACCGCTTTTGATTTTTAAAGCCAAAACATACACAATCCAAGAGCAAAAACCATCCACTTACTCTTGAGCTTAGCAAAGTTGTTTAGACTTAAACTAAGCTCCCAAAAACCTTCAAACCATGTTTCAAAAGCTGAAATCCCAACTTCACTCACCGATTACCAAACAAGCCTAGCCAACAAGCTTTCCAAGCTTCCGAAACCTTCCGAAAACACCTCCAAAGCTCAAGGATCAACCTCCCCTGTTTCAAGCACATAAAAACAGAACATTAATGCATCCATATGCATTAAAACACCAGCAACATCACCACAACTCGCTGCTCACCACAAATCTAACAATTTGGCTACCAAACACAACCGAAATCACCTCCAAACACTTCCAAAACTTAACCCAGCCAAGATCCATCACTTCTAACCATTTTTATACATCAAATAACATGCAAAATGATTACAACCACGTCCTTATATCTCCAGGTATAACAGATCACCAATTACACTCCAAAAACAACCAAAAACTCAAGCCAAACTTAGGAAATTCAACCTATCCGGGATTGCATTGATTAAACCTCAACTTCTAATCATTTTAGCATTCATTTAACATCAATTTAACACCTCAAAACCCTGCTTAAACAGATCACACGAAATTTTCACCAAAATCACCAAATCTTGCATTTTAGCCAAAAATCAAGATCTCAATTGAAAAGCCTTTAATAAAACATGAATCAAGGATTGAGAACTTAGGAATTTCAGTAAAGAACTGATAGTTTAGAGGAGAAGGACGTTCTTACCTCCAAACTTGAATTTCTCCATTTTAGAGCCAAAATGCTTGATGAATCAACTTGTAAATTGAGAGGTTTTGATGATGAGATGATTAGGAATCAAATGAGAATTGAAATGAGAGATTAAGAGGTCAAAATCAGAGAAAGAAATCTGAGGAAATCTTGTTTGGGTAGAGAGAAAATGAGAGAAAAGAGAATTTGAGAGAAAATGGAAAATTAGTTGGAAATTTAGTTACAAATGATTTTCCCTCATTTTCCAAATCTTTAAAATCAGATTTGAGTCATAAAATATCTTAGAAAAATCTGGAGAAATCCTTTTTGGAATAATAGCTCCTTAAAGATTCAAAGTTTCAATCCTTTATAAAACTGTCCCGCAACTTTCAAAATTTACATTTTGGTCACTAGCCAAAATGTCAACCTTCCGAACCTCATTTTCCAAAATTGATTTCACAGTTCACTTATACATATTAAAAGATGATTTTAGAATATTTTTCCATAGTTTTAATGCAACCCGAACTAGGCTTTCCTAAATTCACTCTTAAATATTCGATCAGCACTTTGACCGAACCGGTCAACACCAAAACTTCCGAGCCCAAAACCGGGGCGTTACAACTCTCCCCCCCTTAGGAAATTTCGTCCTCGAAATTTCAACCGGCAAAAGAGAACAACAACCTTCTCAAGCAACACACAAGGCAACACCAAAGCCTTAACCAACACCACTGATCACTTTCCACACAAAACTTCCACCACTCACTGTTCACAAATCCACACTCTCAAGGGTAACCACAACCCAACCTTCCACACAACCAGATTATGCACAATCTCATCATCAACCTGAAAACTTCAACTCTTACAGCAAACAACACTGTAATACACATCTTCCAAGACTTGCCTACACAAAGACAACAACCAAACCAACTCAACCACTAGGCAACCTCCCAGTCTCTAAAACTCTTGCGATTCCCAAACCTCTTCCAAAGATTTCCCAACAAGCAGAAATCCTTAACATCAACTGTTTACTCAAGCTCTTCGACAAAGCTGACCACCCTTCACATCCGTCAAAAACATTACCATTACAGCTCACCAGCACCAAAAACCAAAATCACATCACAACCTCAACTTGAAACCTTCAGCCGTTCCACATACCATCAACAGACTTCAAACAAAACTTCTTAACCATAACTGGCCAACTACCGCTCACAAGAACCCAAACCACCAACAAAAACCTTCGATCTTCCACAGCCTTTTCACGACAAACTTCAACCAGAACACTTACATTACCAGAACATCACTGAACCAAAACACACATAACAGCTCCAGAACTCTTCAAAGGTTGCCAAGAACAAACACAACCCTTTCACAACAACTTAAAAGCTAAGCTACCTCAGCACTTGGAAAACACAACCTCAAACTGCAACTTCACTTAGCTCCAAGGAACTACCACTTCCTTTAAACTAAACAAACCACTTAGCAGATACCAACCTCAAACAGATACCCTTCATCACCAAACCACTAAACTCTCAGAGCAACAAACACTTTCCTTTCACCAACAGGCCATTCCACTCTCACTATCACTAGCAACTAGATAACAAACTCCAGCACTTCTAACTCCCACTCAGCACCAAACACCCTCTAAAAACCATCATCCCACCTAATCCAACCACAACACTAACAAATTCGATTAGTTATTAGGGAGTGTGAACATCGTATGCATGATCACCTACATGCCCTATCAATGTCTGATGTACATGTATGCAAAAACCTCTAATGTTATGCCACATGTATGCATGGACCAACATATATAATATAGTATATATCAATGATTTAACTGTGCATGAATGCCAGTTCACACCCTCCAATAACATCCTCAAAATCTGTCTAAGAACAACCTCCTTACTCATCTTTAACTTATCTAACTCCATCATACCAACAACCATTAACCACAAGATACTCACCCAAGCCTTCTTCACACCAAAGATATCACCAAACCACAACTATCATTACCCCAAACATGCTAGCAACAAGACTAGACTTACCACGCAAGGAAAAACCAACAGAAACCAAACTAAGGCAACTAAAGCAAAGATCACTTAACAAGGTTACCTGAAAACACAACACCACCCTGAAGCTTCATCGAACGAGCTCTCTTCCTTGCAGAACCAACATCCTTCTGTCGCACCCCTGCAGCACCAGCTAACACACCAGGGTCACCACCAACTCCTTGCAATAAGGAACCTTGGCTATTCCGAGCCAACATCGAACAATCACGCTTCATGTGTCCAGCAGACCCACATTTCCAGCAAACTTCATTCCCTAAACTCTTCACAACCTTCGGCTTTTTCTGCCACTTCTGAACCTCGCCTCGGCCATGCTCACGACCTTTCAAAGATCCTTTGGCTAACACCAAAGCTGACTTCACTCCATGAGGACAATCACGCCTAACATGCAACTTAGAACCACATCTCCAGCAAACACTTGTGTCCCAACATTTTCCAACATGTTGCCTTTTACAACGGTCACACACAGATGACTGAGCTCCCACTCCTTGCTCAAGCAACACTTGCTCACCAACAGCATTAGCCGCACCTTGCTTAACCCTTGGAAATTCCCCTCCAAGATACCTTTCATAGAAAGCAGACACGAAGAAATCCCAATCAATATCAAGGATATGTGACGCCACAGCCACAGATGTCCACCAAGAACAAACATCCTCCAGCATCAGAGAAACAACACTCCCCAGCTTACAGGCATAATCACAGCCTTCCTGATCCAAAATCAGAACTACATTGGCCAACCAGGCGTCAAACATCTCCGGGGAAGAACCATGATACTCCTCAGCACCCAAATCAAGCAAATGTTGCTTCGGCAAACCCACACATTTAGCCAGCACATCCACTGATCCCACCTCAACCATAGCCTGAGATGTTCCCAACACCTCCTGAACAACAGGTAAAGAACTTTCCATCCCGGAACCAGCTTCCTTCCCTTGCCTTACCAACTCAACTTCAGTCACAGAAGACTGAGACAAAACACCTTTACAAAAGGGTGAATCCTTTGACTTAACAACCTGCCCCAAGGCAGCCACCATCTCACTCATCCTCCACTCTTTCATCATCTTTGCCATACCACTAACAACAAACAACATACAATCACAACAAACAAACAAAACCTGTTAGACCAGCATTAAGCAAGGATTCAAACTCCAACTCCAAAATAACACAATAGCTATATTAATAAGGCAATGGGTATCCCGAATCCTCCCCTTTACATGACATAACAGCCAACACAACATGAACATCACAACATCAAGCATATCAACAACATACCTTGATCATGCTTACACCAAACAACATCCAACAACACTAGCACATTAGCAACATAACATGCTCAAAACACATTCATCATGCATAGCATCAGCTCATAACATCCACACATATCCATATGATCTCAACCAAGATTCATAACCACAAATCATGCTTGCATACATCAGCAACATGCTCAAAACATCAACAGCATACTCAGAAATACATGCTTCAACCAGCTTTCAACCACACAACAAGATAAACATCAAGCACACTTACCACAACAACTTACCGTTTTCCCCAACCTTCGCAACTCAGCTCTGATACCACCAAATGTAACCCCCGTAGCCCGGCCTGGACGGTTGACCCGAACTACGAAGATTACACGGGGAAAACCAAAGTCAACCCGAAAGTCAACCTTGATTAACGACCCTTTTTTTTTCTTTTTAATCTTATCTAGATGCACATTAACCTTAGATGTGATCACACAAACACCATGCTCAAAGATCACAAACATCAGAGATCAAACAGGGACCCAATTGAACAAATTACAACTTTAGGGACCAAATTGTAATTTCTGCAAACTTTAAGGACTTAACCAGATTTTAAGTTACCAACTTGAAATTAATCATGTTTCATGCTTCTCTGCCAAATTTCAGCTCAAACGGACATCCCGAACTCACACAATTGCACAAACAAGATTCAGGACCAAAATGCAAACATTTTGAAACATTTAACCGCCCATGTCAGCCCCCAACGGTCACCCGTTCCGAAACAGGCCAAGCCCGTTCCGAAACACGGGCCGTTCCGCAACGCGTTCCGCAACGGGGGTCTGGCAGAATACATTCCGTTTCGGAACGGTGACACCCGTTTCGGACGCCTGAGTTCATGCAGGGCACCCGTTCCGAAACGGTGTTGCCTGTTCCGAAACGCCTAGCCCAGAATGTTGCATTTTGCTCATTCAAACACACAATTGGTCATTCAAACATGCTCCAAAAGCCACCAAACTTTGCCAACATGCAATTCAACATAAAAGAGACATACTTGCATCAACAATTCAACATATAACCATCACATAAGGAAAGCCCCAAATCTATAGGCATGCTTCCTACACAAGCAACCATTTAAGCACAAACCTTCCAATTCAACCTCAATTAAGCCAATTCATGTTTCAACAACATTAACAACAGCATTTAAACATTCATGATCAACACATACGATCACAATAACAACAATCCGAGAGATTCTACCCCATTGCCCTTATTAACTATAGCTATTCACCGAGACATAAACCTCCATTGGAGTCCACCTTGAATCCCTTGCTCCTTGCTGCCCAAACCTCAAGAATCTGCATTGATGGACAAAAAGGAGCGTAAGCACATAATGCTTAGTGAGGAATGCTCAAAACCAAAACACCATCAATGCAGCGGGTCTTTAAAACACTTTAAAACCAACCCGATTTGCCTTCCAAAACCATGTTCGAAAACTCTTTTCAACATCAAGCTCATAACCATGCATTAACACCATATGCCAAGCTTTAAACAAACCATGGAAAACACTTCCAATTTGCAACATACCTTTCTTTAACTTGGAAACCACATCAAGCAAGAAACCATTTAAAACCATAGTTCAATCAAACCATTTCATGCATTTAACCAAGGCAACATAAAACCATAACATCATCTTCACATGCCTTAAACAACAAGTCATACAAGACTCCAATGCAACATAGGCAACTCATGCTCTCATACATCATTTATCAAATGATTATCAACACTTGATCAACTTACAAGTAAACATGCCATCACTAGCATTATACACATTTCATGCAACAATGCATCTTACCAAGCATCTCATGCTTCCCATGCAAACATGCATCAATTCAAGCATCTCATGCTTCACTATGATCAAGAACATTACATTGGCATCCAAGTGATCAACCACATTCACTTTCCAACTTATCGATTCGATCGGATACGCGGATTACAAGCGTGTCCCAACGCTTCCTACACACTACCCAATCCAAGGTCTTCCAAATGGGCAACAACCTCCATTTGACCTTAACAACCTAAGGTTCCCATGTATGGACTTTTAAACACCATACAACCTTAGCTTTTCCTCAAGGTTACCATGTATGGACTTTCAACCACCATACACCCTTGACATGCACAAGGTCTTCCCGTATGGACTTTCAACCACCATACAACCTTTGCATAACCGATTGGTAGTTGTAGACATCATCTAACGAGATCCGGGACATCACACACAAGATCCACACATGGACTTAACCATTGCCATTGTGATCTTAACAAGTACAAGGTTCTCACATAAGGACTTTTAACCACCTTATAACCTTTACTTAACCAAGGTCCTCGAATGGGCAACAACCTCCATTATGACCTTAACAACTCAGGTCCTCGAGTGGGCAACAACCTCCACTATGACCTCATCTCGTTAGGAATACTTGAGGGGAGTCTAACCGGTCCACACTTGACCACTCCGCCTTCAAGGCGACTTTATTCACGGTGCACCCAATCCTATAGCCGGCTAATTATACCCGATCAATGAACCAAGAACCTTTCGCATCACTTGCCAATATAACCATCTTACCATATTATCAAATATTCCACATGCATAAACAAAATGCAAGGCCATCTCATCATTAGCTCAATGATTCACATGCATACACATAATGCAAAACTATCACATCATTAGCTCAATGATTCACATGCATAAACAATATGCACAAGGTAACAATTATCATCATTAATCATCATCAACTCACTGTTTTTAAGCATCATACAAAGCCAATGAACAACATGCAACTCTATGCATCAAAATCACAATTTCCATAAACATAACCAAGGATCTCTTACCTTGAGCATCCTTCTCAATTGACTTTCAAAACTAGCATTAAACCATGCTAAAACATGCTTACAAAACAGAATTTAACCATGCAAATCACATGCATATCAATCATTAACCGCTTTTGATTTTTAAAGCCAAAACATACACAATCCAAGAGCAAAAACCATCCACTTACTCTTGAGCTTAGCAAAGTTGTTTAGACTTAAACTAAGCTCCCAAAAACCTTCAAACCATGTTTCAAAAGCTGAAATCCCAACTTCACTCACCGATTACCAAACAAGCCTAGCCAACAAGCTTTCCAAGCTTCCGAAACCTTCCGAAAACACCTCCAAAGCTCAAGGATCAACCTCCCCTGTTTCAAGCACATAAAAACAGAACATTAATGCATCCATATGCATTAAAACACCAGCAACATCAACACAACTCGCTGCTCACCACAAATCTAACAATTTGGCTACCAAACACAACCGAAATCACCTCCAAACACTTCCAAAACTTAACCCAGCCAAGATCCATCACTTCTAACCATTTTTATACATCAAATAACATGCAAAATGATTACAACCACGTCCTTATATCTCCAGGTATAACAGATCACCAATTACACTCCAAAAACAACCAAAAACTCAAGCCAAACTTAGGAAATTCAACCTATCCGGGATTGCATTGATTAAACCTCAACTTCTAATCATTTTAGCATTCATTTAACATCAATTTAACACCTCAAAACCCTGCTTAAACAGATCACACGAAATTTTCACCAAAATCACCAAATCTTGCATTTTAGCCAAAAATCAAGATCTCAATTGAAAAGCCTTTAATAAAACATGAATCAAGGATTGAGAACTTAGGAATTTCAGTAAAGAACTGATAGTTTAGAGGAGAAGGACGTTCTTACCTCCAAACTTGAATTTCTCCATTTTAGAGCCAAAATGCTTGATGAATCAACTTGTAAATTGAGAGGTTTTGATGATGAGATGATTAGGAATCAAATGAGAATTGAAATGAGAGATTAAGAGGTCAAAATCAGAGAAAGAAATCTGAGGAAATCTTGTTTGGGTAGAGAGAAAATGAGAGAAAAGAGAATTTGAGAGAAAATGGAAAATTAGTTGGAAATTTAGTTACCAATGATTTTCCCTCCTTTTCCAAATCTTTAAAATCAGATTTGAGTCATAAAATATCTTAGAAAAATCTGGAGAAATCCTTTTTGGAATAATAGCTCCTTAAAGATTCAAAGTTTCAATCCTTTATAAAACTGTCCCGCAACTTTCAAAATTTACATTTTGGTCACTAGCCAAAATGTCAACCTTCCGAACCTCATTTTCCAAAATTGATTTCACAGTTCACTTATACATATTAAAAGATGATTTTAGAATATTTTTCCATATTTTTAATGCAACCCGAACTAGGCTTTCCTAAATTCACTCTTAAATATTCGATCAGCACTTTGACCGAACCGGTCAACACCAAAACTTCCGAGCCCAAAACCGGGGCGTTACAGTTGAAGGTGCATGAGCGCAATTATCCTACGTCTGACATTGAGTTGGCTGCGATGGTTTTTGCTTTAAAAATTTGGAGACATTACATGTATGGTGAGAAGTGTACTGTGTACACGGATCATAAAAGTTTGAAGTATCTGATGTCTCAGAAAGAGTTGAATCTTAGGCAGCGATGTTGGGTGGAGTTGCTTAAAGATTACGATCTAACGATCGAGTACCATCTGGGAAAAGCTAATGTTGTAGCGGATGCCTTGAGTAGAAAGGTGGCAGTGGAGTTGAGGGTTATGTTTGCCAGCTTGAGCATTTCGCGAGATGGCGGTCTTGTGGCTAAATTGCAAGTGAAACCATCCTTGGTTCAGTTGATAAAGGATAAGCAGTTGTTGGATGATTCCTTGGTGTCACATGTTCAGGA
Source organism: Hibiscus tridactylites (assembly GCA_958450335.1). NCBI lineage: Eukaryota > Viridiplantae > Streptophyta > Magnoliopsida > Malvales > Malvaceae > Hibiscus > Hibiscus tridactylites. The sequence continues at coordinate 67,803,309 of OY288273.1, forward strand.
TATTGCTGAGGATAGGCCATCGGATTTCTGCTTTAATGATGATGGAGTTTTATGTTTTGGGAGTCGGATAGTAGTGCCCAATGATGTTGAGTTGAGGCGTGCTATTCTGACTGAAGCTCATAGTAGTCCTTTTGCTATGCACCCTGGTAGTACAAAGATGTATCATGATCTTAGAGATGAGTACTATTGGGTGGGATTAAAGAAAGATGTTGCTGAGTATGTGAGCAAGTGCATGGTTTGCCAGCAGGTTAAGGCTGAGCATCAGTTTCCTTCTGGGTTGTTGCAACCGTTGAGGATTCCTGAGTGGAAGTGGGAAAGGATTACTATGGACTTTGTGTCTGGTTTGCCTTTGTCGCCATCGAAGAAGAATTCGGTGTGGGTGATTGTGGATCGCCTTACGAAGTGTGCTCATTTCTTACCTGTGCATACTACATATACTTTGGACAAGCTTGCAGAGTTGTACATTGCTGAGATTGTGCAGCTGCATGGTGTGCCAAAGTCGATCGTGTTGGATAGAGATCCGAGGTTTACATCGCGTTTCTGGGAATGTTTGCATCAAGCTTTGGGTACACGGCTGAATTTCAGTACTTCTTATCATCCACAGTCGGATGGACAGTCTGAGCGTATTATCCAAGTGCTGGAAGACATGTTGAGGTGTTGTGTGATTGAGTTCCAAGGCTCTTGGGAGAAACATTTGCCTTTGGTGGAGTTTGCTTATAACAATAGCTACTAGACAAGTATTCAAATGGCACCTTATGAAGCCTTGTACGGGAGGTATAGATCAGATCCCTCGCATGTTATGCCGGTGGATGAAGTGGAGTTGAATCCAGACTTGACCTATGACGAGGAGCCGGTGAAAATTCTGGATTCAGACAGTAAAGTTCTCCGAGGTAAAACCATTGAGTTGGTAAAGGTACTGTGGAAGCATCGTGGTGTTGAGGAAGCCACGTGGGAACGAAAGGATGACATGAAGAAGTAGTTTCCGTATCTCTTTCCTCCAGGTAAATTTTGAGGACGAAATTTCTTAAGGGGGGGGGGGAGAGTTGTAACACCCCAATTTTGGGCTTAGAAGTTTAGGGTCTGAACCAGATCGGTCTGATTTTCGGTTCCAATATAAAAGGTGGTTTTAAGGAAAGCCTAGTCCGGGATGCTTTAAAAATATGGAAAAATATCTAAAAATCCTCTTTTAATATATATAAAAGAGTGGTGAAATCAATTTTACAAAATAAGGTTTGGAAGTGCGACATTTTGAAATAGTGACTAAAATGCGATTTTTGAAAAGTTCAGTGGTGACTGTTTTGTAAGGATTGAAACTTTAAATCTTTAAGGAGCTAATTTACCCAAGATTGATTTCTCCAGATTTTTCTTAGATTTTAATGATTTAATTAATGTTTAATTAATTAAAGGAAAAGTGGAAAACCAATTTTTAGATTTTCATAACTAACTTTTGTTAAAACATTCTCATCTCTTTTTCTCTCAAAATTCCCTCAGCCAAACACATTTCTACAGCAACATTTCTTTTGATTTTCACATCAAATGAGGAGGTTTCAATCATCAATTGATTCCTAATCCTTTCTACATCAAATTCTATGGTTTTGCTTATTAGATTTTCAAGGAAATTGTCTCTCATCAAGGAGAAATCTACATTTAGAGGTAAGGATGTTCTTCTCCTCTAAATACTCAGTTCTTTACTGAAATTCCCAAGTTCTCAATCCTTAAATTAAGTTTTATAAATGGATTTAATGTTATGAACTTGATTTTGGCTTAAAACTAAAGATTTGGAAGAAATCTTGAAGAAATTCATGGTGATTGCTTGGGCTCTGTGTTGAGATGGATTTGAAATGTATTTTGGATGTTTAATGATGTGTAATTGAGGTTTAATCAATGCAATCCCGAATAGGTTGAATTTCCTAAGTTTTTACTTATGAAAATGGTGGTTTTTGGGGTGATCTTGGTGTTCTGTTATAGCTTGAGGTATAAGGACGAGTTTAGGTTCTTTTTGGATGTTAATTGATGTTTAGGAATGGTTAGAAGTGATGGATCTTGGCTGGGTTATGTTGTGGAAGAGTTTGGAGGTGATTTCGGTTGTGTTTGGTAGCCGAAATGTTAGATTTGGTTAGGGCAGCGAGTTTAGGTGTGATAGTTGAAGATTTTAATACATGGTGATGCATTAATCCTCTGCTCTGATATGTTTAAAATAGGGGAGGCATCTTCGGATTCTTGTGGTGTTGATCCGGAGGCTTGATCGGCGTTTCGGCAAGCTTGCGAAACGGAATTGGTGAGTGAAGTTGGGATTTCCAGCTTTGTAATGAATGTTTGAAGGTGTGGGAGCTTAGTTTAAGTCTAATCAACTTAACTAAGCTCAAGAGTAAGTTTTCGGGAAAACTCTCTCTCTTGGATGAACCATGAGATGGTTTGATGCATTGTAGTTAAATTGGCATGTTTAAATTCTGTTTTGAAAACATGTTTTAGCATGATTAATGCTGGTTTTGAAAGCCATGTGTTGAAGGATGTTCAAGGTAAGAGATCCTTGGTTTGATATTAGTAAATGTGATTTTGATGCATAGAGATGCATGATAGTTTAATGGCTTTGGTTAATGCTTTAAAACAGTGGATTATTGATGATAAATGATGTATATTGGCAAGTGATGTGTTGGTTTTAAAGTACTTGAATCGGATATAGTTAGCCGGCTATAGGATTGGGTGCACCGTGAATAAAGTCGCCTTGGATGTTGAGGGGTTGTAATTGTACCGTAAACTCCATCCAAGTACACTAACGAGATGGTTAAGATCACAATGGTGGTTAAAAGTCCATGTGTGGATCTTGTGTTGAGTGTCTCGTGTTCTCGTTAGTGATGTTATACAACTACCAATGAGTGATGTCGAGGGGTTGTGATTGTACCGTTAAACTCCATCACGGGTGTTGAGGGGTTGTGATTGTACCGGTAAACTCCACCTTGTGTGTTCGGTAGTGTGTATGAAGCGTATGGAACAACGCTTGTAATCCGCCTATCCGATTGTCTTTTATGTTGTAAATGGTTATGGTTTATCACTTGGAAGCCAATATGACATGATGATGATAATGAAGCATAAGATGCTTGTTGTGTATGCAATGTTGCATGAGAAACAATGTTTATGTGTAAAAAGCCTTTGTGAAAAGTGTTTTATAAATGCATTATTGTATTGTTTCTTTAGAGCATGCCTTACTAAGCATTTGTGCTTACGCTCACTCTCTTGAACCAATAATGCAGATAATTGAGGTGTTTGAGGGCAGCAAGGAGGCTAAGAATCCAAGGGAAGGCTAAGCTCATGTATGGTGATGTTTTCACAAAACTATTAGTTTTTGATATTTGACAATGGGAACCTAGGAGGTGATTTGGGAGTTGTTTTGGACTCCCAAGTTTTGGCATGATGCATTAAATGTTTTCGATTTGTAAATGGCCATTATGATGCTTGTTTTGGTGTTTTGATGGTTGATTGGTTTTAGACACTAGGATGCATGCCTATAGACTTGTGGATTTCCTTGATTGGTGTCATGCATGTGTTTTGGTGTTGTAAACATGTACCTTATATGTATCATGACCTGTTGGCATGATTAGGAAGTCATTAAGATGTGTTTGTGTGGCTTAATGTGTGTAAAACCAGCAAATTATACAACTTCTGGGCAATTCGTATCGGAACGGGCACTAGCGTTTCGAAACGGGGGTCTGTAGTGGCCTTCGTGTATCGAAACGGATAGGGGCCGTTCCGAAACGAATTGGCCACTGCCAGGCCCTGTTCCAATACAAGTCTCAGAATGAACCCGAGTTTCGAAACGGTCAACCCCGTTTCGAAACAGATGATCGTTGGGCACTGATTTGAATGGTTTTAAGGTTGGCAAGCTTTACGTTTTAGTCCTGAAAATTGTATTTGCAATTGCTTGATTTTGAGATGTCCGTTTAAGGTGAAATTTGACAGAGAAGCATGTAATATGGTTAATTAAGTATTGGTAACCTTAAAATCAGTTAAGTCCTCCATCTTTCCAGAATTTACAAATTGGTCCCTAACTTGTGTATTTGTGCAATTGAGTCCCTTATTGTTTTTCGATCGCTGTGCTTTGCAAGAATGCGTTTCTCGAGGGTACGCTTAGGGTTAATGTGCATCTAGATAAGATTTAAAAAGAAAAAAAGGTCGTTAATCAAGGTTAACTTTCAGGTTGACTTTGGTTTTCCCCGTGTAATATTCGTAGTTCGGGTCAACCGCCGAGGCCGGGCTAAGGGGGGTTACAACTACAATTGTCTAACATGCCTTTAAATTCATATACCCAACTCATAACCAACATTTCATGTCAATAGAGCACATATTGTAACGCCCCGGAAATCGGGCTAGAAGAATTGGGTAAATTATCAGAGTCAAATTGGAATTTCAGTTTAAGTTTAAGCTAATTAATTAATTCCAGAAAAATAAATTGGGTCGATTAAATTGATTTTCGACAAATTTATTATGTCTAATATTTTGGACAATTTTCATTAAGTTGATTTGATAAAAACTTATATAGTGACTATTTTATAAGGATTGCAAAAATTTCAATAATGATAATTTCATAAAAAGGACTAAAGTGATGGTCTTATAGTATATTTGATGAATTTATTAAATAAAGTTTTTATCGCCTATTTATACTTAGAATTTGACCATGTTTATTATTTTTTCAAGAAAGAAAGCTATGCCTAAATTTGTTTTTCTTTTTTTTTTTTCAAGATTCTCCCAAACACTATTTTAATCTTCTTGGATTTTCTTATCCAATTTCTATTCATTTTTATTTTTGAATCATTTCTAATCAATAGCCATACAAGATATTTTGATTTCTCTCATCTTATTCAATGATTTCAAGTTGGAAGATTGGAGAAGCAACCTTGATTTTCAAGTTTCAATTTATTTGGGTAAGCTTTGATTTTCTTATTATATTGTGTTGATTTCTTATCAATTCTATTGTCTTTTGATGTTAAAATGAATTTTAATGGAGTAATTCAATTTCTAGATGCTAAAGAGCGGGTCACGATTTGATGGATGAAATCTAAATGTTTTAATTGGGTTATGTGTTATTTTTGTGGGTTAGATATAATCTAAATTCAATTTTGTAAAATTGAATCTGAAATTAATCTAATTGGTTGAATTAGGTGGTGGTAGTTAGTGGAATGGCTAATTTGGCTATTGGATCAAGTGTGTATTGTATATGTTCGATAAAATGCATGAAGGGAATTAAGGAGTGTTCGAACAGGGGCGTACTGCCCTGTCCTTCAAACATTTTGGTGCTGGGCGGTGTTGGTGCCGTCTTTTCCCCCGCGTGTTTGACGTGTGAATTGGGGATTTTAATCAGGGAAGCTATTTCTATGTATCGTGAATTTGGAAAAGAATTAAAAGGGGAATAGTATTGTTGGCAGTAGTGTGAGTAAATGGAAATGGAAATGTTTTGAGATTATATTAATAAGGTGCGTGGAAAACAAAATGAAATGACCCCCTGCTACGTAACAGTGAGGTAATATGCATGTTAGGGAAATATGGGGTGGTTCGAACATTCGTTATGTTTTGGGGTGTTTTAATTAAGTGGTTTTTTTAGTGTGGTCCAATTTATATTGACCCTTTATTTTTTTGTGGAAGATAGCAAATGTTCGGACGTTTTCGGATTAGGCGTCGAGGCGTTGGCGTTGAGATGTTGGCACCAAGACGATGGCAAGTTGGTGAGTGCAAATGTGTTTTGGTACTATAAAGTGGTTTGATTTATGGCTTTGGGAGTTTAGTTAAAGCCTAGCAAGCATAGCTAAGCTCGAAATTAAGTTTTTCCCTATTTTCGCCTTTTGAATATCGGTTTGATATGATACTTGATTTACATGTTTTGGTTTAAAACATGGATGGATTTACCTACTGTTTATGCAATATTTGAGTATGATATATATTGGTTTTTGATCATATATTGATGATCGATGCATTGGTAAATGATCCACGTAAGTATGTGTTTTAGACTTATTTAAAAGCATTGTTTGTTGCTTTGGAAATATAGTTTTGTGTTGATGCATATGAAAACAGTGAGGTATGTGATTAAAATGAATTATATTGGCAAGTGATGTGGTTTAAAAATATTATCCGATATAGCTAGCTAGCTATAGGATTGAGTGCACTATAAAAAGTCACCTTGGATGTCGAGGGGTTGGTATCCCGTGTCTCCATCCAAGTACCTTATCGATCGAAGAGGTTGGTGTCCTATCTCTCTTTAGTTGGTTAAGCATCTAACCGATGGTTGAGGTTGGTGTCCTTGTGGGTTGTGATTGTACTCGGTTGTTATTGTATCACTTGGTTGTGATTGTACCATAATTACGGTTAAGATGGCTTGAAGTGTTATGAGAACACTTGTTGAATTCATGTATCCGATATGATATTTTAGAAATAGAACTTGGTTAACGATCACTTGTAAGCCAATATAATTGATGATGTATCATGTTCACGGATTGTGTTGTATAATGTTCGTTTATACATGTTTAGTCCTTAAGACTTACGTATGGATTATTATGCGTGGGAAAGCTTAATTTGAGGGTTAGCAAGTGGGATTTGTTGTTGATCCATGATACATGTTCCATATGGTTTAATATGCATATTTTGTGGAAATGTTAAGTGCATGAATTGTTTTGAAAAACAAATGAAGAAGTGCTTGGGTAGTTAAGCATGATTTGAGAACAAAGTGGTTTATGGTTCTCAAATGGTTACCTTTAATGCCAATATATGAGATTACATGTATCATTGATTTAAATGATTTTGTATAATAAGATTTATACTTGAGATTCTATTTTGAGATATGTTTATGTTGTTCAAGCATGAGAGACTTGTATTGAGATTTTGTATTATGATTAATGCATGAGATTTTTCATACATGTTTTATAAATGAGAAATTTGGTTTGAGAAGCATGAGTCTTGAGAAAAGTGTTTTGATGCATATGATTGTTATGCACGATTCGATTTGAGAATAAATGAGAAAACATTTATGTTTTGATTAAGCATGTTTTATGGAATGTTTTGGGAATAAAAGGGTTGCTATGAAAGCATGATGCATATGTATTGAACAAGCATGGTAAATTTAAATGCTTTAGAAATGATGCATTTGACTTGCTCTAATATGGATTTCTAACATCGGTTTTGGTTTTAAAACTGCATTGACGCATTACCCGTTTTGAGCACACTCACTAGGCATTATATGCTTATGCTCTCTTTTCTTCCGTCTTCGAAGTGAATAGAAGCATAATTGGGGTCATGGTCCGAGGCAAGGTGGATACCAACACAAATGAATTCAAAGGGGGTATGATTATGATATTACTGTTATTTGTAATAAGGCAATGTGGGTAAATTTTTGGGATGCATAGTTTTATTTAGAAAATGATAACTTGATTGATTTTATATTGTGCTAGACGATGATTGTAGGTAAAGATTAATAAGTTGGTTTTACTTTAATGCCTTGCATACTTGATAGTTATGACCGAATGATTTTAATGTTTTAAATAATGATTAGATTGATTACTTGTGTTCGATGAGTTTTTATGGTCGTATGCTTTAAGTCTCTTAATCATTATAAAGTCTATGTTGAGGTCTTGATCATTTGTTTCTTAGTGGATAATGATGTATTTTGTCAGGAAGCATGCCTCTAGCTTGCTTGTATAAATATGAAACGTGTTTAATAATCGGTATGCAATTATTTGAGCATATATGTTTAATGGTGGTATAATATTAAAAGCATGATTAATGTTGTTCGTAAATAAGTGGGTAAGTTGAGTTGGAAATCGAATTCTCAAAATGTATTAGGTGCAGCCCGTGTATTGTAATGACTTGTGGTTAATTCGATTAATGAATTTTACCAAGTTTGGATCCATTGCATTTTGGTAACCGTATGTTATTGCATCAATTGAATAAGTAAATGATGTCTGTTTGAATTGCGTTTTTGCGAGCATGTGTAAAATGTATCTAATTGTAGTGACAAGATGATAGAAACGTGTTAGTCTCTATATTTTGTATGTTTTATGATTTAGTCCTTAATTTTGTTTTTAGCTCAATTGAATTCCTATTTGTTATCCATTGAAGCTGAAATTTTACATGCCGATATGAAACATGATTAATTAAATCCTGGTAATTTGAAATTTGAATTAATCACTGTAATTATTCAAATTTATGTTTTGGTCCCTAAAACGCGCTTGTAATGAATCAGACGTCCAATTGACCTCGTTCGAGTCGTAACTTTATCCGTTATGAGCATGATCAACTTAAGAATTAATAAGAGCATCTAGAAAAGATAAAAGAACAAAAGGTAGCTTATTGAAGTAAATCTTTGTCGGTTTATTTCAATATTCCTCGTTTAAATCGCTCAAGTCGGTGAAACGGTTAGACCAGGACAAGGGGGTTACATTTTTTGGTATCAGAGCCAGGTTTGTGATAATCAGGAGGTGCAATGATTGCTGTGTTGATGTTTTAGATTGATTTCTGATGTTTTCTACAAGAACTTTGGTTGGTTTATACCAAGTTGTGATTGTTGGGAGGTGAGTTGTGTTAGTTGTGATGATGTTAACTATTGTGTGACATGCAAAGTTTTTGATTCTATGTTTCTATTGTTGAAATGTGCTATGTTGGAGTTAACCTCGGATAGATAGAGTTTCATCTGGTTATTTTGTGAAAATTTATAAATGTGGTTCGTATGTGCACATGTTGATATATACTTATGTTTGGGGTTAATCGGGAACACATTGCCTATTGCAAATGTTGTTGAATAGATTTTTTCAAGTTTGTATTGGAACACTTGCCGAGCCTATGCCCCAGCTGTCAAGTTTAAACTCCGATAATGAATTTGATTTTATATGAGAAATTATTTATTCAGTAATTACTTCCGAGCTTAGTAAGCGTAGACTGGGTTATTGGTAGTTTGAGAAAAGTGGTTTTTGATCTTGAGTAAACTTGGTCCTCGATCGAGAGTAGTTAAAAGTGGTCTCCGAACTTGAGTGATGTTGTCCTCATTCGTGAGTTTTGGGTGGCGTTGGTCCACTATTTTAAGTATTAGAATGGTTATTGCAATCATTGTTAATGATATGGATTTGTGGATAAGAAGTTGGTAAAGCGAGGTGAATGGAAGTGTGTATACCGTAAAGTGTTGTATGCTTGATGGCAATATCAGTTTTGGTAAAGTATGCTTGAGGAAGCTTCGACTTAGATTCTAATGAGGATTGTTGGAGTGTTTCAAATGATAAGGTTATGATGTACGCATCAAGCTAGGAAGTTGATGTTTAGGATCGAAACCTGACTTGTGATGTTGATTGTTGGAGAGAATTTGGTAGTATCCCTAATGTTCCTGCCACGAGGACGATCAAGGTATGCAGAGGGCGTAAAGTATTGAGTTGATTTTTATCTTTGGAGGTCATGGTGCACAGCGGAATCGTGGAATATATATTTTAATTAAGGAAGTTTTGCGCAGCCTGTTTATCTTTCCCAACTGCATCATCTAGTGGATTCTAGCTTTACACAATTATGCGTATTAATTTAAGGTAGTTGTTTGGGTGTGTTGAATTTTTGGATATTGAAGTTAATGCTTGTAGTCGAGTTGTCCAAGAACGGACTAATTTATGTTTGATGAGCTTACGTCTTATGTGGTAATCTAAGGTTAAAGTATGTTCGAATTTTGAATGTTTGTGTTGTTTAAAAATTCTTTCCTAAAAGGCCTTTGGAGGAGTTTCCCGAATTGTCCTTTGTTTACGAAGTAGAGTTCGGTGTTGAGACATACTTTGGTGCGGCTCCCGAATCTTTTTGTGTAACGTTGATGAGCGTTATGGAAATGTGTGAGTGGAGAACGTAATGGTAAGAAGGGTTGGTTTATGGATATGTTTGATCAAAAGTTCTAGTTTTGAAAGCTTCAGCGTGGTTGTTAATGACAATGGTTTTTAAGACCGTTTAGTTGGTATGCATTTAAAGTTATGACGTGTTAATGACGAATGTGCTAGTAGCATTTGAGATTGCGATGAAGTTGAGTATTTTGTGAATACTTGGTTTCGTAAGTAGTAAGAGTGATGGTATTCTCGAGTACAACTGTACCGAGAAGGATCTTGGTCGACAATCATGAATGGTTTAGTAGGATTTTGTTGTAAAACGAATGTTTGCTACTTGTTTAGGTAAGTGCGAGTTTTGGCTTGTTGAAGGGAGTGTTGGTTCTGAGAATGTTATTAGAGTGTGAACAGTTGAACATGCACAGTGCATAAACACTTATATGTATATATTTAAATATGTCAGTACATGCATACATTTGGGCATGAAATTAGAGGTTTTGCATACATACACATAGGTATCTATGAGGGCATATAAGTAATCATGAATACATATGTTCACACTTACGGATGACTTTTTGGAGGACGATGAAGTGATGGTGTAAGCGAGATAGTTTATGTAAGTAGCTTTAGTGATGAGGTTCCTTGGGGTTTCAAGGATTTTAGAAGGAGATAAAGATTGGTTCTTACAATATGAAGTTGTTTTAGATTTGGAGCAACCAAGTTTTTGTTAGATGTTTGTGGAATTTCTAGATCCAGTTGATTATTGTCAAGGTTTGTTGAGGAATATTCTGAGATTGTTACACCGTTAGCGAAGCTGTTGCAAAAGATAATTATGTTGAGTTGGACGTTGTTTGGGTTCGGTTGGGACCGTGGCTTGATTTTTGTTCGTTAATTAGTTCCAGGTTGATAATCAAATGTGTTTCGAAAGGGATATAAAAAATTGTTTGGACTTGACTAATATTTTGGAATATTATTTAATTGGTTTATCAAATAACAAGAATTATGTTTTTGATCACTAAAAAAAGAGAAAGAGACAATTTGGTTTTAAAAGTGATTTTTGTGAAATAGAGATGGGACACAAACTAAGAATCTTTAGGGTGTAAATGCACCCTTTGTATTTTAACAAACTCAATTTTCGTTTACTAAAAAAAACTACTACCAATGGTTAATATTTTCTCTAAAACATGTGTTTTTAAATTTTATTTTAAACTAGAACTATTATTTCCGTGTTTTCTAGTTTCCTAAATTGTTTTTAAAAGATTAATTGGAATTCGAGACTTATTTCTAATCTATTTTTTTTCATCCAAATGATTTTAAAACTTGAGTGAATCAATAGATTTTTAGGTAACAATGCTTTTCACGTTAGAATACAAGGGGAAGCTCATTTTGGTTGAACTCCTATCAAGCAAGGTGAGCTATGGTTTCTTTTTGAAATTCCGCACACTTTGTGTCCTTAATCTATTATTTCTATTAACATTTGAGATTAAAATAAATTGAATTGTGTTTAATTGGTTTGTAATGGTTTTAAGAACCAATTATGATTATGTTGTTCAAACTTAATGGTTTCTTGTTGGTCGAGAAAAAAAATATAAAAATTAGTTTTACAAGTTTGGAACTAAAATTAGTTTAAATGCTTAATTGAGATAGTTGTTTTTCGTGAATTGAGAATTGTTTGTGAAAGATAATTGGATATTAGAAAATATTGGTGCAAACTAAAAATGGTTTTTATTATTTGACATTGTTTTGAGGTTGATAATTAGATAAGTTTTATGCGGATTGAGACGATGAGAAACCGGTTTTGTGACTTGCTTTGTCGAGATGGTTTCAACTCGAAAGTGTAATTGATAGTTTGCCAACGTTTATGTGACAAGGTTTAGTGGACTCTTTGTTGTTTTTTTAAAAGAGGAAGTTGAGAATTTGTTGGTTCTACCATTGGTAAGGGTTGTTTCAGATTAAATCTCTAGCAATTAGGTGTTGTTCATCCAGACTGTTGAATTTGTAAAAGTTATGTGGCGTAAGTGTAATTGATAAAGTTGTTGGACTAAGGAAGGTTTGTATTTGCTTTCTTCCCTTACGTAAATTTCGAAATTGGGCTAGAAGAATTGGGTAAATTATCAGACGGATTGGAATTTCGAGTTAGATTTAAGCTAATTAATTAATTTCAGAAAAATAAATTGTGTGGATTAAATTGATTTTTGACAAATTTATTGTGTCTAATATTTTTGGGAAATATTTTAATGAATATGTTAGATCTCAAAATTGAATTTGGACAATTTTCATTGAGTTGATTTGATAATAATTTATAAAGTGACTATTTTATAAGCATTGCAAAATTTTCATTAATGACAATTTCGTAAAAAGAACTAAAGTGATGATTTTATGGTTTTAGAATTTGACGATGGTTATTATTTTCTCAAGAAAGAAAGATATGCCTAAATTTATCTCTCTTTTTCACTCAAGATTCTCCTAAACATTATTTTAATCATCTTGGTTTTTTTATCTAATTTCTATTCATTTTTCTTTCTGAACCATTTCTAATCAATAGCCACACAAGAGATTTTAATTTCTCTCATCCTATTCAATGAATTTCAAGTTGGAAGATTGTATGAGCAATCTTGATTTTCATGTTCTAATTTATTTGGGTAAGCTTTGATTTTTTAATGAACTCCTAATTATTTTGTGTTGATTTGCTATCAATTCTATTGTCATTGATGTTAAAATGAATTTTAATGGAGTAATTTAATTTCTAGATGCTAAAGAGTGGATCATGATTTGATGGATAAAATCTAAATGTTTTAATTAGGTTATGTGTTATTCTTGTGGGTTATATATAATCTAAACTCAATTTTGTGAAATTGAATATGGAATTAATTTAATTGGTTATGGGGTAATTGGTGGAATGGCTGATTTGATTATTGGATCCAGTGTGTATTGTATATGTTCGATAAAATGAATGAAGGGAATTAAGGGGTGTTCGAACAGGAGCGTACTGCCCTGCCCTTCGAACATTTTGGTGCTAGGCGGTGTTGGTTCCGTCTTTTTCCCCGCGTTTATTGGGGATTTTAATAGGGGGAGCTATTTGTGTGTAGGGTGAATTTGGAAAAGAATTAAAAGGGGAATAGTGATGTTGGCAGCAGCGTGAGTAAATGGAAGTGGAAATGTTTTGAGATCACATTAATACGGTACGTGGAAAACAAAATGTAATGACCCCTGCTACGTAACAGTGAGGTAATATGCATGTTAGGGAAATAGAGGCTGGTTCGAACATTCGTTATGTTTTGGGGTGTTTTAATTAAGTGGTTATTTTAGTGTGGTCCAATTTATATTGACCATTGCATTTTCTTGTGGAAGATGCAAGTGTTCATGTAACGCTCCGGTTTTGAACTTAGGTGTTAGCTGGGTTTGGTTAGGCGGTTCGGTTCGAACCAATTTAGAGGTCTAGTATAGTTTCGGGAAATAATTAAATTAAAATGTTTTTGGTTGGATAAAAATATGGGAAATTTTCCTAAAATCATAATTTTATATATGATTAATTTTGGTAAAGGTAATTCAAAGAAAACAATTTTGGAAATTGGACATTATGGTTTAGTGACTAAAATGTAAAAATGTTAAAGTTTGTTTTAAGTGTAAAAACATAAAAGGCTAATGCTTCGAATATTTAAGGAGCAATATCAAGGGTTAGTAGAGACTTTTCCTCCTATTTTACATTTTTAATTAAATAATTTTAATAAAAAGGATGGAGGGAATTTGGAGAGACGGTTACTCATTTTCATTTGACGATAGTTTTCGTCTCTCATTTTCTTTCAAGTTTCCTTCATCCAAACATCAATATTTTCAAGGTAAACTCTAAATTTGATTTGGATTTCAAAGATTTATCTATTATCCATTGATTTCCTATTGTACCTACTATTTTCTCTTTGGTTTCCTTTTGGTTTCTTTTCAAAAATGGAGGAAGAGCTCATCATTAGAGGTAGGTTCGTTCTTCTCCTCTAATGACATGTTATTTACTAAAATTCCCAAGTATTTAGTCTTTTACATATTGATTTTAATGGGTTTATATATATATTGATGAAATCATGTTTAATAGAGGTTTCTTGAAGATTTGTGGCGGATCTTTGGATTTGATGTTAATTGCTGAGTTAATGATTGATTATTAAAATTTTGTTAATGGCTAATCATGTTAACTTGATGGATTTTGTTAAGTAATCCCGAAACTAGTTAGATTTCTAGAAGTTAGTGATGAAATCTTGAGTTTTAGGGGATGTTATGGTGATTTCTTGGTAGTTGGAGGTTTATTGAGGTTGGGGAAGTGTTTTATGTTGTAAATGGATGAGGATTGATGGTTGCTTTTGCTAGGTAATGATTGGGAATAGTTTAGAGTAATTTTGTCGATGTTTTCGGTTTGTATCGATGGTTAATTGCTTAGCGAATGTTGGAGTTCAGTAGGGGTTTGTGTTGCTGGAGGTTTTGATGCAAGAGTGTGCATTAATCCTCTATTTTTCCTTGGTTAGAAGCAGGGCAAGACGTTGCCTGATCATTTGAAAGGCTTATTAGGAGTTTCATAAGCTTGGAATAGCTTCGGCAAGTAAGGCGAAGTTGTATCGGTGAGTGGATGTGGTTTGAACATTTTCATAAGCTTGGAAACAAGGTTTTGGGAGGTTATTGTAAGCTTGAAATGCTTGGCTAATCTCGGAAGTAAGTATGGTTACTAAAGCTCTCGATTTTCGGTTTAAAGTCCATGTGGATTATCATGCTCATGTTTTGGATTTATATTTTGTTACTCACTGTTATGCATGTTTTATAAGCATGGTTTTGCTGATTTATATCCCATGAAGTAATTTGATTATGTTTCAAGAGGCTATACTCTTGATGAGATATTGTGCTATATTTGAAGCATGTTTTGAGATTGGATATGTGATGATTTTGTTAATGCATTGAAAGCAGTGAGTTAACATGAATTTTAATGATATATTGGCTTAGTGATGAAATTTCTATTATCGGATATGTTGGTCGACCAATAGGATGTAAAGTGCACTATAATATATAAAATTTGCGCGTGTGATAAATTCTTCGGTTATATAATAAGGGTAAATTATATTGTGTTGTGAGTGATAGGGGTAGATTCTCTCACCACGGGCAATGCGGGTAGTGGCATCCTGGCCGAAGTGAGATTATGGTGAGGGTTGAATTCACCATGTAGCTTGATAGGGGTTGATTCTATCAATGGCTTGGCGGGGGTTGATTCCGTCAAGTGTGTCCGTATATCCGATCATTATTGGATGAGGGTAGATTCCATCTGGTTCACTTGAGATGCCAATATATGAATTGTACATGTATCATGGTTTTAAAATGCTTTTGTATAATGATACTTATACATGATGTTTATGCTTTGTGAGATTTAAGCATGAGAAGCTTGATTTTGTTTTGCATTGAGATATGCATGAGATAATAATACATGTGGTTTGTGAAGATGCTTTTATTGTGGTTTCAAAAGCATGATAAAGTTGAGCATGATGTGATTATGTTTTAAAGGAAACATGGTCTTGAAAAGTGCATTGTTGTTTAAATTGAGATTTCCCTCACTAAGCAAATGTGCTTACGCTCTCCTTTCCAACAATGCAAATAAGTGAGCTTTTGGCTGCAAAATAGGAAGGGAAAACACCCAAGACGTCACTCGATTTACAAGTATGAAATTTGATACTTTTAATAAGTTATAAATGTCAATAGGGAGGGTACCTCGGTATTTGGGAGATGTTTGTTTAAACTCCCTGGTTTGGCAAGTGTGTTTTTCCTTATAAGACTTGTTATGGGCCTATATATGTTGTTATGCTTTGTTTTGTGGATTTTGATGCTCTATGTAGAATGCTTATAGGTTGCATGCCTCTAGACTAATCATGTGTTGCAATCCTTGATGTTAATACCTTTGATGATGCATATGTGTTGGATAAATGTGTGGAGGATGTTTACTTATGATTGCTTGATGTTTGATGGCCTTTTCGTATGCTTAAGAGTGCTTAAATGTTGCCGTTTTAGTGCAGTTTTGGTATGTCTTTCGAAACAGTAGCAGCTGTTTCTATACAACTTGCATATTTGGTCTTATTGTGTCAGAACACTTCTAGGTTGTTCCGATACGCCTAGTTATAATTTGTACCCGTATCAAAACACGGTGTCGTTTCGACACGACTCTATTATGTCCGAATGCAGGGGAGGTCAATCTAGGCACATGGTTTCGAAACAGGGAGGTTCGTTCCAATACAATTTGCCACTGGAAAGCATGGTTTTGAAACATGGTAGTTAAGTTAGTTAATTCGACATGTTTTCTAAGTTTTGAATGTTTACATTTCAGTCCCTGTTTGTATGATTTGCTATTACGGATGTTTTAATGATCATATGATATTGATATTTCACCTGCAAGCATGTAATGAACCTAATTGAAGGTTGGTAACACTAATTTGTAATCTTGACCTCATATCAGATTGTTTGCAAATGAATGATCAATTGAAGTACGCTTTTAATGGAAATATATTCGTTGCGTGAATGAACTTTGTAGGATTTAATTATACATCTAGACAAGTGAAAAAAAGGTTGCTAATTGAGATTGACTTTCACAAGCTGACTTTGGTTTTCCCAATGTAATTCTCTTAATTCGGGTTAAACGTCTAGACCAGGCTAAGGGGGTTACAATTTGGACATTTTCAGATTAGGCGTCGAAGCGTTGGTGTTGAGATGTTAGAATGAAGATGATGGGAAGTTGGCGAGTGCAAATGTGTTTTGGTACTATAAAGAGTTTTGATTTATGACTTTGGGAGTTTAGTTAAAGCCTAGCAAGCTTAGGTAAGCTTAGAATTAAGTTTTTCCCTATTTTCTCCTTTTGAATATTGGTTTGATATGATACTTGATTTACGTGTTTTGGTTTAAAAACATGGATGTATTTACCTATTGTTTATGCATTATTTGAGTATGATATATATTGGGTTTTGATCATATATTGATGATGGATGCATTGGTAAATGATCCATGTAAGTATGTGTTTTATACTTATTTAAAATCATGGTTTGTTGCTTTGGAAATATAGTTTTGTGTTGATGCATATGAAAACATTGAGGTATGTGGTTATAATTAATTATATTGGCAAGTGATGTGGTTTAAAAATATTATTGGATATAGTTAGCTGGCTATAGGATTATGTGCACTATAAAACGTCGGCTTGGATGTCAAGTTGTTGGTGTCCCGTGTCTCCATCCAAGTACCCTATCGATCGAGGAGGTTGATGTCCCATCTCTTGTTAGTGGGTTAAGCATCTAACCGATGGTTGAGGTTGGTGTCCCCGTGGGTGTGATTGTACCCGATTATTATTGTACCACTTGGTTGTGATTGTACCATTATTCTGGTTAAGATGGCTTGTTATGAGAACACTTGTTGAATCCATGTATTCAATATGATATTTTGGAAATAGAAATTGGTTAACTATCACTTGTAAGCCAATATATTTGATGATGTATCATGTTGACAGATTGTGTTGTATAATGTTGGTTTATACATGTTTACTCCTTAAGCCTTGCGTATGGATTGTTATGCATGAGAAAGCTTAAGTTGAGAGTTAGCAAGTAAGATTTGATGTTGATCCA
Organism: Hibiscus tridactylites; assembly: GCA_958450335.1. NCBI lineage: Eukaryota > Viridiplantae > Streptophyta > Magnoliopsida > Malvales > Malvaceae > Hibiscus > Hibiscus tridactylites. Next base: position 67,820,761 of record OY288273.1, read on the forward strand.
TGATACATATTGCATATGGTTTAATATGCATATTTTTGGAAATGTTAAGTGCATGTTTTGTTTTAAAAAACAAACGAAGAAATGCTTGGGTAGTTAAGCATGATTTTAGAACAAAGTGGTTTATGGTTCTCAAATGGTTACCTTTAATATCAATATATGAAGATTACATGTATCATTGATTTAAATGGTTTTGTATAATAAGATTTATACATGAGATTCTATTTTGAGATATATTTATGATGTTCAAGCACGAGAGACTTGTATTGATATTTTGCATTATGGTTAATGCATGAGATTTGTGATACATGTTTTATAACTCGGAAATGCTTTGGTTTGAGAAGCTTGAGTTTTGAGAAAAGTGTTTTGATGCATATGGTTGTTATGCACGATTCGATTTGAGAATAAATAGGAAATTTCTTATGTTTTGATTAAGCATGTTTTATCAAATATTTTGGGAATAAAAGGGTTGTTATGAAAGCATGATGCGCATGTATCGAACCAGCATGGTTAATTTAAATGCTTTGGAAATGATTTGTTTGACTTCCTCTAAAATGAATTTCTAACATCGATTTTAGTTTTAAAATTGCATTGACGTATTACCCGCTTTGAGCGCACTCAATAGGAATTATATGCTTACGCTCTCTTTTCTTCCGTCAATGAAGTAAATAGAAGCAAGATTGGGGTTGTAGTCTGAGGCAAGGTGGATACCAAGACAAATGAATTTAAAGGGGGCATGGTTACGATATTACTGTTATTTGTAATAATGCAATGTGGGTAAATTTTTGGGACGAATTGTTTTATTTAGGAAATTATAACTTGATTGATTTTATATATTGTTAGACGATGATTGTATATAATGATTAATATGTTGGTTTTACTTTAACGCCTTGCATACTTGATAGTTATTACCAAATGATTTTAATGTTTTAAATAATGATTATATTGATTACTTGTGTTCGATGAGTGTTTATGGTCATATGCTTTAAGTCCCTTAATCATTATAAAGCCTATGTTGAGGTCTTGATCATTTGTTTCTTAGTGGATAGTGATTTATTTTGTTAGGAAGCATGCCTCTAGATTGCTTGTATAAATATAAAATGTGTTGAATAATTGGTATGTAATTATTTGACCCTATATGTTTAATGGTGGTATAATATTAAAAGCATGATTAATGTTGTAATGTTGGTGGTTAATTTGATTAGTGGATTTTACCAAGTTTGGGTTCTTTGCATTTTGGTCACCATATGTTGTTGCATCAATTAAATAAGTAAATAATGTTCGTTTGAATTGTGTTTTTGCGAGCATGTTTAAAATGTATCTAATTGCTGTAAGAAGCTGATAGAACCGTGTTAGTCTCTATATTTTGGTTGTTTTATGATTTAGTCATTAATTTCAATTTTACCTCATTTGAATGCCTATTTATTATTCATTGAAGATGAAATTTTACATGCCTCCATGAAACATGATTAATTAATATTGGCAACTTGAAATTTGAATAAATCCCTGTAATTATTCAAATTTATGTTTTGGTCCCTAAAATGAGCTTGTAATGAATCAGACGTCCAATTGACCTCGTTCTAGTCGTAACTTTATCTGCTATAAGAATGATAAACTTAAGAATTAATAAGTGCATCCAGAAAAGCTAAAAGAAAAAAGGGTAGCTTATTGAAGTAAATCTTCATCGGTTTATTTTAATATTCCCCACGTAACTCGCTCGAGTCAGTGAAACGATTAAACCGAGTCGAGGGGGTTACATTTGTTGGTATCAGAGGCATGTTTGCAATAATTGGGAGGTGTAATGATTGTTGTGCTAGTGTTTTAGATTGATTTATGATGTTTGCTACAAGCACTTTGGTTGCTTTATGCCATGTTGTAATTGTTGGGAGGCGAGTTGTGTTAGTTGTGATGTTGTTAACTGTTGTGTGACATGCGTGGTGTTTGATTATATGTTTCTATGGTTGAAATGTGCTATGTTGGAGTTAACATCAGATATATAGAGTTTCCTCTGGTTATTTTGTAAAAATTGAAAAATGTGGTTCGTATGTGCACATGTTGATAATTACTTATGTTTGGGGTTAATCCGGAACACATTGCCTATTGAAAATATTTTTGAAAAGATTTTTACTGGTTTGTCTTGGATCAGTACCGAGCCTATGCCCCATTTGTCATGTTTAAACACTGATAATGAATTTTATTTTGTATGAGAAATGATTTATTCTGTAATTACTTCCGAGCTTAGTAAGCGTAGACTGGGTTACTAGTAGTTTGAGGAAAGTGGTTTACGATCTTGAGTCAACTTGATCCTCGATCGAGAATAGTTAAAAGTGGTATCCGAACTTGAGTAATATTGTCTTCGTTCATGAGTTTTGGGTGGCTTTTGTTGACTGTTTTAAGTATTAGAGTGGTTATTGCCATCGTTGTTAATGATATGGATTTGTGGATAAGAAGTTGGTAAAACGAGGTGAATGGAAGTGTGTATACCGTAAGGTGTTGTATGCTTGATGTCAATATCAGTTTTGGTAAAGTATGCTTGAGAAAGCTTCTGCTTAGATTCTAATAAGAATTGTTGGAGTGTTTCAAAAGATAAGGTTATGATGTACGCATCAGGCTAGGAAGTTGATGTTTAAGATCGAAACCTGACCTGTGATGTTGATTGTTGGAGAGAATTTTGTAGTATCCCTAATGCTCCTGCCACGAGGACGGTCAAGGTATGCAATTATGCGTATTAATTTAAGGTACATGTGTGGGTGTGTTAAATTTTTGGAGATTGAAGTTGATTCTTGTAGTCGAGTTGTCCAAGAACGGACTGATTTATGTTTGATGAGCTTACGACTTATGAGTTAATCTAAGGTTAAAGTATGTTCTAGTTTTGAATGTCTGTGTTGTTCGAAAATTCTTTCCTAGAAGGCTTTTGAAGGAGTTTCCCGAGTTGTCCTTTGTTTACAAAGTAGACTTCGGTGTTGAGACATACTTTGGTGTGACTCCCGAATCATTTTGTGTAATGTTAACGAGCGTTAAGGAAATGTGTGAGTGGAGAACGTAATGGTAAGTACGGTTGGTTTATGAATATGTTTGATCAAAAGTTCTAGTTTTGAAAGCTTTAGCGTGGTTGTTAATGACAATGGTGTTTAAGACCGTTTGGTTGGTATGCGCTTAAAGTTATGTCGTGTTAATGACGAATATGCTAGTAGCATTTGAGAATGCGATGAAGTTGAGTATTCAGTGAATAATTTGTTTCGTAAGTAGTGAGAGTGGTGGTATTCTCGGGTACAACAGTACCGAGAAGGATCTCCTTCGACAATCATGAATGGTTTAGCAGGATTTTGTAGTGAAGCGGATGTTTGCTCCTCGTTTAGGTAAGTGCGAGTTTTGGCTTGTTGAAGGGAGTGTTGGTTCTGAGAATGTTATTAGTAAGTTTGAACAGTTGAACATGCAAAGTGCATAAACACTTATATGTTTATATTTGAATATGTTAGTACATGCAAACATTAGGGCACAACATTAGAGGTTTTTCATACATACACATAGGTATCCATGAGGGCATATAAGTAATCATGCATACATATGTTCACACTTGCGGATGAGTTTTTGGAGGCCGATAATGTCATGGTGTAAGCGAGATATTTTATATAAGTATCTTTAGTGATGACGTTCTTTGGGGTTTCAAGGATTTTAGAAGGAGATAAAGATTGGTTCTTAGAAGTTGGAGTTATTTTAGAAGGAGATAAGAAGTTGGTAAAGTGAGGTGAAATGGAGCTGGTGGTACGGGGTTGGCAGTTCTTTCTTTGCTGGGCATCCTATTCTGAGATGTTGTTTCAGGTTCTGTCTGTTCATTCTTGGTGTCGTCTGCTGATTCTTGCTCTGGTGCAGCCTCGGCAGAATGTTCGACATGTAGGATTGGTTCGGCAGCTGTTGTTTCTCTTGCAACATGCATGAATGGGTCATGTAGTGTTATCCCACTTTGGGTTGTTACAACCTTACACTGTTCAAGAGCTTTTCCTTTTGCTGACTCAGTGTCACTAGGTAATCCACCCAATGTCCTAGTGCTGATGATCTGGGCAAATTTCCTGAACTGCGTTTCCAGATTCTTTAAAACTGCCTCTTGGTTGTTCATCCTGTTTTCAGTCCTGTACATGAAAGATTCAGTTTATCCATGAATTTAGTTGTGTTAAAATAAATTCTTTGGTATAGGACATGAAACTATGCAAAGTATATTCGAAGGAGGAAGTGTGTGTATCCTGTTGTAGGGGCAGTTGTTGTGGCATGTTTTGTTGATGGCCCCCTCATTGCTGTGATGGGTTCACAGCAGTTCTGGGGTTGCACCACGACTACTTTGGATTGTTCTTCCATCCTGGATTGTAGATATGCAGCACATGTCTGCTATTCCTCTCATATCCACCCATATAATTAGCAGATTCAGCACAGTCGGTGGAAGCATGGTTTCCACCACAATCTTCACAGAATGGGTCAATAGCTTTTGCTTCATGGACCTTACCATGGGATTGTACCATCTTCATCACCAGCTCCGTCAGAGTGTCGAGGCGGGCATTTACATATTCTGAGGCTTCTACCTCATTTGCAGTGGCTGGCCGCCTTGTGCCGCTTCGGCGGGCTGTCGGGTATTTATAATCATTTTTAGCTTCTATGTTTAGCAGCCGTAGTGCTTCCTCTGGAGGTACGTCTAGGATGATCCCGTTGATCGAAGCATCTATCATCATTCGAGCTGGGTAGTTAACCCCATTATAGAATATAGATACCTGAGTCCAAGCTGGTAGACCATGTAGCGGGCAGTTATTCATCATTTGTTGGAACCACTCCCATGCCTCGCACATCGGCTCGTCATCCCCTTGTCTAAAGGTTGTGATCTCATTCCGCAGCCTATCGATTGGCGGTTGGCGAACGTGTGTTCTTGAAAGTATTGCCTTGGAAGAAGGTGATGAGATTTGGGCGTAAGGGTAAGCTTAGCCCAAGGTTTATTGAACCTTACGAGATTGTGGAGCGTATTGGTCCTGTGACATATCAGTTGAGATTGCCTGCAGAGTTGGAGAAGATACATGATGTGTTTTATGTCTCCATGTTACGGAAGTACAGATCGGATCCTTCGCATGTGATGCATGTTGAGGAAATAGAGTTGAATCCGGACCTGTTGTATGATGAGGAACCAATGAAGGTTCTGGATGTGAGTAGCAAAGTTCTTCATGGTAAGACGATAGAGCTTGTGAAGGTGTTGTGGTGACACCGAGGAGTTGCGAAGGCCACGTGGGAAAGCAAGGCGGACATGCTGAGGCAGCTTCCGCATCTCTTTCCATCAGGTAAGAATTTTGAGGACGAAATTCATGAAGTTCCAACGACGATAATAAAACCGGGAATAGATATGAAATCCATGAAGTTCCAACGATGAAACAAAGGAAGATATTCAAACTTAAAACGCTCAGAGTCGAGAAAAGGAACGGATATTACCCTTTCGGCACGAATCTTATAATTCTCATATTGACGAAAATGAGTTAAACCCGTGTTACTTTCAAAGGATTGCTCATAGATGGTAGAGTAGTTCGGACGAGCAATCGCTCCAAGGGTGGATGATTCACCGGTTTGAGAAACCCTTGTACGCTTCCTCGATGGTTCCTTTGGTGCCATGATCTAAAAGAGAAATTAAGCAAAGGATTTCTTCAATTTTGAGTAAAAACCAAGGTAAAAAAATTTTTTAAGAAAAATTTGAAGATAAATTTTGAAAAACAAAAGTTTTAAAAGAAAAGATGAAACAAAACAACAAAACAAAACAAAAAAATTGAAAAAGAAAAAGAAAGAGAAGATTGCCTTGATAGAAACTTGAGAGATTGAAGAAAAATTCTAGCACAATTGATGAGAGAGAGAGCACAATGCTTTGCTTGATTGAAAAACTCTTTTAGATTTGAGTTGAGGTGAAAAATATGATGGAGGAAGAGCCTTTTTATAGGCAAAAACGGCTAGGGTTTTTAGGTTTTGAAGAGTCTTAATTTTGGTAAAAGTTGAACACATTAAAAGCCAAATTTAAAGCTATCTGCGCAATCGAGTATCGATATGCCTGAGGGTGTATCGATACGGGGGTAGAATCGTCATTTCTGCAAAAATGCCCGTTAGAGAGTCGTATCGAAACAGATGAGGTCCGTATCGAAACGACCCGTATCGATAGGAGTTTAATCGTATCGATACCCGTGTAAGCGAAGTAAATTCTGGGAAACTGAATGAAGAACACGTATCGATACGCGTAGATCCGTATCGATACCGTATGCCCAGAAATGCATATTTGGTTCTAAGAACAACCATAGGCTCGAATCTAGCATCTCCTAAAAGTATGCAAATGATGAATGAGAAGTTCTAAGCATATTTTAATAGAAGCACACTCCCCCTAACTATAGGCATGGATGAAATTAGGAGTCTAAACACATAAACATGGCATTTCACAAGATCAAGCAAATTTAAGCACAAAAGAGGTCCTAAAAGGTCAAGATAGGCTAGCTAGACCTAACTCTCTCCTAAGGGACCAAAACGCTCTTTGTCTAATGGTTTTGTAAATATGTCCGCTAATTGATTCAAGGTGTCTACATACTCTATAACCACATCTTCCTTAAGGACATGATCTCTAATGAAATGATGCCTTATTTCTATGTGTTTGGTTCTAGAGTGTTGGATGGGATTTTTTGTTAAACATATTGCACTACTGTTGTCACATTTTAGGGGTATGGTTTTAACTTTAATTCCATAATCTAAGAGTTGTTGCTTCATCCAAAGGACTTGAGCACAACAACTCCCTATGGATATGTACTCGACTTCGGTGGTAGATAAGGCTACACTATTTTGTTTCTTAGAGAACTAAGATATGAGCATACTACCTAGGAATTGACAAGTTCCCGAAGTACTTTTCCTATCGATTTTGCAACCCCCATAATTCGCATCCGAGTAAGCATGAAGGTAGAGTCTCTAGGCTACCAAAGACCTAAACAAGTAGTATCTCTAAGGTACCTAAAGATTCTCTTAACGGCTATAAGGTGAGACTCTCTAGGACTAGCTTGAAACCTAGCACACAAGCAAACACTAAACAAGATATCTGGTCTACTTGCGGTAAGGTAAAGCAATGATCCAATCATAGAGCGATAAAGCTTAGAGTCAACACACTTATCTCCTTCATCTTTTTCAAGCTTTGTAGATGAGCTCATAGGTGTGGCTTGAGGCTTTGCATTCTCCAAGCCAAACTTCTTGAGCATATCCTTTATGTATTTTTCTTGGTTGATGAAGGTGCCATCCTTCTTTTGCTTGATTTGGAGTCCCAAAAAGAATGAGAGCTCCCCCATCATGCTCATCTCAAATTTACCTTGCATTAACTTAGCAAACTCTTGAAAATGACATTCATTAGTAGAACCAAAAATAATATCATCAACATAAATTTGAACAACTAAGATGTCATTTTTATAAAAACTGTAGTGTCCACCTTACCTTTTTTCAAATCCTTTTTCAATTAAATAGTTTGAAAGTCTTTCATACCAAACTCTAGGAGCTTGTTTTAAACCATAAAGAGCTTTGGTAAGTTTGAAAACATGATTTGGAAATTTTGAGTCTTCAAAACCTGGTGGTTGTTCCACATACACTTCTTCATTTATAAACCATTTAAAAATGCGCTTTTAACATCCATTTGAAAAAGCTTGAAATTATGATAACATGCATATGCAAGCAACATCCTAATGGCTTCCATTCTAGCTACGGGTGCATAGGTTTCATCAAAATCTATTCCCTCTTCTTGAGTGTAACCTTCTGCTACTAGTCTAGCTTTATTTCTTACAATGTTACCACTCTCATCTAGCTTTTTCCTAAAGACCCATTTAGTTCCTATTGTAGATTGATTACTAGGCCTATCAACTAATGTCCAAACGTTACTTCTCTCAAATTGATTTAACTCTTCTTGCATAGCCATAATCCAAAAGTCATCTTTCAATGCTTCTTTAATATTCTTAGGCTCTATGCATGAGATAAATGCAACATGATTCATTAATCTAAGAGAAGATCGAGTGGTTACCCCCTTGGATGGATCACCCAAGATTTCACCATCTTTGACATAGTTCAACTCCCTTGGGTAGCTCACATCATTTTCCTCAAGAGCCCAGTCCTTCAAGGCTTCAAGAGGTGGATCTTGTGTGTCCTCTTCTTTTGTTGGAATCTCATCCTCCTTTGAAGTTTGTCCTCCATCAAAGGCATTTATGATTCCTACATCATCATCATCACAAGAATCCTTCCTAGGAAGAAGGTTATCATTGAATACAACATGAATAGATTCTTCTACTACTAAAGTTCTTTTGTTAAATACTCAATAGGCTTTATAGGTTAAAGAGTAACCTATAAAAATAGCTGCATCACTTTTTGCATCAAATTTACCTAAGTTGTCTTTTCCATTATTTAAAACGAAACACTTGCAACCAAAAGGGTGGAAATAGCTAATGTTAGGATTTTTAGATTTTAAAATCTCATAAGGTGTTTTCTTTAAAATTGGCCTAATCATTACTCGATTTACAATATAGCAAGCGGTGTTTGTGGCTTCCGCCCAAAAATATTTAGGTAAATTGTTTTCACAAAGCATAGTTCTAGCCATTTCTTGCAAATATCTATTTTTCCTCTCAACTACCCCATTTTGTTGAGGAGTTCGAGGAGCCAAAAAATTATGGCTAATACCATTTTCATTTAGAAAATCTTCAAACCCTAAGTTTTGAAACTCGGTTCCATGATCAGTTCTAATATGTGAAATTTTAAGTTCAAGATCATTTTGGGTTAATTTTGAAAATGTGATGAATTTTTCCAAAGCCTCATCTTTAGTACTTAAAAATAGAACCCAAGTAAATCTAGAAAAATCATCAACAAGTACAAAAGCATAAGACTTACCACCCAAGCTCATAGTCCTAATTGGCCCAAATAAATCCATATGGATAAGTTGTAAGCATCTACTAGTAGAAACATCATTAATGGATTTAAAGGAAGATCTATGTTGTTTACCCTTTGAGCATGCATCACAAATTTTATCATTTGAGAATTTTATCTTGGGTAAACCTCTAACTAGATTAAGGGAGACTAGTTTTTCTAAAACACTTATGCTAGCATGTCCTAGTTTCCTATACCACAACCATGCATCATTTTCATTTTGTGCAACTAAGCATGCATGAGATGTATGAATGTCATCTAGATGCACCATGTATATGTTCCCTATGCGATGACCTATGAGAATAATATTATTAGATTTAATGTCTACAATTTTGCATCCATTTTTATCAAATAAAACATTAAATCCTTTATCACACAATTGACTTATGCTCAATAAATTGTGTTTAAGACCATCGACATATAAGACATTTTCAATGAGAATAGTAGAGTGATTACCTATAGAGCCAATACCTTTAATGCGGCCTTTGGAGTTGTCACCAAATGTCACTACTCCTCCACTTTTTGGCTTTAGATCCATGAATCTACTCTTGTCTTCGGTCATATGCCTTGAGCATCCACTATCAAGGTACCATGAGTTTTGACTTTGTGCTTTGGCCTTGTAGCAATGCTCCCCCTACAAACAAAGATATTAAGCTTTTGTTTTTGGTACCCAAATCATTTTGGGTCCATGAGTGTTAGCTCCCAAAACCTTGGTTCCCTTAGGAATCCAAGATGACATAGCAATAATATTATTAGATTTTACAAGTTCCTTTGGAACCCATACACTTCTAATTCTTTTAGCTCTACTATGTCTAGGATAGCTACTTTGTTTGTAGTAGTTAGTCTTTTTCTTAGATTGGTGTGTTATTGAGGATTCACCTATTTCATGCTTGACACTACCAACATTTTTCAAAGACCTTTTGATCTCATTTAGCTCAACCAACACCTTTTGGTGTTCACTATTACATTGAGACAAAAGATTATTAAGATCAACATTTTCATCTTGAAAGAATTTTAGTTCATCTTTTAATCCTTATATCTTTTTCTCAAATTTTGAATTAGCTTGAGTGAGTGAGTCATTTTTCTCATTTAGTTTCAAAATAATCTTTTTGTTCCTAATGACCGACTCTTTATATTTCTCAACTAATTCATCATAGACCTCTTGTAACTCATCATATGCATCATTTAATTCTTCAAAATCTAAAGTAGATGAGTTAGAGGTTACCATGGAGGAATCTTCCTCAAGTGCCATGAGGCAAAGGTTAGCCACTTCTTGTTCGTCATCCTCCGATGACTCCTCATCACTCCAAGTAGCAAGCTTGACTTTGAGCTTCTTCTTGAGTTGAGGGCACTCCGAACTTATGTGGCCAGGTTGTTTGCACTCAAAGCAAATGATAGGATCCCTTCCTTCTTCTTTGTTCTTGCTTTTGAAGTCCATCTTTCTTTGGATTTTTCTTCCCCGGTTGGACCTCATAAAATGTGAGAATCGTTTGGCTATAATAGCCAATTCTTCGAGTTCATTCTCCTCACTAGACGAGCTCTCTTCATGTTGTGAAGCTTTAGCTTTGAGAGCTATTCCCATCTTCTTCTTCTTCTCAACCTCAAGCTTCTCTACCCTTTTCTCTTCTTTCTTCTTCTCATCTTCCCTTCCTTGCTTCATGATCTCATGTGTAAGGAGAGAACCCACAAGCTCATCAAGCTTCAACGTTTTCCAATTCTTAGTTTCAATGATAGTAGTTCTCTTCCCATCCCAAGACTCGGGAAGTGAATAGAGTAGCTTCCGGACAAGCTTGTCTTCCGATATGATTTCTCCAAAACCCTTTAGCCCATTGGCAATAGTGGAGAAATGATCAAACATCTTAGACACTGTCTCATCGGGCTCCATCTTGAAATTTTCATAACTAATATTGAGAATTCCAATCTTAGTTTCTTTAACATCGTTGGTGCCCTCATAAGTAGTCTCAAGAGTGTCCCACACTTCTTTGGCACTCTCGATGGATGAGACCTTAGAATAGATGTCCAGACCGAAGGAACAAAAGAGCATGTGAAGAGCTTTATCGTTGACTTGAATCTTTTTCCTTTCTTCTTCACTCATCTCCATCTTTTTCTTCAAGACCATCTTGCCTTCACTGTCTTGCTTCAATGGAATATAAGGGCCATCTTCAATAACATCCCACACTAGGTAGTCATTTGACTTGATGAAGAGACGCATTCTATTCTTCCAAAAAGAATAGTTATTGCCATTCAAGAAGGGAGGCTTTGTAGTAGATTGAGACTCATACATGCCCGAACCGGAGGTTGAAGCCATCTCTTGATATATGATGATCACACTCTTCCAAGGAACTCCTCTTGTGGTTGTTAATCCTCAAAGAGGTAGGCTCTGATACCAATTGTTGAGTGGATCGAAAGATCGATATAAACCAAGAGGGGGGTGAATTGGATTTTTAAAGATTTTGTGGTGATAGACAAGGGATTTTAGAGTGGTTCAAGTTCCAAATGAACTCTACATCCACTACCTTAGCTTCACTAAGGATTTGCAATAATTCCACTAATTGCTCTTCCCCTTTTCTAGGCTAAGGAGGCAACCCTTACAATATTGGTTAAATTTTCTACCCAAAATTTAACCCAATCCTCACAACAAGATAACAAAGAAATTGATGGCTAATAGAGTATCTTTCAATACAAATTGTAGCCCAATTACAAGCACTCAACCCAATTGAACAAGATAAGAATGAAAATTACAATTGGGGTTTCTAGACAATATAGGATTTTTGCACAATTGCTTGGATTTGATGAATAGATGTTTTATTGAAGATCAATAGTTGTTGTTGTAGCTTTTGGATGTCTCTTTTATACCTCCTCATTGATTTCTAGCCATTTGGGTGGTTGGGAACATAAATGGAGTCGTTGGAACCCTCTCTTACCACCATAAATGCACTTCTCCAGCTATGCGTATCGGTACGCGGGGAGGTGTATCGATACCTGTCTTACAAAAGAAAGAGTCGTTGTGTGCAATAAATAAAGGGTATCGATACGCACGTAAGCGTATCGGTATGGGGTACTGAAACGGTAAAGGCTGTATCGATACCTTTTTCTCAACTTAGCTCACTGTCGATATCCTTATCGGTACGGGGGTTAGGCGTATCGATACGGGTCAACGACCATTTAAAATTTGGTTACCAACCAACTGACACCAACGGTCATAAAATTTAAACCGACTTATATATTTAAAAATTATTAAGGCCGTATCGATACGAGGGTTTGCCGTATCGGTACGCCATTCAAACTCTTTAGGCTTTAACACAGGGGCGTATTGATACGAGGGTTTGCCGTATCGATACGTGTTCCTCCAGTAGCAAACTTTGGTAAAAAGGTATCGATACTCTTGGGAGTGTATCGATGCACCTGAACGTTTTTCAATACTTTGGCCTTGGAACACTTAGAAAATAATTTGAGTTTGAGTTTTTCAAATCAGTTTTGAAGTGTTGGTGATTTAAAACTTATTAAAGGACTTACAAAAACAATTTTAAGTTTTTCAATTTGATCCTTAAAGATCTAATTATATCAAAATCAAACATAGGTTTTACACAAGGATTTCAGCAAACGATGTGGTGGTGGGAGCCACCACAGCAGGCAGCACACGGTTCCTTGAAGCAGACTCTAAGTGCCTTCATAACTCAGACAAGTACATATATGTCCAACATGGATTTATTTGTTAAAAAGACTGAAGCTTTAATGGAAAAGACCGATATGAAAATGCAAAATCATGAGGCAACTTTAAAGTCACTGGCGACTCAAGTGGGACAATTTGCTCAAGTTTTGAACACCAGACCTATGGGAGAATTTCCCATCGATACTGAAGCCGCAAGAAAACCCACTTACGAGCAGTGTAAGGGCATCAATTCAGTCACACAGATGGAAACAAGCAAGCCTGCCGCGGCAGACCCAAAACTATCCGCCCTGGCAGACTCTAGCAGTGCCACCAAGAAACATGAAGATACTGCACAAAAGCTGAAACACCAGAAGCAGGATCACCAGTTCAAAAAATTTCTAGACATTCTCAAGCAAGTGCACATCAACATACCCCTGGTAGAAACCATACAACAAAAGCCCAACTATGCAAAGTTCCTAAAGGATATGGTTTTCAAACGGAAAAGAATCAAAAAGTTTGAAACGATAACCATAACTGAAGAATGCATGCTCATACTGCACAACAAAAGACCGCCCAAAATAAGAGTTCCAGGCAGTTTCCTCATACCTTGCACTATTGGGAGCCAATATGAAGGGAAGGCCTTATGTGACCTTGGGGCAAGCATCAACATGATGCCCAAAGCGGTGTTTGAAAAATTGGGAATTGGAAGAGCTAACCCACCACCGTCATACTCCAGCTAGCTGATCACTCTTACGTGCAACCAAAAGAAAAGATCGAGGACATCTTTGTAAGAGTAGACAATCTTATCTTCTCAACATACTTCGTAATTCTGGACTGTGAAGGAGACGAATAAGCACCCGTCATTCTGGGAAGACCATTCCTAGACACAAGCAAAACCCTAATTGATGTAGAGAATGGTGAACTTACTATGAAGATGGACAACCGGGAAATTAAATTGAATGTCCTGCAACACCTGAAGGAAGTTGAAGACAAAAAAGAATACCAGGACATCCATGATTCAACAGACACCTATTCTAGTAGTAAGCTCAAGCACCACAAATACAACTGCCCGAGCGGGCAACCTGACACCACCAAGGATCAAGAGAAACACAAGGATCCGCCTTGGCAGAGGATGAAGCAAATACTACAGCAGCCCGGGAAATGGTTGTGTTGGGAAATGCATCCAGATGCATTCCCAACATACCTTAATTTTTCTCTCTTTTATTTTATTTTATTTTATTTTATTTTTATGTTTTAGGATTTAGATTTTTAATTTCTTGCATGTTAGGAATTAGATTTAATTTTTCGTATTTGTTTATTTTCTAATAAATTTTTATTTCAATTTTTAGGAGAGATAATAACCCAAGAGAAGAGAGAAGAAGAAATCCCAATCCATAAACCATCTCATGCCCGCCCGCCAAGAGTGTCGCGGCAACAAACGTTGCTTCACGCCAGAACTAGCCGTTGCAGACTAACCGTTCGCAGAAGACCGTTATGTTCCAACGACTCTCTACCCGGGCAACGTGTGCCTCGGCAGACGAAACGACATCACTCTTCCTCTATTTAAACCCCCTTATTTTTTACTATTCACTCTTCTTTACTCTCTCTTGCTTATTTTATTATTAGATTTCTTTTACTCTCAGTCTATTTCTTTTCTTTTTCCACAGTTCTTTTATTCAAGCTCTCACAACTTTCTCACACACCAAAAATCCCAACTAAAGAATGGCAAGAACATCCCGCCGCTGTGCTGCCCAAGCAGAATCAGAAGAGTCCCTCCATCGCTTCGCCACACAAGAAATCAAAGCCCGCCACAACGAAAGATTCAAAGAAAGAGAGGTGTGGGAGGAGCAGGGATTCTTTTACGAGCCGAGAAAGAAATGTTTGGGGCTCGAAAAATTCATCTTCTCTAAGATCGAGCATCAACGGTGGCAAATCTTTGCCCAGCAACCCAAACCAGCAAATCGGACCATGGTGCGCGAGAACTACGCCCATGGACCAACAGAGAACGTGTCAATAGTCAATGTTCGCGGGTGGCCTATTTTAATAGACGAAGACAAGATCAATCTTTACTACGACCTCCACATCCGCAAAGACCAGTACGCAAAGTTCCTTGCCTCCCTCACACCGGACGGATACGACGCAATAAAGGAAGAATTGTGCGAATCAGGGACAGTTAGGAATGTGGGCAAAAATAGAGGCACCCTCAACCGGCGGAGTTTGCTGCCCGAGGCAAAGTTATGGAACACATTTGTGAAGAGGTGGTTGCTGCCTACAACCCACAACTCCACCGTCGACAAACCAAGATTAGCGCTCATCCACTCCATTATCAATAAAGGGTGCGTAAATGTGGGTTCGATTATTGCTAACGATATTTACGAATGTGGGCAGAAAACCATGGGACAACTCAACTTCTCTAGCCTTATCATGATGATGTACGAGAAGGCACATGTGGAAACCGCCCCAACTAACACTGTGACCCCAGATCGAATCGGGTGGACGAGGGAAATAATACTGCGAAAAATGGAGATCACCATCGCCACCCCATAAAACTTTGCCCCGGCATCGAAGATGGGCAGTGAGCCGCACTTTCAGCAACCCGCCCCGGCAACCACCATCGGTGGCTTAGTAGTACATCTTGATCGAATCGAACGTGACCATCTGATCTTCATGGCGTACATCTGGGACTACCACAACACACCTACATCCGCCATCAAAGAAAAGTTCCCAGCGGCTGTCTTCCCAGATTTCCCCGCCGGGGTATTTGCCCCGGCGACACCAGCAACGACCACCGACCCATCTGCCTCAGCATCGCACCGGGCAGCATCCACAGAGCCAATTGCAACCCCAGCTGCCACGACCACCGAGGTTATCTCTAGCTCCGACAACCAACGAGAAACGACGACAGCTCCTGTCAGAGAATAAGGACAACCGTCCAGACCAGCCACAGACGCACCAGGACCCTTGACTCTAGCTACCTCAAGGGTTTCCGCTCAGACGACTCCGTATTGCAAGACTCGAAGCACACCATTACAAGGAAGATCGAACCGTCATTCTCCCCACGAGCAAAGAGAACACACTTTGCCACTAAAGTCTGCCCCGACAACAGAGATGGTGACAACCGAGAAATGACACAACAGGCTCAACCCAGTCAGCCTTCTCACCAACAGTTGCCGAAGGTGGCCAAGCGCTTCAAGAAGGCAACACAGAAAAGGGTGATAAGTGGCAACGACGACAGCTCCTCCGAATCCACGCCAATTTAAGCTTCTATTCCCTTCTTCTCTTTAGTTATTCTTATCTAATCTATGCATTAATATTGTGTATGTAGGCATGCATTGAGGACGACGTTCCTCTCGAGTTTGGGGGGAAATTAGTCCTCTAATTTTGTCTTTTCTTTTTTCCTTCTTTTGTTTTTCTTGTATTTTCTTGTTTTTTTAGTGTTTTTTATCCTTCAATTTAATTAGGTTCTAATTGTAACATGCCTTTATTTAAAGTCTAATGAACTCTTAAGTTTGAAAATAATTCTTGAGTACCTTTTACCCGCCGCGGCAGATGGCCCGCCTAGGCGGCAACCTTAGCATGACTTTAGGTTAACTTAGAATCACACTATGGTGTGAACTTAAAATAAAACACTCTTTGTGAGTAGCTTTGATTTTAGGAATTATAGGAAACTTATGTATTTCACCTAGTAAACTTGGGTAGAACTTGAAGTTTGAAAAAAAGAAAAAAAAAGATGTCCTAGATGTGCTCGAAACTGGCTCTAGGATAAGCTAGAGGTGCTCGAAACTGGCTCTAGAGAAAAAATGTAACAATTAGAAAAGCCTATTACCGACAACTAGTGATTAAATTGAAAAGAAAAAACTAGAGGGAAACTCAAGGAAATTAAGGTGTCTATCAAAGGTTTACTTAGAAGCTGAAGAATCATGCATATCGCAAGGAACACACAGATTTACGAGATACATAACTCGGTTCTGGGTGAATCTTTTGTCATTCAAAGGGTTGCTAACTAGACAAAAATCTACATGGCATGTAAAGGTTGCTCAAGATGCTTTTTTGACTTAGTTTACAAATGATTTTAAGTTTTTGCATGTTATCATTAGATTGCATTGCTTGAAGAAAAGCAATTGTTCGAGTTTGGGGGTGTGCTAAGTGTGCAAAAGTCCTATATTTATACCTTAGTTTAGCTCAATTATTGTTGTTCCTAAGTGTAGTTTAAGTTGCATTTATTAGGTAACATGCACAAAATAACATAGATTAGAGTATTAACTTTATTTTATAAATTGAGTTGATTTTATACATAAGATACTACTCAAGTGCGTTTTCTCCCCGTGCGTAGGTACTCGCCCAGGAAGATGCCGCCGAGGCAGCAAAGAGGGCAGATAACAAGAAAGCTAGGAGCTAAAGGAGGAATTTGTTGGATCATCAGGAGAGCTGATCGAGGAGGAACGAACCAGAATGCAAATTTGTGCAAACACCTGCACACCAGTCCGTATCCCCGCCGAGGTAGTAAACTACTTACCGCCGAGGCAGCACTTCAAGGAAGAATGGAAAAATGCAAAGTGTATGCGATAGAAAGAGCTCATCAAGCCCAATTTTTAGAGACCACTTGCACATGCATTGGAGCCCAGAAGACAAAGAAAAGCCAGGTGAAAGTCAAGTTGAACAAAAGTCAAACAGGAATCTAGTAGTATTTAATGATCTTTTAATGAGTTGTAATCCTACTCTAACTAGTATTCCTACCCTAAACCAACTTATACCTAGGCTCCTCCCCTATATATATGTAATTAACAAAAGAAGAGAACACAATTGAGATTTGAGAGAAGCTCCTTCTTGTCAAAACCCTTGCCGTTCAAACTCACCATGTTCTAAACCTTCCCTAGGGCTAAGGGTTGGTTGTGTCGTAGTTGTGAGAGTCTTGTTGTATTCGTTTAGGTTTTCAGTTTTGCAATAAAATTCAAGTTTTCTTTACTCTTGGTTCTTCATTGTTGCAATCTTTATCGGGAGGGAAGAGGGCTTCAATCCATTTGTTGAATATCGGGAGAGTTGAACTCACAAAATGAGTAAACACATTTTTATCAAACCATAGGGTAAAGCTACTTCAACTTAGGGATAAGTTAAGAAGTTCATCAGCAAAAAGAGGATCCACAATCGGTTGGTGTTCGCCCTTAGATTCACACAAGGAGGTATCATCCAAGACGTGTTCGCCAATAGTACTTCAAGCTTCGGGAGAAGAGGGAGTCATAAAAGACAGCCTTGTCGAACCTTAAATCATCACTTAACTTCCCATGTAGTCTCACACATCTCTGCCGAGGCGGGGTCTGCCGAGGCATTCTTGTGGGCTGCAACTGAAGTTGTTAAGTTGATCAGCAAAATTTTGCCGAGACAGTACATCAATTCTCTACGCTACGAAACATACAATACCGACCCATTCTCTCACTATGATATCTCAATTTACTTTACTCGCTTTAGTTTTAGCTTCAATCAAACCAACTTCTCACACCTGTGTTTTTACTTTGTGCAGAAAAGTGAACTCAGAAATGTTGTTACAATCCTTGTGGAGATGATATCTTAAATACTCTAACTTGGAACCGTTTACACTTGTACGCTAACTTGTGCATCACTTTTGCACGCAAAAAATATGCCATAAAAGAGGATTTGACTAAAAAGGTAGTTTATCTTTAAACCACATTTTGGCGTAACTCCCATTTTCTCAAGACTTCTCTATATTTTCTCATCAACCAAACTACATATTTTCTTTCAAAACTTCCAGAGATTTATTCCTTTTCATGTTACTTTGATCTCCAAATGATTTCCATGGATTTTTACTCAACTAGCTTCAATGGTTTCTTGAAGATTTTTAATCAAATCTTGTCAATTAAGGGAAAAAGAAAAGGATTAGAGGCAATCTTCGTTCTTCTCCACTAATCAAGGTTCTTTATTGAAATTCCCAATTTTTTGGCTCTTTAATTATGTTTCTTAACGAGGTTTCATGATTGATTTGAAGAAAATGGTTTAATCCAGCGTTAATTGATGTTTTTGTGTAATTTTTGTAATGTATCTATTTTGCGTGGTTTGATATTGCTTTTAATCATGATTTGGAAGTTTAATAATGTTAAGATAAAGGATTAAGCATGGTAATCCCGAAAGTATTTGAGTTTCTAGTTCTTTAGGTTGCTAGAAATGGGTTTATCTGGTGTTGATGTGATTTTGTGAATGGTGGAGGTATAAGGTTTATCGTAGGTTGATTTTGGATGAAAATTAATGTTAATATAGAGTTGAAAGTGTTAGGTTTTAGCTAGATTGAGTTTAGAGATTATTCGATGATGTTTTCGGTTTGTTCGGATGGGAGTTTTGGTGGTTTTGGGCAAGGCAATATGGTGGAATTGCTTGCTGGAGTTTTGAATGCATTGACATGAATTAATCCTCTATTCTTATATGGTTAAAACAGGGGAGAACGCTTCGGAAGCAATCAGTGAGGCTTTGGTTGCTTCAGATGATTAGTTTTGCATTGGCTAATTAAGGTTTCGCGTGTCAATGAGTGAGAACGTGGATTTCAAATTTGAAATGTTTAAAATATGGTTTTGGGAACATATATGTAAGATTGAAACTCTTGTATAAGTTCGGAAGTAAGTATAAGGATTTGTCTCTCTTGGTTGTGGTATTATGCACTTGGTTTTGATCTCATGTTACCTACTGTTAAAGCATATTAAAAGTATGTGGTTAACTATTTTTAATGATGTGATGATGAAGGATGCACATGGTAAGTGATTCTTGTAAGTATATGTTTTACACATGTAATTTAAAGTGTAACCCCCTCGACCCGGCCTACGCGCCTGACCGAACCGAACGGGTAACACGAGGAATATTGAATTAAACCGGGAAGTTTAACTTAATAAACGACCCTATTTTTTTCTTTTTATCTTGTCTAGATGGACATTGTTACCCTAAGTGTTTAGACTCACAGTGGAAAAACATCAACTCAAACGGACATCGATTAGAAACTCAATTGTCTACAAACGAGCGTTAAAGACCAATATGTAATTTTAGCAAATTACAGGGATTCTTAAAATTTTAAGTTACTAACCTTTAATTAGTTATGTTACATGCCACTGTGTCAAAACTTAGTTCAATCCGGTCATTCAGACTCAATTAATTGCATCCACAACATTCAAGGACAGAAACGTAAACAAACATAACTTCAAAAGAATATGTTTAACCAACTTAACAGCTTCGTGTATCGATACACATAGCCTGTATCGGTACACCCTATTTCAGAACAGGTCTGGGTATTTCGAAACACTAGACCATTTCGATACGGTCTCCAAGATGTTTCGATGCACGAAATTCCAGTAGCCAACTTAACCGAGCTTATTTCGATACACCCTTTCCTATTTCGAAACCCCATGCCCATTTCAAGCTCATTGTTTCGATACAGCCTTAGGCATATCGAAATACGTGGGCATGTTTCCAACATATATATAACATATCCAAACATCAAACCTCACTCATTCATGGCATATTCGAAAACATATCATGGCAATTTGAATCAAAGGTAACCTATAGGCATGCAACCTAGCAAACAAGTCAAGTAAGTTACCAAAATGCATAGCAAAGCACAAACCAATAACCAAAGGCATTTACAACTCTAAAACAACAATATAAACTTGCTCGAATAGGGAATTTGCACAAATATCCCAAAAAACACAGCGAATCCCCCATTGCTCTTATTACTTATAGTCTAAACTGAAACATACATTCTCAAATAAAGTCTCTTGTGATCCCTTGCTCCATGTTGCCTCCAAAACCTCAATTCTCTACATTGATGGACAAATTAGAGCGGAAGCACACAAGGCTTAGTGAGTAGTGCTAAAAACACACCACCAATGCATTAAAACCATTTTCCAAGTCCACATTGAAAGCTCATTTCAATTAACTTAAATAATCATTTGAAAACCATCATGCCTTTAAAACCATGCACTTTTTTTAATAAAAAATCAGCATAATAAACCTTATGCAACATCTATCATGAATCAACAACAATTCCCATTGCTAACACTCAATTTAAGCCTTCCCATGCATAACTACCATAGGCAAAACTTAAAGAGTAAAACATGTTAAAATCAAAATATACATCATAAACCATCTCATGATACATCATCAATTATATTGGGTTATAAGTGATCATTAGACAAGTTCATTTCTCAAAACAACATATCAGATATATGAATTCAATAAGTGTTCTCACAACACTTCAAGCCATCTCAACCCAAATTTGGTACAATAACAACCAACGGGGACACCAACCCCACAGGGACACCAACCCCATTCATAGGTTAGACGCTTAACCCACTAACGAGAGACGGGACACCAACCTCCTCGATCATTAGGGTACTTGGATGGAGACATGGGACACCAACCCCTCGACATCCAAGGCAACTTTTTACAGTGCACTCAATCCTATTGTCGGCTAACTATATCTTATATCATTTATAAACCATTTTTACAACATCACTTGCCAATATAATTCACTTTTAACCACATACCTCACTGTTTTCAAAACATCATCATTAAATCATTTTCCAAGCATTAAACCATGCATTAAATAACAAGTATAAAACATATACTAACAAGGATCACTTACCATGTGCATCCTTCTTCAACACTTCATCAAAAACAGTAAACCGCATTCTCTAAACATGCTTTAACAGTAGGTAACATGCATCCAAAACCAAGTGCATAAAAATCATTTCAAAATAGCACATCCGAGAGAGAGATTCCTTATACTTATATTCAAACTCAGGCAAGCGTTTCAAGATTACATCTCAGTTGTAACCCCCTTATCCCGGCCTAGACGCTCGACCCGAACTACGAAGATTACATGGGGAAAACCAAAGTCAACTCGAAAGTCAACCTTGATTAACGACCCTTTTTTATATTTTCTAAATGCAATATTAATCCTATGTGATCACCCAAGATCTTATGAAGAGAAGGTACATCGATCGAAAAACAATTAGGGGTTTAATTGCGCAGACAATTAGGGGTTTAATTGCGCATATTAGACATATGGGGACCCAAATGTAAATTTTACAATTTACGAGGACCTTGCAGATTTAAAGTTTACCAATATTCAATTAGTCCTATTTCATTCTTCTCTGTCAAATATCAACTTAATCAGACGTTCCAAACTCAACCAATTGCACCCATAATCATCAAGGACTAAAATGTAAGAAACAAGAACTTGAAACAGTTCAACATCCAAACCAACGGTCGGGCGTTTCGAAATGCTAAGCCCTGTATCGAAACGGCCGTATCGAAACTGGGTTGACCATTTCGATACTCAGGTGCATTCCGAGACCCGTATCGAACCATGGCTTTCCTGTAGCCAAAGCGTTCCGAAACACTCTTACCCGTTCCGAAACATTAAGGCCATTTCAGGCCCCCGTTTCGAAATAGATAAGGGCGTTTCGATACGCACAACCCTGCAACTGCAAACTTAGCTCATTTTTCACAATCAAACACATCCAAAAATGTCCCAAAGAATACCACAACATACTATCAATACAATTAAGCATCAGAGATCATCATTATGAAGCATAAACCCAAGCATGACATCAATCATGCAAGCATTGGAACTATAGGCATGCTCTCTAGTCATAAAAACCATATGAAAGCCTTAAGCCACAAACTAAACCATAAAGGACATTTACAAACCACATATGTTGTAATAAACTTGCAAAAACCACATGGAGTTCAATATACATCTCTCAAAACTAACCATAGGTCCCCATTGCCAATTATCATTACTAAAGTATATGTAAACGTTACCATACTTGAGCTTTTCACTTCCTTGGAAATCCTTAGCCTCCTTGCTGCCCAAAAGTGTCTCAATTATCTGCATTGTTGGTAAAAGAGAGCGTAAGCACATTTTCTTAGTGAGGCAAGCTCTAAGAAAAACAAACACAACAATGAAACTTTAAAACTCTATCTCAAAAACCATTTTCTACAACATGCTCTTTCTATCTCATGCTTGAAAACACTTTCAAAGCAATTCTCCATTTGAAAATCACATGTACCTTTAATCTAGCTCATGCATTTAATCAATGCAAATCTCATGGCGAAGCATACACATGCTTAATGAAAACAAAAGCATTTCATAAACCACAAATCTCATATGAATTTCTCATAACATAAAACATCTCAACATTTCGTCCATGTGAATCAAATACAATCTCATATATTGGCATTTCATATTACATCTTTACTCGGATATGTAGATTAGCTTAACTTAAAGCCAAGTCCTACGCCGGTGGAATATCACATCACCGGACTCTCATGGCGGCATCTCTCTTCGCCACAAAGCTTGGGTATTTCACTAAGACCTACCCCGATGGTATCTCTCATCATCGGATTCTCACTTTGGATCAGGATGGCATTACCCCCATTGCCCGACTTCAAAGAGCACGCACGAATTTTTAGTTTATAGTGCACTTTCATCCTATTTTAAAACCACAATTCAAGCATTTCATCTAATCAAAATCATAAGACTCTTTTCATAGATATGTTATCACATGGGATCAACACATAACATCTTTCCATGTTATAAATCATGCATAAAACAATAGGATTTTGTCTAACACAAATCAAGAACATGTTAAAAGCATTTAGGGGTATCAACCACCTATTGAGAGCAAATCTAGCCATACTTACTTCCAGACTTAGGATTGTGTTTCAAACCAAACCTAAATCCCCAAACCTTGTTTCCTTGTCCAACAAGGACTTCTAAAACCATTCGCACTCACCGATTACGTTTCGCTTGCTTGCCGAAACGATAACTAGGCTTCCGGCACTTCCAGATCAACACCAAAAACATTCAAATATGTCTCCCTTGTTCATTACACATAAGAGCAGAGGATTAATGCACCATCATGCATTGAAATCACCAACCACTCATTCAAACACGTCGCACTACTCAAAACCACCATTTCGGCTATCCGAAATAACCGAAATCACCTCCAAACTTTCTCAAATCAAAGCCCAGCCAAGATCTATCAATTCTAAACACTTCTAAACCTCAATCAACAACAAAAATCACCACAAACACGTCTTTATACCTCCAGCAACAATAGAACACCAAGAACAGTCCAAAAACCACAAATCTAGCATCTAAAACATAAGAATCCAAACCTATTCGGGAATCATTTGTTAAAACCTCATTCATAACATCAATTATCATCCAAAACACATTAGAAATCAACCTCAAAACAAAGCTTAACAAAGAGTTACGAAAATCATCAAGATCTCACCAAGAATCTTGAATTTACAACAATTTCATGCTTCTAACATTAAAGCAACTCAAAAATCATTAACAAAGGATTGATAACTTGGGAATTTCAGTAAACAACTGATCATTAGAGGAGAAGGACGAAGCTTACCTCTAATGGCTGATTTCTCCTCAATTTGGGCAAGATTTCTTGAAAATCTAATGTAAAAACAAAAGGATTTAATGAAGCAAAGGTTGGAAAATCCTTAGGGGAATGAAATATCAACAAAAGAGATGAAAACCATAGATTACTTGGTGAGAGAAATGTGTTTGGTTGAGTGGAAGTTGAGAGAAAATGAAGAGATGGAAAAAGTATCGTAAGGTAGTTATGAAAAGTCAAAATAGAATTTCTCTCTTAATTCCTTTAATTAAATCATTATTAAAACTCCCAAAATAAAGAGAAATCCGATGAAAAACAATTTGGTAAAATTAGCTCCGTAAAGATTCAAAGTTTCAATCCTTTACAAAACAATCACAAGTCTACTTTTGCAAAAACTGCAATTCGGTCACTACACCGAAATGTAGTATTTCCAAATCTCATTTGTAAAAATGTTTTCACCATAACAATTTATATAATAAATGAGGATTTGTAGATATTTTTCCATATTTTTAAAGCATCCCAAACTAGGTGTTCCCTAAACCGCCCCTAAAGGATTTAAACCGTTCGCGACCGGCCCGATTCAACCTCCAAAACATCTAGGCTCAAAACCAGGGCGTTACATCAGTTCGCAAAACCACCTTTAAAACATTTCAAAGATGAAATACACGTTCTCACTCACCGACACACGAAACGTTGATTAGCCGATGCGAAAATAAGCGTCTGAAGCTCTCGAAATCTCACTGGTTGCTTCTGAAACGTTCTCCCTTATTTGAACCACATAAGAATAGAGGATTAATGCATCTCAATGCATTAAAAACCCCAGCAAGAAATCCTACCGCGGTGCTCTACCAAAAACCACCAAAACGTCCATCTAAAATAACCGAAAACATCATCGATTACTCTATAAGCTCAACCCATCCAAAGCTCAATGCTTCCAACTATTTATAATCATTGATTAACATCTAAAACCAACCTATTATCAAACTTATACCTTTATCATTCATAAAATCACATTAATACCACTAAAACCCA
The DNA here is from genome assembly GCA_958450335.1 of Hibiscus tridactylites. NCBI lineage: Eukaryota > Viridiplantae > Streptophyta > Magnoliopsida > Malvales > Malvaceae > Hibiscus > Hibiscus tridactylites. The sequence continues at coordinate 67,845,805 of OY288273.1, forward strand.
ATTCTAACAACCAAATAAACTAGAGATCCAAATAGTTTCGGGATTACAATCCTTAAACCTCAATATCAACATTAATAAACTTCCAAAACATGATTAAAATCAATCATAAATCAGCCAACACAGATCCATTAGGAAAATTACAAAAAATCATCATTTAAAACTTGATTTTGCCATTTTCTTCAAATCAATCATAAAACCTTGTTAAGAAACATAATTAAAGAGCCAAATACTTGGTAATTTCATTAAAGAACCTTGAGTAGAGGACAAGCACCAAAATTACCTCTAAATACCTTGCTATTCCTTATATTGACAAGATTTGATTTAAAATCTTCAAGTATCTATTGTAACAAGTTGAGGAAACCCCATGGTAATCATATGGAAATAAGAGTAAAATGGAAAGGAAAAGATCTCTAGAAGTTTTGAAGGAAAATGGGTGGTTGGTTGATGAGAAAAGAGAGAAATGAAAGTTACGTCAAAATAAGTTTGTAAAGCTTAATTTCCTTTTTATCGTTTTACTAAACACATTTAAAATATGTCAAATTAAAGGAACAATTGATTAAAACAATTTTTCCATTTTTATGATTTAGTCACCAAACCGAAATGTCCACCTTCCAAATGTCATTCTCCAAAATTGACTTCCCCAAACCCTTATATACATTTAAAAAGGATTTTAGAAAATTTTCTCATATTCTTATCACTTCCAAAACTAGGTTTTCACTGAACCAATCTTGAACTAACCCGAATCTCTAGTCTCGGTCCAACGGACCCTACCGGCGTTGCAACTCTCCTCCACTTAGGAAATTTCATCCTCGAAATTTTACTTAGAGGAAAAATATGTGGAAACTGCTTTAACATGTCCGTTTTTGCTTTCCCATGTGGCCTCCTCAACTCCTCGATGTCGCCACAACACCTTCACAAGTTCAATCGTCTTATGACAAAGAACTTTGCTACTAGGATCAAGAATCTTAACAGGTTTCTCATCGTAAGACAAATCTGGTCGCAATTGAATATCCTCCACTAGCATAACATGCGACAGATCCGACCTATACCTCCGCAACATCGAAATATAGAACACATCATGAATTTTCTCTAACTCAGGAGGCAACCTCAACCGATACGCAACGAGACCTACACGCTCCACAACTTCATATGGTCCAAAAAACCTTGGACTAAGCATACCCTTACATGCAAACCTCATCAAAATCTTTCAACGTGACACTTTCAAAAATACGCGATCACCAGTCGCAAACTCAATCTCCCTACACTTCAAACCCGGGTAGGATTTCTTATGGTCTGAGGCAGCTTTTAGACAATCACAAACAAAGTTCACTTTCTCATTTGTGCTTTTCAACACATCAGACAAGGAGATATGCTTCTCTCCAACCCCATCCCTGCATAAAGGTGTACGACACCTTCCACCATACAAAGCCTCATACGGTGCCATTTGTGTAACACCCTTCGCCCAGGAAGGAGCAAAGAGCATTACGATGCGCATCGGACAGGTTCGGAAACAATTCGTGTAAACAATATCGATCTTTAATCATACTTATCAAAAAGTGGGATAACAAACACCTTTATTCATTCATATCACATACATATTACTAACATGATCAACCAAGCATACTTTTTAATCATCTAACAAGACTATTTATTTAGAAACAATTACATAAGATATCACAAAGGTGACCATTCATGCTTTTCATATAAACAAACATCAAGTATGTTAAACATGATAGCAAACATTGAATAAGCATACTTCCAAATCAATTTCTTATTCTACTCTATTTGAACCCACATGGAAATTATAATTGAACATTCCTAATCACATTCGAACTAATCATGGGCATTTGCAATTCATTTCATTCGATTTAAGCATGTTAACATACATGTGAATTAAATACCATTTCAATCCTACAAGATCATACACTTGACACACTTCTTATACTACCAATCGAATACTACACATATAAATATAGGAAACAATTTGAATTACATCATTACACATACAAGGCATAACATTCGAAAGGGGTTTAACAAACATCAACCATATTTATATACATATCAAAAGGAGATTTTACATTTTCCATGACATGCTTAGTGATCTACTACATACAAAACACTAAGCCATATACATATTTACAAAACAAAAAGACCATATTGTCAAAGGACCTATTTACATACTAGGTCCAAAACATCATCATCCACATTAAGTTCATACACACTTCAAATACATATGTAGTAGCAACCAAATGCATGCTACTTTAATGACTAAACAAGACATTAAGCCACCAACTAGGAGTACTAGCATAATGAAACAAGGCATACTTTCTTGGTTTGTGAAGGCTTCGGATCAAGATGGAGATAGCTTTCAAACAAGTGGTCCTATTGGTTTGGGAAGAAGGAAACAAAGAGTGGTAAGTACTATAAGTACTTAGTGAATTAGTTCCTAACATATTAGCTATCCATTTATTGCATTTAGTGAATTATTTCATTTAGACAAGTTTACCTAGCTAAGCTTTGAACCAAAGGAGTATTACCTAGCTAGTCTCGACCAATTTGCAAACACAATAACATATATGCACCACATATCAAAGAACAACAAATAATATAATTCATATAACATATTCATGTAATCAAACTTATAAAACTAAGCATGTAGATCGATTAAGATCAACGATCACATAGATCACATTCATGTTATATTCGAATTAAGGCCTTGATCCAAGCATCACTTACGCATTTCAAATATTATTGATTGATCATTCAATCTATGATTACATTCCCAATTACACTCTTTTGTACATTATAATACACATTTTATTGAACATGTGACAAGTTTCATTCACAAGTCTTTAAGTGTTTGGCCTTGGTAGATTAGTGGGACTAGGTAATCGAGTCACAATGGGTACAAGGTACCAAGTCAGAGGATGCTCACAACATCAAATCAGAGGATATACCATGTATCAAAATACCAACATAGGATTTACAAAGCATTGTGTCGTTATGCGCTATCAACACCAAACAACCAGTACACAAGGTACTAGATCAGAGGAGCACTAGACCCTAAGGCATCTCGTTTTACCTAAGACCAACTAGTAAACCAAGGAAATTCATTGTCTTTGAATGTCTTTTACATTATTTAAGCATATTACAATTGATTCGCAATTACAAATTGCAATATCACATACCGTATTTCATGTTTCTAATAGATATAACAAATTTCATGTTCATAATTTCATAGTTTCTAGCACATAGCAATCATATAAGCATTTTCCCAGAATCATGCTTCACATATTGGCAGTAGCATATCACTCATTTCATGCTCATTTAATCAATCACATAGCCATTCAAACATAGGTAACCAAATCATGCTCCAATGAGACACACATCTAACAATTAGAGCGTGCTTTCATGTTTCCATTTAATCCATCTTCCCTTAGATTATTTACCAAATCCAGAATTAAATTCATTTCATGCTTCAATCTAAAACAATGTAACTTAATCTATGATGGTGGTTGGGACACTAGTCCTAACCCTAAGGTCAACTACACTTACAATACTCCAAGCTTTCTACTAGTCTTGCTCCTTGATGACTATTCTTTTGTTCTTTCTATTTGGATGGCAAGCCCTTTCTTCTTCCAAATTCTCCTCAAATCCTTGGTCTAGAAATCCATGTAAGAACACATTGAAAGCATATTAACATCCAATTTAAACATATAAGCTCAACCAATTAAGCACAATTCAATACACTCAAAATTGTTTTCCAGTTTCGGCAACTTGCACCCCTGTTACTAATATGATCATATCTCTGAATCCGTACGTCGGAATTTCAATTAATTTATATCATTTTGAAACTAAAAATTGTATTTAAGACCATATTAGGCTTTCATTTTAATTCTTATCCTATTAGTACAATTTATTGTCTAAAGACACAAAATTTATATTTCATTGACAGTTTACACTACTTATGAGTTTTCATCTCCAGATTTCAATACACAACTTAGAATCCTATTACGTTTGTTCCTGATTAAATTAGACATTGCAAGGTACATTCTATCAAAATTTTAGCTTAAAATTTGTTTTTTAGAATTTATACTAATTTTTCAAAGACACTGTTCAGAACACAGCTTCTTGGCAGATTCATTATAATTTGCTTCTAATTATTCAATTATACAAATTTTTTACTCATTATCATCTTAGGACTTAATAAACATCTTCAACCTATTTTTCCTTGTTCATTCAAGTTCTTTAAGGTCTCTAAATAGAACAATATAGTCCCTTTGTTAATTAACTTTCTAGATTAGTTCCAAGCTCATTTATTAAGAACTTTAATCATTTTAAACACTCAACTTAATCTACTTCTCATCCAATCTAATTACACTTCATTTATATCTCAACTCCCCTGTTTTAGACATTATTTCCAGAGCCCATTTAACATTATTTCAGTCCCTAAAGCTTTCAATTTACTCAAAACAGTCTCTAAGGCAGTTTTACATTCCTAGGTGACTAGTATTGATTCTAACTGATTTTCCAGCAATTCCAACAGCATTTTTAAACATCCAAGACCTCAAACAATTGGTAAACATTATTTTGCACAATTTCTTCCTACATGAAATTTTCCAGAATTATATATTTTTCAAGTTATTTACAGATATGTCACTTAGACATCGAAAGCTTCACCATATAAGCATCAAGTCAATTCGGTCAACCTAAGAGCATGCTTTCTTCTATAATTTCATTTGCAATTTAGTTTAGCAACTTGTATACAAAATTTCCAGCAACCAAGATTAGGCATTTCATCATGATAACATGTTTCAAACATGAATTTAAACACATAGCAAGAAGTAACAAAGAGAGAAACTCACCAAGCTAATTAAATCTGATTTTCCACTAAAATTCACCAACATGCAAGCATTTCTTTTTTTCCATGGCTGATCAAATTTCTTTCTCCCTTATTCTATCTCTAATTCGGCTGAATAGGATGAAGGAGGAAGGTGACTAAGCTAAGTTTTGTAGTGGAATGTGAACCTTACCATTTCAGCCTTGAGTTAGCATTTGATTAATTTTCAGCCAAGGGTAATTAGGAGAAATCAATAGTTTGGGCATGCAAGTCCACCTATTTTATCATATAATTCGTTTGGTCCCATCCATTAAATCCTTCGATTATTTCCTTTTTCTAATTAAGTCCATATTATTCGAAATAAAAGGGTAATTTGGTTTAATTAAATTAATTACTTGACCAATTTATTTGTATAACTTTTAGGGTATATTTGAGGATGTTACAATTTGTATACATGCTTGATAGCTATTATTATAAGCAAACTCTACCAAAGACAATTGTTTCTCCCAAGAACCTTGGAAATCTATAACACAACATTGCAACATATCCTCAAGCACTTGGATAACTCGCTTAGACTGACCATCCATCTAAGGATGACACAAGGTACTCAAATTGAGCCGTGTACACAAAGCTCTATGCAAACACTCCCAAACACTCATTGTGAACCTCACATCTCTATCCGAAACAATGGATTTTAGGTAGACCATGTAACCTCAAAACTTTTGCAATGTACAACTCTGCTAACTTATCCAATGTATACGTAGTATGCACATCTATGAAATGCGCACACTTCGTAAGACGGTCTACAGTTACCCAAATAGAGTTCTTCTTTGATGGGGTCAAAGGCAAACCCGACACGAAATCCATCCTAATCCTCTCCAATTTCCATTTTGGTATTATCAAAGGTTGCAAAAACCCCAAAGGAAATTAAAGTTTAACATTCACGCGCTGACAAACCATACATTTACTCACAAAATCATCAACATCCTTCTTCAACCCAACCCAATAGTACTCATTCTTCAATCCATGAAACATCTTAGTACTACTAGGATGCATAGCAAATGGGCTACTATGCACCTCTGTAACCCCCTCGACCCGGCCTAGCTGGTAGACCGAACCGAATGGGCCACACGAGGAATATTGAAGTAAACCGGGAAGGTTTACCTTAATAAACAACCTTATTTTTTATATCTTATTGTAGAGTGTCCACGAGTTCTATATTTTGTACATATTCCTGCCCTAATTATTGCTATTCTTAAGCTCATTTAGGCATATTTAGGTGCATTGCATGCATAATAACTATATTTTCTCTTTTGCCATGCTTTCATTGAATATTTTAGGATTGGTTAGGAAAATATATTGTTTTAGTTTAGTTTTTATTTTCAGGTGCTATAGTTGAGGAGAGGACAGGAGAAACCAGGAAAATCTGGATCAAAAGGAGCTGTATTGAAGCAGTTCCAGATGCCGCCAAGGACGCTGCCGAAGCAGCATTGACACCAAGTGCTGCCCAGGAAAAGGTTACACCGACTTAGACAAGATGGGTCGCGAGTGAAAGAGGGCAATTCCCTAAGCCCAATGAGCCCATTCTTGCAATTTTCTGAAGCATGTAGCGGCCGATAGAGTTAATCCAAGATTGATAAGTAGGAGTACTTATCCTTACTTGCGGGAGAAGGCAACATCCAAAGATTCCACATTTAAGTAAAAAAGGAGTCTGTATTTAATTTAAATTACTTTAAGAACTTCTACTTCAAGGAGGACTAAAACTTAGGCCATGAGCCCTATATATAACCAATGTATGTAAGGGTATAAGGGCATCTCGCATATCGGGAGAGCATATCATACCGGATAGATGGAGAGATAGCTAGATAGATGGGAGTTGTTTGGGGTCGCGGCTCAACTCTCCTAGGGATTAGACGCTTGCATGCAAAGTAGTTGTGTGAAACGGTTGTAATAGCGTTGAGTTGTTTTCAATAAAATTCCAAATTTTCTTAATCTATGCACTTCATTCTTTCAATTAGTCCTAACCAGTCAGTTGAGAGAATCCATTTGTTGGGCACGAAAGTGTAAGGCTCACGAAAGGGTTAAGCACGGTCACAACATGTCGGGGCGTGACTAACTTCGTTCCAAAAAGTTTACAAGTTTCAGCGGCTAAGAGGGATCACCAACCGATTTGACTAGCATGTGAGGTTTATGCAGAGATTTCTAGGTATTTCCTACGTCATGCTAGCTTTCATGCATCTTTGCCTATAAATTGGGAGGATCACGTTCGACTATCTCGCCGAACTTGGAATGTCTGCCAGACTTGCCGCCAGGACTTATTCTAATTCCACTAGCCGAGATATCGAAAGTTGCAAGGGCAATGACCCACTACGGCCGCGCGACAGGGTCATAGCTGCCGCCCACCATTACCCGCCGAGGCAGCAGATCATGGTAGCGCAAAACACCCTTAGGCTTTACAATGTAGTCTACATGCTACTAAGCTGCAATTGTCTTACCCAGTCTATCGACCAAATCTCTTTCTATCCTCCCTCTCGTCATTATCTTTATTCTATTGGTGTTTTTATATTTCCACATTGTGAGATTCAATTATGCATTTACTAAATCTTTGTGCAGGAAACCATTCATAGAAGCTGCTCCAATCTCTGTGGGAGACGATATCTTTTATACTATAACTTGACAAGAGTGTGCACTTGCGCTCATAAATAGATAACACCCAAATGCTCTACACTTATCTAGATCCAAATTAAGTTCCTATGTGTTTAACATTGCAGCGGATCATTCGCAACTCAAACATACATCAATGTCATCCACTTACAGCTTTTATGGACCATTTTGTAATTTTTCTGATTCGCAGGGACTTAATTTCTGATTACATATATCTCAATCAAATCTCAACTCAAAATAATCATTCAAACTCATTTAATTGCATCCACAACATTCAGGGAGCAAAACGTAATGAATTTGAACATCAAAATATTTCAATAACAAACATAACGACCCCCGTTTCGGAACAAACCAAGCTCGTTTCAAAACCATGAATTACAGTAGAAAAACATATCGAAACATATCTGACAATTTTGAGACCAAGCACACCCGGGATGATTCCCTTACCTCAGATAAAATAGAGGTGTATCAAAACAACCCCGTGTTTCGATACAGGCTTGAAAATAGCCTTGGGGTCTCGGAACGACCCTTACGTGTTTCGAGCCACTTAAGCCAAATATGCATACCGTATCGAAACGGCAACAAGTGTTTCGAAACACATACCATAAAAAGACGCATTTGAGCATAAAAGAGCATTCAAACATGGTTCGATTCACCATATAAAAGCAAGATAAAATCATGGAGCAACAAAGATACTACATAACTCATCATAGGCACCAACCATAGCATTTAACATCAAGCATAGCAACATATGAAAATCATATAGGCATGCTTTCTAGTTTCGAATTACTTAAGACATCAAAAACCATAAATCCAAACAAACCAAGGGTTAAAGGCCATTCACAAGTATATAAGCATAACATGCTCAAAGGGTGTCCATACACACCACACAAGCAAAACATGAAATTCCCCATTGCCCTTATTACTCTAGTCTATAACCGAAACATACATCCGAAAAGTGAAGTCTTCTTAGATCCCCTTGTAAGTTTCTTCCTCTAAACACTTAGTTATCTGCATTGATGAACAAGAGAGAGCGTAAGCATAAAAGCTTAGTAAGGAGTGCTCAAAACCCAAAAACACCATCAATGCTTAAAACCATTTTACACTTTTGAAAACCATCATGTCCTCTTTAAAATTCATGCACTTCATAATTAAAATCAGCATGTTATACACCATGCAACAAGTATTACATACTTCAACAGTAAATAATTTGCTAAAACTCATTCCAAGCTTTTCCATGCATAATTATCATATGCAAAGTTTAAAAAGATAAAATATGCATTTTATTCACATTATCCATCCACACACATTTCAAAACAATGTATCAATTATATTAGCTCACAAGTGATCAACATCATACTCTTTACTCAAAAAGTATCGGATACACGGATTCCCAAGTGTTGTCCCAACACTTCATACATTATAACTGACATCTCAAGGTTCACACACGGGAGCTACCCTCCACCGTTGTGACACCCATGGTGGAGTATTCGGTACCTTACAACCCCTCAACACCACTCATCAGTAGATGTATAACTCCACTAACGAGAGACGGGATGCAACTCAATTTCCTCAATCGTTAGGGTACTTGGATGGAGTTTTCAGTACAATCACAACCCCTCTACATCCAAGGCAACTTGTTTATAGTGAACTCAATCTTATAGCCGACTAACTATATCCAATTTCATTTATAAACCACTTTTCACAACATCACTTGCCAATATAATTATCATTTAGCATAAACCTCATTGTTTTCAAAGCATTCACAACAAGCCATATTTCCAAGCATCAAACCATTTTTCATAAAATAAGTATAAACACATACCTACAACGAGCACTTAACTAGTGCATCCTTCAACAATATGGCTTCATAAACAGAAAATTATATGCTCAAAACATGCTTTAAAACAATAGGTAAACGCATATAAAAACAAGTGCATTCACAAGCTTTCAACAGCACAATCCGAGGGAGAAAATCACTTTACTTATTTCCGAACTTAGTAAAGTGTTTCAAGCTTATACTAAGTTCCCAAAACCACTTTTATGATGTTTCAAAGCTGGAAATCCCATTTCCACTCACCGACACGCCAAACCTCAATCGCTGACACGAAAATCAAGCGTCCAAAATCCCCGTAACTTCGTCAAATGCTTCCAAGGAATCGTCCCCTGTTTATACCACACAAGAACAGAGGATTAATGCATCTCAATGCATTAAAACCACCAGCAAACACTAAAAACCCGTAGTTCTGCCCAAAGGCACCAAAGTACCCATCTAAAACAACTGAAATCACCTTCGATCGATCACTAAACTCAACCCAGCCATCAACAAACACTTCCATCACATTTTAACCATAAATCAACATCCAAAAACACCCTAATATCATCCTTATAACTCCAGCAACTTAGATTTCACATTTCCAAGCCAAAAACCCAAAACTAACAACCTAGACAATTAAAGATCGCAATGATTTCGGGATTATTATGATCAAAACTCATTATCAACATCAATAATCTTCCAAAACATGATTAGAAACCATCTCAACTGAACAAAAACAAATCAAGTACGAAAATTACATTTTAATTCCTCTTTTAGCAAGATTTTAGTATTTTCACCAAATCAACATTAAAACCTTAATTAAAAGCACAAATCAAGAGTCAAATACTTTGGAATTTCATTAAAGAACCTTGATTAGAGGAGTAGCATGAAATTACCTCCAACCCTTGTTTCTCTTCCAATTGGTAAGTTTTCAACTCTTGAAGCGTTGAGAAATCTTTGTAAATCTTTGAGAAAAAAGAGTTGTGAATCGAAAGAGCAAACTAATGAAAAGAATTCTGGAAATTGAGAAAAAAGAAAGAATGATGGGCTGAACAGAAAATGAGAAATAGAAAAGTTAGGTCAAAAACAATTTTACAAAATAACTACCTTTTTATTTTAATAAAACATCCCTATTCAATTTTAATTAAAACATTATAATCACATGCCAATTAAAAGAAAAAGGCTTAATTTCCATAAAGCTCCCTAAAGATTCTATGAATTTGACTCTCCTTTAAAAATCCCACTTTTTACACAGTTTTAAATCTTTACATTTCAGTCACTGCCCAAAATGTTCATGTCCCAAAATACATTTTGTAAAATTGATTTTACCAAACCCATCTATATGATTTTAGATGTTATTTTAGAAATTTTTACCATATTTTTACCTTATGCCGAATCAAGATTTCCCTAAACCGATTATAAAGGCTCGAATCTCCAATTCTAGGTTCGACCAACTTAAATCGATGCCTAAAATATCTAGGCACAAAAATGGGGTGTTACAACCGTAGTTAAAATAGTGTGCCTCAACCCAACATCATCTGGCACAACTATTCGACTCTTAAATCACAAAACACCATCATCATGAAAACAAAAGGCTGTCGAATAACCATATGTTATATCTTGAACATGTGGTACCAACGAATCATTAAGCAACTGGTTCTCCTTAATCAACTGAACCAAGAAAGGTTTCACTTGTAACTCAGCTATCAACACACCGTCCCACGACACACTCAATCGTACAAACTTGGCTCTCAACTCAACCGCTACCTTCCTACTCAAAGCATCAGCCACAACATTGGCCTTCCCTAGGTTATACTATACCGTCGGGTCATAATCCTTAAGAAACTCCAACCATCTACGTTACCAAATATTCAACTCTTTCTGAGACATTAAATACTTCAAACTCTTATGATCCGAATAAACAACACACTTCTCACCATAAAGGTAATGCCTCCAAATTTTCAAAGAAACACAACCACGACAAGCTCAAGATCATGAGTAGGATAGTTGCGCTCGTGTGCCTTCAATTGTCTATATGCATACACCAAAACCTTCCCATCTTGCATTAACACACAACCCAAACCAACATACGATTCATCACTAAAAACCACAAACTCCTTACCCGACTCAAGTTGAATCAAAATGGGAGCTGGCGCCAAAGCTTTCACCAACTTCTTAAAAGCTTCTTGTCTAATATTCGTCCACTCAAAGAGAACATTCTTTTGCATCAATTTGGTTAGCGGAGCATCAATCTTTGAAAACACCATCCACAAACCTAAGATAATAACCCACCAATCAAAGGATACTACGGACTTCCGTCATAGACTTAGGCGTCTTCCAAGTCATCCTCGCGTCAATCTTATGTGGATCAAACCATATACCCTCGGCCGACACCACATGTCCAAGAAAGACAACTTCTTTAAACCAAAACTCACACTTACTCAACTTGGCGTAAAGCTTATTTTCCAACAAAACTTGTAACACAATCCGCATGTGTTTATCATGATCTTCCTCGGTACGAGAGTACACGAGAATATCATCAATAAACACAACAATAAAATGTTCCAGGAATTCAGGAAACAAACGATTCATCATGTCCATGAATGCAACAGGTGCATTCGTTAAACCAAGCGACATCACCAAAAATTCATAATTCTCGTACCTCGTACGAAAAGCAGTCTTAGACACATCCACATCATTTACCTTTAACTTATAATACATGGATCTCAAATCGATCTTAGAAAACACTGAACCACCCTCAAATTGAACAAACAAATCATCAATTCTTGGCAACATATACTTATTCTTAATCATCAACTTGTTCAATTGTCGATAATCTATACACATTCGCATCGTGCCATCTATCTTTTTCACAAACAAAATTGGTGCATCCCAAGGTGAAACACTAGGACTAATGAACCATCGATCATGCAAATCCTGAAGTTGTGTCTTCAACTCATTCAACTCTTTCGGAGCCATTCGATAGGGAGCAATAGACACTGGAGTCGTATTTTCATACAACTCAATGACAAACTCAACCTCACTATTCGGCGGCAACCCAAGCAACTATTTCGAAAATACACCCGAAAACTCACATATCGTATGCATGTCCCGCAGACGCATTTTCTTCGATCCTAGATTCATAACATAAGCTAAGAAAGCCTCACATCCCAATTCCATCAAACGACATATCCATTTAACATTCTCGCCCACGATTACCACTTCGTAATCATCATTAAGTTTCAAGGTAACTCGCTTGGTATCAAAATCAACCACAACCCTATGCTCGGTCAACCAATCCATTCCATTGATTACATCAAAACCATAGATATGCATTTCACAAAATCAACTATAAACACATGACATTGAATAGATAAAGGACATATCCTATACACACTTCTTGTAACAATTGTTTCACCAAAAGAACTAGTTACTTGCATTCCCACATCTAACACTTCTAAAACGATCGTTCAAGCCACTACTCCCAAAAACATTAGCAACAACAAGCGTAGAAAGTTATTCCCCACCGATCAAACGTGGACAATCTCAGCTGACTTGATCATATGATCCACATACCTAATAGGAATCAAATGCTACTCAAGCCTTGACACAATTGTAACGCTTGAGTTTTGGGTCTAGGAGTCTTTAAGTTTGACTCGAGGTCCGTAGAACCAAGACTAGAGATCCGAGTTACTTCAAGAGTGGTTTAGGGAAAACATGGTTCGGGATATAATACAATTTTGGGAAAATTCCTATATCATATATATATATATATATATATATATATAGGTCTGGTGAAGTCAATTTTTGAAAATGACTTTTGGAGTATTGACATTTCGGGTTAGTGACTAATTTGCAAATAATGCAAAATCTGTTTTTTAAAGGATTGTTTTGAAAGAGGGCCAAAACTTAGAATCTTTAGGGAGCTAATATATTATTTATTATCCTTTTCCTTTAATTGACTATTTTAAATCTATTTTATTAAAGAATAAAGATATATTTTATTAAAAACGGATTTAGTCTTCAAAAATCTATTTTGACGTAACTTCCATTTCTCTCATTTCTCCTCAGCCGAACACTTCATTTTCTCCCAAACTTCCATAGGTTTTCATCTTTCCACTTTACTTTGGTTTGCAAATGATTTTCTTAGTGTTTCTTCAATTTTTCTCAAAGGATTCTCGAAGATTTTGCAACAAATCTTGTTAATTGAAGGAATATGCAAGGGTTAGAGGTAATTTTCGTTCAACTCCTTCAATCAAGGTTTTAATGAAATTTCCAATTTTTGTCTCTATAATTGTATTTATTAACAAGGTTTTATAATCTATTTGATGAAAACGACTAAATCAAGCCATGAAAGATGATTTCTCAAGATTTTCATAATGGTACTATTTTAGTTAATTTGAGATTAATTTTATTCATGTTTTGGATGCTAAATGATTTTGAAATAAAGGTTTTATCATAAGGATCCCGAAATAGGTTGGATCTCTAGTTGTTTAGGTTGTTAGATTTGGCTTTTTTGGGGTGATGTTGTGGTTTTGGTGTTGCTGGAGATATAAGGACGCAAATACATTGTTTTGGATGTTAATTGATATTTAAAATTGGATGAAAATGTTAGGTTTTGGATTGGTTGAGTTTGTACAATAATCGAAAGTGTTTTTGGTTGTTTCGGATAGGTGTTTTGGTGTTTTTGGACAGAGCTGCAAAGTGGCTTTTGTTTCTGGTGATTTTAATGCATTGAGATACATTAACCAACTCTTCTTGTGTGGTATAAATAGGGGATAAATGTTGTGTTCGTGCAGTGACTATAAATGATACGCAAATGGTGCAAGTATACACGTCGAACGAGTAATAAAGTGATGAGTGAGTATCATCTCCACAGGGATTGGAGGTGAACACAGTTCTATTTCCAAATTGCTATAGTAACCAAATTGTAATGTGAGTATGTAGAGGCATAATGGATGAAAGAAAACGCAGTAGCAAAACAAGCAAATAGAGAAGAGATAATGAAGTTCAGATAGGTCCTCTCTCGGATACGAGGCTCTCTACGGAAAGGCTGGCTAGCTCTTGAAGGATAATCATCTCAAACCTCTTAACACTGCTAACGAATCCTAGTTCTCTCACTATGCTCGGCGGGATTTACATAGATTGCTCCTAAACTATCTCTAACAAGAAGGCTTGGAGACTAACATGCTACAGCAATACCTTTCGACGTAACTCCAAAATCTCACTCTCCTAATCTCTATCCCTCTTAGCCGTTAAAACCTATCACTTATCTCTAAGGCAGGTTGGAGTCCTTCCCCTTGGTGGTTACTCCATTGTTTAAGAAGATCTAAGGCTAGTTCTTTCGATCACTCCCCCAAGCTAATGCTAAAGAAATGACCCTCTCTCGAAGGTTGTCACACATTACTCTAACTGTCAATATTAGCTAAGGCTTACTCTCTTAATCACTACCCCCAACTGTACCAAAGGAACGACCATCACTCGAAGGCATCATAAGGAATGGCATGTCTCTTAAGGCTCTAACATCCCTAATATTTTACAACCCTGGGCTGTTCCTAAAAAAGGCAACCTCTCGAAGGCACTTAAGGTAGGGCCTATATCTCAAAGCACAAATGTAACCCCCTTAACCCGGCCTAGACGGTTGACCCGAATTAAGGAAGTCACACGGGGAAAATAAAAGTCAACCCAAAAGTCAACCTTGATTAACGACCCTTTTTTTTCTTTTTAAACTTGTCTAGATGCATATTAACCCTAGATATGATCATACATACAGCATGCTCAAAGATCATACACATCAGAGATTAAACAGGGACCCAATTGAACAATTTACAACTTTAGGGACCAAAATGTAAATTCTGGAAATTATAAGGTCTTAACCCAAATTAAAGTTACCAATATGAAATTAGTCAGGTTTCATGCTTCACTGTCAAATTTCAGCTCAAATGGACATCCCAATCTCATACAATTGCATAAACAAGATTCAGGACCAAAATGCAAACATTTCAAAACATATAACTGCCAATGTCAGCCCCCAACGGTCAGGTGCTCCGAAACAGGGAGAACCTGTTTCGAAACGCGGGGCCATTCCGCAACGGGTTCCGAAATGAGGACTGGCAGAGGACTTTCCGTTTCGGAACGGTGTGTTCCGTTTCGGACACCTGGGCTACTACAAGGCACCCGTTCCGAAACGGTAGTTACTGTTCCGATACGGCCTGCACAGAATGCAGAGAATTGCTTGCTTAAACACACAACTGATCATCCATACATGCTCCAAATGCAACCAAACTTTACCAACAAGACATTCAACATGTAAGGAACATAAATGCATCTTTCAATCATCATCATGGCATCAAATATGAAAAGCCCCAAATCTAAAGACATGCTTCCTACTTAGCAAACCATTCAATCATTAAAGCTCCAAACCAAACACATAATGGCCAATTACATGTTCCAGCATTATTGACAACATTAAACAAACTTAGGGAGTTCAAAACCTCTCCCAAAACATCCACATAGGTCCTCCATTGCCAAATGCCAAAAGCTAAAAGTGTTTAAGAAAAACCTTCCCATACTTGAGCTTAACTTCCACTTGATTGCTTGCCTTCCTTGCTGCCCTCAATGCACCTTAATGCTCTGCATTATTGTTTTAAGAAAAGAGAGAGAGCATAAGCAAAAGCTTAGTGAGGAATGCTCTTTTAAAACCATACAATAATGCATTTATAAAAACTCATTTATAAATCATTCTTCAAGCAACATTACACATGCTCTTTAACCTTTAAACAAGCAATACATGCTTCCATACCATTACATGACATATTGGCAACAAGTGATACATTTCACATAAGATTCACACATGGACTTTTAAACACCATTGTGATCTTATAATAACCAAGGACCACACATGGGATTTTAAACACCATTGTGTCCTTAACCCCATGGACTTTTAAACACCATGGACCCATGGACTTTTAAACACCATGGCAAGGACCACACAAGGACTTTTAAACACCTTTGTGTCCTTAACAAGAACCATCCAAGGACTTTTAAACACCTTGATGTTCTTAAGTAACAAGGCTTACACAAGGAATTTTAACCACCTTTGTAACCTTAATGTTGAGTGTGTAAAAGTTCTATTATTTACACCCTTTTTAACCCATATTTCTGCTGCATTCAAGCATCATTGCATTGCATTTAGGTTAGTTTTCAATAAAATATCACAAATGGATTAAAGGTACGGATTCTACTAAAAGATGGCTATTTTTGCAGGTATCTGCCATAGTTGACGATGAAGGCAGGCGCAGGGCAGAGAAGTAGGAAAGCTGAACTGAACAAGCAGACGAAGAAGACGAAGCTGCCATGGACCTGTCGTGACAGCATGGTGACAGCAAACTTATGAAAAGGAAAAGTCAAGTGGACCTCGATAGATAGAGAAAAATCTGCTCGTCTATCGTGTGGAAGCCAAATATTTTTCCAAGCCCCGGATCAAAAGATATGTCAAGCCAAAGCTCAAGGAGAGGAAATTCCTAGAAACAAGGATGCGGCTGGAAAGTAGCAGTCTTTAGAGATTTAGTCTTTATTAGAAGCTTACTTTTAATTAAAGTTGTAATCCTTGTTACCTTAGAATACTTGAGCCCAAAGCTTATATAAGGGCATAGATTTAACCTAGGAGGCATAACCGATACCCCATAACCGAAACCTAAACCCCTGTCGTTCACCCGTCGCCGACATGTTCTAAATTCCCCCTAGGGCTACGGGTTGTTTTGTAAAGTAGTTGCAAGGGTTGTTTTGTTTTAGGATTTTCCAAGTTCAATAAAATAAACTTCAAGTTCTTTTATCTGGGTTTTAATATCTTGCAAGAGCATCGAGAGAGCATTGTGAGGTTATCTATTTACTTAGCATCGGGAGAGTTAAGTATACGAAAGAGATAAGAGCGCGTTCTCTAGTTTATAGTTGAACCATCTCGTGCCTAGGGATAGGGCGAGGTTAAGTGGCTAAAGAAGAATTCATACACATCGGTGTTCATCCTTCGATTCACGTCGGGAGGTATCATCAAAGACGTGATCATCGACAGACTTGGACCTAGGGATAGGCCAAGGTAGATCTGGGATTCTTGCCAATCTTGAAGTACGGAGTTGGTGTGTCTGCTGCCGCGATAGCTAACGGACAGCCGCCGCGACAGGTGCTGTCGGCGACGGGCGCGACGACAGAACTGTAGTTCCTAAGCAATTCAATACCTACACTACTGAGCAATTCAATACCAGCCCATTCTCTCCATCTTGATATCTCAATTCTTTCATTTACGTTTTCTTTAATATTTTCGTGACAACTTTCTAAAATATTTCTTTTACTTCGTGCAGTAAATTTAGGTGAAGCTATTAGCCCAATCCCTGTGGAGACGATATCCGATACTTCGTATCACTTTACTACTTGCGTCGTGTACACTTGCACTACAATTGCGATAGACTCTTTTACACGCAACAAGTTTTTGGCGCCGTTGCCGGGGATTGGCAACATAACTACATCTTTCTTTTATTGCACTTTGCGTTTTTTATTTTTATTTTTGTTTTCGTTTTTATTTTTATTTTTTTTTCTTTAATTTTTGTTTTGTGCTTTCAAATCTCGCTTTTCACGAGGTTTTCTTGTTTATGCGCAGATCCAAAAGTGGTGAAGATCCTGAGTATAAATTAGATCCGGAGATCGAACGTTCCTTTAATCTCAAGAAACAACTTCGCCGCCTTTTAGACAGAAACGAATACCTCGAGGAACAGCTAGAGCATATGGCACGTAACCAGCCCGTTGGTGGAGATATACCGCCTGTCGGCGACCCGCCGAGGGCAGATGGACGACGGTCATGTCGTGACTATATGTTGAATGACCATGTAGAGCTGGAGACCACGCTGCCAGATATTGATGTTGACAACTTCGAGCTTAAACCTGTCATGTTTAGTATGATCAACAATGCCGGGCAGTTTAGTGGTTCTGCGACAGATGATGCGAGGGAGCATCTCAAAACGTTCCAGGAGATCTGTGGTTCGTTTAGGCTACCAGGAGTTAGTCCGGAGATACTGAGGCTTCGGTTATTCCCCCATTCATTGAGGGACAGAGCTAAAACTTGGTGGAATTGCTCGTGAATTTTTGTCTCGTTTTAATCCTTCACATTTAGCTGAGCGATTACGTAATGAAATTGCTACTTTTCAACAGGAAGATGACGAGCCTATGCACGAGGCCTGGGATAGATTTACTACTCTTCTACGGAACTGCCCTATGCATGGATTCCCCGTCTGGAATCAGGTAACTAAGTTCTATAATGCTGCTAACTTACAAACTCGCATTCGAATTGATTCTGCAGCAAATGGATTATTATTGGATAAAGATCCGGACGAGGCTCTGCAAGTTTTGAAAAATCTGGCCAAGAATGAGGAGCAGTTTCCGACAGCTAGAAGATGGGGTAAACGGGTACTTGCTGTCAAGGACTATGAGGTCGACAGCACTATGAAATCACAGGTAGCATTCCTCACTAAAGCAATGAAACACTTATTAAATGAAGAAGAATTACGAGGATTTGCTGTCGAGGAAGTTTGTGCTATTTGTGAGGGAAATCATAGTAGGGATGAGTGCCCAATAAATATAGAAGAGGGAAAATATGTTGGAAATTACAAGCCGAATTACAATTCCAACAATTACAATCCTAATTGGCGGAAGGATCCCAAATTTTCCTGGAGTAACCCTAACAATGCCCTAAATCCGCAAGCACATAATCAGAATCAGGGGGGTCCTAGATTGTTGACGCGACAGCATCTGCCGCAGAACCTGCCGCAGCACCTGCCGCCGCAGCAGCAACAGCAGCCACCACCTGCCACGAGTAGTATATTGGAGCAGACTCTGGCCACCTTTATGTCTCAGACCGGTACGTATATGGAGAATATTAATCAGTTTGTCAAGAAGACGGAAAACTTCATAGATAAAACCGAGATGAGAATGACAAATCATGAGGCTACCTTGAAATCTCTAGAGACACAAATGGGTCAGGTGTCGCAACATATTAAGCCAAGGCAGAATGGAGGATTCCCTAGCAATACTGAAAATGCTAGACCGCCCCCACATGAGCAATGTAAGGCGATTACTACTAGGAGTGGGAAAAAGTTACCAGGTCCGAAAAAAGAAGTTGAAACAGAAAAGGAACCTGCCTTGGATAAACCTGCCGAGGAAGCTGCCCCGACAGGTGATAAACAGACTGCTGCCGATGAGCCTGTCACGACAGCAGAAGCGACAGAGGAGAAAAACGATGATTACCGTCCTCAGATTCGCATGCAGTGGGAAGGACGCATTGCTGATTATCGTCCCCCACAACCTTTCCCTCAACGGATACAGCAAGCTAAGCATGAATCTCAACCTAAAAAGATTTATGATATTTTTAAACAGGTTCATATTAATATTCCGCTGTTAGATGCCGTTAGGGAGATGCCCGGTTATGCCAAATTTCTCAAGGATGTTATGTCGAAAAAATCTAAACTTGGGGAATTTGAAACGGTAAGGATGCAAGAAGGTTGCATGAGCATTCTTCATCGGCAGCCACCCAGAAAAAGAAGGATCCGGGGAGCTTCATCATACCTTGTGTAATCGGCGACAAATATGTGGGTAAGGCACTTTGTGATCTAGGTGCTAGTGTTAATCTAATGCCCAAATTTGTTTTTCAGAAACTAGGTATTGGCAAGGCGCGGCCCACGACAGTTACCCTACAGCTAGCCGACCGCTCTTACGTTCACCCCGAGGGAAAAATTGAAGATATTCTGGTAAGAGTGGATAAGCTTATTTTTCCTGCTGACTTTCTTATCTTAGATTGTGAGGCAGATGAAAACGCACCAGTCATCCTTGGCGACCCTTCTTAGCCACGGGAAGATCATTGATTGATGTGGAGAAAGGAGAACTCACCATGCGCGTGAACGATCAAGAGATTAAGTTGAATGTTCTCCAAGCAATGAAACATGCTGATGTGGACGAGGAATGCAAAGCCATCATTGAGGTGACCTTTGATGAACCCTGCATCAGGTCGGGCTGCCGTGATATAAAATTTGGTCACTACCGCGACAGCCACCTACCGGCCTGTCACGACAGCAACGACGACAACACCGACGACAGCGACTCCTCTGAATCCGATACATCTGATACTGAAGGTCAAGAGGAGGTAAACTGGATGGGCAATCGTCCAGGTAAGTTATTCGAACCTTTGAATTACACTTCGGATAACCATTTAATTCAAAAGCCATCTATTGTTGAACCACCTGTCTTAGAACTGAAGCCCCTGCCAGGGCAGTTAAAATATGCTTATCTTGGTTCCAATGATACGTTGCCCGTAATCATCTCTGCTAAGCTGCCGCAGGAACAGGAACGACAACTGATCGACATGTTACGGCAACACAAGAAGGCGATTGGATGGACGATTGCAGATATACAAGGCATTAGTCCGGCATTATGCATGCACAAAATCCTCCTTGAGGAAGACCATAAGCCGACTATTGATGCCCAAAGGCGGCTAAACCATGCGATGAAGGAGGTAGTGCGTAAAGAGATCATTAAGTGGTTAGATGCTGGTATTATTTACGCCATCTCCGACAGCAAATGGGTGAGCCCGGTGCAATGTGTTCCAAAGAAAGGAGGAATGACCGTGGTAACCAACGAGAACAATGAGTTAATCCCAACCAGGACTGTGACCGGTTGGAGGGTTTGTATGGACTATCGGAAGCTTAACAAAGCTACCCGAAAGGACCACTTTCCTTTACCCTTTATTGATCAAATGCTTGATAGATTAGCGGGTAAACCTTACTATTGTTTTCTCGATGGTTATTCAGGTTATAACCAAATTGCTATTGCACCAGAGGATCAAGAGAAAACGACTTTTACATGCCCCTACGGAACATACGCGTTTAGGAGGATGCCGTTTGACTCTGTAATGCACCTGCCACCTTCCAAAGGTGCATGATGGCTATATTCTCCGACATGGTAGAGGACTTCCTGGAAATTTTTATGGATGATTTTTCTGTCTTTGGAGACGATTTTGAGAGCTGCCTCGACAATCTTCAAAAGGTACTTGAAAGATGTGAAAAAGCTAATCTTGTTTTGAATTGGGAAAAATGCCACTTTATGGTGGATGAGGGGATAGTCCTTGGCCATAAGATTAGCTGTCGTGGGATAGAAGTCGACAGGGCCAAAATAGAAGTAATCGAGAAGCTTCCGCCACCTACTACAGTCAAGGGCATTAGGAGTTTTCTAGGGCATGCTGGTTTTTATAGGAGATTTATCGCAAATTTCTCAAAAATCACGAAGCCCCTATATCATCTCTTAAAGCAGAACCGACCCTTTGACTTTAATGAAGAATGTACTGAAGCATTCAAGGTTCTGAAGGAAAAGCTAGTGACAGCCCCCATAGTACAACCACCAGACTGGACACAGCCGTTTGAGATTATGTGTGATGCTAGTGACTATGCTGTCGGGGCAGCACTTGGGTAGCGCAGAGACAAGCTGTTTCATGTCATATACTACACCAGCAAAACATTGAATGATGCCCAAGTGAATTATACCACAGAAAAGGAACTGTTAGCTGTGGTGTTCTCCATCGACAAGTTTCGTTCTTATATACTTGGGATGAAAGTAATAGTGCACACCGACCATTCTGCCCTAAAATATTTGTTCGCAATGAAGAATGCAAAGCCTAGACTAATACGGTGGATCTTGCTATTACAAGAGTTCGACCTTGAGATCAAAGACAAAAAGGGGAAAGAAAATCAGGTGGCATACCACTTGTCAAGATTGGAGACGGGATAGAGTCTACCCATTGATGATACACACATACTGGAGACCTTCCCAGATGAGCAGCTCTTTGCTGCCGCAATCGCTGTCGCGACAGCCATGGCGGCAGGTAAGTCTTCTGACCTTCCCTGGTATGCTGATTTCGTTAATTTTATAGTTAGCGGAATATTACCTTCTTATCTTAATTATCAAGCCAGGAAGAGGTTTCAAAATGATGTTAAACATTATTATCGGGACGAACCTCTTCTTTTCAAAATGTGCGCAGATCAGGTTATAAGGAGGTGTGTACCACAAGAAGAACAAGAAGACATTCTCCATCACTGCCATGCTTCACAATATGGAGGTCACTTAGGAGGCAATAAGACTGCTGCCAAGGTGCTGCAGTCAGGGTTCTATTGGCCGACACTATATAAGGATGCACAAGACTTTTATAAGAACTGTGACAGGTGCCAGCGGACAGGTAACATCTCAAGGAGAAACGAGATGCCACTGCAGAACATTTTAGAAGTCGAGATCTTCGACGTTTGGGGGATTGATTTTATGGGACCCTTTCCATCTTCGTGTGGAAATCTTTACATCCTCTTAGCAGTGGATTATGTCTCCAAGTGGGTAGAAGCAATCGCAACTCAAAAGAATGATGCCAAAACAGTCCAAAAGTTTTTGCACAAAAACATCTTTTCTAGATTTGGCATCCCTAGGGCGATTATCAGTGATGAAGGGACACATTTCGATAATAGGGTAATTGCTGCCGCCTTGAAGAAATATGGTGTCAAGCACAGGATCGCAACAGCATACCACCCACAGACCAATGGACAGGCTGAGGTATCCAATAGGGAAGTAAAGAACATTCTAGAAAAGATGGTTAAACCAACTAGGAAAGATTGGTCTTTACTTCTGAATGATGCATTATGGGCATACAGGACAGCTTTCAAGACTCCATTGGACATGTCTCCATACCGACTGATTTATGGCAAAACTTGTCACTTGCCTGTCGAGATCGAGCACAAAGCATACTGGGCAATCAAGGCAGTGAATATGGACTGGGACAAGGCCGGCCAGAAAAGGTTATTAGATCTGAACGAGATTGAAGAATTACGGACAATGGCCTACGACAACGCAAGGATCTATAAGGATAAGACTAAGAAGTGGCACGACAAGAAACTGCTGCCACGACAGTTCTGCCCAGGGTAACTTGTGTTGTTGTTTAATTCTAGACTTAAACTCTTCCCAGGAAAGCTAAAATCTAGATGGTATGGCCCATTCCAAGTGATACAAGTTTTTCCCCATGGTGCCATCACAATTCAATCAGTAAAAGACGGGCACCAATTTAAAGTAAATGGACAGCGCCTCAAGCATTATCAGGGGACTGAAACCCCAGGAATACAGGAAGTGGTTACTTTAGGAGATGCCCGACAAGGCATCCCTAATTTAACCTAATTTTTATTCTTATTTTTATTTTATTTTATTATTTATTAGGAAATTAGGTTTATTTTACTCGAATAATGTTTTGTTTTTCTAATTTCAGTTTTTAGGAAATAAAGGAGTCAAGAAGGAAAGGAGAAGTGACCCAAGCCCACTGCCTATCCATCAGCCCAATAAAGCCCATTTATGGAAACCTGTCGTTTCGGCTGCCGTCGCGGACGGATAGGACAGGCTGTCAACAGACTGACACGCCACACGCAGAAGCGTGCGGCAGACGCGTAACAGACGCATAAATGCGTGTCAGACGTGTCAGACACGCTAAATCCAATCTGCCGCCCTGTTATTCACGCCTGCCGTTGCGGCATTAAATGGGCAGCTACCCGACCGCTATAAAACCCCTCTCTCATTTTCATTTTTTCTCACTTCTGCTTATTCTTCTTTGATTTCTCCTCTAGTTTTATTTGCTTTCTTCAGATTCCACAACCCTTGCAACTAAAATGTCGTCGAGACAGACCCGTCGTAGCGCTGCCTCCGCTTCTTCTTCAGCAGCAGCGACGCCCTTCGCCAACAAGGAGTTATGGGAGGAACGTGGCTTCGTATACAACCGAAAAGCTCCCCACATGGGACTCCGGCCGTTCATTGTAAAGGCCATCACGGCTCAGCTATTTGAGGACTTTGCCGAACAACCGGCAGAGCTCAATGACACCTTGGTCCGGGAGTTCTACGCAGCCATAGACAGCAGAACGGCAACATCTGTCACCGTTCGAGGAATGGAAGTGCCCTTCACTGCCGACAACATCAACCACATGTTTGGCCTCTTCTTTGGCCCCGATGATGATGCTCACCAAAAATTTCTCGACACCCTAGATGCTGCCGCTTATGATGTCGTCATGATGGAGTTGACAGAGGAGGGAACATCATGGACAACCAGCAAGAAGAACCCCCACTCCGTCAACTGGGGGCAGCTCCTACCGGAAGCCAAACTTTGGAACGCTTTCATCAAAAAGTGTATCCTACCATCTTCCCACCACACGACAGTCAACAGGCAGCAGCTTGCCCTCATCCATTCCATCATGCATGACAGGCCCTTCAATGTGGGCAGATATATGAGGGACAGCATCCTGGACTGCGCCTTCCGCGCCGACTCACGCCTCTGCCTGCCGTTCACCATAACTTCGCTCTGCCGATGTGCTGCTGTACCCGAGGCGCCCTCCGACAAAATACACCAAGGTCGTGGCTGGACTGACAACAACATCTCCAGCCTCATGGAAGTCATAGCCGCAACACCCATCAACGCCTTCGATCCAAATGCCCCTCCTGCAGACTCAGATGAGGAACCTGCCACCGAGCCTGCCGCCGACACCGCTCCGACAGACCAGTCTGCTTACATCCTTGCTGCAATCCAACGGGTAGAGGAGCGGCAAATGGGATTGATGACTTTCATTAGCGATTTCACCAACGCAACGGTAACTTTCATTACCGATACTTTACATTATGCTGATGTCATCTTCCCCTCCTTCCCTGCCCATTATTTCCATATCCCCTCCCCTACACCCACACCACCTGTCTCTCCCCATACACATTCTGCCGCCTCCACCCCATCACCTGCCCAGACGGCAGCAAGCAGCCAACCGGCCGACACCCCTGCCCGAGGAACGAAGCGACCGGCCTCCGACGACAGCCCTCTGATCAGGAGGAATTTGGAGCGGGAATTTACGCCGGTCAAGCGGATAAAGCACATGGCAGACAAGAAACGGCTGCCCAAGGCTCGCACCACCACCAGCAGTTGGGACAGTGGCAGTAGTTCCGATGTCCAGCTTGTAGAGCAGACTGCCCCTGCACCTACCCCTAAACCTGCCCAGCCTCCTCCACAGCGCAAACGCCGCCATCAGATCTGTGTCAGCAGCAACAACGAGGACAGCGATTGAAAAATTTAAGTTTTTATTTTCCTCTTATTGCTGCCTGCCTTTATCTTTTGTGATGTACTTTTTTTTTATTTATTTTCTTGTTTTTATCTGTCATTTTGCATTGAGGGCAATGCAACCCTCGAGTTTGGGGGTGGCAACCCTCCATCATTAATGGAATCTTAAGTACATCTTTTTATTAATTGTTGTGTCTTAATTTTTAATTAATTTTCTCTTAAAAAAATCAGAAAATATAAAACTGTTGGCTTAAAACTGTGAAGTTAACTTATCTGTCATGACGGCTCTGTCGTGGCAGCATCTTTAGGACAGTTTAAGGAGAAGTTTAGAGCCTTTCTATAGTTCTGAAAACTTAAACACCTTTGTGACTGTTATATTGCTTAGATTTCTTTTAGCCAAACTAGAATAGGATGCTTAGAACTTGAATAGCCCCTAGAGGTGCCTAACACTGGCTCTAGGAAAGAAGTTTAGCAAAAGAAAATCAAAAACCTAGAGGTGCCCGAAACCGGCTCTAGGAAGCTAACTAGAGGTGCCCGAAACTGGCTCTAGAAAACTTAGCTTGAAAATAGAAGAAAAAGAAGCATGACAATGTGTCTTCAAGAAAGTAAACTTTGGCATAAAAATTCGAGTTAAGAAGTTGAATATTCTAGTGAAACTAAGAGAGTCTTAGCATATAACTGTTCACAAGCATGCACACACTGCACGAGAGCTTTTGGGAGATTCCGGACAGATCCTAAAACCTTCCGACAGGTTGCTGCCGCCACAGAGAATGAGCGACGGGTAAGGGACAGTTCACCGTTTGAAGGCCAACACAAAAATATTCATTTTTATTTTAGGCTTAATTGCTTGAGGGCAAGCAAAAACTTGAGTTTGGGGGTGTGTTGAGTGTGTAAAAGTTCTATTATTTACACCCTTTTTAACCCATATTTCTGCTGCATTCAAGCATCATTGCATTGCATTTAGGTTAGTTTTCAATAAAACATCACAAATGGATTAAAGGTACGGATTCTAATAAAAGATGGCTATTTTTGCAGGTATCTGCCATAGTTGACGATGAAGGCAGGCGCAGGGCAGAGAAGCAGGAAAGCTGAACTGAACAAGCAGACGAAGAAGACGAAGCTGCCATGGACCTGTCGTGACAGCATGGTGACAACAAACTTATGAAGAGGAAAAGTCAAGTGGACCTCGATAGATAGAGAAAAATCTGCTCGTCTGTCGTGTGGAAGCCAAATATTTTTCCAAGCCCCGGATCAAAAGATATGGCAAGCCAAAGCTCAAGGAGAGGAAATTCCTAGAAACAAGGATGCGGCTGGAAAGTAGGAGTCTTTAGAGATTTAGTCTTTATTAGAAGCTTACTTTTAATTAAAGTAGTAATCCTTGTTACCTTAGAATACTTGAGCCCAAAGCTTATATAAGGGCGTAGATTTAACCTAGGAGGCATAACCGATACCCCATAACCAAAACCTAAACCCCTGCCGTTCACCCGTCACCGACATGTTCTAAATTCCCCCTAGGGCTACGGTTTGTTTTGTAAAGTAGTTGCAACGGTTGTTTTGTTTTAGGATTTTCCAAGTTCAATAAAATAAACTTCAAGTTCTTTTATCTTGGTTTTAATATCTTGCAAGAGCATCGGGAGAGCATTGTGAGGTTATCTATTTACTTAGCATAGGGAGAGTTAAGTATACGAAAGAGATAAGAGCGCGTTCTCTAGTTTATAGTTGAACCATCTCGTGCCTAGGGATAGGGCGAGGTTAAGTGGCTAAAGAAGAATTCATACACATCGGTGTTCATCCTTCGATTCACGCCGGGAGGTATCATCAAAGACGTGATCATCGACAGACTTGGACCTAGGGATAGGCCAAGGCAGATCTGGGATTCTTGCCAAGCTTGAAGTACGAAGTTGGTGTGTCTGCTGCCGCGACAGCTAACGGACAGCCACCGCGACAGGTGCTGTCGGCGACGGGCGCGACGACAGAACTGGAGTTCCTAAGCAATTCAATACCTACACTACTGGGCAATTCAATACCAGCCCATTCTCTCCATCTTGATATCTCAATTCTTTCATTTACGTTTTCTTTAATATTTTCGTGACAACTTTCTAAAATATTTCTTTTACTTCGTGCAGTAAATTTAGGTGAAGCTATTAGCCCAATCCCTGTGGAGACGATATCTGATACTTCGTATCACTTTACTACTTGCGTCGTGTACACTTGCACTACAATTGCGATAGACTCTTTTACACGCAACACTTAACCAAGAGCCAACTATGGACTTTTAAACACCATATTGCTCTTAAAATATACAAGACTCATCCAAGGAATTTTAACCACCTTGATGATCTTAACCAAGAACCATCCAAGGACTTTTAACCACCTTGATGTTCTTTAAATAACAAGGCTCACACAAGGACTTTTAAACACCTTTGTGACCTTAACATCACTTGCCAATATGCATCAATATCACCAATAACTCACTGTTTTAAAGCATTTTACAAAGCCATAAACATCATGCATCTTTAAGCATCAAACCACATTTAAACAATGTTCAAAAACAAGGAACTCTTACCTTGAGCTTCCTTTAACACATGGCTTTAAATCACAGCAAATAAACATGCTAGATATGCTTTCAAAACAAATTTAGAATCATGCAAACAACACATTGCATACAACCAAAAACCATGGCCATCACCAAGAGAGTTTAACCGAAAACTTACTCTTGAGCTTAGCTAAGTTGCTTAGACTTTAACTAAGCTCCCAAACCTTCAAAACACTGGTTTCAAAGCCGAAAACCAAATTCCACTCACCGATTCCGTTTCGCCCCTTGCCGAAACACAAATCAAGCTTCCGGATCACCACCACTTGGATCCAAAGATGACTCCCCTGTTTTAAACACATCAAAGCAGAGGATTAATGCATCATCATGCATTAATAGCTTCAATGAAAGCACCTAAACTCGCTGCTCTCATCCACACTCCATTTTCGGCCACCAAACACAACCGAAAATGCATCCAAACAACTCCTCAACAAAGCCCAGCCATAAACCATCAAATCTAAACATCCTTTAACATCATTTAACATCTAAAAAGGACCTAATAACATCCTTATACCTCCAGCAACATCAGATCCACAAGATCACCCCAAAACAACCAAGGATCACAAGCTAAACTTAGGAAATTCAACCTATCCGTGATTGCATTAATTAAAACTCAATTCCTTATCAAATTAACATTCATTTAACATCAAAAACACACCTCAAATCACTGCTTTAACAGATCAAACGAAAATTCATCAAAAATCACCAAATCTTGCATTTTAAGCCAAGATCCATTACACAACTTTTAAACCACTTATAAAACATCAATTAAGGATTGAGAACTTAGGAATTTCAGTAAAGAACTGAGAGTTTAGAGGAGAAGGACGTTCTTACCTCCAAACTTGAGTTTCTCCTCTTTTAGAACCAAAAAGCTTGAAGAATCAAGTAGCAAATGGTGAGGTTTTGTTGATGAGATGATTAGCATTCAAAAGAGAATTGAAAAGAGAGATTTAAGTGACAAAATCAGAAGAAAAACTCTGGAGAAAAGGTGTTTGGGTTGAGAGAAAATGAGAGAAAAGGAAAATGAGATTTTAGGAAAAATTAGTTAGAAATAACTTCCCTCCACTTTCCTTTTGTTTAAAAATCAGAATTAAATCACTAAATATCTTAGAAAAATCTGGAGAAACTCCCTTTGGGTAAATAGCTCCTTAAAGATTCAAAGTTTCAATCCTTTCTAAAACAGTCACGCAGTTTTCAAAAATTACATTTTGGTCACTAGCCAAAATGTCACCCTTCCAAACCTCATTTTGTAAAATTGATTTCACAGTTCACTTATATATATTAAAAGAGAATTTTAGAACATTTTTCCATATTTTTAATGCAACCCGAACTAGGCCTTCCTAATTTCACCTTTTTATATTCGAACAGCACTTTGACCGAACCGGTCAACGCCCAAAACCGGGGCGTTACAACAAACAACCCTAAGCTCTTACAACTTCAAGGAAATTAAGCATATCATAAACAAAGCAAAGCTCAAGAGAGAACAATAAACATCAACATGAGATTAAGAAAATAAAAAGAGTATCATCCAGCAAAACCCACGCCATATAAAATAGTTCATGGCTGGGCAATATTCAAACGTATCATTCTCATACAACCCTCCAGATAAATAAATGTTATAGCAAAAAGGAAAGATAAAATCCCAGTTCGCCGGTGGACTGCCATGACCGCCTTAGGCTCACCACCTCGAAAGAGGATGGTGAGGCCACGCCTGGAGCTTCTCGATTAAGGACACCAAGTCTGGTCAACGATGAAGTGTTCCTCCCCTCTGTTGTGC
This sequence comes from Hibiscus tridactylites, assembly GCA_958450335.1. Taxonomy (NCBI): domain Eukaryota; kingdom Viridiplantae; phylum Streptophyta; class Magnoliopsida; order Malvales; family Malvaceae; genus Hibiscus; species Hibiscus tridactylites. Next base: position 67,875,645 of record OY288273.1, read on the forward strand.
TTCCTCTTGCACACTTCTCTCTCACCCGCTCTCCTCTCTTGCCTTTGAAGAGATGAAGCCTTTATACAGTGGGGGATTGGTCTTCTAGGGTTTTGGTGCCTTGGTATCTCGTTGGGGATCCCAATGAATATCCTCCGACAAGCTTTGTCCACCAGGGGACAAGAGGATAGTCTGCAGATAGTGCGGCTGCTGTATAAAGTTCTCTGACAGTGTTAGACGTCCTTTCCTGCACTTCACGTGCTTGCACTTTCGTGCGCCAGCTAGCCTTCAGTCTTCTCCTTTGCTATAACATTTTGTTCCTTGCTTCACCGCTCGCATTCTGTTCTGTCATCCAGCACACAAACAGGCAGAAACTACCTTTCACGCTGCACCAACTCCACACGAGCAATAAATTGAAAAGCACCCATAATATACTAAAAATGCAGCCTACATGCAATGTAATGCACTTGAAAACAAGCAATTGCTATAGAAAAGAGGCATAAATATAGAGGTAATAGCATAGCTATCACACCCCAAAACTTAAGTTATTGCTTGTCCTCAAGCAATGAGTAAAAATAAACAAAAGGGATGCTGTGGCAAAGATTTAACGAGGAATTAATACTACAACAATGTTTTAGCTTTCCAAAAAAGATATGCATTCAATATCAACAATATTTATTTGAGACTGTCAAGAATTTCTCTTAAGAGCTATGCATGATATGCGAAGAAAATTTTTAAAGGAAGCTCAATAATAATGCCTTAGCAATGAAATTTTCAAGTATTTTAGACTCCTACAGAAATGAAAGAGGTACTGTTGCGAAGGGTGTCATTTTATCACACCTACCGTCCTTAACTCTAGATGAGCAGGGAGCATACCTCTCACCCCTGAGCTAGTAGGTAGAGTCATCCCGTGACAACTTTCATTCACTCATGTGCTTTTCATTGCCACATATTTATTTTGTCTCTTTTTCTATCTCTCTCTTCTTCTTTTTTTTGAACAGTGTGGCCTGAAGACTACACATCGGACTGTCCTTCTACAGTTATGCTATAGCATTTGTTCAATTTCCAATTTTATTCACAAGGGATTCTATTTTCTTTTAAGCTCATTTTTCATTCTTTCATGCAAGGCATTACTAAAGTCCTTCCTAAAAAGTTTTTCTAAACCTACCAGGGGAAGAAAGAAAGCAATTTGTGTCTAAAATTATTTTCTATAGCAAACTCACTCCTAAGATAGTTCCTTAAGTCTCATGCAGTTGTAATTTTTTTTTAATTTTCAGTTCAGGCCTCTCAAATGATCATCATTAAGCATCATCAACACATTTGCATATTTCTTCCTAGCTAAACAGAATGCCATAGCGAAACTTTTTTCTATTCTTACGATGCAAATGCTATGGTCCTAAACTAAGCGAAGGTGAAACACCCCCAAACTTGGAGATGCGTCGTCCTTGATGCAAGAAAAAAATGTTATGCAAAATGCTGATGCAAAAATAAACTAAATAGAACAAAAACTAAAAAGAAAACAATGTACCTCATGGGTGCTGAGGTCAATTGTCACTGGTGTGTCATCTGTGGAGTGGTCGTCGTGCGTTATTGGAACTGTTGAGGTTGCACTGCCATCAGATAAGGCAGGGGTCGGATCAGTTGGTTTGATAGTGCGCCCTGCTGTGCGTTTGTAACGTTTTGGCTTGGATGCTGTAGCATCTTCTGATGGGGGCACAACGGGATTGGTTCCAGTGGTGGGGGTAGCCTCAGCCATAGGCTGATCATCGTCACTCAAAGTGGTTGTTGGCTCCCTTTGCGATTCAGGTGCTTGCGATGATGTTGTAATAGGTTTTGTGCTTCGTGTTCTCTTCTTGGTGGGTATGGAAGCAGGATCAATTTTCTGTGACTTTTGAGCTGAGGGGTCTTGTGTATCTGGTTCATGGGCAAGCGTTGGGTTGACTCTCTTCTGAGCTGTTAACTTTCTCTTCTGGGCTTGTGGTCAGGGCGTGCTCAGCTAGCTTTCTCCAGTTGTGCTTGGCTATGACATCAAGCAGGGCTGACTCGAAGTTCTCCATATTTCCCTCAAGGAATCAGAGTCCTTGCTCTGGTAGTAGCTTTCTATCTTTTAGACTTAGCCATCTTTCACAGGCTGCTTCATCGTAGAAGAGTTTGATCTTGACAGACGGTGGGTTCTATGAACTGGATGCAGTACCAGAGACATTTTTGCAGCGGACCATTGTTGGAGGCTTGAAGATAGGTCTTTTGTTCTTTTAGGGAACATATGTTTTTTTGTTGGGACGAAAAGAAAGAAAAGAGTTGAATGGTTTGAGGTTGAGTGAAGAAGATGAAGCGTGAGGGCAATTGGAGAGGAGAGTGGGGGAAATTTGTGGGATGTTTCCTTTGGAAACAGCTAACCTCTGACTCTCCTTAATGAGGAGAGAAGATTGAGGGTGATGGGAGCCGTCTTTTGTCAGGAGAGAGAAAAGGGTTATTAAATGCTTGAAGAAAAAGTAAGAGAGAGAACTAGGTTATATGTGGCTAGGTTTTAATCTTCAAATATTCTCTCTATTGATTCCCCCTTTTAATAATGCCCCTTTTTATTTCCCTCCTTATCCTATGTCATACCAACTCCCAAGTCAAGACAAATTGTGTTCCCTACAAACTCTGATCTCCTTTATCAACCAATAAAATAATTCCTTTTTTGATGTACCACCTGCACAAATGATCAACACTACACAGGGCATGTACTATGATACGAATTTTGCAGGATAATAAATTAAAAGAAAGGACAAACAAAAGATAAGAACAAAGCTAAGAACACAAAAAAAACAAACTAACTACTGTTTATTGAAAATGATAAAGCAAAAAGAAAAATTTAGGAGGCATACTATCAAGGGTTGGGAAGGCTTAGGTGAGACGTGGCTAGCCCCACTTCGTTTGAGTGATTTTCAACATCTGAGTTCCCTTCTCTGGTTAGGTCCTTAAATTCTTTCTCTTGAACTGGTCCAACAAAGGCTTTCTTCTGAATGTTGATGCTACAACAAAGTTCTTGTAGCTCATCCCATGCTATAGTATTGCAGTGCCCATCTTCCATGAACCTTTCATGAAGGGTGTTATGTATATTGAAGGTAAATGACTCTTCACCCACTCTCAGTGTGACTTTACCCTTCTCAAAGTCAATCAAGGCTCGCCTTGTAGCTAAAAATGGCCTTCCTATAATAATAGGAGCATCGTTGTCTTCTTCACAATCAAGGATCAAGAAATCAGCCGGGAAAGCAAAATGATCAACTTTTACTACAACATTCTCAATTGTTCCTTCTGGTTGGACTTCAAAGTGATAAACATGTTGTAGCGCAACCCCACTAGTCTTGACTTTCTTAACCCTAGTTTCTGAAATATGGATTTAGGCATCAGGTTCACACTCAATCCTAAATCAGACAACGCCCTTCCAACAAACTTATCTCCTATAGAGTAGGCGATAATAAAGCTTCCTGGGTCTTTTCTTTTTGGTGGGCGTTTTCTCCAAATGTAGTAGCACTCATTTGCTATAGCAACCATCTCGTGCTTTTCCAACTTTCTCTTCATTGTAATGATATTCCTTCCAAATTGAAGATCTTTTTACTTTTATAGTTTTTGAGAGAATAGTGGAGGTGGTTTGGTCAGATCTGTTGTAGCTTGTTGCTGTAGTAAGTGGGTTGGACTTCGTTCTTTTCACCCCCAAACTTATCACCTTGGTTAATATCCATGCTACTCCGTAGTGTGAGTGCACTACACTGCTCCTTGCTATGGTGCTTAGTGGCTTCAGTGTCACTAGGCAGACTTCATTGTGGTCGCATATGCAAGGTTTGAACTATATGACCCACTTGAGTTTCTAAAGCTTGTAAGGATGCACTATGATTTTGTAGAAGGACTCCTTGATTTTTGATGTGTGCTGCTTGCTCCTGTAGCATAACTTTAGTGGCTCCATGAAATCCTTTGTCATAGCCATGAACTTCTTAAAAGTAGACTCTAATGAACTGCTTGATGAAGGTGTTGCTCCTTTCTGGTTTTGCCCTAGCTTATTCTGGCGGGATTGGTGTACCTCTTGTGGATTTTGCTGTGACATTTGATTGGCCAAAATGTTGATGACCCAAATTTGGGCCTAGATGTTTTAGAGTTCGAGTTGGACCGGTCGGGAACAGTTCGAATCTTAAAGGGAGGTTTAGGGAACACCTAGTTCGGGATGCTTTAAAAATGTGGAAAAATATCTAAAAATCCTCATTTATTATATGAATGATTATGGTGAAATCAATTTTACAAAATAAGGTTTGAAAATACTACATTTCGGTATAGTGACCAAATCACAGTTTTTGTAAAAGTTGAATAGTGATTGTTTTGTAAAGGATTGAAACTTTGAATCTTTAAGGAGCTAATTTTACCAAAATGTTTTAATCAGATTTCTTCTTAATTTGGGTGTTTTTATCAATGTTTTAATTAAAGGAAAATAAAGATTAATTAAAAGGAAACTACCTTTGACTTTTTATAACTACCTTTCATCAATTTTCTTTCATTTCATTTTCTCTCAATTTCTTTTCAGCCAAACACATTTCCTCAAGAAATTAACCTTTGATTTTCATTTCTTTTCATGAGATTTCAATCTCCTTTTGATTCCTAATCTTTTCCTTATCAAAACCACTTGTTTTTACATTGGATTTTCAAGAAAACTTGCCCAATTCAAGGAGAAATCAGCCATTAGAGGTAAGCTTCGTCCTTCTCCTCTAATGATCAGTTCTTTACTGAAATTCTCAAGTTATCAATCCTTTTGTTAATGATTTTTGAGTTGCTTTAATGTTAGAAACAAGAAATTGTATTAAAACTCAAGGTTTTTGAAGAGATCTTGGTGATTTTCGTGGTTGATGGTTAGGCTTTGTTTTAAGGTTGTTTTCGAATGTATTTTGGATGTCAATTGATGTTATGAATGAGGTTTTATCAAACAAATCCCGAATAGGCTTGGATTCCTAAATTTTGTATGCTAGAATGATGGTTTTTGGGGTGGTTTTGGTGTTCTGTTATTGCTTGAGGTATAAGGACGAGTTTGTGGTGATTTTTTCATGTTGATTGATGTTTAGAAATGTTTAGAAGTGGTAGATCTTGGCTAGGCTTTGTTTTGGAAGAGTTTGGAGGTGATTTTGGTTGTGTTTGGTAACCGAAGTGTGGTTTGTGAGTAGAGCAGCGAGTTTAGGTTTGTGGCTCATGATTTCAATGCATGATGATGCATTAATCATCTGCTCTTATGTGTTATAAACAGGGGAGACACCTTCAGACACCTTCGGTGTTGATCTAGGAGCCTTGATAGCGTTCCAGCGAGCAAGCGAAACGTAATCGGTGAGTGCGAATGGTTTAGAAGTCCTTGAGGGACAACAAACAAGGTTTGGGGATTTAGGAGAGGTTTGAAACACCTTCCTAAGTCCGGAAGTAAGTATTGGCTAGATTGTTCTCTTAAATGTGGTGGTTGCCCCTAAAATGCTTTTACATGCTCATGGTTTGAGATAGAAAAATTCCTACTGTTTTTATGCATGATTTGTAGCACGAGATTATGCTTGAAATGATTTCATGAAATATCATTTTGCATAGTTGAGATTTGAGCTTTTGTTTTAAAGCATGGTAAATGTTATGGTTTTGAAATGAGAAGAGAATGATTTGAGAAATGTTGCATGAAAAACAGTAGGCGAGATGATGTTTGGACATAATATATTGGCATAGATGTTGAGATACATACCAGATATAATTGATCGATCAATAGGATGAGAGTGCACTATAAACTAAAAATGCGTACGTGCTCTTTGGTTTAATCCAAAGGGAGAGAACTGATGATGGGCATCCCATCGGGTAGGGCTTGGTGAAATACCCAAGCTTTGTGGCGATGAGAGATTCTGCCATGTGAGTACGGTGATGTGAGATTCCAGCAGAAATTATATTACTAGACAAATGAGTACGGTGACGTGAGATTCCACCGGAAGCGTCTAGTGGTTAGAGAATGTTGTCCGCATATCCGAGTAATAATGAGATGTGAAATGCCAATATAATATATGAAAATGCTTTTGATTCATATGTACCTCTGATGAGTTGATTTATGCTATGAGAAATGTATATGAGATTTGTATATGAAATGCTTTGGTTCTACAAGCATGAGTATGGCTTTTCCATGATATTTGCATTGGTTTAAATGCATGAGATAGAATTGAGGTACATGTGTTTCAATGAGGTTTTGCTTTGAAACGGTTTTCAAGCATAAGATAGAATGAGCATGTTGTAGAAAAGCTTTTGAGAAAGTGTTTTCAAGAAATGCATTATTGTGTTGGTTTTCTTTAGAGCATGCCTCACTAAGGAATTGTGCTTAAGCTCTCTTTTACCAATAATGTAGATAATTGAGGGGTTTTTTTGGGTAGCGAGAAGGTTAAGAACATCCAAGGAAGTGCAAGCTCATGTATGGTGATGTTTTATACACTTTAGTCTTGATATATGGCAATGGGGAAACCAAGGTTGTATTTGGGAGGTGTGTTTGAACTCCCTAGGTTTGTGGCATGTTTGAGAGGACATTTATGGGTTGTAAATGGTCCTAAATGTTTGGTTTGAGGTTTGGTTGCCTATTTTGGTTTTGAGACTAGGGAGCATGCCTTTAGATTGTGTGTTTTTGTGATTGATGCCATGCTCTAGCTTTAAGACCTTAAATATGTTCCTTAGTATCAAAATGAGCTGTTGGTACGATTTCATGCTCATTGAAGTATGTTTGAATTGTTTGAAATGTCAAAAACCAACAATTTCTGATGTGACTGGGCAAAGTGTATCGAAACACCCTCACCTGTTCTGAAACGGGGGCTTGTAATGGCCAAGGTGGTGAAGCCTGTTTCGATACTGGTCTCGGAACATACCCAAGTACTGAAATGGTCAACACATTTTCGATACGGGCATTTCGGTACGAAGGATGGGCGTTCCGATACAGTTGACCGTTGGATGTTGTTTTGAATTGTTTTAAGTTTCCATACTTTACATTTTAGTCCTAAATGTTGTGGATGCAATTGCTTGAGTTTGGGATGTCTTTTTAAGCTGAAACTTGACAGAGAAGCATGTAACATGATTAATTTCATATTGGTAAACCTAAAATCGGCAAAGGCCTTATAATTTCCAAAAATTACATTTTTGTCCCTAAATGCGTAATTTATGCAATTGAGTCCCTAAATATTTTCCGATCGTTGTGCCTTTCATTTTCATGATTCGTGAGTATTCACGTAGACTTAATGTGCATCTAGACAAGATTAAAATAAAAAGGGGTCGCAAATCAAGGGTGACTTTCGGGTTGACTTTGGTTTTCCCTGGGTCAAGCGTCTAGGCCGAGCTAAGGGGGTTACATTTGTTGGTATCAGGGCCATGTTATGAATAATTGGGGCTTAGTATGTGGTTGTTGTATGTGATTATGTGCGATTGTGATATTTTGGTGAAAGTATGGTGTATGAATAGTGATGTATGATTCAATCGAGATGATTTTGTGATGCTATGCTATGTTTGGAGTGTGGTTGGGGATCCCATTGCCATATCATTACTAATGAGAAGAAATGGTTTCAAAAATGAGCTTAAGTACATGGATTACTTACCTTATTATGCCTAATTGTGTTTATTGCATTTTTTTCAGTGCATTGTTTTATTACGGGGCCACGTAGAGAGCTGAGAATCAATACTAGATCTATGAATGAGAATGAGAACGTAGAGAATGCTGAGGATTTACCTCCTCCTCCCGTAGTGGACAACCTGGTGGTGGTGGAGCTGGGGCTGGTGCTGTTGGAGTTGTAACACCCCAATTTTGGGCTTGGAAGTTTAGGGTCTGAACCGGACCGGTCTGAAATTCGGTTTGAATATAAAAGGTGGTTTTAGAGAAAGCCTAGTTCGAGATACTTTAAATATATGGAAAAATATCTAAAAATCCTATTTTAATATATATAAGAGAGTGGTGAAATCAGTTTTACAAAATAAGGTTTGGAAGTGTCACATTTCGAAATAGTGACTAAAATGTAATTTTTGAAAAGTTCATGACTGTTTTGTAAGGATTGAAACTTTGAATCTTTAAGGAGCTAATTTACCCAAAGAAGGATTTCTCCAGATTTTTTTTAATTTTATTGACTCATTTAATGTTTAATTAAATTAAAAGAAAAGAGGGAAACCATATTTTAGTTTTCATAACCAACTTTTGCTACAATTTTCTCATTTCATTTTCTCTCAAAATTCCCTCAGCCAAACACAGTTCCACATCAGCTTTTCTTTTGATTTTCAAACTAAAAGATGAGATTTCAATCCTCAAATGATTCCTAATCAATTCTACATCAAATCCCCTTAATTTGGTTATTGAATTTTAAAGGATTTTGGCTCTAATCAAGGAGAAATCCACATTTAGAGGTAAGGATGTCCTTCTCCTCTAAATACTCACTTCTTTACTAAAATTCCCAAGTTATCAATCCTTAAATTAAGTTTTATTAAAGGTTTTAATGTTGTGGAAGTGTTTGGATGTGATTTCGGTTGTGTTTGATAGCCGAAATGTGAGTTTTGGTGAGAGCAGCAAGTTTAGGTGTAATGGCTGAAGATTTTAATGCATGATGATGCATTAATCCTCTGCTTTGATGTGTTTAAAACAAGGGAGGCATCTTCGGATCCTTGTGGTGTTGATCTGAAGGCTTGATCGGCGTTTCGACTAGCTTGCGAAACGGAATTGGTGAGTGGAGTTGGATTACCAGCTTTGTATTGAATAATTGAAGGTTTGAGAGCTTAGTTTAAGTCTAATCAACTAAACTAAGCTCAAGAGTAAGTTTTCGGAAAAACTCTATTGGATGAGCTATGGATTGGTTCGATGCATTTGTTGATAATTGCATGTTTAAATTCTATTTTTGAAAGCATGTTTAGCATGGTTAATGTTGGTTATGAAAGTCATTTGTTGAAGGATGCTCAAGGTAAGAGATCCTTGGTTTGATTTGCTAAAAATGTGGATTGATGCATAGTGGTGCATATTGTTAAATGGCTTTGTTTTAGATGCTTTAAAATAATGGATTTTTTATGATAATTAATGTATATTAGCAAGTGATGTGTTGGTTTTAAAGTACTTGAATCGGATATAGTTAGTCGGCTATATGATTGGGTGCACCGTGAATAAAGTCGCCTTGGATGTTGAGGGGTTGTAATGGTACCGTAAACTCCATCCAAGTACACTAACGAGATGTCTAAGATCATAATGGTGGTTAAAATGCCATGTGAGGATCTTGTGTTGTGTGTCCCGTGTTCTCGTTAGTGATGTTATACAACTACCAATGAGTGATGTATATAGGTTGTGATTGTACCTTTAAACTCCATCACAGGTGTTGAGGGGTTGTGATTGTACCGGTAAACTCCACCTTGTGTGTTTGGTAGTGTGTATGAAGCGTATGGGACAACGCTTGTAATCCACGTATCCGATTGTGTTTTATGTTGAAAATGGTTATGGATTATCACTTGAAAGCCAATATGACATGTTGATGTAATGAAGCATGAGATGCTTGTTGTGTATGCATTGTTGCATGAGAAATAATGTTTATGAATTTAAAGGCCTTTGAAAGGTGTTTTATAAAGTGCATTATTGTGTCGTGTCATTAGAGCATGCCTCACTAAGCATTTGTGCTTACGCTCTCTCTCTTGAACCAATAATGCAGATAATTGAAGTGTTTGAGGGCGGTAAGGAGGCTAAGAATCCAAGGGAAGGACTAAGCTAATGTACGGTGACTATTTTACAACATTATTAGATTTTGATATTTGGCATTGGGAACCTAGGTTGTGTTTTTGGGAGATGTTTGTGGACTCCCTAGTTGTGGCATGATGCCTTTGAAGTTTAAGACTTGTAAATGGCCATTTGGTGGTTGCTTTGATGATTTGATATTTGGTTGGTTTTGAGTATTAGGTTGCATGTCAAAGGATTGAGGTTTTCCTAATTGATGCCATGAATGTGTTTTAATATTGCAAATATGTTCCTTGAATGTATGATGACTTGTTGATATGATTTGGAGGTCATAGGGTTGTGTTTGAATGGTCAATTGTATGATAAACCAGCAAAATCTGCACTTTCTGGGCAGTCTGTATCGGAACGCGCACTACCGTTTCGGAACAGGGGCATGCATTGGCCTTTGTGTATCGAAACGGGTAGAGGCTGTTCCGAAACACTTTTGCTACTGCCAAGCCCTATTTCGGAACGGCTTTCGAAACGAACCCGCGATTCGGAACGGTCAACCCCCGTTCCGAAACACTTGGTCGTTGGGCACTGATTTGGATGGTTTATGGTTTGCAAGCTTTATATTTTAGTCCTGAATATTGTATATGCAATTGCTTGAGTTTGGAATGTCCGTTTAAGGTGAACACAGGGAAGCATGTAACATGATTAATTTGATATTGGTAACCTTGAAATTGGTTAAGTCCTTCACCTTTCCAGAATTTACATTTTGGTCCCTAAATTTGTATGTTGTGCAATTGAGTCCCTTGTTGCTTTCCGATGGCTGTGATTTTCAAGTATGTCTTTCACAAAAGTACGCTTAGGGTTAACGAGCATTTAGACAAGATTAAAAAGAAAAAAAATAGGTTGTTAATCAAGGTTGACTTTCGGGTTGACTTTGATTTTCCCTGTGTAATCTTTGTAGTTCGGGTCAATCGTCTAGGCCGGGCTAAGGGGGTTACATTTGGTGGTATCAGAGTTGAGTTCTCGTGTAATTGGGAATGGTTTTGTGGGTAATGTATGATGTGTAAATTGTAAGTATGTTGCAATTGTGATGTATGCTGTGGTGAAGCGTGTTAGATGGACCCATTGCCATATCAAAACTAATGTAATGATTTGTTTTTATTTGAAAATGAGATTGAGTACTTGGATTTCTTACCTTGATGAGCCTGATTATGTTTATTGCATTTGTGTTAGTGCATTGTTAGTGAATGGGACCTCGTAGAGAGACGAGGTTTAACACGCGAGCTATGGCTCAGAATGAGAATGAGAATAATGCTGAAAATGTTGTGGATTTACCTCTTCCTCCTGGTGGTGAACCGCTCGGTGGTGGTGGTGCTGGGGTCGCTGGACCTGAAGCTGGGCAGGGGCAAGCTGCTCCTGACATGACAGTGTTGATACAGGCTATTGTTGGAGCCTTTCAGGCAGCAGTAGCTGGAGTTCATGGAGCTGGGCATCCGGGCGATGCTAATGTGAGACTACCTTTGGAACGTTTGCGCAGTCTGGGAGGGACTGAGTTTAGAGGTTTGTCTGCCGAGGGTTCCGAATCTTGGTTGGAAAGTTCCAAGAGGATTTTGGGACAGATGAACTGCAACGAGGTGCAGAAGCTAGGCTGTGTGGTATCGATGTTGCATGATGATGCGTATACCTGGTGGACAACCATTGTCTCCGGAATGGAGGAAGCTGATGTAACTTGGACGTTCTTTCAGAACGTTCAAGAGGAAGTATCTGGGTGTGCGATACCTGGATGAAAAGAAATGAGAGTTCATGTCTCTTATTCAGGGGAGCATGACGGTGGCTGAGTACGAGGTTTAGTTTGTCCGTCTCAGTCAATACGCACCTGAGCTTATTCCTCATGAGCGGGAAAGGTGTGAGCGTTTCCGGTATGGGTTGGTGACGGATGTAAAGACCTTTATGCTTGCTCCTGAGTACACTGACTTCGATGTGCTGGTTAGTAGAGCGAAGGATATTAAGCTGAATCTGAGTTTATCCTCTAAGAGTGCTGGTTCTGGCGCGGGCAAGAGAGCAGCTAAGTATAGTTCCGGTGGTGGACGGAACAAGAGAGGACGTGATAGGAGGTATCAGTCTTCAGCTAGGCGTGGTGGTGGAGGGCAAGGTGTGCATGTTCAGGGAGACAGGGCGAGAGCTGATCAGAACACATGTTGGGCGTGTGGATCGCGTGGCCACTTGAGGCGTGATTGTCCTCGGGCAGCAAGAGAGGTGCAGGCTCCTGTTGTGGTGACCGGTAATTCATGCTGGAATTGTGGTTCGGCAGACCACATGAGGAGAGAGTATCCTCTGTTGGCCGGTTGTGGTCAGGGACGTGCTCCTGGAGTTGTTGCACCACAGAGAGGTCGTGGGCGCGGCTGTGGTAACTTCAAGCGTAGAGAGGATGGTGAAAGGAATGTGGCTCATGTGGTGGCTGTCGAGCCTGAGTGTGGTGTCCAGGCACGAGTGTATGCTCAGCGGGAGGGGAGGAATGACACGGATGTGATCGCAGGTACCTTCACTTTGCAATCCTTGTCATTACTTTCCTTGATTGATTCTGGATGTACACACTCATACATATTGCGTGAACATGCTCAATTGCTTGGTTTTCCTGTTGAGTCTTTGGATGTTGGTATACGTGTAACTAGTTCCTTTGGTGAGATTGTTGTGACACAAAAGCTGTATAGAAGGTGTCCTTTGGTTGTGCAAAACCATGTTTTTCATGTTGATCTTATGGAATTTCCTTTCTATGGTTTCGATGTAATCCTTAGTATGGATTGGCTTGTTGAACATCAAGCTGTAGTGGATTTTGAGAACAAGCGAGTTTCGTTGAAGCTTGCGGATGATTATGAGGTAGTAGTGGTTGGTGAGAATGTGAAGTTTCTTGCCAATGTGGTGTCTACATTGGAGGCGAGCCGAATGCTGAGGCAAGGTTGTGAAGCCTACCTAGCCTTTGTGATGAATCCTAGCTCTAAGGAGTTGCGAGTGCAAGATATCAAGACTGTGCGAGAGTTTCTTGGTGTGTTTCCGGAGGAGTTGCCTGGATTGCCTCCTAATCGTGAAGTGGAGTTTGGAATTGAGTTGTATGAAAACACAACTCCAATGTCCATTACTCCTTATTATATGGCACCTAAAGAGTTGAAGGAGTTGAAGACGCAACTTCAGGAGTTGCTTGATCGTGGTTTCATTCAGCTGAGTGTGTCACCTTGGGGTGCACCGGTCTTGTTTGTGAAGAAAAAGGATGGCACTATGAGAATGTGCATCGATTACCGTCATCTTAGCAAGTTGACTATCAAGAATCGGTATCCATTGCCGAGGATTGATGATCTTTTTGATCAATTTCGGGGAGCGGCTGTGTTCTCTAAAATTGACTTAAGGTCAGGGTATTACCAGTTGAAGGTGAAGGATGTGGATGTGCCAAAAACAGCCTTCAGAACGAGGTATGGGCATTATGAGTTTCTTGTGTTGCAGTTTGGTTTGACAAATGCTCCTGCAGCTTTCATGGACATGATGAATAGAGTGTTCCATTAATACTTGGATAAATTTGTTGTGGTGTTCATTGACGATATTCTCGTGTACTCTCGTACTGAGGATGAGCATGAGGGGCATTTGAGGATTGCGTTGCAGGCTTTGTTTGAGAATCAGCTTTATGCTAAGCTGAGCAAGTGTGAGTTCTGGCTTAGGGAAGTTGTGTTCCTTGGTCATGTGGTTTCTGCTGAGGGGATTCGTGTTGATCCTCAGATGATTGAGGCAGTGATGAATTGGAAGCCTCCTAAGTCTGTTCATGAAGTCCGTAGTTTCCTTGGTTTGGCGGGATACTATCAGAGGTTCGTGGATGGATTTTCGAAGATTGCTACACCCTTGACGAAGTTGTTGCAGAAGGATGTTAAGTATGAGTGGACGGAAGCAAGGCAGCATGCTTTTGAGAAGCTTAAGGCAGCTTTGACGCAAACTCCTATCTTGGTTCAGCCTGAATTAGGGAAAGAGTTTGTGGTGTATAGTGATGCATCCTACGTTGGTTTGGGGTGTGTACTGTTGCAAGAGGGTAAGGTGGTGGCTTATGCATCGCGACAGTTGAAGGTGCATGAGCGCAATTATCCTATACATGACATTGAGCTAGCTGCGGTTGTTTTTGCCTTGAAAATATGGAGACATTACCTGTATGGTGAGAAGTGTACTGTGTACACGGATCACAAGAGTTTGAAGTATCTAATGTCTCAAAAAGAGTTGAATCTCAGGCAACGACGTTGGGTGGAGTTCCTTAAGGATTACGATTTGACAATCGAGTACCATCCGGGTAAAGCTAATGTTGTAGCGGATGCCTTGAGTAAGAAGGTGGCAGTGGAGTTGAGGGCTATGTTTGCCAGCTTGAGCATTTCACGAGATGGCGGTCTGGTGGCTGAATTGCAAGTGAAACCATCTTTGGTTCAGTTGATAAAGGATAAGCAGCTGTTGGATGATTCCTTGGTGCCGCATGTTCAGGATATTGCTGAGGATAGGCCATCGGATTTCTGCTTTAATGAAGATGGGGTTTTATGTTTTGGGAGTCGGATAGTAGTGCCCAATGATGCTGATTTGAGGCGTGCTATTCTGACTGAAACTCATAGTAGTCCTTTTGCTATGCACCCTGGTAGTACTAAGATGTATCGTGATCTTCGTGATGAGTACTATTGGGTGGGTTTAAAGAAAGATGTTGCTGAGTATGTGAGCAAGTGCATGGTTTGTTAGCGAGTTAAGGCTGAGCATCAGTTTCCTTCTGGGTTGTTGCAACCGTTGAGGATTCCTGAGTGGAAGTGGGAAAGGATTACCATGGACTTTGTATCTGGTTTGCCTTTGTCGCCATTGAAGAAGAATTCGGTGTGGGTGATTGTGGATCGCCTTACGAAGTGTGCGCATTTCTTACCTGTGCATACTACGTACACTTTGGACAGGCTTGCAGAGCTATACATTGTTGAGATTGTGCAGCTGCATGGTGTGCCAAAGTCTATAGTGTTGGATCGAGATCCGAGGTTTACATCGCGTTTCTGGGAGTGTTTACATTAGGCTTTGGGTACACGATTGAATTTCAGTACTTCTTATCATCCACAGTCGGATGGACAGTCTGAGCGTGTTATCCAGGTGCTGGAGGATATGTTGAGGTGCTGTGTGATTGAGTTTCAGGGTTCTTGGGAGAAGCATTTGCCTTTGGTGGAGTTTGCTTATAACAATAGCAACCAGACGAGTATTCAAATGGCACCTTATGAAGCCTTGTACGGGAGGAGGTGCAAAACTCCTCTTTGTTGAGCTGAAACAGGTCAGAAGTTTGTTTCGATGCCAGCTTTGTTGAAAGGAACCACCGAGAAGGTGAAGCTCATTTGTGAGCAATTGAAGGCAGCTTCTGATCGACAGAAGTCTTACGCGGATTTGAAGCGTAAGGAGATTAAGTTTGCGGTAGGTGACCGTGTGTTTTTGAAAGTTTCGCCTAAGAAAAAAGTGATGAGGTTTGGCCGAAAGGGTAAGTTAAGCCCTAGGTACATTGGACCTTACGAGGTGATTGAGCGTGTGGGTCCTGTTGCGTACAAGTTGAGATTGCCACGAGAGTTGGAAAAGATTCATGATGTGTTTCATGTTTCTATGCTTCGGGGTATAGATCGGATCCTTCGCATGTTATGCCTGTCGCGGAAGTGGAGTTGAATCCGGACTTGACTTATGATGATGAAACCGGTGGAGGTTCTGGATTCAGATAGTAAAGTTCTTCGAGGCAAGACCATTGACTTGGTGAAGGTGTTGTGGAAGCATCGTGGTGCTGAGGAAGCCACGTGGGAAAGAAAGGATGACATGGAGAAGCAGTTTCCATACCTTTTTCCTCCAGGTAAATTTCGAGGACGAAATTTCTTAAGGGGGGAGAGTTGTAACACCCCAATTTTGGGCTTGGAAGTTTAGGGTCTGAACAGGACAGGTCTGAATTTCGGTTCGAATATAAAAGGTGGTTTTAGGGAAAGCCTAGTTCGGGATGCTTTAAAAATATGGAAAAATATCTAAAATTCCTCTTTTAATATATATAAGAGAGTGGTGAAATCAATTTTACAAAATAAGGTTTGGAAGTGTGACATTTCGAAATAGTGACTAAAATGTAATTTTTGAAAAGTTCATGACTGTTTTGTAAGGATTGAAACATTGAATCTTTAAGGAGCTAATTTACCCAAAGAACGATTTCTCCAGATTTTTCTTAATTTTAATGACTCATTTAATGTTTAATTAAATTAAAAGAAAAGAGGGAAACCATATTTTAGTTTTCATAACCAACTTTTGCTAGAATTTTCTCATTTCATTTTCTCTCAAAATTCCATCAGCCAAACACATTTCCACAACAGCTTTTCTTTTGATTTTCACACTAAAAGATGAGATTTCAATCCTAAAATGATTCCTAATCAATTCTACATCAAATCCTCTTCATTTGCTTATTGAATTTTCAAGGATTTTGGCTCTAATCAAGGAGAAATCCACATTTAGAAGTAAGGATGTCCTTCTCCTCTAAATACTCAGTTCTTTACTGAAATTCCTAAGTTCTCAATCCTTAAATTAACTTTTATTAAAGGTTTTAATGTTGTGGAAGTGTTTGTATGTGATTTTTGTTGTGTTTTGTAGCCGAAATGTGAGTTTTGGTGAGAGCAGCGAGTTTAGGTGTAATGGCTGAAGATTTTAATGCATGATGATGCATTAATCCTCTGCTTTGATGTGTTTAAAACAGGGGAGGCATCTTCGGATCCTCGTGGTGTTGATCCGGAGGCTTGATCAGCGTTTCGGCTAGCTTGCGAAACGGAATTGGTGAGTGGAGTTGGATTACCAGCTTTGTATTGAATAATTGAAGGTTTGGGAGCTTAGTTTAAGTCTAATCAACTAAACTAAGCTCAAGAGTAAGTTTTCGGAAAAACTCTCTTGGATGAGCCATGGATTGGTTCGATGCATTTGTTTATAATTGCATGTTTAAATTCTGTTTTTGAAAGCATGTTTAGCATGGTTAATTCTGGTTATGAAAGTCATTTGTTGAAGGATGCTCAAGGTAAGAGATCCTTGGTTTGATTTTCTAAAAATGTGGATTGATGCATAGTGATGCATATTGTTAAATGGCTTTGTTTTATATGCTTAAAAACAATGGATTTTTTATGATAATTGATGTATATTGGCAAGTGATGTGTTGGTTTTAAAGTACTTGAATCAGATATAGTTAGTCGGCTATAGCATTGGGTGCACCGTGAATAAAGTCGCCTTGGATGTTGAGGGGTTGTAATGGTACCGTAAACTCCATCCAAGTACACTAACGAGATGTCTAAGATCATAATGGTGGTTAAAATGCCATGTGAGGATCTTGTGTTGTGTGTCTCGTGTTCTCGTTAGTGATGTTATACAACTACCAATGAGTGATGTAGAGGGGTTGTGATTGTATCGTTAAACTCCATCACAGGTATTGAGGGGTTGTGATTGTACCGGTAAACTCCACCTTGTGTGTTTGGTAGTGTGTATGAAGCGTATGGGACAACGCTAGTAATCCGCGTATCTGATTGTGTTTTGTGTTGAAAATGGTTATGGATTATCATTTGAAAGCCAATATGACATGTTGATGTAATGAAGCATGAGATGCTTGTTGTGTATGCATTGTTGCATGAGAAATGATGTTTATGAATTTAAAGGCCTTTGAAAGGTGTTTTATAAATTGCATTATTGTGTTGTGTCATTAGAGCATGCCTCACTAAGCATTTGTGCTTACGCTCTCACTCTTGAACCAATAATCAGATAATTGAAGTGTTTGAGGGCGTCAAGGAGGCTAAGAATCCGAGGGTAGGACTAAGCTCATGTACGGTGACTATTTTACAACATTATTAGATTTTAATATTTGGCAATGGGAACCTAGGTTGTGTTTTTGGGAGATGTTTATTGACTCCCTAGTTGTGGCATGATGCCTTTGAAGTTTAAGACTTGTAAATGGCCATTTGGTGGTTGCTTTGATGATTTGATATTTGGTTGGTTTTGAGTATTAGGTTGCATGCCAAAGGATTGAGGTTTTTCCTAATTGATGCCATGAATGTGTTTTAATATTGCAAATATGTTCCTTGAATGTATGATGACTTGTTGGTATGATTTGGAGGTCATAGGGTTGTGTTTGAATGGTCAATTGTATGATAAACCAGCAAAATTTGCACTTTCTGGGAAGTCCGTACTAGAACGGGCACTACCGTTTCGAAACAGGGGCCTGTATTGGCCTTTGTGTATCGAAACATGTAGAGGTTGTTCCGAAACACTTTTGCTACTGCCAAGCCCTGTTTCGGAACGGGTTCCGAAAAGAACCCGCGTTTCGGAACGGTCAACCCCCGTTCCGAAACACTTGGCCGTTGGGCACTGATTTGGATGGTTTATGGTTTGCAAGCTTTACATTTTAGTCCTGAATTTTGTATATGCAATTGCTTGAGTTTGGTATGTCCGTTTAAAGTGAAATTTGACAGGGAAGCATGTAACATGATTAATTTGATATTGGTAACCTTGAAATTGGTTAAGTCCTTCACCTTTCCAGAATTTACATTTTGGTCCCTAAATTTGTATGTTGTGCAATTGAGTCCCTTGTTGCTTTCCGATGCCTGTGATTTTCAAGTATGTCTTTCTCAAAAGTACGCTTAGGGTTAATGAGCAATTGAGTCCCTAAATTTATATGTTGTGCAATTGAGTCCCATGCTATAGTATTGCAGTGCCTATCTTCCATGAACCTTTCATGAAGGGTGTTATGTATATTGAAGGTAAATGTCTCTTCACCCACTCTCAGTGTTACTTTACCCTTCTCAAAGTCAATCAAGGCTCGCCTTGCAGCTAAAAATAGCCTTCCTGTAATAATAGGAGCATCGTTGTCTTCTTCACAATCCAGGATCAAGAAATCAGCCGGGAAAGCAAAATGATCAACTTTTACTACAACATTCTCAATTGTTCCTTCTGGTTGGACTTCGAAGTGATAAGCAAGTTGTAGCGCAACCCCACTAGTCTTGACTTTCTTAATCCTAGTTTCTGAAATATGGATTTAGGCATCAGGTTCACACTCAATCCCAAATCAGACAGCGCCCTTCCAACAAACTTATCTCCTATAGAGCAGGCGATAATAAAGCTTCCTGGGTCTTTTCTTTTTGGTGGGCGTTTTCTCCAAATGTAGTAGCACTCATTTGCTATAGCAACCATCTCGTGCTTTTCCAACTTTCTCTTCATTGTAATGATATTCCTTCCAAATTGAAGATCTTCTTACTTTTATAGTTTTTGAGAGAATAGTGGAGGTGGTTTGGTCAGATCTGTTGTAGCTTGTTGCTGTAGTAAGTGGGTTGGACTTCATTCTTTTCACCCCCAAACTTATCACCTTGGTTAATATCCATGCTACTCTGTAGTGTGAGTGCACTACACTGCTCCTTGCTATGGTGCTTAGTGGCTTCAGTGTCCCTAGGCAGACTTCATTGTGGTCGCATATGCCAGGTTTGAACTATATGACCCACTTGAGTTTCTAAAGCTTGTAAGGATGCACTATGATTTTGTAGAAGGACTCCTTGATTTTTGATGTGTGCTGCATGCTCCTGTAGCATAACTTTAGTGGCTCCATGAAATCCTTTGTCATAGCCATGAACTTCTTAAAAGTAGACTCCAATGAACTGCTTGATGAAGGTGTTGCTCCTTTCTGGTTTTGCCCTAGCTTATTCTGGCGGGATTGGTGTACCTCTTGTGGATTTTTCTGTCACATTTGATTGGCCAAAATGTTGCTGACCCAAATTTGGGCCTAGATGTTTTAGAGTTCGAGTTAGACCGGTCGGGAACAGTTTGAATCTTAAAGGGAGGTTTAGGGAACACCTAGTTCGGGATGCTTTAAAAATGTGGGAAAATATCTAAAAATCCTAATTTATTATATGAATGATTATGGTGAAATCAATTTTACAAAATAAGGTTTGAAAATACTACATTTCGGTGTAGTGACCAAATCGCAGTTTTTGTAAAAGTTGAATAGTGATTGTTTTGTAAAGGATTGAAACTTTGAATCTTTAAGGAGCTAATTTTACCAAAATGTTTTAATCAGATTTCTTCTTAATTTGGGTGTTTTTATCAATGTTTTAATTAAAGGAAAATAAAGATTAATTAAAAGGAAACTACCTTTGACTTTTTATAACTACCCTTCATCAATTTTCTTTCATTTTATTTTCTCTCTATTTCTTTTCAGCCAAACACATTTCCTCCAGAAATTAAGCTTTGATTTTCATTTCTTTTCATGAGATTTCAATCTCCTTTTGATTCCTAATCTTTTCCTCATCAAAACCTCTTGTTTTTACATTGGATTTTCAAGAAAACTTGCCCAATTCAAGGAGAAATCAGCCATTAGAGGTAAGCTTCGTCCTTCTCCTCTAATGATCAGTTCTTTACTGAAATTCCCAAGTTATCAATCCTTTGTTAATGATTTTTGAGTTGCTTTAATGTTAGAAACAAGAAATTGTATTAAAACTCAAGGTTTTTGAAGAGATCTTGGTGATTTTCGTGGTTGATGGTTAGGCTCTGCTTTAAGGTTGTTTTCTAATGTATTTTGGATGTCAATTAATGTTATGAATGAGGTTTTATCAAACAAATCCTGAATAGGCTCGGATTCCTAAGTTTTGTATGTTAGAATGATGGTTTTTGGGGTGGTTTTGGTGTTCTGTTATTGCTGGAGGTATAAGGACGAGTTTGTGGTGATTTTTTTATGTTGATTGATGTTTAGAAATGTTTAGAATTGGTAGATCTTGGCTGGGCTTTGTTTTGGAAGAGTTTGGAGGTGATTTCGGTTGTGTTTGGTAACCGAAGTGTGGTTTGTGAGTAAAGCAGCGAGTTTAGGTCTGTGGCTGATGATTTCAATGCATGATGATGCATTAATCCTTTGCTCTTATGTGTTATAAACAGGGGAGACACCTTCGGACGCCTTCGGTGTTGATCCGGGAGCCTTGATAGCGTTCCAACGAGCAAGCGAAACGTAATCGGTGAGTGCGAATGGTTTAGAAGTCCTTGAGGGACAAGAAACAAGGTTTGGGGATTTAGGAGAGGTTTGAAACACCTTCCTAAGTCCGGAAGTAAGTATTGGCTAGATTGTTCTCTTAAATGTGGTGGTTGCCCCTAAAATGCTTTTACATGCTCATGGTTTGAGATAGAAAAATTCCTACTGTTTTTATGCATGATTTGTAGCATGAGATGATGCTTGAAATGATTTCATTAAATAACATGTTGCATAGTTGAGATTTGAGCTTTTGTTTTAAAGCATGGTAAATGTTATGGTTTTAAAATGAGATGAGAATGATTTGAGAAATGTTGCATGAAAAACAGTAGGCGAGATGATGTTTAGACATAATATATTGGCATAGATGTTGAGATACGTACCAGATATAATTGATCGATCAATAGGATGAGAGTGCACTATAAACTAAAAATTCGTACGTGCTCTTTTGTTTAATCCAAAGGGAGAGAACTGATGATGGGCATTCCATCGGGTAGGACTTGGTGAAATACCCAAGCTTTGTGGCGATGAGAGATTCCGCCATGTGAGTACGGTGATGTGAGATTCCACCGGAAATTATGTTACTAGACAAATGAGTACGGTGATGTGAGATTCCACCGGAAGCGTCTAGTGGTTAGAGAATGTTGTCCGCATATCCGAGTAATAATGAGATGTGAAATGCCAATATAATATATGAAAATGCTTTTGATTCATATGTACCTTTGATGAGATGATTTATGCTATGAGAAATGTATATGAGATTTGTATATGAAATGCTTTGGTTCTACAAGCATGAGTATGGCTTTTCCATGATATTTGCATTGGTTTAAATGCATGAGATAGAATTGAGATACATGTGTTTCAATGAGGTTTTGCTTTGAAACGGTTTTCAAGCATGAGATAGAATGAGCATGTTGTAGAAAAGCTTTTGAGAAAGTGTTTTCAAGAAATGCATTATTGTGTTTGTTTTCTTTAGAGCATGCCTCACTAAGTAATTGTGCTTAAGCTCTCTTTTACCAATAATGTAGATAATTGAGGTTTTTTTGGGTAGCGAGAAGGTTAAGAACATCCAAAGAAGTGCAAGCTCATGTATGTTGATGTTTTATACACTTTAGTCTTGATATATGGCAATGGGGAAACCAAGGTTGTATTTAGGAGGTGTGTTTGAACTCCCTAGGTTTGTGGCATGTTTGAGAGGGCATTTATGGGTTGTAAATGGTCCTAAATGTTTGGTTTGAGGTTTGGTTACCTATTTTGGTTTTGAGACTAGGGAGCATGCCTTTAGATTGTGTGTTTTTGTGATTGATGCCATGCTCTAGCTTTAAGACCTTAAATATGTTCCTTAGTATCAAAATGAGCTGCTGGTACGATTTCATGCTCATTGAAGTATGTTTGAATGGTTTGAAATGTTAAAAACCAACAATTTCTGATGTGACTGGGCAAAGTGTATCGAAACACCCTCACCTGTTCTGAAACGGGGGCTTGTAATGGCCAAGGTGGTGAAGCCTGTTTCGATACTGGTCTCGGAACATACCCAAGTACCAAAACGGTCAACAACGTTTCGATACGGGCGTTTCGGTACGAAGGATGGGCGTTCCGGTACAGTTGACCGTTGGATGTTGTTTTGAATTGTTTTAAGTTTCCATAATTTACATTTTAGTCCTAAATGTTGTGGATGCAATTGCTTGAGTTTGGGATGTCTTTTTAAGCTGAAACTTGACGGAGAAGAATGTAACATGATTAATTTCATATTGGTAAACCTAAAATCAGAAAAGACCTTATAATTTCCAAAAATTACATTTTTGTCCCTAAATGCGTAATTTATGCAATTGAGTCCCTAAATATTTTTCGATCGTTGTGCCTTTCATTTCCATGATTCGTGAGTATTCACATAGACTTAATGTGCATCTAGAAAAGATTAAAATAAAAAAGGGGTCACAAATCAAGGTTGACTTTCGGGTTGACTTTGGTTTTCCCTGTGTAATCTTCGTAGTTTGGGTCAAGCGTCTAGGCCGAGCTAAGGGGTTACATTTTTTTGTATCAGCGCCAGGTTATCGAATAATTGGGGCTTGGTATGTGGTTGTTGTATGTGATTATGTGCGATTGTGACATTTTGGTGAAAGTATGGTGTATGAATAGTGATGTATGATTCAATCGAGATGATTTTGTGATGCTATGCTATGTTTGGAGTGTGGTTGGGGATCCCATTGCCATATCATTACTAATGAGAAGAAATGGTTTCAAAAATGAGCTTAAGTACTTGGATTATTTACCTTATTATGCCTAATTGTGTTTATTGCATTTTTGTCAGTGCATTGTTTTATTACGGGGCCACGTAGAGAGCTGAGAATCAATACTAGATCTACGAATGAG
The DNA here is from genome assembly GCA_958450335.1 of Hibiscus tridactylites. Classification (NCBI taxonomy): domain Eukaryota; kingdom Viridiplantae; phylum Streptophyta; class Magnoliopsida; order Malvales; family Malvaceae; genus Hibiscus; species Hibiscus tridactylites. The sequence goes on from OY288273.1 coordinate 67,898,738, forward strand.
AATGAGAACGTAGAGAATGCTGAGGATTTACCTCCTCCTCCCCTGGTGGACCACCTGGTGGTGGTGGTGGAGCTGGGGCTGGTGCTGGAGTTGTAACACCCCAATTTTGGGTTTGGAAGTTTAGGGTCTGAACCGGACCGGTCTGAATTTCGGTTCAAATATAAAAGGTGGTTTTAGGGAAAGCCTAGTTCGGGATGCTTTAAAAATATGGAAAAATATCTAAAAATATTCTTTTAATATATATAAGAGACTGGTGAAGTCAGTTTTACAAAATAAGGTTTGGAAGTGTGACATTTCGAAATAGTGACTAAAATGTAATTTTTGAAATGTTCATGACTATTTTGTAAGGATTGAAACTTTGAATCTTTAAGGAGCTAATTTACCCAAAGAAGGATTTCTCCAGATTTTTCTTAATTTTAATGACTCATTTAATGTTTAATTAAATTAAAAGAAAAGAGGGAAACCATATTTTAGTTTTCATAACCAACTTTTGCTAGAATTTTCTCATTTCATTTTCTCTCAAAATTCCCTCAGCCAAACACATTTCCATAGCAGCTTTTCTTGTGATTTTCACACTAAAATATGAGATTTCAATCCTCAAATGATTCCTAATCAATTCTACATCAAATCCTCTTCGTTTGCTTATTGAATTTTCAAGGATTTTGGCTCTAATCAAGGAGAAATCCACATTTAGAGGTAAGGATGTCCTTATCCTCTAAATACTCAGTTCTTTACTGAAATTCCCAAGTTCTCAATCCTTAAATTAAGTTTTATTAAAGGTTTTAATGTTGTGGAAGTGTTTGGATGTGATTTCGGTTGTGTTTGGTAACCGAAATGTGTGTTTTGGTGAGAGCAGCAAGTTTAGGTGTAATGGCTGAAGATTTTAATGCATGATGATACATTAATCCTCTGCTTTGATGTGTTTAAAACAGGGGAGGCATCTTCGGATCCTTGTGGTATTGATCCGAAGGCTTGATCGGCGTTTCGGCTAGCTTGCTAAACGGAATTGGTGAGTGGAGTTGGATTACCAGCTTTGTATTGAATAATTGAAGGTTTGAGAGCTTAGTTTAAGTCTAACCAACTAAACTAAGCTCAAGAATAAGTTTTCAGAAAAATTCTCTTGGATGAGCCATGGATTGGTTCGATTCATTTGTTGATAATTGCATGTTTAAATTCTGTTTTTGAAAGCATGTTTAGCATGGTTAATGCTGGTTATGAAAGTAATTTGTTGAAGGATGCTCAAGGTAAGAGATCCTTGGTTTGATTTGCTAAAAATGTGGATTGATGCATAGTGATGCATATTGTTAAATGACTTTGTTTTAGATGCTTTAAAATAGTGGATTTTTTTATGATAATTGATGTATATTGGCAAGTGATGTGTTGGTTTTAAAGTACTTGAATCAGATATAGTTAGCCGGCTATAGGATTGGGTGCACCGTGAATAAAGTCGCCTTGGATGTTGAGGGGTTGTAATGGTACCGTAAACTCCATCCAAGTACACTAACGAGATGTCTAAGATCATAATGGTGGTTAAAATGCCATGTGAGGATCTTGTGTTGTGTGTCCCGTGTTCTCGTTAGTGATGTTATACGACTACCAATGAGTGATGTAGAGGGGTTGTGATTGTACCTTTAAACTCTATCACGGGTGTTGAGGGGTTGTGATTGTACCGGTAAACTCCACCTTGTGTGTTTGGTAGTGTGTATGAAGCGTATGGGACAACGCTTGTAATCCGCGTATCCGATTGTGTTTTGTGTTGAAAATGGTTATGGATTATCACTTGAAAGCCAATATGACATGTTGATGTAATGAAGCATGAGATTCTTGTTGTGTATGCATTGTTGCATGAGAAATGATGTTTATGAATTTAAAGGCCTTTGAAAGGTGTTTTATAAAGTGCATTATTGTGTTGTGTCATTAGAGCATGCCTCACTAAGCATTTGTGCTTACGCTCTCTCTCTTGAACCAATAATGCAGATAATTGAAGTGTTTGAGGGTGGCAAGGAGGCTAAGAATCCAAGGGATGGACTAAGCTCATGTACGGTGACTATTTTAAAACATTATTAGATTTTGATATTTGGCAATGGGAACCTAGGTTATGTTTTCGGGAGATGTTTATGGACTCCCTAGTTGTGGCATGATGCCTTTGAAGTTTAAGACTTGTAAATGGCCATTTGGTGGTTTCTTTGATGATTTGATATTTGGTTGGTTTTGAGTATTTAGTTGCATGCTAAAGGATTGAGGTTTTTCCTAATAGATGCCATGAATGTGTTTTAATGTTGCAAATATGTTCCTTGAATGTATGATGACTTGTTGGTATGATTTGGAGGTCATAGGGTTGTGGTTGAATGGTCATTTGTATGATAAACCAGCAAAATCTGCACTTTCTAGGCAGTCCGTATCGGAACGGGTACTACCGTTTCGAAACAGGGGCCTGTATTGGCCTTTGTGTTTCGAAACGGGTAGAGGATGTTCCTAAACACTTTTGCTACTGCCAAGCCCTGTTTCGGAACGGGTTCCGAAATGAACCCGCGTTTCGGAACGGTCAACCCCCGTTCCGAAACACTTGGCCGTTGGGCACTGATTTGGATGGTTTATGGTTTGCAAGCTTTACATTTTAGTCCTGAATTTTTTATATGCAATTGCTTGAGTTTTGTATGTCTGTTTAAGTTGAAATTTGACAGGGAAGCATGTAACATGATTAATTTGATATTGGTAACCTTGAAATTGGTGAAGTCCTTCACCCTTCCAGGATTTACATTTTGGTCCCTAAATTTGTATGTTGTGCAATTGAGTCCCTTGTTGCTTTCCGATGGCTGTGATTTTCAAGTATGTCTTTCTGAAATGTACGCTTAGGGTTAACGAGCATTTAGACAAGATTAAAAAGAAAAAAAAGGGTTGTTAATCAAGGTTGACTTTCGGGTTGACTTTGATTTTCCCCGTGTAATCTTTGTAGTTCGGGTCATTCGTCTAGGTCGGGCTAAGGGGGTTACATGTTGGGGATCCCACTGCCATATCATTACTAATGAGAAGAAATCGTTTCAAAAATGAGCTTAAGTACTTGGATTACTTACCTTATTATGCCTAATTGAGTTTATTGTATTTTTGTCAGTGCATTGTTTTATTACGGGGCCACGTAGAGAGCTGAGAATCAATACTAGATCTACGAATGAGAATGAGAATGTAGAGAATGCTGAGGATTTTCCTCCTCCTCCCCCTAGTGGACCACCTGGTGGTGGTGAATCTGGGGCTGGTGCTGCTGGAGTTAGTGCTGGGGTTGCTGGACCCGAGGGTGTTCAGGGGCAAGCTGCTCCTGATATGACCATGTTGATACAAGCTATTGTTGGAGCTTTCCAGGCAGCAGTAGCTGGAGCTCATGGAGCTGCACCTCAGGATGGTGCTAATGTGAGATTTCCGTTGGAGCGTCTCCGCAGTCTGGGTTGGACTGAGTTTAGAGGTTTGACACCTGAAGGTTCTGAATCTTGGTTGGAGAGTACCAAGAGTATTCTTGGTCAGCTGAGCTAAAACAATGTGCAGAATCTGGGATGCATTGTGTCACTACTACATGGTGATGCTTACACGTGGTGGACGACCACTATCTTCGGAGTGGAGGATGAAGAGGTGACTTGGACATTCTTCTTGAATGCGTTCAAGCGAAAATATCTGGGAGTTCGCTACCTCAACGAGAAGAAGAGGGAGTTTATGTCTCTTGTGCGAGGGAACATATCTGTGGCTGAATATGAGATTCAGTTTGTTCGCCTTAGCCAGTATGGACCTGAGCTAATTCCTAGCGAGAGGGAATGGTGCGAATGGTTCCGTTATGGGCTGGTAGCAGATGTTAAGACCTATATGCTTGCAGCTGATTACAGTGATTTCGATGTCTTGGTCACTAGAGCCAAGGACATTGAATTGAATATTGGTTTGGCGAGCCGAGCATGTGGATCTAGCTCGGAAAAGTGAGCTGAAGAACGCGATTATGGTAGAGATCGCAACAAGAGGCATAAGGATAGGAAGCCACACTATGATACTAGACGTGGGGGTGGTAACCCTAGTAGAGGTCAGCAAGGACCCAATACCTTCTTGAGGATTCCTGACTGTAACTGGTGTGCTAGAAGACACGCTAGGGAGTGTTGGAGTAACCTTGGGACATGTTGTAATTATGGAAACAAGGGCATATGAAGAAAGATTGTCCTCAGCCGCTGAGAGAGGGACAGGCTCCGGTGAGAGCAGCTGAGCCACAAAGAGGTCGTGGGTGCGGCTGTTGTAATTTTTAGCGTAGGGATGATGGTGGAAGGAATGTGGCACATGATGTGGTTGTCCAACCTTAGGGTGGTGGTCAGGCTCGAGTGTATGCCCATCGTGAGGGAAGGAATGACACGGACGTGATCGTAGGTACCTTTACTTTGCAATCCTTGTCATTACTTTCTTTGATTGATTATAGATCTACACATTCGTATATATTGCATTAACATGATCAAATGCTTGGTTTGCCTGTTGAGTCGTTGGATGTTGGTAAGCGTGTGACTAGTTCTTTTGGTGAGACGGTTGTAACAAGGAAATTGTATAGAGGATGCCCCTTAATGGTGCAAGATCATGTGTTTCTTGTTAATTGTATGGAATTGCCATTCTATGGTTTTGATGTAATCCTTGGCATGGATTGGCTTGTTGAGCATAGAGCCGTTGTGGATTTCGAAACAAGCGAGTTTCGTTGAAACTTGCAGATGATTATGAGGTGGTGGTTGTGGGAGAAAATGTGAAGTTTCTTGCCAATGTAGTGTCAACGTTGGAAGCGAGCCGAATGTTGCGGCAGGGATGTGAAGCTTACCTAGCCTTTGTTATGAATCCTAGTTCAAAGGAGGTGCGCGTTCAGGATATAAGGATCGCGTGTGAGTTCTCTGGAGTGTTTCTGGAGGAATTACATGGTTTGTCGCCTAGTCGAGAGGTTGAGTTTGGAATTGATCTGTTTGAGAACACAACACCGGTGTCCATTTCTCCCTATCGCATGGCACCTAAAGAGTTGAAGGAGTTGAAGACGCAACTTCAGGAGTTGCTTGACCGTGGCTTCATTCGGCCTAGTGTGTCACCTTGGGGAGCACCGGTCTTGTTTGTGAAAAAGAAAGATGGCACGATAAGAATGTCCATCGATTATCGTCAGTTGAATAAGTTGACCGACAAGAACAAGTATCCTTTGTCGAGGATTGATGATCTTTTTGATCAATTTCGGGGAGCGGCTGTGTTTTCAAAGATTGATATGAGGTCAGGGTACTATCAGTTAAAGGTGAAAGATGTGGATGTGCTGAAAACAACCTTTAGAACGAGGTATGGGCATTATGAGTTCCTTGTGATGCCGTTTGTGTTGACGAATGCTCCTGCCGCTTTCATGGATATGATGAATAGAGTGTTCCATGAATTCTTGGACAAGTTTGTTGTTGTGTTTATCGATGATATCCTTGTGTACTCTCGTACTAAGGAGGATCATAAAGGTCATTTGAGAATTGTTTTGCAAGCGTTGTTGGAAAATCAGCTTTATGCTAAGCTGAGCAAATGTGAGTTTTGCCTAATGGAAGTTGTTTTCCTTGGTCATGTGGTTTCGGTTGAACGGATTCGAGTTGATCCCCAGAAAGTTGACGCGGTGATGAATTGGAAACCTCCTAAGTATGTTCATGAAGTCCGTAGTTTTCTTGGGTTAGTAAGATGCTACCGGAGGTTTGTGGATAGATTTTCTAAGATTGCTGCCCCTTTGACGAAGTTGTTGTAAAATGATGTTAAGTATGAGTGGACGGAAGCGAGATAGCAAGCTTTCGAGAAGTTAAACGAAGCTTTGACGCAAGCTCCTATCTTGGTTCAACCTGAATCAGGGAAAGCGTTTGTGGTGTATAGTGACACATCCTATGTTGGTTTAGGGTGCGTGTTAATGCAAGAGGGTAAGGTGGTGGCTTATGCATCTCGACAGTTGAAAGTGCATGAGCGCATTTATCCTACGCATGATATTGAGTTAGCTGTAGTGGTTTTTGGTCTAACGATCTGGAGACATTATCTTTATGGTGAGAAATGTACTGTGTACACGGATCACAAGAGTTTGAAGTATTTGATGTCTCAGAAAGAGTTGAATCTTAGGCAACGACGATGGGTGGAGTTGCTTAAGGATTACGATCTAACGATCGAGTATCACCCGGGAAAGGCCAATGTTGTGGCCGATGATTTGAGCGGGAAAGTGGCGGTGGAGTTAAGGGTGATGTTTGAAAGCTTGAGCATATCGCGAGATGGTGGTCTTGTTGCTGAATTGCAAGTGAAACCATTTCTAGTCCAGTTGATAAAGGATAAGCAGCTGTTGGATGATTCCTTGGTGCCACATGTTCAGGATATTGCTGAGGATAGACCATCGGACTTCTGTTTTAATGGTGATTGTGTTCTATGTTTTGGGAGTCGGATAGTGGTGCCGAGTGATGTTGAGTTGAGGCGCACTATTCTGACTGAAGCTCATGGTAGTCCTATTGCTATGCACCTTTGTAGTACAAAGATGTACTGTGATCTGAAGGATGAGTACTATTGGGTGGGTTTGAAGAAAGATGTCATTGAGTATGTGAGCAAGTGTATGGTTTGTCAGCGGGTTAAGGCTAAGCATCAGTTTCCTTCAGGGTTGTTGCAGTCGTTGAGGATCCCTGAATGGAAATGGGAGAGGATTACCATGGACTTTGTGTCTGATTTGCCTCTAACGCCATCAAAGAAGAATTTTGTTTGGGTGATTGTGGATCGCCTTACGAAGTGTGCGCATTTCTTACCTGTGCATATTACGTACACCTTAGATAAGCTTGCAGAGTAGTACATTGCTGAGATTGTACGTTTTCATGGCGTACCAAAATCTATAGTGTCAGATAGAGATCTGAGGTTCACTATAAGGTTTTGGGAGTGTTTACATCAAGCATTAGGTACGCAACTGAATTGCAGTACTTCTTATCATCCACAGACGGATGGACAGTCGGAGCGTATTATCCAAGTGCTCGAGTATATGTTGAGGTGCTGTGTTATTGAGTTTCAAGGCTCTTGGGAGAAGCACTTGCCTTTGGTAGAGTTTGTTTATAATAATAGTTACCAGGCAAGTATTCAAATGGCCCCTTATGAAGATTTGTATGGGCGGAAATGTAGAACTCCTCTTTGCTGGGCTGAAACGGGACAAAAGTTGGTCTCGATGCCGGCTTTGTTGAAAGGAACAAACGAGAAGGTGAAGCTCATTTGTGAGCGATTGAAGGAAGCTTCGGATCGGCAAAAGTCTTACGCGGATTTGAAGCGTAAGGAGATAGAATTTGCAGCGGGTGACTATGTGTTCTTGGAAGTTTCACTTTGGAAGAAGGTGAAGAGATTTGGCTAGAAGGGCAAGCTAAGCCCAAGATACATTGGACCATACGAGGTGATAGAACGTGTAGGACATGTTGCTTATAAGCTAAGGCTACCACAAGAGTTAGAAAAGATACATAATGTGTTTCATGTATCCATGCTTCGGAGGCATAGATCGGATCCTTCGCATGTTATGCTTGTGGAAGAAGTTGAGTTGAATCCAGATTTGACATATGATGAGGAACCTGTTGAGATTTTGGATTCAGATAGTAAGGTTCTTCGTGGTAAGACCATTGAGCTGGTTAAGGTGTTGTGGAGACATCATGGTGTTGAGGAATCCACGTGGGAAAGAAAGGAAGACATGAAGAAGCAATTTCCTTACCTTTTTCCTCTAGGTAAATTTTGAGGACGAAATTTCTTAAGAGGGGGAGAGTTGTAACACCCCAAATTTTGGCCTAGATGTTTTAGAGATTGAGTCGGACTGGTCGGGAATGGTTCGAATCTTAAAGGGAGGTTTAGGGAACACCTAGTTCGAAATGCTTTAAAAATGTGGAAAATATCTAAAAATCCTCATTTATTATATGAATGATTATGGTGAAATCAATTTTACAAAATAAGGTTTGGAAATACTACATTTCGGTGTAGTGACCAAATCACAGTTTTTGTAAAAGTTGAATAGTGACTATTTTATAAAGGATTGAAACTTTGAATATTTAAGGAGCTAATTTTAGCAAAATGTTTTTAATCAGATTTGTTCTTAATTTGGGTGATTTTATTAATGTTTTAATTAAAGGAAAATAAAGATTAATTAAAACCTTTGACTTTTCATAACTACCTTTCATCAATTTTCTCTCATTTCATTTTCTCTCAATTTCTTTTCAGCCAAACACATTTCCTCCAACAATTAACCTTTGATTTTCATTCCTTTTGATGATATTTCAATCTCATTTTGATTCCTAATCATTTCCTCATCAAAACCTCTTGTTTTTACATTGGATTTTCAAGAAAACTTGCCCAATTCAAGGAGAAATCAGCCATTAAAGGTAAGCTTCATCCTTCTCCCCTAATGATCAGTTCTTTACTGAAATTCCCAAGTTATCAATCCTTTGTTAATGATTTTTGAGTTGCTTTAATGTTAGAAATAAGAAATTGTATTAAAACTCATGGTTTTTGAAGAGATCTTGGTGATTTTCGTGGTTGATGGTTAGGCTCAATTTTGAGGTTGTTTTCTAATGTATTTTGGATGTTAATTGATGTTATAATTGATCGATCAATAGGATGAGAGTGCACTATAAATTAAAAATTCTTACGTGCTCTTTGGTTTAATCCAAAGGGAGAGAACCAATGATGGGCATTCCATCGGGTAGGACTTGGTGAAATACCCAAGCTTTGTGGCGATGAGAGATTCTGCCATGTGAGTACGGTGATGTGAGATTCCACCGGAAATTATGTTACTGGACAAGTGAGTACGGTGATGTGAGATTCCACTAGAAGCATCTAGTGGTTAGAGAATGTTGTCCGCATATCCGATTAAAAATGAGATGTAAAATGCCAATATAATATATGAAAATGCTTTTGATTCACATGTACCTTTGATGAGATGATTTATGCTATGAGAAATGTATATGAGATTTGTATATGAAATGCTTTGGTTCTTCAAGCATGAGTATGGCTTTGCCATGAGATTTGCATTGGTTTAAATGCATGAGATAGAATTGAGGTACATGTGTTTCAATGAGGTTTTGCTTTGAAATGGCTTTCAAGCATGAGATAGAATGAGCATGTTGTAGAAAAGCTTTTGAGAAAGTGTTTTCAAGAAATGCATTATTGTGTTGGTTTTCTTTAGAGCATGCCTCATAAGCAATTGTGCTTACGCTCTCTTGTACCAATAATGCAGATAATTGAGGTGTTTATGGGCAGCGAGAAGGTTAAGAACATCGAAGGAAGTGAAAGCTCATGTATGGTGATGTTTTTATACACTTTAGTCTTGCTATATGGCAATGGGGAAACCAAGGTTGTATTTGGGAGGTGTGTTTGAACTCCCTAGGTTTGTGGCATGTTTGAGAGGGCATTTATGTGTTGTAAATGGTCCTAAATGTTTGGTTTGAGGTTTGGTTGCCTATTTTGGTTTTGAGACTAGGGAGCATGCCTTTAGATTGTGTGTTTTTGTGATTGATGCCATGCTCTAGCTTTAAGACCTTAAATATGTTCCTTAGTATCAAAATGAGCTAGTGGTATGATTTGATGCTCATTGATGTATGCTTGAATGGTTTGAAATGTCAAAAACCAACAATTTCTACTGTCACTGGGCAAAGTGTATCGAAACACCCTCACCTGTTCCGAAACGGGGGCCTGTAATGGCCAAGGTGCTTCGGAACGGATGAAGATGTTTCAAAACAGATTGGCTACTGGTGAAGCCTATATCGATACTGGTCTCGAAACATACCCGAGTACCGAAACGGTCAACACCGTTTCGATACGGGCGTTTCGGTAAGAAGGGTGGGCGTTCCGATACAGTTGACCGTTGGATGTTGTTTTGAATTGTTTTAAGTTTCCATGCTTTACATTTTAGTCCTAAATGTTGTGGATGCAATTGCTTGAGTTTGGGATGTCATTTTAAGCTGAAACTTGACGGAGAAGCATCTAACATGATTAATTTCATATTGGTAAGCCTAAAATCAGCAAAGACCTTATAATTTCCAAAAATTACATTTTGGTCCTTAATTCGTAATTTATGCAATTGAGTCCCTAAATATTTTCCGATCGATGTGCCTTTCTTTTCCATGATTCGTGAGTATTCACATAGACTTAATGTGCATCTAGACAAGATTAAAATAAAAAAGGGTCGCAAATCAAGGTTGACTTTGGTTTTCCCCTGTAATCTTCGCAGTTCGGGTCAAGCGTCTAGGCCGGGCTAAGGGGGTTACAGTTGTTGTACCCCTGATTATCCCAACTAGGGTTTGGGTGTTGACACCCTTGTGGGCTGTTGTTGCTATGGTTATAGTTCCTCACATAGTTGGCAGATTCTGGATTATCAGGGCAATCATTAAGGTTGTGATTGCCGTCGTATTTAAGGCATGACCTTACTGCCTTAACTTCCTTCACCTCATTGGAACGCTGGAGATTCTTGAGCAAATCTGTGATGTTAGCCAACTGATTCAGTATTGAGTTGTCAACTTCACTCTCCTTGGCATCTTGTCTTATCCTCCTTGTTCCAATCCTTACTGTTGGGAACTGATAATCGTAGTTTATCAACCACTCACAAGACCACCAAGATCTTCGACTTAGCCCCCCAAAGGTAATCCACCCGGCCCTTCCCCAACCTATATAAGGGAAGCGGAAGATAACGAAAGGGAGACAAAGTCCTAACTAAATCATAACGCACGTCTATATCTTAACACAAGCTACCCATTCCATCTATCATATCAGTCGAGTCGATCCGATTCGTTCTTATCTATAGATAACACAAGAGAGAACTTATGACTTCGCGGATGGAGAGGGATTCGAACCCCCGATATTCCTATCAAAATGCTTCTTCTCGTGACTTGTCCAACAGTGTCCCATTTGATGTAGCATCTATCAACATCCTTGTGGGCGCATTGACACCATTATAGAACATAACCACCTGGGTCCACTCATGATACCCATGGTTAGAGCATTTCCTACACAATCACTTAAATCGGTCCCAACATTCATACATAGATTCGTCATCAGACTGACGAAAAGACGCAATACCATTCCTCAACTGGGTGTTCCTCACTGGCGGACTATGCCATTGCAAAAAGTTCTTGCATAAATCGGTCCAACTTTGAATTGATCCAGCTGGCACCCCACTTAGCCATGTTCTAGCACGATCTCTTAACGAATACAGAAACAACTTTAATTTCAACACATCCTCATGCACCTCTTGCTGCTTGAAAGAATCACAAATACCAAAGAAAGCATAGATATGTTGTCTAGCATCTTCATGAGGCAAGCCACCATACTGTCCAATGTTGCTCAACAAGTTGAACATGACGGGTTTAAGTTCGAATTGGGCTGCCTGAATTTCTGGAGCTACTATTCTAGAATGAAGAGCATCCAAACTAGGAGCCAAGTGATCCCTAATGGTTCGTGGTCAAACCTCGGCTCCATGGACATTTTCCACAACATCTACATTAACAGGTGTTGGTTCCATGACTCTAGCTTCTCCTAGTCATAAACTAGAAGAATACCTGAAAAGAAAAGTTAAACAACAAAACATGTGAATATTTACAACGTGGAAATAGAAAGCAAAATGAAAATAAAAAATATGGACAACCAATTGCCAATCCCCAGCAACGGCGCCAAAAACTTGTTGCGTTCGTTCAATGACTATAAATGATACGCAAATGGTGCAAGTATACACGTCGAACGAGTAATAAAGTGATGAGTGAGTATCGTCTCCACATGGATTGGAGGTGAACACAGTTCTGTTTCCAAATTGCTATAGTAACCAAATTGTAATGCGATTATGTAGAGGCAGAATGAATGAGAGAAAATGCGGTAGCAAAACAAACAAACAAAGAAGAGATAATCAATGGCAGATAGGTCCTCTCTTGGATACGAGGCTCTCTACGGAATGACTGGCTAGCTTTTGAAGGATAATCATCTAAAACCTCTTAACACTACTAATGAATCCTAGTTCTCTCACCATGCTCGGTGAGATTTACTTAGGATGCTCCTAAACTATCTCTAGCAAGAAGGCTGGGAGACTAACATGCTACAGCAATACCTCTCGGCGTAACTCCAACATCTCACTCTCCTAATATCTATCCCTCTTAGCCATTTAAACCAATCACATATCTCTAAGGCAAGTTGGAGTCCTTCCCCTTGGTGGTTACTCCATTGTTATGAAGATCTAAGTCTAGTTCTTTCGGTCACTCCCCCTAGCTAATGCTAAAGAAAAGACCCTCTCTCGAAGGTTGTCACACATTACTCTAACTGTCACTATTAGCTAAGGCTTACTCTCTTAATCACTACCCCCAATTGTACCTAGGGAACGACCATCACTCGAAGGCATTATAAGGAATGGCCTGTCTCTCGAGGCTCTAACATCCCTATTCTCTTACAACCCTGGGCTGTTCCTAAAGAAAGGCCAACTCTCGAAGGCGCTTAAGGTAGGGCCTATATCTCAAAGCACTAACAAACCTAAGCTCTTACAACTTCAAGGAAATTAAGCATATCATAAACAAAGAAAAGCTCAAAAGAGAACAATAAACATCAATATGAGATTAAGAAAATAAAAAGAGTATCATCCAGCAAAACCCACACCATCTAAAACAATTCATGGCTGGGCAATATTCAAATGCATCATTCTCATACAAGCCTCCAGATAAATAAATGTTATAGCAAAAAGGAAAGATAAACTCCTAGTTCGCCGGTGGACTACCATGACTGGCTTAGACTCACCGTCTCGGAAGACGACGGTGAGCCCACGCCTCGAGCTTCCTGATGAAGGACACCAAGTACGATCAACGCTGAAGTGCTCATCCCCTCTGTTGTGCTTCCTCTTGCACACTTCTCTCTCGTCCGCTCTCCTCTCTTGCCTTTGAAGGGATGAAGCCTTTATATAGTGAGGGGATTGGTCTTCTAGGGTTTTGGTGCTTTGGTATCTCATTGGGGATCCGAACGAATATCCTCCGACAAGCTCTATCCACTAGGGGACAAGAGGATGGTCTGTAGATGGAGTGCGGCTGCTACATAAAGTTGTCTGATAGTGTTAGACGTCCTTTCCTGCACTTCTCGTGCTTGTACTTTTGTGCGCCAGCTAGCCTTCTTTCTATTCCTTTGCTACACAATTTTGTTCCTTGCTTCTTCCCTCGCATTTTGTTCTGTCATCCTGCACACAAACAGCAAGAAACTACCTTTCACGCAGCACCAACTCCATACGAGCAATAAATTGAAAAGCACCCATAATATACTAAAAATGCAGCCTACATGCAATGTAATGCACTTGAAAACAAGCAATTGCTATAGCAAAGAGGCATAAATATAGAGGTGATAGCATAGCTATTAAGAATGTATCATATGTAACCAGTGAAGTTCTAGGAGCTTCGGAAGCTTGATTACGCTTCGACAAAGAAAACAAGGCGTTTCCGGTGAGTGGAATTGGTTTTAAAGCCTTTTAAAGACATAAAAGCAAGGTTTGGGGGTTTAGATTGAGTTTGAATCACTAATCTAAGCCCAAAAGTAAGATTGAGATGTTTCATTGTCGTTTCTCGGTTTTTATCCCATTGATTTTTATGATCATGCTCATGTTTTGAAGATAGAATTAAACCTACTATTTTATGCATGTTTTGAGAAATGATTTGATGATTTAAGAGATCCCATGAGATAGAATTATAACTTTGAAGAGATAGAACTTGATGAGTAAATGCTAAGCTTTATTTATGTGTTTGTAATGGAATGGGAATGATTTATGTTTATGCCTTGAAAACAATAGGTAAATGATGTTTAAAATGAGTATATTGGCAATGGGGGTAGTGTCATCCCATTTCAAAGTGAGAGTGTGGTGATGAGAGATTCCACCACGGTAGGTCTTGTGGATGTGAGATTCCATGAAGCTTTGTGGCAATGTGAGATACCACCTTGAGAGTTCGGTGATGTGAGATTCCACCGAGGCAGGACTTGACGATGTCAGGTTTCGTCAAGCTGTTCGCATATCCGAGTAATATTGCTAAATAACAATACATGAGATTCACATGTACCTTGTTCATAAATGATTTAATGAAATGAGATTTGTATATGAGATCATGTTTTGAGAAATGTTATATAAGAAACAAGCACGCATGGCTTTGCTTTGAGACTTTGCATTTTGGATAATGCATGAGATAGATGGTATATGTGGTTTAAATTATGTGGTTTTTGCTTTGAAAATGGTTTCAAGCATGAGATAGAATGAGTATGATGAGATACAAAATTCTAAATGAGAAATGGTTTTTAAAATGCATTGTTGTTGTTGGTTTGTTTGAGCATCCTTCATTAGGCATTATTGCTAATGCTCTTTTTTAAATAATGTAGAGAAATAGCATATTTGGGAAGCAAAGAAGCAAGAAGGATCCCAAGGAGTGAGACTTATCTCAAGTATGGTTTTATGTTTACATATTACTAATAATAATTGGCAATGGGAGGATGCCTTAATGTTTTGGGAGAGTGTATTTTGAAACTCCTTATTTTGTGGCAAGTTTGTGATGCCTTTGATCACATGTAAATGGCCTTTACTTGTTTATAATTGCCTTGGTAAGTGTTTTGGCGTTTGAGTT